>OZ010792.1:285523835-287923835 GCA_963932465.1 Maratus speciosus | reverse complement strand
TTTTTTCTAAATTAAGGGGTATTACCACCCCCCCAATCCCCTCTTTATACTAAAAAAATAAACCACTAAATATAATCAGGGAAGCACCTTATCAAAATTAACTGATAAATCAAAATTGAAGCAAATCTGATAATTCTGCATGAAAAACCCATTTATCTATATTAAGGGGGGCTTAACCCCCGTTCCCCCTTTATACTTAACCAATGAACCCCCAAAACTAATCTGGGAAGTGCTTTATCATAATAAACCGGTATATCAAATTTGAAGCAAACCTGATAAGAAAACACATTTTTCTAAATTAAGGGGTATTACCCCCCCCCCCCTCCCTTTATACTTAAACAATAAACCTCCAAATCTAATCTAGGGGGCGCCTTATCAGAATTAACCAGTAAAACAAAACTGAAGAAAATCTGATAATTTTGCATGAAAAACCCATTTATCTAATTTAAGGGGATATTAGCCCCCCGTACCTCCTTTATACTTAAACAACGAACCCCCAAAATTAATCAGGGAAGTACCTTATGAGAATGAACCTAGAAAAAAAAATTGAAGCAAATCGGATGTTTATGTCAAGAGTTATCGCGTTACGTACGTACGTACGTACACAACATACATACGTACGTACATACAGAACCTGCGGACACATTAGCTCTCAGGCTTTGATAGCCTGTGAGTTAAAAATTATCAAAAATGGCCTATATTTATTTATTTAAAAAAATAGTTTGGGAATTCATTTTAAAAAGAACTACAATTATGTGAATCATCCAAAAAAAAAAAAAAAAAAAAAAAAAAAGCGTTCTTTAAAATTATTATTCATTATAAACGTAATCATAGAAAGGAAAAAAAAATTCATGAGTTAATTGAACTCATTTTCTAATTATATATTCCTTTTGGAAATCAATAGCTAAGTTTCTTATTTTACTTAAATAAATTTGTTAAAATGTTTTTAAAAGCTATAAAAATATCAAAACATAGATACATCTTTTTAGTATTAAAAATTTTCGCTAAGATATTTATTCCATTCATTTAAAAATTAAATTGTCTTTTAAATACACCCGCATAAGACAATTAAAAAGAAATGTCTTTAAAAATGTTTTTTCGTGGAGTCTCAGTGGTCGAATGGTTAAAGCATAGACCTTCTCTGCTTGGGGTCGACAGATCGAATCCCGTCGATGGTATGTCTTCATTTGAAATATTACCAAATGCAATGTAGTATGTTCGTTTGAAGATCTAACAAACGTACCTATCAACGCGGCCCAATAGATTTTATTTTTTTTTTTTTAATTTCAACAAAAGAATTTTGTTAATTTAAACAAAAAGGGGACCATTTTACTTGAAATAACAAAACATTTTTTTGCTGGCGATACAAAATTTTTTTGTTGCAGTTGAAAAAAAAAAAAAAAAAAAAAAAAAAGAACAATATTTTTTTGTTGATTCAAACAAAATTTCCATTGACCCATATTTAAACGAAAAGTTTTGTTGGAACAACCAAATTTTTGTCGATTCAACAAAACTTTTTTCTGGGTGTACATTTTGCTTAAAAAATATTTTTAAAGACTTTAGAATTAAATGATTAAAACCATATATAAAAGAAAAAAATAGATGAAAACATATATTCTTTTTTATAGTGTACAGTCGGTGGTTATATAAGGAATACTTAAATATTTACAACATTTTATGTCTGAATGAAATTTTTCTATATTTGCCATATTCAAATTAATACACATATATTTCGATGAAAGAAAAACTTATAGGCGTCCCACAAACAATTTCTGTTTTATATTGTTTGACTTTGTCTTCAGGATATAATATATTGAGAAAAGATTCAGAAAATATGATTCTTGTAGTAAATATTATTCAAAAATTATCTTAAAACATATATTACTTTTATAAATATATATATTTTTTTAATTTCAAAAACATTTTCCTTTCTTTTCTATAAAACGAAAATTCTCTTTTCTTTTCTTAAAAACGGTATTTTCATCCAAAAAGTATTATTCTTACAGAAAATATATCTAAATACAGCTAAAATGAATATATATTTTTTAATTAAAAAAAATATATATAAAAAATATATAGAATTTATTTTTTTACAATACAGTATAAGACATCAATATACATTTCGAAAAAAATATCGAGTAAATGTATTTATAAAATAAATAAATAAAAATAAATGTTGTGCCGTGCTTCATCTTAACTCATTATATTAGCCATTGATAATAAGCACGTCATTTTAAAACTAACAAACACATATAATATAGCACTTATATAACTTAATAGATAGTAAATTTTTGCTATTAAACACGTTATTGTAATTCTGATTTTTCCTATCATTTATCTGCGGCGGTAGGAAATAGAAATAAATTTGGAGATGTCTGGAGACTACATTTTTCGAATTGCCGTCAATTAAGCAGAGATGAATTACATTCTCCTACCTTAGCAGTAAAAATGTGAATTACGAAGGAATATATGAACATAAAAGACTACGCTTGTGTCTGAGCTTAATGGATGGTTAAGGCATATCACTGATACAATAAAAGAATAAGGGGAAAATGACGTGAAACATCTCTAATGATGAAGTGGTGGAATAGACAGTATCTCAGAAAAATACTGTAATCTATAGCTTGTAATTTATGTGAAAAAGACCATTTGCTGGTTACTAATTGTTTTCTAGCATGAGTTGAATTTTTTAGTCTCTAGGAAATATTTATTTGAAAAGAAAGATTATTGTCCGAAATGGATGCTAATGATATTAGAAATAATTGTGAAACGAACCAATTTTATCATGAAACGTTATTTTTCTAAAAATGCTTTCGTTACAGAACTCCTACTGAAAACCGTGTTAGATGACACAATTATTTCGAGGAAGTTTCATTTTATAAATAATTTCGGATAATAAAAATGAAAACAACAAAACAAATTGTGACATTCTTCTACCTGCAAGTATGAATATCACACTTTTGCTTACACATTACACTGAAAAGTTAAAAATGTACTATACAAAAGAATTTATTATTATATAAGAAATTTAAGTTCTGAAACATTATATATACTAGAGGTCTGTGTCACATGTCTGATATATCACGAATCAATTAATATATTCTAGCAGAATATGTAGCTCCTATTTTATAAGCGTACTATAGTAGACGAGAGAAGTTTGAGATATTACGTGCGTACGTTGTGTCCTGAATTCTAATATTGGCGCGTGAATGAGAGCTCATCTGTCAGTTGTAGTTAGAATTAGTGAATTTTGAAGGCATCCCTTTCTCGGGTACTGTGAGTTTTCTCGAGTAATTTGGGCCACGTGTTGGCTTCGCACGGAGTTCCCCATTAATAGTTGTTACTTGTTTATTTATTTATTTATTTATTTTATTTTATTTTATTTTTTTACGGCAGGCACTTGTCAACTAGGCTACTCGCCACAACAAGGCTGGACTTAATAGTCATTTGTTTAGGAGCATTCGAAGGGCGGCCATCGGGTATACTCGAGTATATCTCGCAATTTAGAATCTTTAGCAGGTGACCAGATCTTCATATTACTAGGCACCTCCAGAGTTATAACTCATGGTGCACTTGCAACACTTTACACCGACGGCGAGTTTGCATGCACCAGGCGCCATTAGCATACATGGCGTATTTTTAGCTGGCGGCGAGCGAACTACGACCTTTCGGCTACGAGTCCGATGCTCTTCCAACTGGACCACCGCTGCCCCTAAAAAGTAATAAAGTCATCAGCTGTGAGTGTTTGCAGATTTGACGGTGAGGTTAGGTTTTCTCCTGCGAGAAAGTCATCGAAAGCCATTGGATTCAATTTTATGGTTGTGTTGTCTGCTGAAATGATTTTTCTTTAGCTCCTGAAAACGATCATCGGAGTCATTCGGAGTCGAGTTAAGTCGATTGCATTTGATAGATCTATTAAGGAATTCCCTCCTTTCCCACTCAATATTTCGTAAAATTCAGCTATATTGCCGTGCTTATTTGGATCTACCTACTGCACTGTTAGCTCCCTGTTTACTATTCTAGATAAATTATTGTGTTTGTTTGGATCGGCGTCATGAGCGCCTTCCCAGTTGACAGTTCCGAAATGTATATCACAAACTCTATGATTTACAATGGCAAAACAGCTATGAATAAAAGTTTTAGAAAAGTTGTAACGTTAAATATTTTCACTCTACTTCTATTTTTAACAAATTTTAAAATACCTTTAAAAAGTAATAATTGTGCAACTTATAATTGTTTTCTTTTAACTATATTGAATAATACATTTACAACAAGCGCACCACTTTTTTTTTAATTCTTCATATTGTGATTCTTGCGATCATTTTTATACGAAATTACGAAGAAATAAATTTAGAAATCTTTGGAAACTACACTTTTGCAATTACGGTCAATAAAGCAGAGGTCAATTATTACCACCTTCGCAATAAAATTGTGAATTACGAAAGAGTAAACGAACTGAAAAGACTACGATTGTGATTAAGATTAATGGATGGTAAGGGTATCTCTTACACTAGAAAGAATGAGGGGGGGAATCGACGGAAACATCCGTAATGATGAAGTGATGCAATAGAATGTATGTCAGAATGTACGGTTTTCTATAACTTATAATTTTTCTGAAATAGGCCTCTTGTTCATTGCTACTAGACAGCACTTGTTTTCTAGCAAAAAAAAGGAAATTTTATATGGAGAATTGTGTTCTTCAGGGAAAATTTATTTCGATAGAAGGTTTATTTTCTAAAATAGATTATACGAAGTATGAAGATATTGTTCAAGCTAAATTGAACAACATTTATGTTTTCTCTGTTTCTATACATTCAAAATCACAATAGTGGTAATCCTGATCTATATTATATTAAAGCTTCAAGTAACTTTATTTATTCAGCTATATTACAAATTAGTCAGTTCTCGATATTTTCAAAATTACATTGAATTTTTTTCAGAGGAGCATTATTGAACGTTATTAAAAAAAAAACACCTTCATAAACTGAATTTAGAATATTCAGGTACAAAGCTGTTTCATTGAAATTATTTATTTTGTAGACAGTTTATTGTAAAATAGTAACATGAGTATTTCTGCGTTTACAGAATAAAAATTTGAATCGTCATTACATATTTTTAAAAGGTATTTGCTTTCTCTTTAAAGATTGGCATTTTTTTCCCAAATGTATTTTATAATCATTTGACCATTTGTGTAGAAATATAAAACTCTTCTTAAATAATAGATTACTTATATTAGACATTATTTGCCTAAGTATAGTCTGACCATTGTTTAAGTATCTCTATTTTGTAGATTTCGCTATTTTGCAAAGTTCTGATTGGAACAAGAAAGTTTTAAAATTTTTCTTTTGAATAAATAACTCCAAATGACGAAGTTCATCCTGTATTTAACCAACTTCTTTCTTGAAACCTAATATTTATCCATAATTCTCAAAATTTTTCTGCCTTTAAACAATTTGTTTTCTAATTAAATATTTTACTGCGTTCAATGAATTCGAACTGGTTTTACCAACCATCTAACCCTCCCACAAACACCCAAAACTCGTTTTACAGTATCTTACTTGTCTAGCGCGCATACACATATACATGGATAGACAAAGCCTAATTATTTTTGACTTGACAGCTGAAATTGACAATCTTTTGACTTAACAGCTTGAAAGTTAAGGAAAATGTAATGAATTTGCCTTTTTAAAGGAATTTCTACACAGTGCCTCATTCAATATGTGATGCTTCTAATTGGAATATTTCTCTAGGTCGTAAGTGGTTGCAGGTTATGTACAAAAGGTAAAAATTTGGTCAATTGTATGCATTTTTAATAATGAAGAGAACATTGTAGTCTCCGCTAAAGTAATCTAGAAAATCACTCTAAATTAACCTTACTAAAAATGTAAAAGTATCCCCCTTTTTTTAAAACCACAATGGTATTAACCATTTTCCTCAATGGCATTCAGGTATTGAAAATGAATAGCAACTGCTAAAAGTATTTTTTTTTACGATTTAACATGCTTATCATTAAAACCAGAATCTACAATCATTCCATAAGGCTGAAAATTTGAGGAGAAGATATCTGATAAGCTGATAGTGTTTTTGGAATAAATATATAGAAAAAAGAAAAATTCAAATTCAAAAAGATGTACAAATAATAAGAAATTCAAAGAGTTTTTACCTATAGGTATTTGGCCATGATACAAAGATTCCGGAATATTTTTGGTTTTCCGTCTACCTTAAAATAGGGCCGAGATATAACAGTTTCAAATTCTACGACGGCTTGTATCTTAACAATCTGATTTTTGCCATGCTCTAATACTCGCATTTATGAACTGATTTGGATTTGACTTATCATGTGTTCAGTACATATCAAGGTCTGGACCGTATTCATTGGTCATATTCATTCACTATCATGTCTAAAAATAGAAGACAGTTAAGTTCTCCCAATTCAAAAAGATGTACAAACAATTCGAAATTCAGAAAGTTTTTCCTTAAATTTTCAGGACTTGATAGAAGGATTCTGGAGCATTTTCTGTTTTGCCTCTACCTTAAAAAATGGCTAAGCAGTCTAAGCAAAAATATAAAGCCGTAAATGAAGCTAACTTGGCGGTATCAGACTATTATTTTTTTTTTTTTTCATACAATTTCAATATTCACGAAAACTGTGAATAATTTCCATGTCTTTTAGGTTCGCGTGTTGAGGTAAAATTAGATGAATTCTTAAAAACAAGGAATATGGAAGCTACCTTTTCCTCCCGACACATGCGAGAAGCACTTTTTGATCCTATAAAGCTCCTTTAATGCATGGGCCTACCTTCGGGGAACGTTTTTTGAAAAATATCAAATTGTTACTATTAAAACTATGAATTGATATATTTTTTTAAAGGAAGTTTTATTAACTCTTCAAATTTAGGCAATATTTAGTCAAATTTCAGTAAAAAAAAATACGTTTATGTCAAACCTTCTATAACGAAATTTATTCAATGTATTTCACTTTTTTGAACACTATATTAGCAAACCACTTACCTGTGTTATGAAGCAAAATTTTTGAAAAACCTCTTAAATTTACTAACTTATGCCAAATCTTGAATGCAAAACATGATTTTTTTTTCTAAAAAAATGTGTATTTTTCAATATAAATGGCTCTTAAATTAATATATACAAACTTACAAGCTATGTTTTGCTTCATAACATATCTATAGATGAGCAGAATCTTGTCATATAATTTTATTTCAATATCTTAAAAACGTTTTAAGAAATGATGTTTCCCGTAAACGTACACAATTGAAACGCAGTTTTACAGAAAACGCAAATTCAGATTTTGACAGAGCACAAAAAATTATGTATAAAGTTTAGAGTTTTGAAATCCACTATATTTGTAGGGGTGCTATTTGTTTATATGTTATATGTTATATATTTGTGTAATAAAATGCATTCTTTACCTCTCGGTGGCTCTTTAAACGGTCACTTCTGGTTTCAGAAGTTCATCTCAGTTTTATATTTTGGGATGTAACTTTGCTTCTTATTATCGCTGAATCAAAAGTAAAGCATTTTTTGAATCCTAAACATTTCAACTTTAATTTAAAATAATAAAAGTACAAAATGAAAAATTTCGCAAAAACAGCGATTTGAGGGTACGCACATACCTTAACTGAATTATTTTGATGATTTTAACATTAACTATCTCTAAAAATAATCCTTTGATTTAAAATCTGTCTGTTTAGAAATGTTTAACAAACATCTTTTTTTAATATTTAAAACTGTTAGTTTTCATGTATATATGGGCAAATTGTTTTTTTTTTTTTTTTTTTTTTTTTTTTTTTTTTTTTTTGTTATATATCGCGCACGTCAAATGTTCACAATAAAGTAAAGTACGGTGGAAGCGGCACACAGGGTGATAGTAGCACTAGTTACTTATCATGTATAGACTAGAAACAGTAGACCATACGGGAGGCTTGACCCACCCATCAATTTTCATATTTAAAAGAATTTCAGAGTTTTATCAATAAGTGTTAACCAAAGCTACTGGAATGCTCAAACAACAGTCTTCGTTTCATAGAGATAATCGAAATAGGTGTGGAAAAAATCAATTGTGAGGCGTTTTCAACCTAAATATTGTGTTTTTTAGAAATAATTTGTAAGCTTTTTTTTAAATAAATTATATCATAGAAATTAAGTAAGTAGGTTTAAAGTAATGCAGAAATATCGAACTTTCATTCCAGGCATAAAGACTGTACAGTAAGTTAGGCTTAACATAACAATCTGCTATTCTTTAGAAAAGGTCTATGTAGGGAGGCTTGACCCAGTCAATGTGAGGGAGCGTTGACCAGATGCTCAAAGCGCCTTTAATTAAGTGGTTTTGAAAATATTTTTATTATACACTGTGCATAATGAAAAGTTAATGGTTATATAGAATGGCTATACACATAACGATTATATATATACAAAGAATGTAAATTTATTCTGTAAAGCTACAGCAAAATGGTGTGATGGAAAAGAAAATGTTTAAAACTAACTAAAGAAAGATGTGAATAATTGCGAGGAAATGGGAAAGTTGATAAGAACTTTTTTCCATTTACATATTACTAACAACAGGTAAATAGAAACAGTGGGAAATACCAAAAAAGACAAAAAAGGGTGAAAGCAGCAGTCTTAACTCTTTCAGGGGCAGTGGTATGTTTATAAAACCACTTAATTTTAATTCCGAAACATCCCAATGGCACCAGAATTTTTTTTTAAATCTTTTCCATTTACTATGTATCTGAAATATAGATTTTTTCTTATTTCCAAATAAATTTGTTCGTAAATTCCGGTACCAGACATTTATTTCAACATTTTAGCACTTAAAGTACTTTGCCCGTTAAAGGTTTAAATCATGTTAATGATAAGTTAAGTGCTCATGCGGCTGCAAAGAACATAGCATCGATCGAAAAACTTTAGGAAGGTACCTACACAAATTTCACCAGGCTGAAACTATGTGACAACTAGAGTTGTCAGGTCGAGTGTCACAAAAAATAGGACAAGGAGACAAAAAAGAAAAAAAAAAACAAAAACAAAAAAAAAAAAAACGAGACAGTGTCTTCTCAATCCGGACATAGTAACATGAAACACTATGAAAACGAAACTTGTCTCTAACAGAATACTGCCTTAAATGTTAAAATTTCATTTTCCCAGCTGTACAATTATACCTGCTCAGACAAAATTCTGTTTAAAACAAAATTTTTCTCCTCTGACTTAGGATTGCGTCTCAAGAGGTTTGTTTAACCCTTTGAGGAGCAAGTAATTGCGTTTGTATAATGCTGAATTCCCACCAGAAATTAGGAAAAAAATTATTTTAAAATAAGGAAAAGCAATTTTTCAACATTTTCTCTCTAAAGCAATAAACGTAAAACTTAATTAAAATTTTCTAGTGTAAATCTTAATTAAATTAGGTGGAATATAATATATCCCACCGCCCCTCAAGGCGTTAAGCATCATTTTTTCAAAAATATTTTTTAAAATAATAATTAAAGCATGTAGCATAAACTTATTTTGCTTTTTTTAAACTGATTTTATTTATCTTATCAAATGTTGCAATATAAAACAAAGTGAGTCAAGCCTCCTATATAGTGGGTCAACCCTCCCATATGTGGGGAGTCTTGACCCATTATTTTTTCGTGATTAAAATTAATCATTTTTCAAATATCTTATATGTTACACTTGTGTAGCAATTTTATTTTGATAACTGATTGTATAACGAATAAAATGATATATAAAACTTCATTCTACGTTCAATATTAAAAAAAAAAAAACATTTTGTAAAAAGTGGATCAACCCTCCCTAGTCTCCCCTATATATGCAATTTGTTTTTTTTTTTTTTTTTTTTTTTTTTTTATCGAGAACGTGAAATGTTTACAATATAGTAAATTACGGAAGCAGCGGCACAGAGGGTGATAGCAGCGCTAGTTACTTATTTTTAGAATAAAGAGATTAAAATACGATTAACTATTAAATATATATATATAATTTAATTACTTGTAAGAATATTAATTTTTAAAAATTCAGGGTATAATAATGCTTGACATTTAAATAAATATATAAAGAGATATTATTTTGTAGATGCTTGTTACAATTTGAATACGGGTTATTTAATCATGTTCACTATTGCTAAAACGTCATTATTTGTTATTTTATTTTATAATGATTATGATAAAATTATTTTTTTTCATTATTTACTGTTTAACTGTAAAACATCCCAAAATTAAGATTGTTTCAATAATGTGTTATTAAAGTTATAAAAAAATGGCTGTAACACTGATGTAGAGATAAATATGGATAGGGGGAGTTGGCAAGCACTGATGAGACAGATTTAAAAAAAGAAAATATATTGTCATTTAAAAATATGAAAAGCATTCGCATGTTTTGAGATCGGATTAAATAGCTTGTTTAGAATACATTTCGAATCAGAATTTTTATATAGTAAAAGAATTAATTGTTTTTTGTAAATTAGAGTTGATAGCAAACTGTCCCACATGCTGGTCACATTGGTACGTGCATGGAACTCGCTCGGTTCCAGCTATCCCGAACATGCCACTATTAAATGAAATATTCATGAAAATAAAAATAGCACGTTTTAAAATTATCAATTATTAATATTTCTTAATAAAAGCATCTGTTATAAATATGGTGAGGTAAAAGAAATCATACACAATTTAGTTTTTATTTAGAAAATTATTCTCTTCTTTTAATTTAAATGATCGGCACTATATTTAAATTTTTTAAATCTTACAAACTGTAATCAATTCCTAATGTATCCAAACAAGCAGCATAATAAATTTTAGGACCAAAAGCTTCATGACTCAATTATTAAGATCCGGTAATAATCCGTTTTCTTCTTCAGACTTTTAAAGAAAAGTAGCTAAATAAAAGTAAATGGGGAGTTATGGATAATTTAATGGATAAATTAACTTTGCAATTAAGCAAACAAGAATTGTAATTTTTAGTAGGAGAGCTGTTGAACATTTTTGAGTAGGTATTTGAGGCACCCTGAACATTTGTGCAGCACTTCTTTTGTAATGCCTGAATACAAAATCGAATGTCTGGCTGAAGGATCGTGGCCCAAAACCTGTGCCAGACACGTGTCAAGTGCCATTTTTTGACACTACCCCAAAAAAATATTTGAGGCACGCTGAGATTGAAACAGAATAATATTTATACTTAGAAAAAAATATTTTGAAAATTACAGACACTTTAGTCGGCCCAAAAACTGTGCCAGACACGTGTCAAGTGCCAATTTTTGACTACCTAAAAAAGGTATTTGAGGCACGCTGAGATTGAGGCACAATAATATTTATGCTTAGAAAAAAATATTGTGAAAATGACAGACACTTTAGTCGGCACAAAAACTGTGCCAGACACGTGTCAAGTGCCATTTTTTGTCTGGCACAGGTTTTGGGCCACGATCCTTCAGCTAGACATTCGATTTTGTATTCAGGCATTACAAAAGAAGTGTTGCACAAATTTTCAGGGTGCCTCAATTACCTTCCCTAAAATGTTTAACAGATCTTGGACTATTTTGTAAGGTAACCAATTTTTGTAAGGTAAGCCGGTATGGCAGTCCATGTATTCCGTGAAAAAATTGGGTGCCTATGTAAAACCAAACTCGGATATTTATTCGAAGTTGAAAAATAATTTCGACATATTAAGGGCAGTTGGAAGTCAAATGCGAAAAATGTCGTTTTTATTTTTTATTTTTGCACATTTTGGAGCCTTTGTTTTCCTCCTTTCGAAGGGTACATTATTTTTGTTTCTACGGCAACAAGAAGTTAAAAAAAAATAAGTAATTCAGTTTTTTTATATCCTACATAAACATTACATACGTAATCTTTAAACTCAAATTCCTCAAATTGTTGTTTTTTGAACTTCGTTATAACTTTTTATCTAAATTACCATACATTATTGTTTGCAATCTTGCGCGAACATTTCACTCATATCTTTGATCACTCTGAAGTGAACTTTTGTTACAAACATTTGTACACAATTTTTTTATAAAATAGTTTTTTTGTGAAAATGCAAGTTTTTTGTTATTTAAAAGTGGTTTTTATTAGGGTTTCGTTCATTTGACGAAACTGTGTGCCTCACTCTCCTCTGTCTGTTTGTCTGTCTGTCCGTCCGTCACAGAGCCCATTTAGAGAAACTATATATGTTGGAGGCTTGAAATTTTGGATTCTTATAGCTGAATACCTCACATCAAACGACAAATCATAAAATTTTGAAAAAGTTTTATATTTACCCCTCTGAGCTCTAACTTGTGTATTTTAAGCTTTTTTTTTCTAACTGTGCCCCTAATAAAACTGGAAACTTGAAATTTTGGATTCTTATAACTGAACACATCACATCAACTGACAAATCATAAAATTTTGAAAAACTGTCATATTTAACCCTCTGGGCTCTAACTTGTGTATTTTAAGCTTTCTTTTTCTAACTGAGCTCCTAATTATGTTGAAGACTTGAAATTTTGGATTCTTATAGCTGAACACCTCGCATCAAACGACAAATCATAAAATTTTGAAAAAGTCTTATATTTACCCCGCTCGGCTCTAAATTGTGTATTTTAAGCAATTTTTCTAACTCAGCCCCTAATTAAGTTAGAAATGTGAAATTTTGCAAACTTATAGCAGAACACTTGCAATCGCACGAAAAATGATAAAAATTTCAAAAAGTCTTACATTAATTACAATCTAGCTTCTGTATTTTTAGCAATTTTTCTAACCCCCTTCCCTTTTCACTCGGGGTACATTTTCCTAAGTTTTGCCGACACTCCTTTGACCACTCTTTCATATTATGCACCATAGCCATGCGCATTTTAGTTCCAATTTTTACCGCCAGGCGGCGCCTACCCATCTCGGGTGCTATGGGCCCGATCCCCTCGACTAATATATCTACGAATAGTTTGTAAAACGGAGTTTCATTCGGATAGAGGTTTGTTTAGAATAGAGTACGACCCCTGGTTTCGAAATTTGGAAATAACAGATTTTGCAAAAGGATAAAGTGTTTTGAAAGGAATATTAAACGAAACCCTCTGTGCGATCTGTGATCACACTTACCCACTTGTTCCAGATTTTTTTTTAAATCTAGCTAAAAAATGTGTGTCTATAAAGTTGACTTCAGTTTATTAGGAATTATTCATATTATGTATATAATTATTTTAAGTGTATATCTTTGGTAGTTTCTGCGAAAAGTTACAATAATTTAAAATGGTAGGTATAAGGACTTCCAACAGCCCTTAACTAAACGTTCAAGAGACATGTCTTGTTCTGTGTAAAATGCGATATCACGAAAATACGGGGAATTGAACAGTAAATCATTCAGTGACACAGTCCGTAATGGCAACTACATTCCGAAATAATGAGAACCTAGTTTAGCGCAATTAGAAAATGCAGTTTAGACACTGATGATAACTTCATTCAAGTATGGTGATATTGTTATATCTGATACAATTCAGACTAATTCTTTTCAAATTTTCATTGCAACAGTTTCAAAATGTCAAAGTGTCGAACACTAATTCGAGTATGGCTTGGTTGGAAAATTTTCGAATGAAAAAATGGATGGAAAGAGTGATTTTCTGAACAAAAATTGTTTTCTGAAGTAATATTTTACTCTTTTTAACCTCTTAAAGTTTATCCCGTATATGTTTTTGTAAATACTTTACAAAAATCTAATATTATTATGCATTATTTCATTAGTGCATTTTACGTTTTGTAACTCTAATATCGTAAAGCTTGTTAATCTTCAAGTGCTGTTAGCGGTTTCGCAGACCGTCGCTTTTTTCCAATTTTCACATATTTCTTTGTAATTTTATTGTAATTATATTGGTTTTATTAAATAAATAATTTTATGTCATTAGTGTTAAAAATTATTTTAGGCACGCGGTCGGCTCGAATGAAGCAAATATGGAAGTGCAATTTTCGTCAACTTTATCGAGCAGCTGGGGCCGTATATCAGGAGTAACGCGGCGAATGTTGAATTTCAGCTAGTCCAACATCTGCTGTTTATCTGCGTAGAAAACTAACTTCACATATCCCTACAGAAATAATCCATTGGTTTGAGATCACATGATCTTGGAGGCCCGTTCACCCGTCCATTACGCGAAATTATGCGAATCACCGATATTCTTTCGCAATAAACTGATGGTGTTTTGCACAATTTGAAGCGTTGTTCTGGCGTAAGTCTGTTCATGGTGAAATGGTAAAACATACTCAGTACAAATCATTTGTCAGCTGTCAAATTAACTGTGGAAACAGTGTTGCAAATTTCAAAACCACACCTTTAAAAAAAACCTGTACTTATCATAAAACTATACTTTACATTTTCAACACATAATTTGTCATATAAAATTATAGTCAAAGGTGTAGCCAATATTTTAGAATCAAACTCTTTTAAACAAGTTTATGCTTGACGAGAACAAAGCGGTGTCAGCCCATAGCTGCCTTTCCGCATATGATTCGTACTGACGACAAAAACTAGAGTGTGGTTTATTTACCTGTGGATACCTTTTTATTGATTTAACGACTTTAACTATGTGCCCAAAATGTGAAAGGTTATCAATGTACATCTTCTCTCCCTATATTAACTCTTTGTTTATTTTGTTAGGTAATTTTTTTTCAGAAAAAAATCACATGTTTAATAACAGAATAAGGATCAAAGCTTACAAAACTTGCCAAATAATCAATGTTCTATAATTTTCCCTATGTACCCGTGTTAATTAAAATATATATTTTCGTTATATTGATAATAATAAACTACTTATTTAACCCCTGGAAATTAATTTTCTTCATACAAAAATGAAAATTTCTTTAATCTTTAAACATACGAAATTAAAAATATATTATAAAATACAGAAAAATAAAAAATATTTCGATAAATCGTTTGACATATTTTATAACAGTTTTACATTTTCACATAACATAAACTCAAATAGTTTTTTTTTTTTTAAACTGCATTTAAGATAATCTCTGAAGTGCAAATTAAAGAAAATAGAGCAAATATTGATTATATACCATAAACAAAAAACCTTTACATATTTATTCTAGTTAAATATTTGAAGATAAGTAACTAGGAAAATAGAAGTAGCTCTACAAACAAATAATTTTTTATGAACTGATATTTTTATTAGTAAAAGGCTTAAAACGTTTTTAAACTAAACATTTTCCATTATTTTTATAAATTTCGGCAATAAAAATCCCCGAAGGATTTTGCTACAAAATGGAAAATTGTATTTGAAATGTTATTTACCTTTTCATAAATATAATGCGTTTATAAAGTAAAATTCTTAGAATAATAGAAGGTGATTTTTAATAAATCATCAGCACCGTACGAGATTATATGAACACGCTGAAACAACACTAAAAAATCCATAAATGTTGATAAACATAATTTTTAAATCAAATATTAATTACATATATGTAAAGGATATGTTACTTAACGTATTTTTATTTAATGTAATTATATTTGATAATTTATATTAAAGACTCGATAATTTATTTTATTTTATTAATGAATTAATAATTAATTTTATTTACATTAAATATTTTCCCTATCAGAGTTAACAGGTTAAAAAGAATATTTTTAATGAGGAAAAAATATTCATGAATATTTCGGACGAATAATATAAAGTGGAAAAAAGTGCTAGAAAATATCCTATGTAATGTGTTACATACTTGTTGTTTCTGTTTTATTCTTATTACTTCTTAAAACGCAAATCATTATGGTGCTTTCTATTTATTTAATTATATAGTTATTTATTTTACATAAGAAAAACTTGAGAAAAAAGTCATAAAAGTTTAAATAGTTTTATTTTTTAAATTTTGTATGTGTATATTTAGAATTTGAATATTACTTGTTTTTGGCTTAAACAGATGAAATACTTTTGTCCATTGCAGTTGAGAGGAAACTGTTGAGATTTTAACTTACATAGTAAATAATTTAAATTTGCTAATAGAAATTAATTTTAAGTTAGAAAATGTATAGTGTTTGATTCAATTTTCTTAAAAGTATTTCCTGTAAATTATTTTGATGTTATATTTAGCGTATAAAATATTAATAATAAATAGTGAATGTAAAAATATGACATCTTGTTGTAACGAATCTCTGGGGAGCACTGATTTAATTCGCTATACTGAAAAATCGTTAAAATGAATATTTGTATATTGAAATAGAATACTATAATTTTTTTTTAATAACCCAAATAATATTCGCTAAAATGAAAAACTCGATAAAGTGATATTCGTTGTAACGAGATTTTACTGTATGTCATAATCATGTTACGTCATTGTGAAATTTTTTATCGAGCTGCATTAAGTTAAGTAGTTACATCTAAAAAGAAATATGCTAATTAAAAAAAAAAAAATTGCGAGATCTAAAAAGCTTTTTATTTTTAAAACAAACATTATCATGAAAATATTCTCTAAAACCGTCAGTTACGATTAACTAAAACTTGTTTACATCTTGTTACAACTAAATACAGCCATGTTATAAAATAATGTTACATTCTATAATGTATACAATGTCTTTGTTTTAAAGAAAAATTTAAAAATTCCATTTCTCTATACAACATATAAGGGATCTTTTTTCTCTTATGGAAGGCGTACTACTTAAATTTATACACACATAAGAATATATATTTTTAAATACAATTAGATCATATTATAATACTGACTTATATGTATTAGAGAACTGAATTATTTTATTAGCAGGATCTTTTGAATTTCGAGAATCTCTTATGGATATGAGTTTGTTACATATTAAAAAGTACAAAAAAATATTGGATTAACAAAATAATTTTTTAGATATATATATTGGGTTGAGCGGAAAGTTCGTGCCGATTTTGAAGGAAAATTTAAACGCAGAAGATTTAAATTTTAGTATACAATTATTAAATTATATAGTCTCTTCTACAACCTTCTTCCAACTGTCCAGAAGCCTCACAATACCTTCTTTGCAAAAGATTTGTGATTTGATGGTAAAATACTTATTGAGGTTATTTTTTATGTCATTCCAAGAGAAATTTTTTCGAAGGGGATTTTTAAAATAAATAAACAAATAGTAGTTGGATGGAGCCATGTCCAGAGAGTATGGAGGGTAGGACAGAATGTCTCAATCGAATGCAAGGCGTTTATTTCTCACAGTCAAAGATACGAGTGGCCTAATGTCGTCACAATGGAAGACGAGACCTCGTCTGTTTGCTAATTCGTGGTGTTTCCTGAATATTGCTGCCTTCAGTTCGTCGAGTTGCCAAGACTATTTTTCAGAGTTGATGGTCTGGTTTGGTGGAAGTAGCGTGTAGTAGATCCGATCCCAACAAATAGACTGCAGTAATTTCTACTGGTAGAGTGCGGCTTTAGTGGCAGTAATGAGACCTATGTCTCTACAGGATCAGGATTGTTTTTGTCCCAGGTTATTATAAAGTTTCCAACTTTTGTCCACGGCGACCAGTCATTTCAAAAAAGGATCTCTTTTGCACATGGATATGCGGTCTGGAATGTTGCTCTCTGTCAGGTAATGGGCAGCACTTCCACTAGTAGCTATTTTTACATTGCATCCATACCACTATTTTTAAAAATACGTCTTATGGTATGGTTTTTTTGCATATGTAGTCAAAATATGTTTTTTTTCCCTTAAAGTGGTGCGAGATGAATTTAAAAATATCACATGAGTTACGAAACAAACTTTTGGGACAAACTTTGATTGCCAGAAACAAACTCCATGCATTTGTTTGAGACATTCTGACCCTCCCTGTCTAATCTTCGGACATTGCTGCACCCGACTACTCTTTGTTTTTTTCTCATAAATTATCTTTGCCAAAAAAAATTGACTCTTTAAATGACATAAAAAAGCATCCGTCAAATCACAAATGTTTTGGAAAGAAGGCACTATTGAGACTTCTGGGCAGATGGAAGAATGTTGTTGAACAGAATGACACCTACATTCTAGGGGCATTCAACTGAAACCCGGTCAGTGCGTGTAACTTTGCATTAGACGTAAGGGGGCGCAACGTAACTGCGTGTATGGCGGCACCATCTATTGGTAGATAGACTGACGCATGCGCAACGTTTCACGTTGCATAGCGACAGCGTGGTTGCACGCCGAGGAGAAGGTAGTCACACAAGTTATCGTCCGCCACTGAACATACAGGCGAGTAAGCAGGAACAACGAGGAGTGATTCGATTTTGGAGGCCGGTAACTGTATCGACGGGTGAAAGCTGTGTACGGTGAGTACAGTCTGAGTCGTTCAACTGTTGTGGAATGACGTAAAAGATTCCTTGACGGGAGCGAGTTACTGGAAGACGATGCTCGTCCTGGACAGGCTCATCGTGTCATCACACCGGAAATGATTGCGGAAGTGAATGATTTATTCTTGGCCAACCGCAGAATAACTGTGGACGAGATCCATCGGTTACTGGGTATTAGCGTGTGCACCACTCACACCATATTGCATCAACACTTGAACTTTCGAATCGACGGCTAGTGTCGCAGTGTGATAAATGTGCCAAAAGTTTTATCAACTATTTTTGAGTTTGTGTACTGTGTATAACTACATTCGTGTTTGTTAAAAAAATCGTTACTTTACAGTAGTGACCGGGTTTCATTTGAATGTCCGTTATAATTTAATTAACTTCAAATCTTCTGGATTTGCTGCTATGCTGCTGTTCCTTCAAAATCGGCAAGAACATTCCGAACAACCTAATATTTAAATGATAAATGTGCATCTTATTCATTTTCCTTTAACATTTAATTTCACATAACATTGATATATATTCTCCTTTAATTGGAAGCTCTTAATAAATACAAAAAAAAAAGTTTTGTGTCAAAAGTTTTTTTTTTTATCTTTCTGCGTAATTTTAATGATAAAACGGGTCTACAGAAGTAAAAAATATTCTATGTGCATTTATATTTGCTTCTCATGTTTATAAGTTATTCTGAATTTAAAAATAAGGTGAGCTTATCTATCAAATAATGTTTTATTTCTCAAAATCATGATCAATTACAAGAAAATGACCCGAAATACCTTTCATAGCCAAAACACTACATTGAACAAGTTTTTAACACGAACTTATATAGTACATTTTTCTTAATTTGTTACCTAATATTCCACAATAAAAAATATTCAAAATGCCCTTTCTTCCTCATGAAAGGACATACATACCTGAGTCTATCCTCCTCCTTCCCCCATTAGAGCTTTTTCGTATGAGCACTGCTTGTGACCATTTCCGGTACAGCAATCGTCAGTTAGTCTGCTATCGTGAATCTGTTGTATATAGTGAATTTAAAACTACGATTTTAATCTACAGTTATCAATTTTAATGTTTTTACTCACATTTATAATTTACCATCCTGACAGAAAATTTCCATTTTTGTCACAATTGTAAGTGGTAATTTATTTAAAAAACTGTTTCCGAAAAAACAGTTCTCTTTATTATTATTATTTTTAAATAACTCAATGTGTAAGTAAAACAAATTCGTCGATGTCTTTTGCAGAGAAACTCAATCATTTTTTATCAAAATTATAATATATATGAAGCATTATCACATAATTTTTACTTTTAAGTCCTTCAATAAAAAAATTTATTTTTGTACAAATTCTTGTTTTTATTTATATTGACAAATGTGCCATTACATAATTATATAACAATATTTACGAGATAAATAAATTTTTGACGATGTTGGGGTTCAAAATGCAACATGAAATTCCTTATTGTCCCTGTTGCTGATTTTTATGTTTGGAGATGTCTGTATTAAATTGTTTCAATAAATGTAATTCGACTATTTTTTTTCCGAAACTGGGACTGTATTGTTATATATATATATATATATATATATATCAAAAAATTAGCCTGCACACATTTTTACTGTCGTTATTATGTTTTGAACCCTGGAAAATGTGCGTTACAAATAAATAATAATAAAAAATAAAATAATTTATCATAAACTAATATAAACTGCAAAATTTCAGCCTTTAAGACAATGTTATACCAATATCTTGAATTCAAAATTCTACGTTGTTATGATTAATTATTTAAAATTTCTATGGGTACTATGCGAATTCATTATAAGTAAAATTTTAGAAGAAAATTAAAAGTTATAGAGATAAAATGTCAAGGGGACGGTAAAGAAAATTAAACTCGCAAGTTTAACTTTGTTCTTCAGTTAAATAAAATATTATTAAAAATCATCACTGCTGAACACCTTTTCTTTATTTTGAATCATTAAGGCATTCTTGTATAAGATTAAAATTTTATATTATTAAGTTTAATGTCGCCAGATTTTTATTCCTGAAAGTTAAAGTTATGTGAGAATGCCTCATATATAAAATAAATTATAAACTATATTGTATTACAAAAAACTTTTTATGTGAAATTGTCACATTCTAGAGCTTAATGTTTGCTTAAAAAATTATTTTTTTAATGTATGTATTTAAAAATTCTTAGATCCAACTAAATATAACTATCTGACCATTTCAGGTTAATTTGACGTCATTGATCCTTAAAAATGTTGATCTTAGAAGTGGAAAAATATATGCAATGAATTGGTGTTTTTAACAGAGATATTTGTATTCAAGTTTTAAGGTAAGTAAAAATAAAAACTCTATTCATAAATGACTATTTTCTTTGAAATAACAAAGAAGGAAAATTAAAGCGATTGAATATGTTTTTTTTTTACTTAACAAAAGAATAGAAAGAGAAATATTTTGATAAAATATTTTAATATGTATAAATATATGATCTTACTCAGAAATCAGGCGTTATTTTTTATACACTCAGAATCATATGTATACAAAACATTTCGTTGCAATTGTTTTTAACAGAGATATTTTTAATAAAATTTTAAGGTATAAGTAAAAATTAAAACTCTATTCTTAAATGACTGTCTTCTTAAGAAAGAAGACAATTAAAAAAAATAATTGAATAATTTGTTCTTATTTAACAAGAGAATAGAAGGAGAGAATTATTTGTATAGAATATATATATATATAAGATCTTACTCAGAAATCAAGCTTTATTTTGTTATTCACTCAGCATCATAAGCACACAGAATATTTCGTTGCAATCATACAATAAAAGAAAAGTATAATATTAATTTAATTTATATGACTGGACTTAGGAGTTGCAAACACATAATAAATAATAGTTATATCTCTTGATAATGCAATAAATTTAAATAAAAATAAATGGTAATTTTCAACTGATTAATAATTATAAGGAAAGTTTGTTATTTTAACAAAAAGACAAGTCATTTTCAAAATTAATACTTCGTTCAGGCACGTTTTTTGCAACGTGTGCATTTAATTCCGGCATACTTTCAACTGGTATTTTTCTAAAGTATTTTTGGACGTTATTGAGATCCGATGAAGATATTTCGATCAGTACTGTCAAGGGAAAAACTGTTTTCGATGTGCATAAACCTTTCTTGCTAAATTTCAATCCCAAATATTCCGATTATAGTCTGTTGTGTTTTCTTGCCATTTCAAAAGTTTGATTTTACGTTCTTCAAACGTAGTTTGTATTAGATTGGACTGGTGAAAGGTTGTTCCATTTTGCTGAAATATGCAATTGTATCTGCCTACAGGCCAATATAATGAGAAAAAATGTACCTCGAAGATACGGACTTGTACACTGCAGCCCATCGTTGTTGGGACGATGTGTCGTTTTACTGGCTGAAACTGTTCCTAAATTATCAATGATCAACCTTTAAAGAGCTTGCTCCACCTCCGTAGCGCATCCCAGTAGATTTTCATAGAATAGAATGTTTTCAAGTCCATCTAAAGAGAAGCTTTTCTCATTCGAAAATATCGTATCTTCCCTTTAACTGTTGTTTTTCACCCAGCTGACCACAGCTTCTAGACGCATGGTTTGATGTGATTTCGATAAGGTCGGTTTTGTGATCATTTTCATCTACTGCGTGAATTTGCAGTTATTCAAAACACGTGTCACAGTTGGGGATAAACGTTTCTTACAAACACGTGCTATTTCTTTAGCAGACATCTTTTTTAAAGATTACATGCGTACAATTTGTCTCCGAGACTTTTGGTAAAGCTTGTGTTTCTACCTGGTTCTCTTTTTCACACAGCCACCTATGCTTTAGTTCATTACATTTTCTGCAGAACCTTTACATCTCTTAACAGGTATATATATGTATTTCGAATGAACATACCTCTTCCTAATAATTTCATTCGTTTCTCACTTCAGATTCATTAAAGTCCTGTCTTTCGTGAGGCATCTTGACAATAAAAAGCGAAACCAATGATTCCGCCATTGCAAAAATCGTTTAGATCCGCATTTGTCAAGTTTGCATAAAACACTGAAATATCTCGAAGGCGTAATCAATGAAACAATAAATGCATGCGTCATTATAATTTTAAATTGATAAACTCGTTAAAAATTTATATATTTTTTGTGAATAGCATTTACTAATTTATTTATTAGCAAAGTATTACATCAACAAGTTATTTATGTTTGCATATTATTTGTGTTTGCATATTTACATTTATGTTAATTATGCTTGCATATAATTAGTATAATGGCTTAAACGTTAATTCTGTAATTTTTGAAAAAAAACCTCTATACTTATAGTCAGGATTTTGAGTGTGTTTCATCCTTCCTATAAAAGAAAAATATATTTTAAAATTTCTACCCGTATTGTAATCGAATTTTTTTTCTCGGCTTTTAATGGTACTATACTTAGGTAGTATGTAATATGTTCTACAGAATCTACCAAAGACGTGATTGCCAGAAAATATTAAAACGTATTTTGTGCACCTCTATTTTCTTAAAGAATATTTGCTTTACTAAATTACTGAGATTTTTTTATTAAATTTGAGGAGTAATACAGTACTATAACAGTGGTGCTCAAAATAAAATTTTAGTATTTTATGACAACCTTACACTAAAAAGACAAAAATGCTTTAAGTGTACGAAAAACACTTACATAAAGAAACACTTACTCTTCTTGCAGTATCTTAGTTAGTGGCATTTTTTTCTATATAATGCACGATTTTTAATGTACAATTTTTATTTTGTCTAACTATACGTATTTAAAAGCACATTGATTATTATTGAATATCGAAATTACTTACACTGTAAATTATTTTGATATTGTAGAAATTTCTTTAGTTCTTTTATATTTCCAAGCTTATGTTCATTGCAATCAATTTTATACTTGATGCTCTGCGTAGAACGAAAAATTTTATATAAAACAAAGAGTATGAAAAATCATATTCTTTTTACTCAGCATTGGTATGTTAAAAGTAAATCTATGCTATTATCAAAGTAAAATGTTGAAAGTTTTTGTATCAAAAAAAGAGAAAAATATTATTTATTCAAGGAGCTCTGACAACCATTGTATTAAACTGTTTTTTCTGATCATTTTTGCCAATAAGAATTTCGTTTAATAATAAGTAACTTTTTATATTTCATTTATTTATTTATTTTTGCTAAAACGCGATTATTATATTGTTATAATGTTATTTATAAGTTTAGAATATTGGAAAGACATACGGTAGAAACGATTTATGAAAGATTATTAGTTGCGCCACATTACACAATGCAGCACAAAAATCCTAAATTTTTACGATTACTTTAAATAATTTAAATTTTATTGAAGGGTCATGGTTTCGAGTAACCAAAACAAATTGCCATCTGCCGAATGTCGTCACCATGCTAGAAAAAGAAAATATGTACTGAAATTAGATAGTGAAACACAAAGAAATATAAGGTGAAAAAAATTTGCAACAGGCAACTGGTCAAGTCCTGAAGAAAACAGCTTTAATTTATTTTTGTTATTTTGATATTATTCGATGCATTGCTAACATAGCATAATAAAAAAGAAAAGTGTCCAGTTAAACAGGTAGCATCGAGTTCACAGGCTATTCACACTAATTGCATATTATACTCTTATTTATGTTTGTTATTCATGGAATAGAACTCACTCTTTTTGAGCAAAGCAATAAATAATCATGAAAGCGCCTTATCAGAATAAACCGGTATTCCAAATTTGAAGCTAATCGGGTAATTCTGTATGAAAAACCCATTTATCTAAATTAAGGGGGATTAGCCCGCGTTCCCCCCCTGTATACTTAACGAATGAACCTTCAAATCTAATCAGGGAAACGCTTTATCAGACTAAACCTTTTTACAAAATGTGAAGCAAATCGGATAATTCTGCATGAAAAACCCATTTATTTAAATTAAGGCGTGGGGGTTGGCCCCCGTTCCAACTTTATATTTAATCAGTGAAGCGCCTTATCAGAATGAATCAATTTAGAAAATTTGATGAAAATCGAATATTTCTACCAAGAGCTATCACGTTATGTACATACATACGTGAATTCATACATACGTACATACAGAACCTTAGGGCACAATAGCTCTCAAGCTTTGATTGCCTGTGAGCTAAAAAATCTTGTTAATAGCACATTTTTTTCACTGTTTTGAACACATTAGAGTTATAGAAAATGTTTCTTAAATATTATATTTATTAATTCAAATTTTCCTGTCTCTTTCAACTGTTCATTTTCCGATATACAATCTTTATTTCGACTTGTTTTTCTATTTATGTCGTTTCCAAGAAGATTTTTTTTGTTTTAAATTGAAACTAACATATATTAATCGTGCTCATTTTTTAAGCAACTGCGTATGTGCTAAACTATGTTTTCAGGATATTGAAATAGATGTACAAATTTCTATATAAATTTTTGAAAAATTCTAAACTACAATTATTTTTATTTAATTAACTCAAAACGTTTCATTTTTGTTTTTAATTTGTGTAAAACTTTAAAAAGATTAAAAAAGTATTTCGTAAACTTTTGCGCTTATAAACACATTTTGTCATGCAGAATAAATTTTAAAAATGAAGAATTTTATTGTTACATCTCGGAAACGTAACCACTTTTTTAAATAGAAAAAATAGCTTCTAAAACTCATTTCTAGGCAAAACTAGAAGATTTCCAAATATATATATATATATATATATGAGCAAAAGTGACGAGGCAGATGCCTCAATTTCAGCAAAAACCCGAGAGTCAACGAAACAATTTTCCTTGAAAAATTATTTTCAATAATATCTTATATGTAGACTCATTTCCTTCACTCTGAAAATCCTCAAACATTTGGAATCTTGAGATTATATTTCGAGTGAGTTTGAGCCAATTTCATGCTACATTGCCTAGGATACGGCAAACAATGGTTTTCCTCGTTCTGGCAGTTATTTCAGTTACCATGGAAACATTTATTTAGAGTTTCAAATATACTTGATTAAAATTTTCGTGTGAGTTAGTAAGGTGTTTTGTGCAGATTTCTGCTGTTGCTGCAGACAGTAAATTACTTTTTAACTCTTAAAAAATACATTTACAGATGCTATGTTTTAAACAACGTTTAAATTTAAATACTAAAAACATTTGGGGATTCTTTACTTAAAACGTCTGAGGTATAGGTTTTCTTAATATTATATGGAATACATTGTAGTACATTAAGAAAATATTTATGTAAATTAAAATTATGTATTCTGAGTAAACACAAATTTATTTCTTATATTTAGGAAATGTTATGTTTTTAGATTTAAAGAGTTGTTTTTTTCACAATGTCATATTTTAGAGAATTTTTTATTCTTCAATTTGGTTTTACATAACATGCATAGATTATTTTAATACTCGGTAAACCCGTATAAAAAACTTTTATCGAAATAAAATTTAAAGAAAGTATTTTTATAGTTTCGTTATTTGATAGTATAAATGGTGATATAAATAGTAAATTAAATTACTGATCAGCAAAAAATATACACACATTTACACAAATGTATTCATGATTAATTATATATACGATATTCTCATAAGTTTGAAAAGCGTTATATATATTTTTTAACCTATTGATTATACGTAGACAAATTGCAAAGTGTTCATTAAGATTTAATAAACAATCGTACCATTAATTTTTAAATAGTTAAACATTTTAACTTTTAAACAGTCCATGGGTATTAAAAATTACATTAAAAAGGTTTAACTTTAACATTACGCTGACAAGAAAATAAGTAAAAAGAAAAAAAAAAAACACTTTTCTACTATTAAACCGCAACTACATATGATACTTTGGATTTTATGAAATTTGGTAGCTTTCCGTCTCTAAAAACGGATAAAAAATGATTTAGTGTTGGAAAACTCTAAAATTTATGAAAATCAAAAGTATCTTAATTTACTGAGTTTTTGTAATATAAAAGAGAAATTTTACTGCTTGAACAGTCAGAGAATCAATAAATGTTTTTTAATATAACTGATAGCAATTTGGCAAAGAATAACGAACTTTGCAAGACTTGGTTTCTCTGGAATTTTTGCTATGGTATAATGTACTGTTTATAGTAATCTTTTGACTAAACAATTGCATTAGTGCTGCAATTAACAAGTGTTCTTGCAATAAAATCAAACTTTGAAATAGACGATTAAATGTAAAACTATTCAATGCATTCATGGCTTTTGTATTGTAACGCGATTAACCTCTTAATTATCGATCCCGTGATATTCACGGGCTGTATCTTTTATTCAGAGTGTTTGATTCTCACCAGTTTTATAAAACAGCGTAATTGGCTTTATTATAGTATCATTTTACCTGTCATTAAATAAGGCCAATATTTGTTTTTCAAAAATGTTGTGCCAATAAGCAATTTTGCTACATCTTTGTTCAACAATTTCGCAATTCTTAGAAACGAAATATCTCGTTGAAACATTTCACATAGCCACTTTTAGAGTCGAAAATCTAGTCTACACAATGTGTTAGAAAACATTCTCGACACTCTCTTTATGCTTCCCCGTGAGATATGGGGTAGGCTTTGTGGTTCTGCAGAATCTTTAAAGCTGTCAACGGTAATTCAAAGCTTAAAAGAGCAATTTTCGTTTAAAGTTTTTCACATAATTTATGAAATGATATGAAATAGAGTGCTGATGTTCAAGATATTGGTTTTACTAGAACGACATTTCATGGAAATCGCTCATGCAGTACAAAGTTAGTTCATGACTTCTTTTCTAAAAAGTTTTTTTAAAGGGATCCCTACTGAAATAATAGTTAAATTTTTCATCATTGTTTTCCAGTTTTTAATTCAAATGCCAAAGGGGAGGATTAGCGAAATGTAATAAAATTTAAATAATTTTAAAGTACATTTTATATAAAATTCATAAATTTTTGCAGTTTTGAAATAATAGCGAAATATTAAAAAAATTATTTAAAACCTTATTGACACGACATTTAGTAGAAGGATAAGTGACATGCGAAAAAGATTTAGCTAAGAAAAATCTGGCTTTCGACAGCCGCTAATAGAAGGAAATGTAATTTAATTTGCATAAAACACAGGAAAAAATTCAAAATTCAAATTTACAGATGAGTAAAAGTTTGAAATTTAGACAAATGATTAAGAAAGAAGAAATTTTGGTATAATGCCATTTTATTCAGCAAATTAAATCCTAGACTTACAAAGGAAACATTTCGAGGTAAAGATGAAATTTTAGTACAGCATAGCATTTTATTTAACAATTTCCATTTCCCCATTAATGATATCGACATCTTTCAGTGTGACCACCGCTGTCACTTTGCATCCTGTACGGTTATGCATTGTATCGTTTACATTCTCCGCGGCGGAACATAATGTGTCGCCAGGTATGTTCATCACAGTCCCTGATATGTTTTCTTTAACATGTCTAAGTACAGAAGCGCATCAAGATATACCTTGGACAGCACAGAAAAAAGTAACATGGGCACAATCCAGCATGCATGGGGAAATGCAACTGGGAAATGAGTGATAACAATTTCTTCTTTAGACTAGTGGCACAATAGCTGTTGTAGTGATAACAATGTTTGCTTGCATTTCATGCTGTATAAACATTATACGATTGAAATTGCAAAATAACAGAGTGAGCCAGCATGGCCTGATATCTTTGTTTACCAACGGTACGAAGAAATCACGCCGTTAGTGTAATAAAAAAAAATTCTAAATTAGAAGCAATCGAAAAAGCATATTAAAACATGTTTTTTGACGCATAGAGCACTTGCCTGCGTGTCCCCGTTAGCGAGTTAAAAAGTGTTAACCCCTTTAGCGGCGGTGAGATTTCCCAACTAATTTTAAGTAAGGTTTGCACCAGAAACCTTTAACACTTTGCACTCGGTTGTCGCCTCTGCGGCGACTGAGTCGACATCATCTTTCTTTGAAAAATTCGTTTTTGGCACCAGTAATGAAGGAAAATAAAATGTGCCTTATTTTATCAAAGCATTTTTGAAATTGTGTACTTGAAGGAAACTTCTTTTTAGAATGTGGTGCCGACGGAATAAAATTTTTGTGTAATGACGCAGAGTTGCTGGTAGCCCACAGTCAAAATGACGCGGAGCGCAAAGGGTTAATTAACTTTTACTTTTATAAATTGGTGGGAAAATAGTTAAAAAATCGTTTTTACTTATTTCGAAATAAATATTTTTAAATTTTTCGGTGGGAATTTAGTTTTACAGAAACGCAACTTTTTACCCCTCAAAGAGTTAAATCTTTAATTTAAGAAAATTCTGGTAGTTTCTACTAGCAAAATTTAATCTTTGGATGTTGGATTCCTCCTATCCTGGAAGCAATGTGTTTGACATATGAGTCGTTCAGAAGACAATTGGACTAACTCCATGTTAAGTGGCATTTTTTAAACAACAGACCATTGAAAATTCTCTATATATTTATACAGTGATAAAAAGTTACCCTTGATTAAAAGAATTTTAATGAGTTGAATCAAAATATCTTGAGAAAAAATATTATATAGATACAATATTTTTATAGTTACAATAACTTTAACTATTTATACTGAACATTTTCATTTGATGGAGTTAATCGATTTGTGCAGAGCACTGAACGGCTCATATATCCGACAAGGCACTGATGGAAGGAGGAATCAATATTTTTCGACGTAACAACATCATCAAATTTCAGTGTCTTGTCCATTTCCAGTTTAGTACACCGCAATACTCCAACATTATTCGCTAATGCTTAGTAGTCTAGGTTAGTGCAAACTCAGCCACTTTGTTTTTCGCAAAATGTTGACCATTGTAAACATTGCAATAGATTTAAAATCATGAAATGCTGTTGGTGTCACGATTTTCTATGCTTGAATCAATTTTTTATCCAGTACCATATTTGTCATTAGCAATTTTTTGAAGGCTTCTTTCATTTTTATATCACTATATCTAAATATGTTTTATATTTCATATTAATCTGATTATTAAAATTTCTGAATCAGAACACGACTTTTTTTGGTTTTTCTCACATAATATAAATAAATTAATTAGAATTCTTTAACGGGAAGACAATAATAGGTGCAATCATAGAGTAAATATACATAGCTTTAAGATTTGTTTACTCGAAACTACCAGACCTAATTTTATGAAATTTTGACTAATTCACTGGGTTATGCTCGACTTATAGCAGACAGTGTTTTCTCCGACAAAAACTTTTTATTTCAGACCAGAGACATTTTTTCAGACAGTTTCCATTTTCAGAATTTTGTTTTCTGAAATTAACTATTTTTTAAACTATCTGCTCCATATGATCTTATATACTCTTTGAACAAAAAAACTTATCGAAATCACTCCAGTACTTTGAGAGATAATGGGATTTTTCCCTGAAAAGTACGATCAGGGTTGCCACACTTCAGGGAACTTTTCAGTCAAAATATCAGTATTTTTTTTATAGAAAAATATATCTAGATTAACCGCACGAAACTTCGCCTGATTTAAAGAGTGGTTCTCTGTGAGAAAGTACTGGTGCCGAAGAATTTCCTGGTCTGGAAATTCCCTGTAGCATGGCAACCCTGACGATTTTTCAGGAGAGCCAAAAAACTTACACTTCTAACTTGTGTGAAATTCTTACACAATTTTATCAAACATATGAGTTAAAATTTATCTAAACACTTGGATAAAATTGAGGATAAATGAGGTAATGTTTTAACCCTTAACTGTTCTGTGTCACTCTCAACGTGACTTCGGGATTAGCATTTTTTACACGAATTTTATTCAGTTTGCATATTTTTTTAAGAAACACCTGGACAGTGAATAGGTTACATTTCAAGGGGCTTCTTATTAGCGAAGCTAATCCACGCCCCGTAGATGAGTAAAAGTGGAGCACATCATGAAAAGAGAAATAAAACGTATATACACTGCTGGCCATCCAAAATGCAGCACCAAGACAATGTATATCAAAACCAAATTTATTCTAGAGATTACACATAGTATCAGTGTTAATTGATTCCAAAGACAACCTTATTTGAAGTGAGGTAGACTGGAGAATCAGTAAGAACTGTTACCTATACGTCTGTCAATAACTGCTGCTACACGCTGCGGCATAGAGTGAAAGAGACTTTGGATGTGTTGTTGGGGATTGGCATCCCACACTGCCTCCACACGCAGCCAAAGTTCATCTTGTGTACTCGCGGGGCGGTATTCCGTGATAGGCCCTATCCAATCATTGACCAGACATGCTCGATGGGTGATAGATCTGGAGAACAGGCAGACCAGGGTAGCAATGGAATATGGTGAGCTAAGAAAAAAGCTTGAACATTGCGTGCAATATGTGGTCGTGCATTGCACTATTGAAATGTGGCCCTAGAAGCCCTAGAAGTAAGGGAGGAGAACAGGCTGCAAAACCTCAGAGATATAGTGCTGGCTGGTAAGTGTACCGTTAATACGTACTAGGGGATGCAGGAGTTGAATCCAATACCACCTTACACCATAACACCGGGTGCAGGACCAGTGTGATCATGCATAATACAGCAGTTGAGCAATCTCTCCCAACGGTATCTCCAAACTCTAATTCGTTAACCATCGTAATACTGCTTGAAGAAGCGTGATCCATCCAAAAACATAATACTATGCCATTCGGATGTCCATCTTCGCCGTTTAGTGGACCACTGTAAACGCAAATGCCTGTGGTTTAATGCCAAATGTATGCGAAGCAATGGACGCCTAGCGGACAATCCACTGTACTGCAAACGACTTCGAACTGTTCCTGCGGACGCCTATTGTTCTGTTAGAGACGGCATTCGTTGTGTTATGGTTGCGGATGTGGCAGTGCGTTCCATCAATGCCATGCGCACAATATCCCTGTCTTCCAGTGGAGAGGTATGACGAAGCGGTTGAAACCGCTTCTGTCGGTCTGTCGCTCCCTCCTGCATCCGCCGATTCCATATTCTCATGAATGTTGCTTGGCTATTTGCGATAACCAATTTCTCCGAAGTAGAATCCGCAATCTCTGTATGCAAGGATTCTTCCGTGATCGAAATCAGAAACTTGCTCGAATGGTGCTTGTGTTTTTCTGCGATGCATACTGAATCTGTTGACACAAAAAATCGCACGAGAAAACAATTCACGCTCTTCAAAACGACAATCTTTCTTCCCTTTATATACAGATTCTACGGTGCGCTGTAGTCGTCCACGATGCCCGCGAGCGCTGAATTTGTAATCATTTGCATATCATACCGAGGTCTATGCATGGTGTAAATTTTAGGCGGTTCGGTTAATCCGTTCATGGTGTTGCATTTTGGATGACCAGCTGTGTAGTTGAAGTGACATGCTTTTGGGTATTGTACAAAATTTATTTTAAAAATATACTGGTGCAAATAGAATATAAAAATATAATGACGTATTAAATGCTAGATTAAAATTAATGTGAGTGGGCGTTTTGCCCCAGTCTTGCTTCTACTAACACATTTTTACATTTTCTACAACGCGGGATAACCCACCATAGGCATAGGCTTCCAGATCCCGCGTTGCAAGTTTATTCAAAAAAAAAAAAAAAAAAAATATTATTTAACAATAGTTTTAACAATAAGAATTAAAGGTAATAGTACAAATAATAATAATAGTAATTATAAATATAATAATAAAAGTAATAATAGAGCAGATGAGCTGAGCGCTTTACAGACGAAAATGTGTATTATTTTGAACACGAATATGATTGATTAATTACGAATAGCAGCAGATGAATAAGATGTTCTTAAGCTCTACATTTTCTCAGGTGCATTAGTTTAATAGTTATTATCATGAGTTCAAGTGTTTTGTTGTGAGATAGCTTTTAGGTTATGGATAACCTGAGTGTATGGCTGTTCTAGGTACAACAGTTTTCTAAGTTTTATATTCTCGATTTAGTTAGGCACTGTTTGGTCTAAAGTTCATGTTTCTGTTCAATAGTGCTAATCTTGTTCATCTATTGGCATTTGTGGGTTTTGAAAAATTTGTTGATTGTTTTCTAGTAACCGCACACATTCTATTATTTTAGTATATAGCATTGGTGATTTCAGCACAAATTTGAACCAATGGTGATGTTCTATTGTGGCTGATTTACGGATATGGAGGGTTGATGTTAATGGGCAGCTGAGCACATAGTGAAGGGAGTTACCAATTTCACCACAGGTACACAGTGGCCATGGAGCTTTATTTATTTTGAATAGGTAGGACAGGAAGGGTCCATGATTAGTTGAGAACATATACAGGTTTCTATGTACTAACATGAAGTCTGTTGATACTTTTGGACATAATTTGTAAGTAAATCTGCCAGTGGTACCATAATCCCACTGTTGCTGCCATTTGTCTATGGCTTCTTTTTTCAATTTCTTTTTAAGGTGTGAAGCTGGGTATGGATGACATATTTCTCGTACCTTAATATTTGTTATAGCGTCTTTGGCTAGTTGATCTGCATGTTCATTTCCCTTAACACCTGTGTGTCCCCGTACCCATTGAAATTTAATTGATTTAGATGTTTTCTGTAAGGCTATTATAATTTTTGATGTGATAAAATCTGTACTAAAAACGTTCTCCAATAATGCAAGACATGACTGGTTATCTGTGTAAATGACGGAGTTCCCGTCCCCTGAGGAGTCTGCCCATAATATTGCATCTAATATGGCGAGTTGTTCAGCTTGAAAAATTGAATTTGATATTTGTAACCTTATTTGATGAGTATGGATGCATTTTCCTTCTTTATAAACATAGAAAGCATACGCTGTGCCAGCATCCGATTTTGAGCCGTCAGTGTATATATTTATTGTTGAAGTGGATGGAACTCCTTCTTGTAGTAAAAGATAATCTTGGTGTGGGGAAGGTATTGATGAGGATATTTTCGGTTGATAGAAGATTGGAAAGTTGTCCTCTATTGGAATTCCCAAACGTAGGACCTGTCCTGAAATTGCCAATGTATTTAATTGGATCGCCAATGGTTGAATGCCGCACAATACATTCAAAGCTGCTGCCGTTGATGATTTTCTATAAGCTCTCGACAGAAGCAAAAGACATGGTGTCTGAATTGCCGATAGTAGCCTGTAGCCGTGTGAGACTGGTAGGTGTGGAAACCAACATGAAGCGGCATAGGATATTTTTTCTTCTAATATTTGTAAGTACCAGATTTTTAAAATTTGCTTCGAAAGCCCTCCATATCCAGCGGCGAATTTTAGAAGATTTTGTGATATTTGATTAATTTCTATGCGTTTTTTATTCTACTAACACATTGTCGACAGGTAATTTTTATCAAATCTGAATTTTAAATTGGTAGAAGCTCCTCCCTGTTCTGAAAGTCTTTTCTAAATTCGTGTCCTAGATAGGTTTCTCAAGTTTAAGCATCGGTATACATCTTTCAATGTACGAATTTAATATAAAATATCTTACAATATAAAAGAATATAAAAGAATATGGACAATATGATATAAAAGCATTTACTGTAAGGTAGAAGCCACGCCCTTACTCAATGAGGTTTTTTGAATGAAAACGAGAATTCTCGTTTCCTGTCTCGAATGCGCTAAGTTTTTATATCTCCATAACAAGTAGACGAGGACAAATGATTTATGCGTCAAAAAACGATGCGCTTTTGATTGCTGCCTACTTAGATTTTTTTCATTTTTTACACGAATTCGTGGTTCTCTGGTGAGTTCCTCTCCAAAGAAAGTTTTTATAAAATCTGCAATGAAGCCACCCCAAACAGTGAGTTTTTGTGAATTCAATGGGATTTTGGAAACTAGATGGGCTTTTCGACCGGAAATTCGAGAATTCCAAGTGTTAATGATTCCGTTTATGTAAAAATGGTATTCATCTACTCACACAATCCCCCACTACCAGGAATCATTAATATAACGAAATGTTAGGGAAATTGTTAATTGTTAATCGTAATCGCTCTGTTTTAATTCAACACCCGGGTCATCTTATATATGTAGAAGAAACACTACTCAGTACTTTCCATACAATCCAAAGATTCAAATGCAATTGTTGCGCATCTCCCCTAATGCTGCTACCACCCTCAATGGTAAACTTTATGCCTTCGTAGATTGAAATCAAAATATCGACAAATGTTTTTTCTGACACTGGTTTCTGCATTCTTTCAAGTGAAAACGATAAGAATCACGTTTCCACAAACTTTTAATCATGCTTTTTAATGAATTAAGTGATATAGAGTCTTTAAGTTTTTAAGTCTTCACAAGTTACAGAGAGTGGGAGTTACCTTTGATTGGAGATGTAAAATTGTTTCACTAATAACTCACGCTGGTGTAATGTAGAACGCATGTTGAAAGCAGCTTATACTTGGAATTTTCTTCGAAGGTTTTCTCTTATCAATGCATCACGAACTACTGACGCTGCAATAGACTATGTAATCGTGAATTTCAAATTTGAAGTTTTACCAGCATTTCATACAAATTTCCAATTGCGTAGACTTGTAAAGCTTTACATTTTCTTGTATCTGTGACTGCTGTATTATTTTTTACGGAATATTTTCTCCCATGTCGTCACAAATCTGACTGCTAGCCTGCGGTTACGTGTGGCACTGAGTATTCTCTGTTAAACAAAACTACCTGTATTACTTAAGATATTACATTATATTTTTTACATCAAATGAACAAACTATAATACATTTTTTAATTATCTGAAAAATAATTTATATAACATATTATTATTTAACTCTACTCTTAAGTTTAATTTTCATAATATTATTAGATGAACAAAATTTTAGCTTTCAATAAAATATTACAGCAATTTGATGAGGCGGTATACATACATGCATGCCAGTGAATTTTCTCTTTAAAACGAAACTATTTATAATTAAATTAATATATAATCATTTTTAAATTTTAAGAAATAAGAAAAAATAGCATTTTCTCTTTTCCAAATCTAGTCCACAAAGTTCGTATCACGAACGATTTAAAATTATCAAAATATATGAAATATTTATTGGCAAAGTTGTTTTTAATTTAAAAGACTCATAAAATCTTCAAATTTTACGCAAACATATAATAAATTCTATTTAGAAATTAACTATACACGGACAAACACTCTTAAAATTAATGAAAGCGCTTCCACATCTATCATTAATCTACCTTCTTTCTTCGCCTTTGCCGTACTACTGTTAAATTTTAAAAATCTCAAGCCGTTGCCAGTATCAGAAATAAGAAATGAACTAAATTTTTGAATACGGCGTTTCCTAGAGGAGGGAATGAGAGATGGATGACTTGGGTAAATTAAATCTTCCGTCTCGCAGGAATGCTTTTATTCGCGTGATGTATCTTGTTTAGAAAGAGCATGCGCACATAAAGCAATAACGTCTTGAGAAGGTATTACGCTCTTCAGTCCAATGAATTTTCTTAAATGCGAGAAAATTAAAATTACTTTAAAATGAACTTAAGTGTTTGTTGATTAATTGCTTCTTGAAGTTAGAAATTTTGTTCGGTAACTACTTGTTGTTATGAGAATTATAATTCAAAATTTGGCATGTAATATGCAATGAAAAATTATATTTTCTGCAAAACTGTTTATCAAACTGCAAAGTGAAAACATGAAATACTTACTGAAAATATCCGCATGACATTGAATGCTAAAAAAGATTAGAATATATTTTGTGGTTTAGTGTGAGTTAATGTGATACAACTTAGGTGCAAAGTGGAAGATTATAAAGGATTCACATACAATAAATATTATAGGCCGAGATCCGGTGTGAAGAAATTTATTTTTGTATTTTATAAAATTTGAAATATGTATAAAACGATTTTCTCGGTTATCTGAGGTATCTTTGGAGGCCTTGGCAGATTGTGAGTTCTCTACTAATACGTTAAATAATTTTTTATTTCCAAAATTTTGAAAAATCCAAGAATTTTCCAAAAAATGACTAAAATTTCTTGTTTACTATAATAAAATTGTTATTGTATTGAGTTTAAAATACAATGCCAGGCAATTCTGTTTGTTTGCAAGTTTCTCGACGTGCTCTCACAGTTACAAAAAACATCGTTTTTTGGATTAAATACTTAAAAATTCGACAAAAGCTTACACTTACATAGAACATTACTTAGACCCTGTAGAACTTAAATTTAAAAAAAAATAGCCGATTTTAGTGTTTTACCTATTTGATTATGATTCGGGATATCCCAGAGACTTTTTTTTTGATATATTCATACCACTTTTTGAAACATAATCCCTGCGTACACTTTTACTAAGAAATTTTCAGGTAAATATATTAAAAAAGAAAACATTTTATAAATAGTGGTACGACTGAATATAAAAATAGTTGTCAGTTTTGCCTCATAATTAAAAGATCAATATACCTCAAAATCGACATAAATTATAATGTTAATGATTGCGTCTTATACAAACGCGTGCTTCTGTCAAACAGAATACACAAAGTCTATGTAAAAAAAAAAAATACGATTCTTGAGTAAACAGCGAACATTTTGGGAACATGCAGTTTCGGATCGTTTAATCTTGTTTCGAAAATAGCCAAACTTCTATCTGTATCTCGACCTACATTCTGCCTTTGAATGTCGTATAATGAGTTGTCTTGGCATGCCAATATTTTTCCACTTACAGTCTGCACCACCAAAGCTAGTTTTGATGTTAAAGTATACGGATAGTGCGTAGAATTAGATTTTACTTTCAAATGTGAGCGCGTTATAGAAATTATATTATTTTTAAAATCGATCATCGCGGTTGCTGGAAGATATTAAAAACCGCTACAATGTACTTACTTTTGTTACTTATGTCTACAGATTTTAGGAAAAATGTTGGTCTTAAATTTTATTAAATATTCCGTCTACATGCACTCACGTATCGAAATACGCGGACACTGATCTCCTGGAATATATATTTAGAATCACTAAATTGGACTGACAATTTTAATATATGTTTCAGAGCCTGAAAATGCGACGAGTTTGCCTTATGTACTAAAACCTATGTGTATTCTCGTTCTCAAACGCAGGTGCTTGAATAATACATAATCATTAAAATCACCCTGGCAGGTTTTTTAAGTGACTTTAACCGCCTAGCTTTTGGAATGTTTCTTCTGCAAGTTATAAGAAATGTGTGAGATATCAGGTTTTATCAAATAGTTAAGTAGTAGAGAGAGAACTCGAAATTACCCACTTGCCCTCCATAACGCGTAGGCTTTATCTATCAGTTCGATCGCCTATCAGATATTTAAAATCGTTAAAATGTATTAGCTTTTTAAGTGCATATAACACAGAATCAAATAGGATCTTCTTCCACATATCAATCACGATCTTCCAGATCCTATCCAATATTTTAGTAAATCCATTATAAAGAGCTTATTTTAAAAGTCTAAATGCTCATTAATCCATAGGCCACAGGTCGCGAGACTAAGATGGGATGTATTTAAATGGAAGATCTTAAAATACGGCTTCATTTATGAATTTTGCTAGAAGTTTAACCCTTCACTGCACCACGTGCCACATCTCGCACATACCTAAAAACACTGTAATTCTATTTATGTGCCATGAATTTGGCCAATAGGATCTCTATTCCTGCTCAAGAGCATCCAAAGAATGGAATAACAATTATTTTATCCATGTCAGATGGATGCATTTTACAAAAAATTAGAATTTGTTCTTCGGAAGCAAAAACAATTTCGATCAAGCTATTAAGGTAAAATTTACCTTCATTAATTTTACTGAATACTCAAAAACATTACTATAAAAAAAGTTGCAGAGTGATAAGCAGATCAAATTAATTAATTTAAGATCATTTAGTTGTAAAATATTGCAATACAATATTTTAAAACCCTGATTGTGTACATAGGGTACACGCCATAAAATATCAAAATTTAGCTTAAAATTTGAAAATAAATTTTTGTTTATTAGTTTACCCATTATTAGACCGATACATAGATTTAAAATAATATTTTTCATAAAAATAGAAAAAATCGTGCAGTGAAGAGTTAACAACAGATTTAGAGGCGTGGCTAATAGCCTTACAAACATAGAATTTACAGTCACATAATGGAGATTGTTTGAGTAAAGATATGGAAGAGTCTTCTGTAATTGTCGGGCGTAACATATTCTCCTAATAGTTGAGATTGATGAGTTAATATTATTTTATTATTTTTTTTTACCCTACCAAAAGAAACCTGCGACAATTCTAAATGCTTTACAGAACCTTTTTTTTCAGTTTTGGAATAAAAACTTTTTTCGTGTCCTTTGGTCTATTTCGTGCCTTGTTTCAATGTGGATGTGCTGATTGACAGGAATTAAGTTTCCCGTGAAGGTTGATATTTTGCAGTTCGAAACTTCTATATAACGCGTTTCACATATTTTTATTTAATACGGAATAAGAATATTTCTCTAAGGAAAGTGAATTAACATATATTCTTATCCACAACTTGTTATTCGCCATTTTGAAAGAAGAAATAAATTTGAAAGTATCATACGATATTTTTAATTGCAAATAACAAGCTGTTGCCAGAAAATGTTCTCCAAAAATATTTGCATTTTTAAACCCTTTATGAAATTCGTTACAGAAATGTGCGAACACCATTTTCGAACTATCTAGTTCAACATTACTTGTAACTGCGTATTTGAAACATTATTAAATATTTCGTTATATTTCCTCACTTGCCCGATCTATTGATGTCAGGTATGCGTGAGAATTATAATTATCAACTGCCGTAGCAATTTTAGTTAACATAATTAAAATGTGAGAAATAAAAAAGAAAACCTATTATTCAAGAAGGGATTAGTCGAACATTCAGATAAATCGAATTTTTGAAATCCCTGAAAATCAGAACATGCAACAGAGTAACCGGTTACAGTGAATTTGGCTTATAATTGATAATTTTCACGGTTTCTGCACCTTTGTTGTAACGATTTATACCGCATTAATATAAATAATATATTATTCATATTTTTATTTATTCTCATAATTAACTCACTGATTGCCAGATTAACCTGATCTATTTAAAAATATTAAGTCAGGGATGAGATTGCCGACTTCTGCACACCAGTATAATTTTAGAGAAAATGTTATTTGATTTAATGGGAACAATTTTGCGATTTAGCAGAATAGCATTTTCTCTATAATTATACTGGTAATCAAAAAATCGGAAATCTCATCCTTGTAAGTTTATATTTAACTAATCTTTTAAATCGTAAAATCTACCAATAGTCCTGTTTCATTACATTAAATTGATGGCTTGCGTATTCATGTGTCCAGGTGCACGAGAAATATTGTTGGGGTACGCATTCGTGTGCCATAATATGCATTGAGTTAAGATTATAATTTCCAACTTCTGAAGTCTTTATGTTTACGAAATTAAAAGTACTTTTTTTTTAAAACTTCAATGATAAAACGCGTAATTTTTTTTTCAATTTTATTCTAATTGATTTTATTTATGTCTCTGAATGCTTATATGTTTAAGTTTTGCAAAAATATATAATTAAATGGTTTCTTTTTATTTTCAGATTTTAATAAACAGTTCTCAAAATATATCTTTATCACTGAGATATAAGTATTAGATGCTCAAAAGTTAGTCAGCGGCTGGGCGAGGTGTGGAAGGGCCCTGGCCAAGTATGAACAGTGAAATTGACAAGAAGTATTCAGACGAGAAACTCAAAGACTCTGAAAAAGATGGACAGTACCCTTCGGACGATTCTGACTTGAAGAAAGATACAGATCAAGAAGCGACTGAAGATTCACCCCTTAAAGGGGAAAAAGTAAACACGGATAGTAAAGAGAATGACGCTGGGGGCCCCGGTGGAGAAAAGTCCGGGGCCAAAGAAGGGGCCAAGGGCCTAAGAGAGTGGCTTTCAAAATCTAGAGTCAAATGGTGGATAGCTGTATTAGTAGCCATTGTCCTTTTAACAGTAGTTCTTGTTGGAACTTTGCTGGCAGTTGAAGATGACGATTATGACATTCCAGATAATAGTATAAGATTGGTCAAGGTAAAATACTTTACTAGTTTTTTAAAAATTTATATTAAGGTCTGTTTACTCCAAAATCTTAATATGTAGTATGGCAGAATTATTACTACAAAAAAAGTTTAAACATGGGATATAGCATAGAAAAACATAAATCAACATCCAATAAATGATCAGACATCTGTTTACTAAACGAAATAAAGGAAATGGAGGCTGATTTCGTTTAAAATAATATTTTGATTTAACAAATTGTAATATATGCAGGACAATTAAGTGCATGAAATCAAGAAACAATAAAACTTTTATTTATTCACTTTTTATATTCAAAAGGTAGGACATATTAATTGATATTCCACCTATTGACAGATTTCTTAGAAAATAATTTTAAAGCGTGTGAAATTTTAGAAAAGACTTTATGAAAAGAAAATGTAGCAGTATGCGCATATGTGTAGCATCCTTTAAATAATTTCAGCATTCTAGTAAATCTTAGGGTATTTTTTGATTGACCCGAAATAAAGATTGTTCTTATCATTTACATTTCCGAGTGTTTTATTTTTCAATGTAAGTGCTATTAGTACAGTATTATGAAAAATATCTGATCATTAGCCAGAGTTTATACCGCGAACGCATACTTATTTTTATTTTTTTTTTAATTAACAATAATTAATTTCCAGTGAATGCAAAGTTTTTCAAAGATTTATTGAATTTATGGAGTAGAAAACTTGTTTGAGTTATTTCTTGTTGGAGTATGAAAAATGACCGATGAAAAATGATTTTTGAAGTCTACCGTCTGCTTAGAATTTAGAGCAAAATCCATTTTTTATTTCAAGCAGATTATTAAACACTTTTGAAGTTCTAAAATGCTTTTTTTTGTGATTGAAATAAATACATACTAGATTAAAGAAAAACATTTCTAATAAAACCATTGATACACAGTAGTAAAAGCATGTATAAAACTACTGTAATTTAGCATAATGAATATTAAAATTTTCTCAATAATCTATTTAATATAAATTTGAAGCTGATTAGTTCCCTGTTATATTTAAGTTATAACATTGACGAACATTTCTTTGTTTACTAGAATACAAATTTACATAATATATCAGTCATTTATTTACTTATATTAAAAAGAAGTACATTAAAATAATTACCCTTTAATTAAAATGAATGCCATATAATTAAGTTAAGAAATAATTAATTAAATAGGTCAATTTATAAATAAGAAATACGTTAAATTTAATAACAGAAAATAACTGATTCAGTAAACAAATTTAATCAAAGTAAAACGTACATCAATTTGAAAAGTTCTCAAAATAAATTAATTGCTTTCATTAAATTATTTTTTATTGAAGATGGTAGAAGTTATTTGATACAGTTGTGCTATATTACATTACTTTGAACTGTTATTTTAAAGATGTGAAACTTTTCTTTAATTTGTCGATATTACAATAAAATATAAACATATACTATTTTTAAAAATCCGAAAACATTATAAAATTTTCTAATATTACATTATTTTAAGTAGAAATATCGCTATTGAAAATGTACTTACTTTCCGTATATACCTTTCCAGTAACTCATTTTGAAATACAATATTAAAAGACTAATTTTAATTCATATCTATATTTTATCGTTTGTAAGCTTTGACATATTATAACACATGATGATGATTTACCGGTTTTGCATATTAGGATTTATGTACATGTAATATTTATGAATAAATAGTTAAAAGCCTTCGTAGGTTTTATCAAAAATAAATAAGTAAGTAAAAAAATCACATACGGTAATTGTAAAACCAATGCCTTAACACTGATTGATTTTTCAGTATATTTATATCAAATCTTTAGACAATGTTAAAATACAGGAATTGTAGTTTTCTTTTAGAAATTTAATTAAAATTAAAAGATATTTCTTTTCTTCAGCGGTTAACAGGGTCATAATATGATACAAATTGAAAAGTTGTGATACAATGAAAATGTTCTATTAAAAATTAATTTTCCATTCTTTTTTCAGTGCTATGTTCAAATAACATTTCAACTTGAAAGATGTAGCAACATTTTATCTGTACTACCGTTTTTTAACTTTTATTGATTTTCCGGTATCTCTATATCAAACCTTTCAACAGTACTAAAATGCCACAAGTAGCCATTACCCTTTTGAAACTCTAATAAGAATTTTACGATGTTTCCCGTTCACTTTATTTTCACTAACATTTACCAATGATACAATAATAGTCAAAACATAAGTGTTGTAATACACTAGGAAATTTCTTTAAAATATTTATTTGTTCTATTTTTATAACTTAATGAATTGCAAATGGAATGATTTAATAAATTTTGATTTCTATACGAGTTTCTTAAATATTATAGATTTTTCACTATCTTAATAATAACTGTTTTAACAGTGCTAAAAGACATAAAGAAACATTTACTTTGTCAAACTATGTATTAAATGTAAGATATTTCTCATTTACTTTATTTCCGTCAGCGTTTATCACTGATACGATATCATTTAGCTAGTTTTATGTGTCATTCCCAAAACTTTCTTCTATATCATACATCTTAATACTTCATAAAGTAGTTACAAATGTTAATATTTCAATATTATTAGTTCATTACAATACCAACAATGAATTTCATCTTAAATTTCTGCTTAAGTCAATTAATCGGAGAAAAAACGAATTAATATCGATCACGATATTTATTAAAATCAATAGTTTTTCTTTATTCTGTTGTACATCAGCTTTTCGCGAACACCCGGCTTGGCACGATGCGAAAATCCTGTTGCTGCATGAGCCGCCGATGGACATTAGAACTATGAAAATCGAAAAAAATACAAAAAATTCTCTATTGCAGCGCCCTTCCATCGAACTATTTCAAAATTCAAGGAGGACATGCTTGCAACAGCCAAAAACATAAATGGGAAAATCGGTTCAATTCTTTGCATAACTCCATATACTTTTCGATAGTACAATAACGAAAATGACACAAAAATCACTATTACAGCTTTCCCTTCCAGAGGAATAGTTCAAATTCAAAGAGGGCCTGCGGACCATAGCTAAAAACATACACACAAAAATTTGGATTAATTCTACGCATAACGCAATACACTTTTCGATGGTACATCGGCGACACACAGACAGACAGATATTTTGTATAAACTTCTTTTGGGGGATCTCTGAGCCCTAAAACGTGTAAATCCGTCAAAAAAAGTCGATTACAATACTTTCTTCTATTGAAGATAGAAGAATTAAAAATGATGAGCTGTTTAACACGGCAAACATAAAATTTTATTTTGGCTTTCTTATTACAAGGACGCATATTGTTTTCTTTTAGATATTTTATAACTTCTACTTTTAAAAACCGTTGAAGTGTGAGACAAATATTTTAATTCCAATAGTATAAAAACTTCTTTGCTGTTATTATTATATTTCTGTAGACCCGTTATTTCAAAACAAGATGAGTATTATGAAATTTGGTTAGGGGGACCAAAATTTTCGATTTGAAATAATAATAAAAAAGTTTATTGATAAGTTCATTATTTTCTTTTATGAATTAAAATTGTGATCTAGAATTTATCGTAAAACTTTCGAAAGGATGTGAGAAATAAAATATTTCACAACAATCAATAATAAGATGGGCAATGTTGGTTCCCAAACGAAAACCTGAAGAGTAAAACTAACACAAAAGCAGATGCTACAGTGGATAGCCTAAGTAATACGGTTACTTTCAGAATATGTTTCCGCAACATTCTGTTAATGAAGCTAGTCACTCAGCTTTGGAATTCTCCTCTCCGTAATGTTAACTCTATGGACTTTTGATGCATTTGTATATTTAAAACATCTTCTCGGGAAATTCATATTTTTAAAATCTTTTTTCTGTGTTCTCGTCTTAAAGGATGTCTCATTTTTTCTTAGTTTTCAAAATATTACTAAAATCTAAGCTTAATTTAATATTTTATATGTTAAAAGAGGGCGAACTGTGAGTAGGATTTTAACATTTCATATAAAATTAAGTCTGTGCTTTATAAATATTTTGAGAACTAAGAAAAAAAAGAGACATATTTTAGGAAGTGTACACAAAAAACAGAAGTTTAAAATAATAATTTCTCGAGGAGATATTTTAAATGTACGAATGCATCAAGTGCCCACAGACTTTACATTAGTGAGGGGAAATCGGAAGCTAAGTCACCAGCCCCCTTAACAGAAGTACAACGCTTCATGTCATTGCCCCCCTACGGAAGCGGTTTCTAAATGGGGAGGGGTGTACTTTCATATGTTAAAGCGCAGGTATTGGTTTCCTCTCCCGATTGTCTCACTGGACACACATAGTGTGAAGTTCTCGTATGTTTTCGTGCCGTTCTGTAGAGCATCTGTAACAAAGCAGTCATGTTGTGCTTACATCTCTGAAAAATATGAAGAAGAAATATGTACAAAGGTTTTTGAGTTTAAAAGCTTACATAATAAAAGTAATTCGAGACAAGAGCCATAGTAGCTAACGAACCCATCGCCACATATTCCCATAAATGGGAATTGCTTTTCATGCAAAATATTTTATCAATTAATTCATTAGACAATCGATTATCTGTCCAAAATTTTACTTATAGAAATGTGTACGCATTCCGATTTAGCAATGCCTAAGCCATTTCTCTTGCTGGGTGTTAGTCGAATGCAGTTGTCTTCCCTATATGCGAATACCTCTCCATTCATTTCAAGTTAGATCAGCCACACATTTTCCAAACGATCCAAGATTGAAATGATTTTGTCGAACCACAAGCTTAACAAAACCAAAATACGAAACTTACTATTCGGAAATAGCAGTGAAAATCTGATAAGGTCTCGAATAGTGCTTAGTCAGCCCCTGCAGCTGACATACTTAGGTACTTAGTACTGTACGGGGTTCCGAATAGACTTAGCGTCTATTATGATCTCCCTGCAAATTTTGCACAAAGAGTTACGAATAACCTAAAATATCATAATGCCTATTCAATGTGAATATTTTACAGTGTAGTTTATGAGTAATTTATTTTTGTACTATACTTACTTTTCACTGGGGATGCACATTTATTAGTCTATCTGGAGGAATATAGCTATATGTCTTCAGAAATAAAATAATGTTTTAAAAGTTATGTCATAATATAAAAACTAACGTGTTATTCTAAATACTTGTTTTTCTTTTTGTTGCAGTTATGGCCTCGTCCTAACAAACCGAGAAATGTGATCAATTTTGTTCATGGGACATTACCTGTAGAAGGACGTGTTTGGCCTGATTTGACAAAGCAGCTAGATGAGTTACTTTCACGCTACAATCCATCTGCCAATAGAAGCAAAAAGGTGATAGAATGCTTTGGAAACAGTCCTCCTCCTATTCAAGATGATAAAGTTTGCAAGTTCGACATTAGACCTCTAATGTTGGAATGCAGCAAGACAATGAATTACGGATACGACAAGGGAAAACCGTGCGTCTTTTTGGAATTCAATAATATAACAGGTTGGGTACCAGACACGTACACAGCTCGGGAATTAGAAAATTACGTGGAATTAGCGGACAGAACCGTCTCCAATACGGTTTATTTGGATTGTAAAGGAGATACTTTGCTTGATCAAGAAAATATGGGCCGTATCCAATACACACCAGATCGTGGATTTCCGACAAAATATTTTCCTTACCGTGGTAAGCCAGAGTACATGTCACCACTTGTAGGAATACGCTTCACAAATCCTGCAATAGGAGTAGCCATTTCCGTTACTTGCAAACTGTGGGCAAGAAATATTAATCACACAGACGAAGCTGTTCCAAGTGGTCAGATATCTTTCAATTTGTTGGTGGACTAAACTGATGATGTAAGCTCCACTAAACCTTATCCAGTGGACTCATTCCACAGACAATTCCGGATGTAAAATAAGCAGTGTAGTAAACAACTTCAGTCGTTAAGTTTTGTGTGCATTTGTTTTTTGCTAAATGTGACACGTGAATTCCCGCAAGTTGTATGCTCGGATGTGATTGAGCTGTGCCAAACATTTGTTGTAGCAACAGTAAGAAAAATGTGTCCGTTTAATCGTTTGATTTCTCCAGTGTTTTCGGTGTTTTATAAGTGTCGGCGAAAAGCATATAATAACGAGCGGTGAATTGTTTCTAAACTGAAATTTCTGAAATGGAATTTCATTGGCACATTAAATGAGCACAGAAAGGAAGTTTGCTGTCATTGAATCGGAGAAAAAGGCGTAGATTTATCCAGTTAATTGCACATTTATTTAGGAATATGGAGAGGATACAATATAAAAGATTTAATTATGAAAAATCTACAGCAAATGCCCATGGACATTCTTATGTTTTTATAAAACTTTATGGGAATATTTACAAACAAGAGAGCATTACGGTTTTCAACGTAATGCTAAATATATACTCCCTATACGAAGGATCATTATGTGTTCAAGTGTTAAAATTATCGAGAATTAAATGCCACAAGTGTTTTTAACTTCATATTTGATTCTTTTGATATTTTGATATTCTTTGCATTTCTTTAGATTCTGAGTACCTCTATACATATTTATTCAAATATATGTGTTCTTGTATTATGGTTATATAATATAATATTGTATTACTTTTATGTAAATCATGATTGTTCCATAGTTAAATCTGCATGCAAAAAAAGAAGGAGAAACTACTTATAAATGCTGAAATTAACTACACATACATTTTTTATTGTCTTCACCCATCAACGTATATTATCTTTCCCTTTGATTTTAAGCATTAAGTTGAAGTCTGTTTGGCAAAATTACTAACGGCACATAGACTTCAATAGAAAAGCATAATTCAAAAGTCACAATTATTTCTAAATGAATTTTGTTTTTTGTTTTGTGCAATGCGTAGCAATTTTTTGTGTTAAACATATATTTGTCATTAGACGAAAACCGATGACACTATCTCACATTCAAGTCTTATATTTTTATGACATACACTGATGCCAGAGGAAAAGTTTTCCTTCTGATGAATAAAAGGTTTAACAAAATGTTATGAATAAATTATTAGCTGGATTTTTAAACATCTTTATCTTATGTTAATTACGCATTTGTTTTATATTTTAAATGACATTAAACCTGAAATAACTTTTTGTTCAGAAATAAAATAATCTTTAATGAGCACATAAATTAAAAAAAAGAATAATAATAATAAATAAAAATAAAATAAAGTATCAAGACATAACTATTATTTCGTAAATTCAATAAAGCTTTTTTTATCTGTGTTTACAAATTATTTTATCATAACTGGTAAAAACCTATTACACATTCAACTGAAGTTTTTTACGTATATTTAAAACACGATAAAACATTTTCCCCTCTTCATTTTATCATTTAAATCATTTTATCTCTTAACTCCCTAAAATATCGACTAAATTAAATATTTGTCGTGTTTGTATTTTTTTTTTATAGTACAAGTGATTCACTATAAGAACACCTTTACAAATATCACATTTTTTAAAAATCTATTAAATAAGATAGTTTAAACAAATACAAGTATAAGCATCTTAAGAAAATAATCATTTCGCATTATGCCGCCTTAGTTATTTTAAAGCTGCTTCACAAAGCTATAAATTTGGTATTCATAATAACGGAATATAAACTTAATGCGAAATTGTTTGAATCTTTGTTATAAAATTTTACTAGTATTAAACAGGTTGGTTACGGATTAGGGAGTAAAAAGGCCAGTACCAATACTTTCTTACAGAAAAATCCGGCTTTTATTATCACACGATAAAATAAAGTGAATATATCTATAAGAAAATACTGGGGATTTCCGGTGATTTTGACTGCATTTTTCCCTGATTTGTCACCTTCCTATTAAATAATTGTAGCTTATTTACCCCGTCAGTAATAAATTGTTAATTTTATTAAAATCGTCAGCTACATCAGTGAGTACGTCTTGTATACATATTAATTTGCCCAATGCATAAATTACACTGTACTTTCACAAAACCAATATATCGTAGTATACATTAAAATTTGTTTTCTTTTAAAAGTATATAACAGCAGATGTACACGTACCTTGATATTTTTTATTCAAAAGTTACAATATTTTGATTAGAATAGATAAAGGTACCTATAAAAATTTAAATGGTTGCCTAAAATTTTATATGTAAAAAATACCTTAATATATATTTTATTACGTTGTTAAAGGGATCTTGATGATTGTTACACCTGCGTTGCTCAAGAATTATTGAAATGAATTGTAATGCTTACAAAATTAAAAGTATTTTATAATTGAACACTGAAACATTCTCTTCCAGTTTTGTAAAAATTATTAAAGCATGTGTTCATAAATTAATTCTAAATGGACCAAAACGGACATAAATTATATTTTACAGCTATATTAGTTAAGTTTTAATGTATATGTCTGTAAAAGATACCGTACATATATTTACATTTGTTTTAATGTTCAACAGTTATAGTTGTTAGTTCCATATAAATTTTATTCCGAGTGTTGCTACAATGAAGCAATGTAAATAAACTTATCTGTGTAAAAAGATGTTTATATCAGTGTCATAATCGTGGCTTTCCGAACTAAAGTTTGCAATCTGTGATTGCCTTATAAAATGGCCTTTTCGTATAGTTTTATTTCCAGTGGAATTATTTAAAAATTGTTGTCTTCAGAGAGTTAGGAAGCATTGATTGCATTGATAAGAAAGTGCATAATAAAAATAATATAAACAAATAAATAAATACAAATCAGCAACATACCTTTAAGCAAAGCATGTTTCAGCAATAGTCTGTTCATTTATAACATAAACCAACAAATATAAAATAAAAAGTCAGCGTTAACTAATATTATTATTATCCTAGTGTTGCATACACTTTAAGAATTAATAATGAAACATTTTTCAGTAATTTCAGTTAAAATTATCGCTCAAAATTCCATTTATTACTTCGTAAAACCTACTTATATATGTATATATATATATGTATATATATATCATTTTTGAAAAACTCTTTATTTTGTACTTTGATATTTTATTAAGTGCTTATAATATGTTAAAGGTAAGGTTTTCTGACCTATAATCTCCATTAAGTCTGATCGACTAAATTAATAAATAGATAAATAAATTATATAATAAGAAATTAAAAAGGGAAATACTATTTTCAACTATTATGTATATAATTCTGTCAAAAGTATTCCACTTCTAATGTTTTGAACGGTATCGACTGAATAACAGACGTAAAAGTGACGAAATACATTTCTGAACTAAATCAAAATAATTTGAATTTCGTTGAGCACAAGCATGGTTGTATATTTACCAATGAAAAGTACAAATATAAAGGAAAAATATTTTCCGCATGGAAATATATTGCTTATTTTTCCATTTTTCAGTTATAATAATCAATTACTACACCTATTCACTGTTAAAGCATTTTTTGCACAACAAATAATGAAAGAAATTTTAAAAAACGTTAATATTTTTCTTTGTAATTAACCATATTATCTTTGACTTTTACATATTTTTATGTGAATTAGTAGAAGGTATTATAAATCAAGAGTATATTTTAGTGAACAAACTTTCACAGTCTGTAAACTACGGTTTTCTTTTTAAGCAAGTATGTATCTATTATAAGAAAAAATAATGTATTTTATCAAATAAACTGGAATAGTTATGAATTATTGTAAATATACCTGCACTATATCTATGTTTTACAAAAGATGTATTTTTGTTGCTCTAGATTTTTTTCTGGTATTAGATATTGAATTTGTGCTATTTGAAATACACTGTCATCATATGCACATGGTTTATAGCATACAATTCTTAGTAAATTTAATAATTATGAAAATAATCAAATATATATTATCTTCGAAAAAAAAAATGCACACATTACAAATGTTTATTTAAATTTATTGACAGCACTCAAAAAGGTAAGAAATAATACTCAAGGAATATATGCGGATCTAGATATTTCTTTTTAAAATGTCTAAAGATATCGATGATAAACATTAGTATAATTATACATGAATTAAAGGTAATGCAACATATTACACATTAAGATGTAACATATAAAAGTTACTTATACATTACGTTTATGTGTAAATTCCACTTCAAGTACTTTTTACGAGGAAAATCCTAAGTACTTTTTTCTTGAAAAATAAAATCTATGATACTATCACAGAGTGAATGAATGAATAGCAAATGAATACAAACGGCCAACTTTTAATACAGGTATTACGCCCCATAAAGATGGAAAATATCATTGAATATTTTAAATCATGAATCATAGTTACAATTTATGCGCTGTTCCAATGATAATATTAGGTAGAAACTTAATAATTGGTCTTTCTAAGCATAGCATTATGGGAATGGCCAGCAGACCGAATTCCGAATTCAAGAGTTTAAACATCTAATACAACTCCAATTAGTGTGTCATACAAGATTCAATGGCGTGAGAAATTCTAAATGGCTGCTTTATATAAGAAAAAAATAGAGTGCGTTAAAAACTGACGGAATTTGCAAATTTATAGTTAAACTATGTTGATCGGCTGTGGTTACTACTAGGATAAATTAAAGCTGATTTTCATTCAAAATCATAAACTTCTGATACAATCACCAAATTGTTTTTATGCGCAAACAGCGCAACTGCTAAAAGCGAATGCATTAAATACTAAAGTATAACGAAATGCTTTGGAGTAAAACTTGTTTAAAACAGAGAAAATGTGAAGAAATCGTAACATGTTTCGATATATTTAAGTTGTCTTCTTTAGACATTAATTGGCATGTTAATAGTACAAGAAAGGAAGAAACACATTTATTTGCTTCTGCTCTTGTAAGTATATATAATTTAGTCTTGAAATGGACATATTTTTGTTTTGTGTTTGATTAATTATAAGCTTCAATATGAAAATAACTGTCCAAAATTCAGAAATTCGAGTTTTACAGACGTGTAAAATTATTTTCTAGCAGATCGACGATTTTATAGTGTTTTAGAAATAACCATCTTTCTAATATTATACTAATTGTGTTCATGCTCTGCGATATAAAAATTATTAAAGTTGAATCGTGATGCAATATGGGAAAACATTGTAGTAATTCTTTTCTTTTTCTAGTTCGTTTTAGAGTTACTTTTTGTGTGTGTGTGTGTTACCTTTATACATTTCGCGTTTCACACTTAAAAAATAAAACTGCTCAAAGTTGACTTTATTTTTCACAGATTTACAAATTGTTATGTAGTCTGCTAACAGGTTTATTTCTATGTTTAAAGGATAATTTCATATTTCTTTAACCCTCTCGCTGCGTAATTGTTTTATCAATATAGCTTCAAAAATTACGTACTTAATTCCTTCGCGACGAACGTCTTTTAAGAATTTTTATTCTTTTGCCATCAGTTTTACAAAGCAAAAATTTTCGTCTGATTTAATCGGGAAAATGCTCCGATTAGATAAGGCAAAATTTACAATAAAACGTAACTGGTGGGAATGATGAAGTCGGGTTAATTAGACGGAGAAAATGCATCCCCGATAAAATCTCGGGTTGCGCAAATTTTGCTACTTTTACGTTGCCCGAGAAATTCTAGGGTTGCACAGCGAAAGGGTTAAACTTTTTTGTGTGTAAACGAATTATTTTGAATGTATTGAAAGCTGTTTATTTTACTTTTACGTTAGTAAGAACATGCTATTCAGAATTTTTAAGGTAGGGCAGGAAAATAAAAAGAAAATGTTTGAATTATGGTAAGTATTGAAATGACACACACAACGAAAATTTCTTTCAGATTTCCAATAAAATATTTAATTTCGTTTATAGTATCACATTTGTTTCTGTATTAATGTAAAAGTATTAAGAAATAACTTTATAACGTTAAAAAATCATTAAATGTTATTAAGACATATAATATCTTTCTAACTTGGAACGAAATTATTTCTTAACGTAACATAAAATGTCAATAAATGAATGTTGCCTATATAGATGTCTAAAAATTTTCAATAATATTTAAAAAGGGGAATACGTAATTCTTTGACAGATTAAACAAAGTAAATTTAACTCAATACATTTAGTATTTTTTGTGTAATTAGTATTTAAAATTTGTAAATTGTATACATATGAATTAATGCATGCATAATACAGATATTTTTATGAAAGTTCTTAAAGTCTATATCCATGTCTGTGTATAGTTATATATAAGACATTTTACATATATTTGTATATATTGTATGTATATATAAATTCAATCTGATGATGTAAAAATATTGTATGACAAAATCAAGTGCATAAGATGACAAAATATTTTGCCTGATAATTCTTCATCGGGTATTAGAATTTGCTCACTGAGCTAAGCTTTCTGTCGTTATGTGTTGAATTTTTCGAGAATAAAGTTGAAATTCACAATATTTTTGTAATGCGTTTTTTGATAATTTTATTTTTGTTGTTTGTAATTCATTTCTTTGATTAGGGGCTGGGAGATATACATCAAATGAATAATTTTTATTATATTCGTCTCATTTTTTAGGGTTCCGTACTTAAAAAGTTAAAACGGAACCATTATAAGATCACTCCTATGTCTGTCTGTCCGTCTGTCACAGCCATATTACTCGTAAACTATGGAATATGGAAAGTTCAAATTGGCTGAAGCAATAAAGACTATTGACCCACATATTTATAGATTATTAACCATTCACAGATATATTTAGGAAAAATATAGAAGTGCTAATTAAAGTACTTGAAAAAAAAATTAATATCGTGTGGGGTATCGTATGAAAGCTATCGTAACCGCGAACTCGAAAATACATTTCTTTTAACTTTAGATATTATGTTTTCAAAGATATCGTCGAAAATGTAATGCTAAAATATGCCCTACTTGAAAAAAAAAATATTTTCTATGTGTACAGTGTGGTGTATCGTGTAAAAGCTTCATAACTGTGAACTAAAAAATACATTTCATTTCATTTTATCTACTATACTTTCAGAGCTATCATCGAATATGTAGTGCAAAAATATGGCCCCTCCCCTCTATTTCCGAATCTAATGAAACTAAAATTATGAAAAAATAAGGAGTAGTAGAAGTTAATTTAAACCTTGCAAGAAAACTATAGTGATTATCCCAGATCACATAGTTTTTGAGGTAATCGCATTTTTGCGTTACACGCAAAATTTCTAAAAGGTGTTGAGGAGCGCTGGCGGTACATATCATTGCAGAATTTTAAAAGGATTATTAATAATGATTTAATTAAATTGTGGATAATTAGCCAATAAATTAATCCTTAAAGACACGGGTGATTTAAACATACAGTAAACATCCTCTAATCTGGCACGTTCGGGACTGGAAGCATGCTGGATTACGAAATTTTACGGATTACAGGATGAATAAAGGGAAAAAAACTTGTAGAAGTTAGAATTAAACGAAAAATGGCAATCAAGCATATTTTTTATTCTTTAAACAGCTTAAATAGAATGCATGCAATCCTCAATAATACAGAGTATATGACTGTAAAATGAAAACGTTAACTGTAGGCCTACTCGTAGAATACATCTTAAACGAATCTCGAATATTAGTTTGTTTTGCAGTAGTCTTCTCTCCTCTTTTTTTTATTCAGCATTTAAGTTATTCAGTTTTAAGTTACTTCGTATGATGTGAAAATGCATCATTTGCGCATTGCTGAACAAACTGCTGCTCTCAGAAAACTTGATAAATGTATTTAACGCATCAGCTGCTAGATTCCAACCAATGGCGGATCTAAGGGGGGTGGGCGAGGGGACAATCGCCTCCCCCCCCCCTTGGACAAATAAAGGGTTGCAAAACGGCTTTATGCATCCTCACGGGAAATGACTTGGGGAGAAGCTCGAGCCCGGCGCGACCCGAACCGGCTCGCGCCAGTTTAAATCCACGAGACTGGGCCTGAGTAAGGTCTCTCTTTTAAAGCCGGGCCGTGCCCTGATTTAAAAATATTCTGCAAATTCGGATCGAGCCGATTCGCCGATTTCGGGTTCGCTCGCGAAATTTTTCAAATGATCACGGCAAACGCGAATTTCGTCAAAGGATCATGAAAAAATGCAAATTTTATCGAAGAACCGCGAATTACATCAAATGGTCGCTAAAGAAACCAGAATTTTGTCAAAGGGTCACGAAAAAAATTCAAATTTCGCCAAAGGATCGCGGAGAAAACGCGAATTTCGTCAAAGAATCGCTTAAAAAACGAAAATATCGTCTAAGGATCTCTGAATAAACGTGATTTTCGTCAAGGGATCGCTGAAGAAACGCACATTTTTTCAAAGGGTTGCGGATAAACGTAAATTTAAAAAAAGGATAATGGAAGAAATGCGAATTTCATCAAACGGCTACGGAAAAACGCGAATTTTATCAGAGGGCTGCGAAAGCATGCGAATTTCGTCAAACAGTTACGGAAAAACACGAACTTCGTCACAGAGTCGTGGAAGAAATGCGAATTTTATCAAAGTGTCTTGGGGGAAAAAAGTGGTGTCTTTAGAAAACAGCACACATACATACACCTATGTTTATTATTATGGGTACAGTTCTTAATCTGAACTAATATACTGAACTCACTTTTGAACAAAACGGGTTAACCCAAAGCCAGCTTGCAAGAATCTACACTCAGCCTCAAATCGACCTGAATCGAAAACAGCTAACCCGACCTGCCACAAAAATAATTAGTGCCCGGAGGGAATCCCCCCCCCCACACCACACACACACACTTCTGCTGTAACATTTCAGAAAATTTGCTTTGAATTTTGGTTTTTTTTTTAATTTTTTACTGAGAATCACCTTTGATGAGCTTTTTTACTGCGATTTTTAGTTTTAGTTCATAATAGCAAAGACAGATGGCGCTGCAAACAATAGGCACTATATCGGTGCCCGATTTAACGACTATTTTACCAGCCCGATTTAACCATCCATCACTGCTATTGTAAAATAAAATCAAGAATCGCAATAAAAACCTCCTGGCATCTTACATAACCCTCCTGCAAGTTTTTTTTAATTGCTGTCAGCCATTGCAAGTTACTGAATTTTAAAATCAGTCGATCGATTTTAGGGCACCCGGTTGCCTGTTATTGAGCTTTTACTGTATATAGTTTTTATCTTAAAAAATATTTAGACTTTCTTTTCAAAATTCGCCCGAACCCTTCTCGCAAGAGTGAAAATCCACTCCGAAACTGACCCTAACCCGAAATAACGTATGTCAATCTGGCCCAAACCCAACGCGCTAGAGCGCAGCAAAAAAGTAAAAGTCAAACCGACCCGCAGTAAAAAGGTAGATATTAACCCAACCCACAGCAAAAAGCAGAATTCAACCGGACCCAAACGCGACCCACAGCAAAAAAAGTAATAGTGAATCCGACCAGTTGCAAAAAAAAAGAAGTCAACCTGACCCAAAACCGACCCGCTGCAAAAAGTTGAAGTAACACGACCCGCAGTGATAAAATTAGCCCCGACCCGCCCAACAGATTCGAGTCTCCAAATTTTTAAAATCGCTCCCCCCCTCCCCCCCCCCTGAGGACTCTCCAGATCCGTCCTTGATTCCAACTGATGTTGCTTTACTCGTCCACATCATCAGAGTCAACGTCTTTGGTCACATTTGGGTTGATAACACTCTGGATGATAGCATCATCTGTCGAAATTTCCTCTGTCGGCTCATAAAAATCTGCTTCAACATATTCCTTTATTTCTTCTCGATTCAGTTGTGACGTGGGGTTGTCTAAAAGCAAACAATCTAATACAGCTTCTAGTTCATCGTCAAGTCTATCACTTTCAGTGACGTCAACATTTTCTTCCATTACTTTAGCACACTGATATGTACAAACAATGAAAATAAAGTGTTCACATACGAGTATATAATATTATTGTAATTTCCAGTGCGTTTTTTGAGTTCCGTTCTTAAAAAGTAAAAACTGAACCATTATAAAATCGCTCGTGTGGCTTTCTGTCCGTCTGTGTCAGCCGTCTTTTTTGGAAACTATGGAACGTCAAAAGTTCAGACTTTACAGAGTTATAAAGACTATTAACCCACATATTTATAAATTATTAACTATTCACAAATATTTATGGGGAAAATTTAGAAGGGCTAATTAGCTTCCTAGTAAAAAAAAAATGTATATCGTGTTGGATATAGATTGCAAGATCTCGTAACACAGAGATTAAAAATATAGTTTTCTAAATTTTAAGAAGTACATTTTCAGACATATCGTCGATATTTCAGAGATATTTTTCTAGATAAGTTTTTAATTAATATATGGGTCGCCCAAATGAAAATGTCGTTGTTGTAATAACTCCGCCATTTGAAGAGAAAGATGACCGTTCATGCTACTATAGAGGGCGCAGAGAGCTGGGAATGCATGCGATATCTTCAGATCCCGCCAGATGCGCCTGTGATAGCGCGAGAGCAGGATAAAAGGCATCGTTCGCATCATGGATGCCTCCAAACGATGTCAGCGCAGGGTAGTGTAATTTTTAACAGCGGAAAATGTGAGTGCTAGTGAAATGTATCGTCGAAAGCAAAATGGTTATGGCACGGAGTGTCTGTCACGCAGATCGGTATTCCAATGGTGCAGGGATTTTCGTAGTGGAAGAAGACCAGATGCGCGATGACACCCTTTGGAGGTATCAATGATGCGAACGATGCTTTTTAACCTGCTCCCACGCTATCGCACACGCACCTGGCGGGATCTGACGATATCGCATGCATTCCTATACCTTTTCGCCCTCTATAGGAGCATGCGCAGTCATTTTTCTCTTCAAATTGTGGAGTTATTACAGCAATGCCACTTTCATTTGGACGACCCTTGTATCTCGGCTAATTACCGATAATTTTCTCAAAAATCATTATCAACAATCCTTCGATTATTCCGTGTAGATAGGTACCTAGAACGCCCCTCAACACCCACAGTGAGCGCATGGAAAATAAAGTTTGTGTGTAACGAAAAGATGCGTTTTATTAAAAAACTATGTGACGTAATTTACTGACTACAGTTTTTCTACATGATTTAAATTAACTCATACGATCCTTAATTTTTCATAATTTTAGTTTAGTAGACTTAGAAATACCAAGGGGTTTATCAAATTTTTCCGTACATTTTCGACGATACTTCGAATATACCAAAAAAACTTTCGACATCCCATTTCGGATATCTATTAGCTCTTTATGAAATTTAACCCCTTAACGGTCGTATTAAATTAAGGTTTAAAAATTCAAATTGCTTATTGGCATCACTTTTTTGAAAAAGAAATGTTCACCCTATTTAATGACAGGTAAAATGATACCATAATAAAGCCAATTACACTATTCTATAAAACTGGTGGGAATCAAACAAATCTGAATAATCTGAATAAAAGTCACAGCCCGTGAATATGACGGGAGCGAGAATTAAGAGGTTAAAGGACACATAATAGGTTTTTCATTTACCCACAGTGTTAACGACGGAAACGTATGCATAGCTGCCAACTTTTAAGCTTTTTTCTCACCACAAAAATTTAATAGTAGATATTGCCTTATTTAATCGACCGAATCTGCTGATTAAATAATACAAATATTTCTGTTAAATTTCAGTGGTAAGAAAAAATGTTGTTGGCTGTAAATGTTGGTAGCTGTGCGTATGCCGTATCAAGCAAAGCCTACTTGTCTACTTTGAGATTTACTGAGCATACTGTCACAAAATACCCTATGGGGGTAGAAAAACCCCTTATGGCGGTCTAAGATTAGAGTTCGGCATGAGCGAACTCACTGAGCAAAATGTCACGAGTCACGAGAGTACTTCACGAGTACTTTCTGTGAGCGTTGAGTTGAACTTGACTCACTTTTGATAAATGAGCGTGAGTTGAGCAAAAGTTTAAAAAATCCGTGAGTTCGAGCGAAATTTAGAACTCAAACTCAATTTTTTCATAATTTATTTTTTTAATTTTCCAACCGTTAGGAACACATTTCCACTTTCCAGTGCCATTTAGAGGCCTACACGAGCCAATTCTGATCATCATTTTTTTCTGGGAAGTTCCCGGGTCTTGCTTTCTCTGAAGGCTCGTGCCGGACCGAACCGGATTTATTTTTAGGCTGAACTTAGCCTATACGTTATTCTCCCTAGAAGTCTGCACCAACCGAAATTTTCAGGCCCGTTCACAACGCTGCTTGTATAGAAATCATTGAAACGTTCTTTTCTGACCCGTGAAGAAATCTGTTTAAGGAAGCTTGATCAATAATTTTTGCTGTAAATAAATATTTTTTTAATTACTGTGATTCTGCAATTAACATTCTCCTTAAAGAATAGTACATATACAATTTAAGGAGCGAGGGGAAATACAGTACTCTAAAATCTGTTACAAGAATATGTGTATGTCGAAATCCTGTCTTTAAAATTCTTCATCAGTGCAAAATGGATATAATTATTCCTGTGAAAAGAAACAATACATTTGCAAGAGACGACGGACCTTTTAAAAAAGGAATTTATCTATAATGATTTTATTTCCTCCAATATGATTCCGTCTTAAAAGATTTTCCTGAATAGATTTTTTCAGATATTTAAGTCTCCAATCTGTGGAAATGGATTAATGTTATTAATAATATTTCAGATATTTACCTACAATTAGAGATTCATTTAAAAAATCAATATAGTTTACAATAGGATATATAGAAAGAAATATAGGAAAATCAGTATTTTGCAACGCATTGCCTGTACTACGCAACCCACATGGAACTTTTTTAATGAAGAATACAAACATGAAAAAGGGACTGTAATAAGTATTTATTTTGTCAGAACTCGTCTCATAAGTCAAACTTTTAAACGTAATGACGTAAAAATAAGTATCTAAAAAAAACAATTAACCATATATGGGCTGCTGAGGCATTTATGCGTCACTTAATAAACTATCTGTATAAATTCCAGCAAATTATTTCCAGAAAGTTTAAGTATCCGAAATAATTCCACGCAACGCACATCGCAGGAAGTGATTCTGTTTAACGATTTCTAATAGCTTTTCTCGACTACAGTGATCTTGCATTATTCGTTAACAAAGACTTTTCCGGAAAAATAATCGTTTAATCTGTTAATTTTCTATGAAAGCAAATATATCTTTCAGAATTTTGAAAAATGATGTTGTGTTAACATGTCGTAATTGAACGGATAAAAATCCCAAATCTATCATAAATTTCTTTCAAAAAATTTATCAGAAATATTCTTTTTTTTTTGTTATACGGGTGTGTAAGTTGCTATTCAAAATTGATATGCGTGAGCTGCTACGTCAAGACTATCAATGCCTTCATGCAGGGTGCCCAGTAATTAACCGGAAATTTGAAACTTCAATAACTGTTTATTCGGAAGTCATTGTGACATAACATCTGGTGACGCAACACTACGATTACAATTTACGAAACGAGAACAAAAGAATCCTAGTAGACTCCACCCATTTAATTGAACACAGTTTATTCCTTATTGCCACGTAACGAACATTTTATTACGTATTGCCGCAGAATGAACTGAATTGATGGTTTTTGGTTTATGCAGGATGGTGCCAGGCCCCACAAAACTAAAGAAAATTTTGAGCTTTTAGCGGAATATTTCCATGACAGAGTTTTGGGTTTGAATCGTGCTGACGCATCATGACAGGGGGTTGATTGACCTGCCTATTATCCTGATCTGAAACCACTTGACTATTACCTGTGACGCTACTTGTCAATCTACACAATCATTACTACACAACCATTAGATGTTTTTCGCGAAGCCATTTCTGCTGACATCACACGGGCATCACACGGGCATCACACTGCAAACTATTCGTTCAATTTTGAACAACTTTGATCTTAGGCTTTGCCGTATTGCTGCAAGTAATGGGAAACACTTCCAAAATCTCGTGCATTAAATCTCAATAAATGTACATGTGAAGATAATATTTTTCTTTTGTGAAGTAAATATGTGAAGTAAATTTTGTGAAGAAAATATTTTTCTTTTATGTCTTCTCAAACTCTTTTACTAAGCAATTCAAATATTTGGGCACCCTGTATAAATGCATTTATAAAGAAAATAATTACAAGTTATTTTTAATATATTTTATTGAAATCCATTTTCAAAATAAATTAATATGTTTGATAATCTAGGAAGAAAGAAAAAATTATATTTTAAGATATTGCATACAAAACATAGAAAAAAAATCTCTTAATTTTTTTTTTTTTTTTTTTTTTTTTTTTTTTTTTTTTTTTAATTAGAACAAATCCTTCATTGAAATAACAACAACTACGATTTTTAAAATTAAATTTATTATTAGATAAATTGTATCTAATATAAATTAAAAAAATGAGAAAATAATGTATTGAAAGGACATGAAGTGTCTCAGAGAAATAAATATTAAAAATATACTATATAGTAAAGTGGTATATTTGACGTGGACACATATAGGGGTAAAACATAATGTATTATTAAAGGAATTTTTAATTAAACATTAAACACTACTGTTTGAGAATAAAAGACAATAATTTAAAAATCAATGCATTTCGTTTAGAGTATAAAGCTCATTTAAAAGTACATTATGATGCACACTATAAAGATATTATACAGACTATATACTATCTATCGCCGACATTTAACTTTTCAACCATTAGTCGTAGACATATAGTTCCAATTACAAAAACGTTTCAAATGAGGCAAAAATGTTGTGACATTATTTAAAGTAAAAAATCTATTTTATAAAAATTACGAAATCTAACTTTTTATATGGTCCCCCAACCCCTATAGTTATATTTAGTAAAAGTTTACACATATCATAACAGATATAACACAAAAAGTTTGACGTCTGATCTATAAAATTGAGGCAGTTTTTAAATATCAAAGTTTGAGATTTTTGCGCATGATTTTGCCTTTCATTGAGGGATCAGTTAAAAGATGAATTAAAGTACTTCGAGGTCAAAATCAGGGGCAATGTCCTTTTTACGGCGAAACCATCTTTAGTCGGTATCGCCAAATCGGGGAATCACCAAAGAGGGTTATTTCATCTAAAAATTTGAGTTAACTTTTATGGATCGAACAACATTCAAACGTCAATGTAGGTAGAATCGACAACCGGAAAATAAAACATACTCACTAAGGACTAGATATATGGCTGCGGAATGCAAACGAACAGGCGAGCTATCACGAGCATGAAATTTGGGATTATATAAATTACAATAGTACCGCAGCGCCACACGATCGTGATAAAAAACGAGTATATCAGTGCACTTGCTAGTCAGCGCTGAGATCGTGATACGCTAAGAAAAAAGGACATTGGACCCTGATTTTGATCTCGAATTACCTTAATTCATCTTTTAGCTGATCACTCAATAAAAGACAAAAACATGTGAAAAAATCTCAAACTTTGAAATTTAATAACTGTGTCAATCTTTGTAGTACAGAAGTCAAACTTTTTGTGTTATATCTGTTATGATATGGGTAAAATTTTACTAAATATGACTATAGGGACTGGGGGACCGTATAAAAAGTTAGTTTTCGTAATTTTTATAAAATGGATTTTTTACTTTAAATAATGACACAACTTGAATATTTTCCTCCTTTCAAACATTTTTGTAATTGGAACTATAAGTCTACGACCAACGGTTAAGAAATTAAAGGTCGGCGATAGATAACATATTGCACCCTGTATATTGTTTGCAGGCTTAAGATTCTTTAAAGATTTTCCCCCGAGAAAATATAAAACTTCATTTAAAAAGTACAATCTCCAATAGTTTACAATGATTTTGAGAAATTTTAATTTTTTTTTTTTTTTTTTTTTTTTTTTTTTTTACAGTTTTTCAGTTTAAATAACTTTAGCATGAAATCCGCTCTCAGTATGAAAGAAAATAGGACGAATTGTGATTCAAAAGAAACATCAATTAAAAAATAAATATATTAAAATATTTATAATTTTTTTAAAAATTATATCCAACATTGCTAGTGAATTCCGAACCATGCTCCAAAAATAAGGATTAAATTTTCAAAAGACAAATCCTTGCATCATTGAAAATGGCATCATTAAAAATGCGTATTTTTATTGCGAAAACTGCGAAGTGCTATTATAATTGTATCAAATTGAATAAAGAGATCAAAATGCAAATTTTGTAATTTTTTGACGCAAATGAGAAAGAATCAAAATGTAATTTTTTTTTATTAGTTAAAACATGGACCATATAGGCAGTGAATCTGGGATCACTTTTTTCGAGAGGAGGGCTTAAATTTGGTATGCAATGTTTGTAGAAGTGATTTTTTTAATCTATCGTAAAAATTTCTACTGATAATACTGATCAATATTGTATTATTTTAGAGTTGAATAAGATATAAATAAACAATATATTTTGTCTAAATATTTATTATATTATGTATTTGTGTCTGAATTTTACAACATACAAAATGATTAACTTATTGGATTGAAAAGTAAAGGGGCCTAGCTTTAAGAAAATGATGCTTAGGTCCGGATTAATGTGAAGGAAGTAAGAGATGATACCACGGGGCTTTTACAAGTTGACAGTTTGACAATTTTTTTTCTTTAATGAGAAATAGAGAATTTCATAATTTATAAATAAATTATTAATTTTTAAAAGAACTTAACCTCTACAGTAATAAGTAATTTTTCGATCTATGCCTAATTTATTTTCATTTATAAATGTAAAAAAATTACATAATTCTGATTCAAACAACACTAAATGAAACAGTTTTCAATTTTTCTATAAATACAAAGGAATTTTCAGGAAATGCTGTCAAATTAGGTGTAAATCTAATTTTTGGGACTCGACAATCTCTCAAGAGCCGTCGTCGAGAAGAAATAATTTGTATTAATAAAAGATGTTTCAACTTTATGGACAAATTAAAAACTTTATTCGATTCTTTAGGAACTAATCGTGCAAATTTTATGCATTCATATCCAAATTAAAGGGACGTTTTTTAACACTTTCCAAAAAAGTTGAAAAGTGTTTATTATCAATTTCCAACAAAGTTGAAAAGTATTTATGCATTCGGTTTCTCTGGCCATCCGTCCGCCTGTCTAAGCTCTAACTCCCGTAAATAAACACGGATTTTCATGCAATTGATAAAGGTTATTTATGGACACGAAAGCATGTTCGGTATTGTATATGAAGTATGTAGGATTAATAGTTCATTTACAGAGGCACTCAAAAGTATTCCATTACATTATGGTATATGGGGAAAACTCCCGTAAATATACTCGGATTTTCATGCAATTGATAAAGCTTATTTCGGGTCACCAAAGGATGTTTGGTATTATATGTGAGGTATGTATGATTAATAGTTCATTTACAGGTGCGCTAAAACGGTGCGCCTTTACATTATGATATATGTGGAAAAATCGTTTGAAGAGTATTTTAATGACATTACGCTATTTCAAATGCATGGAAACTGATATAAATCACTGAATTTCACTACGATCACGTTAGAAAAGGGACTTCGTAGCATTTTTTTAGTCATTTACATAGACACACAAAAGAAATCGGTTACAGCACCGTGTTTGAGTAAAACTTGCTGGAGTGTATGGTTTAAATTTCGGTATGCGATTTTAAAATTAATTGATTTTTTGCATATTACTCGTTATATATAAATTCTATACCTCATATACAGGGCTGCACAAAAGTATTGACGTGCCATTCTCCTTATTAGAGGAAATTCTTAAGGATATGTATTTCTTAAGTGAACTAAATTTTGGCATGCATGTAGTTAACAGATACAAATCTTATGTATCATAGACAGGGCTGCTCAAAGAATTCGGATAATTTTCCGATTGTAGATGGAAACAGTTGAAATTTGGGTTTGAAATGTGTTATGCGTTTCCATATGGTTGAATTAGACATAGTATTTTAATATTTTAAACGGTGCTGTTTTGTTACATTATTCTGAATATATTAGAAAGTGTTTCATAATCTATTCTTGGCGCATAATTTTTTCTTTCTTGTTTTTTTATGTCAGACATTTTATTTTTATAAGAGCTCGGATGACCAAAATTCAGGGGAAAGGGAACAAGAAATTTGGAATAAATATGCTTGCTGTAGTCCGCAGCTCAGGCCGGTTTTTAAAAAACGGAGAATATAAACATGAAATAACTAAACTAGGATTTCTTTCAGAATTACTCGCACAAGATAGTTTTAGACATATAAAGCCACTACAGCATTTCAGAAATTTTAACAATTAACAAATATTGATTTTTTTTTTTCTTCAAAATCGGGAAATGAAACTGTTAACTTTTTTTTTTTATTCCTCTTACTGTTTAATATAAATCTGAAACTCATGAAAATAAAAATAAATAAAATAAAATAAAATAAAATGAAATTGTCTTTTCTGGGGATTAATGATAGGCTGAGAAGCAGAGTTATCGTGAGAAAAGAATTTCTCTTTGTGTTTAATTATTTTAAGCTACTTAAGATGAATAAAGTTTACTTTTTTTTCAAAATTAGAGACAGATACAATGTAATTTAATTTCAAAATACAGGTGGCAGGCATATTCCTTTTGAGACGGTGTCTATATTTATTTGTATATACCAAATAATCAATAAAAACTAAAAGTATAATTCTAATTATTACAAAATCACCATTTTGTATAAATGAAAAAAATATGAAAAACAAAATGACAAAAATAAATTTTTACTACCATTGAACGTTTAAAATTACACCTCCTGTGCTCCTTAGATTTAAATTTTCTTTTTTTTTCTTTTTATACACAATTATGTCATTAACAAGAGTAAATATTTAGAGAAAAAACACGCCAACTTATCATGCAGATGCGATTCATAAAAAAAAATAAAAATAATAAATAAATATATACATTAAATTAGTGGTCTGCTTTCGAAGAAATTTTCAGGTCTTAGAAAAGATTTCTTTTAGCCTGGTATGAAAGTTCAAAATTCGGTCAGAACTATTCCGATCCCAGCTCGGCTAATTTGCTTATTTTATCATTTTATTTCATCTTTATATTTTTCCTTTTTAAAAAAGTCTCATAAGCTGTGATTTTGCTTTTTAATGCATTTCTCGTTATATGTAAATGTTTCAGTTACCATTAATATCGTTAATCCATATTCTATGACTTTGGAGATTAAAAAAAAAAAATAAAAAAAATGCTATGCATTAAAATCTACTAAGACGGAATTGCATAGGAAAGAAGAAAAATCCTTTACCGTCAACTGGGACTACTTTGGTCCATCCCATAAAAAAAGTTTTATTCCTTGTATTGAACAATTAATACAAGCTGATTTGGAGTTTTTACCCTTGAAAAATATTTTATACCCTACTATAGGGTAATTGAATAGTTTAGGGGTAATTTGATTTTTTTTTATGGCAACACTGGATGTGTTTGTAAACAGCTGTTTTCGTGTGTAAATTTTAACTCTCCAAACTTTCTATAGTGAAACAATCTGGGTAAGAGCTACAAATAATGTAAGTGTCAAAATATTACCTTTAGTAACCTGTATCGCATATGTGATCATAGTTTTTCTTTTAACTTTTTATTTTGACAGAAAATGTTTACGTTTTCATTAAGCTAACATGAAAACTAGCATTTCGGGGCAACTTTGTGCCAGGCTTTTTTTGGACCGAAAATAGCCCCAATTACTTAGAAATTTCTTTTATACAACCAAATCTCTTAAAACATGTTTTAAGAAAAAAAAAATTCAAATGTTAATATAGCAAAATTTTACATTAATTGTTTTGTTCCAGTTTCTGAGGATAACATTACGAAAACTATTTCTCGTTTCTTTAATATTAACAAATGGTTTATTGTGTTTAAATGTAAAAAAAAGGCATATGTTTATCGAGTTTGCTGTGTTAATTTATTAACAAATGCTATTGAAAGGGGGTTTCAATTAAAATGTATCCATTTACATATGAAATGTATTCATTTTATATGAAACTAAGTGAATGGAATCCCCAAGCAGGGGCTACTTTGTTCCAAAACTTTAAAAATGGTTTAAAAATAAAAATAAAATAAAAAAAATCCGCTTTAAAATATACAGTTTGCTTCATCGTTTTATGTTAATTGTTTATAACTCCATTCTGACGTTGAAAAATCATATATAATATTTTTTAATAATGGAAATGTGATTGGAACCAGGAAAAAGTGACCCAAAGTAGCCCCGGTTCACGGTATGGGCAGGTTCTTCTCTTGGCAGCTTCATCGTCTGCTGTAAGTGAATTATATTCTTTTCACTACTACAATTATACTCATTTTACAAGATCAATATATCTTTTTTGTTGTTGTTAAATACGAGTTTTTGACATAGTCAGGTTCTTTTCCCCAGGTTTTACTGTACTTTAAATGCATCTACTCATCTTAAAAAATAAAACTAAATAAATTTTAGTTGTGGAATAATAGAGATTTCAAAATACGTGCATTTTTTTAAAAACAAATTTTGGGATGGGCCAAATTTTACTGATACTTTTATCGTGGGCCATTCAAGGTCAATTATTTTCATATGAGCTGGGTTGGAACCAGGGTCTGAAGCTTTCTGCCCGTTCAGACATGTAGGAATGATACAGTTCTTTCCCGACTCGGCCCGAATAAAAAAAACCCCTTCCGGCTCGGCCTACAGGCACAGGTAGATTTCGAAGTTAAGTCCTAATTTCACCAACAAAAACTAAACCAAGATTGCAGATAAACACAGTTTAACAATTTTATCTGCAATTTTATCTTTTGACGTATTACATTTTTATATAAGAGATGGTTTTATCAGAATCATTTTATGTCGATATTTAAAAAAAAAAAAATACTTTTACATGCTCAGCAACTCGAAATTCTCTGGTACATTTTCAGATTAATTTTTAAAACAAAAAAATATGAAACTTGCTGTCGTGATTTTCAAAGAGATAAGCGACCTGTGTTTTTATTTTTCGTTCAATTAATTAAAACTTTATTTATAAACAATTATTTTCTAAGTAGGACAATATTTTTAGTTTCCAACACAGTCACTTCGGGAAATTCGGTTCAAAATGCCCAATTTGACATCATTTTTTGAAATATATTCCGCCTCTATAAAAAAAATCGACCATTACGGAACATTATATAGTTTCTGAACAAGAGAATCTACCAATTGCATGCGTTTGAGAGCAAAAATGAATTTAAAAATGAGTCAGAAAATGAATACGATGCATCATGAATACGATGATTTTTCTCTTCAACCGCTATGTATTTTTAATTTGTTTTTGCAGTAAGAATTGGTCCTATCAAAAACATGTCTGCATAAATGTTGTAGATAATATTAAGAACATATATAAAAAATTCCTGCGAATTTTATATCTTGTGAATTGACGAAGTTATGAATTTTTTTCTTATTCAACCCCACTCCCCTTTTTTATTTTCGTTTTTATTTTTTTAATTTTAATTTAATTTTAATTTTAATTTTAATTTTAATTTTAATTTTAATTTTAATTTTTTTGCGATACGAATTGGTTCTATATAAAACTTGTCAATATAAAAGTTGTAGATAATATTAAAAAGATTTATAATAAATTTAATTGGATCTTGAGAATTGACGAAGTTATGAATTTTTTCTACCAAAACCCCTATTTTTTGCGCCCCTTGAGCCCATTTTTTATTTTATCGGAAATCTGCGATACATAAATATTTGGCCCTGTTGTTAGAAGTAATAAAAACTTTAAACTGATTTGATATGTATAAAAAATAAGAAGTTAAGGGTTTTCTTCGGTTTTCACAAAACCTTTCCCTATTTCCACGCCCTTGGTCCAATTTTGCACATTGACGAACTTGACCAAGATTTTCTACCCCTTGATTTTATGTATAAGCTTGGAAGAGATTTGTGCAGAATTACGAAAGTTATAAAAAAGGTCTTGGTAATTTGTACACGTTTCATGGAACCACTTCAGGTACCTTATGCATTGTATCCAGACATTCTTTTTTGGATGTGATATTATATTGTTTTGCACAACAAGCACAGTGATCTTAATCCAATTCTATTTACTCGGGATCTGTAGAATCTGATTATTTAAATGTATTTCGTTTTCTTCGCTAATGGAATTGTGTTTTTGTTTCTCGCGGTAACTGTAGCTTTATTACGTTAGTTTAGTTTATTTATCAACTTTATCAACTTCTGTTATGAACGTTTCTGATATTTTTCAGTATTTTATGAAACAAATAAATCGCTAGGTATTATATTATTATTATTATTATTATTAAAATATTTATATTAGTTAAAATTTAAATAATTATATAAATTAATATATTTATAAACGTAAATGTTATATATTTATATTTATATTTAATTATATTTAATTATATTTAATTATATTTAGTAAATATCATCACTAAGTATAATTTTGAAATATTGATTAAAGGTGGCCATCTCTCCTCGATTTCATGTGGCCATCTCTCCTGAAATAGAAAGACTGATGGTCGCCCAATATAAAGCATCAATAGCCATTGTACGTCTTTGTTTTTGTCTTAGAAGTAAAGATTATATTATATACGCGCCTTAAAATCCATATAGTAAAAAATATATATAACGTACGTACTGCAAAACATTCAGATACTTATGTCAAAAAAAAATATTCAACAGCCTATTTAATTTACATTAAAATTACACTTGCTTTTTATAATTGAAAAACACAACTGCACGTCGCAATAAATAAACTATTTGAACTATTTCATACGAATAGTATTTATATTGCAATCTAGGTACAAGTTTTCGAGATATTTAGATTGGCCATCTCTCCTCTATGGCCATCTATTCTAGAGTTACCCTCTCTCTCTATATATATAAAATTTTTACTGGGGGCGGTTTTGGGATCTAGGGGTGATGATCGGTGTAGATCTGCAAAATGTTTTCAGAAATTCCAACATAGGGGAGAATGTAATAAGTAGTATTTCATATGAAATATACCTAAAATTCAGTCACGGCCCACATTTGTCCGAACTTCTAGTAAAAAGTAATCCCCAAACCAAGACCGGACTTAGTGTTGTGAAGGAAAAATGGGCCGGGCCCATGAAGACGTTTACATTAAATAACCAAAAGATTAGTTCACAAAATTTTGTAAATTTCGACGTTAAAAGTTCTAATATATATAATGTACGTATATAATGAATAATGAGTAATAATAAAATATATAAGGAGTTTTTAGCGAACGTCGATCACTTTTATAGATGGGTTTGAACTTAACGGATTAATTTGAAAATAATTTGGAATTTGAGCGTGAACATGACTCAATTTTGTGAAATTGAATTTGAGTTTGAATAAGTTCACTTCTTTTGTGAGTTTGCCCAACACTGTACAAGATTACGAGTATGACTTTTCATCTGAAAAATATATATTTTTCTTGTTTTGAGTGCAGATGAAAACATTTGAAGTACTTTCTGTCGTACGTAAGGGCTTGTAAGAAATGCTCACAACGATTTCAATAATTTAATCTACATTTTCAATTCTTCAAAAATATTGTAAGCTGAAGCTCTACCGTATTTAGAAAAAAAATTACGAAATGTGAAGTGTTTCTCTACACAAAAAAATGTTTTATGCAATCATATTTTCACTTCCAATCAAATCAACTACAACAAATGTTTAAATTTGATATCTACACAATATTGTTTTTGAGATAATTCTTTTTCAGAATAGATTTAACAAGAAAAAACTTATTTTCACTAAAAATACTATTATTATGATATATTGAATGTTTGATTCTTTATTCTAAAATAGCGTCTTTTGATACTTGTACAGAAGGACTTGTAAGAAACGCTCACATCTATTTCTGACTTTTAATCTAATTCTTAAATTCAGCAAAAAAATTGGAAGCTTAAGCCTTCTCATATTTAGAAAAAAATTCAGAAAATGTGACGTGTTTCTTTAAACAAAAAAAAAACGTTTTATGCAATCATATTTTCACTTCCAATCAAATCAGCTACAGCGAATGTATAAATTTGAAATCGACATGATATATATATTTTTTTTGAGATACACATTTTTTACAACAGATTTAACACAAACAACTATTATTATGAAATATTTAATGTTTGTTAGTATATTCTAAAAAGACGCTTTTTGATACTTTAAGAAAAAACAATTATAAACAACATATAAAAGGATATTTTGAGAAATGTTTTGTTGATGCTGTTTTCTGGCAACAGCATATGGATTTTTTTTTTTTTTTTTTTTTTTTTTTTTTTGCAAAATATAATCGAAGCGTATTTGAAATCGACATGATATATATATTTTTTTTGAGATACACATTTTTTACAACAGATTTAACACAAACAACTATTATTATGAAATATTTAATGTTTGTTAGTATATTCTAAAAAGACGCTTTTTGATACTTTAAGAAAAAACAATTATAAACAACATATAAAAGGATATTTTGAGAAATGTTTTGTTGATGCTGTTTTCTGGCAACAGCATATGGATTTTTTTTTTTTTTTTTTTTTTTTTTTTTTGCAAAATATAATCGAAGCGTATTGCTCTATAATGCGGAAAATTGGCAATCGCGCAATGGAATTTCTCAGAAAGATATTTTTGATAACTTTCTTTTAAAGCAAAGTATTTATGCTATTTTTTCCCGTCAGATGCATTTTTTGCAATTTTGAAATGTAGATTATAAGCATTGTCGATAAAAATCTTGAATCTAAAAATATATGTTCACGAAAATTTTTCTATATTTAATGTTTTAGTAAATACTGTGAAAAATAATACATTAACTAAAATATTTTAGCAATTCAACCCCGTATAATCTTAATAAACATATTATTTTTATTTTTATTCTTATTTTATGGAAGTGGATCAACGACAAAAATAATAATAATAATCTAGTTATCTCCAGTTCACATAAGCATCGGATTATGATTTGAAGTTTCGAATATTTCATTACACGCGTGGTGGTTGGATAAATTCGAATCGTAAAATGTTATATTCTCTAGTTTGAGATAAAACTGTCAGTCTTGACCCGTCTTCAATTGCTCAAAATAATAAAACAGTGTTACGTTTTCTGAAGAGGGTGAAAAGTATTTTACACATCAATATATACAGAATTTATTTATAAACTTGAATTGTACATTTAAAAGGCATCATAAAGCAGCAATTATCATTTACGAATCTGATCAGAAGTTTGGGGAATAGAAAGCCTGCATGCGCTAATAAAAGTACCTGAATTTGCTCTTATGACAAACATTATTAATTTAAACAAGATAATCGAAACAAAACAAAATCCACATTCCCTTCATGCATAGATAGAAACTCTCCCTAAAAGAAAATAAATAATCGATCAAGTACGAGTTTCACTCGCATACAAAGGCTTTCGTACAATAAGTTTATTAACTAATAACTGTAATATTACAAAAAAAATATTGCTTAAAGAAAAATAAGACTTTGTAAAACATTTGGAATTATACTATGAATTATTTTCCAATAATCGCCTTTAATAATTAAATTCAATTGTGAGGATTAACGTTACCATTTATCATTATCATACCCCTTACTAAAAACAAAAGACCTAGCACAAAGTATAAACTTGGCAGTGTGCCAAGCGCGCATTGGAATCAATTAAAGTCGCAACGCTGCCTTAATCCGTGCCATGTTTTTAAAAGATATGTTTTTAATTCATATCTCCGCTAATTACCGACGATTTTCTTAAATCATTATCAACAATCCTTGGATTATTTCGTGTAGATATATACCTGGAGCGCCCTCAACCACAATGTTATTTTGTTAATGTTCTTGTGCACTGTTAAAAAATTGTGTAAAAACACAGAAAAAAAAGCGAGACTCTCTGTAAATTTACACTAGTTCTCGGTTAAATGCATTTTATTGCGTTTCTCTGTCATCATTTTACAGACATTTCCTTATCTCATATCTAATTCCCGTAAAGATGTCCCTGTCTTTATTTAAAGATATTTTTATCTTTTTTAAAACTTGTAATTAAAAATACACACTTTTTAAATTCTTTTGCAATTTTATTAGAAATATAAACGAAGAAAATTTTGTTTAATTTTTTTTAAACTTAGGATAATTTAGAAAGGGAAAAATCATATCATCGGAGTAAGTGCGGATTTTTATCGACACAATCATTTTGCAGTTGTTTCTTTCACCATATGCCAGAAGATTGGTAATATATTAAAAGTAAATTGTGTAGTATTATTTCAAAGCTTTTATTATTACTATGGTATTATAATTATTTCACTAGTAAAGGCGTTTTAAAAATTATATTAATCTTCTAAAAGCCCATTACACAAAATGAATACAATAATGAAAACGTAAAAAATCACTATTAAATAAATTATTTATATTTTTTCTTTTTATTTTCCTCTTATTTCTTACTAAAAAATTCCTTTAAATAATATTAGCCCAATAAAAAATAAATAGTTCGCGACGATTTCGAAAAATTCTCTAAACCATTCTTATTGTAAAAAATGAAATAGATTCAGAAAATGAAATAGATAAATAATAAAAAAAAAATGCATTGATTTTTTTTTTGTTTAATACTTAAACTAGTTAAAGAGTTACAATTGATTTTAAAAACAATAGGTATTATGTATCGGTCTAAAATAAAGTAAAACAGACCGTTTACGAATTTTCTAGCGAATATATTTGAAGCGAAATCTTTGAAACGCACAAATACAATAGATTTCCCCCGCTGAATCATAAAAGAAATACTTCGTACTCAAAAACAACAGCTCATAGCTCAATTGGTAAGGTGTTCTTCCATTGTCAAGAGGTCTCGTGTTCAAAACCCAGGACTTGAAAAACAAGTTGTACAAAAGGTAAATGACAAGACAGTTCAGATTTACTCAAATGATTCATATTCGTTGAAGCTCATTGAAAGTTGAGCGATTTGCTAACTTTGAAAACTAAATTAAATTTTAATCGTTAAAAATAAATTTACAGAATCTTGTGTAAAAAAAAACCTGGAAGTTACTAAAATTTTTCTAGGAAACTGGGATTCCTAGAACTATTTATGTAACGGCAGCAACAAAAATTCATGTAACAGATACTGTTACATTAATTTTTGTTGTTGCCGTTACATTTATAGTTCAAGGAATCCCAGTTTCCTAGAAAAAATTTAGTAACTTCACAGACTTTTTTTACAGTGTAAAAGTGTGTATGCTAACAAAAAAGCGAAATATATGACTATAAAATATATTTCCAAAAGGTTTTCCTATCTGCGAGTTAGACTATCGCTTTACTTCCAGTACTTAAGTTGTGTTTGACGAGTTAAACGTTATAATTTAACATGTTAGTGTTTTTTTTATTAATCTTAGTTTTGACACATTTAAATCAAGTTTTCTCACTCCACTTCATACAATCCCTTGTTTATGTGTTAAAATTTGCTGTGTTAATTATATTTAGTGTTATGACCCCATTTTTAGTAACAGCCTTAAAATTGCTGTTACAAGATGACAATTAGTAGTATGTAGGATGACGGATATATAAAAATATTTATCATTGTATCTATAAAGCTTTACTGAACATATTTGACAAACTCCACACTTTCATAATTTAATAAATAGGTCATAAACTAAAAAATTATATAAAAAAGAGAAATCCGCATCTCTAAGTTCGGTGCCGTGCTCGATCTGCATTCGAACGAGAACAATTAGTAGTAATCGGGTATACACTGGTGTCCAAAATTAAGGACAAATCACAAAATGCTAATTTTCAAGTACGGGAATACTCAAAAGGAAATTATATAATTCGAATAATTACTATCTCTACAGCACAGCTAACCCATATAACATCTCATTGATGTCACACATGGTCACAAGTGTCACAGCCACTACGGTGAAGCAAAAAAATAGGAAATTCCATACATCTCATTATGAGTCCCAAATGATCACTATATGTGACTTCACTGAGTCGTCACTGTGACTGCTGCTTTCTGACGAGTCACCACGTGACTTTACAATGTAGTTACATTGTGACTTTCATGTGACTGTTATATCTGTAGACTCAATTTCAAAGTCATCGTGAACGCTGCATTGTGATAAGTCATCAAATAATGTCACATTAAAGTCACATGATGACTTTCACATGACAGAGAGGCTACTGTAAAGTCGCAAGTGTAACCTTTTGTGAAAAGTCACCATGTGACTATAATGTGATATTATTTGGTGACTTATCCTAATGCAACGTTCATGATGACTTTGAAATTGAGTCTAAAAATGACAGTCACAATGTAAGTACATTGTAAAGTCACCTGGTGACTCGTGACAAAGCAGCAGTCACATTTACGTTTCAGTGGAGTCACATATAGTGATCATTTGAGTCTCATAGTGAGACGCGTGGGATTTCCTATTTTTTGTTTCACCGTAGTAACTGTGATACTTGTGACCATGTGTGACATGAATGAGATGCTATACGGACTAGCTGTGCTGTAGAGATAGTAATTATTTGAATTATATTAATTCCTTTTGAGTATTCGCTTACTTAAAAATTAGCATTTTGTGACTGGTCCATGAGTGTTTTGGACATCAGTGTATGTAAATTGATCGCCGCGGAATTGGCAGAGAGCAGATTTTCGAGCGTTCATCATACGTCCCTTATGCCGAGACACTAGCGGAAGCCAGGGGAAAAAAGGAAAATTTAAACTTGACAAATTTTAAAGCTCCAACGGACGACTGCAGCTGCTTCGAGTCGGTAAGAACACAAAAGGCCTACGGCAAACATATTATATAGAAAAAGTTTTTGTAGTTTTATTAAATAATATCTTATCCTCTTCGAATCATGCAATTAGTTCACCTGATGAGTTCATTCAGTGTTTGAATAACGTCCATTTATTTGAGAATTATTTAATAGCCAGTCTTGATGTAATATCTTTATATCCGTTAATTGACAGCCAAAAAATCGTTATAAGAATAAATAGCTGCATTCTCCGCATGGAGAATATAAATGAAAATATTAAAAATACATAAAAATGTGCTCTTAATGTTATAGTTAATAATAATTATTTCACCTTTGACAATAAATCTATGAACAAAATAATGGTACCGAAATGATTTCTCCTATATAAGGACTATTAGCTGAGTTTATATTACGAACTCTAGAAACGGATATCTATATTATAAAGGACAAACATATCTGTGCGTAACGCATACGCCATCTGCGAATGGCAACACTTTGAAATTTAAAATGAAATTTCGATTTTTCAATTTTCGCTACTGCAAATTTTTTAACTTCTAAACATTGCACTGTTTCAATTTTTACACCGTCGTATAGAGGAAAATGTGTACTTTTAAATGCAATTTGTTTCAAAGCTCTATCTCAAGTTATTTTTGAGATATTAATTTTTTTTTTTAGTTTTTAGTACCAATTTGGCAATTGCGGCAACTAATGTACCCCATTTCTATTAAAAGTAAAGGGAAATTAGTCATGGTTTATTTATTTCTATTGATTATATCCTAATTGATGTCATTTTCATATTACAAAGAAAAGTAATTTTTTCTAGTCAGCCATTAAAAAAAAAACACACACACACATTTTTCTTCATAAATCAAAAGACTGAAGAAGATATTTCAATATTTTTACATTACGCTGATACTGAGCTTGAGACGCTAGGCAAAATGATTCATTGAGTAAATATGATGTCATATTTAAAACAAAACGATCATTTTCTTTGATAAAACTAAATATTTTCCAATACTAAATGGCCAATACTTTGGCAACTAAAGGCAAATTTTTGAATGGTAAGTTTTTGCGGGTACTGAGATTAGAACTTAAAGTCTGTGCGAATGTTCACATGAAAAGTTGTATCGGACAAACGTGACTTTAAGTTTGGAAATGCATTCATTAATAATGTATTGTGCTTTAAAATACTTTTAAATTGTGATTTGAGTGGTATGTATGTAAATTTTGAGAATGTGAAGATAACGTACAGTTTAGATTATATGGAAGGAAATTTTATTATGTGACAAAGCGAAATCCTCTTTACTGATTTTTCATCCCGTAAAAACAAACATAAAAGCCTCAGTCGATAACTTCAACATAAATACAGATCTTGATTACGTATTCTAATGCAGTTTAATTTTTCAATAATTTAAGCAATTGAAGTTTGTGGAAATAATATTTTGGTAATTTTAGGTTAAAAACATTATTTGTTTCAAGATTTAGACAACCAACGGAAGATGAATTTTTTATTGTAATTATTTTTGTAGGTTTATTATAAATTCGATCGAACAGTTCCACTCTAAACATTTTAATTCGTCGAATTTCGATGGGTTCCAACTCGTATATATAATATATTGGATTATATCACCATACATGGACAAGACACGTAGATGAAATTTTCATCGTATGGCAACATAGAGATACCTTACTCAATAACTTTTTAGCACTAATAACCTTGTTTCTAAAATTTAAATTATGTTGGAAATGGGACAGAATTGTATGGTACACTACCTTGTTTGGATGCATTATTAATAAATACGCACCAGGGGATAGAACGTACTGTTTATAGAAAGCCTATAGCCATTCAATCCATTATCCCACATAATGCTCATGAACATTTTCCTACAAAGATTCTACATTTAGATACTTTATTAAAAGAGCGTTCATAGTCTGTACCCCTGAGCAGTTAACCAACGAAATAAATAAAATATATGATATTGCAAGAAATAATGGATATTCATAAAGCACTATAAATAGAATACTTATGAGAATGAAGAATAAGAAGAAAAGAAACTTTAATGAGCAAAATTCCAAGCTACCGACTTTAAAACATTTTCTTAAATTCCATGAAAAGTGAAATATAAACTTAATAAATTAAATATATCTCTCATTGCAAAACTTTCCATACAATTAAAAAACATAGTCTGTAATAGAATAGATCGAACAGAACCAAATATATCATGAGGTACAGTATAACTTCAAAAATCCGGCATCAAAATTATTATTCCTTTCCCCATTTTTTTAAACTTGCAATTTACGGAAAAAGAAAAATATTTGTTTACGAATTAAAAATTTCCAAGCCCTAAATGAAAGCGTGAAAAACAAATAACTGACAAAAGCCGAAAGCAGGTTTCCATCATTTGTCATATCGGATTAGTTAGTTACACAGCAGAACGCCCGAGAAAATTCGGAACTGCGAATATCTAGCCGCAATAGAACAGCTGATAAGATGTGTACAGGGAACAGACAGAAGAAAAAATGTCACTGGAAAAAGTATAAATTTGATTGGACAATTAATAACTTCCGAAATAGATATTCTCCGATTGTATTAAATTCACGAAAAAATTCTAAAAGAATGGCTAAAAAAATAAAGATGTCATTGATCATTGATGTTTCAGAAATTACGCGAGAATAACTAACTTAACTATTTATGAGATTGTTTTTATAACATAGAAAATAGAAAATTAAACAAAAGTTTTTCTCTTTTACTCACATAATAATCTTGGTCATGAATTGAATTATGACTAAAGACACCATTAGAAATATCGGAAGTATTTTTGATATTCCTTCAGAAATCCAGAATTTTCAAAAATCGGGCATACCCTCGGTCCCGACGATGCCGGAGTTTTGAAGTTATACTGTATATATGAAATACGTTTCACCAAAGATAGTGGAATACTGGAATGTTATATAGGAATGACAAATAGAAAGTTTAAAACTACGATCAAAGGACATATAGCAGATATCAAATACAACAAGAGGACTACAGCTTGGACAGATTATACAGGGTGTCACGAAAATTCCGTGACACGTTTTAAAATCCAATATAAAATCAAGTAACTGCCGTGCAGGAGTGCAAAATGAACTAAAACGCTTCTCAGGTTAAAACATTCTCTTCAAGCAAATGAAAATAATTAGTTCTAAATTTCGATCATAGAGGGTGCCACTTGGCCGTATGTGTGATTGCTTTCAAACGTTCGTATTTTTTGTTTTCAGATTAATTTTGACGCTGTGACACAGAAATGCCGTATTCCAACGCTGGTAGTTGTCATTTGTTTGTCACAGCGTCAAAACTAATCTGAAAAGCAGAAAACGCATGTTTGAAAGCAAGCATACATACTAGAGATCCTACATTAGAGAGAGATTGGACATTGGAAAAATGCCCGCCATTTCCGTTACAAAGTAGATGGAACGCCGTACAACGCAATCCATTTTTATCAGCGTCTAACACACTTTTATTCAATTAAAATTATGAAAATTTCATTTTATATGCTTTCAAAGAGTCTTTCGGAACATAAATATAACCAAATTTCCATTTTAATAGTAAAAATTCTCAGAAAATGCATTTTTTTTTTTTTTTTTTTTTTTTTTTTTTTACTCAGCTGTTTTACGCTACGCAGCAGTGCGATTTTACTTAGTTATCGGATTTTGATTTATTTATAGAATTTGTTTTTCATATTTTTTATTTGTTTCTTTTAACAGCAGTGCCCCTATTTATTTTTTTTCTAAACTTTCATTTAATGTTTTGATAACAATACTCATATTAATAGTATATATTTATGAGACTTCTGTATTTAAAAAGAATATCAAAGAGCAGTACGTAGAATCTTATCATAAAACATTTTCAGCGCACATATTAAATTAACTTTGAATCACATATATAGTTAAATAGGAGTGGTATATGATATGTTCGAATTTTATTGTTTCTGAAATTATCAATGTGAAGATGGTGAAAATTATAATAATTACTGTTATTTTAAAATGCGTAATAAATTATAGATAGTTTTAAAAAATTGAATTCTATAGTTCATCTGATAAACGTTAAAAAATATTTTCTCAAATATTGCGAAATTAAAATAAAGTTCTTACATCCCAATCTTCCTCTGCCCACTATTTTAATTAGTAAAGCAAAATAGAGTAAAAATTGCATTTTCTGAGAATTCTTACTCATTAAAATAGAAATGTGCTCATATTTATGTTCTGAAAGACTCTTTGAAGGCATATAAAATGAAATTTTCATAATTTTAATAGAATAAAAAGTGTTAGACGCTGATGAAAATGCATTTCGTTGTACGGCGTTCCATCTACTTTGTAACAAAAATGGCGGACATTTCGTCAATGTCGAATCTCTCTAATGTAGGATCTCTAATACATATGGCCAATTGATGCCATCTATGATCGAAATTTAGAACTAATTAATTTCATTCGCTTGAAGAAAACCTTTTTATCCTGAGAAGCATTTTAGTCCAAGTCGCACTCCTTTACGACAGTTAATTGATTTTATATTGAATTTGAAAATGTGTCTATGAACTTTCGGACAATCTGTATAACAAAAAGCCTTTACAGGTTAATTTTTAAAATCGTAGAATAAGATTTTATTTTCCTCCATTATTCAACAATTAAAAGGAATATTTTTACGTATCGAGAATGCATGCAGTGTTTCAGCCTCCATGGAGTTACCTAGAATTTGGCAAGAGATGCTTTCTTTGCAAAATAAGAAACAATAGCATTTGTTCACATATGTACATTTTATTACAGTGCTTAATTTCATTATACATGTGATCTCGTGATCTTGTTTATAAGTTTCGTTAAAAAAAAAAAAAAAAAAAAAAAAAAAAAAAAAAAAAAAAACAAGCGGAAATATTTGTAGCAAATAGTTATTCATAAAGTCGCCATTTCAGCGACATAATATGTGGATCGGAAATAAAGGTATTTATATTCCTTTTATCCTTTTAGATGTATTTTTATTAGCTTAGTTGGTTAATTATAAGTGAGTTTCTTATATAATTTTACATATTTATCTGTTCAAATATATCAATTGTAATAAAGTAACTACATTGAAAATGATATATTTATAGAAATTAAAGGTTATTTTCTACGAGAGTTTGTAATCTCCCCTTGAGAATCCCCAGCATAAATTTGAACCATAATAAATCAGAACAAAATCTTCAAATCTACCTGACATAAAATATGATTTAACGGCGATATGTTCATCAAGATTATTTTAAAAACATTTAAATTAAATATATACATACAAATAATACAGATATCTATTCTTTAAACCAGTTTTGGTTTTTTATTCTTAATTTGATTATTAATATGGTCTTCTAGATTGCAAATAAGAAATAAATTTTCAATGTACATTAATTTTTCTAGAGACATTATTATTTCTTGAAATATTTTGTCTAAAATAAACTTTAATTAAATTACGTTATTTACACACAAATATTCGTTTAATATCCAGATAATAAAATACTATTTAATGTAAAAAGCTTTATTCATAAAATAGAAAAAAGGTAATTCATTTATTTACTACAAATAAAATAAAAGCAAAATTGAAATCTATTAATGAAAAAATTCTGTGTTGGTAATTAAATTTCGAAATACACTAATGCTTTCAAATGCAAAAAATGACAAAAATTTATGAATTTTTCAGTATTTGTTTTAAAAAACTAATCAATTAAATATAATAGATTTTCTTAAATTTAATGAATAAAATATACTAAATTTTTTTAAAGCTATTCTTACTTACTTTTGATGACATTGTAAATAGGAGTATTAAATAAAAAATATTGTATTCATCTGTGTAAGCTTATCACATTAAAGGAGATTTGTTTTTAAAAAAATTTAATATTTTTTTCAAAGAGTATTTAATTATGAACTAACAAATATCTTTATTAAATAAGCCAATGCATTTCCTAAAAGTAGAAATGGCAAAAAAAAATCCTTTTTTTTTATTTTAGCTATATAAACACATTTATAAAAATATTTATTTAATAGATATGACGTTTTAATCAATTTTAATGTACTTTAATATTATGTGTTATATTGATCCGAAATTGTACTTCGTTAGCCAGCGTTTTTAGATGCAGTTTTATGCTCATGTCTTAAAACTAAATTTATAATATACAGGGTGTCCAAAAGTCCATGACACATTGGACTTCTCACGATGAAAAGTTTTCTTCAACCGAATCAAAATGATTAGTTCCAAATTTCGATAACAGATGGCACCACTTGTCAGTTTCTATGGTTTCAAACATGCGGTTTTTTTTCTAATTTTCTAATTTTCAGATTTTTTTTTTTTTTTTTTTTTTTTTTTTTTTTGACGCTGTGACACATAAATTGTGTCTCCCAGCAAAAAAAGCTAATTGCGTAGTTTGGTACTTCGAAATCAAATCGAAATTAATCTGAAAATCTGAATGTTTGAAATCAAACATACGGATAAGTGGCACCATCTATGATCGAAGGTTGAAACTAATTTTATTATTCACTTGAAGTAAACTTTTCATCCTGGTTGGTTGGTTGGTTGTGTTTATGACAGCCAATTATCAACACGAGGGATATAGGCCCGAAGGTGCGGGAAGTGCCCATCTTGGGGGTCTTTCTAAGGGAACCTAACCCGTATTTACGCTTGGAAATCCAAGGTTTCGAATAAAACCACGAAAACTCCAAAACGATTAGGCCGACGGGCGCCATTGGGTTCGAAACCAGCACCTCCCGTCTACCAGCTTCGATACTTTTCATCCTGAGAAACATTTTTATCGAAATCGCACCCCTGTACGACAATTATTTCATTTTATATTGCATTTTAAAATGTGTCAGGGAGTTTTGGGACAACCTGTATCTAAACAATGTCTTCAGAAATTATTGTAGGGGATTTCTTACTTCATAACATTTTATTTAAGACCATGATGTAAAATATTATTACATATTCGTAAAGTACAACTAAAAGAGTTTTGTTTTAACAACATTAACAAAACTATATATGCGTAAAATACTAACTCAAAACATCATTAATCAATTAATAATTAATCGTAAAATAGTTATAAATTTATGAAATGTTATCAACGAATTCTGTAATATCTATCTATTTTACTTTGTGCTTGACCTTAAATATGATTTAATCCAGTTGGAAAAATATTCGTTCTCTTCATTATGACCTAAATACATGGTATACAGAAGTTTCCGTGTTAAAACACACTTTTATCATGTAAATGCTATAGTTATAGCTCGGATGAATGAAACTAGCGCTGCAGTTCGCAGCCATGTCCAACAAAAAGGAGTGAGTTACATCAGCCAGCTACCGTCCGGATAGCTTAACAGGGAAAGCATTGGCACGGCACGCCAAGTATCCAGGTTCTATTCCTGGTATGGACATTTTTCGCTCTGTGGGAATAAGCTTCAATTATGCTACTCCGGCCTTGAATATAATTCATTACTGTATTTTGATACATTTCATATTTTTTTTAATTAATTATTATTTGATTAATTAATATGTTTCGTTCGTCCTATTCTTAAATAAAACATTATATGGTAAGGAAACCCTAAATATATTGTGGTTACCCCGTACCTATCTATCTATCTATCGTTCTCCCTATATACGAACGGATAAATATTAAATCCCTTTTTAAAACTTAAATTTAAAATAAAAATTCAAAATTTTAAATTTAAAAGCCCCAGTAATTAACTTTTAACTTTGATTCTTATGCTTCAATCTGTTTTGCCGCTGGTAACTTTTTTTCTAGCATTACGTTTTTCACTTTCAGACACCATTTTCGGGCGGCCCTTAAGGGGGCTGGTCAGTCAGCTTCGGAATTCTTCTCCGTATTGTTTCGTCTGTGGACTTTTGATGCATTCGTATAATTAAAATTTCTTCTCCGGAAATTCATATTTTTAACATCTTTTTTCTGTGTACTCTTTTTAAATGATGTCTTTCTTTTTCTTAGTTTTCAAAATATTTCTAAAATCTATGCTGAATTTAATATTTTATGTGTTAAAAGCGGGCGAACTGTGAGTAAGATTTTAACACCCCATATAAAATTAAGTCTATACTTTAGAAACACTTTGAGGACTAAGAAAAAAAAAAAGAGACATCTTTTAGGAAGTGTACACAAAAAAATAGAAGTTAAAAATATTAATTTCTCGAGGAGATATTTTAAATATACGAATGCCTTAAATGCCCATAGACTTCACATTAGTGAAGGGAAATCAACAGTTGAGTGACCTAATCTACGTGCTTTTTGCAGGCGTTTGTGATTAAGGCTTTCTACGTCCTAGATCCCGAGAATTGTGCGGTCTTGTTCACATGTCAGTCAAAAGCTCATTTACCAATAAAATTAAAGTTTCCTCCTTTTTGACAGGGCCATAAATAATGTAAATTACAACCTTTTTGTACTCGGGATCGGAGTTTACACTTGGCCTTTTACCACCATGCACTGCTATGTAAATTTGCGCTGCTCGACTGAGCGTTTACGGAGCATTTGTGACAGTTCTCTCCATCCAGTTGGGCCTGATTTAATGAAAAAAGACATGTAATGAAAAGGCAAATAAATCAAGTCCTAACATACATCTTGTATTTCCTGTGAGCATCTCACCTACGAACATTTCTAATCAAAGCTACATCTACGTACCGCCAGAGAGTAACGAACGAGCGAAAAGTCCCGACATTACAGCGAGAACGTTACAGCGTGAGCGGGTCCTGCAACTATATTACATATATGTATTACATATATGTATTACATATACATGGATTGTGTTAGTACAGTAAAACCTTTCTTCACGAAAGCAACTTTTGCCGCAAACTTGTTTCTCGAACAACATATTCAACAAAGTCGGTTCTCCCACAGAGTAATATCCGTCGCGCGATTTCCGTATAAAAGTGACCGATTTTATTTATTTATTAACGCAAAGAATGAGCAGCAGTGACCTCAACATTAATGAATTTCATACTTTTTGAATATTTTAATAGAAACCGGTTCGTTGCTGAATTATTCGACCTGCCTAGTCTTTCATATACTTTCCTGATTTTTTTTCTTTTTTCTTTTGGTTTTGGCTTTCATGAGAGCATACACATGTTAGATACAGCTAACTACCAGTTTGCAATATAACTTTCATGCCTTTGGGGATCAAAAATAGCAAATCAACTTAGATGATACGAACTAATTATTCAATAAAAAATGGAAACACCTCCTTCTGATCAATCTCAAGTTACCCAAAGATTCACCAATAAAGGGTTATGATTTTGTAAAACTATAATTAAAGTATTAAAAAGTTGTCATTGTCTAGGTTAATCTACGTGGGTGGTTCAATAATTATTGTCCCTAGTGTATATAAAATATTTATACTGCGGTGGTTGTTGTGAAATATATGTCTATATGCTCTATTTCAGAACCGTAGTTGCTATATTCACATAGTTTTGGAGGGAGGAGTAAAAGGGGAGGAGCGGAGGTGAAAGGCTGATTTTTAGCTTATGGAACTATTTGCGACAGTGGATGAAACGTAACTACTGTTGTTTGGACTCTGGATCATAAAGATGTAGCCACATCTCCTCCACTGTCACAAATATAGTCTCATAAGCTCAAAATCAGCTTTTCACTCACACCCCCTTCAAAAAACCTCCCTTAAAAATAGGTCTTTAAAATTTCACCCCACACTACAAAATTATGTTACTATAACAGCTTCGGTTCTGAAATTGAGCATATAGCCATTTAAGACATTAGGCTTCAATATTCCACATGAACCATAGCAGTACAAATATTATATATATACCAGAGACAATAATTATTGAACCATCCACGTATAATATTGTAAAGCGTTTTACCTATATTTTTTGTATGAGTACAATTCAACGTATTAGTTGTAATTGATAGGTTTAATTTTTTTATAAGTTCGCTCCAGAAGTCAAACACCGAACTTTAGACTTAATCTGCCAACGCACTATCAACTAAGCTATTATCAACAACACCGATGGACAGAATTAATTCAGATAACTTTGTTGCATTACCATGCGGCATGCAATATAACAGATAGTTCAACAGATTTAACTACATGTAAAGAATTTTATATTAGAATGTGTCCAAGGATAGCTTTTTTAAAAAGCGCTTTTTTCAGTTGCCATAAAATATCAGAAATTCTTAACATTCTCATATCACATATCATATTGAATATCATATGAGATATGATATTCTCATATCATATCTCATTCACATTATCATAATTCGGTAAGTTTTTGGCATTCTCGGTATCATTCTTCATATAAAATAATGTAATATTTAGTGTCTTACATGTTACAGTATAGAGAAATGTATCTAAATAGTGTGAAATTCGCGGTTATTAGCACCTAACCAGCACACTTCAACAAATATTAAACTCAAATAATCATTTTCTTGTAAAATCCTACAAATTGATGTCATCTACTGATATCTTATTTGTCTTAACCTTTATAACTTATGTGCCAATTACTGATTTTTAAAATAGGGATGATGTCATTATTACTGGATTATTGACCATATTTATGATAAGGTTATTTTTTGTAAGGTTATTTTCAAAATTTTATCGATACTAACTTTTAATGTATCTCCTACACTTTCAAAAGCAAATATAAGTTTAAAATAAATTCAAAACATTGTAATGGTGATTTGAATAAGAAATTATTCTTAATGTGTCATCTACTGGGGGTTTCACCCTAAAACTTGGAAGGCGTAGGGGCTATATAAAAAGTTATATTTCGTAACTTTAAAAAAAGGTAAATATTTTTCACGCAAGTTCATTTTCATATGGTTAAGGACATTTGGAACCTTATTGTTATCGAACGTTTACCAGTAAAACTAACGATGTAAAATTAATTATTAGACAGCGGTAAGAAGAAATACCGTGTATAACAAATTAATCAAGTTATGTTGTAAGGCGAAAATTGCTATTATTCATATCCACCTTTTACATGGAATCAAAATTTAGTTTTATCTTATAATAAATTAATTTATTATCTTATATTAAATCTTATAATAAATAATATATCTTATAATAAATATATTATTTTACTCTCCAACCTCATTTTTTATTAAAACAATAAACTGTACTTTATGTTTCTGAAAAGCCAAATCAACAGCAATACTTTTTTCGTGTTTTGATTAAAAATAGAAATATCCCGATATTTTTAATGCAAATCGTTACATAACACAAAAAAAAAATCTCTCTACTCTCTTATCTTTATGATTATATTTAAATTAAAAGCATTGTGTTCGTAGAAAAAAAAAACTGACATGAGCAGATCCCGTAAAGAAAATTCAATTTAAGAAAACAGAAAGTTCTAATGAAAAGCAATTAATCTTAATAAATAAATAAAAAAGAATCGTCATTTTTTGTCCTTGATAACGTTTTTTATGTGAATTTCTGTGAATTAAAAAAAGAGTGATGACTCCGTTTATAAAATTCAATAAAAGATTTAAGATATGTGTTTCTATTTGAAGTGAAATTTTGATGAAGTTATGAAGTTAAATTTTGTATTTTATCAGATTCAGATAATAAAATATTTTCGCATTGAAATGCTTTTTTCTGACAGAAATGTAGGTAGTATAAACAAGGTTTTTTATTAATTTTTCTATCATACTTACAATTCTTATTAGGTAGTCTAGTGAAGGAGTACCTAACATGTTTTTTATAAGTAAAAGCTTTCTATCGAGTAAATGTTAATCAGTTTCCCAATGCATTTGTTTACTTAAGTGCTTAAGACATACCGGGTGTCCAAAAAAAGGACTGACTGAATTTAAAATTCAATAACTTGCAAACGGTGACAGATATATAAAAAATTCTTGCAGAGGGTTATGCATAAGGTCAAAAAGTTTTTTTACAGTGATTTTGGATTTTAGTTCGAATTACAAACAACAGAAGCAATAGGCGCAATAGACGCTAAATACAAGCTCGATTTTTTTGGTTGATCTCATTTTCCATGCGGAAAAAGGGGATTAAAATGTACTGAGTGGGTCCGGAAGGACCAAAAATCGAGCCTGAATTTAGCGTCTATTGATCGCAGCGACTTCTATTGTTTGTAATTCGAACTAAAATCGAACATAATTGTAAAAAAAACTTTTGACCTCATGCATAACCCTCCTGCAAGAATTATTTATATATCTGTCACCGTTTGCAAGTTATTGAATTTTAAAATCAGTCAGTCCTTTTTAGGACACCTGGTATATTAACAGAGAATAATATGTATTGTGACACATACAAATTTCAATAGGAAAAGACTTCTAGAAGCTTTAAATATGAAAATCAGACAGGAGAGATCATTTCCTTTAAAAACTACCCCTATTCCAGTTTGTTTTCCAGCTATTAAATATTTTTAAAAAGCTGCCCGTATTACAGTTTGTTTTCCAACAATGCCATTGTCGTAATTGGAAATTATGTATTCCAGACACTAAACCTTCCTAAATTCTAAACTTTTTCACCGGAATAAATATAAAAGAAAATTAAAATAAGGCGAATTAAAAAATGTTATTGTGCCTATAAGCGTAAATTGCAAAGCGTTATAAGTAAGCGAACCAACTTAATGCTGGAATCAGGCGTAAATTAACACAGTTGCACCACCTTGTGGATGGAGTAATAATTCACATACGCGGGCTTTTAGTGTGGCGCGTATTTTCTAAATCTTTTTTCACTCATGGAAATGAATTTTGTTTGCCACGTTTATTGCAAAATAATGGAGTAGCGAGAGAGGCATCCAGATGCACTTGACAGCACGAAGTTTCTTCGCCTTATCAGAGGCACGTCAGTTACTAATCAAGGTGAAAAAAAAAACTTTACAATTTTAGTGGTGTGAGTAAGAAAACAGTTAGGTATCTACCCGTAGTTCACACTCCATCCGCTACGTGGCGCATGACCTTGATTGATATGACCTTGCTTTTAATCTTGCGGTTACTTCTCCCATTTAAGATAGGACGCATACTTATATCGCTTTGCGTAAATTGTATCCATTGAATCTAATTTCCTAACTTTGCATTTGAACCAGTTATAGAGGCGAAAATATATAAAATAGACCGTTTCATGACATACATATGGAATTTATTTTACGTCGGAACCTAATTTTATCGTATAGTAAGAATTTATAAAAGCTGTTCCATAGATATCGAAGAAGTCTATAGGCGTCCTTGTACAGTCGTGGAAAAAAAAAGTAAACACCCCCTACTAACTCCCCAACAAATTATCGTAGACGAAAGTTACTGGTACCGAACGATTGGAAATAAAGTCTAATTTTAAATGATGTATATAAAATTTGCTTAGGGGGCCATCTACATATTAAAGCGAATACAAACTTAATTTTTTTCAGTGGCAATGCCCAATTTTAAAGAGATATTTCAAAACTTCGGTTCAAACTATGCCTAGACACCACATTTCAAGTTATTTGAATGATATGTGTTTGAAATATAAACAATCAAAATTTAGCGCTTCTAATGTTAAATTACATTTTCATATTTTTATTTTATATCTCCTGAAATTATGCTCCTAATGTGCTGATATTTTGTGTAGCAATAATACTAATATACCCAAACATAAATACGCTGAATTTGCAATTTTATAATTTTATGATATGAATTATGAAATTAATATTCGAAAAATTATGAATTGCAAATATGGCAGATTTCTCTGCATCATATCGGTATCCGCCCCCGTTACTCAAAATCTACTTTGAACAAGTAATTTCATTATTATAATTATTTTTCCTAAAACAATTCATAGCTCTGCATTCACATATATATTTTTTCTTTCTCCTTTCACAATGAACTTTACTCAACAAGTATAAAGATTTATAATTTCATATTTTTCCCACTTATTCAAATGTCTCATTCTCGCATATTTATTTTTCTTTCTTAACGTTTTTTTGTTAAAAGTAATCAAGGACACATATATACCTCCGTGTATCTGCACTTTTTTTTAACGGTTCATTTTCTTTATCGTATTTTATCTGCGTTTTAAATAAACCACTCTTATTTCCTATTAGAATTTGTCGGGTAAAAAGATATAAAGAAAAAATATTTTATTGGAATTGCGGTTTCAAATTATATTTCATTCATCATCATGCCTACATTTTACATACATTCGTTAAACATTTCACAATCACATTTAACTGCAATCTGTTGTTAAAGTAAACAAAGCCAGATTTCTTGTCGTCTTATTCTTGAAACCTGCAGGGTTGCTTCACATCCTGTGGGTACTCTGAAAAGGGGGCCTGCAAAGTAATTAGTCTGCTAAACCTGCCGCCAATGCTTTGTCTCTGTAAGTCTGGCGTCAAAAACTTTGTTAGTTGGCGATAATGCAATACGCCTAGTCATGTAATTCAGTACGCATTGAGTTTAGTTGGCTCCTGACCCCTCTGCCGTAAGATCCTTGAAAGGACCGCCGTTGTTTTTTCCTGTGTTGTGACGTTATGGAGCACTTTGTCATGAATAAATATACTTCTACATAGCTTCATTTTTAACGAAGTGTCTTTTTTCATTTGAGAATGAATAAACAGTCACTGTACTTTTACCTATAATATTGGAGTTGTTTTTATCTTACCATTTTATGGAACCCGTGAACCACCGCTGCATGCAGAATCAAACACCTCCATAAGTATTCTCCACCAGAGCAACCTACAATTTTTTGATGGATTTAGATTTATTAAGTCCTGCTTTATGGAAATTCAAAACTTGACATTTTTCTTCCAAGTAATTTTTAAATTATACTTAAGAAACGGCAAAATGATGGTTTAAGGGGCCGTCTATGATAGAAGTGACTAGGTATTTTGAAATTTCTTCTGCTCTCCTGTAATCTAGCAGGCTTCATTGGTTGCTTGAATGACGGTTAAGGTGCCTTGATCAAGAAGGGTCTCTCTCGGTTAATAATTCAGTACCGAATTTCAGTTTGGAATCAGCCCTTAAGATATGCTCGTTTTAATATAATTAATTTCTCGGAAACTTATGGTACGAATTCCATTAAAATTTGTTTTGGGGCTAATTGAAGGGTGTAGTGTACAAACACAGAAAAATAAAATTAACATTTATTTTATTAAAGAGAAATTAGTTAAATGTAGGGATATGATTAAAATATGATATTTTAAAACTTTTATCACAAAATTAATTTTTGTTAGTGACTGACAATCATCTCTTACTGATGAAATTATTTTATTTACGGAATATGTCCTGAAATTAGAGACAAATTAATAATTCATCATGCCAGTAGGAAAAAAAAAATAGTTTCTTAGCTTAGTTCGAAACTTGTTCCATAATTGAAAGAAACCTAATAATAATTAAAAAAAAAACTGTAAGCGAAATCGAAAAATAAAAAACGGCCTTTGTAGAGATCGGTATTAGATAGCCATTGCCAAAAAAAAAAAAAAAGAGGATCATTTAAAAATAAGGAAATGTAAACAAACAAACCAAAAAAAATATGAGTGTGTTTTCGCATTAGTGAAGTAGCCCCTTAAGCAACCCCATCCATAAGAATTTAGTAGAGGAAAAGCAAGAAAACTGATTTTGTAGCAATAGAAATACTGTTTTGTATTGGGAGGGAACTACCTTTCGAATTTTCTTTATCTTAAGGAAAGTATATATGCTCTTTAGATACCATTTGTGATAGATTATTTTCTGTATCTAATTAGCCATAAAAAATGAAAAAGTCTAAACAATTTATTTACCCCTGCAAAATTTAGATGAAACCTACATAATTTTAATGATTTTAAATAATTAAGGATTTATTAACTATTCATCATAAAAGCATGCATTATTCAAATTTTTTTTTTAAATCATGCAACAATCTATTTGCAGTTTACCATATCCAACGCAAATAGGTTTTAAGAGTATTTGTGCAGTTTATTCAACACAGGTGTAATGTATTTATGCAGTTTTATTTAGAATTTTTTGATTAAAGTCTATCTAACTCTGCTAAAAAATCCTTTTGATATTATTTTATTAAATCTAGGTTTTTGACACTTATTGACATGACGGTTTAAACCATGGTTAAAATTGGTTTTAACCGTCGCATGTCAAAAACTTGCCAACCCTGGTCCAATCATGTGGATTTTTATTATGTTGCTAATAATAACAAAGCAAATCAATTTTTTTACTTCACTTCATATCAGGTGAATGGCTTGCTTTAATATGGATACTAATAAATGAGAACGTCAAATTATCTAATAGAAAAAATATTATTTTCACCAGTTTTTACGAAATACCTCTAAAACAGCTTAGCCGAAAATATAATTAATTCTCTTTATTTTTTTTACCGTAGACATCTACTTCTATTATATATATATAATCCAAACGGAAATTTCGTTCCGAACGCCGAGATTTCGAGTTCTACCGCATGGATTTTTACGGAACTTATACGGTTAGATAGGTATCGTTCCAGGGAAAGTTTTAAGCTATAACACATCATTCTACCTAGATTGGTTATAGAATTGGTACGGACAATTCTATTATTTTGGACTTTGTTACTTCATATTTCCTTAAATATCTGGGCTCCTATTGGTCGTAGAGCTTAGATCTCGCGCCAAAAGTAGCTCCGAAGCACCCAAGCAAACTTTTCCCCGCGATTATTTTGCCGTCTTCCGATTTCCTCTAACTCTATTAGGGGCCCGCGTAGGGGCCCTTTAAAGTATTTTTCGTAGTAATTTCAGCAATTATCTTAAATTATTGGTTAAGACCGCCACCCTCCCGATTCATGTATCTACGGAAAGGTTGCATGAAGGAGTTTCGTTCAGATACGCTTTCGTTGAGAATAGAGTGCGCTCCCTGGTGGTGGAATGTGGAACTAACATAACGCTATATTGTTAAAATTAGGAAATCTAACAATGCGATCTGTTTTAAACTTTGGGATAGTTCATAACACATAATCTATTATCTATTCTATCTATTCTATCTATTATCTATTATCTATTATATATATATAATCCAAACGGAAATTTCGTTCCGAACGCCGAGATTTCGAGTTCTACCGCATGGATTTTTACGGAACTTATACCGTTAGATAGGTATCGTTCCAGGGAAGGTTTTAAGCTATAACACATCATTCTACCTAGATTAGTTAAGAATTATTACGGAAAATTCTATTATTTTGGACTTTGTTACTTCATATTTCCTTAAATATCTGGGCTCCTATTGGTCGTAGAGCTTAGATCTCGCGCCAAAAGTAGCTCCGAAGCACCCAAGCAAACTTTTCCCCGCGATTATTTTGACGTCTTCCGATTTCCTCTAACTCTATTAGATGCCCGCGTAGAGCCCCTTTAAAATATTTTTCGTAGTAATTTCAGCAATTATCTTAAATTATTGGTTAAGACCGCCACCCTCCCGATTCATGTATCTACGGAAAGGTTGCATGAAGGAGTTTCGTTCAGATACGCTTTCGTTAAGAATAGAGTGCGCTCCCTGGTGGTGGAATGTGGAACTAACATAACGCGATATTGTTAAAATTAGGAAATCTAACAATGCGATCTGTTTTAAACTTTGAGATAGTTCATAACACATAATCTATTATCTATTCTATTATATATATATAAAATCTATTATCTATTCTATTATCTATTATATATATAAAATCCAAACGGAAATTTCGTTCCGAACGCCTAGATTTCGAGCTCTGCTGCATGGATTTTTACGGAACCTATACCGTTAGATAGGTATTGTTTCAGGGAAGGTTTAAATCTATAACACATTATTCTACCTATATTAGTTTTAGAATTATGACAGAAAATTCTGTTATTTTTGGCGATAAGGTTACCAATTTATTTCTTGGCGAAATTCATCGTTGATAAAAAAAAAAAAAAAAAAAAAAAAATTGAAACGGCTATTAAACCTCGAAAAACAAAAGAAAAACTGTTACTAATTTTATTTAAATGAAAAAAAAAGAAAAAAAGAAGAAGAAAGTCCGTTTTAATGAGTGATAATATTAAAAAACGGAAACATTTAATCAAAACCTGAAAGAAATATTTGTAATGCTTAAAAATTAATTTAATAAGAAATATTACACTTGATACGCAATATTTGGCTCTTTATCGCTTGCGTTAGATATGGAAACGAATCTGAAAATTTGATTAGATGAAATTTTAACGACATTTTCTTTCTGTTCTGTTCTTTTCTTTTTTTTGATATCTAATTGTCCCATCACGTGACTTAAACAAGCAGATGTAATTGTGAGTCACATGTGTAATTACTATTTGTTTCTTTACAATTTTTTGTTTTTCTTTTGCCGCCAAACAATGTGATTTTAAGCCAAAAATGCATAAGCGTGACATTAGCTTGAGGATGTTCTCACAAATGGTGTTTTTTTAGGTGAAAGAGATCATTTTTTGAGTACATTTTCATATTCAATTGTAACTTATATAGATATCAGTTAATATTTTAAAAATGGAATCGAATACTTAAATTTCAGTGTGAATTTCTGACACACATACATATTGTAAAATAATTTCATACTTTTTAAAATGTTTTTCGCAGTAATTCCGAAAGCATGTGATATTTATAAACTCGAACTCAGATCAACGAATATTACCCATTTTATTTAAGCAAATATTATCTGTTTTCTCAAGTCATATCGCCAATTTCATTTACAGGAAAATTCACAGATTCGAAATCTAGGAAATAAAGATAATTTTTAAGAAAATTTATATTTTAATGCGTTATTACTATGGAAAAATTCAACATTTTGAAGAAAAAAAATTACAAGTCTTTTGTAATTCGCCATTTCTTCTTCGTCTTTCTTCGTACTTTCTCCTCTGTTATGTAATATTTCAAATGATATTGGACTAATTTTCGATCATCGATTCACCGCAAAATCGCATATCTAATATAGTATATAAAATAAAGTCTGGATTAGGGGATTAATTAACGCACAGCGCAAACTACTGAACCTAAAATCTTGAAAATCGTGGTAAAAATACTTCTTATGACATAAACTTCTGCTAAGAAAGGATTTTCTAAAGTGTCACCCCTAATGGTTTTTGCACGGGGAGGGGAAAAAATCGAATATCAAAATTATGCGTCAAATGATAGCATATTTTAATGTAGTTTTGTATGCTGAATCGAATGCTACCAAATAAATGTTTATAAGTCCAACAGTTCATGACACATTTCATATTTTTCTAAATTGTCGGTGTCTTTGGCATCTAAACCTCAAAATATCTATCATTACATCCGTTACTCTAGCAACGGAAAAAATTCAAATCAACCCTTTTGGTTAAAAAATAAAAACGGCTCTATGAGTTTGAAATAAAAATGCAAGCATCTTAATTTTTAAAAAAAATAGTGATTTTATGTAAAATAAAAGGGAAAAATTACTGAGAATTTAGCGTTATAAAACAAAAATGGAAAAGGTACTACTTAGATATTCCGTCGACCAAAAATATATCGTCAAACTATAAGATTAAATGCCAATAATGGTTGATCGTAAATATCAAATTCACTTGAATTTAAACAAACTACACGTGTTTACGTCATCAAGTGATTTTAATTTCGAAGTTTTATTTGTATTTTTATTAATGTTATACTAATTTATTTGTTATTTCGTTATTTAAAATAAAGATTATGTTAATTTATATAATTTGGCGAATGGTTTGGCGATTTATATAATTTGGCGAAATTGGTCGACGGGATAACAAGTAGTACCAATGAAAATATTGAAGTATGAAAGCGATGTTTGTAACGACTTAAAAATTATTTTCATATATATAAACTCGATTTATGGCGTCAGATGCAGTCATCCGAAGAATCTACAAGAGTCTTTTTCCATTTTTTCCGGTCATAGGTTCCTCATTGAAAGAAATTGGAATTGGAATAATATTGTGCGATTTATAAATTGCTCCTCGGTAAGAAGAAAAAATGGGTACATTTATAACAACCGTGCGCACATCTCGCTGATAGCATTTTAAAAATTCCCAGTAGCAGTAGTTACATTTTGTGTATGTAAATTAAAAATATTTTTTTGCTTTTAATTATGGCATTATTTCCTGTTATTGTTTATCTTTTCAGTTTTTTAAATGAAATTAGTATAAGGCATGCATTTTAAATTAAATGAGTGAAAGGTTTGTGTTTTAAATGAAAATAATAAAATAAGAATATGCTATGAAAACAATCTTTATTGATTTATTACCTGCGCACGGCTGACATAAAAGTATCACAAAAACCACATATTCACTTTTCTTTGAGTAGTTACTCATGAGAATTCAAGTTAACCTGCCGTAATCGGATACTTCACATATTGGTGTATTAGCTTTAATGTTGAAAGCATCGTTTTTGTTTGAAGTGAAAACTTTACTATGAATTCTATTACACAAAATTGCATCATCATCATCTACTATATATTTACAACGGAAATTTGTATTTCATTCCGATTGTTTATAATACTTTCGTAGGATATACCACAATTAGATAGGTAATAATTTTGGAAAGGTTTTAGTGTATACATATTGTTCAAGGGTACTTAGTTATAGAGCAACAGTAAAAGTTCAAAAATTAAGTGAACCTGATTATGAAAGTTTAGCCTTTTTAAAAAAAATCTACAGAACATATTTTGTTACAAGTGGCCCTGTTGCATGACTTTCAGGAATGGTGTTAGTATATACGATTTCATTATATGTTGATTAGTTACAGAGGTATTAATTCCTGTTGTCATAACGGTCTCATTACCCGACCATAAGTGCGCTGTTTATAATCAACTAAAACAATTACTTCTTAATTGCTAAATTTTGCCCAACGCTTAAGATAACATTATATCGCAATGGCGTTTGCATCGTTTTCAGTAATGTGCAAGGTCAAGCTGAAGATCCATATTGTTTAAAATACAAGTTCAAATTCACCATTTAGTTTAATCCAAGGTTCATTTGGAAATACTGACCAGCGCAGCGGGCATAGCCTGCTAGTATATATATAAAATTCAAACGGAAATTTCGTTCCGAACGTCTATATTTCGAGTTCTACTGCATGGATTTTGACGGAACTTATACTGTTAGATAGGTATCGTTTCATGAAAGGTTTTAAGCTATAACAGATCATTCTACGTAGATTAGTTATATAATTATGACGGAAAGCTCTGTTATTTTGGACCATAAGGTTACCATTTTATTTCTTGGCGAAAATTATCGTTGATAAAAAAAAAAGAAACGGGTATAACACCTCGAAAAATAAAAGAAAAAACTGTTATTAATTTTATTTAAAAGAAGAAAAAGAAGAAAAAATCCGTTTTAATGAGTGATAATATTAAAAAACGAAAATATTTAATTTAAACATGAAAGGGAATGTCCGTAATGCTTAAAAAATTACTCAGTTAGAATTTTGCTATTGAAATAAGATTTGGCTATTTATCTTTTGCGTCAAGTTAAGAAAAATGCATCTGAAAAATTGATAGGATGATATAAGGGAAGTTTCCATAAGCGCATGCTGAGAAATATTTTTAAAAATATCTGCGCATGAGGAATATATAGAATATTCTCCTCATGACATATAATATGTTCATAAAAAAAATCGGCAGAATCTCGATTTGACATTCGTAAAAAAATAATGAAAATATAATTTGTTTGGCAATTTAATGCTGGTTAGCGACACAATAAAATTTTGAATGATACTTTTTTTTAGGATAAATAATTTTTAAGTAAAACCTTTTTTTACTCTTCATACGAAGTTAGTTAGATTAAGTTTAACTTAAATGAATACATTTTTATTACTATAGTTTTGTCATATACTTTTATATGTGTACATATTAAAATTTTACTGTCCTAATTATACGGTTTAAAACAAAATTTAAGTTTATTAAATTTGTTCCAAACTCAAAATTAATGTCCTATTCTGAACATTGGCAATTTGACTTCGAAATTGTTAGTGTCAGAAACAAGAACAGGAGGTTATTGTTGCCACGGAAACAACTACTTAATATAAAAATGTTTAATGATAGCACTTTTAATTAGACAGCTACATTTAAAACAAACTTAAAACGGTACTACTTGATTATCCCGTAGACAAAAAAAAATCGCCAAACTATAAGATTAAATGCATAAAATGGCTGATCGTAAATTTTGCATTTTGACATTGAACACGGTACACGTGTTTGTTGCGTCATCAAGAGATTTTTAATTTGACTTCTATTTGTAATTTTATTAATGTTTACAAATTTATTTATTGTTTCGTCCTTTAAGAAAAAAGAATTTTCAATTTGTATAATTTAGCGAGTAGTTAGGCAATTTATATAATTTGGCGAAATTGGTAGACAGGATAATCAAATAGTACTCTTGAAACTTTTACAGCCTGTGAAGCCATGTAAAATTAAATAACTACTGCAGCACGCAATTTGAATATATTATATACGCTTACAGATAAAAATTAATACGCTAATCCTTCGTTTAGGTTTAAATTAATTGAGTTTTAGGCATTGAGACACTTATTTAACAAGCAATTTCCAAATGCATTTGAATATCTTGTATTTGGGAAGAAAATGTGTCGGCTAGCAAAATAGCGTGGAACGTTTTATTTTATTTTATTTTATTTTATTTTATTTTATTTTATTTTATTTTTGCGCCAAATACTCGAATATATTTCTTTTTTCAGATTTTTTACTGAGATTCCGCCGCCAAATTTGACTGATGTTTTACTACATACACACTGCAAATTAAAATGTCTGAAATTCAGACACTTAAGTGTCTGAAACGGAGTGTTCAATTTTCAGACATTTTAAAATGTCTGAATTTTTTTAGACACTTTTTGCGTCTGAATTTCAGACACTTCAAATGTCTGAATCGCACCCATTTTTTGTAAGCATCATACGTAGCCATGTTTGACCACGTTGAATCCTGAAAAAATATTTGGCTGTGGTCCTGCCCCCTCCACCCCCATACAGCCTGATTTTCTTCTGTGCTCCTAATTTTGGTATGCAATTTTCGTTAAGATGATAATTTAAATCTTTTACCACATTGTATTTATTATAATCAATATTTTGAACTTCAGGAGTAGAACAAAATTAAAACAAAAAATATTTATTTAAATATTAAGATTTTTTTTTTATCTTATTTTACTTTGAAAGGTCAAAATATTGATTATAATCAGTACAATTTCGAAACAGATTTAAAATATAAGTTCTACAAATATTGCACATCAAATTTGGTGGCACTAAAATCGTAGGAGGGGGGGGCACTGCCCAGTATGCCCATGCTTTAATCAAGAAGTTCTTTTGAAAAAAATGCAACCCTGCATTATTGTTATCTAAATTGAGATGTCCGGTATTCGGGAGTATCTGTTGTGGATGTTAATAGACATTCCCGAATAGCGGACACCTCTATTTAGCGAATACTTTTTTAATCCGCAAGGCATAGATATTTGTATATTTTTTTACCTCACAAAAGCAGACATCTTCGATTATCGGGCAAATTCAGCTGCCCCGCAGTGTCTCTATTAAGGTACACGGATAAATATATGCATATATATTTTATAATCTTTTCCCACTCTAAAAGTTCAAAATATTTAATATACTCGGCGGTTGAATGTCGGAAAACATTTAAAATATCAGATGTAAGAAAATTGCAAGTAAATTCCCCTTCCCCCCCCCCCCCCAAGAAAAAAATGAAAATTCATAATTTTAAAATTAGATTTTTTAAAAATTATATTGCCACATAGGCACTTTTACATATGCATCAGATGATAATCACAATAGCTATTTAACTATGAATAAAAAAATAAATATTCTACTTTAATAACATTGAGAAAAAAATTACTTCTGTATTTTGTTAAATATATATTGGGTTTTTAATCTTGTCCTACTATAAAACTTCAAAACTTTAATTATAATCAGTGCAAGATTTAAGATATCAGCTTTACGAAAATTTCAAAGAAATCCCGACCCCCTCCCCCCCCCCCCAAAAAAAAATCCTTATCATTTAAAAATTAGATTAAAAAAAATTTATATTTCCACATGGGCAAGTTTTTATGTAGATCAGAGGGTAATCACAAAGGCTATTCAACTATCAATAAAAATAAATAAATATTCTATATTAATAACACGAAGAAAAAATAACTTATAGTCTCCAAACTTCTTTTGTCTTAAATATATATCTTAACATCTGTCATTTTTGTATTTTTCGTATAAGTTTATGTTTTATCTTCTACATACTTCCTTTTATTTCCTGTTAAAAAAGTTTTTGAATGACTAAATATTTACAATATTAAAAAGTAATTATTATGACAAATTAAATTTTACATTATTCTCATAACCATATAATTAAAGATTACAATTCTACGATAGAAAATCCTTTTCATTAGATATCTTCAAAGAAAAATAAATTTAAAAGCACGAAAAGAAACAAACGCTTATCAGTAAACGTTAATCTCAAAATGACTCATGGAATAGATCTTTCTACACGCAGCGAATTCGAAATAAAGAAATGATTTCGTTTTTCCTGACTCATCGCTGTGACGTCTGTTAGCAGGTCAACAGATTTACACGTTAAAATGTTTAATCGCTTATAAATATATGTAAAAAATACTCGAGATATACATTCTTTTTCAATGATACATATATACATAAATTTATAAAAATTGATTTTTATTCCAAAAGCAAAAGTCTATAAATATATTTTTTTTTAATTTCAGTTGAATATTGTTCTGTTAAAAAAAAAAAAAAACTCCGAAAATCCCGGGATTTGACAGAAAAAATCCCGGGATTTTCGGGATTAAAAATAGAGCGGAATCCCAGGATACGGGATTGTAATCCCTATGTAGGAAGTAAGAAAGAATTAGGAAATCTTTCAAAGCTTTTTTTTTTTCTTTATATCATTGTGGTCGTTTAGTGATAGATAAGAATTAGAATTGAAACAGATAAGAATTGAAACTAAGAACTCCCATGGAAAACAAGAGAATGCATTTAACTTAAAATGTGATATTATTACTTTAAATTAGGGGAAACATATGAGAATTTAAAATATATAATTTGTAATAAAAGGCAACGTCATAAGTTAAAAAATATATACTTCTAGAATTAGCGGGCTTTTTGCAAACAGATTCAAAACTAATACCATTTTATGCATGATTTTGATCAGTGCTATTTAGAAAATCATAAAAAAGAACACTAAATTTAGTACTAAAAAGAAAATTTGTGACTTTGTGACACTTACTTTAATCCTGTTGCAAGAAGTAAGATAAATTCCTCGATTTGAAATTTTAAAAACTATTACAGTGAGGAGCAAAGACTTGCATCTTTTTAGAAGGGACGTTATACATCGTTATAAGAAGACGTTAATACATCCGACTAAGCATACTCAGAGAATGAAATGCTTCATCCTCAGAATATACTCCGCCAGACAAAAGTTCTTTTTTACCAGCTTTTATAAAGACGAAGTACAATAACACTAAATCTCGATACAAATTAACACTAAGTACGTTCCACACCACACACTTTGTAGAGTTCCCGGATGTAATCTTCAAGTGTTGTCTCTATCCCGAATTATATCGACGACAGCTTATAAGAGTCATTGGGTGTCAAGCACGTAAGTCAGATGTATATATTCAATACATAAATAAACTAAGTGAATACGACTTAAAATCACAGAACTTGAAATTTCGCAAAAAAATAAATACGCGTACATAAAACAAACTTTCAGTTACTACAACGTACGTTCCAACGAAAGACATCTAAAACGCATGCGCAACTACAGTGCCCCCTGGTGGATACATTATCCCTCCCAGTATAGTGAAATTTAATCAATGATGCTTTCTTTATGTCTGATAATTAAAAATATATGATATTTCTTTTCTTATAAATGGCTATAGAATAATTTTACGTTAAGGAAAATGTTACTAAAAATTTTACTTCAGAGAAATCCACCTTCCTTTGAACACTTCGTAGAAGACAATTTTAATTCTTTTCTTCTTTTAATATTGATGTATTTCAAATTTATCTCAAAACGGTGTGTGTGTGTCGGGGGGGGAGGGGAAGAGTCCATTGAGAAAAAAAAAGTTTTATTTTCATAAATGTCGTTTGAAACTTATTTTTGAACGATTAATTTTTATATTTATTTTTATGTTTGTATCTTTAAACATTTCTTGCCCGAGGAGTTCTGTCAAAATATTCTTAGTTTGCCTATTTCATGTTTATGTTCTGCATTTTAGAAAAGCGGATTACGCTGTTGACCCCAGACCCAACTGTTCCAAAATCTTGTCCCTCCCTGAATTTCTTTCCACCGGTACATCTCTTAGTATTTAACGGGAGGGTGTGGCTCTTCCTTAGACATACGTGCGTACGTCCATGATTGCGAGTAATTTTTGAAAATAAATATTTTTCATGAAAAGCAATTACTGATTTATTTATTGCGCCAAAAATAACTAAGTCCCAAAACTTTAGTAAGCTAACTATTTCAATTTTCCAGACGCCCCATAATCTAAACAAATTACTTTTTTTTTAAAATATAAAATACCAAATTTAATGGATAAAAATATTTTAAACATCTGTTATCCATTCGAAAACAATTTTCTGGTGGTGCTGGCATACATATTGCAATACAGTTATACATACAGTCATCACACATATGATACAATTGTATCGCATTTAGACACTTAAGTGTCTAAATTTCTAAATGTCTTAATTTCAGACATATCGCCATTTTTCAGACATGTTTATCAGTTCATTTATGCCATGATCATAGTAAGACACTTATGTGTCTAAAATTTAGACACCTGTGATGTCTGAAATTTCAAATTTAGACACTTAAGTGTCTGAATAACTTTTTCAGTCACATATGTGTCTTAATTTAAGACGCCTCTATTTGCAGTGCATGAGTAGTTTTAAAATATTTTTTTATTTTTCAAAATAATTTGGTTACGATCTTTAAGGAGACCTTCCTTGTGAGTAACAATTTTGTTTTTGATTTGTTCTTTTTTATTTCTAACTCCTCCCTCATGTGACTTACAAACGAAACTAGCAGATGTAATTGTAAAAATGATGGTACTTATGATTTACATGTTATATGTTTATTTATGATTTTTTGAGTTCAATTTTGTGGCCAAACAATTGGATTTTAAACCATAAAAACGTAAGCGTGACATAGGTTCAAGCGATGTTTACAATAAAGGTGATTTTGCAAGGCTACGAAAGCATTTTTCGAATATTTTTTTTAAAATTCAAATGTACAAAATGTAAATAGCAATTAATATTTAAAATATGGAGTCAAATATTTTAATTTTAGTATAAATGTCTCCCACGCACGCACATACATATTGTAAAATAATTTAATTTCAGACATTTAAAAAAATTCTCACCATACTTTACTACGAAAACATGTCGGTTTGTTTTCTCCAAATTTGTGATTTTTATAACCTCGAAGCCAGATTAGCTAATATTGTCCACTCTTTTTTTAATAAAAATATCTCCAATTTCCCTTATAGAAACGTCCAATGCTTGCAATGTTAAGTAGTAAAGATTATTCTTAAGAAAATATAAGCAATTATGCGTTATTACTATCACGAAAGAAAATATTTTACAATAAATATTGCTATCTGAAATCACTTTTCGATATTCCATTTAATTCGTAATTTTTATTTCCATATCCTCCCTTCTTTTAGAAATGTTATTAAAAGATATTGGATGAAACGTCCATAATCAACCACCCTACAATTGGCGAATTTACTATATAATGTTGGAAGATTCGTTTATATTGGAAAGGAACCGTAGGTGGTAAATCCGATTTCTGAAGATTACCCGAAATTTCTAGTTAGCGATTAGTAATTTTTTTAAAACAATTATTATGGATCAAACGGACAAAAGAATATTTATTATTATATATTTTTCATCTGCAGTTATTTTACTTTAACTAAACTAGCATGTTGTGGCCATCACAAAACTTTCTTCTATATAAATCACGTCAATTAAATCATTTAAATAGTAAAAGAAATTACATCAATTTAGAACCAAATCATATCAAAGTATACCTGAATTTGAAGTTTGATGAAAATTCGTGCATTAGTTATTGAGATAGAGCTGTAGGGGAAATTCTGAAGAAATGCAGCATAGCAGCGCCACCTGTTGAGTGATTTGCACCAAAACACAAACAGCACTAATTCATATTAAGGTATACCGGAATCTGAAGTTTGATGAAAATCCATGCATTAGTTCTGGAGCTAGAGCTACTGTGGAAATCATAAAAAATGCAGCACAGCAGCGCCACCTGTTAAGCAATTTACACCAAAAGGTACAAAACATCAATTCATGTCAAGGACTAACTGAATCTGAAGTTTGATGAAAATCCATGCATTAGTTCTGGACATTGATCTATTGTGGAAATCGTGAAAAATGCTGCATAGCAGCGCCACCTGTTGGGCAATTTACACCAAAACATAAACAGCACTAATTCACATACAGGTATACCTGAATCTGAAGTTTGTTGAAAACCCAAGCATTAGTTCTTGAGATAGATCTATTGCAGAAATCACGAAAAATGCAGCATGGCAGCGCCACCTTTTGAGCTATTTACATCGTAAGGTGCAAAACGTGAATTCATGTCAAGCACTAACTGAATCTGAAGTTTGATGAAAATCCGTGCATTATTTCTTGAGATAGAGCTATTACGAAAATCGTGTAAATGCTGTAAAATGCAGAATAGCAGCGCCATCTTTTGGGCGATTTGTACGAAAACGTTACCAGCACCAACTCATATCAAGGATTAACAGAATCTGAAGTTTGATGAAAATCCGTGCATTAGTTCTTGAGATAGAGCTAGTACAGAAATCGCGAAAAATGCAGCATAGCAGCGCCACCTGTCGGGCGATTTACACCAAAAACTAATCAGCACCAATTTATATTAGAGACTACTAGAATATAAATTTTTATCAAATTTCGTGCTTTGGTTCTTGAGATAGAGAGCCCACAAAATTTGTGTCACATACACACAGACAGACAGACAGACAGACAGACAGACTCACAGAGTCACAGACAGACATTTTGTAAAAACATGTTTTTTGGAATCTCTGACCTCTAAAACGTGTAAATCCGTCGAAAACCGGAAGTCGAAAATTTTTACGAATCCAATACTTTCTTGTAAAGATAGAAGAAAGTAAAAAGCATCACTTTCAATGCACAAAAAAAAAAAAAAAAAAAAAAAAAAAAACTTTCAAATACCAAAGGTGACCAATGGAACAATATCTGTTCATTTAGCCTAGGTTTTAAAAAAAGTACATCAGATTCAAATAAAATTTCAATCATTTTAAGGCAATTTTGGCTGATGCACAGCCCGAGCAGCTGATCGTAGTCACAAATTAACGTTTATAGTTTATTTAGGCAGACTGATGAATAATGACGTCTTTAAAATAACAAGCATGTTTATTTCTCCGTCTTATTAATTTCATTAGAGAAATGCGAAAAAAATCTTCGGTTTGCCAAAAGGATCATTACTAAAAATTTTGCACAACTAACTTTAATTATTATTCGTAATAAGTTTTGATAGTGAAAGATCAGAAATTCAAACAACAACAATTTGACATAATTTAATTGAATGGAGCTTTAAATATCCACTTTTACATGATTCACATTTTTCAAAATATAAAAGTTAAATATTGTTTTGACTGTATTTACTCTACTGGAATTCGAAGATAAGAAACTGCAGAAAACCCGCCAAAAGAAGACGTATATTACCAAATATAATCTAACGTAGAGATAAATTGTATTTATGTCATCAGATTCATACATAGCACCAAGCTGAGAAGCCCTGAGGAAAAGAACTAACAAACGAAAGTGAATAACCCGAACATTCTTTAAGTTAAATGGTCAATCCCTGCAATTATTGTAATTCTCTCATTTTTAGTAATGCGGTGATTAGAGAATATTTTAATTTCTGAAGATCGTAATGGCTCCATTTTCCTCCCAAACTCTACATGATGTACTAAATAGTTGGTTTTGAATTGGCCGAATTTCGTCTAACGCATCTGATAATATAATAGCGCAATGGCGTCCTATGCGTATTCAGAAAATGCGGAAGGACTTGGTCCATATTAATTTAAAATACAGTGTCGAATTCTCCATTTCGTTTGATTGAAGGTTTATTAGAAAAATGGACCAGCGCAGCGGGCTCAACCTGCTAGTATTTCAATAAAAGAATAATGTACCTTTGCAACTAAGTTACGTAAAGCCTTTCAATTTATTATGTAAATCTAAGTCTTCAAGTAGTATTTTAGGTGAGGTAGAAGGCTGGTTTTTAGGTGTAGAGTTCATTTATATTGTAAGAATTGTGTACTGCCATTGCAAAACACAATGTTATGGTTCGTTTTAATATGTAAATGGCCCTTAAGCAAATTTTATATACATCAAGTAGACTTTATTACCAATTGTATGGAACCAGTAATTTTCTTCTACGATAATTTTTACAGAGTTAATAAGAGGTGTTTACTTTTTTTTCCCATGACTGTACAAAATATATTGCATAACTTTGTTATATTGTTGTAAAAATATTTTAAAATATCATTTTTATTTGAAATTTCTTATATCACCAAAATATTTTCTACTACGAATATAAAATACAATTCTTTTCGTTAAATATTCATTTTTGCTATAAAATTCACTATTTCATGGCGTAGAATGAATAAGTACAATAAATAAATAAATGATTGCAATAAACTTTCTTTCAAGGCATAGATATTCTGTTCAAAGCTAATCCAACCAGAAAAACTAAGCTTGAAGAAAATGTACGCGTAAAAAAAGTAACAATAAAACAGCTTCTCTCAGATCTTTGAAATACGATTATCCTTTGTTGCACCTTTTTTTCCCAAATGTTTTTACCTGATGTTTCAATGTAAGATATGGCAGTAACAATAAACCAGAATTTTAAAGATGAAGTTTTATACGGAAATAAATGTGTTTTTATTGCGTTATCACGTAACATATATCATTATGTTAAAAAAAAATAAATTCATCTGTAACATGTGTATATCAAAAACGCAGTTCAGCTTAAACTGTTATATTTTCTAATAAAACTTTCTAAAACTTTTCTAATAATAATTCTTTTTTCTTGTTTATGTCCGGTCATAGTATTTTCATTAAAATAATAATAAATATGTGTTAACGAAAAATTTTAATTTCCTTAAATATTTTCTATGAATTCAAATTGCACATGAGCTATTCTTTATCGATTTGCATATTTGCTTCATAAATCACTAAATAACTGTGCGATGTTCTTTTTTTTTAATTAAAAGAAACATAAATAAATAAATAAATAAAAAGAATACTTTAGCATTACTAAATACTAAGGTTACAGAATATTAAGTAGTTAACTTGAATTCTAGCTTTACTAATTTACCAAGTTTTCCGAATAGTAAGTAATCAACATAAATACAGGACAAAATGCACTCAAAATGCAAAACTATATATTCCATGCTATCAGGTTGATCTTGTAATACTATATAAATAACAAATTTTTTTGCAACAATTGCATGTATAAATGATGCGGCAAAAATTAATCAGAATCTGATATTTTTAATGAATAGTTATTTTTTATTAAAAATTAATTATTTTTTTCATTTTGTTTATTAAAATTATTATTACTATCAGAAAAACATAAATGAATATCTAAAATCAATCGAAAAAAGTGATTTTTTTACTTTGTAAATAAGTTGTAGCCAAGTCGTTCGGCAAAAATTTGAAAAATATCCATTTTGGGATTCTTTTATATATTTTGAATATTGTATATTTTTCTTTTCTATCGATTACTCACTTTTTATTAACGGCAATGAGGGATTTGAAAACTATAAGCAATTCCATTGTTTTATGTAAGGTCTATAGCTTACCTATAATACTTTAATCTCAATTTACCTAAAATGTTATTTTTCCAACATTAATCTACACATCTACGAAAAAGAAGAACTATTTCTTAATATACGAAAATACACAGCACGGACCCTCATGCCAGTGCCCGACCTGACACATAGAGAAACAAATTCGGCCCGGCCCGTAGAAAAAAATTATTGGCCCGGGCCCGCCCGCCTGGTATAACAGCTAAAAGTTCAGCCCAAGCCCGGCGGGCCCGGAAACAAGTTACAAAATTTCTTGAAGAAAGGAAAATTTCTTGAAAAAAATTTCATGAAGGCCCGAAGGAATTTCTACAAAACATTGATTTTTACCTCGATTTGGTTAAAAATGTGTGTTGTACGAGGAGTCCTGACCAAAAATACTTATCTATTTTTTTTTTCATGTTTATAATTTTCAATTTTATACAAGTGCCGAAGGCTGCGACATTTTTTCCTTTTTTAATGAATCTCTGTTTCTTGTATTTAAATGTTTCAGTTATCATTAATATTGTTAATCCATATTCATGCATTAGAGACTGAAAAATCTGAAAAATGCTATTTAGTAAAACCTTCTAAGACGGAATAACATAGGAAATAAAAAGAATTGCGTAACAGTCAAGTTCACTTCTCAGCAGGTGTAAATGCATTATATATTCTTTTCTTACTTATTAGTACATTCATTTTACATCGATCAACATATTTTTCAGTTTAATACAGGATTCCGTCATAAGCAGGTACTTTTTCACGTTCTACTATATTTTAATTAAGTTATATTTTAACAGGCTTAGAAATATACTATTCTTTAAAAAGAATAAATTTTATCGTTTAATTGTAGAATAATGACGATTTAAAAATGTATGCATTTTTTGCCCAAAGCTTTGGGCTAGGCCAAATTTTACTAAACTTTAAACGGATCAGGCCACGGCGGGACAGTGATTTCCATACTGGCTGAGTTAAAACAGGGACTGAAAATTTTTGTACGGAAGACGAAGAGACAGAAAACAGTCCCGAATAGGTACGGAAAAAATAAGTTAGTCCGGGACCGTCCCAATCCTTCAAAAAAAATCCCAAGTCTTTAGAAAAAGTATGGCCCGGGCCCAGCCCGAAAAGCGTGGACACCTGGCCTGGCCCGATTGCCTTGAATGAAAATAGGCCGAGCCCATAAAGATCTCTGATTTAGTGGATTTTTAAATTCAGATAATCCAAATCCACACCGGAAATTTGAAATAGCAATATTTGCTTTAATAAATAGCAATCATTCCATCATTAAATAAAGCAAAAGTTACTATTGAAATTTCCTGGTATGATTTTTGATTTTCTGAATTTACGGAAATTCTAGAATTTATAATACCATAGGAATTAGAGGGTTAAAGAAACTTCCATAAAAAACTTTTTTTCTACTATTGATTTTTGGAAACGTTTCCCGGTAAATTTTACAGTATAGCAATCAATTTTCTCAAATCGAAATACCGATTTTTAGGATACTATTAATTCTCAAGTAAGAGAAATTTATATGTGCAAGAGTAACAAAATAATATTATTTTTAATGTCACTGTTAGTGCTATTAAATTATCACGAATGTCTATAAAGAAAGCTTGTTGAACATGAAAATATTTTCTTGAGAATTGATAGCATCGGATAAACTTATATTCCAGTTTAGGAAAACTGATTAATGCCATTAAAAAACTACACGAAAAACGTTTCCAAAAACCAATGGCAGCAAAAGAACATTGTTTCGATAAACCTTTCATTAAATCTCGAAAATATATTTGTTTCTGAGGTTTTAAAGATAGATAAAGCTTTTCGAAATCGTGCGTAAGACAGAATGGGTTATTGTGTATTTTAGTTCTTGCTTAAATTATATTTTCCTAGATTAATAAATATTTCTCTTTTTTTCACAGTGTACCTTTTTATACAAACTTCAATTGATTAGTGTTTTTAATTGTATCTAAACACCCTACTGATATTTATCCCTTTATGTACTGAATTATGAATTCATGAAAATTTTATCTTCCAAAGCATATTTCGTGAATTGTTTAAACTACATTAGAAGATTTACATAATCATTTAATAAATTTTGGAAGGATTTTAGAACGATTCACGATTTAGAAGGATTAATTAAATTTGAATTTATAGGGATTTTGTGCAATATTTAATACCCCTTTCAAATCTTTAATTTTAAATATTTTTGTTAGTATTTTGTAGAATTAGGAAATGTACAAATATAATGCTCTTGCAATAGAAATATAGAAGTATTTCCAAATTAAAAAATCCCCCCCTCCCCCACAACGCCATGGAAGCTGAAAATATACAAAGGCAAAAGTAATCTTCCTTTTAATTTTTTTTTTTTTTTTTTTTTTTTTTTTTTTTTTTTTTTTTTGTGTGTGTAACTAGTAATGCTTTTGAAACAAGATAAAGTAATAAATCTATAACTCATTCTAAACTGTATTACAATCAATCGATGTATTAAATGAATTTTATAACAAGTTATTTTAATAGTACTTATAAGTACCGTCAGTATATAAAGGGTTAACTTGAAGTGAACTAGAGCAGCTAATTTTCCCCGTTCAGGTCTGGCGTACTATTAATAGTACATGTATTTCAAAGAGTATTATTTGGATTTAAAATTTGGTGTTGTTTCTACCTGCTTGTAGTAATGGTAGTATATGTGTATGCATTTCTTATTGCGACTTTGATATGATATTTAGTAATAATAATAGCAATAAGAGTTTGCTTAATTCTCTTTGCACCATAAGCCAATCTTTTATTTTAAACATACAGAATGTTTCAGAAAGGACATCCAAATTTTAGAATGACATAACTGTGAAACAGTGAAAGACAGATAAATGAAAAATGTGGACAGACAGATCTGGAATTTGTTATTCTCCAGTTTGCAGAAATAGTTCCAATACTGTCTAATATGTGGCAGTAGAAGCAGATGAAGTTTTAAATATTTCTGCATTCAGAAGTACAGAAAGTCCATTCGTGAGTCTATTTCGTTGCTGACACGTGTAAGTCAGTTGTATCGCATTAGTTATTATACGGAAATTGAAACACATCCCGTCGTATTCTTTGGAACAATAAGTTTGGACGGACAGGTAGTGTGCCCGATGATTTAGACGGAAATGTGGGATGCATACAATCAGTCATGACACTTCAAAATGTGCAAGCAGTCAAAAAATTGTTCAACGTCGTCCTCGAAAATCTATCAGACGATCTGCTGCTGAAGCGGGATCCTCAAACACCACTACGCACAGAATAATGCGAAAAGGCCTGAAGATTATGTACCTATAAAGTACAGTGTCATCATGCGGTTAAAGATACAGCTCTGCTACAAAGAAAGGACTTCGCAAATAAGTTACTCCAGATGATTGATGAGAGTAAAATTGATGCCGGCTGCGTATGGTTCACCGATGAGGTCCATTTTCATTTAGAGGGATTTGTAAATAAACAAAACTGCCAAATATGGGACACACCCGTTTCTGTGTCTTACAAAACACTGCAGTCTGTAAAATTTACAGTTTGAGCTGGACTGTCCAGTAAAGGGATTATTAGATCCTTTTTCACTAGGGAAACGATTAAATATCCGAAATATTGTAAAATTGCATCAATTTGTTGCCGCATTTCAAGCTCTAGAGGATCCACCAGAGAATTTATGGTTTATCCAGGATGGGGCCCAACCACACCGTACTACTGCTGTGTTTGAGTTTCTTGAGGAATACTTCAGTGGCCTAGTCATTGCTCTCAATTATTCCCGAGTGACAGGCTGTGGTGTGGACTGGCCGCCATATTCCCCGGATCTCATTCCATATGACTTCTTCTTGTGGGTTTACATGAAAGATATTGTATGCGCTAAGAAGCCTCAAACATTGGAACAGCTTGAAAAATTCATCTGTGAGGAATATGCATCTTTTCAGTAGAGGCATTGCATCGAGTGACTTCGAACTTTACCCTTCGTTTGTGTCATGATATTGCTAAGATAACCCAACAAACACAGAGCTATCGGTAAACAATTGGCCAACAGCCGCTTTGCCGTTACTGACGGTATCGGCACGATACCGGCTGCCGTACCGGTTCCGTATCTTTTTCGACACGCCGGGCGAGTGACGCCCGACAGATAGGCGCACAGCCGGTCCAGTATCAGCAAAATACTATGCCGGCAGCACACCGATAGCTATCCATACGAATGCCGGTCGCAGCCCGACACCAGCATCAATTGAAAAAAAAATCTATTTTGATGGCGCCATCTATGAGACATCGCGGAATGCATATTTGAAAAGAAAGTGTTTCGGCGCTGGCTGAGGCTGGTTTTGACCCAGAGTACACAAGGACAGGAAGTAGAGTCCTTAACCACTTGACCACTCAGGCTTGATCAGAGGAGGATTGTATGAGGTAATAAGGGGAAGTCTTATCGATACGTAATGGTTTGCCATTAAAGGTAGATGGGAAAATGAGAATTTTGAACTGTTTTTATTTTATTATTTATTTATTTATTTATAATTGTCTTACGCGCGTTTATTTAAAAGCTAATTTAATATTTAATTGAATGAAATAAATATCTTAGCGAATTCGCTAAAGCAAACGAATTTAAGAATAATTTTAAGTTCAATTAAGATATAGATATAATTAAGAATAATAAAGAATAGATATAAATTTAAGTTAATTAAGTATTTAATTAAGTATTAAAAAATATTTTTAGAGGTCTTGTTCAGTTAATCAAGGGATTATAATGTAATTACATACGTTGCGTTAATTAATAAAATATATTTTTTTTAACATGGAAAAATGTATTTTAATAAATAAAAAATTAGTAATTATTAACTTTTAATTAGAATAAGAATTCATTTTATGTCGTTTTGATGATTTAAAGTAGAACATATATTTAATGAGTATGTTGCAATATTAATTTGTTATTTATCAATATTTTTAATTTAAAAATAAAATCAAAATTTACATTTTTTTTCTTTTGGAAGATAATTTTTATTTCTGAATATTTCTTATAAATTTAAGAATGCTTATTAAATAAAATAAGGGACTTTCAGAGGTTTTTTTCTTAATAAAATTTTCTCTTTAGGAATTATGAATAATTAAATGCGTTAATTCAGGAAATATATATTTGTAACATAGAAAAGCTAATTTTAATAAAAAAAGAAGTTAGTAATTAATCACTTTTAATTAGAATAAGAGTTCATTTCTTATCATTTGATGATTTAATGTAGAATATATTTTTAGTGATTAAGTAGCAAAAACGATTATTTTACTTATCAACATTTTTTAATCATCAAATAAAATAGAAATATTAATTTATCTTTTTATTTTATTTTATTTATATTTTATTTTTTTTGTTAAATAATTTTTTAGAAGTGGGAGATTTCTGAATCTTTCTTTTAAATTTTAATGCTTAAGTTGGGTAGTTTTTTTATATTTTTATAGCTTGTAAAGTAATTTTAAGCACTTTTTTAATAATTTGATTTTTAAATAAAATAAGAAACATAGCTGTTGCTTTTAAAATGAATATATAGTTAGAAAATAATTAATTTATGAAATTTTTTTTTCTACGATTAACTTTATAACGAATAATAATTTTAAGGGGCGATTTAAGAAACTCTTTTGATGATTCAAATAATTGTAAACCTTTTTAAAATGAATTCAATAACACCTTTTAAAAATATATTTATATGAGCTTTTTTTTTTTTTTGTTGTTTATCACTGTTAGAATTTCAAATGAAATACACGAAATATACATATCTTATCAATACTCAAATTCAAACAAAATTAAGAAAAAGAAAAAAAAATGTCGGCAAAGACTAAAAATTCCAAATTCGGACCGATGTTGGGAAATCTAATCGGGCCACTATCCTATATCACATATCTGTCCTGCGTCACTCTCCGGTGTAAGTCGCTTGTCGATATATAACAGTAAGTGGACCGATTACGGTAACCGGCAGTCGAAAAAGCAGATTCTTATGCTTCAGTTGCTGACATGCTGCCGACTCTTCACCGAAATCACTGTGTCCATGCCGACACTTAACCGACACTGCCGGCTGCGGTCCGATCGTGTGCCGAAAGGTATGTGTTTGCTGGGAAGTGACTATATTAAAACCACTATAATGTGATTTGACCTCTGTTCACGAAGGATAGTTTCAGATACTATTTGAAAGACACCGCTCTGTGAGTGTAGTGCACTCTGATGTCCAATCTTGGAAGTATTTCTGCAAACTAGTGCATAACAAATTCGAGACCTGTTTGTCCAACATACCACTTGTATCACCTTTCTGTCTCTCACTGTTTCGCAATTATATCATTTCAATGTTGGGGAGTCCTTTCTAAAAACCCTGTATTTTTCACCCTTTAAATTTAAAATGTAGGTCACTTTTCTGAAAAATCGGGTGTGATAAAATGCAAAAAATATTATAAAGTGGCAATACATGTTAAATCATGTTGTAATTCGATATTCTTCAATCGTCACCAAAAATTCTTCCTTAACTTATTGCCATATGAATATGAATTGAATAGTAAGCAAAATAACAACATTTCTTCGATTTCAGACAATGACGAATTCGTTAAACTTCAATAAATGTATTTGTATAGCTATTATTAACATTATTTACGTAAAAGTAATTATTTTCACAAAATTAAAAAAAAATCAGACCCGAAAGGGTTATGTGCATCACCATTTTTTTTTTAAATGCTTGTAAACGAAGTATGTTTGCTGCTATTTAACCCGTTAATCGCCGCGGGTTTCATTTCACGCGCGATTTTCCCTTGAATGTATTGTGCACGACAATTAAAAGGTTAATATTGTTTCTATTTCAAATTTAGAGAAAAAAAAACCCTGAAATATTTGCGTGCATAAGCTCCAGTATATTTTATAGAAAATTATTTATTTTATGCTATAAAAAAATAATTTCAACTTTATATAAAAAAGTACACTAATTCAACACGGCCTATATCGGAGAATCCAATTGAACTTAAGAATTCATAAGGTGATAAAGAACCTTTGAAAAAATCAATAAAAAATGCAGCTTTAAATATATTTAAGATTATATAATTAAAAATTAATAATTGTTTATTTCTCCAGTATTTTTTAAAAATTATGAATAATTAATTTGAAAATCAGTCTAGATTACTCTTACTAATTCATAAGCTGATAAAGAACTTTCGAAAAAATCAGTAAAAAATGAAATAGCACCTTTAATTATATTTTGGATTTTATAATAAAAATCCACAGTTATTGAATTCTAAAATATTTATTAAATTATTAATAATTAATTTCAAAATCAGCTCGAGTAGAATTTTATATACTTGTTTAATGATAATTATTTTATTGCATATATTGAAATACATTCAGCATAAGTAAGCTGATTTTGAGAATGTGAAATTAGTATAATCAGATTGTGAAAAGTTATAAATGAAAGGAAAATTTATAAATTACTATTATAATACAAGTACAGAAGACCCCCTTTTATCCGAAATGCTTTTAACCGAAACTCTGGGTAAACCGAAATCCATTTTGAAAGCTTTTTTTATTACTATCACATTCCTTGTGTGCAAAATCCATTTTGAAAGCTTTTTTTTTTTTAACTATCATATTCCTTGTGTGCAAGCTGTCCTTTTCGAACTACGGGTGCATATAAATATTTTCGACCCCCTTTATTGGAGTTCCTGTGAATTTAACTTCAGCTCCCTTAAGCTGCGAAGTGGAACAAAGAAAACGAACAAATTAGCAATCCTGAAGCTTTCGTACGTTTTGCAAAAGGTTTGACATGGCAGGAGCAGCAGAAAGACTGTGATACTAGTGAACTAATAATATTTAAAAACTTTACAATTGAGCTTGAAACCAAAAGTAATCGAAACTGTGACAAGCAAAACACTTTTTTCAAACCCTTCCCGTAAGGCATGGTGACGTTACGGCGACGTCGTTGTGAAGTCACACTGTGACTTTGTGACCGTCGATGTGACGTCACGTGACGTCGATGTGAAGTCACAGTGACTAGAATGTGAGGTCGTTATGGCCGTTTTAGAGCTCATTTGTGACGTCACATTGTGACCAATTTGTGAAGTCACGGTGAGACCAATTTGTGAAATATGTGTCATTTGTGACGAAATTGTCATTAACACTGTGATGATTCTGTGACGACAGTGGCAATGTTGTGAAGTCACATTGTGACAATTTTGTGAAAATAGTGTAATTTGTGACGATTTTGTCATTAACTTTGCGACGAATATGTGACTACAATGACAATGTTGTGACTGTGTTAAGATGCAATATATTTATTGAAAAATGAAATCGCTATTCGAGTTCAATCAATGCACCATGACAATGGAAGCAGGAGTGATTATGAGTAAAAGAAAATTCTGAAGTTCACAGAAAAATTTCAGAATGTTTTTTTCACGATACTTTATTGAAATTTACGTTTTTTTTCGAAATCCTTCGGCTAAATTCACCTTATTTGTACGATTTATTGACAAAATTTTATGTTTTTTCACTATCATTTGACGAAATTCGCTTTTTTTCACTATGCTTTGAAATTCACAAAATTCACGTTTTTCTTCAATCTCTTGACGAAATTGCGATTCTTAGATGAAATTCACGTTTTTTTCTACGACCATTTCAAGAAATTTAGATTTTTTTGCGATCGTTTGACAAAATTCACCCTTTTTGCGCGATTTATTTACAAAATTTCGCCTTTTATGTGGTCCATAGATGAAATTCGCATTTTTTCTACAATCTTTTGACAAAATTTAATAGATGAAATTCGCTTTTTTTCCTCGATCTTTTGACGAAATTTGCATTTTTTCGCGATCCTTTGACGAAATTCACGTTTTTTTCAATCTCTTGACGAAATTGCGATTCTTAGATGAAATTCACGTTTTTTTCCACGACCTTTTGACGAAATTTAGAATTTTTTTCGCGATCGTTTGACAAAATTCACCTTAATTGCGCGATTTATTTTAAAAATTTCGCCTTTTATGCGGTCCATTGACGAAATTCGCGTTTTTTCTACAATATTTTGACAAAATTTGCTAATCTTAGATTAAATTCGCTTTTTTTCATGATCTTTTGACGAAATTTGCATATTTTCGCGATGCTTTTACGAAATTCATTTTTAACCAATCAAGTTATACTTTCTTTTCTATAAACATCACAGCAAGTATTAAAAACCTTTGAGAGTAAAAGAATAATTAGGTAATATTTTCTCATTCTGCTTTTGCAATAATAAATTTACGGCAAATTGGAGCTAAAGAAGAAGGAAAGAATGATATCTGCTCAACAACTACAGTATTTACTCGCGTAATAGTCGCACTTTTTTGCCAATTTTTCATTGTGAAAGTCTAAGTGCGACTATTATGCGGGGAAATCTACTACACAATATTATGCACTCTAATGCTAAAACATTACTGGTATAAAAAAAAACACATTATAATAAAATTAGTAACTTATCAAATGTTTCCAAACTATGTGCTGTTTATTAAATACCATTTTTCTTTTTATAGTAATATTTTTATAGACGTAAAATTTACAAATAATCTTTGTGAAAATTTTGACAAAAAAATCTCATAATAAATCACTTTCACTGAAGGTAGCAGTACCACTATTGTAATATGAATCGGTGTATGAAGAATCTCCGTCATTCCATAAAATGTCATCTTTGCTTCCGCCCAAAGCGTCGGAGATTAATAGTAATATCCCTTTGTACAAATGCAAGATGAGCTGAAAACCATATTTGCTTGTTTTGTTGTTTGTGCCACTAATTAAGGGTATATTCGAAAAAATGTTTTTCCCCCCTCAACAGCTCGAAATTTTCTGAGACATTTTCAGACTCATTTTTAAAAGTAAAAACATGAAACTTGCTAGGAGTGATTTTTGATGACATGTTTAACGTGCCGTGTGATTTCATTTTCAGCTCAATTAATTAGAATTTGATTTGTAAACAATTATTTTCTCAGTATGACCCTTTTTTCATTCCCAGATTGCACGCTTCGGAAAATTTGGTTCAAAACGCTAACTTTGACAGCGTTTAATACAGTATTTTCTGCATTTATCAAAAAATTGAGAAGCACGGCACATTATGTAGTTTCTAAATAAGAGAATTTCCCAGTTTGATGCGTTTGAGAGCAAAAATGAATTTTAAAATGAATTAGAAAATAAGCAGTTTGGATCGGAATACAACCTTAAATTATATTTATTTGCTGTTTTTATTAATTCTGCAATTACTTACTGTTCAATCTAGGCCATTTTTTTAAAGTTGCAGTACCCTGCTCTTTTTAAAATGGGCGAAATACATCTTTTTTTTAAAAAGTGAAATTCACCTTTAGTTGCAATCAGAAATTTCTTCTAAAAAACTACCTCATACAACAGTATTCCTAAATCAGTGTGTCCAAGACTTTTCAAAAATTATAGAACTTTATTTCTTCAGAAAATACAAGATATTGTTAAATCATGTCGTTATTTAATTGTATTTTTCAATTTGTAATTCATAAAATCCTTAAAAATTAATGTCACTTTATTTATCATATTAACAAATTATATACTTTTTCTTATAGCATTACGAAACACATTACTATATTACGTTTACTCATGAAGCTCTGTCATCATGCTCTGTTTTTACTGAACTAGCATCTCTTTTTAATGCATTTGACTAATAACACCAAAAGCATTTTTATATGAAAAATATCAATTATTTATTCAAATAAAGTTTTGAAATTCAATAGCGATACTTTCATATAAGCAACAATCCCAGAGTTAATAGTCGAAGAAATCGCCAAAGATTTTACTACCTACAGCAGTTTTTTTTTAAATTATTATTATTATTCTAATAGTTTTAGTAGTTTAAGCGAGCAGTTCAATTACATGTTTATTAAATTTGTTTTATTTATGAACAATGTTTGATGACGTTTTTAATTTATTATAAAGGTTTTAGAATAACGTGTGGTGAAAATTTTATCTATACAGTCTGTTACAAATGCAGGTAATCATATTTACTTTTATATGACACAGTAAAATAAAAAATAATGAAAATTATGTAAAATAGTTAGTCATTTTTATGTGAATAAAGTATAAAAATTCAAACTATAAGCACAAAATAGAAGCACACATTGGTTCATTATTACTATTATTATTTTATTTACAGGATTAGATGATAATCATAAATAACAAGCCCCCTTTAATCAGTCTGTTTTCTAATAGAGTGTATAGTATAGATATTTTGAAGTTTATGCGTATAAAATCATTCAGGAAGTAAAATATTAAAAGTATCCAGAAAAAAAATAATGAAATATATTTTACATTTTAGTTTCATTCATTCAAGTACATGGATATGTGTTTTAAAAATTAAAATCTTTCAATAAAACCAAATTTAAATTCTCACTCGGTTGCATAATTTCTATATGTGTCAACAAATTGAGACACCGGTTTACTTTCAAAGCTTTTCGTTCATAATGTCTAACTGAAAAGTTCTTACCAGCTAAGGATATCTCTTTATAATTTTTATAACTTTTTTCACATCGAATAATACTCATTGACACTGATTTTTCCCTCTTAATACTACATATGTATGATATCCTTTAAATAGTACTTCTCCATTATGTAAAAATTTCCTATTTCTTCGAAATAGAATAAACAGTCTTCTTTTTTTCCGAACATATATTAATTTTTAAATAAAAATGTGCAACGCAAATTGTTTGAGACAATCAAAAAATTTTATTCTATAAAAAGGCCATTTTATTTAGTACGTTAAATACATTTAAATATTTGCTAATTATGTTAAACTTTGATTATAATATTTTTATATGTCATTTTAAAGTTTGAGAAAAAATGTGATTTTAACCTATAATATTTTAAAAGAAAACAAATCTGATTAAAATAAATTTATATAATTGATATTAATCATCTGATTAAAATTGTTGATAGACAGTTATTTATTTCAATAAATTAAATAATAAATCTACTAAACTGTATTAGGTTAATGAAATGTTTATAAGGAAATACTAAAAGCGTTATAATTTAAAGAAAAGCAAACTCTGGAATAAAATATTTTTCCATACCTTTTTTTTTCCCTTAACGTCATTCTTTAAATTCCGATGTAATCCATGTTTTAGGAAGAACAAATTTTGGCAGTAGAAAATATGTCAATAATACATACACTAGCAATGATGGGAATCATTTAAACCACACCAAAGCTAGTGTAAATATCTCGAACTCATATTTTCGTCTAAAGTATGACCTTGGGATGATTATTCCTATGAATTTTTTAGGTTAAATGTTTATATCTGACAGACTGCATGTTCATAACGCTACCTATTGTCCAGTAAAAAACTCCATCTGCCTGTTCCAAAGATTAAACGCAATATGTTGTTTTTAATAGTTTTATCGTCTGCCGTTTTTCGCACTGTTTTGTTTATCAAAGCAAGAACAGATGGCTTTTCCGTTTTTATACATTTATATGACATAATATTTTTATAAACTTACTTCCAATTAAAATTTCTTGTTTGAAGAATTTTTTGATGCATTTAACTTTTTACTTTCTTCTATCTTTACAAGAAGAAAGTATTGGTTTCATGAAAATTTTCGAATTCCAGTTTTCGACGGATTTACACGTTTTATGAGTCAGAGATTCCAAAAAACATGTTTTTACAAAATGTCTGTCTGTGAGTCTGTCTGTCTGTCTGTCTGTCTGTCTGTCCGTCTGTCTGTCTGTCTGTCCGTCTGTCTGTATGTGACACAAAATTTGTGGGCGCTCTATCTCAAGAACTAATGCACGAAATTTCACAAAACTTCATATTTAGTTAGACCTTGATATAAACTGGAACTGATTAGTTTTTGGTGAAAATCGCCCAACAGGTGGCGCTGCTATGCGGCATTTTTAACGATTTTTGCAGTAGCTGTATCTCAAGAACTACTGCACGGATTTTCATAAAACTTCAGATTCGGTTAGTACATGATATAGTTTGGTGCTGATTACTTTTTTGTGAAAATCGCCCAACAGGTGGCGCTGGTATGCTGCATTGTTCATGATTATCGCAATAGCTCTAACTCAAGAAAAAATGCACGAATTTTAATCAAACTTCAGATTCAGTTAGTCCCTGATATAAATTATTGTTGCTTAATTTTTGGTGCAAATCGCCTAACAGGTGGCGCTGCTGTGCTGCATTTTTCACGATTCCCGCAAGAGCTGTATCTCAGGAACTATTGCACGGATTTTCACCAGACTTCAGATTTAGTTGGTCCTTGACATGAATTGACGTATAAATTAGTGCTGTTTACTTTTTGGTGTAAATAGCTCAACAGGTGGCGCTGCTATGCTGTATTTTTTGCGATTTCCGCAATAGCTTTATCTCAAGAACTAATGCTTGGATTTTCAAAAAACTTCAGATTCAGGTATACCTTAATATCATTTAGTGCTGCTTATTTTTGGTGTAAATCGCTCAACAGGTGGCGCTGCTATGCTACATTTTTCAGAATTTCCGATATAGCTCTATCTGAAGAACTAATTCACGAATTTTCATTTAACTTCAAATTCATATACTTTGATATGAATTGGTGCTAGATCGTTATTTCTTGTACTATTTAAATGATTTAATTGACGTGATTTATATAGAAGAAAGTTTTGTGATGGTCACAACATACTAGTTTTTATGTGTTTCAAAATAGTTCAAGTTTTAAGTTTTGTAAAGCTATTTAAGTTTTGCAAAACAAAAAAAAATATGAATAATTAATTACGCCATGAGTTTTACATATATTTTGTATACAGTGAAACCTCCCTGTGCAACCACCTCCATTAAGCCACCGCCTCCCTGTGCGACCACCTCCATTAAGCGACCACCTCCCTCAACGACCATTTTGTCATAGAACGAAATTTATTCCCATAGGCTCAATACTAATAAGAGCTTTTAAGTTGAACTCCCTCCATGAGCGACCAATTTCTTTGAAGAAAATGAAATAAATTCCGCTTTTTCCTGGTCGCTTGAAGAAAGTTTTATTAGAAAATTAATTCCTGAGAGCGCATTATTCATCAAACTTCTAAAGTTAGTTTAGAATTTTTTTTTAAATATTTTATTCCGATAACTTTTAAGTGTTTAAACACCTTTGTGCCTCTTTAGGCAATGAATTTAACTCTGATGGCAAATTAAGAATGACGGTCAATAAACTGTCGTGCACTATTCTGTCAGGAAACTCTCAAAGAAATAGATAAATTAATGAAATCGTCATTATTTGCTCCCGTCCAAAAAAAGAAAAACAAATGCATTTATTTACTGAACTTCGAAAGGACTTGGAAATAAAAGCTATAAAAGATAAAACCGTAAAATCACAACAAACGTCAATATATTCATTTTTTATATTCTGCAGTAATTAACTTATGTAATTAACTTTTGTTTTGAAACCTAAATTTTCATATTTTTTCAAAATGTGAAAAATAAATTTTAGTAACATTAATTGTTACCTTTTTTTAACAATTAAAATCTAGATTTAAACGTGACCTCTATTAAGAGACCATCTCCCGGAGCGACCAATTTTTATTTGAACGGAACGTGGTCGCTTTAAAGTGGTTTTACTGTATTTTATTTTATATTCGGAAAAAGTTAAATTTATTTAAAAAATGTGAAACAAGTAGCCAAATTTGTTTTTTAAGAATAACTTAAAATAATTAAACACTAGCAGAAAAATTTATTACTGAAAATATGCAAGTGTTTTTATTTCTTATAATAAAGCATTGCTTTATTACAAAACTCCGTTCTTTCCCATACCAACACACAATTTATACACACAATAATTTATAAATAAAAACCATTTTCCCGGATTATAGAATACAGGAAGAAAACATTTTCTTATTATTGAAATCTCTACAGTTAATACATTTTTCTAGATTGACCACTAATAACACCAAAAAACAATTTTATATGAAAAATATCAATTATGTATTCAAATAAAGTTTTAAAATTCAGTAGCAATACTTTCATATTAGCAACATTCCAAGAGTTAATAGTCGTAAATATCGTAAAATATTTTACTACCTACAACAGTTTTTTTAATTCAAAAAGTTTTAGTAGTCTAAGCGAGCAGTTTGATTACATGTCTATTAAATTTGTGTGTTTTATTTATGTACATTTTTTGGTGAAGTTTTTAATTTTGTTCTGAAATATTAGTCTGAAACAAACACTGAATTATTTTTATTGTTTGATGTGGAAACTTTTAATCTTAACATATGTTTTGTTTTACTGCGAGTTTACACTGCGAGTTACACTGTGAGTATATGGTAGGGTTTTTTTGTCATATAATGAGACGCACGTTACATGTAATGACATAACAGTGACGTCACAATTTTTTTTAATTGATAGAAAAATATGTTTTACAGTAAGTAACATGTTTTGAAGAATTTTTATAATTTTTAAAAGTTTTCTAAGAAGTTCACATATCAGTCACAGTGTGACATCGCTGAGTGGTGGCATTTTGGTCACAGTTGTGACGTGACCACAGTGACTTACAGTGACGGTACAATGACGTCACTGTGACCATGCATGCTATGAGGGTTGTGATGTACGTAAAAGGTACTTAATTTATATTTGTTTCTATTTTGCTATTGCTTTATTTTTATTAAACTCTTACCATAATAAGAAATATTGCATATATTTCTCCTTAATCTTAAAATTGAAGCATTCTCGAAAATTTCGATTTTCGGAAAGATGGTCGGTCTCAATTACTTCGGATAATGAAGATTCTATAGTACTTTAAAAATATAAATATTGATAAATATCTCATATGTTTTTTAAAATTTGATAACCATATTTAGTAAATAAATCAAAATAGCTTACAAATCTTGTATTTATAAAAGAATGTTAAACAATAAGAAATATAGCGGAGAGTAGTTAAGGTTGATCCAATTTTTACAAAATGATGTTTTATTTTTTAAATATTGAATGCAGAATAAAGTTTTCTATGTCATTTTATTCGTGATACAATCAGTTATAAAAAAATTGCTACATAAATGTAATATCCAAGAAACTGGAAAAATGATTGATTTTAATCATGAGAAAATAATGGATGAAGACTCACCACGTATGGGAGGGTTGACCGGGTCAACTTGATCCCTATATGGGATGCTTGACTCACTTTGTTTTATATTGAAATATTTGTGAAGAGAAAAAATCAGTTAAAAAATCGAGATAAATTTATTCTACATGCTATAATTATTATAAAAATATTTTTGAAAATATGATGCTTAAACACACCTGTTTAGGCGCAATCGTAGGTCAAAGAAGCAAAGTTTTGTTTTAAAAAGGATTCTGACTGAGCAGGTATAATTGTACGGCAGGAAAAATGAAATTTTAACAATTAAGACAGTATTCCGTTAAAGACAGGTTCCGTTTCCATAGGGTTTCATGTATTATTATGTCAGGATTTAGGAGCCACTTTCCAGCCTTTTTTTTGTCTCTTTGTCCTACTTTTTGTGACACTCCACCTGACACCTGTTGTTGTCACACTCTTTGGTTTCATCTAACTCTATTCATCCTGAAGAAATTTGTCTACATACCTTCTTAAAGTTTTCGAACAATGCTATGTTCTTTTGAAGACGCTTGAGCAATTAACTTGTCATTAACATATTTTAACTCTTTTAGGTGCTAAGTACTTTCAGTACTAAAATGATAAAATAAGTGAGTGGCACCGGAATTTTCGATCAAATTTATTTCGGAACATGAAAAAGGCTATATTTCACATACATATTAAATTGAAAAGATTTCAGAAAAATTCTTGTGCCATGTGGCATTTGGTAATTAAAATTAAATGGTTTCATAAAGATACCACTGCTCCTGAAAGGACTAAGACTGCTGCTTTCATACTTTCTAGTATTTTCTAGTCTTTCTCACTGTTTCTATTTACGTATTGTAAGTAGTATTTAAATGGAAAAAAGTGCCTATCAACTTTCCCATTCAATCTCATTAATTTTTTTCTTGTAGATACTATTGCAATTCTTCACATCTTTCTTTAATCTGTTTTAAACATTTTATTTTCCATCACCCCATTTTACTTTAGCTTTACAGAATAAATTTACATTTTTTTTTTATATATGACTGTTAACCATTCATTATGCACAGTGTACAATAAAAAGATTTCCGAAACCACGTAATTAAGGGAGCCTTGAGCATCTGGTAAACTCTCCCTCACATTGACTAGGTCAAGCCTCCCCACATAAGGCTTTTCTAAAGAATAGCACATTGTTATTTTAAGCCTAACTTACCCTACAATCTTTATGCTTGGAATGAAAGCTCTACATTTTTGCATTACTTAAAACCTGCTTACTTAAAATTTCTATGATACATTTTATCCGAAAAAAACCTACAAAATTTGTCTAAAAAACACAACTTGTAGGTTGAAAACGCCTCACAATTGATTTTCTCCACACTTGTCTTTGTATGAAACAAAGATTCGTTAGAGGATTCCAGTAGCTTTGGTTGACACCTATTGATAAAACTCTGAAATTCTTTTAAATATGAAACCTGACGTTTGCGATAAGCGTTTCTATGGTCAACCCTTCCTAGTTTCCCCTAATTAAGATTGGAATATTACTTATAATAAAATGTATAAAATGGGTATCAATTTCTTTCTCTTTTGGCATTTTATACAATACTTTAAATTTTTTAACTTTTTGTAAGCCGATAACTTTCCGCTATATTAATAGTTTTTTTTTCTTTCTTCTTTTAAGGAAACTAGGGGATCTTACCCGGGATTCCTGGGTTAAAGAATATAGCTTAAAACATTTTCTTTTTACTTGAAAACTAATATTTTTATATGCAATAAATTTTTTAGATTGCCCACTTACATTGAAAAGGCATTTTTCATATGGAAAATACGAATTATACAGTCAAATAATTTTTTTGAAATTTATCAAATGCGATATTTTCTTATTAGCCGCAAGCTAAGAGTTATTTGACCAAGATTTTGCTACTTATGACATCCTTTTATATTGTGATAATTTCTGAGCTTATACATGTCTGTTAAATTTGTGTTTTATTTAATTTATTTTATTTAATTATTCTTTGGGAAGATTTTTTTTAATGGACATTAGCCGTAAGAAAATGATGAACTCTTTATTTTGTTTTAAGGGAAAACGGATTAATCTTTCGTAATAGAGCTCCCCGCGATACAGATAAATTAAAAAATATTTCATGCTTTAAAATTGTTTTTAAAACAATAGACAATCAGTAAACTGAGGTGAACTTTGCACGCAAATTCCATTTTTAAAACATCCTATTAGGTGATCTAAAAATTTAAATTGTACGATTACAAATACGTTAGATTTGTGTTTTTCAATGTGATTATTTTATTTGTTTCTAAAAGAAGTATTAATTTCGTTAATTTGACTTTCACAAATATGTTAGATTGGTGCTTTTTAATATTATTGTTTTATTTGTTTATAAAGGGAGTATTAATTTCGTTATGTAAAAATAGTCAGAAACAAATGCTGAATAATGTTTGTTGCTTTATGTGCAAAATGTTTATTATTATTATGTATTGAAACCGGCACGTGATAAGATAAACTTAAAATAAAATCATGCTAAAAAATTATTTTAGAAAATTTATCAGTCAATTAAGATACAGTTTTTAAACAAATTGCGTTTGAAAGTAATTTTTTTTCCTATGCGATGAAAATTGAAAATGTACAATGGCCAGAAGATTAAAAAATTGCAGTAGCGAAAATTTCAAGACCGAAATTTGATCATGAAGTGTTGCCATTCACAAAATAACATCAGCGTTACGTAGAGATAAGTTTGTTCTTTATAATATAGATAATTAATCAGTAAAATATAATAAAGATGAGCTTTTAGGATGTTGTTATCAATTGATTCTCTTATGCTTGGTATTCCAGAATGAAATACAGCAATTTTCACCTTCTCAAAATTTGCATACGCACTTCTCATATCCGTATTCATCATTTAAAAAAAAAAATTGTATTTTGTTTGATCATTTAAAAATCATTTTTACTCAAAACATGAAGTCACGATTGCCAGCAACTTCTTTTATGTGAACAGACGCACTCTTTACTTGAAATTCTAATCTCAATTCCGGAGAGTAAAAATTTCCGTAATTTATGTTTTTTAGACACATTTGTGTTAAAATCTTTAGTTTTATCTAAGAAAATGATCATTTTCTTTTAAATATGACTTCATTTTCACTTAAACAAGCATTTCGCCTAGTGTCTGAAACCTAGTATCAGTGCACATGCAGAAGAAAAAACAATATAGAAAATTTATGAAAAAAAATGCGCGTTTTCAAATGCAGCATGTCATTTTCCGTTATTATAACCCTAATATAATATTCTGCTACTAATGGGATTTTGCGACACTAAACCCTATTCAACAATTTTTATCAACAATTTTGAATTTTTATCAGAAAATAGCATGAATAAAGAGAAAAATATCTCATTATTTCTCTCTTGTCTTCAATAATGAAAACTATCTAATTTTCACCATTTTGAAGAAATTTCATAAAATGCTTTTAAAATTAAAATAGAAAAGGGGGCATATTAGAAAAAAAACAGATAGTACGATCACATCTACAAATGCAGATCTTTCAGTTTAAAAAAAGTATTAGAAAAATTGGTTCAGCAGAAGGATCAGGATAGATGACTAAAAAAACACTTGTGTTTTAAATATATAGTTTATATAAAATTAGGAAAAATTAAATTAAGCAAATTATGTTACTTTGATAAAGAGAATTTGATAGAGAGAATTTTGCACATAAACATCAGGAATATAATATTATTTTAAACCACGAATTATTTGTTTGCTTGTCTAATTCGGCGAAGCAAATCCATTCAGGCGAGAATCACCGATTTCTGTAATATAAATGGCTATTATTTGCATGTCACCTCTCTTTTATAAAGACACTCTAAATTTTTGTAAAACATTGTGTCAGTGTGTGATTTCGATTACATTATTTTCAAAAGTGAAACATTTTCACATGTGAAGAATTTCAAAGCAGCTGGGCTGTGAAAATGACGCACTTATACAAATCATAATTCAGGTTTAAGAATTAAAATACACGCTTTTTTATAAAATGACGTCATTTGCATCCGCTAAAGCAGCCCACTTTTGCAATCCAGTCTTAAACTTCGTCTATAGAAAAGTATGCATATGACGTCATTATCACGGAATAACAGACAGTATTCTTGACATAACCCATATTTTAATTTCAACTTTTTTCAGGTTTTATGAGAAAATGGCAACAAAAAGATACAATAGCGCCTATTTTCGTCTATTTTGAATTTACTTTGAATGACTTTCAATAGAAAGGGGGTACTTTTGTTGACACGATAAAAAAAAATGTTATTAAAAACTACAAAAAAATTAATATCTCAAAAATAAATTGAGATACAGCTTTCAAACAAATAGCATTTAAAGGGCCTTTTTCCCCTTATACGACGGTGTAAAAATTTAAAATGTGCAATGTTTAGAAGTTTAAAAATTTGCAGCAGAGAAAATTGCAAAACCAAAATTTTATTTCAAATATCAAAGTGTTGCCATTCGCAAATTGGCGTATGCGTTACGCAGAGATATGTCTGTCCTTTATAACGTAGAAAGAAAATCGGAGGAATTGCAAAAATAAATTAATAATCCCTAAACACATTTTATTTTACTTTTGCGCTTGGAAAGAAAAACCTGAAAATATTTAGTTCCATTTTCCCTGTTTGCAAATTGTATGCTTCTTTGATTTATTCAAAGTTCCCCAATAACCTTGCTGCTCGATTCCCTATTATTAAGGGTCATTGAAGAGCGTCAGAAGTGCTTTGTTAGTTAATTATTTGAAGCAAAATATAATGAGGTGCATTTAGAAGAATAAAAAATGACATTATTTCACAATGCAAAATATATTCTTTTACGCTCCCGAAAGTTATTTATTGAGATAATTGCGCTGCAACAAAAGTAAGAATATCTTATATTAAAAATGTAACTTTATAAAATTACGTTAAATTCAATATAAAATGAAGTTTATTAGTTTTTAATTAAAATTCTGAGAATGCTTGTAGCAACCCAAACTATTCGAAAGGGATTAAATACCGTTATCTAGTGACTTTATTGATATCTTTTCAAAACCAGCATCAACTGGTATATAACAAGAAATCACATTCATATACAGGATGTCCACCTTCAACGGTGTCCAACGGTTAATTTCCAAACCGTTAGTCCTAGACATATAGTTGCAATTACAAAAAGAGATTTAAAAAATTTAAACTTGTTTTGATCAATAAAAAAGTTTTCTTAAAAGTTACTAAATTTAATTTTTTATACGATTCCCCGGTCTTATAAGACATATTTAGTAACAATTTTTTATTGCACTAAAAAGTAAAAGAAAAAAGTATCATTTATCTAACACTAAAATTGACCGAATTATGAAACTTTGGATTGCATGACTTATACCAATTTTCTGCATCTGAACACAGATCAGTTGGGCCATGCTTCAAGGAATCGTTCACAATGTGCTTAAAGTATCAAAAGGATTTATTTTGCATGTACATTTCTGTTTTGCAGCCAAAGGGAGTCACTTCGAGGAATAACTTAAGATAAATTTAATTTTTATTAATTAAGTTTTACATACGATAATCTAATAGCATTTTAAAATGTGTATCATTTTTTAAAGATATTTTGCTTTATTTGATTTTTTGATTTATTTTGCATGTACATTTCCGCTTTGCAGCCGAAGGGAATCACTTCGAGGAAGTTTTAAGATAACTTTAATTTTTATAAATTAAGTTTGACATACGATAATCTAATAGCAATTTAAAATATATATCATTTTATAAAGAATTGCGACGTTCCTTTTCATAATTTCATTTAACAAAAATTCTGTTATTCTTTAACTTATATGTTTAGTACAAGTTATACAGGGTGTCCGGTCTCAACGGTGTCCAATAGCTAATTCCTAAACCGTTAGTCATAGGCATATAGTTCCAATTACAAAAATGTTTTAAATCATATAAAGAAACATTTTAAAAGCGATTTGGGTCAATAAAAACATTTCTTAAAAAATTACGAAATTTAAATTTTTATACGGTCCCCCGGTCCTATAAGTTATATTTAGTAATTTTTTCCTATTACACTGACAAGTAAGACAAAAAAAGTCCCATTCATATAACGTTAAAATTGAGCGAGTTATGAAACTTTAAAAATGCATGACTTATGCCACTTTTCTACTCTGAAAACAAATGAGTTCGGCTTGGCTTTGAGGGATCATATACCAAGTGTTTAAAGTATTCGAAGATCTTACTTCATGTGTATCTGCGCTTTGAAAAAAAATCCTACAAGTGTTATAATTAAGTCTCAAATTGGCTAAAATAACATATGTTTTATTTTGTCAGGATTTGAGCTGTTTCTCTTATGATTTCTTTTAGAAAAAATTATGTTTTTTTATAAGTTTTTATGTTACTTCAACAATCGTATATATGTTTTTCCAGTTCAAAATTTGTACTCGAACTTTAACCCACTTTTAAATATCCGATCGAGATTGCATTTTACATACTAACGCAAATCCGATAACAATCTAATATTATTAAGATTTTCGGTGGTTACCATTTATACTTATTTTACAGGATAACACAAAAAATTTCGGATAGATTTCTGCCAAAGAGTTTAAGAAAAAGTTTTAGATTAGATAATACAAGACTGAGATTGTTGGGTTTTTTAACTTTTATGCATTTTTTAGCACTGAATCCGAAAATTACCTTAATTTTTAACCATCCTGTCAGGATATTTCACAAATCATAAATTTTCAAATTTAAAGAATAACAAAAATTGAATACTATAAAGTAGAGGAGATGGTTGTGTTTTTTAACTTTTGATAATTGATTTTTACGCACTTTTTAGCACTGAATCTGAAAATGACTTTATTTTTAACCATCACGTTAGAATCTTTTTGCAAATCGCAAATGTGTAAGTTAAAATATAGCGAAAATCTCATACCATAAAACATATGTAAAACATTTTTTATTTTATTTTATTTTATTTTATTAAAAAATTTATTCGATATTTTTGCTTATCCTGGGATTCTTACAGCTAAACAGCTGAGTGGTCCGATGAGATGGGGGAGGAAATTCAATTTTAATATTGAACTTCTTAACTTTGAAATTTGCAATTTGCGAAAAATCCTGATATGATAGTTAAAAATGAAGGTCAATTTCGGATTCAGTGGTACAGAATAGATAAGAATCAATTATCAAAAGCTAAAAAACATGACATAACCCAACTTTTGGAGGCTTGTGCAATCTAATAATATTTTAAAATACGTATCATTTTGTAAAGAATTGAGGCTGTTAATTTAGAATCATTTTATTTAACAAAAATTCTGCTTTTTCTTTCTTCTTAAATGTTTATTACAAATTGTATATTTTCCATTAATATGGCAGAATGATTAAAGATCAAATTTATATTGCAATGTTAATTTTACTCCCAAACATTTTTTATAGCTGACGAAATTATATTTCGACTAAATTTGTGAATGACCCCCAATTTGCAGCAAAAAATATGCTCCAACTTTAAACAGCTATTACTCGGTCAATATTAATCGTAGAATAACGGGACGTTTTTTGTATTACTTGTCAGTGTAAAAGGAAAATTTCACTAAATATAACTTATAGGACCGGGGGACCGTATAAAAATTTTAATTTCGTGATTTTTTATGAAATGTTTTTATTGACCCAAATCGCTTTTAAAATATTTTATTACCTGATTTAAAACATTTTTGTAATTGGAACTATATGTCTATCACTAACGGTTTAGGAATTAGCCATTGGACACCGTTGAGACCGGACACCCTGTATATTTTACTTTAATATATCAGAATGAAAATATATTTTAAATTTATATTGTAATTTTAATTTTACTCTCAAGAGTTGTAATTTTTTTATATCTTAAGATTATTTACATTTCTAGAAAATTTGTGAATGACCCTGGTGTGCTTCAAAAAGGTTACTTCAACTTTAAACAGCTATTATTCGGTCAGTTTTAATTGTAGAAGAATGTGACTTTTTTTCTCTTACTTCTTAGTGTAATAGGATATTATTATTAAATATAAGTTATATGGCCGGGGGGAGTGTATAATAATTTAAATTTCGCATTTTTAAAGAAATATTTTTATTTAACCAAATAGCTTTTAAAATACTTCTTTTTTTCATATAGAATTTTTTTGCAAGTTTGATTACATGTCTATGACAACCAGTTTAGTAATTAGCCATTGCACACGGTTTAGAGTGTTCACACTGTATATGCATACAGAGAGGAAGAGAGAAATAAACAAAGAGAGGAAAAACAAAAGTCTAAAGCTTATGCTGTATTTAAAAATTCAAATCCAAACGATTTTAAACCATAAAAATAAGTGTCTAGTTTAAGTGTCTAGGTATGACATTACTTTGCAGAATTTTACAAGAAAATGTTTATTTGAGATAAAATATTGCTGAAGTTTCAGTTACTGATTAGGTGTCCATAAATGGGGGTTTCACTCTATATACATATGTACAGTCGTGGGAAAAAAAAGTAAACACCCCATACTAACTCCACAACAAATTATCGTAGACGAAAGTTAGAAGTACCGAACGATTGGAAATAAAGTCTACTTTTAAATTATGTACATAAAATTTGCTTAGGAGGTCATCGACATATTAAAACGAATCCAAATTTCATTTTTTTTCAATTTCAATACCCAATTTTAGCGAGATATTTCAAATTCGGTTCAAACTATGCCTAGACACCAAATTTCAAGTCATTTGAATTAGAAGTTTTTGAATTATAAACATTCAAAATTTAGTGCTTCTAATGTTAAATTATATTTTCCTATTTTTATTTATATCTCCTGAAATTATGCTCTTAATGTGCTAATTTTTTGTATAGCAATAATGCTAATATACCCAAATATAAATACGTTGAATTTGCAATTTTTATAATTTTATGATATGAATTATGAAATTAATATTCGAAAAAATTATGAATTGTAACCTACAATTTTTTGATGGATTTAGATTTATTAAGTCCTGCTTTATGGAAATCCAAAATTTCACATTTTTCTTCCATGTAGTTTTCAAATTAGGCTTTAAAAACGTCAAGATGATGGTTTAAGTGGCCGTCTATCATAGAAGTGACTAGATATTTTGAAATTTCTTTCGCTGTTCTGTAATCTAGCAGACTTCATTGACTGCTTGATTGACGCTTAAAGTGCCTTGATCAAGAAAGGGGCTCTCTCAGCTAACAATCGAGTACCGAACTACAATTTGGATACAGCCCTTAAAATGCAGTCGTTTTAAAATGATTAATTTCTCGCAAACTTATGGTACGAATTGCATAAAAATTTGTTTTGGTGCTAATTAAATGGTGTAGAATTCATTTATGCTGTTAGAAAGTTGTTATTAAAAAACAAAATTATGGTTCGTTTTAATATGTAGAATGCCTCCTAAGCAAATTTTATATGCATGATTAAAATTAGACTTTATTTCCAATCGTTTGATACGAGTAACTTTTTTCTACGGTAATTTGTTGAGTAGCTAGTAGGGGGTGTTTACTTTTTCCCCCACGATTGTACATATCGCTCACCCGTAAGAAAAGTGACACATCTCGACAAAAGTAAATTTCACAGGAGAAGCAAAATAAAATTTGCATAGTTTTACTAAAAGATGAAATTGCAGCGCTTAGCTCTGCATGCAGGAATAAAAAGATGCATACAATCATAAAACCCTTAAGAATGAAGACGTAGGTTGAGGTTTGTAGGGTTGGGTAATTTAACCTCCTCACACAATCAACCCCGCTTCTGTGGTCACAAATGGACATATAGCGTAAGAAAGGGATTTTCCGTATAACTACACTATTGAAACTGTTTGTGTTGCAAGATACACCTATGACAGACCTATTTGTGGAATAGAACGCAAAATGAATTTTTGAGAGATGTGTCACTTTTCTTTCGGGTGAGCGATATGTACTATACCTCCGTATACACTATACATACATATACATATGTATGTATGTATATATATATATATATACCTCACCATTTGAAAATGCCAAAACACCATAACTCCAAAAGGAAGGTGTATATCTGCAAAAATTTTTAACTATAAAATACTTAAAAAAAAGAAAGATGGGTAAAAAACAAAAACAGTCTGTTCTTCTTCAGTGGGAGGACAGACAAAAAACTAACTCCACCCACACTTTAAAAATTTGCAGGTTTCTGAACACACGTCCATCCCGCATTCAATACTGAAAAACTATTGTAATTTTATTATCCAAATTCCATAAAAAACTAAAATAACCCAAATTAAAACAAAAAAGCATAATATTAACAACACAAAAATTATCATACAAAAACAAAAAAGCTTTAATAAAAAGTCTTTTAGAAAAATACTTAAAAAATTGCCATTAAAATATAAACAAAAGAAATTAATTTGACATGCATGAATGCAGAAGAAACGTGCGCCCCCCCCCCCCCCCTGAAAGTTAGAAATGTATATGATTTATTTTATAATTTTAATGATAAAGTTGTTATAAAAAGAGGAAAGAGGGGGTCTCGTAAATATAATAAAGTTATTAATCATATAATTCCTAATATATGGATTAAGGATTTGGAATTTGTTTTTGATAAAAAATATAGTGTTAAAAATGTTAAAATGGAGGTTTTTAAACTGAAGATTAATGTGCTTAAGAAAATTAAAAAATGTTTGGATGTTTTCAAATTTGAAAATTTACAGTTTAAAGATTTATTTTATGGTTTAATTAATTTTAAGTTATTAAATAGAGATGAAGTTAATAAAGAAGTAATTTATTTTAATATAAAATTTCAAAAAAAATCTTTTGATAATTTGAATTTAAATGCAATATGTAAACATATTTACGACCTTTTTCCTCTTAAAGAATGTATTATTTCAGTTGCATATAATTATCCTAAACCATTAAGTACCAAGATTTTCAATTACAGACAAATAGCTTTTTCAAATGTTAATACAGTTTTAACTTGTTGTAATAATTTGAAATTTAAAGATTTTATAGATAATTATCATGGTCATATAATTACAGGTAATCTTAATATAATCAAGAATAAAAATGTAAAATATTTAATGAATTTTGGTACAAAATTTAGAATTAATCGTAAAATTAGCAGCAATAAAGTACTAAAGATTTTTAAGGATAATGTCAATAATTTTATAAAGAAATATAGTTATAAATTTAGTATGCCTTTGGAGGCATTTTTTGAATGGAAGTCTCAAATTTTTGGGCATTTTAATAATTTTTTAAAAGATTATTTAAATTTTGATAAGTATGAATATCAAAGTTTTAAAGATGAAGATGTAAAATTTATTGAAAGGTTACAGAATAATTTTGTTATAGTCCCTGTGGACAAAGCAGCTAACAATTATGCAAGAATATGCAAGAAGTTTTATATTGATAAAATAGAGGGTGAATTAGGTAATGAAAATTTTTATTCAAAAGTTAATATTGACAGAAATCCTGTTGTTAAAAAAATTTTGCATATAAAAAGAAAGTTAAAAGTATGTTTTCTTATAATTTTGATGTTTCTAATCATCACTGTTTGCCATTTATTTTCTTAACGCCTAAATTTCATAAAGATACGATTAAGTTTAGATTTATTTGTAGTACTTCGAAAAGCGTTAATAAAAATTTTAATATTGGTTTACAGAATTTATTAAAAAAGATATATAATTTTTTAAAGTATAAATTTAAGAAGTATAGTTATTTCTGGTCAATTGATAATAATGTTGAAATTCTGGACAAATTGCCTTTGACTCCTCTGAAAATGCAGGTATTCGACTTTGAAAATCTGTTCACCAATATACCTATTGATTCTCTTTATGATGTTTTAATGAATATATTTGATGTTTTTAGTATGAATGATGAATTAAATATTAATAGAGATTTATTTTTAAGTTTATGTCATTTCTGTTTTTATAATAATTATGTAAATTTTAACAATAATACCTTTAATCAGATTTGTGGTATAGGGATGGGGACAAACTATTCTAGTACAGCAGCAAATTTATTTTTGTTTTATTATGAATTTAAGTATACTATAAAATATAATAGGTCTTTAAAGGTCTTTAGGTATATTGATGATATTTTGATTTTTCTAATCAATATGATATTATATATCCAAATTGTTTAAAGTTGAATAGAGCAAACCGTGATTATTATAATGCAGAATTTTTGGATATTTTATTGGAAATTATTGATAATAAATTGATTTTGGATTTGTATGATAAGAGCAATAGTTTTCACTTTTTTACTAGAAGCATGCCACATTGGTTTTCTGATTTACATTAAAAAAAATTACATAAATATTATAATTAATCAATTAATACGTTTCAATAAAATTTGTGGCAGCGATAATAATTTTTATAAACAGATTTTTAAGTTATTGGCTAATTTATTTTACAATAATAACTACCCTATAAAGTTTTTGAAATATTATTTAAAGACAGTTTTAAAAAGTGAATGGCAACGATGTGGACTGGCGGCATGAACATGTGATGGCATCCTTCCAGAACTTTCTATATGACGTATACATCCTAAAGTCTTGCTAAAAGAACGGGTGTGTATTGATGAATTGAAACGAAGGAAAGTTGAAGACTTGGAACTCTAGTATTTACAATGGCTTTGACAATTTGACAATGGAAGAAAAATTATTTGTTTATTGTTGACGGGTAAGGAACATTATACAGGTATTACTGTTTTTCATGTTTTGAGAAATTTTATTTTGCAGGTTTGGGGGGGGGGGGGCGCACGTTTCTTCTGCATTCATGCATGTCATGTTAATTTCTTTTGTTTATATTTTAATGGCAATTTTTAAAGTATTTTTCTAAAAGACTTTTTATTAAAGCTTTTTTGTTTTTGTATGATAATTTTTGTATTGTTAATATTATGCTTTTTTGTTTTAATTTGGGTTATTTTAGTTTTTTATGGAATTTGGATAATAAAATGACAATAGCTTTTCAGTATTGAATGCGGGATGGACGTGTGTTCAGAAACCTGCAAATTTTAAAAGTGTGGGTGGAGTTAGTTTTTTGTCTGTCCTCCCACTGAAGAAGAACAGACTGTTTTTGTTTTTTACCCGTCTTTCTTGTTTTTTAAGTATTTTATAGTTAAAATTTTTTGCAGATATACACCTTCCTTTTGGAGTTATGGTGTTTTGGCATTTTGAAATGGTGAAGTATGTTTTATTGCATTTGATATGTGCTGCTGTAGCGCCATTCATGCGGTAATTTTTCATTAGTTTTGAAATAATATATATATATATATATATATAGGGTGTTCCAATTTAAGGGGAGGTAGGGGACATCACAAGGATTCAGATTTGCATAGCAACCCAGAGTCGGAAACGCTTTCCTGGCGCGGTAGTTACGACACAAAATACAAGAAAGACAGGATACGAATAAGAGGAGAAAACATGTTTATTATAATAAGTACATCGAAAAACTAGGAAGAAAGAACATTAAAGGGACAACGATAGTCATCAAAGTAGGTGTTCGAAATTACGACCCCGGGCCGTGATGGATGGAAGCGCATCTCCGGTGTATGGAAGATCTAATGTTCTCGAAAATACTGGGAGTGCCCCGGACTTCCCCAGCAGCTGCCACGATGCGTGCAACAAGTTCCTCAGCATTTTCCAGCATTGTCCCGGCATTTTTGCAGTACTAAGAATAATAAACATCTTTTCTCTCCCTGTTCGTGTCCTTTCTTTCTTGTGTTTTGTGTCGTCACTACCGCGACAGGAAAGCGTTTCCAACCCTGGGTCGCTATGCAAATCTGAATCCTTGTGATGTCCCCTACCTATTTGTCAAATTACTTCTGGGACACCCTGTATATATATATATATATATATATATATATATGCATATATTATATGTTCTTTTATTTAATTTCTGCTCGGTTTATTCAATTTGATCCACTAATTTATTTATTTTTGAATGCTTGTATTTAAAACATTTCTAAATAGATATAATGTTCTTTTTTCTGCTATAATATATTTCCATTTTAAAACTATTCTGGTGATTCGTGTCTCGTTAAGGAATTACCTCTGCGACCGTCCTTTATGAATTATTAAAAGATGTCACAACTACTATGTGAGCTAATTGTTTTCAACAGCGCTTAATGGACTGTGTTTAAAAAGATAATGGATGGCGTCCACCATTTCAGAGAAAAAATTCTTTTATGTCCACGGAGATTTTAATGACTCAACACAAAGTGATCAAAGTATGACAAGATGAGATTTTTCTCCCATTATACGTCAATTCAATTTTAATTAGAGGATGAAGCATTAAGAATCGTTTTTAACACTTTCCAACATAGTTGAAAAGTATTTATAAATTCGATTTGCCTTACGTCAGTCTGTTTGTGCTGTAGCTCTGTAAATATAGTCAGATTGCCATGATAATGATATATTTTATTGCAGTTTCCTATGGCGTGTTCGGCATTGAAAATGAAGTGTGAATTTACGATGCATTTACAAGGACAATTAAAAGAAATTCGTTATATCACTGCTTATGGGGGAAATCATTTGTTGTTAATTTTAATGATATTACAATACTTTAACGGTATTGAAATTTATATATATCACTGAGGTGTACTACAAGGTACTTAATGTTGAATCTGGTGTGCATATAATTCATTGTTCAGTTACAGGGACACATAAAAGGGTACAGTACTGCTATGAAGAATATTTGCTAAAAGCAGGTTTACAATTGTGGTGCGCGTTTTAAAATTTCATTATTTTTTTCGCATATTACTAAGTATGCATAAGTTATTTAAATCATAAACAGGGCTACACAAAAGATGAGAAGGACATTTACATTTCATGACGGATATTGCTAAACGGGAATTATCACTTGTGCTATGTGTTTAATTCAACTACAATTTAGCATGCTGTGCGTTATACATACAAATGCATATATCATATAAAGGGCTGCACAAAAAAATTCCGTTATTTTCCGACTATTGATGGTAATTGCAGAAATTATGTTTTTAAATGCGTTCTGCATTTTCTAAATTGTTGATTAAACATCTTAAACTTAAAAAACTTTAATGTTTTGCTACAGTAATGTGAAAGTGTTGAGAAGTGTTTTATATTCTATAATGGACGTATGATTTTTCGTACTTATTTCTAAGTAAAGCAACGAATAGTTACAAATTTGTATTTTATCTTTCATCAACGTAATGATATGTCTATGGAATATTCCTAGAGAATGTTTATAACGGAAAATACTGCAGGGGACTGCTATATCAAATTTTAAATTTATTTTTATCACCAGTTCGCGTCTAATTATTTTCTCTTCCGTTTGTTTACTTTTTCCATTTACTTATACGCCATACATTCACCCAAGCAAGCAGTACAAATTATCCGCCATTTAAGAAAGCTCTTATAAAAGTCTTTATTTTAAATTTCATAAATTGTCTTTATTAAATTTTTAAGCTTGGAAATAGTGAAATTATTATAAAGTATATAAATCAATAGCTGAAAATATATATATATATTTACTGTGCATTGATATTTTAGAGCTATATTAGTATTTTTCTTTCGGCATAAACACTCTGCGACCGTTCTGTATGAATTAATACAAAATGTCGCTATTAGTTTTTTGAGTTCTTTCTTTTATAGCAGCGCCTATTGCATTATAGTAAAAAAGGAAAAGATGTCATGTACTCTTTATCCCATAATGACGTAAAGATATTTGGTAGAAATGAAAAGTTTTGGTGTTTTCCCCGAATTACTAGGATCATATTTGATTGAAAAAAATGTTTAAAAACATATATGATGTCAGGTCATTCCAAAGAAAAATACACAGGCTCGAATTTATATCGCACAAAAAGAGGAAAATATTTTTTTTCTTTTTCTTTAGGACCACCTGCACAATTGTGTAGTCCAGGTCTTAAAGGGTTATGCTAACGCAGATATTAACTAGAAAATCTGCAGATCAGGAGCCTCAACGTCATCTTTGTAAGTCATTGTTTTTTAACACTCATTACGTAATATTCAACTTCCTACAAATCGCTTTTTAAAGTTTTCAAATTACATAAATATTTATAAGAATACAAAATGCTTCGTAAAGTTTCAGAAATTAAAAGTGTTAAACAGGTGGTTATACATTGATGTTCTGAAATTCTGATGAATTACTTATTCTGGTAATTTTTAAAATCAAAAATTGCATTTCTTCAGGGGGGTTCTGTCCCCCTGAACCCCCCGTAGTCTATTTAAATTTACTTTCGTAATTTTTTATTGATTCAGCGGATGGTTATAATATATCTTAGATTTTTTTACGCTGTGATTTATAAGGATAAGCATAAGTTTTTTTATAAATTAATAAAATTTAAATTTAAAATAAAATCTTCCTGTTAACCGTGCGCAGAGAATAAATCTTGAAGTGACGCCAAAAATGTAACCCTAAAATCCGCTGCATTAGGCACAAACACAACGACGTGCTTAAAAAAATAATAATAATATTTTTTGTAATACAGTTTTTAATTCATAATACAATCAAACGCTACCTTAGAATGCTTAAATATAAGCAGATCATTTTCATTTTGCAGAAAAAATACACGGATGAAGTCAAAGAATTTGGTCCCTGTTCAACGTGCTTGTTTCGTTTGGGCCGAATGAGGGCATTTAAATCTGAGCGATAACGCACATCATATTGCAAATCGTTTTTACGGCATACTGCATCTCCATCTATTTCTTTCTTCCGTGAATAATAGTTAATTGTATTTTACCCAAGAACTTTTTATTCTAGCATCTTTGTTATATATAAATGACGTCCAATTCACCTGCTATGCGTACTTACTCAAAACTTTTCATCTTGTTATATTAAGAAATACTCGAGAGTTTTCTTTTTATTTCCAATATGCCACCATATTAATTTTTCTATTCTTAATTTTTTTTCATTTTCCTGTTTCACGTCAAAATATTTCAATTGAAAATTGTTTAAGAGAAAATATTATTCCGGGTTGTGATTTTCTTGGCAACAATTAAAGAAACATTGGTAAATGTTATGGAAAAAGGTCACATTATTCTCTATGAAAATAATGAACTTTTTTATTTTTAAGCTAAATATTTGAATAAAATAAATAAAATAAATAAAATACTGCTATTTTTATTTCTGGGCTAAAATCCATCTATATGCAAAGATACAAATGCATTAATTTATCCGTTTTGACGTTGGCTTTATTCAAACATTATACACGCAATTACACTAATATTATTAGGACCAAGTACGTTGCTATTCAACAGATGAAAGGAAAGAAAAAAATGAAATATGTATTATGTCAAATTGATAAAAAAAATGCTTTATATTATTGAAAAACATGCATACAATTCCCTCAAAAAATATAAATCTAATTAAAAAAATCTCGCAAATATATTGGCAAAATTTCAAACTAATTGGAATAATTTAATAATCTCATGTAAAAATTTCAGCATCCAAAATTTACCATTTAAATCCATTTTTCATATGAGCCATTTCTTTCAACAAATGAAAATCTGAAAATCGTCTGACTTGCCATAGAAAAGCATTATAGAACAAAATAAAATGTTCTATATTTAACGAACGATTGAAACAAATTTAACCAAAATCTATACAGCTAAGTCCGTGTACCTCATCAACATGTCCAGTTAATTTCAAACCGATCGGATGCTTTTTGCGGCAGTTATCGAGGAACAGACAGACAGACTAACAGACAAACAGACAAATGATGAGTTGGCGACCAGTTATGCTTGTATATTACTCAGATACAACGGAGAGACTGAAATACTTAAATCGTATTAATCGAAACAGACATATAAAAATTTCATTTCGAAATTCGATGACCAGATAGTACCGCCAAAATAAGAATTGGCGCCTCATTCTGCTCATATCATTCAAAGATATTACGAGGAAAACTGTAGTATTTATAGTGTACTATTCGAGATATGCAACTTATTAAAATTACATTTCGAAATTCGGTGACGAGATGGTACCGCGAGAATGAAGAATTGGCGCCTCGTTCTCATATATAACCACGAAATCCCAAGACAAACTGAAATATTTGCATTGTACTAGTCGATATATGCAACATAATACAATTTCATCCCGAAAATCGATGACATGATATTAACGCTAAAATGACGATTTGGCGTTCCCTGCTGCTAATATCATACCAAGATATGCATCGACAGATCAGCCATTTATGTTCTGTTAATAATATTGTCCTACATCATAATTTCATTTTGAAACAAGATGATGTAATAATTTTTTCTCTGCCCGACGCCTAGTCTATGATGGCTAAACACAAAATTTGAAAGCCCGACTACTGGATAATTTGGTACTTTTAACTTTACTTTCCATAAGAAACAAGAATGAAAAATCATGCGTCCAGAATAGATTACAAAAGCACTTCCCATGACTTGCAGAATTCTTTAATGAAATTTAATACTGTAAAAAAAAGTACTTAATGCTGTAAAAAAGCGAACCTTTTAGAGAAGGCATAGTACTTTGGCAAACCAGATTACGGTCCCTAACCGGAAAAGTAGCTCAATTCTTTTGTGCAGTCTTGTATTTAATCTAAAGATTTGTATATTATTCTATACATGGTATGATAAAACTTAGTACAATAAGAAAATACAAAACACATTGAAAATACACCTTCAGCAATTTCTACCACTATACGGAGACATGCTTGAATTATTTTGTACAGCCCTGTATATTACCAACAGATTTTTATATGCCGCACATATTAATCTAAAATTTAATTCAGGCTAAAACGTGGTCAAAACTACTGACATCGTACTTCCACACATTATTATCACTGGGAGATCATGTATTCAGTTCTTTGCGTGGCCCTGTATAGGATTTTATTTATATTATACAAACATTTCTTAGTATACTAAATATAGTTCAGCTTGAAAGAGCATAAAAGTTTCTTTTAAGCCATTCACGCTGATACTCCGCAAAGCTAACAAACACTTTTGTGTAGCCTTGTATATGATATATATCAATTATACACACCGCACACTAAGCAAAGATTTAATTAAACTTAAAAACGCATGTCATAAATGAAATCACACTTCCAGCAATTATTCTAATAGGAATATACAGTACTGTATCCGAATTTTTTGTGTGTCCCTGTAAATGAACGATAAATATTATGCACATCATGTTATACAACAAGTATATTGTAGTAAGCCTCAGTAATATAGTATATCTTTTTCATTATATTTGATATAGTGTAACAGAACTAAAATACACTGCAAAACTTTTTTTTCCTGACACTATTATGTAAAAGAATTCTTTTGCGGGGCCCTGTAAATGAATAATAAGTACTTTGGACCCCATATTGTCCATAATGTATAGTTTAGTGCACTTCATAATTGCATATCAATTTCATTATGTTTGAAATGACCAACATCATTAAAATTAGTCGGACGTGGCAATCCCAAAACTTTCTTCTATCTCATACATGTTAATACTTCCTGAAAAATGCAGCATATCAACACCACCGATTAGATGATTTACACCAAATTCTAATTGTCAACAAATTTGACAACTTCTAACTGAATTTGAAGTTTGATGAAAATCCGTACATTAGTTTTTTTAAATAGAGCTATTGCTGAAATTGAAAAAAAAAAAAAAAAAAAAAAATCTGCATAGCTGCGCCACCTGTGGGGCGATTTACACCAAAAACTAATTAGGACCATTTTATACTAGGAAATATCTGAATCTGAAGCTTGATGAAAATCCGTGCATTAGTTCTTGAGCTACAGCTATTGCGGAAATCCTGAAACATGCAGCACAGCAGCGCCTCTTGTTGGGCGATTTAAGTCAAAAAGTAAACAGCTATAATTTATATCAGGACTAACTGAATCTAAATTATAATGAAAATTCGTGCCTTTTTTCTTGACTTAGATCTATTGCGATAATCATGAATAATGCAGCATATCAGTGCCACCTGTTGGGCGATTTTCACCAAAAAGTAATCAGCACAAAACTATATTCATGACTAACTGAATCTGAAGTTTTCTGAAAATCCATGCAGTAGTTCTTGATATATAGCTATTGCAGAAATAGGGGGAAATGCCGCATAGCAGCGCCACCTGTTGGGCTATTTTTACCAAAGACTAACTAGGACCAGTTTATATCAAGGTCTAACTGAATCTAAAGTTTTGTGAAATTCCGTGCATTAGTACTTGAGGTATAGGCCCCACAACATTTTTGTCACATACAGGCTCACAGAGTGACAGAATGACAGACAGACATTTTCTAAAAACCACCAAATCGAGTTCAGGACATTCTAAAACGTATAAATCCGTCGAAAACCGGAAGTCAAACATTCCAATACTTTCGAATCCAATACTTTCTTGTAAAGATAGAAGAAAGTAAGTAAAGACAGAAGAAAGTAAACTTGAAGCAATTTTTTCGCATTGAGCGTAATACATTGGAATACTTTTAACTGTCCCTGCAGATGAATTATAAATTCTACGCACTATATTTTCAATAGCGTTCGTGCTATTGTTAACCCTCTCACTGCGTAAGTAATTCTTCGCGATGAGCGTCTTTTATAGAATGTTTAATCTTTCATCACCGGTTCTTTAAAGCAGAAATTTTTGACTATCGTAAACGGGAAAAATGTCTTGATTAAATCAGACAAAGATTTCGCTAAAATATAACTGGTGGGAATAACCAAATAGTATTAATTAGACGGGAAAATGCATGCCCGAGCATATCTCGGGCTGCGCAGCGAGAGGGTTAACGTCGATAACATACAAAAAATTCAGGGAGATTCGAGTATAATTACGAGTGTTAGAGCTCGGACAGACTGGATACAAATTCACAAGCACTTTTAAACTATGTTAGAAAGTGTTAAAAACTATTATAATATTTTAAATTATTACTGAAACATTATAAGAAAAGTGTAAATTAACACATTTTATCGTTAAAATGTTGTTCTGTTTATAAAAAAATTATGCTTTAAGTTATTTACAATACCAAAGCATTTAATTGACCGACTACTGGTCCTGTGATGGCCGAACACTAAAACTGAGTGGCCGACTACTAGCGACTTTGCTACTTTTAAGTTTAACTTTTTATAAATAAAAACTATAATCAGTTTTTTTTAAAAACAATTCCTGAAACAGTAAAAGAAAAGTATACATTAACATGTGTCACTGTTAAAAATGTTGTATTGCTTTTTTAAATTCCGCTTTGAGCTATATACTAAAAGAAAGCGCTTAAATGGCCGACTATTGGTGCTTTTACCCTATATATATATTAAAAATTGTAACATTTAGAATCGCTTTTATAAATAAAACGGAGTATTTGTACGCCCCAGTCTTTCATTAAGTAGATATAAAATATTATAATATTGCAAATATTTATTTTTATAAATATAATATACACTAAAGAAATATATTTTAGTACTTCTTGAGTTTACATGTCTAAAATTGTTACATGCAATTTAATATAAAACTAGTATGTTGTGGCCATCACAAAACTTTCTTCTATCTCATACTTGTCAATACTTCAAAATTCGTTATCACAGTGCCAAATTAAATGACAATCTATGCTCATCATGAGGATTCTAAAAAGATGAAATTCCGTACCTTGGTTCTTCAGATATAACTGTCCCTAAAATCGTGTAAATCCAGCAAAATACAGCATAGCAGCGCCACCTATTGGGTGATTTACACCAGAACCTAATTATCATGAACTTATGTCAACGTCTAACTGAATATGAAGTTTGGGGAAAATCCGTGCCATAGTTCTTGAGATAGAGCTATTGCGCAAATCATGACAAATGCAGCATAGCAACGCCACCTGTTGAGCTATTTACACAACCACATAATCAGCATCAACATTTATCAAGGTGTACTTGAATCTGAAACTTGATGAAAATTCGTGCATTAGTTCCTGAGTTAGAGCTATTGAGGAAATAGTGCAAAATGCAGAACAGCAGCGCCAGCTATTGGGCGATATTCACCAACACGTTGTCAGCATCATTTCATACCAAAGAGCAACTGAATCTGAAATTTGATGAAAATGTGCCCATTAGTTCTTGAGATAGAGCTATTACAGGAATCGTGTAAATCCTGCAAAATGCTGCATAGCAGCGCCACCTATTAAGCAATTTACACCAAAACCTAAAAATTATCCATTCATGTCAAGGACTAACGCAATCTGATGTTTTATGAAAGTCCGTGCATTATTTCTTGAGATACAGCTATTGAGGAAATCGGGAAAATCCAACATAGCAGAGCCACCTGTCGAGCGATTTACACCAAAAACTAATCAGCACCAACTTATATCAGGGACTTCCTAAATATAAATTTTTATTAAATTTCCTGCATTAGTTCTTGAGATAGAGTGCCCACAAAATTTGTGTCATTTACTGACAGACAGACAGACTCGCACACAGACATTTTGTAGAAACATGTTTTATTGGTATCTCTGACCCCTAAAACGTGTAAATCCATCGAAACCGGAAGTGGAAAATTTTCATGGATCCAAAACTTTCTTCTTGTAAAGATAGAAGAAAGCAAAAATAGATGAATTATATTTCAGTCAAAATGCTCTCACAAAGATAAACCAAAAGTAAACAGGGACGTTCCGACAACGAAAACTGTCAACTCTGCTAGGCTGACATGTGATTTTTTAAACTTTCCCAACATAGCTGAAAAGTGGCAAAGTGTAGTAAGCAAAATCTGCACTTAGCATTTTCAAATTAAATATATCCAATAAGTTAAGTTATTACTTTCTTGTATCTTTACAAGAAGAAAGTACTGGATTCGTGAAAATTTTCGACTTTCGGTTTTCGACGGATTTACACGTTTTAAGGATCAGTGAACCCGAAAAACATGTTTTTACAAAATGTCAGGCTGTGAGTCTGTGAGTCTGTCTGTGTCTCCGTCTGTCAGTATGTGACACAAATTTTGTGGGCGCTCTATCTCAAAAACTAATGCACGGAATTTAATGAAAAACTATATTCATGTAGACCCTGATATAAGTTGCTGCTTATTAGTTTTTGGTGTGAATCACCAACAGGTGGCGCTGTTATGCTGCTTGTTTCCCGATTTCCACAATAGCTCAATCTCCAGAAATTTTTGACTTTCAGTTTTTAACGGATATACACGTTTTAGTGGTCATAGATTCCGAAAAGCATGTTTTTACAAAGTGTCTGTCTGTGAGCCTGTCTGTCTGTATGTGACAGAAATTTTGTGGGCGCTCTATCTCAAGAACTAATGCACGAAATTTAATAAAAATTTATATTCAGTTAGTCTCTGATATAAATTGGTGCTGATTAGTTTTTGGTGTAAATCGCTCAACAGGTGCGCTGCTATGGAGCATTTTTCACGACTTCCGCAATAGCTCAAACTCCAGAACTAATGCACGGATTTTCATCAAACTTCAGATTCAGTTAATCCTTGAGATGAATTGACGTTTTATGCATTTTGGGGTAAAACGCTCAACAAGTTACGCTGCTATGCAGTATTTTTCGCGATTTCCGCACTAGCTCAATCTCCAGAACTAATGCACGGATTTTTATTAAACGTCAGATTCCGTTAGTCCATGACATGAATTGACGTTTTATACATATTGGTGTACATCGCTCAAGAAGTGGCCCTGCTATGCTTCATTATTTTGCGATTTTCGCAATAGTTGTATCTCAAGAACTAATGCTTGGATTTTCAACAAACTTCCGATTCAGGTATACCTTGATATGAATTAATGCTGTTTGTGTTTTGGTGCAAATCGCTTAAAAGGTGACGCTGCTATGCTGCATTTTTCAAAATTTTCACTATAACTCTGTCTCAAGAACTAATGCACAGATTTTCATCAAACTTCAGATTCAGTTAGTCCTTGACATAATTTGGTGGTGTTTACGTTTTGGTTTAAATCTCCCAACAGGTGGCGCTGCTATGCTGCATTTTGCCGGATTTACACGATTTCCGCTGTAGCTCTATCTTAAGAACTAATGCACAGATTTTCATCAAACTTCAGATTCACTTCGTACTTGATATGAAATGATGCTGACTAGGTGTGGGTGTAAATCGCCCAATAGGTGGCGCTGCTGTGCTGCATTTTGCACGATTTCCTCAATAGTTCTATCTTAAAAACTAATGAACGAATTTTTATCAAACTTCAGATTCAAATATACCTTGATTAATATTGCTGCTGATTATGTGTTGGTATAAATCACTCAACAGGTGGCGCCGCTATGTTGCATTTGTCATGATTTGCGCAATAGCCCTATCTCAAGAACTAATACACGAATTGACCCCAAACTTCATATTCAGTTAGACTTCACATGAGTTGATGATGATAATATTCTGGTGTAAATCATCCTATAGGTGGCGCTACTATGCTGCATTTTGCTGGATTTGCACGATTTCAGAGATAGTCAAATCTCAAAAACTAATGCACGGAATTTCATTTTCTTAGAATCTTCGGGATGATCATAGATTGCCATTTAATTTCGGCCCAGTGATAGTAAATTTTGAGATATTGACATGTATGAGATAGAAGAAAGGACATGTATGAAACAGAAGAAAGTTTCGGGATTGGTACATCCGACTAGTTTTGTATTGGAGGTTACGTTCTGAAAAGTTCTGAGGTACACTGTAAAAAATTCCACTGTAGATTTGCCAGCTCAACCAGAATCAAATCAGCCAAATCAAGCTTGCTAGAATCTGCTGGCAATTCCAGGTGCTGCCAGCAGTTTGTGCTGTTAATTTTACGCAACTACTGTTATTTTTCATGTTTATATAATCAATAAACCAAAGAAAGCTACAGCACATTCGACTATCATCGAGTTTGAGCGCGAGATGAACAGTACTTTGTGCTGTAAATATGTCTTTTTTTTTTTTTTTCTTTTTTTCCTTACTTTCTTCTATCTTAGAAGAAGAAAGTATTGGATTCACGAAAATTTTTGACTTTCAGTTTTTAACGGATATACACGTTTTAGGGGTCATAGATTCCGAAAAGCATGTTTTTACAAAGTGTCTGTCTGTGAGTCTGTCTGTCTGTATGTGACACAAATTTTGTGGGCGCTCTATCTCAAGAACTAATGCACGAAATTTAATAAAAATTTATATTCAGTTAGTCTCTGATATAAATTGGTGCTGATTAGTTTTTGGTGTAAATCGCTCAACAGGTGCGCTGCTATGGAGCATTTTTCACGACTTCCGCAATATCTCAAACTCCAGAACTAATGCACGGATTTTCATCAAACTTCAGATTCAGTTAATCCTTGAGATGAATTGACGTTTTATGCATTTTGGGGTAAAACGCTCAACAAGTAACGCTGCTATGCAGTATTTTTCGCGATTTCCGCACTAGCTCAATCTCCAGAACTAATGCACGGATTTTTATTAAACGTCAGATTCCGTTAGTCCATGACATGAATTGACGTTTTATACATATTGGTGTACATCGCTCAAGAAGTGGCCCTGCTATGCTGCATTATTTTGCGATTTTCGCAATAGTTGTATCTCAAGAACTAATGCTTGGATTTTCAACAAACTTCCGATACAGGTATACCTTGATATGAATTAATGCTGTTTGTGTTTTGGTGCAAATCGCTTAAAAGGTGACGCTGCTATGCTGCATTTTTCAAAATTTTCACTATAACTCTGTCTCAAGAACTAATGCACAGATTTTCATCAAACTTCAGATTCAGGTATACCTTGATATCAATTAGTGCTGGTTATGTGATATATATAGAAGAAAGTTTTATGATGGCCACAACATACTAGTTTTTTAAATGATTTTAGAATTTTTGTGTTTTTTAAGAGCTATAAAAACAAAAATACAATACAAATATTATACAATTTCATTATTATTATTTTCGTTTTAAACTGGAAATTAAACTCCAATCTCCAAGAACGCAAAACTGTACTCGCTTTTACTCACAAAATTTAATAAATACCATTTACACTTCGCATTTTCGATATATGTAGTAAATTAACATATTTTTTGAATTATTTTTAAATTTTTGCGGGTTTTTTTTTTCTTTAACAGTCTTACAAATCAGAAGAAAATAGTATAAATATAAGTCAAGTTTATATTATTATTTTCGTTTTAAAGTGAACAGTATACGCGTGTCTCCAGGAACACAAAAGTACTTCTACAGTTACTGCTCATTAAAGATAAGAAACTTAACTGATGTTTTGAATGCTACTTATCTCAGTAGAGATAATATGTGGTGATTAACAGGATAAAATAAAGAATAGCACGTACTGACCTTGAGAGATTTATTTTACAGTGACCCAATTCTTTTCTTTATTCAACAGGAAAAGGTCACCAAGTTACAAAACTTTTGTTATATTTCTATGCACGAGATTGTTGTTAGAAATTAATCCTTCAAAACAGAAAAACCTTTAAAAATGAGAATTATTTTTTCGCAAAATAATATAAAAGCTCTATTCACTTTTAAAATCAAATTTGAACAACTAGTAGTATTTCATTTTCTTTATTTGTCATCTGATTTTTTTAGGGCTCCGTACTTAACTAGTATGTTGTGGCCATCACAAAACTTTCTACTATCTCATACATGTCAATACTTCAAAATCCACTATCTCAGTGCCAAATTAAAAGGCAATCTGTGTTCATCATAAGAATTCTAAAAATATGAAATTCCGTGCATTAGTTCTCGAGGTATGATTGTCAATGAAATCGTGTAAATCCAGCAAAATGCAGCATAGCAGCGCCACCTATTGGGTTATTTTTACCAGAACCTAATTATCACCAACTTATGTCAAAGTCTAACTGAAAATGAAGTTTGAGGAAAATTCATGCATTAGTTCTTGAGATAGTGGTATTGCGCAAATCATGACAAATGCAGCATAGAAGCGCCACCTGTTGAGCGATTCGCAACAGCACATAATCAGCAGCAATATTAATCAAGTTATACTTAAATCTGAAGTTTGATGAAATTCGTGCATTAGTTCTTGACATAGAGCTATTGAGGAAATAGTTCAAAATACAGCACAGCAGTGCCACCTATTGGGCGATTTACACCAACACGTAGTCAGCATCATTTCATATGAATGACTAAATAAATCCGAAGTTTGATGAAAATGTGTGCATTAGTTCTTGAGATAGAGCTACTGCGAAATGAGTGTAAATCCTGCAAAATGCAGCCTAGCAGCACCATCTGTTGGGCGATTTACACCAAAACGTAAACAGCATCCATTTATGTCAAGGACTAACGGAATCTGAAGTTTTATAAAAATGCATGCATTAGTTCTTGAGATAGAGCTTTTTCGGACATCCTGCAAAATGCTACATAGCAGCGCCACCTGCTGGGCGATTTACACCAAAAACAAATCAGCACCAATATATATCAGGGACTACCTGAATATAAATTTTTATTAAATTCCGTGCATTACTTCTTGAGATAGAGCGCCCAAAAAATTTGTGTCACATACAGACAGACAGACAGACTCACAGACAGACATTTTCTAAAAACATGTTTTTTGGAATCTCTGACCCATAAAACTTGTAAATCAGTCGAAAACTGGAATTCGAAAATTTTCAATGAACCAATACTTTCTTCTTGTGAAGATAGAAGAAAGTAAAAAGTAAAATCGGAACTATTATAAGATCACTCTTGCGTCTAACTTTTCGTCTATCACATCCATTTTATCCCTAAACTGTGTAAAGAGGAAAGTTCAAATTTGCTGAAGTAATAAAGGCTATTCACTCACATATTTATAGATTATTAACCATTAACAAATATATTTAAGAAAAATGTAGAGTTTTGTACATCATGTGTGGTATCATGTGAAAGATTTTGTAACGCAGAACAGGAAAATACATTTCTTTTAATTTTAGATATTATAGTTTCAGAGATATCGTCGAAAATGCAATGCGGAATATGTCCACCTGCCCCTCTACTTCCACATCTACTAAAACTAAAATTATTAAAAAATTAGGAGTAGTATAAGTTAATTTAAATCTTGCAGGAATACTATAGCTATTATGCTAGGTCACACAATTTTTGAGAAAATTGTATTTTTCCGTTACACAAAAATTTCGATTTGCGGGCGTTCAGAAAAGAGTTGAGGAGCACTGGAGGTACATATCATTGCAGAAGTATGAAAGAGTTATCGATAATGATTGGTAATGATTTTCGAAAAAAAAAACTATCTGTAATTAGCCGAGATATTAACCTTTAAAGACACGGACGATTTGGACATACATAAGGACAGGGGCTGCGTACTCTACTCGCAATTCACTTTTAAAGCCTAAATATCAACTTTTAAAGATATGTTTGCGTTATGCAACGCCCAGTAGTTGTATAAAACCAATAAAGGTCAAACTGTTTCAAACAGACTAATTTAATTAGAATTAATCACATAATTACTATGGGATTCTCAACTAGTTTGCATTGAGTGACTATCTCAATACGCTACCTTTGTCTTTAAAGGTTGATTAAAAACCAATCTGGAAAAACGCAGCACAGACCAAGGCGACGTTGCAACTTTTCCGAAGTGCGCTTAGCATAATGCCAAGTTTAAACTTTAAACAAGGGTTACTATGCTGAATTTATACTTATGAAATGCCAAACGAAGTTTAAATATGCACTACTTTTATTCTCCGCACCGAATTAAGTTCATCATAAACAGATTAGGATAAGATTAAACTAGTATGTTGTGGCCATCACAAAACTTTCTTCTATATAATTCACGTCATATAAATCATTTAAATAGTACAAGAAATTACATCAATCTAGCACCAATTCATATCAAAGTGTATCTGAATTTGAAGTTTAATAAAAATTCGTGCCTTAGTTCTTGAGATAGAGCTATAGTGGAAATCCTGAAAAATGTAGCATAGCAGCGCCACTTGTTGAGTGATTTACACCAATACATAAACAGCAATAATTGATATCCAGGTAGACATGGATCTGAAGTTCGTTGTAAATCCAAGCATTAGTTCTTGAGATAGAGCTATTGCGGAAATAAAAAAAACAGCATAGCAGCGCCACCTATTGAGCGATTTACACCAAACTGTATAAAATATCAATTCATGTCAAGGACTAACTGATTCTACAGTTTGATGAAAATTCGTGCATGATGAAGCTACCGAACGACTACTAGCTACTTCGAGGTCATTATTATTATTATTATTATTATTATTATTATTACACCTCAGTAACTGGATCTGATTAAAGCTCTGCACAACTGGACCGTTTCCCTATGGTCTCTGACTTTCGAGGCTCTGAAATTTAGTATGCTCTTGAGATATACCTATAGTGGAAATTCTGAAAAATACAGCATAGCAGCGCCACCTGTTGAGTGATTTACACCGAAATGTACGAAATGTCAATTCATGTCAAGGATTAACTGATTCTGAAGTTTGGTGAAAATTATTGCATTCGTTCTTGAGATACAGCTATAATGGAAATTCTGAAAAGTGCAGCATAGCAGCGCCACCTGTGGAGCGATTTGCACCAAAACACAAACAGCACTAATATATATCAAAGTATACTTGAATCTGAAGTTTGATGAAAATCCAAGCATTAGTTGATGAGATAGAGCTATTGCGGAAATCGTAAAAAATGCAGCATGGCAGCGCCACCTGTTGAGCGATTTACACCAAAATGTACAAAACTTTAATTCATGTCAAGGATTAACTGAATCTGAAGTTTGATGAAAATCCGTGCATTAGTTCTGGAAATTGAGCTATTGCGGAAATCGTGAAAAAGGCTGCATAGCAGCGCCACCTGTTGATCGATTTACATTAAAAACTAATCAGCACCAATTTATATCAGGGACGAACTCAATATAAATTTTTATTAAATTTGTTGTTTTATGAAAATCCAAGCATTAGTTCTTGAGATAGAACGACCACAAAATATTCTGTCACATACAGACAGACAGACAGACTCACAGATGCACAGATTCACAAATGCATAGACTCATAGACAGACATTTTCTAAAAGCATGTTTTTCGAAATCTCTGACCCCTAAAACGTGTAAATCCGTCGAAAACCGAAAGTCGAAAATTTTCACGAATCCAATACTTTCTTCTTGTAAAGATAGAAGAAAGTAAAAAAGAGTTATACAGAATAGCAATATTTCATACAATTTAGGCTTCATATCTCTCTGAACTTTTGTGGTATATACTACTATATATTAATACTTTTCTAGTATTTACAGATATACCCAACCCTATGTTGTACGTTTTTACTGTCTTGATTTCACAAACGATTTGTTTGTGATAATACAGTTATTAATTAATACCTTTATTGTACGAAACACCCTGTACTCGAGAAATACTCGCACTCGACTGTTTATTTTATTTTTATTTCATGTCAGTAGGGTAGTCCGACCAGTAAGTGAACAGCCCCCAGTGAATGAACATTTTTTATATATTTTAGTAGAATAAGGTTTGAAAACATCCCGACTGGATGGGGATACAACATTACCTTAATTTTATTAAATTTGAAGCTATTGCATTCCTGTTTGGTTACTGAAGTCACATTACTTTACTTTGAGAAGATGTTGTATTTTTCATGTCTGAGAAACACATTGTGTCTACGCTGAAATAATAAGGTAAGTGTAACGTCATTTCATATGTTTGATAAGAATTTACTGTTTTTATTTGCATTATGCACTAATTTTATTGTACATACATTAAATATATATATTACAGCCATATCTGTAATTGTTTTAACCATTGCAGAATATGTACAATTTGAGAATAGGGATGTTTAATAACTGGTTAGGCAAATGTTAAAAATCCTGTGAATGAACAACTGTCCATTCACTGGAAGGAATACATTAGGCTACTTTTCCTAGTGAATGAACAGTTTTCGGCTTTACGTTTTTGTAGCTTCTTTTATACCTATAGTTTAAATTAAGTGATTTTTCAACAATGGTAACAAATGAAAAGTTAACAGATATAAAAACGTAACAAAAGAACATACACACACACACATGTTTAAAGGTAATAATTATTTATGGCATCCAAATCTCACTTTTTCTATGTTTTTAGATGATTGATAGAAATGTTTTTACTGATGACCAAGAAGATTCCTCAAAAAGGAAATATGGGAGTTTCAAGCAATCTACAGAGGACCTTGAGCTATGAGGGTCAGGTCAGCTCAGTTTGAGAAAGGCGTCTCTTCATTTTAATATTCCAAAAACAACTTTGTCTGTGAAACTGCATGGGAAAGCAATTGAAAGTAAGCGTATGAGATATTCTCTGTGTTGTCCTTTGAAGAATAAAAACTCCTTGAACATTGATAGTTGGAAAGGGAAAATTAGATTTACAATGCATAAGGATGCAGTAAAAGGTGATGTTTACAATGTCATAAAACAAACAGGAAGGAAAAATCCATTTATAGACAAACATCCAGTGGAGAAATAGATGACCCTTTTTAAAAAATAGCATCCAAGGTTGGAAATATGAAGTAAGTACCATGACAGTATGTGGACCGCAGCTCCACGTGTGGTGGAATGGAAGCGGCCTGCAATAAAGTGTAAAATCAGGTATTTTAAGGATAATGTGGAAAGGCACAATAAAAACATCTGAACCTATTTCTGCAACATCCACCTGTTCACCTGCAGTTATTACGGAAATAGAGAAGTACAGGGTCAATGATTTCAGGATATAGAATAAGTTTTTTTCTTTTCTTTTTTTTTTTAAATCTGTAATTTAAAAACTTAAAAGTGACAATTTTTCAAGCTAATTAATTATTGTTCAGGGATTACAAAACCGTACTTCAGTAAAAACATGTTATAAGTTTTTTGTACAAGTTATAAAATAAATAAAGAACTATGAAATTTAAGTATTTTTAAATTGCTGCCTGTTCATTCACTGGAAAATTTTGCGTTCATTCACTGGTAACAACCGTTCATTTACTTGGTTTTTGTATCGATTTCTATTAAGACATCTCTAGCATCTCAAGCAAGTAAAATATAAAATTCCTTTTGTTTTTTTTAATAATCTGTAAACCAACAAATGTATTTGCACTGTCAAACACCAATAGGTGATGTTTATTAAAATATAATGAATCATTTTCTTTTCAAATGTGCTTAAGTGTTCATTTACTGGTCGGACTACACTAATAATATTTTGAACAGATTTAAGTACCGAATTTTTTCAAATAGCAACTGTATTAGAGACAAAAAGTAATAACTAAATACAGGTAGGAAAAACAGAGAAAATCACTAATGTTTGTACATACGAATTTTGTTTTTAATAAAAGTTTTAAAAATAATTAAAACCGAGTCTTTTATATATGGTTTGACCTGGTTAAACAAAAACTTTACCAATGGACACATTGCGGTGTAAAACTTTTATTTAAAATTTTAAAGTGATTTGTTTCAAAATTGTCAGTTACAAATTTCATTGCAGCACTAAAGTGAAACCGTTAATTTATGTTCTCAAAACGGTCGGAATTAATGAATTTTTAAACTGACTACATGGAAAAATGAAAATATTTGCAAAACAGTTTTATTAAATAAAAAATATGTTTTTATAATAACGACCGGATTCAGATTCTTAATAATTCAGATAATAATTCAGATTTTTTAAAAATTCAACTTAAACTCTTTGATTTAACTTGGTTACTGTTGGAGTTGCAAGGACTAGAAAAAATCCGTTTTAAACCTGGGAATAATACGGGTTTTTTGGGAATAAACGAGTTTTTTTTTTATAAACTTGGGAATAAATCGGATCTATTGAAAATAAACCTATAATAAACCTTTTTTTGCAGCTCTAGTTACTGCATGTAAAGAGGACATTTAATGAAATCAATTTTTCACACATTTCCTGATATGTTATTTGAAATTTTATGTAGACAGGTGAATTTCGAATGTAAACATAGCATTTTATTGATTTTTGAATTTAAATATAAATTATTATTTTTTGTTTGTTTGTTTTCGTGCATTTTAATATTAGTCAAAACGGTTGAAAAATCGCCAAATATATTTTATGGTTAAAACTGTACACGATTTACAACAAAAACAGATTTAACTATGCACTAAACTACTCTCGGTAAACATGCTAACTGACTGTGAAAATGCAGCAAAAAAAAAAAAAAAAAAAAAAAAAAAAAAAAAAAAACATTTTAAATACTATAAAGTAAAAAAAATATAAGTTAAAATTAAACAGTATCATTTATACTAAGAAAGTAAGCTTCTATTAATGAAAAGCTTAATATTAAGTAAATTATCATTATGCGGCGATAAAACAATTTAGGAAACTTCAATGTACCACTTAAATGATGCTTTTTTTCTTTCTGCTTGCCATAACTTAAGAAAGAATCAGGGCACAATTTCTAGATGTTTTAATAAATATATTAGTTTACAATTTACGCAAAACAACGCAAAACGTAAATAAAAAATCCGTACTTAAGTTTATTTTTATTTTTAACATTAAATAATTAAATAAGCTGGTGTGAATTGATAAGATAAAAAGAATTTCTTAATAACACCATAAAAATTTAAATAAATGCGCAAAGTCTTTCGAACTAGTTTTTCTTCATCAGGCGCATAGAACATGTCCTACAACTTTTAAAACAGCAGCAAGACGGCTCCTTGCGTCTTTATTAATTTTTGTTGTGTTTTTTTTTTAGTTCTTTTTCATCTTTTTATTTTTAAGTTATATTTAATTATATAAAACTCCAAACATGGTAAATAAGCTAATTAATCATTAAAAAAATGATCATAAATTTTATTGTAATGTAAATTTAATTCAAATAGCACACAAAAAACCACTTTATCAGAAAATAAAAACAGTGAAGGAAATCGAAGCCAACGACGTCTTCCGGTGTTTTCAACAGTCATTCCGAACACGCTGGTCTGGTGGATCACTTTAACTTATTAAATTTAGCTTTATTTTATTTTTTTTTTTTTTTTGGTATCTTTCAAAATAGATCAACCTTCATTTACAACAGTTTCAGTCGGCGGTTCTACGCGAATAGTAACGCTTTGGCAAAACATTTAGAAAAACATACAAATTCTTACAGATAAGCATCTCCGCATATTTTCCAAGTCAACTTCCATTAGAATCCGAAATTTTATTGTAAGAAAATCAAAATTAAATGGAGAAGAAAAATTGAATAAATGATTGATTTTCTAGAAATTTTCTATTTTTTATCAATGGAACGATTGTGAAAAGAAAGTGTTAGAAAATACTTCACGTCTTGGAAATAAGGATTTCACAGCTAATAACAAATGTATAGATAGGTTTCAGAAAAGACGCAGTTTAACATACAACTTACTTTGTGGAGAATCTTCCAGTATTTATTCTGTTGCGATTCAAGAATGGGGTAAAAATAATTGTTTATTAAATAGAAAATTACGCGCCGAAAGACATTTTTAACGGTGATGAAACTGGCCTCTTTTTCTCTCTTCTGCTTTTTTTCTCTCTTCTATAACTTTAAATGTGAAAGTAAAATTCTGCGGAAGAAAAATGTCGAAAATGCGATTAGGGGAGAGTAGCCATATTTGGACCGCCGGCCGCTTTAATTGGACCGTTGCCATTCTGCCGTTAATTACAAGAAGAGATGCTATCTACCGCTGAAATCCTACTCATCAGAATGACGTCACTCATAATTAGAAGAAGCAACCGCCTCCCATTTGCTGTTTTCGGACAATTTCAAAAAACATAAAATTAGCTATTTTGATCTAAATTTTTCCTACTAAACGTAAGTGAATACTTTAAAACTAAGGTAATTTGTTATGTTTTCATATACATATATGAATTCATCTGTTTATTGCGCATATTTTTCAAGCGGATTTGTTTCATTTCGTTTTTGTTCTTAGTCTTCAGATTATCTGTTTTAAAAAATGGCGCAGTTGCCGTAATTGGGCCAATTTAAGTTGTTTAAATTGGACCGGATATGCTTCAAAAGTAAGTAATGAATTTCGAGGACGGCACGCTTTGTACACTTTTTTAATTTTTTTTTAAATATTTTATAACGGATGGCTACCTCTATGCAAGTTTTTTTTTATATCTGAACTAATTTTTTTATACAGTTTAGACCTATATAAACATAAAAATATTTTTACATGTTTATGCAATAAATTTTGTTTGCAATTTCTTTTATCTTGTATGTATTTGTATTTATTTTCTTTGAATTGCTTATTTCTACGGCGTATTTGGTTTACAGAGTTGAATTCAAACATTTTTCGCCTGGAGAATATTTGCGAAGGCAGACTTTTTACAGTTTTGGAGGGTGGAATTACACTTTTTTGCCATTAAAATGAATAAAATCTCAAACCTTCCGGGTGGAGTAGTTATTTCAAGGGTACAGGGGGGGGGGCTGAATTCAACACTGTTTGAATATATAATGTTTGCGTTTGATAATGTTGCGTTCGTAGCGTATTTTTCAGTAGAGGCTATTTTTTAAACACTTATTTAATGTAATGTTGAAAATGGTGAGAAAGACACAAAAAAAACTGTCTGAAAGAAAAACACCCCTGACAGCAAAAGCTGTTAGAGATATAGGAAACAAAAAGGAGGGAGAATGTTGTGAAGAAATTGACCTGTAAAAAGGCTGCAGCAACAAATCCTCCCCAAAACCCCAAAAATCACTAGAAATGTTATCTCTCTTGCTAAATTCAGTTAAACCAAAGTACAGAGGGGGCCAAAAAACAGTTGTGTTAACATCTTCGCCATATAAAGTAAACCTTGAAACATAAAAAAAGACAAAAAGGAAGGTATCACAGCACAAAAAAAGATTGGAATATCAAGTTTAAAAAAATAGGCGTAATGCAATTAGCAAGAAAATGACGGAAGCGAAGAGCAACAAACATATAATGCAAAGAAAACTTCTGTCAAAAAAAATTAATAATTCAGAATCTAAAATGAAAATTCTAGACAGTTGTGATTGGTTTCGCCTAATTTGTAAGAAAAATCAAAATTCAGAAATGATTCAATGTTCAGATTGCCCAATACGTTTCCCTGTTGTGTACGCTGAAAGAAAAAATCAATAAACGTAATTCATCTGTAAGCTTTGCAATACTCCTTACATGATATTCAAGTAACTGTCAATTACTTCCATAATTTCTATTCTTAATTACTGATAAATTTGTTTTATATTTCGAATAATTTTTGATTTAAAACAATTACTCTTATTTTCAGATGTTTGATTTCATTATATTTCATTGCTGTTATTTTGGTTGACCGTTTCATTAATTGCAAACTCTGCTTTTAATAAAATTAGTTATATTTCCTAGTCATTAAAACATCCTGATATTATGACCAGTTGCTGAATTCGGACCACTTTTGACAAATTTTTCAAATTAAAATAAAATTTAAGATTTCAAAAAGAAATTGATTTAAAGATTTATTTAGTTAGTAGATGAATAGATTGACCCCGTGTAATGATGTTTTGCAAATATTCCAAAAATTAAGTGAGTTACACCTGAAAATAAGTGAAGTGGTCCAAATTCGGCTACTCTCCCCTAACTGTCTTGCTATGCTTCAGCGCAGACGAAAGGGAAAAACTAACTCCGTTAGTTATCAGCACAGGTCGAAAACCAGAGTGTTTTAAAAATGTAAAGAGCCTACCAACATGTTACGATGCAAAAAAGAAATCTTTCATTTTAAGAGTTATTTTTGAAAATTTTCGAAGAAAATTGGATGGAAGAATGGGTCTACAAAAGCGGAATATTATTTTATTCGTTCATAGATGTACAGCTCGAATAAATTTGAACTTAAAACATGTTCAAATTGAGTTCTTTTTTGCCAACTGCACAAGCGAACTCCAACCATTTGATCAAGGAATGATTCATTCTTCAAAACTTCCTACAGAAAACAATTGCTCCGAAAGGTATTACACGAAATCGATTCTGGAAGTCTAGATGATGCTTGAAAAATGAAAGTTAACGTATTGGAGGCATTGAATTTGATATCCACAGCATGGAATATCGTAACTAAAGTTGTATAGCCAACTCTTTTCAAATGCTGCATTTGCAAAGTTTTCCGAAGATTACAATGAACACAAGGGCAATTGTGGTGTCCCTTTAATTGATTGCATTTACTGAATTTAAAATTAATTGCGGTGAATGCGCCAACTGTGACAAAGACTAAATAACATCAGAAACTGAGATTCCGACGATGTCAGATTTGAGGTCATTTTCTGACGATAGCAATATCGACTGTCCAGTGAAATTACATGTTGTGCCACCATTCCTTAATGGTTTAAATGGAATAAAAACTGTGAGAACATATCTCTTAAGACATGACTCTGAAGAATCCTCATATTTAATGTTTTTATAATATAGAATGTGCTATTTATGATCTTAGAGACAAAAACAACAAGTAAATTAAAACCACAGACTTTTTAAAACTCAAATAAGTGAGTCTTAAATTTTAGTCATATGTATCAATCTCATATTTGTGCTTTCAGTATTTAAACTAATAAATATTTGAAACATTTAAAGCGTTTTTTACTTTCTAAAGTTCAATTTTTTGGCCCAAAGAAAAATGTAAAAGGGAAGTTCTACCGTACATAAAGTTGTTACTATTAACAAAACCATACAAGACAAGATAGCATTATTTTTTAATGAAGTAAGTTTTTCAGACAAAAGAAAGTGAATGTGTTTACATTTTTTTAATTATAAATTTTCAATAGTTAACCTATTTTCCGGATTTTACGTTTTACCGTTTCGTCCTTTTTCTCGCCTTGTCTAATGAAAAATCTAAAATCGGAGTTCCACTGTATTTCTTTCTTGGTAACATTTATTTATTGTACTTTAAAGTAGTGGCTAGTTTTAATTAGAATTTAACGTCTCTTTTATTAGAAATGCATCTGATAATATGCTCGTGACTATTCAACAACTACAATTTTTCAACACGACCATGGTTCCTTGGTTGTCTGATAAACAGTGGTCTACAGTTTAGTGTAATATATATTCAGTTGTGAGAAGGTTAAAAACAAATGCTTTTGTCTGTATGTAATGAATCTTCATTTATCATTTCCCTCAACATTTTATTTAGCCATTAAATTCCATAAAAGGAACATATAATGTACTCCCAACATTAGAGGCCATTAATGTAATGCACCGTTAAGCTACTTTGGGAACATATTTACATAATTCCTTACGTTTGCTTTATTAAATTCTGTAATCTAACTTTCTGTATTTTGACGTTAAATATACTTTTGTCAAAATATAAAACGTATATATCCCATTTATGACTAGATATATGATTCATTTATTTAAATTGTAGTTTTTTTTCAAGCGGTTTGTGAAGTTGAATTATAATAAATCGACAAAATAATGCTCTATTTGAAAAATAAGATAATGCTCTTTTAAAAAGTATTGCGGACAAATTTATATGCTACCAGTTTATCTTTTATTATGTTCAGTAATGTGGCCTTATTTATAATATTTGCAAGAAAATTTTCTATTTATAAACTTTATTTTTACCATTAGTGATATGATTCATAGTTTAGGAATAGCCTCTTTTCAATATGTTTCAGTGTATAAAAATGACAAGTATATTATAACTGCAATAACTTATCAGAATATAAAAAAAAGAAAAGGAAACACCGGGATCAAGTTGTTTCAAGTGTCAGTCTTAAATGAAAATAGATGGCACAAGAACGCTATTTCGTTTCATATTAATAAAAATTTATTTACTTTTCTGTATTATTGTTAACCCTTTCTGGCACAGGCAATTTTTTTTGTAAAATGATGAAATGATTGACTGACACCAGAATTTTAAAACGACTTTTTTAGATATTAAAAAATGTTATTTTACATGTTGATTGTAAAAGCAAAATTTTACTAAAATATTCTTGGTGCCGTTCGTAAGTTTGGAATTAAAATTTAGTATCCCGACCCGGACACACTGTGCCGGAAAGGGTTAAATTTTTTAACTAATTTTCACATCATTATTCTTTATTTTTATACCCGTTATAAATTTTGTATATAAGTATCTTTTTTATATCATAAGCATAAAAAACATAATTTTTAAACATGTAGTTTTCAAAAAAAAAAAAAAAGGTTTTGTTATGAAATTTTATATTAACTCCTTAACGGTCGCATTAAATTACAGTTTAAAAATTCAAATTGCTTATTGGCACCACTTTTTGGAAAAAGAAATATTCACTTTATTTAGTGACAGCTAAAGTGATGCCATAATAAAGCCAATTACACTATTTTATAAAACTGGTGGGAATCAAACAAATCTGAATAATCTGAATATAAGACACAGTCCGTGAATATGACGGGAGCGAGAATTAAGGGGTTAAGAATAATCTATATGATTACAATATTCAATTGTTTAAGATATTAATCAAGATTGAAAAATTTCAAAACATTCTGAAAAACTTTTTTTAGCTCTTTATTTTGCGGAAAAAAAAGGTTTTGTTATGAAATTTTATACTAACCCCTTAACGGTCGCATTAAATTACAGTTTAAAAATTCAAATTGCTTATTGGCACCACTTTTTGGAAAAAGAAATATTCACTTTATTTAATGACAGCTAAAGTGATACCATAATAAAGCCAATTACACTATTTTATAAAACTGGTGGGAATCAAACAAATCTGAATAATCTGAATATAAGACACAGTCCGTGAATATGACGGGAGCGAGAATTAAGGGGTTAAGAATAATCTATATGATTACAATATTCAATTGTTTAAGATATTAATCAAGATTGAAAAATTTCAAAACATTCTGAAAAACATTTTTTAGCTCTTTATTTTGCGGAAAAAAAAACAAAAAAAGAAACAGACTTTTCAATTAAAGGTAGCTAAGAAAAAAATATCATTTTCTACTAACTGTGTTATCTTCTTGGCAATTTCGAAATCGATTTTTTTAGAAAGATTTTTTTTCTATGATATGAAAAAAGTTGGAATTTTTTCAGGCAGTTTTAAAGAAATATATTTTAATTCTATCTGCCTTACATTTCTTTTTACATTTAATTAGTACAATCGTTCTCTTTCTAATGTTCATAAACATTTCACAGTAAGAAATTTTAATTCAGAATATGTGAGGCATTCTCACAACATTTTAAATTTCATGAATAAAAATATGGTGAAATTAAACTTAATAAAATAACATTTTATACTTACAGACAAATGCGTGAATGATTCAAAATAAAGAAAAAATGATCAGCAGCGAAGATTTTTTTTTATCATTTAACTGAGATTTAAGTTAATCTTGCGAGTTTAATTTTTCTTACCGTTTTATCTCTTACCGTTTTAACTTTTTATTTTCTTCTAAATTTTTATTTGTAATGAATTTGCATTGTGCCCACAGAACATTCAAATAAGAAATAATAACAATGTAGTATTTTTAGTACAAAATTTTGGTATAACATTGTCTTAAAGGGATGTTAAGAAAGGAACGATAAGGGAAAAAGGGGATGGTAAGTATGAGGCGGTAAAGAAAATTACCAACTATTTTTAGGCAAATCATTTTAATACTAAGTGATAGAAACAATGTTCACTGATTTTTAGCAACAGTTATTTACATTGGATCAAATTACAAAAAGCAATTTAATTTACCTCGAAATGTTCAGGAATAAACCTTAGGGACAGTAAGACTGCCAATAAAGCCACAATGCTGGAAATTGATATTTAAATGCTGATTTAAATTCTGCAGTTTTCCTGTCAAAAAAATTTAGCCCTTCTCTTTCTAGCATATTGATAAGTCGTCATTCAGATTGCAGGTTCGTTAAATTCAAATTATTCCATAGTGCGTCGAAGAATAAGAACGTCTTCATAAATTAGTTCTAATATATATCAAATTCGTAACTTCAATAAGTAAACACACTCTACAGCTCAAATTAAACAACTTCTTCTTTAAAAAAAACTTATGTACATTTATTTACAAAACAATATTAAAATATTATTATTACTATTACTCTCATTTGAGAGTTCTATTTTTACCGATACACCGGTTCAAATCGAAAGTTACATATACACTGAAAAGAAAATCGGAAAACAATAAAATATGGTTGCCACAGTGCCGACTAACAGAAAATGGCAATCATCGCCAAGTTGGCATTCTCAACATCCTGCTCCCGACTGAACACTTAGTTCAGCATCTGTATTAAACAATTTAATAAACATAAGAACATACTTACATACATAACAAATTTTCGGATAACATACTTACGTACATAACAAATTTTCAGATAACATACTTACATACAGCTACAGATGTAAAAGAAAAAAATTATAAGAATGCTGCAATCTACAAAATAAAATAAAATACATGAATTGTATGAAAATTAAACAATAATAAGGGTAAATATGAGTAACAAAAGAAATTAAATGTTCGATAATAGTTCTTATTTTTAGTGTAAGAGTTTTAGTGTCTTTTAGTCCACTAAGTCCAATTCGAGATTGTGTAATAGCTGCACAGGTCGTTTAAGATCGCCTTTTGCAGTCTGTAATACACATGATCTTACTTTAGAGTCACGACTAAATATGAGTCCAGTAACACGACCACACTTCCACATATGTTTTGGGAGCTTTTCATCATGAATTATCACTATATCGTTAACTTTGAACTGCGGCGATGAATTTATGTTTTTCACTTGAAAAGCAGATCTAAGTTCTAACAAATATTCATTTCTCCACCTGTTCCAAAAGTGGTCAGTAATTTGTTGCTTATATTTATATTTTCTCGTCAACAAAATTTTATTGGATTTCTCTTGCGTACAAACTGGTAATCCATAAGAAGGTAAGGACATTAATCGTTTACCAACTAAAAAATGAGATGGCGTTAAAGGTGATGGTTCAGCATTTTCTTCGTAGAGATAACATAAAGGACGTGAACTAATCACAGCTTCAATTTCTGTAAGTATTGTTTCTAGCTCTTCATAATGGAGACAAGTTTTGCCTAGAACCTTTTTTAAAGGTGTTTTAACTGATCTGACCATTCTTTCCCAGAGGCCGCCCCACCAGGAAGCCCTGGGAATTATAAACTTCCATATTATCTTATTCTTTCTCAAATAATCAAAAATTTCTTACTTAGACATTCTTTTCCAAGCATCTTTTAACACCAAATCAGCCTTAGAAAATGTCTTGGCACTGTCACTGTATATTATTTTGCAGAAACCTCTCCTAGAGAAAAATCTTCGTAGTGCTAAGATAAAGGTTTCAGTACTTAGATCGGTGACTAACTCTAGATGTATCGCTCTCGTTACAGCACATGTGAATACGACAATATAAGCTTTCCCAGTACCTTCAGAAGTTTTATAATAAATCGGACCGGCAAAATCGACACCAGAGGTTTCAAAAACTGGTGTTTTGACGATTCTATCTTTCGGTAAAGGTGCTATTTCCACCTTTCCAGGAATAGCATTATGTTTTCGACATATCATACACGATCTTAAGACGGATTTTACAAATCTTCTTCCCTTTAATATAAAATATCTTTCACGAAGGTGAGCTAAAGTGACAGCTACACCAAAATGGTACATTCTTTCATGAGCATCGTTAATGAGTAATTTTACAAAATAAGATTTATTAGGAAGTATCCACGGATGTTTTCCTGCTCTGTAACTTCAGAAAACTGAAGTCGTCCGGATAAAACAAGTAAATTATTTTCATCGAATTGTGGATTAAGGTTGTACAAAGAAGAATCTTTATTAAGTGGTTTTTTTTGTTTAAGTGCTTCTATTTCAACTTTAAATGAAGTTTCCTGAGTTTGTTTAATCCAGTATTTTTCTGCTATTTCTATTTCTGAGGTAGTTAAAGGTCCTAAAAATTTAGGGTTTTTCAAATTGGCATTATGAATAAAACGCATTATCCAAGCAGTAATATTATACACGCAGTAATATTAAACTACTGAACTTTGCCATGTCAAATACTGGCTTAGGAGTAGAGTTTGATTCGTTACACAATAATGTTAAATTTTGTTTTGCTTTCATTTCATTAAAAGCTTCGGGATCCATTTCTATAGCCCTTTTTGAAGGCCACATATCTTCTGGTAGTGATAACCAAGGTGGGCCGCGCCACCATACTTTATTACCCATTAACTTCGATAAGTTTTCCCCTCGCGTAAGCAGACCTGCAGGGGTTTCCTTTCTGGGACAATAATTCCAGTCCTTTGGATCTGTAAATGACTGAATTTCGGTTACACGATTGGAAATAAAGGGTTTCCAGTTTGTAGTAGAACCTCTAATCCAACAAAGAGTTATTTCTGAGTCCGACCATAACTTTATATTTAAATTCGAAATATGTAATTTTTGTTTTAAATATTTCCACATTCTAGAGGCAACTATTGCACTGATCAATTCCAGCCGTGGAATAGTTAACTTCTTGAGGGGGGCTATTCTACATTTACTCCAAACAAAACTTGATTGAATTTCGCCAGTTAATGAAATGGAACGCAAATAAGCAACTGCTCCATACCCTTTGGGACTAGCATCACATTATATGTGAATTTGTGAATTTTCAGAAATGTTTATCATATTAGGAAAATATTTTCGGGCTATTTCAAATGTGCGTAAATGTGCAACTTCTGAACACCAAGTGTTCCACTCGCATTTCAAATCTTCGGGTAATTTATTGTCCCACTCTAAACCTCTTTGCCATGTTTCTTGCAACAAGGCTTTAATACGTATTACAAATGGATTCACAAATGCTAATGGATCATAAATTTTCAGTAACATTTTAAGAACTGTTCGTTTCGTGGGATCATCGATATAACACTCTTCAAAGGGCTGCGCATCTAACTTCAAAACATCAGATTCAGTATTCCATATCAATCCTAGCACTTTTAAGATACTACCTGTGTTCTCCTCACTTATACCTAAGTTACCAGATTCCCACATTTCCCTAAGTTTAATAGAATTTGTTTTAAACTTTCTTAAATTCATCCCAGCTTCTTTAAGAATTTCAGAAGATGTATCTGATAAATAATAAGCTTCGTTATCTAAATCTGATCCGGAAATAAAATCATCGAAATATAGGGAATTATCTAACACATCTACAACACTTGGATGTTGATCTCGATATTTCTTTATATGATGTTTAATTGTGGCAGCCAAAATGAATGATGAGCATGTAACGCCAAATGGTACACGTCTAAATCTTAAAATTTTGAAAATGTTGTTTGCGTCATTATCGAACCAAAGAAATTTAAGGCAATCTCGGTCTTCTTCAGTTACAGAAATTTGAAGAAAGAACTTTTCAATACCTGCACAAAACGCAGTATTGAATTTTCTGAAATTAATAATAATTTCTAATAAATCTGGGTTCAAATTTGGGCCACCGTACAAAGAATCATTTAATGATTTGCTGTTTTCTTTTGAGGAAGCATCAAATACCATTTTAACTTTAGTTGTGGGTTTATCATCAGGTCGGTGGGGCATAAAATAACCGCTATTTACAGTTTTATTAGAACATTCTTCCACTATGTTATTTAATTCCTGTTCAATCACAATTTCTTTATATTTCTGCAATAATTCCTTATTGTTAAGAATAAAACAATAAGTTACTCAATGACACCATTTTTAAGGAACTCTTCGCAGTGAACTGTATATTTCTTTATTTTAAAACAATAATTGTTAAGAGTGAAACAGTCTCTCTGGCCGTTTCCAAGTCAAACATTCCATTATTTCAAATAACAACAAAAATTCAGTGTTTCCACTCACTAGTAACTAAATTACAATCTATCGTCAACACGCAGACGATTGGAATAATAAATAAAATTACGGCGCTGACACAGCGCCCTCGTACGGGAGATTTTAATTACGATCAGTAACATACTCCCGACCGTTGAAACCTGCAGGTTTCAAAACTACTCTAATATATAATATACAATTACATAATACTACAAATAACAATGCAAAGATATAATTAATAACAAAGGAAAAATGGCAGAATTATTTTACATTTGAATACAATAAAACATATTATAGAAATTAAACATTAAAATATATTCAAAATATACCAAATATATACATTAAATAAATTAGTTTCCATTAATTGGAAGGGGACAAATACTTCTCACATCTCTCTTTATTATTGTACCGTTAGGTAGACGAATGCTCACTACTCGAACTTTTTTGTCCTTACCGAGAAATATCTCGGAAATCCTACCTGTTGCCCATTTTGTGCTGAGCATATTTTCATCTTTGATCAATACGAGAGAACCAACATTTATATTGTTTTTATTTATTTGCCATTTATTACGTTGCTGTAAGGTGTTCAGATAGTCCCACTTCCATAATTTCCATATTTGCTGGCTACATTTTGTTATTTTTTGCCAGTTGCTACGTTTGTTTTCCGAAATTTCAGTGAGCTGGGGTTCAATAATAGACGTTAAGGGCCTACCTATAAGGAAATGACCCGGTGACAGAGTCTTGAAATCGTCGAAATCTGATGATAATGGGGACAGAGGTCTTGAGTTCAAAACACTTTCAATTTCTAGAATTACTGTCAGAAATTCCTCTAAAGTGAGGTGCGCGTTACCAATTACACGTTTTAGATGGAATTTGAATGATTTAACCCCTGCCTCCCAAAGACCACCGAAGTTCGGCGCTTTCGGAGGAATAAAATTCCATTCGATATTTTCCTTTGCAAAATAATCAGCTAATGCTTCATCTGGGTGTCTAACCAAATTGTGAAGCCTTTTCAATTCTAAGTTTGCCCCTACAAAGTTTTTTGCATTGTCAGAAAATATTTTTGAACACTTTCCCCTTCTGCTAACAAAGCGCTTAAAACAAGCAATGAAGGCTGCAGAAGTGAGATCTGAAACGAAATCTAGATGAATAGCTTTGGCGCAGAGACAAACGAATATACATACATACACTTTATTATATGTACCTTTCCTTTGATTTTTGAATTTAATGTAAAAAGGGCCGCAATAATCAGTTCCAATAATGGAAAATGGAAATGAAGGTGTAACACGCTCTTTGGGCAAGTCACCCATAACTTGACTCGCTAATACAGGCTTGTTTTTAAAACAAGTGACACATTCATATGTTATTTTGCGACAGATGTTTCTACCATTAGTTATCCAAAATTTACGACGAATATGGTACAACAATGTTTGTGATCCTACATGTAAATACTTTAAATGAAAATATCTTACAATAATTAAAGTAAGGGGATGCTTACTTGGCAGAACCATAGGATGTTTTTCATTTGTTGTCAAATATGAGTTACCTAATCTACCCCCAACTCTTAAAATATTACTTTCATCAAAGAAACAATTTAAAGAATTTAGTTTACTTTTATTTGGTACTGAATTACCTTTCTGAAGACATTATATTTCTTCCTGATACTCACTCTGTTGAACCATCTTTATCAGTGATAATTCTGCAGCATTCAATTCTTTAGAAGTAAGATGATCTTTCACTCTATTAACATTTCGAAGGTTATGAATAAATCTAAGCACATAACATAAAATACGAATGATAGTTATATAATTATTACTAACACTAATAATATAATCTAATAAATAATTTTAATCATAAATAGCTAGAGTAACTAAAGAGTTATCATTTTCACATTTAACTGTTTTCTTTAGTTCATCAGAATAGTCATCTGGTGAATTTTGGTTGTTGCAGTCATTAGTTGGGAGAACAGTTTCTCTCAAAAAGGGTCGACTTTAAACCACAAATCCTTTTCTAAGAGCATATCAACACTGACGCCTCTGGTAAGGAGGTCGGCTGGATTAGACTTTCCCGGACAATGAAACCACGAATTGGAGTCAGTCAAAGATTGAATCTCGTTGACACGATTCGCTATGAATGATTTCCATCTTTTACTAGAACCTCTAATCCAGTACAAAGTGATTTTCGAGTCTGTCCAGAAGAACACATCTGATGGCTTCTTATGATCTACTATTTTCTTGACTGCATTACCTAGTCGGGCAGCAAGTAAAGCTCCCAATAGCTCTAATCTTGGTAAAGTGATTTTTTTAAGAGGTGTAACTCTACTTTTTGAAGTCACAAGGTTAACTTCAATAGCATTTTCTTTCACAATTCTGAGGTATATGACAGTGCCGAAGGCTTTCTTACTAGCATCGCAGAAACAGTGAATCTCTACCACATCTGAATTTTCTTCTTTCGTTGAATTTAGCACAATTCTTGGAATTTTTAGGTCGGAGAGGCATGGGATCTCAGAACACCATTGAAGCAACTTTTTTTAACATCTATTGGTAGATCTTCATCCCAAGCAATTTTTCTCAACCACAGATCTTGAAATAGGCATTTCATGCGAATAGTATAAGGAGTGAGCAAGCCAAGAGGGTCGAATATTTTTCCAATAGCACGCAGGATGAAGCGCTTGGTGTTTTCATTTTTTGATAAAATTTCTAATAAGCCTTTTACATCTACGATAAAGCAATCTTCACTCGTATTCCAAGACATTCCTAGAACCTTTGTTGAGTCAAATCCTAATTCAATTGGGTTATGTAGAGGCTGAGTATCAAACCCTTCTTGTTTCCATTGCTCTATCAAATCGTTATCATTAGTTGACCATTTTCTGAGTTTCATACTTGCCTCGCTCATAATATAAACAGCATTTCGAGAGATTTCTAACGCATCTTGCAAGTTGTCAGCACCAGCGATGAAATCATCAACGTAGAGGCACCTATCTAATAACTTTGTTGTTGTAGGATATCTAACTTGAAATTTCTTGATATGTTTTCTTAGAGTAGCAGCAAGAAGAAACGGGGAAGCATTCATACCAAAAAGAACTCGGTTGAAGCGATATATTTGTATACCTCTATCTCCAATCCATAAAAACCTCACTGCATCTCTGTCTTTCTCCGCTAGGGATATCTGCAGAAAGGCCTTTTCTATATCACCTATCAATGCTATTTTGTTTAATTTAAAATTGATAAGTAGATCGAATAAGTTTCGATTAAGATTTGGACCTGGCCAAAGACAATCATTTAACGATAATTCGCCAACATCGTGTGAGCTGGCATCAAAGACTACTCTCATTTTCGTTGTCAGGCTTTGTCTAAAGACAGGTTGATGTGGAAGATAAAAAAGTGGTTTCTCCACTGGCTTGTGCGTTTCCGTTATTTTTTCTATGATTTCTTTATTTTCATAATCTTTCTAAGTCTCACAATATTGAGCACGAAGCTCTAATTTTCGCTTCATTTTCACTTTAAGACAGTTTAGTCTATTATTGGCTATTTTGAAATTGTCGTTCATTTCTCGCCAATCTTTTTTCCATGGTAAGGTAACTTCGTAACGTTTATTTTTATAAGATACAGATTTTTCGAATATTTCTAATGCTCTATCTTCGTCAGTACATGTGGGATCGTCTTTTATCCCTAATGTTTCTAACTGAAAAAATTTTTGAACTTCTTTTGTCAAATCTTCATAGTTACAAACAAGCCCACAATGAATATTTTGCGTGATTTGATTGTCAGGATTTAATACGCTTCCACAGGCAATGAATCCAAATACCGAGTTTTGGAATTTTAAATTAGAATTGGGGACTTCAATTCGATCGACTTCTAAAAGATCATAATATATTTGAGCTCCCAAAAGAACATGAATTTTTCCAGGTTTGTAAAATTCTGGATCCGCTAATTTAATGTTATTAAGGTAATGTTCTGTTGGAACGTTAATCCGATTTACTGGAATAGTATCCGATATTTTTGGTACACAAGGAAGTTCTATTTCCGCCTTAAAATTTGAATTGTTCGAAATTAATGCTTTTACCTTGGAGTTAATATTCACGGAGATGCCATTTAATCCTGAAACCGCAACTTTTATTTTTTCTTTCTTAATTCCTAAATAATCAGCACACTGAATCGTAATGAAATTACTCATTGATCCAGCATCAATCAAACCTCTTAACGGCTTAAATTCACCAAATTTATTTTTAATATAAACAATGACAGTTGATAAGATGCCAGAACTTAAATAATTCATCTCACAAACAGATGTACCTGAAAATACTCTTTCGTTAGAAATGTGAAATGTTGCAGCATTCGGGTCTAGATTTGAATGCGCTACGATTTTATTCTGGTTTTGGGTATTGCAATCACTGACCTCGGGTTTTGAAATAGATTCATTTTTTCTATCGCTGTTTTGAATTTGCTTTTCATTTTCATTCTCGAAATGCAGTAAACTCGAATGTTTTTTCATACATTTCTGACAAGAATAAGTAGATTTACAATTTCTAACCGAGTGGAATTTTAAACAGTTAAAACAAATATTATTTTTCTTTACGAATTCATATCTAGAAGCCACTGAAAGATTTAAGAATTCTGGACATTTGTGCAAACCGTGGAATTCATTACTTTGACATTTAACACATTTAAATGTTTTTGAGTTTTTACCATTAGATGTAGATACCATACCAGTGATTCGTTGTTGAGCATTGCGTTTAGGAGTTACATTATTTATAAGAGGTTTGGAAACTTGCAGTGTTCTCGCTTGTCTTTTTAAAAACTCGATTAAATCTTTTAATTTTGGTAGCTCGTCTTTTTTTTGTTCACGTTCAAACCATAATTTTGTGGACCCATCTAATTTTTGCCACAATATATAAGTTATTATTGTATCCGCAAACCCTTCAATTTTTTGATCGAGAATTTCTAGAGATCTGATACATTCACTGGCGGTATCTGCTAAATTAAGAATAGCACTAGGTGTTTCACTTTGTATTGAATTAATGGACATTAATTTTTTAATGTGAGCAAACACTTGTTGTCTTTTATTGGAATATCTTTCCTCTAATAAGGACCACGCTGTTTGATAATTATCATCTGAAATCGTTATACCTTGTACAACTTTTGCAGCATCAGAATGAAGCGAAGATTTCAAATATGATAACTTTTGAGCACCCGAAAGTGCGCTATTATTGTGAATGCTAGATTAAAAAAGATCACTAAAATATATCCAATCCTGTACATTTCCTCTAAAAGAAGGTAGATTAATCGTGGGAAGTCGAACTTCCGTTACACTATTCTCTTGTTTCGGCTTTGATTCATTAAGAACCTTTATTTGTTTTTGTTTTGCTCTTTTAATTTTTAACCAAGTTTCATCTAACTCTTTTTCAATCGATGATTGTTCATCGATATATTTATCAATTTCCTCTTCATCGCACAATGAATATATTTTATCAAACATTTCTTTCAATTCTGCATTGAATTGATCACATTTCGTATTTACAAGTTCTAAAGAGCATTCATCAGAGTCACTTAATTTAATTTCACTCACGAATTTAGTAATTTTACATTTTAAAACTCTTTTTTTAGTCAAAATATTTTTTAGTTCAGTAGACATGTTAAAGAAAAGTCCTACCTTATTCGAAGAAACCAAGTCTCGTCGCTGATTCTTGACTCTAAAAGCAAACGATAAATCCGTTTACTTTGGCCTCGAAGGACCAATTCTTGTTAAGAATAAAACAATAAGTTACTCAATGACACCATTTTTAAGGAACTCTTCGCAGTGAACTGTATATTTCTTTATTTTAAAACAATAATTGTTAAGAGTGAAACAGTCTCTCTGGCCGTTTCCAAGTCAAACATTCCATTATTTCAAATAACAACAAAAATTCAGTGTTTGCACTCACTAGTAACTAAATTACAATCTATCGTCAACACGCAGACGATTGGAATAATAAATAAAATTACGGCGCTGACACAGCGCCCTCGTACGGGAGATTTTAATTACGATCAGTAACACTTATCTTTAAGCAATTTTCGATTTAAGTTAATAAATCGGTTTCTAGCATTGCTATAATTACTTCCTAAATCTCTTTTATCACCTTTCCATAATAATTTAGCTTCGTAACGGTGCTCAAGAAAACGCAAATTGTTTTCAAATTTTTCGATTATCTCTTTATCTAATTCAGAAATATTTCCTTCGATTTTCATCCCTAAAGTTTCTAACTCCCACAATGTTTTCAAATCATTTTGAATAGGTTTCATAACCTGAGTGGATAAGACCCCATCTTGCTTACTCTCACTATTTTTAATTACGTCCAATTGTCAGAGGGAATGCCCAAATAAATTTTCACAGACGAACAATGATTTATTTATGGGATATGTTCTTTCATTAATCTGATATAAATAGTTAGCTCTTATTAATGTATCAACATCACTATTTTCCAAATGTTCCCATCTGTCAAGACGAAATTTGGAAAGTTTTCTCTTAATCTTGATTGGAAGAGGAGGAATTTGTATCAAAGAATTGGTTATTAGCGGTGTGACTAATGCTTCAATTATTAAACTACGTTTTCTGTCCGTCAAGTGAATTAGCTTTAGCTTAACGACATCATAACATCGTTCTTCAGATTTTCTCGAACCGAAAGTATAGACAATTAATTTTTCCTTTCTAATGACCTCAGGTTTTAATTTTGAAACTAAATTTTCTGTAATAAAAGTTCGATGACTGGCAGAGTCAAATAAACAAAGAGCAGTTTCTGAATTTCCCCCGTTTCCACTTTTACATGCATTGTTTGCAATATTACTTCTCTATTGATATTATTTATATTGCTTTTACAATGAGATACGGAGGAAATAATACTATCTGAATTTTTTGATTCTTCTGTTTTTTTATTAGAATTACAAAGTATAGTATGATGATGTGTTTTACCACAAACTTTACAGTTTTCATTCGAAATTTTACAAAAATTCGCGATGTGAAATTTACATTTGAAGCACCTTCCTTCCCTTTTCAATTTTTCTCGCATTTCCGGAATGGTGAAAGACTTACACTTTTCAGTATTGTGATCAGTCTGGTTACAAAATATACAGTTATTTTTAATATGTGTGGTTAAGGTACAAGCTGATGGAACGAATTTTTTATAATTTGTCTTATAATTTTCCTGCTTCTCAGGGATTTTTTCAAAATGGTTTAATTAGACAGTGGCCTCGTGAGATTCAATTTCATCTTTAATGAAATTTATCAGCTCATTAACATCCCAGTCAGTGTTTTTAATTCGTTTTCTATTAAATTCTAGTGCAATATCTGATGGAATAAGTTTCAGAAGAATCGGACATAACAAGTGCCCATATGAACCTGAGGCAACACCTAAAGAATTAAGATTTCTTATTTGAATTTCGCATTCATCATATAAATCTCTAAGAGCTTTAATGTTACTAGAATTTCGTACTGGTTTCAAATTTAGCAGTTTAGTCATGTGACTATTTATTACCAGGTAATTACCAAACGATTTTTCAATAATTCTATAGCATGAGCATAATTTTCCTCAGTCAGCGAAAAGCCTGCTATAGTATTTGCAGCACTTCCGCCCAAAAGTGACTTTAAGTAGGAAAATTTATCAATCGGAGTTAAATGTTCATTATTGTCAATCGCATTCGAAAATTGACTCCAAAATTCGAGCCATAAGCACGAATCACCATAATATTTAGATATATTAAGTTTAGGAAGTTTAATCAAATTTTGATTCAGAATTTTTAGTAGAGAACTATTGTTGCTGCTACTATCACTTTCAATGTCTGAAGAATCTTGTTTAGTTTCAGCAGTAACTGTGTTATCATTTAAAAATTTTGAAATTTTATATTTCCATTCAATAATATTCTCATTATAAGATTCCGATTTCTCGATTTCTTTTTCAAATCCAGTACTTCGAACCAGTGGTTCAATTTCAGAATTTAATGATTTTAAAGTTTTCATTTTATCATTTAGTTGCTGTTGAAAAAGATCCAGCTGTGATTTTCTATTCTCAAGCTCTAATTCTTGTGTATTATCTAATAAATCCCTTATTTTATCAAATATTTTCGTAGTTTGACTACGAATCGTAGCTCTTTTTTTCTTCAGCGTTTCGAAATCCATCATAAAATAAAGAATTCAATTTATTCGATATTCGATACAGTTCAGTTAATAAATATATTCATAATTCAATTTATTCAATATAATTTAATTTGAGGTACTTACCTCATTCGATGATGAAATCCAGACATCCTGGAATCTTTGACGCCAGAAAAATGATACGTCGTCATTCAGATTTCAGGTTCGGTAAATTGAAATTATTCCATAGTGCGTCGAAGAATAAGAACGTCTTCATAAATTAGTTCTAATATATATCAAATTCGTAACTTCAATAAGTAAACACACTCTACAGCTCAAATTAAACAACTTCTTCTTAAAAAAAAACTTATACATTTATTTACAAAACAATATTAAAATATTATTATTACTGTTACTCTCATTTGAGAGTTCTATTTTTACCGATACACCGGTTCAAATCAAAAGTTACATCTACACTGAAAAGAAAATCGGAAAACAATAAAAGGGGGTTGCCACAGTGCCGACTAACAAAAAATGGCAAGCATCGCCAAGTTGGCATTCTCAACATCTTCAGCTTGAGAAAAAAGTTGAACAAATTCTGTGGCTGCATCTGAAGAGATTCTCTGTACAATTTTAGCAAGAGGGACGGTAAGGAATCTAAAATCCAGGGACAGAGTTAAAAAGATTATAACAACCGTAAAAATGTATGCAGGTTAATTTTTTGCTACATATTTATATGAAACATTAGTTCCAGTTTCGGAAAAAGAAGAACATCGAATTACTTTTAGTGAAACAATTTTATAGAGAGAGCTACAAACTAAAAAATCAGCATCAGGGACACGGGACAGTAACAAATTTCGTGGTACAGTTGGAACCCTAATATCATCTAAAACTTATTTATCTCGTTAATATTGTTATACAGTCATGCAATGGGAGTTTAACAGTATAAGAAATAAAATAAACACAAGAATATGTACTAAAATAAAAATTATTATTCAGGGACTTAAAAGTCAAAATTATGCGAGAATGCCTCATATAAGATATGTTGCTAGACATAAAGTATTACACATTTTTTTTTTTTTTTATCATAATTGGGTAAGACACATTTATATTGTTCAAAATGATACTTAGTTACTTTAGTAGTCTTATCAATTCTAATCTTTTAAAGTTATTTAAACTAAAGATTACAATCTCGGGTTACAGAACATAGTTGAAAACATTTTTAGCCCCCGGAATGCTATTTCTTTCTCACAGCTTATTTTGCCTCCAATAAATAACGTTACCTTGTGTACGCTAGCCGTAAAACAAAAGCCGATGTTTCATTGTGCGATTAATTACTCTACAGTCTTTTTAAAAACTTTTAAGCATATCACATTTTCAATGTTTATACCGTCGTATTGGGGAAAAAAAATTACTTGTTAATGCAATTTGTTTGAAAACTGTATCTTCATTTGTTTTTGAAATAATTGTTTTTATTTTTGCAGTTTTTAGCGGCATTTGTTTCATTTTGGCAACTCAAGTTCTCCATTTCTGTAGAAAGTAAAGAAAAAATTGTTGAAAAATAGCAATTATACCTTTTTATTGCCATTTTCTCATAAAAATTGAAAAAAAAAATAATTAAAATACCTGCTATTTTGAGAAAAATATAAATGAAGGATTTATGATAAAACATGGAGCTATTGAAAACTATATTTAATTTTAAGTATCTATATTAATGCAAATGACGTCATTTTACATAAAATAAAAGCGTGTTACATAAAATAAAAGTCATAAAATTGAAATATGTTTTGCAGTAGAGTCCCGATTATCCGAGTCCCGCTTAACCGAGTTATTTCCTTCTGGTGGGCTGGTGGTTTCTATTATTATGAAACAGCCATTATAAATGAAGTGTTAGGTGAAGATGAAAGAGCAGCCGTAAAATTTAGAACTCTGATTTTCTAGTCAGAATGAAAAAAGAAATGGCCATAATTTTTTTTTCAAAAAAAAAAAAAAAACAAAAAACAAAAAAAAAAAAACATTATGGCCATTTTTTTTCCATTCTGACCAGAAAATCAGAGTTCTAACTTTTTACGACTGCTCTTACATCTTCACCTAACGCTTCATTTATAATGACTGTTTCATAATAATAGAAGCCACCAGTTCACCAGAAGGAAATGAAGTAATGGAAATGCCCGGGGGGGGGGGGGTCACTAAATTCTGAAAAAGCAGAGTTCTTGTTCTCTAGTTTGTGTATTAAAATCTCTAACGATTTTCACATTTAATATATTTTTATAGATTGCCAAATAGCAACTTCAAAAAGCATTTTTATGTGAAAATATGATTTCAGTACAGCCTCTAAAATCCGGAATCGTCCGGACCATGACTAAGACGGATTTTTAAAAATTCCGTATTTCTCAAAGAATATCAAAAGTACTTGCGAAATTCTTAATGATGCATTTATTCATAATTTAATTCAGAGGTAAATATCATTTATGTCAGAAAAAGTGAAAATTACATATTTAAGAAAAATTATATTTCCAATGTTACAGAAAAAAAAAATTCTTATAAATAGTGAAGTCATTTCTCCTTTTAGAATTTCCGAAACATTCATGTCAATATTATTAGCTTAATTTTTTTCGGACGTTCTTTCACAAGTTTTCCTTTAATTTTATAGAAGTGAAGAATATTGATTTCTGAAATACAGTCTCGTTTCTCTAAAGCAGATATTAATTCTCCAATCAAATTTATTAGTATTAATTAGTAATAATTACTTTTATTTATTAATTACTTTTATAATTTATTAGTAATAATTACTCAGTGGCATCTTTTCTTCTGCTAGCTCCGCGTAATCATTCCAATAATCTTCTAACAGCATTATCGATAGTTCTATTTAACACAGCGAGTGCGATTTTGCCGTCCTCTAATCCATTGCTTTCGATCTCCAAAATTTTAATTCGTACACAATTTCTATTTTTCTTTTTCTCGTAAGTTCGTAGCGTAAAAAAGAATGGTGACTTAGATGACTTTGATGCCAGATTTCCTGACGGCGGATTTTTTGAGGTTACAATGCAATGCATTCAAATAAAGCTTTGAAATTTATTACAAGCCATACTTTCGTATTAGCCGCACGCCAGGAATTAATGTTCGAAGCAATTGCCAAAGAACGCGAATTATAGCACCTTTTTTTGATTCTCATAACTGCAGTGGATTAAGCGCGAATTTCGATTATTTCTCTGTCAAAGTTTTGTTTTTGTATATTATTTAATTAATTTTATTTATTTATTAATGAAATTTTGTTTTTTTAATGGTAATACCCAAGTCTGACACTGATAGACTTTAGAAGTATTTTTACGATCAATTTACCTTATTAATTTCTGATCCTAAGCGAGCCGAGAGCAAAGTACCAATCAACTCTATTCGCGGCAAAGTTATTCTGTTTACTGGGGAAATCTGGTTTTAGATGCTATGAAATTAACAGAAACTTGGTCGTAATCTTGCACTCTCAAATAAACAACAGCACTATAAGCCTTTTTGACTTGCATCAGAAAAGCAGTGAATTTCAACATTGTTTTATATCAGATGACAAGAAAACAAATCTAGGGATTTTAATTTGATTTAATTTAGAGAGTTCTGAACACCATTGTGTCCATTTTCGCAGATGTAAATGGGGAACTCAGTATCCCAAGACAGCTTGTGGATCCATAAATCTTGAAAAAGACATTTAAGTCTTATAGTAAATGGAGATAGGATACCAGTAGGATCATAATTTCTTCCAGAAGTCTGTAAAACAAACCGTTTAGAATTTTTCTTATTCTTTAAATATTCTATTAAACTCGAAATGTCTAAGCTAATAGAATCTTGTTCAACATCCCACGACATTCCTAAAACTTTCAATGAATTTATAATTCTATGATTTTGATGAAATGGAAAAATCTCGAACCCTTCTTTCTTCCACCGTTCTACTAAGGATTTGTCATTTGTTAACCATTTCCTCAAATTGAAACTAGCTTGATTCATGATTATCTTAGCCTCATATGAAATCTTCAAAGCTTCTTCTGTATTATCGGTACCGCTCACCAGATCATCTACATAAAGACAAGTATCGAAGATCTCAAAAGTTTCTGGATTTTGATCCTTAAATTTTCGTATAAGCTCTTTTATTGTTGCAGCAAGGAGAAATGGGCTAGCATTTAATCCAAAAAGTAAACGTTTAAAACGATACACTAGAATTTTCAAATTATCAGACGCTTTATTTGACAGATCTTCGGTAACTTTCACAAAGATAAATCTGACAGCATCTCTGTCCTTTTCTAATAATGAAATTTCGAGAAATGCTTTCTCCACATCCGCTAAAATTCCTATCTTATTCAATTTAAAATTAATGAGCAAATAAAAAATACTAGGATTTAAACTGATACCAGGCGACAGACAATCGTTTAAAGAAAGTTGACCTACATCGAGAGAACTAGCATCAAACACAATGCGTGTTTTCGTGGCGACACTATCTTTTCTAAAATCTGCTCGATGTGGCAAATAGAATATGGGTCTGTCTGGTCTAGTTGAATCTAACACTTTTTCAACAATATCACAATCAAGATATTCTTTCAAAATCTCTTTATACTGATAAAACAAATTATCATCGTTTCGCATTTTATTAGTTAAATATTTAAATTGTTTCTCAGAGACTTCATAGTTGTCGTTCAAATTTATCCAATCATTTTTCCATAGAAGGACTACTTCGTAACGATTATGTTTACAGGAAACTGTTTCTGTAAAAAATTCCAATGCCTTACCTTCATTATTACAGCAAGGATCATCCCTAATTCCAATCCATTCTAAATCGAAAATTTTGCTTAATTCTTCTTCTACATTGAAAATTAATACACAATAATTATCATTATTATCAGTATTCGAATCAGAAATGCCATCTAACACCACGTACTCAAATACGGTATTCTGCGAAATGGCGTTAGAACTTCTTAAGCGAAATTGACCAGTTTGCAATAATTCGTAGAAACACCCAGTCCCTAACAAAACATGCATTTTATTAGGTTAATTTACTTTTGGATCTGCCAATCTCACATCTTTAGGCAGTTCGGAAAATGGAAATCTAAAATAATGCACTGGTATAAAGTTTGTTATTTTTGGAACGATCAAAAATTTGTTGTTCTCTTATAATAAGCCTTAATCGAAACAGTGGCCCTAATTTTCCATTTGGCACTTATTTGAGAAACATTCAAACATGAAACAGAAATATTAAATTTATCCCTTCTAATTCCTAATAATTTTGCAATGTTATCAGAAATATATGAATAATTTGAGCCGACATCTATTAATACAGAGCAAGTATATTTGACAGACACATTCTCAATATTAATTAAAGCAGTAGATAAAATAGTGTCTTTTCCCCTTTGACATGAATTATTTACAGAAGTGCCTACGAAGTCACTGTTCCTATTTTCAAAACACTTAGCTTCGGGATTTAACCTGTATTTTTCATCGTAGGTGGGAGGAGATGAATTCGCAATCATATCTGACCCTCCTGACTGCTGACTGTACTCCATTGGTCGAAAATTATTTTTTTTCTCTTTTTATGTGAAGGAGAGATGAATGACATTTAGAGCAATTCGTACACGAATAATTAGATGTAGAGTTTCCAGCAGAATGGTTTGAGTTTGATGAACAGTTGAAACATATTTTGTTTTCGAATTCAATGCGGTCCTTGACAGACATCTTCTGAAAAATATTGCATCTAAATAAGGAATGTGAATCATTTTTGCATCAAATGCACTTAGAATTATTTGCACTAGTGTAAAACGGTGCCGCCTTTTCTGTTGCTTGCTTTTTTTGACTGACAGTGTTAATGTTTGTTTAGAAGCTTCTACAGTTCGAGCATGATTTTTTAGAAAGGAAATCTACACTGAGATTTTCGCCAATTCATCTTTTTGGATTCTCGTTCCCACCAAAGCTTACAAGAATAATCTAGCTTCTGAATTAACACGTATGCAAATATATCTGAAAATCCCTCTATTTTTTGCTCAAGAACTTCTAATGACGTAATGCATTCAGTTACGTTGTCCACTAATTTTAAAATTGAAGGCGGATTTTCAATTTGAATGGAGGGAAAAGACAAAAAATGCTTCAAATATATAATTACTTGATCTCGTTTACTCGAAAATGTATCTTATAAAAGATTCCATGCTATCGCATAATTTGTATCAGTAATTGGTATCGGCTGAATAATCCTTAAAGGATCAGCATGCAGTGATAATTTCAAATAAGAAAGTTTTTGCGAAGTTGATGAAGCTGAATTATTATGAATACTAGAAATAAAAATGTCTCTAAATGATAACCACTCATGTAATTGCCCACTAAATGTTAGCAAATTTAATTTAGGTATGCGAATAGTTTCGCTAACATTCCCTTCGCGTTTCGTTAAAACTGGAGCTAATTCACATAATTTTCATTTTACAATCTATATATATAAAAGAAAGTCTGGTTTTGTATTAATCAACGCGCAGCCCAAACTACTGAACCTAAAATTTGGAAATTCGGGGTAAAAATACTTCTTATGACATAGAGTGCCGCTAAGAAAGGAATTTCTAAAATTCCACCCCCAAGGGGGGTAAAAAAGAGAACGAACTTTTAGAAAATTCCTTAAAAATCTGATTTTATAGTTATTTTTCAACTGATAACATATTTTAGTGTATTTTTGTATGCTGAATCGAATGGTACAAACTAAATTTTTTTAAGCCCAATAGTTCGAGAAATATTTCATATTTTTCTAATTTGGCACTATCATTGCCGCCAAAACCTGAATTTTTCAAGTGATAATTTCTAAAAACTTTTCATTCTGTTACTATAGCAAGGGAAAAAATTCAAATTGAATAATTTTTTAACCAATCCTTTCGGTTAAATAAAAATAACTTCGTCAATTAGAAAAAAAATTCAAACGCCTTAAAAAAAAAAAAAAAAAAAAAAAAAAAAAAAAAAAAAACTGTGGTACTTTTTCGTTCTAATTTTCGTTGCGATACCATGCCAAAATGTATGGTATCGCTCCATTTATTTCAACCCTAATCGTGCAAACGATTTTTATTGCAAACCGTGCCACACATTAACATTTGCCAATTATTGAACGTGAATATTTTTATGCAGGATTTTTTAATGATGGAATTTATTTTATTCCATCATAATCTCGCAAAACTTTTTTATTTGTTATTTTTTGAATAGAAAATATTTATTACTGATACTCATATAGATTTTACCATTTCGCAGTTAGCTCTTGATGAGGAAGCTACAATAAAATAATTTCAGAAGTTAGGAATTACACATATAAAAATGTTTTGTTAAAAAAAACATGAATGTCTTCATTGAAATAATGAAATGTTTACTCCAATGTGAGACATACGTATTACGTACGCCATGCTTCAGTAGTAAAAGACTTTTACAATTTCAAGACTGCAGTTTAAATTGACTATGTTTTATTACTTGCAAAATATTTATTTATTCTTATATTTTAAGTATTTATTTTGGTACCCGTCGACCAATTTCGCCAAATTATATAAATCGCCAAACCACTCGCCAAATTATATAAATCGCCAAACCACTCGCCAAATTATACAAATTGACATAATTTTTATTTTAAATCACGAAAGAACAAATAAATTAGTATAATATTAATAAAAATACATTTAAAATGTCGAAATAAAAATCACCTGATGACGTAAATACGTGCAACTTGCTTAAAGTCAAGTGAATGTTACATTTACGATCAATCATTATTGGCATTTAATCTTATAGTTTGGCAATAGATTTTTGGTCAACAGGATAACCAAGTAGTACCATTATTTTTATTGATTTAAAAACTGGTAGGTCAAAGTCTGTAATTTTCAAAAGTTATATTTTTTAAATGTTTATTTTTTTTATCAACAATTTTTTTTTTCAAATGTATCATTTCATTTTTGTGCCAACTACTACGCTTGGTGACAATGGTGTTGGCATAACAGGGAAATACCAAAACAGTTACTGATTTTATTTCAAATGTAAAGAAAAAAGGTTTAATGAGCAATAAATATTGTAAATATGACTGTAATTCAGATTCTACTGAACAGAATTTTGTAGAACTTACACTGTTAAATAGTAAATTTGTTTTATAAATGGTTTAACGTAAAAACCATCATTCTAAGCTGCTACGAGAGTTCTAAAATTAGGTGAACTCGATTATGAAAGATTTCAAGTCAACTAATTAAATGCACAGTGAGTTAGATAATATTTCAGGGATTTTTTCAATATTTATCATATCATTCTGTGTTGTTTAGTTACGGAGCTATGCGGAAAAAGTTTTCAGTGGTACCTTAAAGGAAATTTGAAGATATACGCTACTTAGATAGGGTATACTAGTGAGTATATATGCTATAGTTATGGAAGTTGAGCTGAGTTCAGAATTCAGAAGTGATGGAGTATATATACCTACCCCTACACCCCAGAGAGTTCTATAATCAGGTTAACGCGATTAGGAAAGTTATATTTGACAATCTCAATATATATATAATGTAAAGAGAAATTTCATTCCGGCCGCATATATCTTGAGTTCTGCTGAATAGATTTTGTCGGCACTTACATTGTTAATTATATATTTTTTCAGAAAAGATGTTAGTATAAAACATAACGCTCTACATTGCTTAGTTAAATAATAATGGGGAAAGTTCTAAATCAGATGAACCCAGTTTTGAAAGATTTACTTTTTTTAAAGGTTCCACTGAATGAATTTTTATGGGATTTAAACTATTAATTAGGTCATTTTTAGGGAAGGTTTCGGTATATTTTCCAGTTTAAAAGATTCTGATAAGTGGATTTCGATGCAACTTGATCGGTTAGTTAATTTTTCAGTGAATGTTTTAGTATAAAGCACATATCATTTGCTGTTGCTTGGTTGTTAGGTTGCTTGATTGTAGAATTATAGATGAAAGTTCTAGAATCAGGCTAACCCAATTATTATGAACGATCAGCCTTTTGAATAAGTCCAATTAACAGATTCTGGTGAGACTTGCACTGATAATTTTTCATGAACGCTTTTAGTATATTACATATTTATTGTTCTTTACCGAATCCTACTCTAACAGATCAACTAAAGAAATTGGTCCTTAACAGTCTAAATTTTGTATGACTCAATAAAAGATATAATAGCGTAATGTCATTCATATTGCTTTCAGCAATTCGGTTGAACACACCAGGTAAATGTCCATATTGCTTTATGATCAAATTCACATATATATTTTTTTTCGTTCAAGATTTCTTTAGAAAAACCGACCAGCGTAGCGGGTGAAGGCGGCTAGTTAAATATATTCTCTTGAACAGATTGTTGCTTAGCAATATATTTATAATCATCTTTATCGTCACAAAGTTGAAAAATTTTCCTAAATATCTCTGCAGATTCTTTTTCAAACGCAGACGATTTTTTTCATAAGCTCCAACTCAAATTTATCCAAACCACATTTATTCGTGAGCTCATTTGTAGCCTTCGTTAGATTGAATTTCAATAATTTTCTTTCTTTTAAAATAGCGTCCATTTTTAAATAATATTTCAGAAGAAATACTAATTATAATAAAGCAATAAAGAGGTCAGAACATCCCCTTTTCATGGTATCCAAGGCCGATATTAACAGCACTTAGTTCTTTTTTAATAATGTTCACAAAACATAGATACAAAAGTTTCGAAGCTAAATTTTTATGAACATGATACATTGACGAAATAAACTACTTATCCATAGGGATCCCCGGCTCGACGGACCACAAAATATATGAACCTTACTCATTTAAACACAAAATATTTTTTGGGCTGTATCACTATTTATTTATATCACAATACGATTAGCGAACACTCTGGTTGCCATCTTACTTCACAACACTTTCTCTACTCCTTTCACTTCACATTTTTCAATCCAGGAGAATTCGCGACGCCCTCTTACGGGACTTGTGGTCTCAGTTTTGAACAATAAACAGACACCATAAATAAATTCTACACCCTCGAATTAGCTTAAATACAAATGTTCATGAAATTCGTATGATTGATTTCAGTGAAATTAATTATTTTAAAATGAGCCTATTTTAGAGGCTGTATCCTAATTGTAGTTCGGTACTCGATTGTTGAAATGCTGCAGAATGACTATCTCACCTAAATTAATGAATTGTCCTACCAGTGGCTGAGAGGTTCTGCTCTCGAAGCTGGTAGACGGGAGGTGCTGGGTTCGAACCTAATCGCGCCCGTTGGCCTAAACATACGCAGGTTTCGTGGTTTTCCACTAGCCATGGGAAACCTTGCACAAATATGGGTTAGGTTCCCTTAGAAAGACCCCCACGAAGGGCAATCCCCCTAGGGCCTATATCCTTCGAGTAGATAATCAGCCGTCAAAAAGCAACCCAACCTAACCCATTAAAGTATTATTTTTTGCCAATGTGACCATTTCACTCGCTTAATTTGTTTCGACTATCACCAGCCCAAATCTGTAAATTGCCTAAAATATACGTTTTACAAATTATACTTTTCGGTACATCACAGACAGATTTAAACCAATATTTTGACATTTTTTAAACATAATTCGAAAACCATCTGCAACAAAAATTTGAAATTGAGAAATCTCATAAATCAGGACATAATAAATATAACTCTATCAAAAAATTGTAGGTTGCAATTCATATTTGTTTCGAATATTAATTTCATAATTCATCATTTATATTATATTTTTTTTAAATTACAAATCCAATGTATTTATGTTTGGTTTTTTTTAGTATCATAACCACACACAAAATTATCACATTAGAATTATAATTTCAGAAGATACTAATAAAAATGTGAAAATGTAACTTATCATTAGAAGCTTTAAATTTTGCAAGCTTAAAATTCAAAATCGCATCATCCAAATGACTTAAAATTTCGTTTCTAGGCATTGTTTGTACCGTAGATTTAAAATATATTGTTGAAGTTGGTGTTGCCGTTGAAAAAAAAATAAAGTTTGGCCTAGTTTTGATTTGTAGATGCCCATCTAAGCAATTTTTACATACATCATTTAAAAGTAGACTTTTGTCAATAGTTTGACACCAGTAATTTTCGTGTATTATAATTAGTTGCAGAGTTAGTAAGAGGGGGGGGGGGGGGTCTTTTTTGTTTCCACGACTGTATATGTACCAGATAAAGTCATGTTAAGGTTTCAGACAGCAATAAACTATTTTATATTAGGATGAAGATTTTAAATGTTGTTGGATGCAATATCCATACATATTTTTAAAAATATTAAATCATGAATGTTCTTGTCGCTGTTTACTTGTAGCCAGACGAGTTAAAAAAAGGCCACTTTAAAGTGGCTTTATTAGGAGTATGTGTTACAATATGGCCGTAGTTTTCTAGATGCATTACTCAATTTTAATTTAGGGATATTTTGCATGTATTACAGAAAAATTGAACAAAATAGAGAGTTTTTCTTGTAAAACTATTTTTTGTGCTTGGTCTATCTACGGGCATGCTGTTTCGAATAGCCAAAATTGCAATTTAAATTTGCACTTTATTCCACAGAACTCTATTTAAACCGCTTTGATATATTCAATAGTTTTTTGTAAATACAGACACAAAAAAATGTTAAATTGTTTTTGTTATATAATATCCTGAAAATGATTTACTCGTTAATAAGACAAAGCCTTATACTACCTGGCCTTATTGGGTGCTTTTCTGGTTTTAACATATTTCACTTTAAAAAACAAGAAGAATTAAAAATACAGAATATTTCAATTTTCATTATAAAAGAACATTACGTCATTTCGGACGTCATATAAATATTGTAAAATGTAATCAATTATTTACTCTGATTTCATATGAAATCTCGCACACAGTTTTAACAACAAGGTGTCGAAAGATTCATTGGTCCGAAAATGTCAGAGGAAGTCGCTATCGGTTGTGGTTAAACTATTTTCACATATCAAGGACACATAAACTGTCAAATACAAGCTGCCATTAGTCTGCCATAAACCATTTCCATTAAGATATAGGCGAATGGCCTTATTAAGAGCATGGTCTTACTTCGTAGATATACATTATTACCTGGTATCAAGTACTAAGCTATTTATCTTATTTTAAATGCACGCAATACATAAAAAAATAAATTCATGCTGAAAATAATTTTAAAAATCATACCAAAATCAACAAATTGAGAAACGGATTTTAAACAGGTTTCATTGCAAAGCACATTTTATATCCATTTCACAATACGGTGTAAAAATTTAAATTGCTCGATGTTTAGAAGTTAAACAATTGTTGTAAAAATGAAATTTATCCGGAGGTATTGCCACTGGCAATATGACATCAGAGTTACTCTCGGAGATTTTTAGATTCATAATATATGTTGCTTGTAATTCAAACATTTTCTAACATTGAAAATTATGCATGTTGTTTAGAATGATTATGTCGTATATTTTACACTGTTTTTGCCATTTGTAATATAACTTTCTTTGTTAATAGTGAAACATCTTTCAGAAGACTTAGAAAGAGGTAAACTAGATAGTTGTGCGTATTTTACTTGATAAGTGTAGGTGTTGGTTTTAAGGAAAGAATTCCAGATTTTTGTTACTGAATGCTCCAATATTCCTTTCATTTCTTTAAAATAAACATAACTTATGATAAACACCAGTTACATTTTTTATAGTATGCAGCAATCGAAAGTGCTTTTAGAATATTTATTATAAATTAATACTTTAATTTTTATTTCACAGTATTAAGATACCTTATAATTAAGAAAACAAGTAGACATTTTTTATTTATTTATTTTGTAATTATCAAATAAGTTCTAACTATATTTTGATATTATCTTTAAACACGCACGGTAAGTAAATAATGTACGTTCTTTCATATTTTTCTTATTTTTTTCATATTTTAACTCTAGCCTAAGATCATGTTACCTGATATTGCATTCTAGAAAAATAATGTCAGAAATTGATTTTTAGGCTTTAAAAGGTGCTGGCGTATGATGTAAACTGTCCAATTTTTTATGTTTACAAACCGTAAATGTTAACGCAAATTGAATTAAATTCGTATTTTTTCATCAATTTGACGTTTATTAGTTTTATATTATTACTGGACATTGTGTTAAACAAGGATGTAATTAATGTTAATAATGTTAACAATTACTGTATAGACTTTAAAGTACGCCGCCAGTGTTTTTATGGACTACATACCGTTTAAAGGTTAATATTAGAAGACGTAGATAAACGTAAATACAGTTAGGAGTGAGTTTCAAACACATCACTCTGCGTGACTTACAAGTTAGTTTGAAGTAGATGAAACTGTTGAAAATGATCACAGACAACGTGGGTGAATATAGCCATCATCAACAAACACCGCAAGTGAAGTGAAACTTGTAGGTCGATATTTCTGATTCCCTTGTTTCACGTTATCAGTAGTTTTTTGATCAGAACGGTCATCAGTTTGAATACAGACTTTAATTCTATAAATCATTTATTCTTGTAGTTGCATTTTACAACTATAAACGAAATATGTGTTAAAAAATAACATTAATCATTAGGATATTCAAAATGGGCTTATTGAGTTACAGATCATAAGTGAAAAACATTTTTAGAATTAAAAACTAATAGATTTTTTTTTAGCTCACTGACAAAATTAAAATAATTTTTTTACAATAAAAATATCAACAATGTATTAATATAGAATATAGAATTATTTTAAAAGCGATAGATTTACAATAGACCATGCCAGGAGTTACAGCTGAAGAAATCGCCGAAAATCGTGACTTAGAGCAACCTTTTTGATTCTTTAAATTTCAGTGGTTTAAATGTATAGCTCGAACATATGTTTGTTATATGTGTATTTATTTATATTATTTATTTATTGATTGATTGATTTTTTAATATTTCGTTGCAGGTTGTCAGCCAGAAACAAATGCTAAACTATTTATATCGTTTTCAGAGTAAATGGATCAATCTCTCGTAAGGTGTGTCCCATCGAAATAAAGCCACCGTGATTGTGTGCTGTAATTGGGTACGAAAAAAACCAATAAGAACGAAACAAATATATTAAGAAAGTCTACGTACAAATGCATATTTATCAGGAGTAACTCACTCCCTGCCTTACCTGGGAAGGAAAAAAAATTAATTTGTAAAAAATAGAGAGGAAAGGGTGTCCCGCCGAAATAAAGCCACTACCGTTAATAGACAATATATACGACATGGTTATATATGACTCTGAATATACGATATGGAATATCTTTTACCAATCCTTGGAGGATAGTAGCATCAATATTCTCCCATGCTTCAATGATGACGACCTTCAATTTTGGCACAGGCTGAAACTGTCTTCCATTGCCATATACTTTCTTACTGAGGATACCTCACCCATTTTCTTGGGGATTGTGATCAAGGGAAAAGAACAGGTCATTCCATGACATGTACTCGATTATCCAAAAAATATTACCAGGACAATTTTGCAACGTGAATGGAGGTTCTGTCCTGCTAGAAATTCCAACTTAGTCAACCAATTTTCTTTGAAAATGGCAGTAAATGGTTTTCTAGCATTTCTTGGTAATCGGTAGCCTTCATGCAGTCTGAAAGAGCAGCCAGGTTATGTTTACTTCAATATCCAAAGCCTCCCCACACCATTAATGAGCCTCCACCTTGCTGTCTTTTGGAGAAAATTTCCTCTTCTTTCCTCATGTCATACCAATAGAAAGCAAGGCCAGCTGGCCCATCCAAATTATTTTTTTTATCATCTGAGACTATAACACGATAACATAGTACTTCCAGGTTTTATGATATTTGGCCCAGTCGACTCGCCTTTGCATGTGGATAGCTTTCAACATGGACTGCTGTTTCCATTTCTTATATCGCAAGTTGCTTGTACATTTTTTATTCCGTGACAGGGTTGATTTTGTCACTAGGATGTTATCCTCTTTGGCCAACTGTTTTAGGGAAATACCACCTCTTTAGAAATGACACAAAACTTCTCTTGACTGCCTGGAAGTCATTTTTCTTTGGGTACACCTCCTTTTTTATATACGTACGCATTGCCCTGATTTACAAAATTGCCTATTACGGTTTTAGATCGTTTGATTTGCTTAGATATTGGTCTATGTGAAAGACCTTGTTCCTTAAAAGATGTTACCTGTCCTTTATCGAACTTTGATAGCTGGGTTTTCTTTCCCATTGCAATAATGTAGGAGAATTAGAAAATACATCCTTCAAAATTCTGCACAAAGTTCGACTTGCATAGAACAAGTATTTGGCAACTTCCTGACGTCATAAACATGTTGAACACAGCAGCTCGGATGTAAGTATTTACCAATACATACTAGTATTGGCAGTGGCTTTATTTCGGCGGGACACTTTTCCCTCTCTTTTTTTACGCATTCATCTTTTTCTCTTGTCAGATGGGGCAGGGAGTGAGTTACCCCTTGTAAATATGTATTTCTATATATGTTTTCTTAATATATTTGTTTCGTTCTTATTTGTTTATTTCGTGCCCAGTTACGGCACACAATTACGGTGGCTTTATTTCTTTGGGACACACCTTAGTACAGTTGTAAGCTATATAGATAGCTTTTTAAAAGATTCATGCTTTAAAATTACTTTAAAGTCTCTAAAGAATGAGTAAGCTGTGATGCAGTGTTTAAAAAATTGCATTTAAAACTATATATTTTGTTTCCATTTGCAGATGTAAAAATTGGAATTGTTCGATGTTTAGAAGTTAAAAATATGTCGGTAAAAGTGAAATTTATTAGTTAGGTCTTTGCCACCGTCAATATAATGTCAGCGTTACTCATCTTTGCTTTATAATGTAGACTTAAAGTACATATTCAGTTTCATGCACCCTGTATTAAAATATTTATAAGAGAAAAATATCCTTTTAGACATTTATAGTAAGTAACACTAAATCCATTAGCTGCAGTTTTCATCACATACTTGCAAAAATTAAACTAAGGTGAAAATTAATGCAGAAATTTCCGTATCAAGTTTTCTTTACCAATTGAAAAACTAACTTAATTTGAATTAGAAATGTGACTGCGAAGAGGCTTATATAAAGGTGATTCAATTAGCATTTATCTAATTTTAGTATAGTGTCTTAGAAAATTAACGAAAATGTTCTTTACGTGGATAATCGCATAATAAATAAATCAAATTAGAAAATTCATTTTTGTGAAAAGTTTGTAAGATTAATCTAACATGATACAAAAAATTATTGACATTTATAGTTATTCTTAAAAATAAATGCTATTTTCTTTGATCAATTTGAAATATTGCTAAAAGCCAATAAATTTTAATTATTTTGAAGTATTTACTGCAATCTTTATTCTTAAATGGTCATTCTTCTAATAATGAAAAGCAATATTCAGGTGAAACTTTAACACGTTTTAAAAGCATAATCAATATATATTTAAGTATTGCGCGGCAGCGCAATACTTATTTATTTCCAGTGTCACTTCTCAATGTTAATTTAACATGGAAAAGCCTATGGAGATCGTAACTTTTTCATTTTTTCTTCCCACCTTTTTGTCCCTGATGCCACTCATTTTTTATTCTTTACTAATTCTATTGATATTATAAATTTAAAGTGTAAAAACTTTTGCCTGACGTTAGGGTCAAAACGAATGGTAAAATGCCTTTGCATATGGATGAATTATAACCCAGAGAGAAACATGGGCCAATTTTTTTTACATTATTAAAATATTTTTCTTAATAATTCCAATTTTCCATTTTCCATTGAAAATCAACGGACATTTTTCATAGAAAATGTAACATTTTTACTTCATTGTTGCAAAAATTTCAAAAGCCGTAATAATAATTTATTTCTCTTTAGTTGAAAGATTTTCACGTGAAATATTAAATTGAGCTAGGTTTTTTTTTTCAAAAATTTAAAAGGTGAATATGGCGTCATAGTGGAAATTAAAAGAATATTTTCAAAATGCGTTTTTGCTTTGGTCAAGTTTATATTTTAGTAAAAACTTTCTAGTGGATAGCTATTTTTACGCAGGTAGCGAACTTAGTGGGGAATTAACTTAAATTTTAAAATGTATTTTTTTTCCGAGATGAGAACTATTTATACCCCAAGTTAAACTTAGGTAATAATTTTCTGATGTGTTTACATCACCCCTTGGGAGAGAATAAGGTTTAAAAATTTAAGTAAAACTTTTATTTTTTGTTGTATCACAGCTATAATATTGTTAAATATTAGCAGTAAGGATTCAAAACGCTTTAGATTTACATTCATAGCGTTCCTGAGTGGGCAATAGGTTATATAAATTTAAGTGAAGTTAATTTTTTATGTTTTGATTATAGATTTTTAACGTTCAGATTAGAAGTTTTTGTCCAAACTACCGGAACCTGCATTACTACAGTGGTGAAACATTTTGAATTACACATTGGTAAACTGCATCCCACATTGTGATGCAATACCGCATACATCAAAGCCTGATGATGATACTCTCTATTAATTTTGAAATGCGTTCGTCTGAGTGCATTAGTTATTAAAAAACTTGACATATTAAACAAAAACATAATTTAAAGAACAAATTAAAAAAAACAAAATTTATTTCCTACATTGTTTAAGACCGAGAAGGGACAGATATTAAGTTATTTCATTCAATTAGTTCTACATTTAATGTTAAATTTTTGTAACAAATTAGTTAAGCCAATTGAAGATTAAAAATTAAAAATAAACTTCATACAATATGATACTTTAAACACCCTAAAAATTAGATTCCGTTCAAATGAAATCGAAATAAATCTTAGACTTTTATTTAAGTTTTGTATTTTGCATGCATCTTATCATTTTATGCACAATTGTCATAAACATAATACAAATATTTTCAATTAAAAATGGAAGAAGTCTAAGATTTATTTCGATTTCATTTGAACAGAATCTAATTTTTTAGGGTGTTTTAAGTATCATATTGTTTGAATTTTATTTTTATTTTTTAATCTTCAATTGGCTTAACTAATTTGTTACAAAAAAATTAACATTAAATGTAGAACTAATTGAATGAAATAACTTAATATCTGTCCCTTCTCGGTCTTAAACAATGTAGGAAATAAATTTTGTTTTTTTAATTTGTTCTTTAAATTATGTTTTTGTTTAATATATATATATATATATATATATATATTGACATTCATTAAATAAAATGCACTTTAGATGGTACTAATTTTAGATGCAGCATTCGGTAAGTTATATTTTACAAAAACCTGAAAATTTTAAATCTACGTAAATCATGTCTGATTTTTCATAATCAAACGATAAATTTTCGAAAGGCTGTTAAAATAATTAGAAATGACAATATCCATAATAACACAGACATCCTATCTGATGGTACATCCGTCGAAATTTCTCAATCATGATCAATAGTAAATGAATCAGCAATTATCATTTCAGAGTACAGACATGTTGTATTAAAATATTAGGAATTCTATTTACTGAGATGCACCTCATGGAACACGCGCTGAAAGGTACTCCGTATCCCGCCACGTAAGATATATGGGTTAGATTTCATTGCCGAATACATACGGGAAAAAACACACTCCCCCCAGAGCATGTTTTCACTACTAACTCAGTCATAAATATTGGTAAAAGAAGGAAGTATACACACACTCAAAAGTACACAGTTAGACAGATAAAAAAGAGTTAAGCATGCGATAAAATCAACTGAAGGAGTTTTAGCCCTTTTAAATATACTTATCCGCAATATCTTATGTACCACACATAAAACGATATAGAAAAAAAAAGAAAAAAAAACAGTTAAAATAACGTCAGCATACATCGCAGTTTGTAGCGTACATAGTACACATTGAGACAGGACTGCTTTTTTTTCATACTAACCGTGACTGGCGATTATTTAGTTTTTTTTCTTCTAACAATACTTCAAAAGAATAAATTTGTAGTAGATTTCTACAAATTTTCGTGAAGGATTATTTCTTTTTTTAAAATAATTGTTGGTAAAATAATAAAATACAGATGACTGTGGCAGCACTGTTTTATGTATTTAACACACATATTGAGCAATTTCGTGTATGACATGGTTGTTTCGAGATGTTTAGGCATCCATATATCAATAGTTGCATTGTTCAATGCTTTACAGGGTTTAATATGAAAAAAATTGAGAGATTAGTGTTTTTAACTGTAATGTGTGGCAAAAGTTTTAGGGGATTGTTTGGTAAAGTGGCTAGTGATGGCAAAATGGCCGTTTGAGTTTTTTCCGCTGTATAGTGCTTCCACCACGCATAAAGTTCATGCTTACTTTTCTCAGTAGCGCAGGTTAGGCTTGTAGTAAATAAAGACATGACCATCAAGTAAATAATGCAGCAACACCTTTCACATAATATATATATTTATCTGGACAAAATAGGAGACATCACCTTTACATAACACAATCAACACTCAACTACGAAGAACATCATAGAACATCTTAGAATGTCTATATATTATCAAAACCTATTTCCATGGAAACACGATAGGCCTTCTAGAGGCAGAAAAGAAAAGAGATATCCGAATCGTTAGATTAGATAAATAAAATAAAAGGAGTATTTTACAACATTCTCCCTTAATCTAGCGGTTCGAAAAAAAATTAAATTTAGTTTTTCCCTTAATTTTAAAAATTGGGGTCTGGGAAGAGGCTTTGTTAGTATATCTGCAATCATTTCCTTTGAACTACAGTAATCAACAAGCACTATATTTTGTTCTTGTAAATATCTAATATAATGATATTTGACATCAATGTGCATGGTTCTAGCACTATGTTTCACAGTTTGTGTCAGTACTATACAAGATTTGTTATCTTCATATAGCATAATTGGTATCGATTGTTTCAGACCTAAGTCATCTAGTAGAGTCAGCAACAACTGTATTTCTTGTGCAGCATTTGCAGCGGCTATATATTCTGATTCTGCAGTGGACAGAGCAATATAATTTTGGCGTTTTGAGAACCATGATATTGGATTGTCTCCTAAATGAAAGATGTTACCGCTTGTAGACTTTCTGGTTGCTTTATCTCCAGCCCAGTCTGCATCAGAGTAGCAAGTGAGAATCGGGTCAATTTGGCTGCTTATAACAAGATTCAGGTTCTTTGTTGTGTTTAGATACATGACAATCTTTTGAACTGATTTCCAGTCTTTTTCTGATGGTTTTTCAATTTTTCGGCTAAGTATATTAACTGCTAGGGCAATGTCCGGTCGTGACACTGTTGCTATGTAAAGAAGACCTCCAATGGCTTGTCTATATTCATTATTATTGCCGAGAAAATTACTGTCATCTTCATTTTTTGGGTATGAAGTTTCCATTGGTATGTATGTGGTCTTCTTCTCTTCTATGTTAAACTTCTTAAGTAATTCTTCAATTTTATTTTCTGATTCAATTCAAAGCTTCCATCAATATTTTTTTGGATGTTTATCCCAAGATAATGTTTCACTTCACCTAAATTTTTAACTTCGAAGTTTTCTTTCAGAATGTTAATCATTTGTTGATTTTTGTTTCATCTTTACAAGAAATAAGAAGATCATCTACGTACAGAATAATTAGTATATTTTCATTTTCATCTGTTTTTCTAAATATATGACCATTTGTGCCATAAATTAATGCAGTTTACATTTCTGCATTTCAAAGCGAACGTTTGGTTTTTGCTGTTTCCTGTATATTCATTTTGTGTTACCTTATAAAGACTATTATTATGTGAAACTACTTCTAAGTACGCAATTTCCTTCTTTGTAACGAAGCATTTGCTTTCGTTAAATGCAACTGTAAATCCTATTTCAGTAATTCTTTTACCGATATTAAATTACATTCTAATTCAGGTAAGAAATATACCTTCATTAGAATAACATCATGACTAGTTGCGTCAGACAATTTTGTTGAAATGTGAACGTTATCGATACCTTGCGAAAATAAACTTTTCCCATCTGCAATAATAATTTTTACAGGTTCCGCGTTCGAATTAAAATCTGTAAACATAGTTATGCCATTAGCTAAGTGTTGTGTTGCACCGCTATCTAGGGTGGCGGAGCCAGTAGTTGATCAAATAAGGTCGGTGCTACAGGGATTTTATAATATTTCCTTCCTTTTAAATTTTAGAAGTAAACTAACATGATTGCTGCAACCGTTAATGAATGTCCTATAATGGGCAAAAATGAAATCGGCTGAGATTAAATAGCAACAAAATTATAAGCAATTTTTTTCTTTAATTGCCATTTACCCAGTAGTTGATCAATCGAAGAAATCAGTCAAAAATTCAAAAATTAAACCTTAAAATATCATGCTTAAGCTATGATTAACAATAATTCATATAAAACTATTATTTGAAATAAGCAAGATGGAAGTGGATTACTTTAACTTAGCGTAATTGTCTCCTACTAATCAAAAACTAAATTTTTACATTTTCAAATAAAAAAAAAATCATAAAATGTCTTCTCTTAGAGCAGGGAATTGACAACAATGTGACAACAGGTGCTCCAACATTCAAACAAAAATATTATGTCTAGTGCCAGGTGTAAAAGTCATTTCCGACTGAAATGGTGCAATATTTCAAAAAATTGATCAACTACTGGAGGGGTATCAACTACTGGAGCAGTCACCCTATATAGAAATCTCCTTTAAAATTTTGCGTTAAATTACAGTTTAGATTTAAATTGTATACTTCAGTATTTTTATTTTCATTATTCAAGGCAGAATTAGCTTCTCGATTCATTTGATTATTTTTATTTAATGGATTTTTATCGCGAGCTGTTGTATCCTGAGTTTTTATTTCTCTTATTTTTCTTTCACTAGATCGTCTACAATCTTGGTTATAATTGGAATTTTGTGCGATGCTTTGCATACAGACTTTATTCTGATTCATATTTTTATCGTTCGTTGTCATGGAGATAAAATTGGATCTTCTGAGATCAACGTTTTGTTTCTTGTTATTTTTACTTTGTAATGGATAATAAGTTTTATTCCAATTGTGATTTTGAAAAGTTTTGCTGTTCAAGTGATAACATTCGTTTCGGCAATAGCCTGTTTTCTTGCAATGCAAGCAGAATTTGTCATTTTTAAGCCGATTTTGTTTTAAAACATTCGTTTTAACCCCCACACTGACAAACCCGTGTTCATACGTTCACTAAGCTCCAGGTTTCATTGCAATGCAACCAATATTTAAAGCAATATAATTCTATCGATCTAATGTATTTTTAATACATTGAACAATGATTAATACTTCCAAGGATTGCATTCATAATCGTTATTAAGTTTTTTTATAAAATGTTCAAAGAATCATTTTTTTTTTAGCATTTAAAACAAAATGCAGAGAAAACAACATTACAATTTTGCCCTTTGCCAAGACAGTCGGAGGGTTAAAGACTTGTGAAACTCCACGATCATTAATCATTTCCATCCTATGATTGTACTCGTCTTTCAGTTTATTTCTTATTAATTCGGAATTTATTTCGATTTCAGGTCGCGCCTCCATGGCAACAATTAAGTTATCGTAAGATTTAGGAACTGAGACTAAAAGCAATGCCGCTATATGATCATCTTTTATTTCCTCACCAACGGCTTTTAACCTATCCACAAATTCGAACATTTGAGCGATATGCTCATTCATGTTACCATCTTCTGGCATTTTTGTAGCGTATAATTTTCGTAATAAGAAAAGCTTACTAGATAAGTTCGATCGTTCGTGAATAGCTTTAAGCTTATTCCATGTGGCTTTTGCCGTGGTTTTATATTTGACATGAATAATTTGAGAATCTTCTATGCATAAATTAATTAACACTCTTCCTTGTCTATCGCGATTTAAATATTTTTCATTCGGATTTGCTGGAGATTCATCCTCAATTACATCAAATAAATCCTCTTTTAAAAGAATCATTTGCATTTTTACTTTCCAAATGGAAGAATTGTCATTACTTAGTTTCGTAATATTATTCTCTTTCAAGTATCCATTTTCTTTATGTTTAATAATTTGACATTCGTTTTTGTTTTTCTACAGCTAATAAATGTTAATTAATGTTTTATTTTATTTTAAACAATTGAAATCAGTATTAATAATGTATTAGAACTTCAGTCTCGTGATCTGTAAGCATTTGGTGAACTTTCTTTTTTAATATAAACAGCAATAGAACATAGATTATATATTATACTTGTTTAAACAAAAAAAAAAGTTCATGCTTACTTTTCTCAGTAGCGCAGGTTTGGCTTGTAGTAAATAAAAACAGGACCATCAAATAAATAATGCAGCAACACCTTTCACATAATATATACATTTATCTGGACAAAACAGCAGACATCACCTTTACATAACACGATCAACACTCAACTACGGAGAACATCATAGAACATCTTAGAATGTCTATATATTATCAAAACCTATTTCCATGGAAACACCATAGGCCTTCTAGCTGCAGAAAAGAAAAGAGATATACGAATCGTTAGATTACATAAATAAAATAAAAGGAGTATTTTACAACAAACCTGTCTGTGATTTTCAAGCAAAAGTCTACATTTTTATAGTTTTTAATTCATTTTATTGATTTTTTGCATTTTTGAACTTATAAAAGTGGTAAAATTTCTTGATTTTAGCTAAATAATATCTAGTGTTACATTTATTTGCTCTTATGCTGTTTGATCAGTATGAAATAACCTTTTAATGTATGTTTGAAAACGCTAAGAAATGTAGATTAGATGTTAGACCACAGTTTTTTGACATGGCGTCATTTCAGGAAAACGGCCAAATGGCTACTTTGCACGGAAAGGATTTTTTATTCATTGCTCATAAGAAAATACTACTCAAACGTGTTTTCTTTTAAAGCAAGAAGACAGGTCGTTGAAAAACTCCTTCAGAGAAAGGCTTACTCTCACCATTTGCGGTCGCCATATCTTCATAGGTAATTTATATATCCCTCAATTCATCATATTGATATTTAATAATTTTTATATTATTTTGTAAGTATTTAATACTTAAAATTTTACAAAACTTCAGAGTTTTTCTTAATTTGTGTTAACTTTAGCTTGTGTTGATTAAATATATATCCTGTATCAATGTTATTTGTTTATTTACTAAGGCTGTCCACTTTGTCTAATCTAGTCGACCAAGGTGCCACTGAGTAATTTTTCTTTTAAAGAACGTGCACATCTTAAAACATAAAAAAAAGTAAAATAGCAATTGAAACTACAGTTATTGGAATTTGTTTCTGGAGCGTTACTAAATAAAAAATAAAATAAATATTCATCAACTCTTAGTGCAGCCACTTTAACCTTCCTCCCCCGACTATCTATGGGATCTCATGTCTCAATGAGATAAAATACAGCTAAATTAATATATACCACATATTATTCTTTATGAAATAAATATAAATGGAATGGTGTAGAGTTTAACACTGTTTCCTTGCATAATAAAGTTCCATTTTTCAAAGCGTAACATGTGCTGAAAACCATTTTGTTAGATACTCCTTCCTTCGACATAGCTACAGTGAATTCCTTCATTTTTAATGCATAAATAAAGTGGCATATACATGCTTTTATTTTATAAACAAAATAACATATACAATGCGACGGCAAATATGTGATCTGTTATAGAGTTCAATGAGTAAATTCATTCTTAAAACAAGGATTAGAGTATTTTCTGATTCCTTTTTTGTGTGTCGTTGTTCTTATTTTTCATATCGTTTTACAACCTGCTGCAGACCACTGCCTTGAGATCTGCGTAGATTTTCATAGCAATTTGCCGACATATTACGTACGTCAACAATTATTTAAACCAATTCCAAGTTATTTTGAGACCGATTTTATTTGAAAAATCACAATTGTGACAGCATATAAGTGATAAATATTGCGGATATTCAGTCAGGCATTACTGGCTCTGAGGGAACCTCTCTAGTTTGAAAGCGTTAATTCCAGTATTCGAATCCAGTTCATTCCGTTGTGTCAGAAATTCATCTGAATTCACTGATTTCGATAAAACGTTCGGAAATACGAGTGGCTTTACAATAGATTTTTTAATTCATTTGATTTAGTAATGTATAATGTTTCCCTATTACCAGAAAAAAAATTATAGACACACTTTATATTTTGATTTTTAAAAAGTGTAAAATATTTCTTCAGTTTAACATTTAATTTTCAAGACATTACTAATAATCATAAATATCTATCCACTTGAATACGAAATCTAATTTATTAGAAAATACCGGTTTATATGATACAATAAGTCCAGTTAATAATTAATTTTTAAAGTATCACTAGAGATAGTTCTATTTAGATAAACATTGCTTTAAGATGCATATACAAAAAATGTTTTAAACTACTTCTTCAATGAGATTTTTAAAAATAGTATTATTATTTTTTACTTAAAAAAACAAAAAAAAAACACTAACATTCTTAATTTAATACTTGTTTTCCTTTTCCTCAAAAGATTGCATCAATATTCAATAATTCAAGCTTTACAATTCTATTAAATTTGCAATAATCAATGGAGTATAAATATACGATATCATTCTCTTCACATCGTTTATAAATAGTATATCTATATTTGTATAATTAATCTGTTTCCTGATATAACTGAAAACTGTGAATTTGTGAAGACAAATATATATAATAGAACTAAGAGTAGAAAAACGAAAAGGTAAATTACACAGTAAGAAAATAATCATCTCAAAATAATAGTTATATATGAATATAATGAGTATTATCCATATTTTTAGAGTTATGTGAAAAAAAAAGAAGTTGATTAATAGATTGATTCATTAAGAGTTGAATAATGGTTTATTTAATTCTGCTAAAATAATTAATGAATGATATTTGGATTTTTTCATTAAAAGTTTATGAACACAATTAATTCTACTAGAATGAATCCTACTATAGTAATTACATAATGAATAATAATAATAATAATATAACCATAATATACATAATAGAGAAATAAAAATAATACAATAATAACAGAAACAGTAGAAAAATTGTAAGAATAATAATACATAAAGTAATAATAATATAAACAAACAATAATGTAAATAATAATAGTGTGAATAATAATGTAAATAAACAATAATGTAAATAGTAATAGATAATAACATAAATTAATAACAGTAATAATGGACATTTCGAAAGGTTCTGTGTATAAATAACAAGTGCTTGTAAAAGGAATATGCAAAATCGTTTTACATGGATGAATGCAAGTCTAACTATAAGACGGTAAGAGTAACTGAAATTGAAATAAATAATGCAAATTTGTCACAGGAGACTGAAGCTGGCAAGAATTTCCCCAATTATTAGCCTTATATTTAGTTCCTTGTTACTAATGAGGATTATAAATATTTTAATTGCTCTATTCCGAATAATGGAAGAATTTTCTTTGAACGTTAAGTAATTGAAAGAGAAAAATATTAAAAGTAATAATTATTTATTATTCTAAAGCTCTCTACACCATATAAGTTTTTTTTAACTAATTAATTAATTAACTGATTAACTATTTAAATTAATTGCATTTACTAAATTCGCCTGGTCGTATCCCTGTAAAACGACTTCTGCTACCGAAGTTATATCAAAACTTATACTTTTGGCAATCCTTCCACCATCATTAACGATAAAGGTCCTCCTTTCACAAGTAAAGAATTTGCTGATTATTGTCAAGATGAAACTATAAAGCACGAAAACGTTACATCTGGACCTCCCCGTGCCAATGGTCAAGTAGAGCGACTTAATTCTACCATAATTTGTGTAATCTCTAAAATGTCCAAAGACGAACCAACCAAATAGTTCAAACATATTTCTAAAGTTCAACAAGTCATTAATTCAACTTACCAACGAAGCATTAAAGAAACACCGTTTGAAATATTATTTGGCACAAAAATGAAACAGAAAGAAGATGTATAAATTATTGACCTCTTAAACAGGGCAGCCGAAGAACAACAGTTCATAAAAGACAGAGAAGAGCTCCGTAAAGAAGCCAAAAACAATATTCTGGAAATTCAACAAGAAAATCGCCAGCACTATAATTTACGACGAAAGAAACCCCAGAAGTACAAATTTGTGATCTCGTAGCAATTAAAAGAACCCAGCAAGGACCAGTTTTAAAGTTGAAATCTAAATTCTTAGGTCCATATAAAGTAACCAAAGTGAAGTCTAACGACATCTACGACGTAGCGAAAATCTCATCAACCGAAGGACCGATAAATACTAGCTCTTGTGCTGAATACATAAAACCTTGGCCTGACGAAAACTGAAACTTCAATAGAAAAATTTAAATCTTTCCTTCTTGTGTGTTAGTGAAAATTTTACAATTCAATGCTTTTAAAGAAATTTCCATGTGATGTTACGCCACTTCAAATAGACTAAGTGATCTTTCTGACGTACCGATAAATTTTTTCCCTTAAGAACAGTTACAGGTTCTTGTTTTTGTTTCTTTTTCAGATTCTACTTTAGCACATGCCGCTGCGGCAGCTCCAGATGCCAGGAAGGCCGCATGTGGGATATTTCGCAAGTAACACCTACATTCAGACTGAATGTTCCCAACGCTGCCCCCCCCCCCCCTTCGAGATTAAAAAGGTAACGAAGCTGCGAGAATTGGAAACGCAGAAAAAATAAATACAACGCAGTAAGAATTCGACGGCGGTGGTTGTTAAAAACAACAGAATATTTCGACGATATAAAATAGAAGATTTAAATGACGTATGAAAATCTTAAGAAATATTCGACGATGTTAAGTAAATAAAGCCGAACATTGTTGATTTTAAGATAAATATCGATTGTGAAAAGTATTACTAACTGTATTTTGTTTTGTCTTCGTCTTATTAAACATCACTGTTCGTCTTAGAAATGAGTTATAATTTATGAATAGTAGTCTCATCCCACATGTATGTACACAACTATCAATATCAACATCTATTCATATGTCCTGTTTTTATTATTTTAAAGAACATAAATAAATTTTGTTATCAGCATAACAAGTTGGATCATTTTTATATTTAGAACCCAACATTGTGTATGGCACGCAAACATTATAACGTAAGAAAGTAAGGAGTGAATTAAAACTCTCTTTACAATTTAAAATTTTTCCAGAATTCTTGAAGTATCTGTCTTGGGGAGTGTGGATAGTAATGGTACTCAGAAAAAGTTTCCGTTGACTACTAGTTCCACCAAATCGAACCTAAAGTTCTTTCAAATTGGATATAGTGGAAACTAGGGACGGTTGACCATACGGGAGGCTTAACCCACCCATCAATTTTCATATTTAAAAAAAATTCTGTGTTTTACCAATAGGTGTCAACCAACGCTACTGGAATGCTCAAACAACAGCCCTCGTTTCATAGAGATAATCGAAATAGGTGTGAAAAAAATCAATTTTGAAGCATTTTCAACCTACAAGTTGTGTTTTTTAGAAATATTTCTTAAGCTTTTTTTAGATGAATTATATCATAGAAATTTAAGTAAGTAGGTTTAAAGTAATGCAGAAATATCGAGCTTTCATTCCAGGTATAAAGATTGTACAGTAAGTTTGGCTTAATATAAGAATGTGCTATTCTTTAGAAAAGGTCTGTGTAAGGAGGCTTGACCCAGTCAATGTGAGGGAGAGTTGACCAGATGCTCAAGGCTCCCTTAATTAAGTGGTTTTAGAAATCTTTTTATTGTACTCTGTGCATTATTAAAAGTTAATAGTTATATACATAAAAGAGTGTAAATTTATTCAATAAAGCTACAGTAAAATAGTGTGATGGAAAAGAATTTTTAAAACTGACTAAAGAAAGATGTGAAAAATTGCTAGAAAATGGAAAAAATGATAGGAATTTTTTCCATTTAAATATTACTTGCAATAGATAAATAGAAACAGTGGGAAAGACTAGAATGGCTGGAAGCAGCAGTCTTAACCCTTACAGGGGCAATGATATGTTTATAAAAACCCTTAATTTTAATTCCGAAACGTCATAATGTCACCAGATATTTACTAAAATCTTTTCCATTTAATATGTATGTGAAATATAGCCTTTTTCTTATTTCCAAATAAATTTGTTCGTAAATTCTGGTACCAGTCATTTATTTCAACATTTTAGTACAGAAAATACTTTGCCCCTTAAAGGTTTAAATCATGTTAATGATAAGTTAAGTGCTCATGAGACTGCAGAAGAACATAGCATCGATCGAAAAACTTTAGGAAGGTATGTACACAAATTTTACCATGGTGAATACAGTGAGATGAAGCCAAACTATGTGACAACTAGAGTTGTCAGGTCGAGTGCCACAAAAAATATGACAAAGAGGCAAAAAAAGCGGGACAGTTGCTCCTAAATCCGGACACAATAAGGTAATTCCGGGATTTATGCAGCACATTTTTTTGAATTTGTGTATAAAGTCCCATGGTGGACATAAAATTTAAAAAATCATGCTGTGCTATTTAATGTTAAATATACAACGCGTGTACTGCGACAAAAATATTCAAAACAAATAATTAATATTTTTTAACAATTTTTTCCTAAAACATTACATTACAGGCTGAGACGCCGCACTTGTGCGGTAGTTATGCGGCGCTTGTAATAAGAACATAATGAAATTATAAATAAAAATATTAAAAAAAATATTCATATCTGGACTATAATTAACGATGTAATAACAAAATGAAACTAAATGTGCACAATGAAATGTATTAGTAAATTCACATTAATAATTGTTTGCCTACTGCCACTATTAAATTTATCGATTTATTTTTTTGCATTCAATTTTAATTGTTATTTCAGCAACAATGTCACATCAATGTATTAGAGAAGGGGGAGAAGTAAAATTGTGTTTACATAATTTATTTGTTAGCTATTTCGGGACCGATGGCTTTGACACAAATTTTATTCGATTGTCATCACTTTTTTAAAAGACGTTACTTTACTTAAATAATCACGAAAATCTTCTAATTAAAGAAAGCAAATATTACTTTTCTTTTTTACTGGTGCCCGAAACAAATTTTGTATGCTCTTTATGAAGGTGCTTATATGCATCTATGGTCCCGAATGGGTTGAGACCTGTTTTTTCGACTGCAATCTACAGTCCTTGCAAAGAACGTCTGCATTACGCGTAATCCAATTTTTTCATTATTATAATCTTGACTTGCATCTTTCCTGCCCTACTTACTTTTTTATTTTTCCTTTTTTCTCCTTTCATTTTTGTAAACTTGATAACATGCCTAACATGGTTAGTCTGTGCAAAATGAAAAGGAAAAGTTCATAACATTCAATCCTGCCGTGCAAAAGAAACTGCGGCATGTATACCGGAATTGCAGTGCGGCATGTATCTTATTTTGCATGATGCAGGCGTCGGCCATCACAGTTACCTGCCAGCGCTAAGGGGAATGGCGTAACCATACACACAGTACTCTATACAAACGTTACACTTTGCTTTGACTTCGAAATCATTCAGGCATTTAGAAATTAGTGTATGAAAAGTATTTAAACATAGCGTGTTTAAAAGTCTGGACATTGAAATCATGCACTTACGTCAAAATAAGGATTGTACTTCTAGAAGTAAACATCGAAATGGGATTCACGCTATACACTGGTTAAAATAACCTCATTGCGCACCTATACTGTGCGTTTGATGACCATGTACCGATAATTACAAGAAATACAAGGGGTGAGGCATCTATCTCGGATGCGGCGACACTCCCGGAGTTGCCCTAATCCGTGAAATAATAATTTGAAATCGGATTAACCTAATTATAATAGTCGGTATTTCTTTTAAACATTCATTTCGATAATTTGCATTTTTCATCAAAAAATTAGGTTTTTGCTTATAAATAAACATGACAGTTCAATCATTCAATCCCTAAAGTTCCTATATGAAATATGCGTTATATCTGATTATCATTATGTTGCCAACAAAGTATATGTATTTGACGTTGCGGAACTCCAAATCACACTAATGAAAATTGTACGGGTTCTGAATCAAAACGTGACGTCCACAGATTAAATATTCTTTTTATTCACACTCTTTATTATTACCATATTCTTTATTTTCACTTTTAAGAGATAGTGGTGATAATTTTAATAGCAAAAGCTCTTCATAATATCTTACTAAGCCGGCTAATTAAAACTTTGACAAACGAGAAAGTAAACCCTTTTGTTATGTATTAATTTTAAAAAAATACTTAAATACAGAACATAAGACTATCTGAAAGTGATTACAACCGCTTTCAATTCTATATTCAAATATTTTAAGTTCGCGCAATAAAATACGTACACAGGATGTATATCTTTTTAACTTTTATTGCATTAAAAATGTTTATTTACACGAAAAAAAAATTAGTTAAATTATTCTACTCCTGTATTGATTCTTATACATAAAGAAACTATGTACTAGCAGTACATTAAAAATTAACTGCTTTACATTCCAAGCTCACGAAACGTTTTCAGAAAGGTTCTGGTAAAAGCATAAATTGTTATAGTCATTTTCGTCTTAAGAATATTTGAGTTTTAAGACTATTTAAAATATATGCATTTGTTTTATTTCTCCGCATTTGTTCTATTTTTCGTTAATGGAAGTAATTTTTTCAATAATAATTTTAATTCAAATAAAATGATTGCGACTTGATCAGTTAAAAGAAAAAAAACCAGGGACATTCGTTAAAAAAACAAGATAGAAAAATTCTTTGCACAAACTGCTTTTCTAAAAATTGCTACATAATGCAACTAAAATGATAATCGAAACACCTAATACAATTTTCGATTTTGCAGTATGTATAGGAACTTTCAAAAATCATTAATAATTGCTAAAATTCAACAGCACTGACAAAAAATTAATGGAAGTATCCTTTAGAGGGGCTTTGGCGCGAATGAGATAATAGTATCGGCAAGAAAAAAAATTCTCAAATACTTTCCACAACCCATTCACTCTTTTATGCAGAAAAGCACTTCGTTCAATGAGCGAAACAGCACCGAAAACTGGCGATATGAAGCAATTAAAATAATAAAACTTTGTATGCTTAGCTGATGACGAGCTGTTATGTTTTTAGCTCGAAACGCGTCCTGTGTTTTGTTTTAATTTTATGGTGATTTTTTACAAAGTTTTATTATTTTAATCACTTCGTTCAATATTTGCACAATCTATTTAATATATGCATTTACATACATAAGTCATTTATCTATTATGTACAAGTAGAAGTAAGTTCTTTAATACGAGTAAACAGAAAGGTGTTTCTTTGAATACATACAAAAAGAAGTATAATAAGTTTTGTTTTCATAGATCCTTATATCATTTTGAAAATAGTCTAATTTTCTTAATGTTAAACTGCGAAAAAGCACTTACATAATACAATTATCATATGAATTCATTTCTTCAGCGCATGATATACAGGGTAAGTCAAAATGAATATAGCGATTACAAACGGCTATAACTATTTAATGGAAAAGAATTTATCGATAAGATTAACACAGAATGTAGACGGAAATTCAAAATTCCTTTACGTAAGGCGCAGATGCAGTGCAGCGGAAGCCTACGCATACGCGAGTTGAAACTTCGCAACGACAAGTAACCTGTTCATTGCAGGCATCGCATTAGTAAAAATGGCGATTACCGTGCAGAAAGCATTCTGCTTGTTAGAATTTAACAAATGTCATTCTGTTATCACAGTGCAGCAAGATGGAACACCCCCATACTGGAGTACGGAGATTCGCACACTTTTAAGGCAACATCTTCCAAAGCGTTGTATCGATCGAAGTAGAGATACCGACGATGTCTTCTGTTCTTGGCCACCGAGATCTCAGAACTTGACACCCTACGATTTAGTGCCTCCCATGCCCAAAACAATTGAAGAACTCAAAGTACGTATTTGTAATGCGCTTGTATCGGTGACTCAACAAATGCTTCAGAATGTATGGCATGAAAGGGACTACCGCCTAGGTGTTGTCCGTGTGACCAAGGGATGCCACATACAACATCCATAATATATGAATACAAAATTTTCAAGTTCTGTCTACATTTTGTTTTAATCTTATCGATAAATTCTTTTCCATTAAATAGTTATAGCCGTTTGTAATCGCTATATTCATTTTGACTTACCCTGTATATTTGTAGCAGATAAGACATAATGTTTAGATAATAAATTAAATATTTATGATAATTTTTAAGTTGCAATTTGTATTTAATGAGACTAATAATGATAAAATATCTAATAAAACTACTAAATTTAACACTTTACTCTGTTGTTACACTGAAAGATAATGTAAGTAAAATAAACAAACTACACAAAAATTTCATTCACTTATATACATTAATAGTTAGCAATCTTTCTCTCTCTGATAGAACTAATCATTTTTATACATCATAGTGCTTATATTTGAACTCAATTTTTTTTGTAGATTTTTTAAGAAGATTGTAAAATGATAGATTTAGATATTAAATAAAAATTTGATTGTCTGAAATAGTTCGGGCATACTCCTTGATTATATTACGCACCTTCTGCATGCATTTTAATCCTTCGTAGTGATTAACGTTCAGTTTGTTTTCATTAATGCTTAAAGGTCAACAATTATGTTTACGCTCAAATCATTGCTGTTCAATACATGAAGTTAAAATTACTAATTGTAATAAAGATTCATTAAAACTCCAAAAACTTTACATTTTTCCTTCAAGTACCATGATTTGTTTTTATCGATATGCAGGTGTACATTAAAAAAGATATTTAGTTTTATTGAAAACTCGAAAAGATTATTTTACATTTAATATATTATTGTAGATATATTATTACAAACAACAAAATTTATTTTTATATCAAATATATATCAATTATATATGCAAATATAGTTTTGAAATTTATTAAAATCGAAACTTTCGTATTAGCCGCAATCCAAGTGTTCATAGCCGAAGTAATCGCCAAAGATTTCTGTACCTAACGCAGCCTTTTTGATTTTGATAATTTCAGTGATTTAATTCCTTTTACCCATTGCATGTCTGATAAATTTTTTGTTCCATTTTTAAGATTTATCATATTTAATTTATTTATTTATGAAGTTTTATTTTAGTTATTGAATATTAAGACACAAACACTCTTGCTATTGTTTTAAGCCCAAATGGGTGAATATTTCGTAATCGTGTTGCACACGATAGAGATAGATTTTTAAAAAAAATCCTGTGTTAAAAGTACTTATAAAACCTCAAAAAATCAGCAATTTTAAATAAATTTTTTAAACAAATTGCATTTAAAAGAAAACGTCTTTATTAATCGACGTTCTCCATGCCGATGTCATCGTTAAAATAATGTGAGTGTTACTTACGGACTTGTTTTTGCTTTATAAATAGATAGATATTGTACAAAAACAAAAGGTACATTATAAACAACAATTAATAATATTACAATAGACAAAAATATAACAGAATAAATCATTAAAAGATATAACGATTAAATTTTTTTTTCATTTATTCGATTTTTAAACTAATTTCTTAATCACTGAAAAAATCCGTTTTTTTTCCTTATTGTAATTTAAAAGAGCCATTGCATTATTATTCTTTTTTCTCATGCATAAAATTTGATCGTCGCATCCCCAACCTTCCAACCATTATTGTTCAACTGTTCAGGAACATTAAAAAATGTTATAAGGATTTTTTGTAATATGACTTTACATTACCGGAAAGTTTTTATCTCTATTTGCAAATCCATTACATATACTCAAAATGCAAAGTTATTTCATTCAACTCTATACCTATTTCCGAAATCATTTATTAGATGACTATTGTCTGACAAAATATACGGAGTTAAGAGAAAGACAAAATAAAAAAGGGATTGAGTGGAGTTAATTTCGGATAAAGAAATGAAAATCATATTTTATTTTATCTTGCAGAGAAACAACCACATGTAAATTTATCATTTAATAAAAGAGTGTATTTCAAAATTGATATCTACCGCATATATGTAAAAACCTAATCAATTAAAAAAACCCTTAACGGGTTAAAAGTTTGTGACGCAGCACTTTATCTTATTGCTATAAGAATTTTAAATATGGAACTTAAAAATAATGATATCAAATTTTAAGTGACGCTATATTTATTTTATCATTTTATTTTTGTTTTATTTATAACCGCATGCGTAAGAATTATGTTAAATTTAAAAGGATGTATAAAAATTTATTCATTGATGCGTTATCATTCACATTTTTCATAAATTCAAACTATGAGTTTTAAAAGATATGATATCAAAATTTAAGTGACGCCTTGATGTAGCCTTAAACAATTTGTTTTAAAATTCAATTTTAATTATTTTTGATTTGGCTAAATATATTTACACATCTAACCAAAACTTTTAATTTTCCAATACACTGTTAAAAATACCACTTTCACTGAACCTGTACAATGCACTGTAATGTATTTATATGAATAAATTGATTTAGCTTTTGTACCATGCTATCCAAAATCAAAAGTAAAATTTATGTAAGTGATTTCTTTACGTCATAATATCCATTTGCATATTTTCGCTTAGTTTGGATACAATGACACAAAGAAATAACTTACATAAATTTTACTTTTGATTTTGGATAGCGTGGTACAAAAGATAAATCAATTTATTCATATAAATACATTACAGTGCATTGTACAGGTTCAGTGAAAGTGGTATTTTTAACAGTGTATTGGAAAATTAAAAGTTTTGGTTACATGTGTAAATGTATTTAGTCAAATCAAAAATAATTAAAATTGAATTTTAAAACAAATTGTTTAAGGCTACATCAAGGCGTCACTTAAATTTTGATATCATATCTTTTAAAACTCATAGTTTGAATTTATGAAAAATGCGAATGATAACGCATCAATGAATAAATTTTTATACATCCTTTTAAATTTAACATAATTCTTACGCATGCGATTATAAATAAAACAAAAATAAAATGATAAAATAAATATAGCGTCACTTAAAATTTGATATCATTATTTTTAAGTTCCATATTTAAAATTCTTATAGCAATAAGATAAAGTGCTGCTTCACAAACTTTTAACCCGTTAAGGGTTTTTTTAATTGATATCATTACTTTTTTCAAGTTAATAATAAAAAGATAAAAAAAAAATTAGAGGCTAATGATAGAAACTCATAATCGTGATTTCCATTCACCTTTAATTCCCCCTTCCCCGCTTCAAAAAAAGCATACCTGATACTTATATTGTAAAGAGTGCTGTGTTATTTGATTTTTTTAAGAACTTTTTAGTAAGATATGGAAGTAATATACAAAATATGGGGGGGGGGGGTTATGGTTTGTTTCACAGATATAGAAAGCTTTGTTAAAACTTACTATGTAAAAAGTTTACTTTCTTAAGAAAAATATAAAGAAATATTACTCTTTAAATCTTTTTATTTAAAATACAATAAAATTGTAAGCAAAAAAATACTTTCAAATAAAATTTATTTGGAAATTACTGATGTTTTATTTTTTAAGAAATAATTTCCCATCATGTAAGTTTTTATCTATAGTTGTATTGGGGTGGTAGGATAATAGATTTACTGGATACAACTGTATAAAATGCAAAAATACATTATTATTGCTCCCATTATTGAAAAGAAAGTTTTATTGTGATCCCCCCCCCCCATTTATTGTTAATGCTGAATTTAGGCAATAGATGGCGATACCATGCAGAGAAGCATTTAATTATTGATGTATTTAACTAATCCTGTAACAAGCAACGTAAAATACTTCAAAAACAGATGTTAATTATATTTTGTACCTTGAAATTTTTAATGCTATTCAACGGTTTAATAATTTAGTTAGCCAACTGAATTATTTAATTTGAGGATTTATTTCACTTAATTTTTTCTGTGAATACATTTCCCATTTAATGTTAAACACCAATTCAGCGTATGTTAACGAATGAAGTAACTGAGAGCGTGATCTAAGGACGTTTTCTGACCCTTTCAATATGACATCCAGTGCGAGAGCAGTGAAACTCAAATTAGTGATTATTAAAAATAAATTAACATGTATGCAATCCAAAGCGTTCTCGATTATTCCTGTTTTCATTTATGAGTAATACTATTAATTTCAAGAGATTTCTCAACTTTTATTTAATATTTATTGAGGAAATCCTCACTTGAAAATCTGAAAGAAGAAAAATATTAGCTGTCTAGATTGCTGTTGCTGCCATCTATTGAACCAAACTTGATGAAGTTGAATAAAAAAATCTTTAACAGTAAAAATGGTTAAAAAATATGCTAGATTAAATGTTATTAAATGATACTGAAATGATACTGAAATGATACTCGAGAAAAATGTGTACACTGACTGTGAAGTACTAAAATACTTCAGTTTTATTCAGTAATAAGCACAATATTTCTCCATCCTTATTTACTTTAGAGTTAAAATTCCAGATCTTGAGCTAGGTTTTTTTTTTTGCATTAATTTCATTAGTGTTAACTATTCTTATATATATATAAAAAATTAAGAATAATAAAATTTAATGACAAAATTAATTATTATCCCCCCCCCCCTCTCAAAATACCTTTTATTATTATTAATTTTATATCACATTAATTCAAAATTGACGTTTCTAAATTCATTAGATTTTGCCTATCAGAAAATTTATTAAAATAAACGTCAAAAGCCTGTGTTCTTAGATTTTAAACAGATTTTATTGCATTAATTTCGTTACCTTAAAATATATTTTTTAGAATTCTCATCATTTTTTTAAAGTAAAATTATGAATAAGAAAATGCAAAGACAAAATTAATTACTATCCATCCCCATCCCAATATCTCATTTTTTATAATATTATTCATAATTTTAGTTCACGTTAAATCGGAATTGACGTTCCAATATTCACTAGATTTTGTCTACCAGATGGTTTTTTAAATAAACGTCTTAAGCTCTTAAGCGGTAGTCTTCAAATGACTAATCAGTGAATTAACAACAAATTTCTGCCTGATAAGTGATTTTTAATTATTTATAAAATTAATTATTTCACCAAAAAATGTATATATATATTTATTATTTGTTATGATTCGCAAATTATTAAAATGCAATAAAAGTTCAGCGATAATGAAAAATTCTTCTATATTTTTGGTTAATAAAGACTTAAAATAATTTTTTATACTTCATTATCCCTTGATTAGTTTTCAGCTTTACAAATCTTACTGAAGTATGAAATGATTTTTATAAAAGTAATGCAATTCATTTAAAACACTAGTAATAATTTTAATCTAGGTTCTATATTTTATTATTTTTTGTTAATAAAATTCTAGATTTAAACTTCAGCATTGAAAAGCTTACAAAATCAAATGAATGATTTTTATAAAAGCAATTAATGCAATTAATGCAACTCATTTAAAATATTTCTTATAAATAATGCACTGAGGTGCAATATATTGCATTTACAAAATAAATAAATAAATATATATATATATGCTTACGTTGATCAGAAGAAATTAAGCGCATGAATACAGTAGACGTAGCTTCGGTGAAATTCCCATAAATGGTGGAAAAATATAGTCCGATTTTTCATGCTTATTATAAAACGAATAAGAGTCTTCCTGGAAACACACATGGTCTTATTCGGTTCACCTAAAATATATTTATATTATATATTAATTTTAATAAGATCATTTTCGGAGGAAAAAAATGTGAATTAAAATAAAATTAGAGTTTTCCCAGAAAAAAGAAAAGGGTTATTCACCCTGTCTTAATCAGATTTATATTATATATCAATTTTAAAAAAATCGTTAGTACCGTTTTCGAGATTTTGAAATTAGGAACTTCTTACATACCGTACGAACACTTTCGCTTTAAAAATGGCTATTTAGATCTCAAAATATACTGCACGTAGAAATGTAAAAATTTCAGTATACGATTAGACTGCAGATATAAGACTGTTCTAGAAAAATCAGAACAATAGGACCTATATCTGCTGAGTTATTAAAAGGCGACTTTTCGCGTTTTCTTTGATGTCGAGTTAGCCGTATATATGAGTTCCGCCATCTACGAATTCTACGATACGATTTTAGGCTTAAGGCTGCGTCACTCGGAATACTACCGTCTTCCATGATTAAACGAACTTATGAAACGAATTTATGAAACGACTGATTAAATGACTGATTATGTTTCACAGCTATTTCTCCAAAAATATGTAATGTTTGGTGGTGAAATTAACACCAATTAATCGTACTGATCCACACGTGTTAAAAGTGGTATTAGAATTTTAAAACTTGAATTAAGCTAAATCATTTCTTATTTCAATTGATAGAGAAAAAAGTATTGTGATTAAATTATGTTTTTCAGGAAAATTTGAAAATAATAAAAACTTTTTTTTCGCATTCCGATCGTCAGGAATCAGTTTATTTTGGAAACCAAAAATCATCTGTCACATTCAACGCTGACATAAATTTCATAGAAATAAATGAAAATCCATTTTTGTGTAGAAAAGAGTCAAAAGGAAAACTTTTATTCCATATGTAGCAGTTCGTTTAAACTTCTCATGTTCTGCCTCGCGCTTTAGCTTTTATATTGTCCGTGGGCTTCATCTCGCTTCATCTCGCTTCATCTCGTCGCTCATCTTTTGTTTTTCTGGTAGATAAGACTAGAAATTTGTCACAGTTGTACTTAAAATATTTGCCTCTATTTGGTAAGGCTTTGTGACAAATTGCTTTGAAAGATTTTCGTTATTTTGTGACTTTTTAACATTGAAATTTACGATTTGCGAAAAATCCTGACGGGATAGTTAAAAATGAAGGTTATTTTCAGATTCAACGCTAAAAAAATACATACAAATCAATTATCAAAAGTAAAAAAAACACAACCATCACATCTACTTTATAGTATCAGATTTTCGCTGTTTTTCTACTTTTTATCTTTGAAATGTACGATTTGCAAAACATCCTGACTTGGTGGTTAAAACTGAAGGTCATTTTTCGGGTTTAGTGCTAATAAATACATAAAAATTAATTATTTAACGTTCAAAAACACACCCATCTCAGTCTTGTGTTATGTAGTAAATTAAATATTTAGGATAATTTTTAGGACACAATTATTTTAATCTGAAAAATTTACTTCATTTTACATACTTTGTTATTCATTAAAATTCCATTCAGACTAATTATGATAGAATGTGTAATCAAACTAATAAGTTACGAATGATGATAACATTATTATACATTGATAACATTATTATACATTGAATGATGAAATAAGAAAAATATACAACGTACAAATTTTAATAAAGTAGATTATTGTTTAGAAATCTTTCTTATTAAAAGTTAATTGAATTCGATACTTTCAAGTAAAATTACAATTTCTAATGTGTTAATTTTGAGATAATATTAAAAGCCGTTAATAATAAAAGTATAGTTTAGGTTTAAAAGTATTAAAGAATTCTTTCGTAAACATTTAACGTGTTATGTTTGCGTAACTCAATTTATCTATCATCAGCTACCTAGAATTTTTATAGCGATATTTTGTATGTGAAGTAAAAATCTCAAAACTGAAAATTGCAAATCTTATTAATAGCAATCTTATTAATCTCTTGAAATGCTTATTTTCTTTTCGAAATTTCGATATATGAAGCAGTTCCTATCAAAAAATATTAATTCATTTGTTAAAGATAAACTTTAATTAACGAATTCAAACAGAATATTTTCTATGTTAATTCAAGTATTAAAATTAATAATGATTTTTCGAATGATATTAAAGATCGTATTTTATAGATTTGTTTAAATTATTTTTCAATCATTAGGCTGAATTACACGTGCTGTCGGATGTCATGTATATGTATTACACAGTCACGTGATAATTTTAGAATTTGCAGAGCAGATTGCATTATAAATAATGTAAAGAATTATTTATCATTTAAAATTTAAAAAAATAAATTTTAATAATGAATATATTTTACATTTGTGGCATCTTTTATAAAATGAAACAGGATAATTAGCATTTTCATGGTTGCATAAATTTCAATTTCTCCTTCTCATAAATTTAGATTGCTTCTTTAATTGCTCTTAAAAAGAAAAGGAGTGAAGTAAGATTTTATACCACTGTGTAAAAACAGTACTAGAATAGTATCTTTTATAACTCAATCTACATTTGGTGATTACACATGCAATGCGTTAATAATGTGATATGATTATATTATAACATAAGTCGTTTTTTTTAATCATCATCAATCCAATGATTTTAATATTTCATTTAACTTTAGACTACAATTTAAAAAATTAAATGATATTGTCTAAAACATGCGTTGCTATTTTATCTTATTTAATGGAATTTAGAATCTCAAACTTTTTTTTATGATTTAAAATATTTTTGAACGTCTTAAATGAATATTTTAATTTTAAAGAGTTCGTAAGCAATGGAAAAAAAGTACAGTAGCCTTCCTCTTAACCGGCATCCTCTTAACCGGAACTCCGCTTTAATCGGCAGTCTTTGTTTCCCCAACATCAGGCAAAATTTAGAAAGGAAAATTTCGGTTCTCATTTTTTTATGGTTAATTAACTCAAATTTTCATAACCTAGAATAAGTTTAACTTCTTATAAAGGAATGTGAGAAGATTTTCAACAATTTAAATTGTATTAAATATTGTTCATTATTTGTTGTGATAATTTTTATTTAAATTCTGTTAATTACAACTAGTATTCATTTCAACAAATATAAAAAAATATGTACTTTTTGAAAACTACACAAATTAAAAAACTAAATGCATCCTACGTATTAATTAATTAAATATGCAGTTACTTTTTTTTTTTTTTTACTTCTCCGGTTTAATCGGTTTTTCTATTAACCGGCTAACCCTCGGTCCCGTTTAGGCCAGTGGATGCTACTGTATAACTTTTATGAAAATATAAAAATTCTTGTCAGCCATGCTAAAAGTAAAATTATTCTAATGGTCTGTATATCTGTTCAATTTCAAAGAAAAATGAATTATTTTTTTTTTCTAACCATTTAATATTTACAAAGAGTGTTTTCAAAATAGGTAATTTTAAACTAGATTGAATTGTGTAATAATATTAATACTTAAATAAATAAATTTATTGTGTTTCTTTGTTCCTTTTCTCTATTTTAGCATATTAATGTGACCTATATAAAGAAAAAGCAATAAACAATTTTCATTTACGAATAATCTGATTCAAACGTTTTCAAGTGTAAAAAGCTTTTCATTACTTTATGTTAATTTCCATTGGATAATTATCCATGTTTAATTCCACATTAGAGTTTTTAGATACTAAATCAGTATTCCGTTGTGTATTAATAGTTCATGGTATAGAAAACTATTTTTTTTTTAATATTATCTCAAAAATAAATATGCATATTTTGTATTTAATGCGCACAAAGTCGTGCTCACATTTATATTTGACAATCATGTACTACAATATAACACCCTCTCTCAAAATTATTTTTTTTCTATTTTCTATTCTAATTTATTTTTCTATTAACTGTGGCTATAGTTTTTATACGTCCAATTGCTTGCGCAGGGGATATAGGTCGAGGTGGAAGGTGTGGCCGAAATCGACCGGACGAAATGAGCTTTGTCTGTATTTCTACCATAATGTGAGTAAACTTCTTAAAACAGAATTTAATGACGTCTTAAAATAGAATCATCATAAAACCGTTTATGAAAATCTTAAAAAAAAAAAAAAAAAAAAAAAAAAAAAAAAAAAAATCAACACTGTATCCTCCCTTAATTGTGATTTATTGTTTCACCGGAACTTTCTAGAAGAAACAAATCAAAAAAATTAAAATTACTCTTGTTATATTTTTTTATTACTTTAGGAAGCAGAAAACTGTATACTTTTTTATGCGATAAAGTGCTTTTTATTTTCGTTTATAGACATTCATTTTTCTGGCAAATGTTTTGTTGCATGTATCAAAGAAAACTTTGCAATTATTTTTAAAAAGTTTAAATAAGTTTTAATGGTCAAATTTATAAAATAAATAAAATATTTCTTTGTTCACTATCCAGAAAAATCACTATTTGCATTCTCTTAAAAATATGTCAGAAGATATTTTAGAAGAAAATAATTTGTTCAAGTTATTTCCAATAAAATAAAGGAAATTTTGTCATTGCTTTAATAAAGCACATTTTTTAATGTAGTATAAAATATAAAGGATATTAGTTCAATATTTTTATTCTTGTTTTTTCCTTCTTTTAATAATTCCCACAAAATAACGTAAAAAATTAACATACACAAACAAAAATTAACATAATGAAATATTTATTTTTATTATTATTTGGTTATAACTGAATAACGTATTTTTCGGTTGAAAATTTAAGATTTATTTTTAAATCTACTGTTAACTTCAAAATATTGTTTCGAAATTTAATAAACTTAATTCGTTTTCAACTTTTTTTGACTAGAAGCAAAATCATTTTTTATGAAACAGGGATTGTTGCTTAACAAATTGATTTCCCTTTTGTAGTTGTTTCATTAAACATTTTTTAAATACATATTTTACAATTAAGTTATGTTTTGTTTAATGGAACGTTTGACTTTAGTTTTCTTTTATAGTTTTATTGAAAATAGAAAAAAAAATTAATGGAAGATATCATTGTTTCTGGGAAAATAGTTTATGCATTAGGATCCTGCTAAAATAAGCGCAATTGTGAATTTCAAGTATCTTTTCTTTGTTTTCTAGGGTTCTGTACTTAAAAAGTGAAAACAGAACCATTAGAAGATGAATCTGTGCCCGTCTGTTCGTTTGTCTCAGCCATTTTACTCGGAAACTATGGAATGTGGAAAGCGGCTAAAGTAACAAAGGCTATTAAACCACTTATTCATAGATTATTAACCATTCACAAATATATTTAAGAAAAATGTAGAGTGACTAATTATGTTACTTGAAAAAAATCTTTTATTTGTATATCGTGAGAAAGCTTTCGTAACGCCGAACTCAAAAATTCATTTCTTTTAATTTTACGTATTATATTTTCAGAAATATCTTCGAAAATATTAATACCGAATCTACTGAAACTAAAATTATGAAAAAAAATAGGAGTAGTGGAAGTTCATTTATACCTTTCAGGAAAGCTAATGGGATTACCCTAGGCTCACAGGTTTTGAGAAAATAGCATACTTTTACAGAAAAAATTTCGAGACTTTTTACTTTTTATCGGGCGATCAACAAAGGATTTGAAGAGCGCTGGAGTTACCTATCGTCGCAGAAGTGTAAATAGATTATTGACAATAATTTTCGAAAACAATTATCGGTAATCAGCCGAGATATTAACTGTTAAAGACTTACACCACTAGCTTCTTAACAGGACATGGCCCTTTCATGGCATATCTGGACCGCTTCAAAATAAGATCCACTGCCACTTGCGTCTGCGGTGAAGATGGCACTATAAGTCACCCGTACTACAGTTGTACTCTCACGCAACGCTGGCACTTGAGGCGTCCAGACATACTGCCAGTCAACTGGCTCCAAAACGTCCTTTCCCGCACCCTCCTACTCAACAAATTAAAACACATTCACAATTTCCTTACATACTTAACAAACTTAACTTAAGCCCTGGTTCTGCTTATCCAGTCTCACTGTCACCATATCAATCTTCAAACAGCACCAGAATCCAGTCCTCTTTGTAGGCTCCAATTAAATTCTCTTACTCATCAATGTGTGGTTTCCTACGATCGCAAGAGCCTCTGCTCGTGCTTCTGACCATTCTATCAAGAGATACATCTCCAATGGACGCTTGAGTATCTGCTCGTGCCATCTTACTTGTGCCACACAAAGCATTACATCTCCAATGGACGCTGAGTATTTGCTCGTGCCATCTTATTTGTGACACGCAAATCATTACATCTCCAATGGACGCTTGAGTATTTGCTCGTGCCATCTTACTTGTGCCACGCATTCCATTCTTTTCCCTTCCTGCCGCCCCTTGTCGCGAGAGGGGTTCCTACCCCGGCGGCCAGGATCAGTGATGTTTATTATTATTATTATTATTATATATTTTATTTTATTTTTACTTTAAATGTTCTCATACTCCCGCCCCCTGTCGCGAGTAGGCGTTTTCCTGGCGGGAAGGCATTCGTCTAATTTTTGTAATCCCACTTTGTCCTTTTTAAAATAAATTCTGGGTTCTGTGGTCGGTGGTGCATAGACGCCCTTAGCGGGTGAGCGTCGCCCCTTGAGCATTTTGTGTTTGTCCGTCTGCATACGGCCGGACAGGGCTGTACTCACTAACGAGCCTCAACGTGTCGGGGAACATACCGGGAGAGACGTTAAGCTCTAAGGGGCAGGCCTAGCCGGCCCTGAGCAGTCTCTCTTAGGCTGCCTAACTGTTAAAGACATGGGCGGTTTGTACTGTACCCTAAAATAAAAACATACGAGAATTATACTTAAAATTAAATAAAGAGAGCTTGCGTTCCTTTTTTTAACATTTTATTTCACGTTAGGACAGCACAGCACACAACTGTCACAGGAACATTAAAAACTTCAAAAGTCAAGCGGAGCCTTGCTCGCCCCTTCTCTTTTCGACGGCTAAGAAGAACGACCGCACTCGATGGATCTAAAAAGCTTCATCAGTTCTTTAGTCCGTCTCAAGTGGGTTGACCTCGTCAGAGACTTATTCATCGCATCACAAGTTTTATTTGTTTTTTCATCCTGTTAGTCAGCCACTTTCCACCGAGAATTTTGTATCTCATTAAAACCGCTTATAGCTTCACATCTGGAATTTGTGAATGCATTGACATGCGATGTAGACTTGAGGCATCTGGAGGCCTAATTAAAAGTGTTGACTAAGCTAAGTGGCTATCTGATTTTTGCATGAACTCAGATGGAACGTCACAGCTTCTCCGTGCTACACGTAAAATTTTTTCCTTAAGGGGGAAATTTTCACAAGCCATGGTGCAAAATCACAATTTAATGCAGGAGTTAATATTATCCGCTAATAAAGCAACCTAATCAAGTTTTTTTTTTTTCAAAATTCAAAAAATATTTATGTCTGAAAGTACTCCGATACCATGGGAGGGATTCAGCATTATACACAATAAGCACAATACAATTGCACAACAGTTATATAATAAATATTAAGATATATGCACTCCAGCAAATACAACAATCCAGTACCTTCGTTCAAGGACTTACTTTTTACATAGTCAAAACATCACAGTTACTTTAAATAAGAGTTCTATTTCACACGTTTATATGTATAAACACAATAATTACTACCTAAGGATAACTCAATTAAGAAAGAATTCTAATACAATAATAAAAACAAATACTCTTAACTTTTCTTAATAATAATACAATATATGTATTCTACACATACATAAGGTAATTCAGTCCTTCACTAAATGATTAAAAACCTTTTTCAAACAAATCAGCAACCAAAATTTTCAGGTACTTTTATCATGGGGTTTTTCCTAATCCTTACTTGTTTAAAACAATAGTTTTTTTTTCAGTTTATAGTAATTTAAAAGAATAATATTAACAATAATGACATTAAGAACCAAAATGAATATTCTAACTATTCCTGTACAAAATACAATTGCTAACTCAAAATACAAGTTCTAATTAAAAATACAATTTCTAAATTTCAATATTATTAATTTTCCCAACTTAAAAATTTTTTAACTTCTATCTCAATCCAAAAATTTAAACATCATTTATAACTTTAATATTTAGGACTTCGAAGAAAAGTTAAATTTTTAATTTCCCCTTATTTCTTAATACGGAATTAACAGCCTTTCCTAAAAACAATTAACTCTAATTAAGTTTTCTTTTTTTTTATAAATTTCATACATTGAATAATTTATCTCATCTTGTTTATAATTTACCTTTCGATAAAACACATTTTCATACAAAATATACAATTCTCTTTTAGCAAAATAACCCAAAACAAAACAAAACAAAACACCCTTAATCTCCGATCTATCTGTTTATAACTTACAGTTCTGATAAACAAAACTGTTTCTCGAAAAATTGAAAACAGAACTGGGCTTCTCTTTTTGTTTTTCTATGTTCCCGGGCAGTATTTGACCTAATTCCGCTGGCCCTACCCATCTTTTTATCGCTTGTACTTATAGCCCTTTTGCCGGGAGTTTTACCATAACACCACCAGAAAAATCATTCTTTTTATCCGAATCAAATGGCTTAATGATGTTGTCGTGTAATTTGCCGCTCAATTTATTAAGTACTGGAAAACTCAAAATTTGTTTTTCGTCATAAATTACTTCTCGTAAAACCGCTAATTTATGCACATGCACAATGAGAATTTCGCTAACGCTTTTTTGATCAGATTCTTCCCATTTTTTTTAATCGGAATGACATGCCTTTTTCGTGACCTCCCCGTGATTTTCCGACGCGTTATCCGTCACAAAGGATTCAAATTTTTGGAAGTCTTTAAGACTTTCCTCAGTTTTAAATTTACATAACCCTATGTCATTAACCTTTCGCTCTTTATGCTCATTTTTGTCACTTAGGTGTGTCTTAGGGTAGACCCTTCTCTTTTCGACGGCCAAGAAGGACGATTACACTCGATTAATCTAAAAAGGCATCTCATCAGTTCTTAGTCCGTCTCAAGCTGGTTGACCACGTCAGAGACTTATTCATCGCATCACAAGTCTTATTTGTTTTCTCATCATGTTAGTCAGCCACTTTCCACCGAAAAATTTGTATTTCATTAAAACCCTACCCATCTGGAGTTTGTGAATGCATTAACAGGCGACGTAGACTTGAGGTATCTGGTGGCCCAGTTAAAAGTGTTGACTAAGATAAGTGGCCGTCTGGTTTTTGCATGAACTCAGATGGAACGTCACAGTACATACACAAAAACATGAGCAACGCACTTTATGCGTCATCGGCTTTTAAAGCCTAGATAACAACTTTTAATGATAAATTTGTGTAATATAATGTCCAGCTACTAATCCATATATTTAATGTACGGAACCCTCTAAACGCAAATAATACTCGCACTTATACTAAATAATAATCTTTATTTACCATCGTTTTTATTTTTGAGCATTCATGTTTAACTAAAGTGTAAAGATGGGTGGTTTGAAACTTCCAGTTATGATTCCGATTCAGAAACGCTTTTAGATAGAAAAACGCTTCAAAACCATAATGGAATCCATTTATCACAGCGCACAAGTTAATATCTAGAAGTCAAAACAAAAAATCATACTTCATTTTTTATGTTAACTATGCCTATTATGTCAACATTTCTTTTTACAGTTCCGTCAATACTATAAAAACACAACAAAAAATAGTGATGCTTGTTACTTCTTGTTTGAGTTATAGAGATGTTTTAAAGCAACCTTTTTTTTCACTGTTTTCTAGAACCAAACATGAAATATAGAAATATTGTTCTACATTTTTCTTCACAAAGTGTGTTTAATGTCAAGTAACTTCAATGTTTAAAATCTATATTTTAAAACGTGAAATAAAAACGTCTTAAAAGAATGAAAAAAAAAACAGAAAGGCTTTGCTTAAAAGGAAACTTTATAAAGTGTCATTCTGGCAGATTCCGGTGCAGTTCTCCGTTTTATAGAGCAATAATCATCGATTACATTATGTCGTATAAAATAAAATGTAAAAATATTTTATATGAGCTATTTTTAGTAAACAGCATACATCGCATAAACAACATTCTACTTCAAGTTTAAATTATGTCTTAAAGCAAAAAAAAAAAAAAAAAAAAAAAAAAAAAAAAGCCACTTATAAAGAACATTAAACATATCTGGTTTAGATAGTTTATTTGGTAACAATTTCAGCAAAACATAAATGTATCCTTAAGGGGACAAGGGATCTTCAAACTCATTTTGTTTAATTTTTTTAATTGCACTTTAAATACTATTCAAGGGCACGCTCTATGATTTATGGAATTTTTTAAGCGTTATCTAGAACATTTAAAATGCTCCAAACGTAATCCATATCAGTTAAAATCTCCAATATTTTTTATGCCAATTTGGTTTACATATATAAATAAAACTGTGCATAGTTTTTAAAACTAAATGTAATTGGAAAAGTTAAAGGAAGTTAAGTGCAGTAATATGATGCAAAAATGCTGAAAATTTCACAAGATTAAAAAAAATATTCCTTTTTCTTATCAAATACATAAAATTCTTTGCACAGTTTTATTTTTATATGTAAACCAAACTGGCATAAAAAGTATTAAAGATTTTAATTGATATGGAATGAGTTTGTGACATTTTGAAAGTTCTTCATATCGCTTAAAATATTCTGGGAAATCCCTTATTTTTCTCGCCATTTTTTTTTTAATTTATTGTGTGATAAATATATGCCACAATTCATATAGTGTGCCCTTGAATAGTATTTAAGGTGCAATTTAAAAAATAATTAAAAAAATGAGTTTGGAGGTCTCTTTTCTCCTTAATGATACATTTATGTTTTGCTGAAATTGTTACCAAATAAACTATCTAAACCAGATATAATTAATGTTCTTTATAAGTGGCTTTTTCTTTACTTTAAGACAGAATTTAAACTTGAAGTAGAATGCTGTTTTTGCGGAATATGCTATTTACTAAAAATAACGCATAAAAAAAAATTTTTCATTTTATTTTTATGCGACATAATATAATCGATGGTTGTTGCTCTATAAAACGGAGAATTGCAGCGGAATCTGCCAGAATGACACTATTAAAAGTTTCCTTTTAAGCAAAGTCTTTCTGGTTTTTTTTCATTCTTTTAATACGTTTTTATTTGTCGTTTTAAAATATAGATTGTAAATATTGAAGTTACTTGACATTAAACACGCTTTGTGAAGAAAAATGTATAAAAATATTTCTATATTTCAGGTTTGGTTATAGAAAATAGTAAAAAAAAAAAAAAAAAAAAAAAAATAGATTGCTTTAAACGATCTCTCTAACTCAAACAAGAACAAAAAAGCATCACTACTTTTTAATTGTTTTAATAGTATTGAGGTAGCTGTAAAAAGAATTGTTGACATAATAGGCATAGTTAACATAAACAAATCAAGTATGATTTTTAGTTTTGTTTTCGAGATATTGCCTTGTACACTGTGATAAATAGATTCCATTATGGTTTTGAAGCTTTATTTGAACCAAAAGCTTTTCGGGATCTAAATCATCACTGAAAAGTTTCAAATCACCCATCTCTACACTATAACTAAAACATGAATGCTCAATCATAAAAATGATGCAAGTATTTTTCGCATTTAGAGGGTTCCGTACGATAAATATATGGATTAGTAACTGGTCATTTCATTACGTAAATATATCATTAAAAGTTGTTATCTAGGCTTTAAAAGAGCATAGAATACGTCACCGGTGTCTTTATAAGGTATGAACCGTCCGTGTCTTTAAAAGTTAATATTTCGTCTAATTACCGACAATTTTTTTTTCGAAAATTATTGTCAACAATCTATTTATACTTCTGCGATGACTTAATTTGCCTCTAGCTGGCCGAAAAAGGGTGTTTTCTAGCATTTTTTCTGGAATAGAAATTTTAGTTCTGGAGTTTTTTTCACGTTATTTATTATCATTTGAAGAACATTTAAAAAGCAAATTTTAATAAAGTATTTATGATGTTGCTCGAGTTGGGTGGATTGATGTCGTAGCATAAGCGCCGCGCGTTTCCAATCGTGCAAGATCTGATAGATCACCACATTGTCGTTTGTAATTGATTTTCCTTGCTTGTGAAAGTAGATAATGTTGTTTAGAGCTTCAAGCACTTTCATGTCAAAAGTTTGAAAATGAATGAAGTGGCAGTTATTTGAAATGTAAAGGTCCATTTCATACTCTTTTTTTTCTTACGTTGGCGTGCTTCTAAATATATTTATTTTTCATAAAAATGGCTTAAAGTGTTCCAATCTGCAATAATAACATTGCCTTCAAAAAATATTAGCAAGATCGGTTTAATAGATTTTGCGTTTTAACACCGCCTAGTTTAAAAAAAAAAAAGTCTTTTTACGTAAGCCTACCGATGCGTTTCGCTAAAGCATAAAATAACTATGAAATAACTTCGAATTCGGCCAAATAGTTTTACGGGGATTATCAACAGACTATAGGGAATAGAAAAATGTAAAAAAAAAAAAAAAAAAAAAATCGACCGAAAAAAGCAAATGCATTTTCTTTAAAAATAAGTAATTGATAACCAACAAACGAATTTAGAGATTTCAGAAATATAATCATAAAAAAAAGTTCTTAACCTTTTCGGGTATTATTATTATTATTATTTTTTTTTTTTTTTGAGTTCAAATTTACTTTTACTTTAATAATGTTTACCGTAGCCATCCATATAGATTCACTGAAGGTTAAAGATTATCTCATTGTTTGAAATCTAACGAATGTACATTTGTGTACTATTAAATTCAAATTTTTATGATAATAGGTTAAGGAAGAGTTTTTGGAGAAGTTTGGAAAATATCGTATTACAACAGGGTTTAACGGATATTACAACAATCTAATTTTTTTTTTTTTTTTTTTTTTTTTTTTTGTTTGCGTTTTATCACACATGATTCGTTCAAAAAAATAACCTATTTTTTAAATTTAAAGAGTGAAATATAAGTATAAAATAAAGGAATCGTCAACGGTGCAGAGAGAATTAAGCAAACTTTTTATTATTATTGTTATTACTAAACGTCAAAACATAAATGAAGTCATAATAAGAAAGGCATAGGCTTATTCTATCATTACTATATAAAATGAATATATCTTGAAAAATTAAATTAAAATTGTATTCAATATAAGATTAATTTTGTATATGAGAAACAATCATATTTTTGCGCTAATGTGCAGCTAAAAAATACACTATACGAGTAACACCAAATATTTTATGTGCGCCTAAAGTAAAATAATAAAAATGACAATAATTATAAATATTAATTGTGCATTTGAGAATTAATAAATCTTAACTGTGTATTTGAGAATAAATAAATCTTAATTGTGTATTTGAGAATTAAAGTTTAATTTAATTTCTAATACATATTTATTTTATTCAAACCAACACATTTTAACAGAAAAACGGTTTTCAGAATATGTTTGATAGCGTACTTTTTAATGTAGTATTAATATAGCTTTCTCAAATAAATGCTGAAAAATATAAACTTTTAAAAAAAATCTTTTTCCTAAATAACTTCTTTTATTTTTTGAAAAATGTTTGCTAGTAGTTGAAACAATGTTATGAAAGAGATATATTTTGAGGCAAAATTTAAATATCTATATTAAAATACAAATGAATTGTATCTGATATTAAAAAAAATTAAATGCTTCTTTTATGAAATATTTTATTTTTGTCTAAAACTTTATCTGTATCATAATATATTTTCATCAATTAGCAAACATTTTCGAAAATGAAACAAAAATTTTAAATATTTTATTATTAATTGCACATTGACTCTTATAAATCTATTTTGTATTTCTAAGTATTTTTGGCTCTAAAGTATAAACAATCTAATACCGTATAAAAATGTACTGTATGAAACGCCGCCATCCTAATTTCACACTTTTCTGTTCAAATACATTGATTGGAATGAAATAAATTGTATATGAGAAACAATCATATTTTTGCGCTAATGTGCAGCTAAAAAATACACTATACGAGTAACACCAAATATTTTATGTGCGCCTAAAGTAAAATAATAAAAATGACAATAATGACAAATATTAATTGTGCATTTGAGAATTAATAAATCTTAATTGTGTATTTGAGAATTAATAAATCTTAATTGTGTATTTGAGAATTAATAAATCTTAATTGTGTATTTGAGAATTAAAGTTTAATTTAATTTCTAATACATATTTATTTTATTCAAACCAACACATTTTAACAGAAAAACGGTTTCCAGAATATGTTTGATAGCGTAATTTTTAATGTAGTATTAATATAGCTTTCCCAAATAAATGCTGTGAAATATAAACTTTTTTAAAAAATCTTTTTCCTAAATAACTTCTTTTATCTTTTGAAAAATGTTTGCTAGTAGTTGAAACAATGTTATGAAAGAGATATATTTTGAGGCAAAATTTAAATATCTATATTAAAATAAAAATGAATTGTATCTGATATTAAAAAAAAATTAAATGCTTCTTTTATAAAATATTTTATTTTTGTCTAAAATTTTATCTGTATCATAATATATTTTCAACAATTAGCAAACATTTTCGAAAATGAAACAAAAATTTTAAATGTTTTATTATTAATTGCATATTGACTGTTATAAATCCATTTTGTATTTCTAAGTATTTTTGGCTCTAAAGTATAAACAATCTAATACCGTATAAAAATGTACTGTATGAAATGCCGCCATCCTAATTTCACACTTTTCTGTTCAAATACATTGATTGGAAAGAAATAAATATACATTAGAAATTACAGTTGAACTTTTATTCAACATAAGATTAATTTAGTATTTGAGAATATATCTTATTTTGGGGTATCTTTCTATTCAAGAATTCAACTTATTTTTAATAAAAAAAATTATTTTACTTTCTAATGTATATTTATTTAATCTAACCAATGCATTTCAACAGAAAAGAATGATTTTTTCGAATAGGATTCATAGGGTACAGTTTAATCAATATATTTATGCTTTCACGTGTAAATGCTTTTATTACACGTGTAAACTATTTTTATTTTGAAAAATCTGTATTGATACGAAATTTTGCGTTAAATCATCTTTTTTTTATAATTGCTAATAGTTGAAAAAAAGGGATACATTTTGAGGCAAAAAATAAATATTTTATAAAATAAAAATGCTTTGTTGCTGATTTAAAAAAAAAAAAAATAAACAATTTATTTTTGCCTTGACATTTATCCATTTCATTTTTTTTAACTATTAGCAATCATTTTTAAAAGCGAAAGAAAAATTTCAAACGCTTTATTATTTAATAAATAATGACTTTTTAAAAATAAGTTTGATATTTCTAATCATTTATTTGTTAAAGCATAACTTTTAATGCTGAATTAAAATATACTGTGTAAAACACAGTTCACAAATAAATCTTTTCTGTTGAAATGCATTGATCGGAATACAATAAATATACATAGGAAAATAAAATTAAACTTTTATTCTTATTGAGTTTAATTTCGAAATACAAAATTAACGTTTATTATGACTATTTTTTTATTATTATTTACGCACACATAAGATATTTTGGGTTTACTTGTAAGGTGTATTTTTTAACATTTTTGATTTATTTCTTTTAATTAAAAAATCAAACAAAAAAGAAAAGATAAAGGTAATAGAATGTATTATGTTTTAACTTTACGTACTGTATAACAGAGCAAGTTGGCTGATCTAACAAAAAGGCTCACGAAAATATAATGTAACCTCTGTCGTTTTACTATTTACATTAGCCTGCAAAATTTGGGTTGTGTCATGTTTTTCAGCTTTTGATAATTGATTTTTATGTATTTCATAGCGCTGAATCCGAAAATAAACTTCATTTTTAACAATGACGTAAGGATTTTTTGCAAATCTTAAATATGAAAGTTAAATGGTCAAAGTTAAAATTGAACCGTCTCCCCCCCCCCCCTCCCACCCATCTTATCGGACCCCTGGGCTGTGTAGCTGTAAGAATACCCAGTATGAGCTAAACAATTAAGTAGATTATTGAATTAAATAAAATTAAATTGAATAAAAAATATTTTACATTATTTTTTGTATCAGGTTTCCGCTATTTTTTAACTTTTAAATTTACGATCTGCGAAAACTTCTGACGTGATGTCATGTCTGACGTAATTTAACGCTAAAAATACATTAAAATAAATTATCAAAAGTTTAAACCCTACCATCTCCTCTATGTTTTATTATTTAATTTCGCTATTTTTTTTTCTTTTTACGTTTGAAATTTACCATTTCTAAAAAATGCTTACCTGATATATATTACCTGATATGGTTAAAAATTATGGTCATTTTTGGATTCAGTGCTAAAAAAATACTTAAAAATCAAGTATTAAAAGTTAAAAAATACAATCATCGAAGGCTTGTGTATTTCTCACATGACTTCGTTTTACCTCCAGAGAAACCTTAGAAACCAATATATTATTGAGATTTAAAGAAGCATTTCGGAAACCGAAATATCTTATTTTTCTGCCCGTAATTTTCAAAAACATTTCTATGTTGTTTTTAGAGAGTAATAATCAGTTATCTCACAAACCAGAATATGAGTTTCTGGGATGTTTGTACACTTTTCCACCTGTAATCACCAAACATGCTAAATTAACACGCCAGCACAGGCGTTGGGATAAAATCTACCCCAATCACATTTTCCCTTAAAAAAAAAAGGATAAATTGTTTGAGGATGCATCTGATAAATACCTGTCAAGGTTGAGAAGGGTTGGGCGAAGCAGTGTCCTTTCTTTGTTTGCTAAGAGTGGAGAAATATTCCTCTTGGGACTAAAATATCCCGTGCTTGTAGAAACGTTTAATTTCGATGCGTTCACTTTTTATGGGATAACACACACTGAAACAATTTTAATGAATAGCTAACATAAACGCTATTTGTATATATTGAAGAAAGGATATTAAATGTAAATAATATAAATTTTCTGAAATAATTTATTTTTTAAGGTGTAAAACAAATCGTTAGCATATTTTCTAAAAAAAGAAAAAAAAAGTGATTTTTACAGAAACTGCTAAAAAATCTGAAAATACTATATATTAAAAGCATGATTGTTCCCCAAAAGAAGTAGTTCTGATGCATTTTACAATATAGAGCAGTAGACTTCTTTTTAAAACGGATTTAGAGAAAAATATAATGGAAGACATAATGTGGTACGATTTATCCTGCGCGTAATAGAAACGTAACGTAACAGAAATGGGCACGTGTTTTGGCGGGTTAACAGGAATAACGTTAACAATAGAATTTCTATAAAGTCAAAATGAACTTCTTAAAACATCATAAGATTTAGAAATGCACAAAGTCTTTCAAAAGAACTTAGTCTTCCTTCATCAGCTGCAAAAAGTACGTGCTTCTACTTTGAAAGTGGAAACACGTACTTTTTGCACCTGGTCAAGGAAGACTAAATTCTTTCGAAAAAACTACTGCATTTCTAAATCGTATGGTGTTTTAAGAAGTTCATTTTTACTTTATCATATAGCACAAGGTTTTTCATCATTAATTAGAATTTCTATTATTTGGATACTCCTTGTATATATTTATATTCTGTTATGCTTCTGAAAATATTTACTTGATTTTTGATCGCATTCATAAAAACGGATATTGGCAATAGGTAAACTGATTATTAAACTGCAAAAGCTACCCGGTAACGTTTTCTAAAATTACAGATCGCAAAAGAAAACTTTGGTTAGAGAAATGCTATTTCAGATCTGGGAAGGCTATTGTCTTTTGAAATTTCTAGAAAAAAGTACATTTGGAATCGTCGTTATTTCAATAGAGTTTTTTAGGGGCTTTCTTAGTTATATAAATACGTAGCACCTATAGTCTATTATAGTCTATATAGTCGTCTATTCTGCCTGTCTGTCTGTCTGCTCGTCGGTCCCCGAATGGCTTGAAATTTAATACATAAAATCATTGCATAATTTTATAAAGTCATTTCAAATTTTATGAAAATCGAATTAAAACTTAAAATATATTAATAAAAGTTTTGTTCATTTTCTTAATTCCTGTCAAATGTAATTAATTCAATGGTATCTAGTGATAGGTAATGATTCTAGGTTTTCATGGTGATTATGTCCTATTTAAGATGAGGTTCTATTATTTCCGTGTTACTGAATTTAATGTATATGTTACCGGCCAAACCCGATTTTAGGAAAAACTAGATTGGCCTAGGCCAAACTAGTTTATCCTAACGCGCATCGGATAATCTAGTTTTTCCTAGACCAAACTAGTTTATCCTAACGCCCATAGGATAAACTAGTTTGTCCTAAGCCAAACTAGTTTATCCTGACATCTATAGGATAAACTAGTTTTTCCCAGGCCAAACTAGTTTGGCATTACGCTCATAGGATAAACTAGTTTAGCCTGCTATTCATTGATCTGAACTAGTTTGTCCTAGGCCAATTGGATTTGGCATGGCTTTATTGATCCCAAAGAACGCTTCGGCGCCAACCTTCCAGTTTATCCTAGGCCGATTCAATTTGACGTGCTTTGATTGATGCCATCCAGTGATGAGTACGCTCACAAAAAAAAGAAAAAACGGACTAATTTGAACTCAAATTCAATTTTTTAAAAATAAGTCAAGTTCATGCTCAAATTGAAAAATTTTCAAAAAAATCCGCTCAACTCAAACACATCTATGGAAGTGACTGCAGTTCACTAAAAACTCGTTTATTTATTTATTTATTTAAATATAATAGAAGTTTAGCGTTCAAATTTAGAAAATTTTGTAAGCTAGTCTTTTGGTTATTTGATGAAAGGGTCTTTACGAACCCGACCAAATTTCCTTCCCAACACTTGGTCCAGGGAGTACTTTTTTCGAGAGATTCGGACCAAGATGGACCGGGACTCAATTTTTTTCCGTCTTAAGTCGGGACTGGACTGCATTCTTCTTGAGGTCTGCACAGGCAGAAAGTTTTAGTCCAATTTCCAACCCGGCTTATATGAAAGTCGTTTGAACCGGCAGGATCTCCAGTCCGTTCAGTAAAATTATCTGTAACATTTGGCCCGGTACAAATTTTTTTTAATGCCCGTATTTTTAAATCGATATTATCCTACAATTAAAATTTATATTTTTTTTACTATTTTTTTATTTTTACTTCCTGCTATCTTTACAAGAAGAAAGTATTGGATTTGTGAAAATTTTCGACTTCCGGTTTTCGACGGATTTACGCGTTTTAGGGGGCAGAGATCCCGAAAAACATGTTCTTACAAAATGTCTGTCTGTAATTCGGTCAGTCTGTCTGTATGTATATCACACAAATTTTATGGGCGCTCTATCTCAAGAACCAATACACGGAATCTAATAAAAATTTATATCCAGCTAGTACCTGCTATAAATTGGTGCTGGGTAGTTTTTGGTGTAAATCGCCCAACAATTGGCGCTGCTATGCTGCATTTTTCATGATTTCCGCAATTAGCTGTATCTCAAGAACTAATGCACGAATTTTGAAGAAACTTCAAATTCCGTTAGTCCTTGATATGAGTTGGTGTTGTTTACTTTATGGTGTAAATCACCCAACAGGTGGCGCTGCTATGCTGCATTTTGCAGGATTTACACGATTTCCGCAATATCTCTATTTAAAGGACTAAGACACATATTTTCAACAAACTTCAGATTCAGTTGGTCCTTGATATGAATTGATGCTGATTGGGTGTTGGTGTAAATAGCCTAATAGGTGGCTCTGCTGTGCTGCATTTTTCGCCACTCCCTCAATAGCTCTATCTCAAGAACTAATGCACGAATTTTCATAAAACTTCAGATTCAAGGGTACCTTGATTAATATTGCTGCTGATTATGTTTTGGTGTAAATCGCTGAACAGGTGACGCTATTATGCTGATTTTTTCACGATTTTTGCATTAGCTGTATCTCAAAAATTAATGCACAAATTTTCACCAAACTTCAGATTCAAATAGATGTTGACATAAGTTGTTTCTGGTTATGTATTGGTCTAAATTACTCAACATAAAATGCTGCTATGCTGCATTTTGCTAGATTTACACGGTTTCAGCGATAGTCATATCTCAAGAACTAATGCACGGAATTTCATATCTTTAGAATCCTTATGGTGAGCATAGATTGCCATTTAATTTTTCACTGTGATAGCAAATTTAGAAGCATTAGCATTTTTGAGAAAGAAGAAAGTTTTGGGATTGGTTCTTCCGACTAATTTTAAGATGAGTAGATGCATTTTTAGGTAATAAAATTAAAGAACGGCAAAACCTGAGAAAAATAATCTGCCTATAATGGAATCCCGTGTTTAACAAAAAAAAAATATGTTGATCTATGTAAATTGAGGATATTAGTACTTGTAAAAATAATATAATGCATTTACAACAGTCGATGAACCTTCTAATTAGGGAACCTGCCTATAACGGATTTTTCTTTTTACCTATGCAATTCCATCTTAGAAGTTTTTATTATATAGAATTTTTAATTTTTTTAAATCTCCAAGCCATAGAATGTGGATTAAAGATATTAATGATTGTATTGTAAACTATATTGATTTTTTAATGAATCTCTATTTGTATGCAAATATCCGAATAATTACTAATACCATTAATTTTTTTACACGGCTTAGAGATTTGAAAATCTGAAAAAAATTATATAGAAAAACCTTCTAAGACGGAATCACATAGGAGAGAAAAAAACTTCGTTATAGTTAACTTCCTTTTTTAGCAAGTCCGTCGTCTCTAGCAAATATATTATGTTTTTTTCAAACCGATTATTACATCGAATTTGCACAGAATAAAAAAAAAAATAATTCGTTTGAAATTTCGTTTAAAACAGGATTTCGTCATACACAGATCTCCAGCACACAATTTGTCACATGGAACATATTTTGTAACTGTATCGGAGGTGAAATGTGGAAGATAGGGGGACCGTATCCCACTCCCCATCGAACAAAATATATTATACAGGGGTGACAGCAATAATACTTTGCACAACGATGGCACCGGGCCGGTCTTTGAGATCAATAAAATCACGCCAAATTGAATCGGCCTAGGATGAACTAGTTCGGACCAATGAATAGCAGGCTAAACTAGTTTATCCTATTAGAGTTAGGCCAAACTAGTTTGGCCTAGGAAAAACTAGTTTATCCTATGGGCGTTAGGATAAACTAGTTTGGCATAGGAAAAACTAGTTTATCCTGTGCGCGTTAGGATAAACTAGTTTGGCCTAGGCCAATCTAGTTTGGCCTAAAATCGGGTTTGGCCGGAAACATATATAATCCTAATAAATTTTAGATCCATGCATTTTTGGTTAAGAGTGCAACAAGAGCTGAATACTTATAAAACTAAGAAAGCACCTCATTTCCCACTTTTAACGTAAAATTTCAGAATTGTTATATTTTTGTAAAGTTTTAGAATAGATTAAGAAACTATTATCTGTTTTTTTTTTTTTTTTTTTTTTTTTTTTTTTTTTTGCAGTGTATTTATGATTTGACTTATCTTTCTGATTTCTATGACTTATGATCATAGAATTAATTAAGTACATCAGTAGGACTTTTGTATATTAAATATAAATTAAAATACAATAGATGTTTATAAATATTTTGCGCGATTAGTAATGTAACATTTGCTGAAATACCATTTAATTTGTATCTCTTGATAATAATTTAAATAAAAAAAATTAAATTAATTAAGTAACAGAAGATAATATAACTACATTTTTTCCTTGCCCATTATTATATAAAATAATTCGAGCTAGATACCGAAATTTAGAAAAAAGTTTTAAATTATAAAACGTGGTCATTTTATTTAAATAGAAATCTGTTATCCTCATAACGGAAATCTTCAAAAGAATTGTTTTAAAGCAAGGAAAAGCACTGATATGTTCGCATTAAATTTAACGCAATACTTTTGAATGCAATTTTTGAAAGTATTTGATTATAAGAATAACAAGAAATAATGAAATCTTAAAAATGCCTGGCTAGGTGCATCATCGCACTTTAAAAAATATTTTATTCAAGTGAAAACTATATCAATGTTTCTTAAATTTAATAACTTTTTAATACATTTCAACATAATTAAAAAGTCCTTATGATTTCGACGTGTCTGAACATCTGATTCTTTGCCCTTGCTGATATATAATCATGATCATCATGGATATCGAAACTCGTGTGCTTGGTGTTCATTTAAAGTGACATACAAAGGAATACCTTTACAGTGTAGAATAAGAGGGAAAACAATTATGCATATTTTAATGACGTTATAATATTTCAAACACAATAAAAAATATGCGTTATTTATGTGTAATACATCACTACTTTCTGTACTTCAATACTTTCTGTAGAATATGGCGTATTTAGCATTTATTTGTTAATTTTCAAAGACCTAAAAAAATTCGGTTATATTAGGGTCTGTAATAATCTCTGGAAGTAAGTTTTCAGATGCGGTATGTGTTTTTCAGGTTAACCTAAATTTATACTCTTAGCATATACTGTGTATAAATTCAATGCGTCATCTACAAGTGTACGCAAAATATTTCGTAAGCATTATTGTGTATGGGAGTGAACAAGTCAGAGGTGTTATTTTTTTTTCTGTGGGAGTAAATAGGTCAAAGGTGGTTTTTTTTGTTGTTGTTGTTATGCGTTTTATATCATAACTATATGTTGTGTGCAAATATATGATTTGAGAATATAAAACAGTTCTTATACACAAAAATTCGTCTAAGCAAAAAACTAGATACCGGGTGTCCCAAAAAGGACTGACTGATTCAATAATTTCCAAACGGTGACAGATATTAAAAAAATTCTTGCAGGGGGGTTATGCATAAAGTCAAAAGTTTTTTTACAGTGATTTTCGATTTTAGTTCGAATTACAAACAATAGATGGCGCTGCGATCAATAGAGGCTAAATTCAGGCTCGATTTTTGGTACTTCGTGGCCCGGATAATACATTTCCATCTCTTTTTTCTGCATGGAACAACAGAAAGGACCAAAAATCGAGCATGTATTTAGCCACTATTGCTTACAGCGCCATCTATTGTTTGTAATTCGAACTAAAATTGAAAATCACTGTAATAAAACTTTTGACTTTATGCATAACCCTCCTGCAAGAATTTTTTTAATATCTATCACCGTTTGGAAGTTATTGAATTTTAAAATCAGTCAATCCTTTTTGGGACACCCGGTATATTTCAGTCTATGAATTGTGATTTTGGAAATGCGTTATTAGTTGTTCTATGCGTTCTCTAGCTGAATGAAATTTTAGCTTGATGCGTGTGTATAATACCTGTAGATTATGTACAGGCTTTACAAAGTATTTCAAGTTACATTCTACGGGCGGTAATATTTGAAAGGGAAGAAAAAGAACACATAAGAAATGTGAAAAATGTGTTTCCTAGAGGAATTAAAGGTTAGTAAAGAATGTTGTGTGCATACAAATCTCTAGATAAGACAAAAGGCTGCTCAAAAAAGTTTGAATATCTTGCAAATTATGGGCGCTAAAAGCTGAAATTGGGTGGTTGTCTGTATTATTCTTTTATAAATTGTTATTTTAATTGTATCTTCTTCTACCATATAAAATAGCCAAGTAACATTTGAATAAATAAACGGTCAAGTTCGAGTATTACTCGCGCACAGAGGGTTCCGCACAATAAATATATAATTAGTAATTGTAGTATTAAAAAAACCGTTGCAAAAAGAATACTAACACTTTGTAAAAAACTATGAAAAGTAGGGTTGGGTATAACAGTATATACTAGAAAAATGTAAATGGATATACCAAGAAAGTTCAAAGAGATATGGAACCTAAAAAATATCAAATACAGCCATTCTGTATAACTCATTTTTACTTTCTTCTATCTTTACAAGAAAAAAGCATTGGATTCCTGAAAATTTTCGAATTTTGGTTTTCGACGGATTTATACGTTTTAGGTTACAGAAGTAATGAAAAACATGTTTTTACAAAATGTTTGTCTGTGAGTCTGTCTATCCATGTGTGACACAAATTTTGTGGGCGCTCTATCTTAAGAACTATTGAACGGAATTTAATAAAACTTTAGATTCAGTTAGTCCCTGATATAGATTGGTGCTCATTACTTTTTAGTGTAAATCGCCCCGCAGGTGGCGCTACTATGCTGCAATTTTCCCGATTTCCGCAGTAGCTGTATCTCAAGAACTAATGCATGAATTTTCATCAAACTTTAGATTCAGTTAGTCCCTGATATAAACTGATCCTGATAAGTTTTTGGTGTAAATTGCCCAAGAGGTTCTACTGCAACCCAGAACTTTTCACGATTTCCGTAATAGCTCTATCTTAAAAAAAAAGTCCCTGATTAGATTTTGGTATAAATCGCCTAACCGGTGGCGCTGCTGTGCTGCATTTATCAGGAAGTATTGACATGTATGAGATAGAAGAAAGTTTTGGGATTGACACAGCCGACTAGTTTAATATTATCTTAATCTCTTTATAATGAACTTAATTCGGTACTGACAATAAAAGAAATGCATATTTAAACTTCATTTGTCATTTCATAAAACTAAATTCAGCATAGTAATAACCTTTCTTTCTACAGTGCAGCTAAAACAAAACATTCGTTCAAAGTTTACATTTGGCTAATAGAAAATTTGGCTAATAGAAAATTTTGCTAATAGAAAATTTTGAAAATTTGAACAACATAATCACTTAAAAAAATATTTTTTTGAACAATAAAAAGGAAATTTTAGGTTCAGTTTATACATATTAACATAAAACGTATTTTTTGAAAATTTCATGAAAAAATATTCAAATGTTTTTGAGATATCGTGCGCGATATGCCCAAGAAAGTCAATTGCAGAAAAATGACTTAAAAGTTTCGAAAATGCCGCTTAGGCTATTGAGCCTGTATAATTAGAAAAGACATAACTTCTGTTTTAATGAGAATTTGAAGGAAACAATTATATTTAAATGTTCAGAAAAAAAGGAAGATTAACATCTAAAAAAATTAAAACTAAAATTTGTTTGAAGCTTTAAGTGTCCTGAGACCCCTTGAATTAATCTATTTATAACAATTTGACGTTTATTACTTTTATACTGTTACTGGCCATTTCATTACACTCATATATCATTAAAAGTTGTAATCTAGGCTTTAAAAGCCTATGGTATATAGTGTACGCCGCCCCTGTCATTATGTATGTCCAAACCGTCCATATCTTTAAGGGTTCATATCTCAGCTAATTACTGACGATTTTTTTTTTCAAAAATCATTATCCACAATGCTTTTATACTTCTACTACGATATTTATCTACAGCGCTGCTCAACAGTTTTGCTGAATGCCAGTAAATCGAAATTTGTGTGTAACGGAAAAATGCGCTTTTCTCAAAAACTATGTGACCTATGGTAATCGCTATAATTTTCCTGCAAGGTTTATATTAATGTATACTTCCTCTAATTTTTTCATAATTTTAGTTTCAGTAGATTCGGAATTAGATGGGGGGGGGGACATATTTTTGAGCTACATTTTCGACTATATCTTTGAAAATGTAATACCTAAAATGCAAAGAAATGTATTTTTGAATTCAGCGTTACGAAAGCTTTCACACGATACCTCACACGATATACAAAGAAAATATTTTTTTTTTCAAGCAACAGAATTAGCCCCTATACATTTTTACTAAATATATTTATAAATGTTTAATAATCTGAAAATACGTATGTGGATCAACAGTCTTTATTACTTCCCCGAATTTGAACTTTCATTGTTCCATTGTTTACGAGTAAAGTGGCTGTGATAGACGGACAGACACAAGAGTGATCTTATAATGGTTCCGTTTATACTTTTTAAGTACGGAACCCTAAAAATGTTGGAAAGTGATTCATAATGTATGCGAGACGCATGTTCTTTCTTTCTTTTTTAATTTTTTTAGTACTACATATTTATTAAAGATTCTGTTAATTACCAAAGAATAGATATATATTTTTAATGTAGTCATTTTGTTATTAAGACTTTAAGTTTTAATAAAATATTTTGCTTATTATATGCTTAATGGGATCGTTTACTTTACAAGTATATTTTTAATTTCATATCCAAATAATACCATGCTGTTTATCGTCAAAATAAACATTTATAAGATGCAAAAGAAATAAATAGAAATATTACATTCATTTACTAATGCAATAAGTGCAAAATCGAAAGCTATTAACGAAAATAAAAATCAGATTGGTAATTAAACTGCTGAATGCACAAATGTTTTCAATATTTTTTTTTAATGAATATTCGAAGTTTTTTCATAGCTTAATCACTTAAAGATAACATATTTCTATAGAAAAACATTTTTAATGGATAACATAGAATTCCTATTTATTTTCATAGTATTATCCATTTTTACAATTTTTAAAGCTGGGTATTAATAAAATACCGATTATTTATTGAACGATGTAATATGGCATTAAATGAGTTTGGGTTTTTATTTATTTTTTTAGAATAGTTTCTAAAAACACGAAATTGCTTTAATAAGGAACATCTTTTTTACAGAATCCATACCACTAAAATATTCAACATAGTGTAATTTAATGCTATGCGTAATAGTTAGTTAGTCTAGTACAATAGTTAGTATAGTATTAATAGTTTGTCTGAAAATATTTTATAACTAATTATAACGCTGTAACTTCTTTTAATATGTTTTAAAGTAGAGTTAAATTAATATGAAAATATGGTTGTTAGCAAAAGTTATTATTCAAAGATTTAAATTTTGATATTTGCGTCAAAATCAGATTGCGTGGGTATGGTAATTTTTCAGGGTTATAATAAAGATGTACTTAAAATATGTATATTAAAGAAATGCATTGGATTTGAAAGAGACATGTGCAAAATTATGAATTTCTGACTGTTAAATTAATAATTAATAATATTGTATAAAAATAAATTCCTTTCATTAAAATGAGCACCAGGTTTTAAAAGTAAACTGAATGATACAACTGAAATTTTGCGTTCAGAGTTCAATTGTATGTTTTCTCAAGGAAAAAATGATATTATTATATTCAAGTTCCCTTTCGAACACCGACGCGAAGCCGCGGGGAGTGTGTTAAGTGCATTGTAAAAAAACTATAAAGCTACTAAGAGTTTTCTAGGAAACTGGGATTCCTAGGACGGGGTATTAAAATCCTGGGATATTAAAAAAAAACAATTAATCTCGTATGGTCATGTTAAAAGAATGAATTATGAAAGTCTACCCAAAATCACATTCAATTATGAAACAAATAAAAAAAGGAAATGGAGAAGACCACTAAAGAACTGGTTGGATAATATTGCAAAGGCAATGAAGAATAGAGGTCTGGAAGAGGAATGGGCCCTTCACCGGAAAAAATAGAAAAATACTCTTATAGATTCTTCGGATGGCAGCATCTGACGCCATAAACCGAGTTTATATATATATAGGTTATAATTTCTTTTTAATATCTTGTTTTGAATGTTGTAAATATCAGGAACGTGAATATTATGTTAGTAATAATATTATAGATGGGTTTCTGAATAATTCGTTTGATTACAACATACATTCATATTTTACGCAACAGAAAGCTAAATTTAGCAATGTATTTTAAACTTTGCAGACATAAGTCAGAAGTGAAAGATACAACTTGTTTTATAGATAACACTAAAAAAAGCATAAAATAATTCAACGGATACTTCGTAAAGTATAAAATTTTGTTAAAAAAAACTATTAGTAAATATAGAATTAAAATGTAAAACTCAAAATATTTTTGTCAAAATATTTTAGTAGCATGCTATTTTATATCATATGTTAGAAGCAATTTACATACACTTAAAATAAAAGAGCACATAAACTAAATAGCACACGGAGTTGCAATCTTTGTGATATATATAAATAAAAGTATACATATTTCTGTATCATATAAAGCTTTTTTTAAAACTCATGACGCATAAAAAAACTCCCAATTCATTAAATACAAATTACGAATAATATTTTTATAATTGAGCACTGTAATTGTGATATATACTTTTAGTTCGTTAACGTGTCTTTAAATTTTATGAAATTAAAATGAAAAAAAAATTCTTTTGTGTGTCCAGAGACAGAAGAGTCCAAAAGACTGTACTGTATTTGAGTAATAATTGCTAGAAGTAAATTTACAAATTTAGCATGTGTTTTTAAATCTAATTAATATTTTTACATGTAATTCGAAATATAAATACTATAGATCATATGCAGGCTGCACAAAAGAATTCCACTATATTTCTGCTTATTGCCGGAAATTACTGAAAGCAAATTTTCAAATTGGTTATGTGTTTCATAAATAAACAAAATTTTGGCGCACTATCTAGTATATATGCAAATCTATAGATCATATACAAAGTTGAACAAAATATTTCTGATAATTTTTCTTCGATAAGTGGGAATAGTTTAAATTATGTTTTCAGTTGTGTTATGCATTTACTAATCTGTATATTTAGGTATCATCCTTCACAATAATATTGAATGGTAAAATTTTGATAAATTATTTTGAATGTGTTAGAAAGTGTTATATAATCTATGCTGTCAAGTTTTTGATGCCAGTGAGCTGGTAAATAATTAAGACTACTGTTATCTGATATTATCTTTTACTTGTCTATTGTATTTCACATGTTTCACTTTCTGCGTTGTAAGAATTTAAGGTAATATTTTTCCTAATCTTGAAGTTGATCTGAGCTTTTTTAGTTAGATAGTGTGTATCAACAAGTTCAGTGTATCAATGCACTCCAGCTTCCCTTGCTATTCAAGAACGCATACCACAGATAAGACAAATAAAGAAATTCCCTATCTCGCAAGTAGTGATGGCCATCTGAGGGAAAAGATTTTAGATAAGAGAAGGTGTCTCTGTTCACAGAGAAAAGATCCCCGTGGGCTGAGTTTGGAGGGACTCATTTAGAGAGAAACGAGTAGTTCTCGGGTAGATCTGGTGAAGACAGGTCATAGCATTTTGATTGAGATTTTGGCTTAGACCTGGTGAAGACATGTCGTAGTGTTCTGATTGAGTTTTCTGGTGATAAGCGTAGTGTGTTCCAGGAAAAGGTTTGAGTCTTGTGCTGAGAAAGGATACGCAAGGGGAGATCTGAGGAGATCTTCGAATAAACCTGATGAAATACCGTAAGGTCAGAAGGGAATAGGGTATTTTAATAAGTTAGCCCAGTGTGCAGAAAGAACTTGCAAAATGTAACTTAGAATCGGGCCGGATCGTCTATATCCGAGCTCTTTAGTGTAAACAATGTTTTATTTATATGTAAATAATTTGTAAATAAATTGTTCGTTAATTTTAATTGAATAAGTTTATCATTCTTTTTGATAATCCTACTCACAACGTGCCCGATATCACGTATATATATTGGTGGTGGCAGCATATCGGAATAAAAGAATATTTTTTCGAAGTCTGTGCGAGTAGTGATCGGGGCTCATCAGCGTGTGGACTAAGGAAGAGTGCAACATATGCTTCACACATGATTTTTCTTTCTTGTTTCTTTCTTTCATTACTTCAAGATACTCCTTTGCATTTTTTTTGGCTCGAGGTTTCCTTCATTGGTAAAATTATGTCTGGTAAAACTGATAATACTGGTAAAACTAATACATTAGTGCATTTCGACAGACAGTTGTAATTAGAAATGTTATTACTGATAGAAAACAATGTTCGATAAGAAATTGATTTCTTTCCTAACTCTACCTTTCTTTTCGCCGAAAATCACATTAAAAGGGACAGCTCGTACTAGACGTGATCTATGTTGTAGCTAAAAAAATAAAAATAAAAAAACGGCCTGAAGAACTTAATATAGTTTAAATGATGAAATATTTTTAAGTGAAACTTGCTTGTTTTAAATGTGTACTCATTTTAGCCGCGCTCTAATTTTTATTTTTAATATTTTAAACCTTTATGTTTAAATAATTCATTTACTCAACAAATTAGCGAACGTCCTTTTCTTTCTAACGTTCTCCAATGTTTATTAAAACCCATTTTTATTTAATTTTTACTTTCTTCTAACTTTACAAGAAGAAAGTATTAGGTTCGTGAAAATTTTCGACTTCCGGTTTTAGACAGATTTATACGCTTTAGAAGGTTCTTAACGCGATTGGACTGTTTATGAATCTGTGTATCTATCTGTATGTGACAAAAACTTGCAGGAGTTCTATTTCAAGAACTAATGCATGGAATTTAATAAATCTTTAGATTCAATTTATTTATCTTGCTATAATTTGGTGCTCATTAGTTTCTATATGTGAATCGCCCAATAATATAGCACTGCTATGCTGCATTTTTCACGATTTTCTCTATTTCAAGAACTAGAGCACGGATTTATATCTTCAGATTCAGTTAAACGTTCACATAAGTTGTTGCCGATTACGTTTTGGTGCACATCGCCCAACAGGTGGCGCTACTATGCTGTATTTTTCACGATTTTCTGTTAGATGATATAAGTTGGTGCTAATTAGGTTTTCGTGTAAATCATATTACAGATGGTGCTGCAATGCTGCATTTTTCACGATTTTTGCGATAGCTATATCTCAAAAACTAATTGTCGTAGAATAATCAAGTTTCCTACTCTGTTACACATTCACATAAATAAATTTTTATTTATGTGAAATTATTATATGTGTATTTGTGAGCTTGGGTGTATACTGTCTAAAAAATATCGCTCTTATTCTCTTTGTGTAGGGAATTTCGGTGGTTGGCATCTAAGAGTGTGGGTACTGAAATTCAATAATTTGTTTGAAAAATTCGAGGCTTATATCTTCTTTTAAAATGCACACAATTCGAAAAACCTATGCGTATAGAATGCTCATTATATGCATAGATTCTCATTTAATTTTCACTGCGATAGCGACTTTTAAAGTATTAACATGTATGAGATAGAAGAATAAGTTTTGTGATTGGCACATACGACTAGTTACTTTTAATGTGGCAGTGGATCTTTACTGCCATCTTACCTTCTCTCTCTGTTTTCTACGTGGTCTTAACAGGCGGGAAAGCTATCTCCGCCATGTTAAATTCACCAACTTTATGTACCTTTTTTCTCAGAAAAGGTGAAAGATAGAGGTCTAGATGTTTTAGAGTAGTTTGAATAGCGTGCTTTACGTATTTTAACAGACCATTTTTCTTCTAATTGAACCTAAAAATTAATTATTATTTATTGAAAGGCTTTTTTAAATTAGCATTTTTCATAAGATTTCACTGCATAAAATAAATAATTCTCAACAAATCATTAAATTGTTAAAGTATACAATATAACACAATAAAAGTATTTTTAAAAAACTGAGTTCTTAAGTTTAATAGATATTGTAGAAAAGGCAACACAAACTTGAAGAATCGAAGTTTTGAGAAAAAGTGAATTAAAGATTTAAATTTCCATTAAGCTGTGAAGTACTCTTAGAAAGAATGAATAATTCCAGCACTTTATATATATATATATACATGTGTGACACATCGTTGGAAAGATAAAAGTTTAATGATATGACTATTTAATGACTATTTAATGATATAAAAAAGTAAAAATCGATTTTTTCCAAAATTTCGCTTATCTGTTCCTTTTAACTCTTTTCGCTTGTGTGCGTAATACTTATTTATTTTAATTAAAATTCATTGAGCTCTATGCATTAAAAAAATTAAACCACGCAGCGGAATTTAAATCTCGTAACCGTTATTAGTTTTTTGACGAAACTAGAATTTCCTGTCAGTTACATTAAAGGTATCACATGCAAAATTTCTTTGATATAAGAATGCCGACAAAAATATACAATAGTCGATGTATTTTTCTCTTTTTAATTTTCATATGTAAATGCCTTTAAATCCAGTTATGTAAAACAAATCACTTTCTAATTCACAATTTAAAACGACTGATTTAATACATGTTCGTTAAAAAATTAAATAAGATTCAATCATAAAAATCATTATCCTTGAAAAATATTCATTTTTATTATATATTTTTAATATAAATTTTATCGCTTCAAAAATATTTGCCTCGAGTAAACTAACGAATTTATTAAAAATGATTGAACTGACGATTTCTTCCGAAACATCAGATGCTGCCAAAGTTATTCATGTATAAACGGGAAATTTAATAATAACTAAGTTTGAAAAAACGTACGTGCAAGAAGAAATTAATAGAAAAAAATTCTTAAGCACATAAGAAATGCTACGTTTTTATTATTTTTTCTTTTTCTGCTTTTTCTTTCACTTTGGTTTTTTCCAATTCAAAGAAGAAGAAATTTTTAAGTAAAGCATATTAGTTCTTAAATAAATTAAGATTCGCAATAATAATTAATGTTTTTATTCTTTTACCATATCACTAACGATATCTTATAAAATTTGGTTTCTACAGTAATATCGCATTTACAGTAGGGTGGGCCGAAAAAAACTTTTTTTTGATTTTCGATGATGGGTAGTGCGGAAAAGTGGCCACTAGTGGCACCAAGTTCACACCAAAAATTTGAGATTTTTAGGACAATTCCTGTATTTGCCGCTTTTGGCTTGAAGTTTTGCTAAAATGCTGATTTTTGAACTTTTTTAGCAAAAATTAAAAAAATTTAAATTAAGCTTATTTTAATCGTATTTACTTGAAAAGGCATATTTAATGTTCCAAATGTATAAATATGCTCTGATAATGTATTATTTAATTGCTATGTGTATTTTAAATTAGACGATTTTTATAGCCTTTTCGTGTTTAAGTGAGCAAAAGTTGCATGTATTGTTTGAATCTTTCAACAGTTTCTCTCCTTTGTCTTGTTTATGTCCCTTGGTCTTCCTTATTTTTTTCGATGCTTTAAGGGTCATATATTTGGGTGACGGACAGCAGAATCCCCCAGAAACAGATCTGGAGGGAGAGAAGGGGGTGAGGCGAGAACTTAAGCTTACGCAGTGACTCATCCCGATATTGGGGGAGTGAAGGAGGAAATACAAGAGGGGAGAAAGTGCGATAAGGGATGTTTATTATTTTTCAGTGCTCGGTTTCCCTGTGACATTTGTTCAGTGTAAAAGTAAAACCTTTTTCTCGTGCAATGCATTGCTTTTTGGATCGTTTAACGTGACTTTACCGTGTTTTGTGCGTTTTATTACGACGAGTTTGGAAATGCGAAAGTTCATGATCATGTAAAGACATGTGATAGTGTGAAAAGTAGCCATTTTGGGGCACCATGCAAATTGAAAGACTTGCAATTGTCAACTATTGCTGACATCATGCGCCACTACTATTGGTTGCGAAACGATATAGAAGAAAATCGAGATATTTATCTTCAACCAGTGGATAATATAATTAAAATGGCAGGTGAAAAAGTTTCCGAAATCTGGATAAAATCTTCCATACCAGTGGTTTCCCAACGAACAATTAACGGAGAGATTAAAAACTATTACAATGAGCGTAGATCATTGGAGAAATCTTGTAATCATACGGGCGTTAAAGGCAAGGCGATCTGCGAAGATTTCGTACGAAATGCGGAAACCTCTCTCTTTGACATTGCAGCTTGTAAGTGTAGAGGCTTGAACAATTTAGCTGCGACATCAGACGTAAAGTTCCACATCGGGAGGTGAACTTCTTGAAGGATCAAAGAACTGTTCGAAAAATGTTTATCGGAAATATTGATTTAAAAACAAGCAAAACTCTTGCAAAGAAAATATCGCGGAAAATGGAGAGGGATACAATTTCAACGATTAATAGTGGTTCTGCGACAAAGCCTTCAACGAATGGAGTTAGATCCAGATGGAAGACAGTTATATTGTTGGAAGATTCGAGTAGTGGGGGCTTTCAAGCAAGCAGTTCGACTGAATCTGAATTTGAACCAGGCCCTTCAAAGTCAAACACTCCTAAACGCATATTCCTGTCTCACACAGCGTCCGCCATGTCTCAGGGAAACGGAACACTGAAAATAATAAGCATCCCTTAATTCACTTTCTCCTCTCTTGTATTTCCTCCTTCACTCCCCCAACATCGCAATGAGTCACTGCGTTCGCTTAAGTTCTCGCCTCACCCCTTTATCTCCTTCCAGATCTGTTTCTGAGGGATTCTGCTGTCCGTCACCCAAATATATGACCCTTAAAGCATCGAAAAAAATAAGGAAGACGAAGGGACATAAACAAGACAAAAGAGAGAAACCGTTGAAAGATTCAAACAATACATGCAACTTTTGCTCACTTAAACGCAAAAAGGCTATAAAAATCGTCTAATTTAAAATGCACATAGCAATTAAATAATACATTATCAGATGCTTATTTATACATTTGGAACATAAAATATGCCTTTTCAAATAAATACGATTAAAATAAGTTTAATTTAACATTTAAAAAAATTTTTCTAATAAAGTTCAAAAATCAGCCTTTTAGCAAAACTTCAAGCCAAAAGCGGCAAATATAGGAATTGTCCTAAAAATCTCAAATTTTTTGTGTGAACTTGGTGCCACTAGTGGCCACTTTTCCGCACTACCCATCATCGAAAATCAAAAAAAAGTTTTTTTCGGCCCACCCTAATGTACAGTGCGCGCGATTTTTTAAAATAAAATTTTAAGCATAAATTATGGGATATGTATTATATGTGGAACATTTCTAACAGACATATTTATATGAAATTACACACGGTTTCACTGAATCATTGAATCCAACGCGTGACTCAAAAAGAATATAGGCGTAGCGAGTAAAAATAGGGATATAACTGTACTCTCATGTGCTGTAGTTTATCATGAGCGTGGAATAGATATTTATATTGATAAGTATTTGAGAACTAAGCTCCCAGTAAGAGAATACTAAGCACTGTTGAAAAATTAATGTTTAGGATATTAGGTAGCTTCCGTTACAAAAAATAAGACGCTACCTATTGCACCGTACGGAAGGAAGCGATTCCGGAAAATGTCTGTACATTTTCACATATCATGACCCCTCCCCTAATCTCTAAAATTACCCTCAGTTCAAATGTCGATATATATAAATATATGCCTACTAGAAACATAGCCCGCCAAAAATGGCGGAAAATGAGATATAAAGATATTTTCAACACATATCCATGAATAAGAGTAGTTCGCTTGTTCCGCCGTGATAAATGAAAGTAACACATTTTAAAATGTTAAAATATGTTACTAAATTTTCTTCTTCGCCAAGGCCCCCTATACTGAAAAATACCGAGAATTTAATTTATGTATCCGGCTATTTGAAGCACATAAAAATTGGGGAGTTACGAGCTCAGATAACACAGTGTCGTCAAGTGGCGGTCATTTTATTAGTAGCATCGGGATGAATGTGCAAAGACGTACATTTTCGTATATTACACTTTAAAGTTTGACCCATAGATTTTGAAAGAAACCTTTAATGCTTGAAGTTTAAATTAAATAGGGGTGAGCTCGATGATTAATGGGTTTTCAGTGGAAATGTAGACAAATTAGCCAGCTATCGCCAAGTTGGCTTCATATATGGCAACTTATTTTTATCGACATATTTGGCGATATTTTGCCAAGTTGGTCAAGATTTGGAAGATAGGTTGGTCAAGATAGGAAGCCTATCCCTGACATAGCCGCGATCAATAAAGTGGTCCAACCGAAACTGTGAGGGACACACAGAGACTTTACTTTATATAAATAGATCTCATTTATGTGTCATTTATATGTCGCTCAGCATGTGGTAACGAATCATTTTAATTCCGAAATTCTGAATTCATAGCGGAAATTTCTAAAGATGAATTTCAACTTCAATAATCACAAAATATCTCTCATTTAATAATACTGCTAACAGCACCACTGATCCCTGGTCTAACCAAGCTAAATATTTGCGGGTCATCTTTGACAGAAGAGTAACCTGGAAAGAAGCACTTCTTAACATCGGAGGAAAAGTCACAATTATTTCTAAATCTCTCTCACTTCTGCTTAAAAGCAACACTTTTTCAATAAAATATAAACCAATTCTCTATACATGCATGCATCAAGTCTTTAATAACTTGTGCCTGTCCAATCTTGGGCTTTGCATAAGAAACAAATATGAAATATCTGTACAGACCACACACCAAAAACGGCCAAAAACAGAAACAGCCACCGTTATCTTAGAAATACAACACCCTTAGAAACCTAGGCACTACATCACTTAAAAAAAATCAATTAGCTTACCTAAAACTTCTATAAAACTATCTATAACATCCTAAATGAAATTGTGGCAAAGTTATCAGACTATGAGATCTCCGATTCCGCCATCCGTAAACTCCCTATATATACACTTTTAACTGATGATGAAGACTGAGATTCCGTCACTCTTCTGCTATGTACAATCTTTCTTTGTCTGTCCTGTCATTGTTTAGTTACATATATTTAAATATATATACTGTTAATCTGCTACACTTTAACACTTTTATTTTTATTAAATTAAATGTATGGTCTCTCTGTTAACAGTCTTTTTGATGGGGCTTTCCGTCCGTAGATCTTTTGTCTGCCTTTTATGGATCTAATGGAATTATTTTATCTTTCTTCTTTTATTCTCTACTTTTGTATACTGTTAAATTTTAGAGTATTTCATTTACTCTCACTTCTACTTTAGTCATTAATATATATTTTTTCTAATAACGTATATTAACCACATTTAAACATTTTTTCTCTCCTGGCTCCTTATTCCTCAACTAGTCAAACCACCTTTAGTTTGGATGTTAAGTTGATCCGCAACTAAGTAATCCCAGAACACCATCTACATTGTTCCATTCTTCTCATCAAATAATTCAAAAAATATTTTTGTATTTCTTGTGTGAATTTGAAATTTCTGAATTCAAATGGAGGCCAAACTGATAACCCTGAGTCTTAGTCAAGTTCGTTTGCCAGCTTCTTTTAAAAAAAAGGTCATTTAAAATTTTAAAATACAAACGGGTGGAAGAAAATTAGAAATCCAAAAATTTTTTATCCTTAAGCATTTAATGTTTTGCCTCTAACTTAAAAAATCGCTCAGATATAACAGTTGAAAATTCTAGAGAGACTGATTTTTAGGGTTCCGTACTTACAAAATAAAAACGGAACCATTATAAGATCACATCCTGTATCTGTCTGTCACAGCCATTTTACTCGTAAATTATGGAACGTGGAAAGTTCAAATTGGGGGAAGTAATAAAGGCTATTGACCAACATATTCACAGATTATTAAACATTCACAAATATATTTAGGAAAATGTAGAAGAGCTAATTAAGTTACTTGAAAAAGAAATTTTTTTTTTTTTTTTTTTTTTTTTTTTTTTTTTTTTTTTTTTTTTTTTTTTTGTATATCGTGTGGGGTCTCGCGTAAAAGCTTTCGTAACACTGTTCTCAAAAATAATTTTTTAGGTATTATATTTTAGGTATTATATTTGGATATTAAGTTTTAGGTATTATAATTTCAGCGATATCGTCGAAAATGTAGTGCAAAAATATGTCCCCTCCCCCTCTATTTCCAGATATACTAAAACTAAAATTATGAAAACATTAGAGTTAGTAGACGTTAATTTAAACCTTGCAGGAAAATTAAAGCGATTATCCTAGATCACATAGTTTTTGAGAAAAGCGCGTTTTTCCGTTACACACAAATTTTGATTTGCGAGCCTTCAGCAAAGGTGTTGAGGAGTGCTGGAGGTACCTATCGTAGTATTAGTATAAGAGCATTGTTCATAACGATTTTCGAAAAAAATCGTTGGTAATTAGGCGAGATATTAACCGTGATTGCGGTGAGGAGGGCACGGCAAGCCATACCTACTTCCACTGCGAGCTCACGCGACGCTGGCACATAAAACAACCAGCATCTCCACCAGAAGCCTGGCTCCATAACATACTTACATGCACCCTCCTTCTCAACAAACTAAAAACATCCATAAAAACCTTTTAGATAATTCCAGACTAACCACGTAGCCTGACCATGCAACATATTCAACTGGAAGTTTCGTACCTCCGACCACAGCTCCTCTCGCACATTCGTCCGACTCTTGTCGCGTAGGGGATCTGTTCCCCAGCGGAAAAAACCTTGAATTGATATTTTCTCAGATATCTTCCCTTCACCTAGCCCTGCCGCGATCAGCTCTTTTGCACCTGGCGTGTGTGGCCGTCTACTATCGCGATTCTGGTGGCTTCAGCTCTGGCTGAAACCTGTATTTTTTGAAGTTCTTAATAAAGAAGATCGGGAGAAACAGCATGTTCTAATGACTTGGTTTTCTTGTCTGATCAGTCCCTCTTAGGCTATTCAAACCCTTAAAGTAGGACGATTTGGATTTACATAATGACAGGGGCGGCGTACGCTATGTAACATGGGCTTTTATATTCTAGATAACAAATTTTAATGATATATTTGTGTAATGCAATTCCCAGTAACAGTATGAACATCAAACTGAACATCAGCAATGAACATCAAACTGTTTAAAACAAAGTAGTTTAATAAGAATTAATCACATAAATACTATGAGATTCGCGACTAGTTTGCAATGAATGGCTCTCTCAATAAGCCTCCCGTGACATTAAAAGTTAATTAAAAACCTATCTGGGAAAACGCTGCACAATCAAAGCGGCGTTGCAACTTTGCGACCTCCTTTCAAAGCGCGCATAGTACAATGCCAAGTTTAAACTTTGAACAACAGCTTTGTTTTAGCTACACGGTAAAAAGAAAAGTATTTACTACGCTGAATTTAGTTTTATGAAATGCTAAATGAAGTCTATATATGCACTACTTTTTATTGTCAGTACCGAATTAAGTTCAGAATAAACAGATTAGGGTAAGATTAAAAAGGGTTTTACAAAATAGCAATATAGTCCAGGCAATAGAGACCGTATAGGGGCTCTACCTAGCAAAATTCATGGTAGTTCTGGAAAAAGGCTTGCTATATTTTTGGGTCACTGAATCCGAATTTTTAACTTCCCACCCAAATTTCCCCCGGCACCCCCCCCCCCCCAATTTTGGTAAATGCCCCCAAAAAAGGCTTTTATTAAAAAATCCAATATATTTTTTTTTAGTGAAAAAGTATCTAGAAATTCAGAAAGTAGACAAAATTTTCAAGAAATTTGATATATGACATTATGACTTAGGATGAAGGGAAAGGGGGTATCTGTCTCGGAGCATGCGCGTGGTACTGCGTGAAATAAGTTGCGCAACTCCACTTAACCACTCACACGTTTACATTCGCCCTCCCATCTCCCCTCCGACCCCCCCCCCCCCAAAAAAAAAATAGTTGTTTTTAATTTAAATTTTGCAACAAATAGGATATATGACATTATGACGTAGGATGAACGGGGAGGGGGGGAGGGCTGCCTCTGAACCTGCACTGCGGCGCTACGTGCACTAAGTTATGAAGTCCAGGCAATAGTCGATTTTACCTGGCAAAATTAATACTAGTTCTGGATTTAGACTCACTTTATGTTTTTTGGGTCGCTGAATCAGAATTTGTAACTTCCCACCAAAATTTCACCAGGCAACCCCCCAAAAAATTGTTTTTTTTTTTAAATGGTTTTTGAGAAAAGCGCGCGGGGAATGTTCCGAATTGGTCCCCTCTCTCACCGTTTATCCTACGTCATAATGCCATATATCCTGTTTGTTGCAAATTTTGTCTAGTTTTTGAATTTCGTAATGCTTTCCCCCTAAAACAATAAGAAATTTAAGTTAAAAACAACTATTTTGTGGGTTTTCGGGGGGGGGGGGAATTTTGGGGATAAGTTAAAAATTCGGATTCAGCGACCTAAAAAACTTAAAGTAAACCTTATTGAAAAAGTTCGGAGGGAAGATGGGAGGGCGAATGTAAACGTGTGAGTGGTTAAGTGGAATTGAGTAACTTAGTCCACGCAGCACCACGGCGCATGTTTCGAGGCAGATCCCCCCTTCCCCTTCATCCTAAGTCATAATGTCATGTATCTAATTTGTTGCAAATTTTGTCTACTTTCTAAATTTCTAGATACTTTTCCCCTAAAACAATAAAAAAATTGATTTTTTTAATAAAAATCTTTTTTTTTGGGGGGGGGGGCATTTTACCAAAATTTGGGAGGGGGGTTGCCGGGGGAAATTTTGGTTGGAAGTTACAAATTCAGATTCAGTGACCCAAAAAACATAAAGTTTGCCGATTTCCAGAACTACCATTAATTTTGCTAGGTAAAATTACCTATTGCCTGGATTAATATTTGATATTATTTAGGCTTCATATCTCTTTGAACTTTTATAGTATGCCCATTCATACTTTTCTAGAATATACAGCTATACACAACTTTATGCTATACACAGCCCTATAGTTTTTTACAAAGTCTTATTATTCTTTTAGCAACGATTTCTTTTTAATAATACAGTTAATAATACATTTATTTATTGTATGGAACCCCCTAAGCGCGAGTAATACTCGCACTTGACCGTTTATTTTATAATCAAGTTTTATTTATGAACTTTACAAAACGTGGTTTCTCCCAAATTTACTTTAAATGTTGTAAACTTTGTTGTACTCTCTTGTTTTAAAAACAACACAGTCATATCCGCCAGTGCGAAATTCTTCTAAATTTCGCGATAGTTGGCGAAATATCGCCAATTTTGTCGACAAAAAAAGTCCCGCAGAAAGAAGCAATTTGACGAAATTTTTATTTGAATTCAGTATTGACGAAAACTGAGATTGAATCTTCGGTGCATTTTAGCGTTGTATGTTTGGGTAAAATTAGCTTAATTCTTAAAAACAAGGAATAGAAAAATTATATTTTCCTCCCCGTAATACGCGGGAATGATTTATTTTAAAACAAACTCAAAATTTACGTGAATGGATAAGGGCATTTAGTTTTGAGTAAAAATGTGAATCAGTTCATCAGAAAGTTTTTTCTAATTCCAGATTTTTCTGCTATTAACATCGCATGTTGCGCATTATACACAATATATATTTTTTTCGTTTTGAAAAACAGGGTACGCATTAAAAAAATGCGTTATATGCGAAATATGTACACTGGCTTCCATTAAAGTGTGGTACAAGGATTCAGCGCAAAATACCATTTTCGTTGAAAGAAACGAATATAAAGAGATAGGCAAATGACACAGGTGCTATAAGTACAGCTATTTTTTCCGTCAATGTAGCATCAAAATGTTTATAAGTATCTCAGTAACTGAGATAAAACAAAATGCGTTATCTTCTATTCTTCTCATGATTACTCTCTAAGACACCATTGTGAAATCACTGTGATTGTGATGACTCGACGTTCCAATGACCTGGTGACAGCCATGTGACAGTCAATTAAAGACTCGTGGTGATTCCATGGTGAGACAATGAAAGTGATTCACGGTGAAGGCAAAATGACCATTATTATGATGAATCTTCAAATGACGGTCGCACGATAATCACTAGCAGACTTATTTGTGTTTTGCGATAAAGAAAAATCCGCAGTGATTTCCCAGAGTAGTTGTCAAATGACGGTCATTTGAACGTAATACTCAGACGAATAAAATATTGCCCTTTTTTACAGTAATACAAATATTCAAAAAATGTTCATTGTTCAAACGTAAATAAAAGCTAGTAGTACTTTAGTAATAAAAAAAACCCTCACTAAACAAAGCTTTTATGTCATTGAAGTGCACTTCTGAAAGTAAAAACATAGTGTGATTAATTCTATTTTCTTCCTTTGTGTTTTCGCAGTGTACTAAAAATTGCACAAAGAACATGCCGCTCGATTCTTTATCATTGAATGCATGTGAAGAGCTCCAGAAGTGCTGTGTAAGTTAATTATTTGAAGCGGTCGATAATGAGGCGCATTTAGGAGAATAAAGGATGACATAATTTCACAGTTAGAAATATTATTTTTCATGGACCTAAATACACAATTTATTTACATTTAATATTATTGGAAAGCAATAGCAAAAAAGGAATATCGAACACTATGTGTATGACTTCACAATATATCACTAAATAGTGGTTTAACAAGAGAAATTTCCATAATGAAAATTGGAATTCTTTTTTGAAACGCAGAATGTGACTAGTGCATGAAATAACTCTATATAGCCACTTTATATTTAGAGTATCAATAAAGCTTTCAACCGGTATCTAAATACAAAAAAATACCTATTATTATATAGTATACAAAAATGTTGAACATTTCAAGTTAATTTAGTTCTTTTTGGTGTTTTTTTTTTCCATTCATTTTGCATGAACTCTATTGATTTTTTGTACTTGTATTCTGGAAAACAAAATTAGAATGAAACTATCCAAAATTCTAGACAAAACGTATTTTTCAATATATTTAAAGAACTGTAAAGTTTCGTGTGTTAAAAAGAACTGTGTATTCAAAACTGCTCTAGTATGCTTGAAATCGAACAAATAACAGTAGTAACTTTATAAACACAAATTTTAAATAATAATCTGCATTTTATTTTCAAATTTAAAGAACAAAATTTGATCAAAATCTAAAAACATCATGATTTTTATTATACATGTTAATTTGAAGCTACGTTATTTTGTTTACAAAACAATAATACCAAAATAATCTCCTTTAAATAGTTTTATAAAAAATTCCGTGAATGCCATCTATTTTAATAGAATGAATTTTGGAAAACAATTGATTTAAGAAAAAGAAACTGTAACTTACTTCAAATGTTTGCTAATTTATTTAGTTTTTTTTTCAATATTTCTTTTTTTAACAAATTACCAAAAACATTTTTCCGCAATTCAAATTTTGTTTCTATAAAAAGTCATTATCAGAATGTAATAAACCTTTATAAAGCGTCAGAATTATACATGATATATTGATATGTAGAATATATATATATAAATTATTATACGAAATATATAAAAATTTTTGGGTATAAAAACTATTTCACTTCCACATAAAGTAATTGTTTAAGGCAGTTCTTAAATCCAAATGGACTATTTTCAGAGGTATTATTGAATTATTTTTTGCTTGGAAAAGCAAGAAATTGCCAGGTATTATTATTTGAAAACTGTGTAATCGGAAGCCTTTTTTCATTTTTGGGGGAACGCAAAGGTCGTAGAGAAAAAAGTCGTCAAAGTTGGCGTTTTCAACCGAACTAGTCCATATATGTGTCAAAAATTTTCGCATTGTTGAGCAGGGAACAGGATATCTGCCTTAAGTATATTGGTGAATAAATAGAAAAGTAATTTATAAAACTTATTTAGATTTAATTTATAGTAATTTAGTTTGAATGCTGACCTTTTTAAATGATCATTAAGGTTATTGTGTTTAAATGGGACGCGGTTCCCCATAGTTTTGTCGCATTTAAGGGAGGAATTTGCTTTTTATTAAATAAATATATATTTAATTAAGCAGAAAATTATTGAATACCGTCCTTTTAGTTCAAAACTAACATGTTTTGTAAAAATGGAATCGTTATTTGTAGTTTATACCTACAATATACTATTTTCGCATTTAGGTCATTTTTGTCGTATTTATAGATAAACTATATAGTTAAACTATTTAGTTAATTTTATCAGCACTTTAGACATAATGAAGTATAACCACATGATTCCTCTACGCAATCTAATAAGAAATCAAACAGGGATATTGAGTTTCCTCGAAACTCTTATTTTGTTAACGAAAAATGTTAATTAATTTGTGTATATCTTAAATGATACCAATATTTTAAATTTTTTACGTTTCGAGTTCGCATTAGTGTGGATTCACGAGTTAAAAGAGTATTTACAAGATATTTATAACATTGTTAACAAGAATATTTATTATATATAACTCTACTTATTATAACATGTCATAAGATAAGAATATTATATTTAAAAACAGATAAAATAGTGCGATGCTTCTAATAATTCTATTTAAGCGACTTATTAAACCAAAGAGAGGCTCAGGGTCTGATATTCTGTTGACCCACCCCTCCTTTTCTTACACTTTTAGAAAAAAATACATGTTTTCTGCCCCTTAAAAAACATACACGGAAACATAAATGCTCATTTAGGCAAATATAACTTTCGTTTTTAATCTTATTCTAAACTAAAAGTAGAAAACGCTGATTTTAACGAATACAATATGAAAACAAATTAAAATATGAGATTTAAGAAACGTAAAAAAAAAAAAAAGAAAAAAAAAAGAATCCCCTAGCTACAGTGTGCTTTAATCAGATTCAGCAGTTGAGCTACCGAACGTTATAACGTTTGTAACATTAATTTACTTAATCGCATTAAAATAACGATAATTTAGTGTTTTCAATCTGTGTAAGAATTTTCAGAATTTTCACCATGTAAAAGTATTGCGAATCTTGTAATAATTGTCTAACACCGCTATTCTTACACCATTGTTTTAATTAAAAATTTTAAAGTCACGTATTTTTCTAATTTGATTATTTTAAACACATATTTAAGCAACCGGTTAAAGAAAAGTATTACTGGAGGATCATGCTGGAATTCCTACTCTATTAACCCAACACATCTGAATTAAACACAATACCTGCTTTAAAAATCCTTTTAAGACATTATATGAAATGCCATATAAACATACCTTATTTAATCTCCTAGAAGACTCTCTGTATTTAGGGCATTCTGTTGGTCGCTAATAATGGGTCTCTGAAGAAAATAAGTCATGTAAATTTGTAGAATATACTAGAATTCTAATTCGAAAACTTGTCCCTTTTCCTGAGCTTACATTTCAGGTAAATGAAACACATACCATAGCCCTTGACGTCCATAATTTTATTTGATCTTCAAAGTTAAACAAGTAATATAAAAATTTTGTTTTTAAAGTCAATTCCTACTTAGGCCATCAAAGAAAAAATTAATATAATCCCTTAAGCTAATATTAGTTTTTATTGCATTAAAATATCTCAATTTGTTGATTTTCTATAAGCAAGTAGGTTTACAATGGAACTCTATGAGAATTTGACGAAATATTAGAGATATCGCCAAGTTGGTATCACTTTTGGCGACTCATTTTGGCCGCCAAATTTGGCGATATATCGCCAAGTTGGCGACAAAATTGGCGGTATTTGGCGACAGAACAGGGTCTCCCCTATGGTAACCCCTTATTGAAAATACTTTCATTGATCTTCAATAACCAATGGCCGCCATTTTGTTTCCCATGCAAAACAAAAATTAATTAATTAAAATTTAATTAATTAATTAATATTTGAAAAAACTGTATTAACATCAATTGCCATCCAGTACAGGTTAAAAAAAATTATTTCAACTTGATAGGATAAATAATGAGTATTTTATTAACGATTGAAAATTTGAACAAAATAAATATATAAATAAATATAGGGAGAGTGTGAGCTAATAGTAGGAATTAAAAAAGAAAAAAATATTGAACCATTTTCGGGATTTTTCCCACATTTAGTGATAATGGGGGCGCTTGATAATGAATGATGGGCATTGTAATGAGAACTATTTTTTAAGAAATCATTTTCAATGCAGAGAAATGTTTCGGAATTTGTTACTTAAGTTTGGATGTCTCGTATTATAGCATTTATATACGATTCTTCCGTTAACATTTTATGTACAAAATCTTTGTCGTATTTTGGGATCGTCACATTTAGGCACAATGACTTTATATGTGGAATTTTAAAAATAAATTATGAGCATTGTATGTCATAATCAAATCAACAAACAAATAAGATAAATAAATAAAGAGATGGCATAATAACAACAGCAAAAAAAAGAAGTAATCGGATTTTTAAGAGTGTTGAAAGATGGATAACGCATAAATTCTTTGAAAAATAAATGACCAGTGATTATTATTTTTAATAAAGATATCTATAACATATAATCTAATAAAGATGCGTATAACATATCTCTTCTTATAATTGATTTCTACGTAAGTTTCATGTTTCTGATATCACGTCTTTAAATATATTTGGATAAATACATTTAAGCGTCGAAAGGGTAAATTTACATAATCAATATCAATTTTAAGGAAATACGCTACATTAGAACTAAACCCGATATCAAATACGTAATTAATCACTTAGATTTAACAATTTTAATTCTGCGGATATTGCATAAAAAATTGTTATTTTATAAATTTTATTGTTATAAACATTTATTTTTTTTCAACTGGCATATTCATATGTACACAGCTGGCCATTAATATTGCAACACCAGGAAGGAATGATCTGACGAACGTCAAAATCACATAAAAGGAAGAAGAGGTTGTAATATGCAAATGATTAGTATTTCAGCGCATTTAGACGAGGCAGGCGGGAGAAACGACATCTGAAGCACTGCATAAAAGAAAAGTTTTGTAGTGGATTTCTCATTTGGAACGCGCTTTGTAATGTCGGTCTTTGCTCAGAATATCGTGTTATGCCTCGAATAATAAGAAGAAATGCTTACCACCAAGTGTCGGTATTCGATAGAGGCAGTACCGTTGCCTATCGAGAGTGTGAATTACCTTTCCGTGATATCGCCCATTGCAATCCAACCACTGTCATGCAAATATGGAATCAATGGACTGCTGAGGGTCATACTGAACGGCATCCAGGATCTCGACACTTTCCCATGACTAACGCCGGAGAGGACAGACATATTGTTAGGTCGGCCCTACAAAACCGTACAACCACATCTCGAACCATTAGTGAGGAAATGGGTGTGTTTGAAACCCACCCAGTATCCGCTCGTACTGTTCGACGACGTTTACAGCAGTGTGGACTGTCAGAACGGCCACCAGTACTGCGGTTTCCCTTGACAATGCAGCATTGAGAGAGTCGGCGACTCTGGTGCGCCGAACGACAAAGCTGGATGCATGACTGGCACAATGTCGTCTTTTCAGTCCCGGTTGTACATGCTGTATTCTGATGACCGTATACTTGTCTGGAGACTCCGAGGAAAACGCCTGTAGCCTGCTTGCATTCAATATCGGCACAGGGGCCCTGCACCAGGTGTGATGGTTTGGGCAGCCATTGGGTACACGACATGCACATCTCTCTAGTTCGAATCAATAGTAATTTGAACGCAGATCGGTACATTTTTGACATCTTACGCCCAGTGATTGTGCCCTGCCTTCGGGGCCTGCCAAACGCCATCTTCCAGCAAGATAACTCAAGACCACATGTTGCACGTCGTGCTCTGACCTTCCTCGATACACAGGGTATTCGATTGCTGCCCTGGCCTGCATGGCCTCCAGATCTGTCACCCATTGAAAACATCTGGTCATGAATTACTTAGAGACTAACCCAGCACCCATCTCCAGCTAATACGGTTGATGAAGTGTGGCATAGACTTGAAGCAGAATGGAATGAGTATTGAGTAGCCCGTTTCTGTCCTCCAAGCCCAGTTCGCCTAACCGAATAATGTCCGTTTTAGCTGCCAGGGGGAGCAGCTGGTTCTACGAATTTCGCACCCTTGTAAACCCCTAACTTTTTACAAATTTAATCATTTTGTTTTCATGCCATACTGTTTACATACAATAAATATTTTTTTTGTATTTTCAATCTTTCATGGTGTTGCAATTTTAATGGCCAGCAGTGTATTTACAAAATACTTAAAGTATATACCGGGTGTCCCAAAAAGGACTGACTGATTTTAAAATTCAATAACTTGCAAACGGTGGCAGATATTAAAAAAATTCTTGCAGGAGGGTTATGCATAAGGTCAAAAGTTTTATTACAGTGATTTTCAATTTTAGTTCGATTTACAAACAATAGATGGCGCTGTAAGCAATAGTCGCTAAATACAGGCTCGATTTTTGGTCCTTTATCTTGTTCCATGCAGAAAAAGGAGATGGAAATGTATTATCCGGGCCACGAAGTACCAAAAATCGAGCCTGAATTTAGCGACTATTGGTTACAGCGCCATCTATTGTTTGTAAATCGAACTAAAATTGAAAATCACTGTAATAAAAATTTTGACCTTATGCACAACCCTCCTGCAAGAATTTTTTTAATATCTGTCACCGTTTGCAAGTTATTGAATTTTAAAATCAGTCAGTCCTTTTTGGGACACCCGGTAAAACAAATCATTTTAATTTATATTAATATATGTAAAATGTAACATAATTTATTCCATATGTTATAATCTGGAGGGTTTTTGTATCAACCACTTAGTTACGAATGCAAGCTATATTTTTGGATATGTGTTTAATGTAGTGAATTTTATACATAGTTTCATTTTTTTAAGGGTTTAAAATTTCAATTTTATAAGTTTACAGTAAAACTGAAATTTTGTTTTTATGAATATACAAGTGAAACTTTTCCAAATCGTGATAAATGAATAAGATGAAAAATTACAAGAAAATAATATAGTTTTCATAAACACACAAGTCCATAGGTGACAAGCTCAAAATAATCATCCGTAATAGGTGCATTAATTTGACCCTGATTTATTATCCAACCAGAAAAAGGTTTTGAAGAAATGAAATTAAATTTGTTACACGTAAAAACCTTGAATTAAATAAATAAAGATTAAAGAAATAAATTTTCTGGTTCGAAAGTTGTTAACCTGGGTCAAATTAATCTAGATATTATGGAAGATAAAGTGAAAGGTTGCAGCTATGCTAGTACAAACGTCTAAGAGCCAAAAATGTGCGGTCATAAAAATACGAAATTATTACTTTAGGTAATAATACAATGTAAAATTGAAACACCATAAACTACTGCTAAATTTCTATCAGTATAAAACTTTACTTATATCACAATAAGAGTAAGCCTTTCATTAAAAGAGCACAATATACATTTTTTTCCCAACACACATATAATTTAATTAGATTGTGAAGATAAAAATATTAAATAATAATATACGAAGTAGAACCCGTTCAATTTCGAAAAAAGAAAATGTTTAAAAAGAAATTGTTACATTTAGCTATAAAATTGGTTACAACAAAATTCATCTTAAATTGATTTGACTATCTCTTAAAACAAATAGTATTGAAATCTAAAGTACGAAATACTACTTCCATATTTTTAAACTGTTAATATTTTTTGAAAAATTAAACTTTATTCGAATATGTAATCAATAACATGTGTAATCAAGATAAGTAAACATGATGAAGTTATAAATTGAGGCTCTTTAAATACTTATAACGGGATGGAAAATCAACAAAAATGATTCCACTTTCTCACAATCATAGAGTTTACTTTCTGACGTAATCTAAACCTAACGACATTCTCACAGTCTCAAAATTGAGAAAGTTTCAACCTCATATCCATAACAAATTCCATCTCATATCCATATTCACCATTTAAAAAAATATTTTATGGCACAACAACTTATTAAAAAATATGTTTCCAAATCTGAAGTCGCACTTGCCAGCTAGAACTTTCCACATGAAAATTCACACACTTGATTTGAGTTTTAGTTTCTACTCTCAATACCGGCAGGTAAAAATTTCATAAATTTATGTCTTTTAGACGAATAAGCAGTAAAATATTTCATTTGTTAACACGGAATATTTCAAAGGTAAAATATGGAGTTTTTATTACTTTATCATCTAGAGATTAAAAGTATACAGTATGGTTCTTGAGTACAAAAAGATTTTTTAGATGGTCAATGGAACATTGATGTAAAAAGCAAAAAAAAAAAAAAAAAAAAAGTCCTTCCGGCCAGTGCCGGGAGGAAGAGGTAGCTTTCATATTCTTTAGTTTTTAAAAGCCAGCTTATATTATTCAAACACACCGAGCTCAAATTAGTGGAACTCCATTATAGAAGATTAAATACTAATTTTTGTCAATACTGAATATGAATGAGAATTTCGCAAAATTAGTTAGAGTTATCAAAGCTAGTTTTATTTAAAGTTATTTATATTTGGTCGCCAAATTCAGCAATATCTTGAAGTGCCCGCCATTTTAAAACAATATAATAATGCGTGCAACAAAGCTAATCTATGAACTCGGTCGAAACCTTAGTAATTTCTATGCACATGGTCACTCACATCTAAATTGGTTGATATATAAGAGTGCTGTCGCAGGGGAAAAATCAGATTTTTCAAAATTTCCCCACATTAGAAATTCAATGTGCTATAGCTCAGCCATTTAAGATAAAGACGAAAAACAAAAACTGCTCCGGAATCTTTGTATCAAGGTCAAACACATAAGGAAAAAATATTTTTCAATTGTCAATTTTTTGGTACCACATTTCAAATTTTAAATTTTTTAAATTTTTTAAATGGCCGCCATTTTGAAACAAGATGGTGGGTGAAGCTGTCCAACGAACTCGGTCGAGACATTGGTATGTACTATGTACATACCGAGTTTCATCCAAATCGGTTCATAAATACGAGAGTTACAGTGTGACAAAGATCAGATATATATATATATATATATATATATATATATATGTGTGTCAATTTTGAACGGAGGGTGGTTTCGGGGTCTGGGGGTCATGATCGATGAAAATATACCAAAATTTTTTGAAATCGCTTTCCTCCGAACGGCTGCAATAGGTAGCTTTTTGTAATGAAAGCTACCTAAAAATATTTATCTTTGATGCTCGACTATAGACATACACATTATTCAAAGCTCAAATTTTTGCACAAGCATTCTACATTCCGTATACTGTCATCAGAGTTAAGGGGATAGTGGACGTTAAAAATTATTATTATTTTTTAATTTTCATCACATAATTTTCATCACATTTTAATTTTCATCATAGCTATATGAAATTTTGTGGAAATATACATTTCACCATAAGTGTTACACCTTAAAAGAAATTTCAACTGTTATAAGAATTTTAAGATTTTTTTTTTAATTAAAATTTTAAACCGAAATTTTAAAATGCTGCATGCATCATAATTTTTTAGATATTTTCTAGATTTTACATTTTAATCACTCAAAACTCCATTACGAACAAATATATGCATCGAATTTTTTATCCCTTGAATAGCTATTTTTTTTAGAGATTTTCATCAACATTTTTCCTTTTAATAAGTTAAAAATCAAAGTGTATTATTCTTACCGTGTTATTATACTTAAAAATGTTATCTTAATGAAGTCGAATTTTAAAAAGTATGCACAGTTTCTTTGTAAGTAATATCAGCATTCTTCCTTATCAATTTAATGAATTTTGAGAAAAACATTATGACCCGTGGAACATTTCAAAAATCTAAAAATGTTGAACAATCAGATTTGAGAAAAATAGATCTATATATTTAAAAGCCTTTCCCTGTGTGTATGTCCTTAATTCAAATCTTTAATTTTTGACCGATGTGCACGAAACTCGATGTACATACGTTTTAGAACGTGGAAAAGATCACTGTCTACTTTAAAAAAATATCAGACACTATTTATCCCTTTTTTTCTACCACTTCCATAATTTAACATTATAGAAATATCTCTTTTTAAATCTTTTTTAATTCAAACGTTTCTTTCCTGTAGCCAAACACTAAAAAATGACACAATAATGTGAAAAAAATAAGGATAACGCGTGTATTTTGTTTCTATTTGCCAATAAAAATTCAGATTTTCTTCCTATATTTTTGCGTGTTTGATATTGACGTCATTTTAAACACAAAAATTTACATTTTGTTGTATATAAAATAAAAACTTTAACTATAAGAGCGGGAAAATAACTTAGCACCTCAATTTGAATGTTTTTTTTTTGTTTTTTTTTTTTAAATTAAAGCATCTATTTGAATACAAACAGTCAAATTTCATGAAAACAATTTAACAAAAAGAAAAAAAAGGCTAGATATGACGTCACATTCTATCAAATCATTTCAACGCGTAATCAAACTCATTGTAAACATATGGCTCTTACGTTTTGCTTACTACTTCGATTGTATACTACAGCCATACCTTATAGCTATACGTTATCGCTGAGTGTTGTATTACTTTAGATTCAGTGCTAAGATTTTTTGTGATTTATAGCAAAAAGGGAGCGGTTATTTACATTTTCAAAAAAAATCTTGACAAATGTCTTGATTTAAAATTTATGGAAAATGACATCATTTCATCTAATCATTGTAGATTTAATTTCAATAAAATTTCAAATTTTCCAAATAAAATTTTAGTAACTACTACCTAATTTTGGATGTATTTTTTTGCATTTTCCCCGTATTGTGAAGATATTGTATACTTTTGTTACGCGCGACAAAGAAAACATGTATTTTAGTTTTAAAAGTTAAAAAAAATACCACAATGTGTCAAAAGAACATCATTTTCTGAATTTAAATTTCGCGAGTTCCAAAATTAAAACTAAAAATATGAGTTTTTTCATAAACTTCAAGTTAAGGCTGTTCATAAAGTTAAGGCTGTTCTCAAATCCAAAGGAGCTATTTTCTGACATATTTTTTAATTAATTTTTGTTCGGAAACGCATGAAATTGACAGGAGTTCTTATTTAGAAACTATGTAATCGAAAGATAGTTTCCATTCGTTGGTAAAGATATAAGATCTTTCAGTTGGTGTTTTGAAATGAATTTCGGACGCAACAGTGCAATAAAGGATAAAAACCGGCCGTCACGCAACCACAATTGCTCATAACTCGATAAGTAATTTATTTATGAAAAACGGAAAAACTCATTTCAATTCCAAATCGCTTTAATAGTCATTCCTACAAATTTTAAGCCTTTACGTTTAATGAGTCGGAAAATGTGTCAGAAAGTTTCGCGTTGTTGAGTAGGGAACTGGAGAAGCACCTTAAGCATTTGCAGGTTAGTATTTTTTAATCAAGTTGCATGCCAGATAGTCGCTTAAAACATATGTCATTCTATATTGTTTTAAACAAAGGTGCATGCCATAACAGGTGTCAGGCACACTCATTAAAATAAGAATACCCTAGCGCACAGCCCCAATACCGAAGATAAACCCGTCAATACACTTAGAGATAAAATAGTTCTGCATTTTTCACTCAGCTAATAAGACTAATCCTTCATAATTGGGTTCACATGATTATATACCTTTCCCCTATAATTCTATGACTAAGCAACGGAAAACAATATGCTACGCACTAAAATCTTCCCTAAAAAACTAATAGTGAAAGTCGCATGGAAATCCGTTCTGAAGAATTCAAGTTATATGCACCCGGAACGAAATTCCCATTTGAATTTTATATACTTATCAGGTTATTTTGAGTAGTTTGATTTGATGTCTGTTAAATTCGTGTTTTATTTTATTTTATTTTTGGCGTTTTAATTTCGTTTGCCAATTTAGTTTTTGAATATTACGCGAAAGCAAACAAATTCTGAATTATTTACAATGTTTATGAACAATTGAGTTAGTCGTTTGTATTTGGGTTGCAAGCATATTTAAAAAATATGCATGCTTAAAAATTATTTTAAAACCCATAAAAAATTCGTAAATTGAGATAAACATTACAAACAAATATCACTGAAAGTACTTTTGTTTTCTATAATATGTTGGAACAATTGAATGTACAATGTTTAGACGTTAAACTGCAATAAAAGGGAAATTTGTTGTGTTAGGCTGTTGCCACTGAAAATATGATACCAGCGTTACTCATAGACATGTATTTTCTTTATACTATTGCATTAAGTGTAAATAGGTTCATCTTTCGTAATCGGGTTGCACTCAACTTTAAAAATATCCATGCTTAAAAATTACTTTAAAATCCATTAAAATCAGAAAAATGAGGTACAATTTTCAAACAAATTTCATTTGAGAGAACTTTTTTCTATTCGACATTGTAAAAAATGAAATTGTGTGATGTTTAAAAGTTAGAAAAATTGCAGTAAAGGCACATTTTATGGGTTACAATTTATGGGGCACAATTTATGGGGCACAATTTATGGGCACTGACATAGTGGTTTTATTTTATAATGTAGATACCATACAAACGAGAAGTTGCGCGATTTGGAGGAATTTCTTTTTTCGTATCGTCAGGAAAATCACATATTTTTCTCTTATACCCGCCAAAGAAAACGTGCATTCTGTTATTAAAGCTCAGGGATTTTACTATGGTTGCGAGACAATAACGCCATGTTTTTTTTTATTGTCTTTATAACGATTTGTGAGTGGGAATGCACAAATTTCAGTTATTGTGTTTGCCATATTATTTCGTTTTAATTTATTTTACCTGGAAGGCTTCTTATAATTGACACAGGCGAAGCCGGGTAGTTCTGCTAGTTTAAAATATAGGCCGAAAACTTGTTTGTGTACAAAATTCAAGCGTTTGTAACTTTGCGAAAAATAATCGCATTTGCATGCAGTTTTTTACAAATGGTTCAGAAGAAAATGGAGAATAATAATATGCACAAAAATAATTTTCAATTTTTGGGTCGATTTCTACTCAAATAAAGGTCCATTTTCCCCTTAAACTATAAATAAGAAAAATAATTACATTTGAATATTAGTAATGCCGAAAGTGTATGTGTGCAAATGATGGAATGCATAGAGAAAAAATGAAAAGATTTTAGCATAATTGTTGATAAATATTGATCAGAATCGTACTTTCTATAAAATACTATGAAGCGCAATCTCTGTAAATATGGAACGGAAATAAAAAAAACATGACTAACATGTAGTAATGTCATGTTGAGAAGTAGAAGAAATATGTGCCTTTCAAATGTATGTAAGATAATATATTTACTTTTCTTTTTTTTTTTTTTTATAAACATAAGTTAATTTTCGAAAAGCCCTCGTGTATGTTGCATTCTCACAATCTTTTGACTTTTGTGTCCCTGAATAATAATTTTTATTTTAATACACTTTATTGTGTTTTTCTATTTTATATATTGGGGATCATCCCATTGCTTATACATAGCAATATTAACGAGATAAATAAGTTTTGGACGATGTTGGGGGTCCAAACACCTGGAAAACTCCTATACCGTCCCGTGTCTCTAATGCTGATCTTTAAGTTTGGAGCTGTCTGGATAAAATTGTTTCAATAAAAATAATTCGATGTAATTTTTTTCTGAAACTATAACTATTGTTTTATATAAATATGTCGCTAAAAATTAACCTGCACACATTTTTAGGGTTGTTATTATTTTTTAAACTCTGTCCCTGGGTTTTAGATTCCTTACCATCCCTCTTCTAAAATTATACAGAAAATCGTTTCAGATGCAGCCACAGAATTTTTTTCAAATTTTTTTTCTCATGCAGAATTATGCTAGAGAAATAATGTCTAAAATTCTTTGGCAGAAAATTTACTGTAGAATTTAAATCAGCATTTAAATATCAATTTCAAGCACCGTGGCTTTATTGGTAGTCTCACCGTCCCAAAGATTTATTTCTGTACTTTTCGAGGTAAATAAAAAAAAAAAAAAATTAATCCATTGTTAACAATTGTTTCTAAAAATCAATGAACATTGTGGTAAACACATTAGTGAAAACTTAGTCTTAGCATGATTTTCCTAAAAATAGGTGGTAATTTTCCTTACCGCTCCATCCTTACCGTATCTTTTTTACCTTTCGTTCCTTTTTTCCAATACCATCCCCTTTTTTTACTTTACCGTCCCTTCTTTAACACACCTTTAAGATAATGTTATACAAAAATTCTGTATTAAAAGTACTACATTGTTACTATTTCTTATTTGAATGTCCCGTGGGTACTATGCAAATTCATTATAAGTAAAAATTTAGAAGAAAAGGAAAAGTTATATGTTAAAATGGTAAGGAAAATTAAACTCGCAAGTTTAACTTAAACCTCAGTTAAATAAAAAAAAATTTCGCTGCTGACCATTTTTTCTTTATTGTGAATCATTAAGGTATTCGTCTATCGGATTAAAATGTTATTTTAGCAAGTTTAATTTTGTAAGATTTTGTTTCCCAAAAGTCAAAAGATTGTGAGAATGCCACATATATATATATATATTTATATATAGATATATGAGATATGAGAGATATGAGATATATAAGATATATGAGAATGCCCATATATATTTGAAAATTAGAAAAAGTAAAAGTAACTTTCGTCATGCGTCATAAATTATATCACTAAATTTCCTTGCCCACTGTAAAAAAGAAGAAAAAAGGTCTGCAGTTCTACAGATGTAAAGTTACAGAGATACTTACTAAAATTTTATATTTGTACGCTGTACAAAAAAAAAAGATGTAAATCTCCAAAACTTGTTTTTACAAAGCTACAGAACTCTGTAGCTTTACAAAATAATCTACTGAAATTACAATAATATTACTGAAATTTTACCTGTAACCGAGGTTGCAGTTACATAAAAAGTTCTAGGCATCCCAGTTTCCTAAATCATTCTTATTAACCTTACAGTTTTTTTTCATTTACTGTGTAAAAGTGTAACTGTTACATGACTGTTCGTTGTTGCTATTACATAAAATGTTCTAGGAATCCCAGTTTCCTAGAAAAAATTTAGTAACTTTACAGATTTTTAGCTCACATGCTATCAAAGTCTGAGAGTTAATGTGCCCGCCGCACGGTGGGTGATTTTCCGATTCTAGCTGGCCAAAATTATTTTTGCCGTCCACATAGTCGCATCGCCATGAAACTGAAAACTTTTATTGATATTCACTATTGAATGTTAGGTAATGCAAAATGTAGGGTATAGCAGTCAGAATTTCGTTATAGGGACATTCAAAAGTATTTCATTACATTACGGACTATGGGGAAAAATTGTTTGCGGTGGTTTTTAATGATGTTTCATAATTTCAAACACTTCGAAATTTACATACATATTTATGAAGTGCACTACAAGATGGTTGCTATAGAATATGGTACGGATAGCATTTATTGATCATTTACAGGGACACTAAAAAGAACTATGTTACATTAGGGTCTATGGCGAAAAATTGTTTGTGGTGCATTTTGTTCATGTTATACTATTTCAAAAGTATTTAAATTGATATATATCTCCGAGGTGCTGTATAAGATGCTTACTATTGAATATGATGTGCCATTCATCTTTCATACACAGGGGCACATAAGATAAATCCGTTATATTTTTCTCTGTATGAACAATAATTGATGGAAGTTCGTTTTCAGTTCTGGAACACTCTTTTAAATTATAAAAATTTCATACTATTTAGTGTGCATAAATTCTACAAATCATATACATGGCTGCACAAAACATCTGAAGTACATTTCCATTTATTGACGGAAATTGCTGACGGGAAATTTTCACCTGTGCTATGCGTTCATTAATTATTTTAAATTTTAGCATATTGTGATTTATATGATAAATCTATAGTTCATGTACAGGGATGTACAAAAGTTTCAGCTATTTTTTCGACTGTGGTTGAAATATTGTTTTCAAACGTGTTATATGTTTTAGAAATTATTACTTAGAGATCGTTTTCACGTTATTAAGCTCTGAAGTTTTAATATAGTAGTCTGAATGCGTTGAAAAATGTTTCATAATCTGATTGACGCATCATTTTATGTTCTTCTTGATAATTTTATGATACTTTCTTAACGGTAGGGAAATTAAAGTGAAAAACTATTTTAATATTATTATAGCAAATCCTAAAATTTATTTTTCTGATATGTAAGATATGGGACAAACATTCCACAGCTTTAATGAAAATTGCTGCGTTGTATATTCTGTTGTATATTTATATTTATCTCTACACAAAATAACCTTATATAAAGAATGGAAATCATAAGATATCATGAGAAAATGCCTACATTAGGTTTTGGATTGTATCAAATATGAATTTGAAGAATTTATCCGGATCAATTTTGCAACAACTCGAAATTTGCAGACAAGTTATATTTTAAATCATTTTGGCCTGAGATATCTACATACTACTGGCAATTTTTGTCCAAATTTGGTCATAAATTTAAACATTACGCTCTTGCAAAACTTTATGTGCTCTTCATTGTAATTTTCCTCTATAAACAAAATATTTTGAAACAAATTCACATTTTTGTTAAATTTTAAATCTATTTGTCGTTGCATAATGGTGCAAAAAATTCAATTATATAACTAACTTAAATTCTGCTGTCTTTGATAAAAATAAAATGGTACTTGAACTAAAATTATTTCTTTTTTTTTTTTTTTTTATTTAGACTTAATAAGCTAAAAACAATTCTAAAAACTGACAGGCACCTAAGGGCAGACAAATTAAATTGGAACGAAAGGGTAACAATCTAAACTATTTAATCATATCAAAAATTGAGCTTAATCGTGCTTTTTCTATATTAAAACTGAAAAATTGTAAAAAAAAAATACAGAGTTTTTTGCGACATTAAATATGAAATAACAACTGATATGTGTAAACTTTATGCACATAAGACCGATAAAATAAAGTCCATATTTTGTTTGGAAGCGTCAATAATCGGGAAGTATATGTTAATCTTCTTCAAGTAACAGATTAAAGAACTATACTGAAATTGTTTGATTCAGTCCCAACTGAGAAGCACCAACTTTGTGCTAGTCTATCGACCATACAATTATATTTATATCAAAACTAATAGCAGGGTACAACGCCCTATTTATTGAGCTATAACAGGCAGAAAATAAATTACGCAGGGATAAACTTTTAAAAATCGACTTTTGGCCAGCTAGAATCGGAAAATCACACACCGTGTGCCGGTTCTGTATGTATGTACGCATGTATTGCATGTACGTAACGCAATAATTCTTGATAGAAACATCCGATTTGCTTCAATTTTTTCCTAGGTTCATTCTGATAAAGCGCTTACCTGATCAGTTTTGGGGGTTCATTGGTTAAGTATAATGGGGGCTAGTCCCCCCACCCCTTAATTTAGATAAATGGGTTTTTCATTCAGAATTATTTGATTTGCTCCAAATTTGGTTACCGGTTTATTATGTTAAGGAGCTTCGCTGATTAAATTTTAAGTTTCATTACCTAATTATAAATGGGGGAAGGGGTTAGCCCCCCCCCCCCTTAATTTAGACAAATAGGTTTTTCATGCACGATTTGCTCCAAATAATTGAGTTATACGATTTGCTCCAAATTTTGTATACCGATTTATTATGTTAAGGAGCTGCCTTTATTAAATTTAAAGGTTTATTGATTATGTGCAAAGGGGTGGCGGGGCTAATCCCCCCCCCCTCTTAGTATTAAGAAGAGAGGTTGAAAAATAATTTTAATGTTAAAATTCAAATTCAAATAATGTTTCCGAAATTATTTTTCTATTTTAACAAAATCAAAAGAGTTTAAAAATGAACTTAAAAAAAAAAGTGATATTTTAGACGCTTATTATAACACATCAATAGATAGAAAAGACGAGGCCAATAACAATCGAAACTAATCAAAAATCTTCCTTTTATGTCCTATACAAGTCTTTAGTGGCTAGCAAGTTTTGCCGAGAATGAGTTAAAATCTTTAAAGCATAAAAGCTGGGAAGCAATATCGAAATCAACCAATCACAATTCAATTCCCCTGCCATTCATCTGCCATTCGCTGAAAAGTAACATATCATTCTCTAAGACTGTTAAATAATTTTTCGAAACGATTTAAGCTTCTTTTATTGCAAGTCAACTGCTTTCGTTCTATACAAAGGCAAGAACGTTTTCAGCACTTCTCAATGATTTATCTTAAATTGTGATATGTTATGCAAATTCGTAGCAAATTTTAGCCGATGTGGTTTTTTGGAATGAAAAATAAAACATGTATTTTAATAAAGAATATCGGAGGATGGGATATAAGAATAATTTTAATTCATTGAATCTTTGGCTCGGTTACTGCGGTAGACATTTTTGATCAGGTGTCGGTTTCTTTGAGTTTAAATGTTTAATAGGGGCTGTTCATGGACTTTATTAGGTTTTTTTCATTTTATTCTGTCGCTCGGTTTTTTGTGCGGACACTTAATTTTAATACAGTTGTAGTACACTTAATTTTAATACAGTTGTAGGTCACTTAAATTTAATACACTTGTACTACACTTAATTTTAATACAGTTGTAACTAATTTGAAAAACGCAACGAAAATTTGTTTAGATAAATTGTTTTTGATTAAAAGTGCACAAAATAATATTTCCATGTTATTGTGGGATTTGCTTTGGATATGCATTAAAGTTGGAGATAAAATTTCATGTTTTACAAAGCATGTAGTTAAAACAGCGTATTTTTATACAGCATATCTTTTATGATTTACCAAAAACTTATTTCTGGTATATTTCCAATTGCAAAAATGTTTTACATTTTGTTTTGCATCATACAAAAATCGATTTATGTCAAAATAGCTTCTTTTTAAATTATTAAGAAAGCAAAATATTTTTACAATATCTGGTTCTTATCACTTTCTCCTTATTCTAACACGTAAAACAGTAAATATCCCTTTAAGACCAAAACCTACTAAGTTATGATACATGGAATTTAAGAATTGTCAGTGTTCTAGTTACTAAAAATGGAAAAATGCGCTTTTTATTTTCATATTCTTGCGGCGTTCGGTATGGGTATGAGTTAGCCGCAATGAAGTCAGGAAACAAATTTCATTTTTTTACAAATCATGTTGTAAAAGCTGTGTTTATTTTTATACAGGGTGTCTCTTCTTACGATTTAAAAAAAAAATAAATTCTGAATCATCAGTTATAGAGGTATAGTTCCAATTGCAAAAATGACAAAAAAAATTGTTATGCATCATTTAAAAATCAATTTGCGTTAAAATTGCTGCTTGCTTTTTAAATAGTTAAGGCAAAAAGTTGCTTTTCAACATATGAGCCTATAAGTTGCATTTAGAAAATGTTTCTGCCTGTTCTAATAAATAAAACAACGAAAATTTATTCTCTTACGGCTAAAATTTACTGAGTTACAATACTTAACATTTTATGAATGTTCAACATTTTAGCCACTATAAATGGAAAAACGTGTTTTTAGTGCCAGAAAAGTTGAAAATGCATGAAATTCAAAATATCATAACGAGGTAAGTTTTTGGTCCAGTAAAAATTAAGTTTTTAAGAATGGCCTATTATTATGGTGTGAATTCATCACAACAAAAAACAGTGTCTGTACTTATGTCCCAAAATTATCTCAAACATTTTGCTTAAAAGCCCTCTAAATAAAGAATCCGTGATAGCAATTAATTATACGTTACAAAAATAACAGGTTGTTGGAACCTATTATGTGTACAAATGTGGAACGATGCAGCCTGTTAACCAAAAATAACTATATTTCCCATCTCTATTTTAACCCTTTATCTACTGACGGTACTTATAAGTGCCATTAAAATAACTTGTTATAAAATTCATTTACTATATCGATTAGTAGTAATACAGTTTAGAATGATTTATAGATGCATTACTTTATAGTGTTTCAAAAGAATTATTGGTTATACGAAACAAAAATATTTTTAAAAGGGTGATTTCGTGTGCTTTTGTATCTTTTCAGCTTTCTTGGCGTTGAAGGAGGGGGGGGATAATTTTTAAATTCGGAAATATTTTTATATTTCTGTTGTAAGAACATTATATGTACAGTACCAAATTATACAAAATACTAATAAAAATATTTAAGGGGTCTTGTACCTTTTAAACGCGTCGAAAATTAAGGAAAAATTTCAAAGTTTGAATTAGTCTATCTTCAAAACCTTTTTATGTATAAACATGAAATTTTTGATATTGATTAAAAAGATTGTGCTTTGTAATATACAACCAACAGAAATTTCTTAACCCTTTACAGAATTTGTGTATTGTTGAAATCAAAATAGCTCTTTTTTTTTTTACCCCATAAGTCATTGCGCGCATGATATCTTAAGAAAGTATGAATGGATTGTCGTGAAATTTGGTAAATATACTAAACAAATATGTGTGTTTAAAATGATCTACTTTTAAGAATTTACAATGGTAATGTTTTTAGTTATGACTATTTTTATTCATTAAAAATACAAAATTTTTATTTTTTTTTACGAAAATATTTTTTTTATATAGTTAATGAAATAATTTTAGCCTAAGGGTAGATCATTTTAAACACACATATATGATTAGTATCTTTACCGAATTTCATGCGAATCCATACATACTTTCTCAAGATATCATGCGCGCAATGACTTATGGGGTAAAAAAAAGAGCTATTTTGATTTCAACAATACAGAAATTCTGTAAAGGGTTAATAAATTTCTAATAGTAGCATATTACAAAGCACAATCTGTTTAATCAATATCCAAAATTTCATGTTTATACATAAAAAGGTCTTTGAAGATAGACTAATTCAAACTTTGAAGTTTTTCGTTAATTTTCGACGCGTTTAAAAGGTACAAGACCCCTTAAAATAAAAGAATTTATTGAGGTTATTATTATTGCACAAAATCCCTATAAATTAAAATTTAATTGATCCTTCTAAAATCGTTCTAAAATTTATTAAATGATTATGTAAATCTTCTAATGTTGCTTCAAAAATTCACGAAAAATGCTTTAGAAGAAACAATTTGCATGAATTCACAATTCAATACATAAAGGGTCAAATAATTTTTTTTCTTATTATGAAATCATAAATCAAATAAAATTTTTTGGAATGTTTCAAACCAATCTAATGTACCATTTATTTAAACAAAAGTTAACATCCTATAAAAATAATGTTTCTATCACTTGTAATTGCATACAAATCATATATATATATATATATATATATATATACTAGAAAGATAGCCCGTTATAAATGACAGAATATGAGATATAAAGATATATACAACACATGTGCAAGAATATGAGTTTTTCTTCCTTGTTTCGCAGTGATAGATGAACATAACAGATTTTAAAAACGAAGCTCATTTATTAAAAACTGTAATACAGTAGAAGACTACTAATCCGCACAGCTTCGTTTCAAGTGTTGTGCGAATTTGAGGCTTTTTGCGAATTACAGGTCATGTCTATATTATAAATATATATATATGTCTTCTTTATGCTGAATAACTTGTATAAATATTGAAAAAAAATGTCTGTGTATATGAAATGAAATAGCGGGTAGGTCGTCAGAAAATATGTTGTCAATTTTCCTTCTTCGCCAAGGTCCCTAAAGTGGAAAAGTATCGAGAAATTAATTTTTTATCCGACTATATAAAATACGGTACTTTTCCAGTATAGGGGCCTTCTCGTACTTTTTTAAAGTTTATCATAATTTGGACTTCAGAAGTGAGATTTTTTGCCGAAGGATATAAACAGCTATGAAAGCAAAATTAATGAACTTTTAACTTTATTTATATAATATATGAACATTTTATCTACATGATTGTGCTTTTTAATATACAATTTACTTCAGTTTGTATACAAAAATAGTTAAATGGCTTCTTTATATTAAATAAATTGTATAAAAATTGAAAAATGTCTTACGTAAATGAAACAGTGAATACGTTGATAGAAAATATATTGCCAAATTTCATTTTCTCTATCTCGCCAAGGCCCCTATACTGGAAACGAACCTAAAGCACATTAAAATTGGGCAGTTAGGAGATCAGACAGTACAGCGCCGTCTATTGGCTGTTATGTTATTAGCAGCATCGGGATGAAGATGTAAAGATGAACATTTTCGTATATTCCACTTTAAATTCTCACCCATAGGTTCTGAAAAAAAAACCCTTAAAAGCGCGGAATTTAAATTAAATTGCGGTGACCTCGATATCACAACTTTACTAAACTTCATTATTACACTGCATTAGGCAGAAATGAGGCTTAAATTAATAAGAACTAAAACTAATTCTAAAAAAAATGATAATTTAGAAAGTATTTTGAAGCTTTTTTGCTTCTTTCATACTATCATTTTGGTATTCAATTGAAGTTTTAAATTTTTTAGATACCGTTCTTAGCACGCATTTACATCTTAAAATCAACCATCATGTCAAATTCCAAGCTTCTTGTCTAACGGTCTACTACCACTCTGGTGGTAGTGGCGCTAACATAAAATGCATATGTTGAAAGACAGACTATCACCATTAATTTTGAAATCGATTACGTATTTCCTAATATTACATCGAAAACGTAATTTAGAAAGGTTTTAAAAGCTTTATTAGAACGTTGTTGTTCCTGCCAACCCCAAGTGGTAGTGGCACCGACATAAAATATAGCCTGTGTAGGATTAGAGACTGTCACCATTGATTCGCAGTCATTACTTTTGAAATCGGTTTAATATTGCCTGAGATTGCGTAGAAATCGTAATTTTGAACGTTTATAGAACTCTTTTCGTGCATTTTCACCCCCTTTAAATATCAAATTTTTAGAAACTGTTCTTAGACAGCATTTACATCTTAGAAGTAATTACCAAGCCGGAGTTGAATTTTCTAGCCCCTGCAGTATCACAAAAATCGCAAATTAGAACGTTTTTTGCTCCTGCAATCCCCAGGTGGTAGTGACACCGACATGAAATAGAGCCTATATTGGAGAAATGGCTGTCACTTTAATTTTCAACCAATACTTTTGAAATTCGTTTAGTACTTCCTGAGATTGTGTAGAAATAGAAATTTAGAACGTTTTGAGAACACTTTTCTCCCATTTTAAACCATTTTAAATTGTGATTTTTTTAAGAAATATTTTTAGAGATCATTTGTTTCTAATGAGTAACAACCATGCCAAATTTCATGTATCCAGGCCCTTCAGTAATATAAAAATCGCATTGTTATCACGTTTTTTGCTCCTGTAACCCCTTTGTGGTAGTGGCACCGACATAAAATAGAGCCTATCTTAGAGCAAGAGCTGTCACCCTCATTCTCAGACTATTATTTTTTAAATAGGTTCGGTACATCCCGAGATCGTGCAGAAATCGCGATTTAGAAGGTTTTTTAAACGCTTTTCGCGCATTTTTTACCCCTTTTAAATTTCTATTTTTTTAGGAAATGTTCTTAGACATCATTTATATCTTATAAGTAACTACCATGCCAAATTTCCTATTTCTAGGCCCTTCAGTAACACAAAAATCGAATTTTTAGAACGTTTTTTGCTCCTGCACCCCCTTTGGAGTAGTGGCACCGACATAAAATCGAGCCTATGTTAGAGCAAGAGTTGTCACTTTCATTTTCAGACCATTATTTTTTAAATCGGTTTGATACTTCCTGAGATTGCGTAGAAATCGCCATTTATTTAGAACATTTTTCAGAACAATTTTCGCGTATTATCACCCTTTTAATTTTCGATTTTTTTAAGAAATGTTCTTAGAGGTAATTTCTATCTAATAAATAACTACCATGCCAAATTTCATGTTTCTAGGCCCTTCAGTAACCAAAAAATCGAATTTTTAGAACGTTTTTGCTCCTGCACCCTCTTTGGGTAGTTGCACCGTCATAGAATATAGCCTATCTTGGAGCAAGGGCTATCACCATCATTTTGACACAATTTTTTTAAAAATCGGTGAGGTATTTTGTGAGATTGCGCAGGAATCACCATTTAGAAAGTATTTTAGAACTTTTTTCGTGCATTTTCATCCCTTTTAAATTTCGAATTTTTTAAGAAATGTTCTTAGAGATCATTTATATATAAGTGACTATCATGCGAAATTGTATGTTTCTAGGCCCTTCAGTAACACAAAAATCGCATTTTTAGAATTTTTTTGCTCCTGCACCCACTTTGGGTTAGTGGCACCGACATAAAATATAGCTTATCTTGGAGCAAAAGCTGTCACCCTCATTTTCAGACAATTATTTTTAAAATCGGATCGGTACTTCCTGAGATTGCGTATCGCCATTTAGAACATTTTTTAGAACACTTTTCGTGCATTTTCACCACTTTTAAATTTCGAGTTTTTAAAGAAATGTTCTTAGAGATATCTTTATATCTAATAAGTGACTACAATGCCAAATATCATGTTTCTAGGCGCTTTGATATCACAAAAATCATATGTTTATAACGTTTTTTACTCCTGCACCCCCTTTGGGTTAGTGGCATCGACATAAGATATAGCCTATATTGGAACAGGGACAAACACCATCATTTTGTTATTATTACTTTTGAAGTCGATTCGGTATTTTCAGAGATTACCTCCTACAAATAAACAAACTTTACTTCTTTATAATATTAGTATAGATTTATGGTTTTAAATGGGAATTTCGCCACATTAGCTAGCTATCGCCAAGTCGGCAACATATATGACAACTTATTTATTTCACCAAATTTGGCGATATTTCATCAAATCTGGCGATATTTGGCCAATTTGGTCGAAATTTGGCGCTACTGTGGTAACCCTGCATTAGTAATTTTAAACAATTTCTTATTAAAATGAGGTCATCCTACCGGAATGTGAGGGACACACAGAGACTTGGATTTTATATAAATAAATAAAAAAATAAATATATATATATATATATAAATGTCATATATTCTATTAAGTGCAACTTATGTAATATGAAATATATCGGTGAAACATCAGATCCAATTCATAAACGTATCAACCAACATCGATCAGACTCTAATAAAAACAAAGCAAAAAATATACAGTCTACAGCTGAAATTCAACATTTTCATAAATATCAATTTAAAAATACGACAATTGAAATCCTTCAAATTCTAAAAAATTAATCACAACTATATGGAAACTATATGGAGTCATCATATATGAAATATTATAACACCATTTATCCATATTGACTTAATAGTGAAATATTTAATAGACCTGTTAAAGTCTTCACATCTATAAATAACACTATTGCTTATTCTCCAATTTATCCTACACTTAATCATAATTTAAATTGTAAAACAACACGAAACAAACATGGAAAGGGATCATCAGCAGTAGAAGTTTCCAAAAAATATATCACTAAACAGATAAGTAATCTTCAAAATAACTATTTAAAGCAATATAATTGGTTATTAATTCGAAAATACATATTTGATATTAAAAAGAAACAGATTGCACAGCATTTAAAAGTATTTCTAAGTAAATCTTTCTCTAAACATTTCTCAGATATTTGTTTTGATCTCATTATGACTAGAGTTAATCTTTTAAATATAAAATTACAAGAAAAAAACAAACATGAAATTCAAAACACAAATACTCAAATGATTATAACTTTTTCAAATGAAATATTTAATAAAATTAATATCAATTCTATAATTAATGATAAAAACTGTTATTTTCCTATTAATAATCTTCATATATCAAAAACCTTTAAATATCCGAATACAATTGGTAGAAAGATATTTAACTACAATATATTTTCAAAAAATACATCTGCTGCAAGTAATTTTTCGAGTAAATGCAATGACCCCAATCTAAAAAAATATATCAACAATGATCATGGGCATATAATCACTGGAAATCTTAATATTGTTAATGATTTTAAACTGAAAAAACTAATGGGTTATGGTACTAAATATAGACTTCCATCTAAATTTAATGTAAAATCTATTATTAGATGTAAATTTCCAACTGGGCGAAAAATGTCCGGACCAGGATTCGAACCCGGGACCTCCCTGGCTGAAGCCGCCAGTGCTCTGCCATCTGAGCTATCCCGGACGATTCTGGTCGAACTTTTTCACCCAGCTAACCTTGAAGATTACAGCATCTGGTCTGAAACCTGGTTCAGCTCAACAGAATAAATCTCAGGTAATGGAACTCCAGAAAACGCTGGATACGAAATTACACTAGATTAATTTTCACACAATTATTCTAATTGGTAAACAAATCATATTAGATGTAAATTTTCAACTGGGCGAAAAATGTCCGGACCAGGATTCGAACCCGGGACCTCCCTGGCTGAAGCCGCCAGTGCTCTGCCATCTGAGCTATCCCGGACGATTCTGGTCGAACTTTTTCACCCAGCTAACCTTAAAGATTACAGCATCTGGTCTGAAACCTGGTTCAGCTCAACAGAATAAATCTCAGGTAATGGAACTCCAGAAAACGCTGGATACGAAATTACACTAGATTAATTTTCACACAATTATTCTAATTGGTAAACAAATCATATTAGATGTAAATTTCCAACTGGGCGAAAAATGTCCGGACCAGGATTCGAACCCGGGACCTCCCTGGCTGAAGCCGCCAGTGCTCTGCCATCTGAGCTATCCCGGACGATTCTGGTCGAACTTTTTCACCCAGCTAACCTTGAAGATTACAGCATCTGGTCTGAAACCTGGTTCAGCTCAACAGAATAAATCTCAGGTAATGGAACTCCAGAAAACGCTGGATACGAAATTACACTAGATTAATTTTCACACAATTATTCTAATTGGTAAACAAATCATATTAGATGTAAATTTCCAACTGGGCGAAAAATGTCCGGACCAGGATTCGAACCCGGGACCTCCCTGGCTGAAGCCGACAGTGCTCTGCCATCTGAGCTATCCCGGACGATTCTGGTCGAATTTTTTCACCCAGCTAACCTTGAAGATTACAGCATCTGGTCTGAAACCTGGTTCAGCTCAACAGAATAAATCTCAGGTAATGGAACTCCAGAAAACGCTGGATACGAAATTACACTAGATTAATTTTCACACAATTATTCTAATTGGTAAACAAATCATATTAGATGTAAATTTCCAACTGGATGTTTTGTTTACCAACCTGGAAGATGCTGTAATCTTCAAGGTTAGCTGGGTGAAAAAGTTCGACCAGAATCGTCCGGGATAGCTCAGATGGCAGAGCACTGGCGGCTTCAGCCAGGGAGGTCCCGGGTTCGAATCCTGGTCCGGACATTTTTCGCCCAGTTGGAAATTTACATCTAATATGATTTGTTTACCAATTAGAATAATTGTGTGAAAATTAATCTAGTGTAATTTCGTATCCAGCGTTTTCTGGAGTTCCATTACCTGAGATTTATTCTGTTGAGCTGAATCAGGTTTCAGACCAGATGCTGTAATCTTCAAGGTTAGCTGGGTGAAAAAGTTCGACCAGAATCGTCCGGGATAGCTCAGATGGCAGAGCACTGGCGGCTTCAGCCAGGGAGGTCCCGGGTTCGAATCCTGGTCCGGACATTTTTCGCCCAGTTGGAAATTTACATCTAATATGATTTGTTTACCAATTAGAATAATTGTGTGAAAATTAGTCTAGTGTAAAATCTATTATCGAGCAGTTTACATATGATATAGATGTTTTTATATATAAAATTTCAATCTCTTATAATAAACCTATTGAATATTTTAATCAATGGAAATTATTCGTAATTGAAAGATTAACTATGGCTTTAAAATATGATATTTCTGATTTAGTTACTATTAACACAAAGCATTTTTTCCAACAAATTAATAAATTACAAAAATACTATGTTATTACATATGTAGACAAATCTCTTAATAATTATGCAATGATATGTAAATCTTATTATCACCAACTTCTTACTAACTCTATTTCTTCTAATAAATCTTTTCAAAAACTAATGAAAATGTAATTGTAAATAATCGTAAAATTCAAAGTTATTATAAACTATTAAAAATTCTCTCTACTAACTTTAATTATCCTTATTTAGTGCTTATTCCCAAATTTCATAAGACTCCTATTAAATTTAGGACAGTAACTATTGGTTGTAATACATATAATAATAAAGCAAATAAATTACTATTAAAAATTCTTAATCAATTATATATACTGACTACAAACAATGATAATACACATTGTATAAAAAACAGCTATCAACTGGTCAATATTATGAAAAATCTTAATTGTGTACATAATATAACGATATATGACTTCAAAGATCTTTTGATAATATAGATTTATTAGATTTACATTATATTATAAATGCATTATTTAAACAGTATCATCAAAAACTGGATTTACCATCTAATATAGATATAGCTTATTTTAAATCTTTAACAAACTTCATTATCTATACTATATCTTGCAAGATATCACATTATATTTACAACACATCGGTATACCACAAGGTGGCTGTACATCCAGTTTATTATCAGACTTATATTTATATCACTATGAACGTACTTTTACTAATAATAATCTACATTTATATCGTTATATTGATGACATAATTTTAATTGCCACTGATCAAACTAAAATTTCACAATTTCCAGAAGATTATCTCACTAATTTGGAATTAACGGAAAAACTCTTATCTAATAATACAATCAACTTTTTGGATCTTAAAATTACAATAAAAGACAACAAAACAATAACAGATGTATATGATAAACGTAAACAACTTAAATTCAAAGTTAATACATTTACAAATTTTAAATCTTGTCTTCATAATTCTGTATATCGAAATATAATACTTACCATTTATATAGAATAAAAAGTTTATGTTCTTCTCATCTTATTAATAATATTATTAAAAAACTAATTTATGATGCATTAAATCAAGGTTTTCCAAAGAAATTCATATATTCTTTAATATACAATTAGTACTTACATGATCTTTAAAAAAAAATCAAATGAACACATGCGTAAACAAAATTACAAAAAAATATATATATAAAATTATTATTAATAAAAAAATAAAAAAATTGTAAAATAAACAAAAATATTATAGGACAGTTGGGTGAGTAGATGTTAGAGTACGGAGGAGGGTGGTGTTGTCTGGATAATACACAATGGTTAATTTATTTAAAAAAATTGATGGGGCATTTGAATTAAAACTACATTGATAATACACTTTTTATATGGAGGTTGATTCGATATTTTATATATGTAAGGTGACGTTAAATTTTTATTTCAATTCATATTGAATTTATTTAGCTTAATTAATATTTAATCAAGCTAACAAATAACTTGTTTTTAATTTTTAGTCTTCTCGGGCAATATCATATTAATTTCTAATAGTATACCATCATTATGGTGAATAATATGCATGATAAGTTTATTTGATATAACTTATGATATTACAGTTTGTATTAAAATTGGGTTATTAGCTTTTTATTATTCCTCTATACTTTTTAATAATGTTTAATGTTGAACTTACTGTTAAATGATTAATTAATGGTTTTATGTGAATGTTAATCCCATATTCATATTCTATAGTTTTTATGGTTAATATGAAAATAAACCACACAATTTATTTGTTAGCATTAGGCAATTGGGAAATGAAGATTCTGTCATAATTATATCAACATCCTTTTTTTTCCTGTTCATTTAATTAATTAATTTTTTTATACTTAAAAGTATTTCTTATAGTTTATATTTTTATTATATATAATGTTTTATACATAAATTATTTAGTTTTATAGCATATTGCTATATTATATTATTATTGTTTTGAAATTATTTAAATTTTCCGTATAGATTAATTGGGTATGGTAGTAGAATATATTGTAATCATTCGATTAACATTTGTATTTATTTAATATTTATATGAATAATGAAATGTACTAGGGTATTTTTATATTAGGATTTGTTGGGATATAGCAGTTGGTATATTATGAATGAATTAACTTATAATGGCATAATCTTATGACAATTTGTTCATATTAGTTTCAAGTTAATATCATACATGGCAGCGCAAAAATTTAAATTAGATTCTGTCTGATGCTTCGAATACAGTAATAATATCAATTTTTAACACATGGTGGAGCTTAATGTTGGCTATTTGCGATTTTGTAAACTTATAGTATTGGAATTTTTTACTTTAGTTAAGAAATTAAAAAAAAATAAATGTGTTAAGAGGTAATTTAATTATTATGTAATTATTTTCTATTTATATAATTTTAATTGCATTTATCACGGTATTTCAAAATAGATTAACTGTATACATTAGGTTTTAAAATCTGTATTAACTGTAAAAATAACCTTAAACTTATCTAGCTTTTGGATACCATGTGCTGATGTATATTTGGATAAAATAACTGGGATTTTATTAGGTATTTTGTATAATATTACTATTTTTCTTTGCTATAAATTAATTATTTAAAAGGTTGTATTGCTTTTTCCATTTCATAGCATTTAATTTTATTCTGTTTTCATCTTGAAACTATTCTCTTGGTTATATTGGTCGTTAGAGTACAGGAGAAAAAAAATTTCAGCTTTTAGCTTTTTTTCTCACAGAAAACTACTGATTTTGCTTATATAATTGAATTCTGTACTCTTGATAACGTAATTCAATATATAAGTTTTCAATTATTTTTATAAAAATCCATATTTTTCTTTTTTACTTCATTATTAATTCTTGTTATATAGTACAAGGGACTTTATTTTATACGTAGCAGCTTGTTTATTACGTTTTTGGTATCCATTCAGTGTGTTTGGGGACACTGTATTGTTGTAAATTTATTCATACTATCACAATTATTGATGGTGGTCAGTAATGTTTAATTAATGGTTACATATTGGCATTCAAATTATTATGCTGCATTTGCGCATGTAATTATGAATGTAAGCTAATTATGATGTTATTAATTATGCTATCTTTTCATTTTGAATTATTATTCCTTATTGGTATCTTATATGTTTTTTAATATATACATTAGCTAAATGTTCTTAGCAATCTTCTAAATATATACAAATATATGTCTAATCATTATAAACCAATACAAATTATCAATAACTAATATGAATGTATAAATTATAAAATATTAAAATTTATTAAATTAAAAATTATGTGTAAACCATTATAATTTTTTTTTAATAGATCAGACAAGAGCAACATCCAATTGAAAATACGCTAAACATTGAAAGAATGGAAATATTTGTGGTATAAGAAAAAAAACCCACATAATTCTGTTAATAATTACAAATGCAAATTTGTACATATACAATGTACATTTACAATACATTGCAAAATATTTAATTCCGAAGAAACAAGAATAAAGGAAATTACAGAAGAAATGCTTTATATATATTTGTGCTAATTATAACATGTGTACTTGGCATATTTATCTCCATTTAATTTTTTAACATTATTTTTATCTCAGTGTGAGAATATAACAGAATACAAATATAAATAACTGCATTTTTCTCATTTTTCTGCATTTAGAATTTTAACATAGATTCGTGACTTCATATCTCCATTAGAAAATTCCCACATCGAGTTCATTTTATGAATTATTGAAAAATGTGACGACTTTTTTGCGTTAATTGTTTCCAGTAGCGTTTAATGGACTGGATATAAAAGATAATGGATTTTATGAACCAGCAAAGAAAAAAAAATCTTTTTCACTGAGGTAAATTTAATGATTCCATACAATGTGACAACAGAATGGAGAAATTGATTATTTTTTTTACCAGACTTTTCGTCATTTGCAGTGCGATAAAAGGTAAATATATTCATTACCATTTAAATTCTGTAAGAAAAGATTGTTTTTTTCAGATTTTGTTTTTTACTTACTATATTTTTTACTTAGTATATTATATATTTTCAGAAATTTAATGTGATATTAAACTCAGAAATATTTTACGTTATTTTTACCCCTATTTTAATGGTTTGAGTTATTAGTTATTACTTTATTATATTTACTTCAAAAATTATTTTGTTTAGCAAAATCCTTTACGCACCTCTTTGTTAATTATATGTTTACAACTGCATTAATACAGAAAAATACTTCGCTTTATGTAAAGATCTGAAGATTAAACAAAATGGAAAGATAAAATGTAAATTATTAAAAATATATCAATCAGCTGTTTATGCTTAAATGCTTATTTTTGTTTGTTTCAAATGTTTTGTTTCAAATGTTTTTGTTTGTTTCAAAAACTATAAATAGTATGCTATTATTGCAATTTTTAAGATTATTATTGCCATCTTTTTGTACCAATTGGAATTTATAATCCAAAGATTTGATTATTATGAAATTTTATTATTGCCTTCTTTTTGTATCAATTCGAATTTATAATTCAAAGATTTGATAATTATGTAATTTTTCTAGCGCTATTTCTGCAAAACATATATACAAGAATCCTAAATCAGAGCTATTTAATGAGTTTTTTAATTTGAACGTAGTTACTCTTTGTTCACATTGTTAACATGTATTTTTCTAAATTAATGAATAACGGGATTTAGCAGTCTGAAATGTTGGTATTAATTTGTATTTTAATAATTTACAATGTGCTACAAAAACTTTAATGTAAACACTCACCTACATATTATCATACATATATTTTTAATCTGTTTACAAATTTTATTCTTAATATTAATTTAAATTAGATAATATCTTTTAATAATCTTAAGATTTTTGAATTACAAATAAACCAATTTTTAAGTTCATGTGAAGTGTAGCTTTAGATAAATTACTGAGATAAGAATTAACTGTAATAAAAATGAATTCCATTAATAAAGTTCTAAAAAAATGCCCTGATAAAAACTTATTAACTTTGTCAACATATTTGTTTTAATTTATTGAATAAAAATAAGTTAAAAGTTAAGCTTAAGGAATAGATTGAAATAATAAGATACATTTAATTAAAAATTTGAGCTAACATTTCGGAAATATGTAAAGGATTTCTGAGTATAATGCCATATTAAATTGAAAGTCAAATGAAATTTAAAAGGAAAAGTAAAGGCATTTCATAATTATTTGCTATAAAATAAATATATAACCTCTTAAACAATTTAAACAGAATTGCGGTGATGATTTCTGCATTTTTTGTATTTGTTTAAATGTATCCATAGTAGTTTCTCATTATTACATTTTTTAATTTCTTTCAGATAAAGAAATTTTAATTTAAGTATAAAAAAATGACATTTTTTTCAGCTGCGAACTCTTTTAAAAGATATAAAGAAATATTATTATTATTATAAGTTTTATTTGACAATTTTGTTTAAAATTTTATGTAACTAAACGCCGTTGCTTCTTTTCACCTTAAGAAATCACCATACTAACATTCATGCATATGAGTTTCAAAGACAGATAATAAATACTGTGTCTCTGAAACTCATATTCATGCATGCTTTCAGAAGTTTTCAGGAGGATTCGAGATGAAGACTACTACGCTCTATAAGAGTGTTGTTCATGATAATAAGTAAAGAAATTTCTGTGCTGGACTTTTTTCAACGGCACTTAAAATTTTTACAGTGGCAGTAAGAATTGTAAGAACACCGGTACTGCGAGGTGTTTATTAGATTAATACGCCGACTGTCGTCAGAAATTCGTTCTAAGACTAGATACGTATGTCTATGTAAATTTAGTTAAGAAATACAATTCACTAAAATCTAATGAATATATTCTGATATATGTAAAGAAAATATTACAAACAATGAACACTCGCAAAAAATGCACTATCAATAAAATATTTTTGAATCAATCAGAAAGTCGCTACTTAATAATTTCTTCTTCATTTAAATTGTTCATCTTTCTTCACTTTAAAGATGAGAAAAAAATACTACAATAAAGTTTGAACCGGGAAAATGTTTTTTTTTTCCCCATTTTGCATGTAGGGGAGAGTAGCCGAATTTGGACCACTTCACTTATTTTCAGGTGTAACTCACGTAATTTTTGAAATATCCGCAAAAAATCATTACACAGGGTCAATCTATTCATCTTCTAACTAAATAAATATTTAAATCAATTTCTTTTTGAAAATCTTAAATTTTATTTCAATTTGAAAAAATTGACAAAAGTGGTCCAAATTCAGCAACTGGTCGCAAAGTTGGACCCCAAGTCTCCTAAATTGAACCAAATAATATGAGGTTGTTTTAATGACTAGGGAATATAACTAATTTTATTAAAAGCAAAGTTTGCGAATAATGAAGCAATCTATCAAAATAACAGCAATGAAATATAATGAAATCAAATATCTGAAAATAAAAGTAATTGTTTTAAATCAAACTGTATTCGAAATATAAATCAAAGTTATCAGTAATTAAGAATAGAAATTATGGAACTAATTGTCAGTTACTTGAATATCATGTAAAGAATGATGCAAAGCTTATACATGAATTTTGTTTATTGTTTATGTTTTCCAGCGCACACAACATGGAACCGTACATCTGAACACTGAATCATTTCTGCTATTTTATTTTTCTTACAAATTATGCAAAACTAATCATCACTGTCTAGATTTTTCTTTTTAGATTCTGAATTATCAGAATTTTTTTTGCAACAGAAGTTTTCTTTACATTATGTTTGGAGTTCTTCTCTTCCATAATTTTCTTGCTAATTGCATTACGCCTATTTTTAAAAACTTGGTGTTCCAATTGCTTTTGTTCTGTGAAAGCTTCCTTTTGGTCTTTTTTTTTTTCATTTCAAGGTTTAGTTTATATGGCAATGATGTTAACACAACTGTTTTTTGGCTCACTCTGCACTTTGATTTAACTGAATTTAGCAAGATAAATAAAAGTTCTAATGTTGTGTTTGCTTTTGGGGAGGATTTGTAGATGCAGCCTTGTTTCAGGTCAATTTCTTCACAACTTACTGTCTGCTTTTTGTTTCCTATATCTTTAACAGCTTTTGCTATCATGGGTGTTTTTCTTCCAGCCTGTTTATCTATGTCTTTTTCAACATTTTCATAACGGTTTGAGATTTTATGCGTTTTAATGGCAAAAGAGTATAATTCGACCCTCCAGAACTGTAAAGTCTTCCATCACGAATATCCTGCAGGAGGAAAATGTTCGAATTCAACTCTGTAAATAAAATATACCGTAGGAATAAAAATTTCAAAGAAAATAAATACAATTGCATACATAATAAAAGACATTGTAAACAAAATTTATTGCACAGACATGTAAAAATATTTTTATGTTTATATAGGCCTAAACTGTATTAAAAAATTAATCCAGATATTAAAAAAAACTTGCACGGAGATAGTAAACCATTATAAAATATATAAAAATAGTGTACAAAGCGTACCGTCTTCGAAATGCATTACTTACTTTTCAAATTTATGATCACATATTTGGTCCAATTTAAGCAACTTAAATTGGCCCAATTACGGCAACTGCACCGTTTTTTAAAACAATTAGTTTTAAGACTAAGAACAAAAACGAAATCAAACAAATCCGCGTGAAAAATATGCGCAATAAGCAGATGAATTCATATATGCATATGAAAACATAACAACTTAGTTTAGTTTAAAATAGTCAGTTACGTTTAGTAGGAAAAAAATGTATCAAAACAGCTAACTTTAGGTTTTTTTAAATTGTCTGAAAACAGCACGTGGTAGGCGGCTGCTTCTTCTAATCATGAGTGACGTCATTCTGATGAGTAGGATTTCAGCGGTAGATGGAATCTCTTCCTGTAATTAACGGCAGAATGGCAACGATCCAATTAAAGCGGCGGTCCAAATATGGCTACTCTCCTGTAACAGAGTGGATTTTGTAAGCCATCTATAGTCATTTTTACACTTTGTTCATCCGACACTTTACCTTCAAGAAACTTCATTCCAGACTCTACAAGGTTTAATCATTAGGTTAATTTTGCAAATGTTACAATTCTTACCATAGGCAGAAAGTCTTCATTTGTTTCTTCAGCTGAATAAAATCGTCGATGGTTAGTTCCGGATCCTGAGAATTTAGGTTTTCAAGAATGTCTTCAGCATAGATCTTGAAGGTAGATTCTCTTACATTTTAGAGAATTGTATTAGATAGTAGAAATACGCAATCACAATTTTTAGTCACTTTCTCAGTTTTTGCAAAATAAAACAGGACACAGTTACATACGATAGTTACACTGTTAAAAAATTTGCAGCATTCTGCCAGGTCATTCAACCGTTTTTTGAAAAAACGGTTTCATAACCATAATTTAACTATATTCTGACCATAAAATTGCCAATAATATGGTCAGAATAGTGTTAAATTACGGTTGTGTAACCGTTTTCGGAAAAAAACGGTCAAATGACCTGCCAGAATGCTGCAAATTTTTAACAGTGTACAAAACGATACATAGGTTTTCAAGAATGTCTTCGGTATAGATCTTGAAGGTAGATTCTCTTGCATTTTAGAGAATTGTATTAGTTAGCAGAAATACGCAATCACAATTTTTAGATACTTTCTCAGTTTCTGCAAAATAAAACATGACACAGGTTTTCCCAAGTACCTTTCATTGATTTTAATGAATTTTACACCATAAATGCCCTATGATTGGGACTGCATCCAAAATGTTAAGTTTATTTCTGAAGTTTTCACTGTCTGTTCTGTAACTTCTCTCATTGCTGCATTAAATTTGGCAAAGAGACAAGGAATGTAATATGTTATTAACATCTTGTTCACACCCTATTCGGCTACTGAGATCTATGTATAACAGAGATACTTTATACCGTCAAAGCGTTTCAAAATATAAGGACGGTTATCGCTCAAATATTTCGGCCCAAACAAGATAAGCACGATGAACAATGACTAGATTAACTGGACTGGGAGAAATTTTCAAAGGAACACAAAAGAATTTGGATTGAATTGTAACAGGTGTTTTAATCTCTTTTAGGGTTGCATTTTTAGCTTCAAGCAAAAACTGCACATTTCATCTCTATAAATCTTAGAATGTATATCACTATAATCTTAGAATCTCTATAAATCTCTGTTTGTTCGACGGACTGACGCCGACAGATGGTGTTATGAGTCAAATGACAACTTTTACTCTTAGGCAGAATTTCAAAATTCACTGAGTGCCCTTATATCGTTATTTAAAAGCTCGCTGATTCAGAACGATAAATCAAGAGACTTTAGTATGCAATCTCCTGTTGCATTACCGCCAAGAAACAGCTTTAATCTATCCTTTGATACTTTAAATTCAGAAAAGTGTTTTCCTACAGTATAATGAAACTTCTTCCTGGCACTTTTCCAAAAATTCTGTGTTTCATTAACATTGTAAACAGTTTTCGGACAATATCCCTTCTCTTATATTATCATCGTTAAAATTTTGGAGAATTAAAAGACTGTTTCTTTAGAAGCACGTGCAACCGCTTCAGATGTTAAAAGGCTGTGTAAATTAAATCATTGTTTGAAAAGATGTAACCATCGCATCGGTTGCTAACAACTAATGACCGTCATGCAATCGTCAGAATTCTACCGTCACGTAGCGTCACTTGAAGAAGGAAATAGCAGGGGAGGACGCAGAAGTACCTCTTTTTCTCTACCTTAATTAATTGTCTCTATAACGTAGCCGCTGTCACTGGAAACTTTCTTTCATTGAACGCATATTCAAAAGTACACAAAAATTTGCAAAGTGAGCCTAGTTTGGGGCAATTTATTTTCCGTGCCAGACTACGTAAATGCGGGGTCGTAAGTCGAGGCACTACTATATGCAGAAGGTTCAAAACATTTTGGTATTCGCCCAATATTACACGATGGACGATAGTCGTTTTCCTTTATTATAAAATATAATAACAGAATTATACTAAATTTGAAACTAGTTAGAATAATAATTCATTCATAGAAACAATCGAACAAATTCCTGCCAAAAGTTTTTTTTTTTTTTTATGAAAGTGGAGAATTTTTTTAAAAATCTTACTAAGTAATTTTCTACTTTAACAAAAAAAAAATTTAATTTACTGACTTCAGTCGCGTTAAAATAGAATTGATCATAATAAAAATAATCTTTTAAAATAATAAATAAAAAATGAAAATAATTAAGAATATATCTGAGTTTGCACCTAAGTACTTTTTGAATAAACATCTTTGCCAAGTTTCAATTGTAGCCAAAAATTTACTGAAAAAAAATGGGGAGAAAAAAGCAAAATTTTAAAGCCTTCAACAATCGGAAAAAGTTCAATAGTACAATTTCCCACTATCACATTTAAATTAATTTGGTAAATCTATGTAACATGGAATTTTGGAACATTTTTTTTTCCGGTAATAAAACAGAAATTTAAATTTTTAGACATTAATTAAAAATTCATAAATTAGTTTTCTAAGGAACTCACCCTTTAAAGGGGATCAGGTTAAAAATGTCTAAATATACTTTCAAATAAACAATGACGTTACAACTGCATACGAGTTGCAACTATGGAGTTAATCATGCGCCAAACTCTGGTTACTAAAAATGCGTACTGGCTGTGAAACTGCCACAATGAAACAATTTTTCACTAAAAAGTAGAAAATTAAATGTAAAATAAAAATTAAAGATTGTTATATATTTTGTTTTATAAATATACTTTGATTATTTGAAAATAAATTGTATTAATAAAAAATATAACTGCGATATGCAATGTAATACAACGCAATATTTTTTAATGCCACAAAATAAATTTAAGTAACTGATAGAAAGCAAAACGAAATAATTTGAAATATAGCCTAAGTTATCTGAATCTAACAAGTGTCAAATTTTCTTCTTTTAATAGTTTCACGATTAATTAAAATTTTTCTACCGTTTTCACTAACATTTTTACTTGTACCTATAATAATAATAATGGTAACAATAATTAACAATTAAGAATGCTATTCGAAAATTGGCTAGAATATTCCTTACACACGTATTTCTATGTTAAACTATTCCACTTGGAGTTAGAAAAAATAAAAGCATCCATTAGTCATTTAATGATACATAGAAAATGAATGATATTTTGAAAAAAAATATTTTCCATGAAAATATTTGAAATATTTTCGCCAAACGCTCTTTAAGAGAAAAGAAACATCGCAAATGTGGCGTATTTTAAATTTTTTTGTGGATGACTTGAAAATGTTGAGTAAATAATTCATCTAAAAAATATAAAATAAGGGGGAACGCTTTCATTTTAAATCTGTGTTTCTCTGAGAAAAAAAATACACCTTTTGTTATGGCTAATATAGTAATGAAAAAGATATTAAATTGTTTTAAAATTGTTATCTTTGTTCTTTAGAATAACTAATTTATTTAAATTGTGTTCTTTCAGTGGAATCATAATATTCTAATCCTCAATTCTTTTTGTATTATTGAAGAGAAAAAATAATGCAATTTGTTATTCATATATAAATTAGATATATAAATATGCTCTATTGTACACATATTGTATATCAATTTATGCGATCACAACAAAATATCAAACGTTTAAAATTATTTAATTACTGGGTGGGGAATCCATAATACAAGACGGTATTGTAAATTTTCTTTTACTATCACGGGATCATTAAAGTTGAATTTTATTTGTTAATTCAAGACTCCCATATATATTGCCTAAATAACTTTAGAGAAAATTTCTACTTTCTATTTTTCCTAAAGCATAAAAACACAGTTCAAACACTATAATAGCGCAGGCGGTACTATCACATGTTGACAACTAATTTTATCGTCGGTGAATTTGTTGTATATAATAGATTAGATGTTGTAGATTACTAATAATGTGCCTAAATAACTTTAGATAAAATTCCTACTTTTTACCGGACTGCCAAGAAGGGTTATGTGTTTCACGCGTATCTGGGTATATGGATTTTTTATACCCTCGAAACATTCCAACGGCTGGATGGATTTTAATGAATGAGGTCTCTATCGATTCATCTTAACTGTCCGATGGTTATAGGCTAGGTTTTGTTTTTATAAATTCAAAATGGCAGCCGTAAAATACAAAATGGCGGAAGAGACGAAAAAAAATTATTTTGTGACCAATTGAGTGACATATCATTGGATAGGTCTTTCAAAATGAAGACGATGTTTCACTGACTATTTTACAATCAGAAGCTCCGTTTAAATATTACACAACCAGAAGGATGTGTAGGTAGGATCTCTAGCTTTACTGCAACTCCAACCATCACAGACATCTATAGGCCTCCTCAAAACAGTGTTTATAGATATGAACTAACAATTAAACACAACTTAAAAGTCATCAATACAAGTAAATAAAAAAAAATAGGTAAGTAATATAAAAAGTAGTTTCACCTTGATGAGAAATAATTAATTAGTTCGGTTTTTACGCAGTCGGGTTTTATGATTTTTAAATTTAATTTTTACTTGTTATTATTCCTTTGCAATGAATTTCATTGCATAAATCTTCAGATAGAGCATAAAAACACGGTTCTAAATATTGTAAAACACTATAATAGCGCAGGAGGTAGCATCAAATTTTGGCAACTAATTTTATCGTCGGTCAGTTTGTCATATATAATAGAAAAGATGTTGCAGATAACGAAACTTCCAATCATTTTCCGAAGCAGTTGAAGTTCATTGCATAGCAACATAGCACAGCATGTTACAATGTCAAATGAAAGGCAAGTCGGTTGATTGAAAATTTTACACTGACTCAAAGACATCGTCAGTTATCGTGTTGTCATTCATTGCACATTGTAGTGGGGTGTAAAGTAATTTTTTTACACCAACTAGACTGCCAACGTAAATCACTTTTACGATTCTAGAATATATCCACCTCAGCATTCATACTTGGTAGTTTAATTCTGTAATGACATTAGAGGTTGGAAAAAATCATTTTTTTTTTTTTTTTACCTGGGTTTTCGAATTAATTCGCACAGGTTTTGGCCGGTTGGTCATGCGAAGAAGAACATAAACGAAACTCATAAATGAAGCAGCCAGTGTGATATTATCCACACTTTATTTACTTCTTTCAGAAATATTCATTTGGGAAAATGATAGAAGTAATCGATGGTAAAAAAGATTATTGATCCATTACCTCAAGGTGTTAACCAGAGTTTTTGACGTAAAAAGGAACTTCGCATCTACTTTCGAAGTCTCTATAAACATTAAATCTCGACGCCGACATCACACACTTATGCTCTCTATTTTCTACACTACATCTTTTTACACTCTTCTACGCATCGTATCTGGCTGTGCGGCTGTACTTAAACTAAATCGTCTCAACGTTACAATAGAGGCCATCTGATTCCGCTTTTCCAATCATATCGCTTTAAGAGGGATTTATTACTATTTCCGGTGGAATGATATGAAAGTGAATCAACTTTCTAGAGCGAAAACATTGTTCTAGAATTTTCTCTAACCTCAAACCGGATGCACAAGGCGAAAGCACAAATTAATCCTTTCCATCGAGATTGCAGGTAAAATTTCTCGTCAGACGATAATTTTAACAGAAAAGAAAAATGAATTTACGAGCGCGGAATAAGTTTAAAGCACTGAAATATTATAGTAGACACCTTGATATTTTTTATAAAAGAATGATTTTAAATAAACGAGTTTTTTAGACGGGATAAATTATGAATTATGATATTTTAGCAATTAACTAAAATATTTACAGGGGTCTGATATACCGGGAAATAATAGCGAATTATAATAGGGCTTGAAACAGTAAAATGGTTTTATTAAATGAATATAAGCAGTTAGCGCCATTTTTAGATTTACGCAATCTGGAATAATATTATTAGATGCATTAAGATCCTATACCTTTACATATGGAGATTAATAGATTAGTTTAAGAACGGGATTTTAATTTAATAAGGCGGGATAATATATGGAATATTATTAAAAGAGAAATCTATATAGAATAATGTTAACCTTGCAAAAAAATTTAAATTTTGTAATATATATATAACCATTACAGAATATATATATATATATTGACTCAACACAAATATTAATTTGCCTGCAACCATGTTTTTTCTGACTCTAGACTTATAACTCTCATAAAAAAATTATGTTTTCATTCGCACTATAGGATTCAAATTATTACAAAATTGTTATATTGCTACAAAGTATCTCCGATTTAATCACAGCTATCTAAGGATAATTTTTAACAAAATCCCGGACTTTTCAATCATTAAAGTAACTAGGTCAATGTGACATAAATGTCTGAAGGTCGGCACGTGTCACTTTTATTTTAATATTATTGAACATGGTTTATTAAGCATGCTGTCTTAAGTATATGAAAGCTTTTTTAATTAATATTTTTAATATTCTGTGATTATAGTCGTAGTTTCTGCATACTCCAGTTGTGCCACAAATGTATAAAAATATGAATTTGTTTAATAATTGCATACAGGAGATGTAAATCAGACGTAATTGTCATAAAAACCTGAACATGTAAATTTCACTTAATTTTTCTTGTTTCAATTATATAAAATTTATTTGTAAACAACTATTTTATTGTGATGCATTTTAAAATAAATTGCTTCTTGAAACGTTCATAAACTGCAATTTATTTGTTAAAAAATATTTTTCTGCTTATACAATATTATGCCTTCAGATATTAATTTTGTGGTATATTTAGCAGAACTAAAGTGCATTGCGCCAAACGTCTGCATATTTAAACAGCATGCTTTTATAATTTATGCTTTTAAAAGTCCTGTTATAATATGATTTTTTTCATACGTAATACAATATGTTAAAAAACATTAATAGCATCACAATTTAGCATGTAGCAGACTAGTTTCGGTAAAATCCAGCGTATCGTCATCTCTGATGACGTTACCCTGGAAGCTACCGAAACTATTCTGCTTCAAGTTAATAAGTTCTGTTGTCAATAGCATTATCTTTTCTACTTATATAAATAGATGTTTTTTTTTTTTTTTTTTTTTTTTTTTTTTTTTTTGCAATGTATGCAGATTTATTGCAATAGTATTGAAGTGGATGTAGCTTAAAATATATTTTCCCTAGGTAAAATATGCGTGATTATTTTTTTTGTTTGTTTGAGGGCTGTAGTGCATTTAATCAGAAGAACTAGGAAAGAAATGTTATTGGTTTGAATGTTCTCTAAACTTTATACGAGTCTATACAAATTGCATAAGAGTCTAATTTCTGTTCTTCATAAACTAGCCGTACTTCAAGAGATTTTTCTTGTCTTGTACAACGTCAAATAATCGAAGTAACCGTATTCAGAAAAGAATGAAACAACAAGAAATCTTAAAATGCAATTTTATGATATCTATACTCACACACACACACACACAAATATATATATGTATATGTATAAACACACATACATGTACATATATATGTGTGTAAGTGTGTGTATACATAAACAAGTAAGAAAAATCATGCGTACAGCATAGATTATGAAACATTTCCAACACATCCTGAAAGCTTTAACGAAACCTCGTTACTTATGGAAATAAGATAACCCTTAACTGATGTGACTAAAATTTGTCACACAACTGATGCGATCCGGTCTCTCAGACTCCTCGAATAAATTGAATAAAAAAAATAACTCAAATGGTAGAATTTACTTAAATTATGTTCTAACAACATCGATGTACTTCTCTTAGGAGCATGTGAATTAAATTGCATGAAAAAATATTTTATTCATGTTATTTAACTTCAGTAAAGAAAAGTAAAAAGCTGTAAAAGTGTTTACAGCTGGGAGTCGCAGGGTCTGGGAGATCGCGTGACATCAGTTACAGGTTAAATAAGATAACTAAGTAAACAATTAAAATTCTGATTTCAGTAGTTACCGCCCATAGTCAAATATGTATTCCAATTCTTTTGAACAAACCTGTATTCGATCTGTATATTGATATATATATACTATATAATGGGAAAATTTAGTTTAGCAAGAAAATGCATAACAGGTTGAAATTCAACTTTCAGCAATTTATACTAATAGATGGAAACATACTTGAATACTTTTATACAGTCCTGTAGTTTACCTAGTAACTTTATTATATACCACTATTTAGCTAAAATTTAATTCAAACTAAAACACGCTTAAAACTACTGAAATTACATTTCCAGAAATAATCACCCTTAGACGGCCATGTATCCAACTCTTTGCGTGGCCCTGTATATCATTTTATCTATATTCTATAAATACTTCTTAGTACACTAAATTAAGTTCAGCGTAAAAATGCATAACTCCTTTAAAACCCACCTTTAAGCAATTTATGCTCACACTCAGTAACCTTTACGAATTCCTTTCTGTAGCTCTTTATATGAACTATAGCATTTAAACGCACTATATAGTATGCATAAATTAGTGAACAAGTAGGTAAGTGTGATCACAGATCGCACAGAGGGTTTCGTTTAATATTACTTTCAAAACACTTTATCCTTTTGAAAAATCTGTTAGTTCCACATTTCGCAACCAGGGGCGCACTCTATTCTAAACAAACCTTTATCCGAACGAAATTCCGTTTTATATACTATCCGTAGATATATTAGTCGAGGGGATTGGGCCGATAGCACCCGAGATAAGGAGGCGACCCTGGCGGTAAAAAGTGGAACTAAAATATGTAAGGCTATGGTGCATAATATGAAAGAATGGTCAAAGGGGTGTCAGCAAAAGTTGGAAAAGTGCGCACCGGGTGAAAAGGGCGGAGGTTAGAAAAATTGCTTAAAATACACAAGTTAGAGCCCGGAGGAGTAAATAATATCTGACTTTTTGAAAATTTTATGATTTCCCGTGTGGTCTGAGGTATTCAGCTATACGTATGCAAAAATTCATGTCTCCAACTTAATTAGGGGCTCTCTTAGAAAGAATAGCTTAAAATACATATGTGGCAGCTCAAAGTGTTAAACGTGACTTTTTCAAGATTTTATGATTTGTCGCCTGGCCTCAGATATTCTGCTATAAGTATGCAAAATTTCAAATCTCCAATTTAATAAAGGACTCTGTTAAAAATACGCAAGTGGGAGCCCAAAGACTTAAATGTACGATTTTTTCAAAATTTTATGATTTGTCTTACGGTATGTCGTGTTCAGGTATAAGTATGCAAAATTTCACCCCTCCAACCTAAATAGAGGCTCACTTAGAAAGATTTTTTTAAAATACACATGTGGGAGCCCAAAAGGTTAAATGGACGACTTTTTCAAAGTTTTATGGTGTATCGTTTTATGTGAGGTGTTCAGCTATAAGTATGTACATTTTCACGCCTCCAACCTAATTAGGAGCTCACTTAGAAAGAATTGTTTAAAATGTACATGTAGGAGCGAGACGAACAGGGTTTCGTCAGATGAACGAAACCCTACAAAAGCGCATATCATAATTAAAAATGCTTTTCGAGCAATAATTACTAATATACAGTAATTCGGATACAATATAGTATCTGAAATCTTTCAAATACACCACAAACAATTTCTCCTATACCATTATGTAACGGAATTCTCTTGTGTGGCCCTGTAAATGAATAACAACTATTCTTTGCACCGCATATTCTATAGAATGCATATTTTAGTGCACTTGATAAATGCATATCAATTTTATTATGTTTGAAAGCATGTAACATCATTAAAAATCATTTTAAATGATTTTTCCCATACGCCGTAATGTAACGGAAATCTTTTGACTGTTCCTGTAAATGAACTAAGCATACTACAAAATTCATTTGAAATAGAGTTCGTGCTATTCTAGAGGTCACTAACATCCAAAAATTTCAGAACGATCCGAGTATATTTACGGGGGTTAGAGCGCGGACAGACGGACAGACAGACAGACAAACCGAAGTCATAAACACTTTTCAACTTTGTTGGAAAGTGTTAAAAAGTATCTAAAAACATTAAAAATACCGTTTGTAAATTGCCGAAGATCCCTGTTATATGAAGAGGTATTTTTTTATATATAAGGCGTTCAGAAGACAATCAGACTAATTGCATTTAAATGGCATTTTTTTTTGTTAAACACAGGAACATTAAAAATTCGCTATATACAGTAGAACCTCTGTTATCCGAAACTCTTTTAACCGAAACTCTCGGTTAACCGAAATCGAATGTTAAAGCTTTTTTTTTTTTTAACTGTCACATTTTTTTGTGTGTAAAATCCATTTTGAAAGCTTTTTTTCCTCCCTTTACATCATATTCTTTGTGTGTAAGCGGTACTTTCCGAAACAAGAGTCCATATAAATATCCCCCCCCCCTTCCTTAGAATTCCTTTGAATTTAACTTGAGTTCCCGTAAGCTGTGGAATGGAACGAACAAATTAGCAATTCTGAAGCTTTTGAATACTTTGCAAAAGGTTTGGCATGGCTGGAGCAGCAAAAAGACTGTGATACTGGTAAAGTGATAGAATTAAAAAACTTCATGATAGAGCTTCAAAGCAAAGGCAATCGAAACTGCGACAAACAAAACATTGTTTCAACTCCTTGTGAAATATGTAAAAGGTATTTCATTTCAAAATTAAAATCCAGGTCATTTATTCTTGTATTTATTTTGCTATTGCTTTATTTTTATTAAGCACTTGATACCATAATAAAAAATAGCACACATATTTCTCCTTAATCTTAAAATTGAAGCATTCTCGATTATCCGAAAATTTCGATTTTCCGAAAGAGGGTCTGTCCCAATTACTTCGGATAATCGAGGTTCTACTGTATTTATACAATGATAAAAAGTTATCCTGTATTAAAAGAAAATTAATGAGTTCAATGAAAATATCCCGAGAGAAAATATTATATAGATACAATATTTTTATAGTTACAATAATTTTAACTGTTTATACTGAACATTTGCATTTGATGGAATTAATCGATTTGTGCACTGAACGGCTCATATGAGAAAAAAAAGTCCTTTGGCAGCAGAATTTCTGAACTTTTGAGCAAAAGGTAAGTTTCTTTTTCTCTCCATGCCTACTATGACAAAGTGTTTGAAGCAGGGAGGTCGTGCAATCGCTGTGGCTTGAAAAAAAACAGATGAAATTATAGAAATTCAGATATGTAATAAGTTTGACTGTTGAAGGTTCCGTCTTTCGATGAAAATGGGCAAGCCAAAGTTCACGCAAAATTTTCGTGTTTTAAAGGAACTGTAAACTGTAAAATACATCAATTAAAGAATTTTTGTAGAGTGTATATATACTTATTTATTAGTAATAAATATTAAATAGTAATAAATATGTATTACTACCATGTGAAATTAAACTAAGTAAATTATGATTAAATATTAATAATCAGATTTTTTTATTATTAAAAGATGTACATTATTCTTTAAACATTATAATAAAATAACATTGATTTGAATTTTTCATAATTTGTACTGAAGATTGAGAATAGTTCTTTCAATCTAAATTGTGTTAGTAATTTAATTTATATGAATTGTATTAGTAATTACTATAGGTTTTCAGATAATTTAAAAAATATGCTTTAAATTCAAATAATAAAAAAGTTTCATGAAATTAATTAAAAAACATTACTTAAAACTTTTATTTTAAATAACTTTTATATTTCTATACTGAATTGTATATAAAAAAATGTCAAGTTCAAAAGTTAATATCTCCAAACTATTTTTTTTCTTTAAACACGTTCTTCAGTCATTAAACTCTGAAAAGGGAATTATAATTCACTCGCGATATAACCCTTATAGCCCATTAAGGTAATTCTCCGTAAAGAAGTTTTGGGAAAATTTAAATACGGTCTACATATCCATTATTAAATTCTGTAATGTAAGTTTTTCAGTTATTATGATGTGGAACTTCCTCTTGTTAAAGATCATGTTCGGTATTCTCCTTGCATTAAGTAGAAAATTTATTTATTTACGGAGAAGTCCCTATTTAGGCTTTTTTTTAATCGCAAATATAAAATAAAACAAACTTGCAATTTAAAATTACGGCGATAACGAAAAAATTTTGCAGACATAATTACATACTATATAATTTTATTTCATGAAATTCCGTAGAATGACTTTTTAAGATATTTTTCTAAAAAAAATTATTTTCTCAAAAGCAAGTTTTACAAAATACATTTTTTATTGAGTATATGATGCAGATATTTAATAGTTCGTTTTCAATATACTTTTAAAGTTAATGAATGTCGAAACAATGGGGTATTTTCAATTTTTTTTATATTGCATAATGAAAAAATTATTTGAAATATACCATGTTATTCCACCTTGAGTGTACTTGAACTAATTCTCTTTACAACTTTGAAATATTATATATATATATACTGTACATATATGTTTAATATTTCTAACATTTACGGGACTTAATTTCCTATATTTTGCCGCAAAGCACTCCGTTTCCACATTTTAAAATTACAATGGTTTTTAAGCATTATAATTTTCTTTTATTCGCCTATCTAATGCAGGGCTGTCCAACGCGGTGCCGTTGGGCTCCATGGCATTAATTTGTGCCCTATCTCATGTGTCCTATTGCTAGCTTTTCATAATAATAAAATCCTGTTTTAAGGGTAACTATCTTTAAAACCAGTATTATTTTCATTTTTTTTTTTTTTTTTTTTTTTTTTTTTTTTTGTTGAAATTGTAGACGTCAACTAAGGGTTCTTCGCCTACAATTTTTTTAAAGATAGGCGTCACAGAATAATGTACCTTTAAATTCACTAATATTTGTGCGTGTGTGTGTGTGTGGGGGGGGGGGGGGGGGGGGCTGTAAATTATTTTTATATTCTTTCTTGAATTGAAGGATCCTTATGGCTACGCATAAATCCCAGTTTCCCAGTTTACTAGAAAGGATTAAAGGCTATCATCAGAAAGGGTAAATTATCCACAGTTCTATCCCAGTTAAATCAATATATCGATATTGATATCCTATTTAAAGAAATCAAAGTCATTGCAGATGCATCACAATATAATATTGTGTATAATCAGAGAATACAACAGGCAAGAGTACCTGTAATGACGTTCTGTCCTATAATATACCACGGATATGGCTTAACATGCTGGGAGTAACTGGTGAATTTGGTTTTGAATAACCCTTCCAAAACCCCCTCTCCTCCCCCCCCCCCTCACATCCCTCTTTTTTCTATAGCAGCTCATCTACCTTCTTTCTTTCCCACCTTCCTATTTATGGTTTTTGGTTTCGCCCTCTGTATTTAACCAGCAATTGTCTTTCAGGCTGCGGCAGTTCCCCTGATGACGACTAATTTTTTAGTTGAAAACGCTCGGGTTTTTAACATCTTCTGACTCCAATGTGTTTAACATCTTGATTGTTTTAAATGTTTTTAAAACTTATATATGTTTGCACCTATTTAGTAAAGAAATGTATTGTGAATTAAGTAATCATATTGCTTATTTAAGAAAGTATTAGTAAAAGAAAGTGGTCTATTTTACTTTATCACATAGTGAAATTGCTAATTATTTCTAACTTATACTTTATAAAAATATATTACATCAATACGTTTCTATAATTTATGCTGATATTTTTATTTCTACATGCTTTTAAAGTGCTCTGAATAAATTCTGTACATAAAAAAATAATAATAATTAGAAAAATGAAAATAAAATGTGCAGATTAAACACTTCATAATTATTTCATTTGACAAATAAAGTTCCTAATATTTTCAGAAGAAGAGTGAAGTCCCGGAAATTATATTAAAAACTAATTCATTTAAGCATTCATTTGCGGAAAATATTCTGACCTTTATTATTATTTTTTTTATCATTCGTTTTATTTTTTGCCTTTTTAAGATCAACAGGCAAAACCTTTCATATAAACTTTAATTACAAATAACTGAGAAAAGAAAAAATGACTTATTCTTGTAATTGTTTTATCTAATTAGCCATTTGGAAATCAAAATTAGCTTCTTGGGAAAGTTCGAAATTCTTACTAGATTAGAAACAAAGTTTTGCACTTTTTACCTGGCAGTATTTAATTATTATTATTATTATTATTATTATTTTTTTTTTTTTTTTTTTTTTTTTTTGTCGAAGTATATTTTTTCTTCAAATTCGTATAGTGAATTGGGTTTATAATGTTTACAAACGTTTAGAAATTATACATGGGCTTTAATAATACGCAATTTCATTTTAGAAATAAACTCAGATATCAATTTATAATCATTTGCTTGAGGCAGTTAGATATTTTGTGCTTTAAATCGAGCATTTCTTAATTTGTTTTGACAGAAGTAAAAAGCTTCTATGCTTTACAATCAAAATGCATTTCTGATATAAAAATAGAAAAAAATCGACAACAACATAAGAAGCCCTTTCTTTATTAATTTTATGTATTTTTTGGAATTTAGGATGCAAAAAGATGAGGGGTCGTATCCAAATATAGTAGTACGTGCAATATTGTGTATGCTATCTTGGCACTAATCAACAGATATTTGATACAACCCCTAACCTTTTTGCTTCTTTTTGGGAAGAACGGATTTTGAGCTTTTTCTATCGACGATAACTTTCAGAATTTTCAAGCTATGATTTTGGAACTTTCACAAAAGTTGCTCTATGTACTTAGCTAATACATTTTGCATTTTATGTTTTGATTGCATTCACGCATTCGCAGGGAAGCATTTTTTAGTAAACCTGCTCATTTTTCATCCAATTTTTATTATTTTGAAATTCTGATTGTAGAATTTTGTGTACAATCTAGTTTGTCATATTTTCCAAAAAGAATTTTTTTATATTAAGAACTCTTCAAATTATAAGCAAAAAACTTGGCAAAATTTGGGACTTTTTTTATAAAAACCTTAATTTTTCTACGAGTATACCTGCTAACCACATAAAAATGAACATAGTATATTAAAATAAGACATTTATTAATAATCTCAAGTTTGAACACTTTTGCTGCATTAGTTTTTACAAGTTTTCATTAGTATTTTTGACAAAAGAAAACAGGCAATCAACCAAACCGCCGAACTGAGTTAATTCAGACCGTTACCTATTCGGACTAGCTAAATTTCGAATTATTCTGAATGGCAATCAAATAGTATAATATAAATAATATAATTTATAAGAGATTAAAAATTATGAGTAGAAACCTGGCTATCCATTAATTCGCAAGCAAAGAAAAAAAAGTAATTATTACAATATAAATCTCATGAAACTTTAATCAGGTCTCTGAAGGCGAAGAGGCAGATAGTGAACCCGTGTATCACATTTTAGTGGTTTAAATGAACAAGTCTGTTACCACATATTTTAAATGATATTTTGACGAGATATTTTAATATTCCCCTTAGTTAATAAAAAAAAAACTTTAAATTTACGCTCTGTATATATCTTTCAATATATACAGGGAAATATATATATATATATATATATATATATATATATATTGCCCTGAATAGTGCCTTTGTTTGTTAAGCAGTCTTGCTGCCTCACTTTCTGCTTTTCCTGCCCTAGTTTAGCGAGTGTCATTCCAGAACGAATGCTAACTTTTATTCTTTTTCATATTTTTTATCTTTTTTGTAGTAGTTTATGCAACTACAGCTATATCTGTATGTATGTATACTTCTACCATCTTTAACTTTGATTAAAGACTTAACTTTAATTTGATTGACTTAATAATTAACTGACTTTAAATTAAATGACTTTTAATAAATAATTATTAAATAATATTAATGACTTTAAATAAATAATTATTTAAATAATTAAATGACTTTTAATATGATTAAAGACTTAACTCTTAAAGTTAAGTTTTTAATTTTAGTTTTTATACTTAATAATTTTTCTTTTAATTATTATGTAGCTTTTAATAAACTACACTTTTTCTTTTCCAAATGGCTAATAATTATGTATGAAAACAAATCAACAAACTCGGTGTTAAGCTGATGACAGCTAGGTAACCCGTCAATGCTTCTCAACTGTTCAGTTAGTTAATGGTAGGTTAAATGGATTTAAATTAAATGATTTATAAGTAGCGAACAAGAAACACAGAATCAGCCCTCAGTTTAAACTGTGCATCTCACTAGCGTCTACACCTCACAACTGCTCTTATCACAAACGCACACGAGAAATACTCTACCGCAGTGATTTGTCATAAGATGTTATTATTGTTTACTTTCAGCTTTAAAATTGAGTGTTGAATATCCTGTCTTCATAGTTTTTACAAATAATTGGTAAGAAAATGGCTTACAAATAACATTCATGCGCAAGTTAAATGAGCTTCATTTAAAGTCAGATTTAAAATGAATTTTAACGAAATACGTTCATTAGTTGCGTTCGCCAATTTTGTGTGTTGTTGAGACTGATTACAACGAGGTTGCTGAGTCCAGATAAATTTTTTATTGTCATGAGCGTTATGCACTCATACGTTCGTCAGTCATTTCGGCGTTAACGACTTTCCTTCGATTGTGACCGCAGCTTTCCGAATTTAGTGGAGTTTTGAAACTGCTGCTCGTTTCTTAATCCTATGTTATTATCTTTTTCTTTGTTTGTTTTCATGAGCGCTATGCACACATATGTTCACCAACAACAAAACCCCACAAAAAATATATACAGGTTAGCCTAAATGATTCATAGGGTTTCAAAAGACTGTTTACTTACAAATATACTGTATACAAAGACATGTACACCAACCACGTTTCTGGTACAACTACAAATGTTCAATGTGTGCGCCCTTACTAAACCGGCAAATATCACAACGGTAATCCAGTTCCATCCATGCGTTCAGTAGCATGTTTCTGTCAATGTCCGTCATAGCAGTGGTAATGCTTTCCTGCACGCGATACACTAGACAGGTTTTTAAACTTGGTCAGTTTTATGTATGGTGCCATGTATCACCCGTCATTGTAGGTCGTATAATTCTCAATACACAGTGGTTTGAAACACGATGAATCATTTAGGCTAACCATGTATATATGAAATCACATAATTATATCAAACGACTATTAGTATAAAATCGCATAACCATAATAATAAGATAACTAAGATAATAATAATAACAAACGATAGTTCGGTAACATGTAAGTAAAATATCGAGTAGGGGAAACCAACTAAACAAGTAACTATATTTTCCTTTTAAATAGGGAATATCTCGGGTGCATTTCTAATAAGAGCCATTGCAAGTGTTGTATCGTATGTCAAATAAGCATGCAAGGTAAGGTTCATTATAAATTTCTATAAAGAAAAAGAGATATTAATATTATTTCATGCACGTATTGATTTTTGTGTCAATGATTTTACTTAATTGCAACTCATGTACGTCCGGCCTCGTTCAAAGTAGCATTCATACGCAACCCCGCCTGGCATCATATTTATGTAATGTTTTTGAAACATCTCCTGAATAATAATGAAACGTAACTGCGATTCATTATTCAGATTAACATGATTTTGTCAGGCAAATTTACCAAATTTAATCATACCGGACATTTTGTAAATGTATGTATTAATTAGTTAGATAAAAAGTTTCCTGCTTTATAAATGTTTCAATGCATTTTTTCAAAATTATACAGTAGTATGTATACTTAAGAATAGTTTTAAATTTCAATAATACATTTAATTTTTTTTCTTTAGGAACAGTAGTTTTATATATATATATTTTAAATTCTAGATAACTATGAGTTTCGATTGCCTGAACTTTCAAACTATTGGGATTCAGATTACCAGATTTTTACAGTATACCTGATTAATAATAACAGTCTTAAAAGAAAAATTATCGTTTGAATCATTTATACTAAAACCATTTTAATGTATTAGCAACAGGCGTCTTTAAATGCTTGTGAAAATTAATTTTCAACTAGGCAAATAGAAGAATTTTGCCGTTGAATTTTTCTTTGGAAACTGAAATGAATGTCTTAATTAGAATTAGAATTGCAGATGCGAAACATTATATCTTTCATGTCAATCAGTCGAAAGCCATCTAATTTAAGAATAGGGTGTTAGAAATTAATGAAAAATTTACATAGATAACCGTAGAAATTTTTTGTCCAAATAGAAAAATAATGTATCTGAGAATTCAATTTATTGAATCTCAGACATTCATGGTAATTAATTTATAATTCTATTTATTATTTTAAATAAACAATTTTATTGGCAATTTCATAAAAGAAAAATAATAAAAAATCAATAAATTTTAATTAATTGTTCATATTTAGTTTTAGCTTTACTATTATCTTTTAGTTTTATTTGTTATTAATCAGCTGACCCACCCGACGCTGTTAAGAACCGTGATATAACCTTATGTGAATCTTAAATTCGTATGATTGTATATATTTAACTCAACTTTGCATGAATGTAATATTTTTAAATTAAAAACTCGCGAAACATATTTATAATAGTGGTATGGATATTATTGTTAAAAGATCTCGTGAAGACATTTTCTTGTTATTCGCGTAGAGCATCGCAGACACACAGTCAGAGTGAAACTTTCTTTTTTTAGTAATAGGGGATCCAATAAGGCCTTCCCGTGTCATATTATGTAGGTAAAACCATTATTATTATTATCATTTTGTTGTTATTGAAAACAACTGTAATATATATTTTTTTACATTTATTTTTATTTTTATTTTTACAGTACATATACATTTAACGTCTGAATTTAAAAACCATTAAAACACCAAATAAAATAAATTAAGACAGACTTGAGCACATTAAAAAAAAATTTTTATAAAAAATATACACTTAAAAACAATTAAAAATACAATTTGTAAACGTTTCGCCAAGCGACACGCGAGGCATCATTAGTAAAAAAAAATATCCATTGCATTGCAAACGACGGAACAAATCAACAACAGTTAAAATTAGTTATTTTAAAAACAGGCAATATTCACTATGAAGCTCGTTCTGTCCCTAGTGAATATTGTCTGTTAGTGAATATTGTCTGTACATTATACTAATAAAAATATTATGAAATAATTTGTTTTATTGATTGCAATAATAGTTTGATACATTTAATTAATTTATTTGGTTTATTGTAAAACTGTTATCTCTCCACCCCTACTTCTAATTCAATAATTTTTTCTGCATTTAAAATATCCCATGAACTAAAGCTTAATTTGAATTCATTAATACAATTTTTTATACCATATGAGTTCATGATAGTCAGTGTACAACATAATTCACAGACAGCATTTTTTATACACTTCATTAATAATGCTTTTAAAGTTATTTAGCTAGTCTTTTTCTTATATAAAAAACAGCATGAATTAGTAAGCAGTATTACGAAATATACAACCTAATTTCGAAGCCAGTTAGTTAAACAGTAAATTAATCACTGTTTTAGGAAATATAACAAATGATTTTCCCTTATCCCAAGATAAATGAGATGAAATTGATTAATGGAAACTATTAATTATATGAAGATTTAATTTTTCATAACTAAAGCCAATTATTATGACTAATAATAATTTCTAAATATGACTAATGTTAATTATTGATATCGTTTAGAATTTTCAGAGAAGAAACAGAAAAAAATAATTAATCAATTTTGCCATACTTCATTAAAATTTCCCTATTTATTCAGAGCCAGCATTAAAGATTTTTGTCGAATTTCTTTATCCACATTACTTAAAAACGAAGGCAAAAACACAAAATTATACACATGCATTTTACAAAACCTTTTTATTAAATTCTTATAATTATCGTATATCATATACATTATTTCAATCAAATTAGTACATATCATTCTGATAAAGATAAATATGAAAATTTACTAATGTTTTGTTCATAAGTTTTACGAAAATATCAGTTGCAATGTAGGTCCGTAATAGTGAGAACCTTATTATCATATGTACAGGAAAATGTAGTAATATTTGTATGTAGTAGATTTTCCATAAATAACTTGAAAACCTAAGAGATTCAAATGAAGCGTGATAATCACAGATACGAAATATTTAAATTTGTAAGATCTTAAATATATATATAGCTCTATCATAAGTATATAAATTATGAAATTTATGAAAAAGAGGGTGCAAAACACAACAATAAAACCAATGAAACTTTATAATAAAATAAAATAAAATAAAATAAAATAAATGGCCGCTTATCTGTTGCAACTTCAGAAAACTTTTTTTAAAGCTGATTTACATAATAACAGATAAACTGATATGGAAATAAATTATTGTAAAAAAGATTAGCAGTAAATTTAAAAATCTGTGAACTGAAAAATTCTTTACTGCTACAAATCCTATAAAATCTGTAAACTTGTCCCAAAATAACGTTGATGAAAACACTTTTACTTAAATTTGAAAACCAGTGCGGCATTGATTGAATATCAAAATTTAAAAAAAAATCTCGTTTATCAAAATATTTAATTAATATGTTATTATCATTAATTAATATATCTAAATCCAAAGAATTAACATACAAACTATCATCGGAAGCCTTATTTTATTTTAAACATGGAGGATAGATATCATTAATCGATACCAAGCGTTTGTCATCGAAGATGATTATATAAACGATATACCTTAAAACTGCAAAACTCTTATTACTGTTTAAAACATAGTTAAATTCATAATAAAAAAGAAAAAGATTAGCAGCAGAACTCGAAAAATTAATACCCATATAGTCCAAGAGCCTACAGCACAAAAACCTATGTTATCAAGCACAAGGAAAAAAACCTTTATTTTGTGGAAGAGTAGAAGTAGGGGAATCTAATGATCCATGTGTGCCGGAAGTGAAGTGGTGCATAAGCCAAAAATTAATACCACAAGTGGTTCATTCGTAGGTTTATCATTATGTTTGACCTACAAACAAAGGTATGAAAACATGGAGGACTGGGAGCAGGAAAACACAATGATAAACCTACGAGTGAACCACTGGTGGTATTAATTTTTAGCTTATGCACCACTTCACTTCCGGCAGACATGGATCATTAGATTCCCCTACTTCTACTCTTCCATAAAATAAAGGTTTTTTTTTCTTGTGCTTGATAACATAGGTTTTTGTGCTGTCTCTCTTGGACTAATACCGATGCCACATATCTGGTAAAAAAGCGAGATATTAAATATAATAAAATTATTAAAAAAATAAGAATTACATGAACTCAGGAAAAAATCTCTCTTTATTCCAAGCTCAGTTTATACTTTCTAAATATTATACTAAAAGAAGTAATATAGATATATACATGTATTAAAAATGTAAGCAGACACTCACATTTACAATTAATAATTATTTTGTTTCTTCATATATTATTAATCATTTTTTGAAAATTTAAATTGCTAAATATTATTTAGTTATTATCAGATAAATATCAATTGCCTGAACCTAACTATTACGTTGTCTGCGATCATGTTTTTTTTCTGAATCTAGATAAATAAAAATGTAGTCGGACAATTGTGCTTTCATTCTTAGTCTAAAAATCAACTTATTACGAAATTGTTACATTTAATCAATGTTATCTAAGGTTACAACAAAACTAACAAAATCTAAGAACCTAACAAAACCTTATGCACATAAAATGTAACCAAGATTTTTTTTTCGATGCTGCTTCTTATTGTTCGATAATTAAATTAACTAGGTCAATGTGAAATAAATGTCTGAAGTACGTGTGATTTTTACTTTTATAGTATTAAACGCACCTTATTAACGCTGTTGAATTCAGTATCTGGTAGCTTTTTTAGTTATTCTTTTTTACATCCAGTAATTGTAGACTTAGTTTCTGCCCAACTTGAAGTGTGCATAGATGTATAAAAATACTATTTTTAAATAATTGCAGGCAGACGATATAACAAGAAAAGCAGTCGGAATGGACATAAACATCGAATGTATGAAGCAAGGAAATTATTTAACCTTTATCGTTTTAGTGCTTCAAAATTTATTTTTAAGCAATTACTATACTTTATTTTTTGAAGTATTTCATGTTAAATAGTATGCTGAAATCATCATCAATTTGAATCTTTTTATAGAAAATTATTACACGTTTATACAATATTATACTTTAAATATTAATTTTATATCTTTAGCAATACACAGCAAAAAAATAATAAGTTGATTTTACTGTGCAATACTGGCACACAAGCTGCCAAATTTTAGTGATTAACGGTATATTACTGCTTATTTAACTGTTTAATATCGTTGATTTTACAGTTATTATATAATTCTGGTAGCTTCGGTGCCAGGTTTATATCACAAAATTGTTATTTTTTTTCAGTGTAATAAAAGTGCATTGCTTCAAGCGTCTGCATATTTAGAAAGCAAGTTTTTGAAAGTCGTGTTATTATTATTTACTTGCAACCACAAAATTTTAAATATCAGATAAATTATAATTTATTATTGTAATGTGTAAGGATAAGTGGAATAATATTGATTTGAATATAGAGTTTATCTAAAATACAGTCGAACTCCGTTAATAAGCGAATTAAGGGACCGATGAAAAATCGCGTATTAAACGGGTTCGCGTATTAAGCGAAGGCCGTGGATTTTCGTCCCGTGTCCAGCTAATAACAGCCTATGCAGATAAAACACATTTTTTGACAATTTTTAGCTTAATCATTATTTGTTTATTAAGCAGGAATGTTTAAAAGCTGGAAATTCAAATATGTGTTATTGTCTTAGGTAAAAATCCAAGAAGTCTTTACAAATTTAGATTTATTATGTATGACACATAAAAGGAAACAAAGTGAACACAAACATTTCTGCTAACCATGTTAACTAAGACTAATGTTAGAAAAATTAAAATCCTTCTTAGCTTTACAGAACAAATAGGGAACAAACAGTGTTGATAATAATAAAAAATCAATATAAAAACAAAAGTTAAAATTTAGTAAATTTAATAATGACATAAAAATTAGATTTTGGCAAAATAGCTACAGGATCTGTCCAGAAAGTGATGCGACCGATTGCATAAAATTCGTTTATTTGAAGATAATTTTAAAGACACTTATAGAATATTCTTCAAAATGGCCTCATCCTGCACTCATACACGTTTACCAATCACTCTGCCACCCATTTATGTCCGCCTGGAAGTCTTCAACTAGAATGCTGTTCAGAACATGCGTTACTTTTTTCTGAAAATTCTCTATAATGTTAAAACGATCACCTTTTAAGCTGGAATTTTACGAAGGGAATAGAAAAAAGATCGGCGGTTACAGATCGGGCTGTAGGATGGCTGGGGAAGAGTTTCGACGCTGTGTTTTGCTAGGAATTGAGTCACTTTGAAGGAACTAGCTTGGTACAAACTTTCTGAATTTAAAGTTCTTCCTTGTCGATTTGATGCACTATCGATTTTGTAAGTCCCAACGTCTCCGAAATCATTCGGATACTCATATGACGAACATAATCCAAAAGCGCATTAATTTTAGTCACATTTTGGAAGTTTGAGAACTTGATGGACGCCCAACGTGTTGTTCGTCATCGATATAATCTGTTCCGTCTGCCAAGGACTTGTGCCACCTAAACAATTGAGCATTGGACAAAGTATCCTTCCGTAGGCGTCTTTTAACATGGCTAGCGTGTCAGTATCCGATTTGTTTAGCTTTACATAAAACATTATGGCGTATCGCTGATCCACACTCCGCTGAATTCTAAAAACCTAACGCCACTTTCAAACACGTACAAATACGATGTTGCGTAAAAGAGTACCTACGCAGAGAGAATTGATAATTATATACTATTTTTGGTGTTATTTTTTAAATTACTAGCACTTGAAGATTTTTGACTATTATTTTCTTAGAAATTAATACTTGAAAAACTTTAATTAAATACATCATTTTCAATACTCTCTAAGAAAATGCTAGCATGATTTTAAAGGTATGAAAAAGGTGTGAAATGTATGCTCCCCGTACGCTGCAAAGACTCAAGGCCAAGTGACTTCCACTAGACTCTGTAGTTTACATTCCTCATCACTCGTACCGCCCGCAAACTCCGTCCCTTTGACCTTGTGCTTGGCGTGAAAAATTCAGTATGATTACTTCCTGGGCAGTGTATCAAATTTAATCTGTTTGACATGCGGTCTTGTTCTTTTCAGCCCTATTCAGGTGATTGTAAAGCAGGCTCGTCAAGGGCCCTTTATCCAGTGACGATGGATACTGTCTGAGAAAACTGAACGCATCCATCACTTTGGAGAATGGAGATGGTGCCGTACGCGCAGTTTCATCATCTTCTTCCTCCTCATCCGGTTTATCAGCCACAGTTACATCGGCGATGATGTCATCCAGATTTCAGAGCTTGGAGGGTACTAGATCTTTGTCGATATTAATGAACGTATCTAAATCGACAAAACCTTCCCCTAGAGTTTCTTGTGTGCCCAGCTAGTCTTCTACAACATTAAGGTGCAAGGTTGGCTCTTTATAAATTATGTCCTCGCTACTTCCGAAACCCGCTATGCAAAAACAATTTGCAATCCTCGTTGATGTGACACTCTCCCATGATACGGTAAGCATGTGCAAATCGTCGAGGACTGTAATAGGACGACACTCATTGCAAGAAAGGTTGCTGCCGTGTTCCATTTGGTGAAGATATCGTCGTACTAGGCGAGTCTTGTAATTTACTTTGGCGCTGTTAATTATGCTTTTCCTTGGCGCATTGGCTGAGTGAAACTGGTCGAATTTGGAGGAAGAAATTCTACTTGAACATTCTTTAGGCCTTCGTTATCATTTGGATGTGCAGAACAGTTGTCCACAAGCAATAAGACATGGTGCGATTATTTTCCCATACGCCGGACAAAATTACGAACCCTTGTTGAAAAAGGTTGCCCGTCAAGTAAGCTCCGCGCTGACTTCTGTACAGGAAGGGAAGATTCTTGACATTTTTAAAACATCACGGAGTGCATGATTTCCCTATGCCTAGTAGCTTTAACTTGCATGATCCATCGGAGTTGGCACCGAGCAAAAGAGTAAGACGCTCATTAGTTTACCCCATGACATGTTTCTCCTTTCATAGATATTCTTTTCTTGAGTGTCATTTTGTAAAAAAGCCCAAATTCGTCTACGTTGTAAATATCGCGGCTTGAATATTTTTTTAAAAGCTACGGAAGCACATTTATTTTGTAATAATTGACGTCTTCATTGTTGAGAGCAGCTGACGCACCTCACACTTGCTCGAATTTTATTCCCTGGCGAGCTTTAAATCGATCCATCAATCCATCCATTTGAGGCATTGAAATTCAGCAATCCCATTTTTGCAGCGACTTCAGAAGCTTCATCTTGGATTAGCAGGCCGCTTATCGGGATATTCTTAGAGTGCGCACGAAAAAACCACTCGTGGATGGTCTGCTTCCTCAAATTTGACCTCAAATTTGGCGGTTTTATTTTTTTGTTCTTTGCTCCCTCAACAACAACTTGGTTAACGATGGCATCCCTCTTCTTTAAAAATGTTCTTAAATTTGACTCCGATAAGCCTTTTTCTTTGGAGAGAGCCTTTGTTTAAGTATGTTTTGCTTCTTCCGCCATCGTATAGACTAGGTTATAATTTTAAAAGGACAGGTGGATATCGTAGATTAGATTCTATAGATAGCAACAAGCGACCCACTTCCTTTTTAAGATATTAGAGCACTGACCAGGCAGCGAATGGGAAGACTCACGTGTTTAATCTGATATTGCAGCGCAGTGTATCGGTTCGCAACCGCTCTAAGTTAACAGCGGGGGGTAACATAGTTTCTCATTCGTAGTGGAAAATTTTCGCTTTTTTATTCTTATCGCAAGAGACCTATTCAGGCTCTTTCTGGTCAGGGGAAAAACAGAAATTTTGCTTATTTTACAATACTCTCGTTAGAAGTAAATTTCCCTCTTCCCTCTGCCTGACCTGTTTGACTATGCGAAATAATCGAGGCCGGGAAAGAATTCTCCTTTAACCGGGAAAGGTTGAAATTGACATTTTTAGTATAGCTTATGCATAGTAGCCTTAAATTTTGACAGAAAATAAGCATTCATAGTTTTAAAAAATTGTATAAAATGCTTGGGAAGATATTCCCTCTAAAACCTCGTCTGTTTCGAACCAACCTCATTCGCGTATTAAACGTAGGTTTTTCTTGCCACGGACAGATAAAATTACGCGTATTAAACGGGTTCGCGTATTAACCGTTAACATATTAAGCGGGTGTCTTTATATGCGTATGATAGGCGTGTATTTCAAGGAACCGAAGAAAATTCGCATATTAAGCGGTTTCGCGTATTAAGCAGGGTGCGTATTAACGGGGTTCAAGTGTATATTATTCTTCAACAAAATTCTCACGATTAAATTTCGTGTTTTATAATTTTTCTTTTGAGGTGGGAGGGTGAGTGGGATACTATAGATAAATAAATCTGAAGAGCTATGAAAAAAGGTATTTATTTGAACGATATCTAAATTTCACAAGTGTCATTATATTAATTGAAAAGTAATACGTTCCATAGAACAAAAAGTTTTTTTTTTAAATAGGGAATAATTTTTTTAATTGTATAATTAACCATGCTTTAAGAGATTTTCCTTATCTTGTACAAGTTCATATAATCGGAGTAATCATATTCGGATAAGGATGAAGCAACAGCAAATTTTAAACATGAATGTTTGTGTGTGTGTATCCATGTATGTATATATTCTAAATAACTCATCTGTAAACTTTAAAATTACTTTTATCAAGTTGCTGAACATCCCTGTTATATGGTGATATTATTTTTCTATGTATTAAAGAAGAATACAACCTTTGACACGGGAATTTTCGGAGATTTTGAGCAAAACTTTGCGTTTTTACATATATATATTTATTTACTTATATTTTTTAATATCTTTACAAAAAATTCCGTTTCTACTACGAAAAGGTGTTTAAAGCAAGGAAGCTGGAAGATTCATCTTGTCTGACGAAAATTAGTAGTTTAAATTGGAGAATTTGGATATTTTTTACGTTTAATAGGTAAAGATCCTCTGTTTCGAAGGAAATGAGCAAGCCAATGTTCACGCAAAACATTCGTGTTTTAACGGAATTCAATAAACGAGAAAATACAAATCCATTAACAAATTTTTTAGAGTGTATATATATTTATATATAATACATATGTATTAGAAAATTCCAATTAAATTATAAAATTAGGATGGTCTCATTACTAAAAAACATTCACATTATTCGTTAATCCTTATAATAAAATGACATTGTTTTGAAATTTTTATAGTTCGCAGTGATGGTTGCAAATAATTTTCTCAGTTAAAAATAGCTTTAACAATTAAAGTTATTTAAATTGGATTATTAGATAATTATACCTTAGTCGTCAGATAATGTTTTAATAAGTAGGGTGACTGGGCCAGTAGTTGACCAAATAAGGTCGGTGCTACGGGGATTTTATTATATTCCCTTCCTTTAGAGTTTTAGAAGTAAACTAAGATGATTGCTACAACCCTTAATGAATGTCCATAATTGGCAAAAATGAAATCTGCTGAAATTAAATAGCAACAAAATTATAAGTAAATAGTTTCTTTAATTGCCATTTACCCAGTAGTTGATCAATCGAAGAAATCAGTCGAAAATTCAAAAATTAATCTTTCAAATATGCTTAAGCTATGATTAACAATAATTCCTGTAAACTATTATTTGAAATGAACAAGATGGAAGTGAATTATTTTAAGTTATCGTACTCGTCTCCAACTAATCAAAAACTAAATTTTTACCTTTTCTATTAAAAAAAATTCATATAAAAAATAATCGTTCATTCGCTTCTCTTACAGCACTCAGCTGTCAACAATATGACAACAGGTGCTCCAACATTCAAACAAAAATATTATGTCTAGTGCCACGTGTAAAATTCATTTCCGCCTAAAATGGCGCAATATTTCAAACATTTAATCAACTACTGGAGGGGTGTCAACTACTGGCGCAGTCACCCTACGTTCCAAATTTGAAAATTGCAAAAGTTTTATGAAATTTTTAAAAAGAAGTTAATTAAAACTTTTATTTGATAAACATTTTATATTTTTAAACTTATGTTAATTATATTTTAAATAAAGTCAAGCTCTAACGTCAATGTCGTTAAACTACACTTTTTTCTTTTAACATGTCCCTCAGTCATTATACTTTGTAAAAAGGACTACTAGGACTTCCCTCAGAGGGATTAGTCTGAGCGATAATACTGAGAACATAGATTTAATAATAACATGTGGAAGCAAAGAAAATGAGATGTTATCTTTAATTGTCCATATGCTGCGATAAATTGAAATGATGAAAATAAACGAATCGTAGAACTACAAAATCTTATACATAAATTCGTATACACTGTTTTAAAAAATAGGAAATCTAACCATTCAAGACAGCCATGCATGGATATAAAATTGAAAGTACGCAATATATTAAATGTAAAATAGAAAATGAAATACTAAATTACTTATATCGGAATTTTAACTGTATAAAATGATGTCAAGAGCATAATCAGACGCTCCGCACCAATTTGAGTAATTTTAAATGACAAATATATCATGTTTAAAAAGAATGGACTATACTTTATAAGGTGTGTGCTCCCCCGGAATAGTTAATATTGTACAATATCTGTTTTCCACGGATGCAATGAGGTTGTCGATAACATTTAAGGAATTCTCTCCTCAAAATCTAATATAGTATCAAAGTACCGAATACATCAACAGTGGCATGCAATGCATCGTTTGAGTGTGTTTTAGATATGCTCGATCGGATTTGAATGATGAGTGTATGCTGGCCACTACATACGCTGTATTGTTTTGTTTTCAAACCCATTCTGCACAAGTTGAGCTGTATTTAGCATGTATTAAATAAAAGAAATAGGCAATGATTAAAACATAAAATATGACACAAGATCTGAATATATCGTTTTCATAACTTTTGAGCTGTCAAAGTGTCATTTGAAGTAATTTACAAATCCATACATATTTATTCAGCAAATCATGCAAGCTAACATACGCCAATATGAACCCGATTATAAAATTTCATGACGTATCATGACGTATCATTCATGACGTTATGACGTAATATTCACCTTTTTTTTTTAATTCATCAAACTATTTATTTCATTTTCATTTTTCACGTGGAAATCTCACAGTAAAAAATTAATTGTTGTAGTAATAATTTTATTGTGTTTTTTAATTGTTGGCAACTGCTATAACGAAAAATGTTTAAATTTTATAAGAAATTGCTGTTAAATTGGTGGTTTTTTATTAATTAAAAATTCACTATAAATTATTTCGATTCCGGATTACTTTAGTTGCCTCGGCCATGTTTTAATACACATGTCCGTATCTTTTCACAATTTTGGCTTCCAAATTGTGGATTTTTGTAAAATTACAAAGAGACAGATAGACAAGTTTTCATTTTTATATGTCTCTCTATTCTAAAAAAAGTAACTAACGCTGTCACCGCCGCCGCCGCCGCCGGTTTTGAATATTTTGTGACCGGAGGTCTTTCTTCGTTAATATTAAAAAAACTATTGCATACAAAAATATGAAAATCGGTGGTATTATAGCGAAATGTTTGATCAACACGCTAATGCATACAGTTTTCAAATCGAAGAATTATTTTAAGAGATATTTAATGCTAAAGTTGGACAAAATCGTTCCATTCCAAAAACAATTGTAGGAGCAAAAGCTATACATGGGAATTTCATCATTTTTAGATCATTTTATTCAATAGAAGATCCCGGTGTGCAGATTTCATTATTTTTTTTTAATTTGACTCATTTTTTGAGGTTTTATTTCTGTTTTAAATTCAAATATTCAGCATCTTGACAGATATTTTTTACATATTTTAGAAAATGGTATTAATTTCAACTGTTGCCAACTGTATAAACAGCGCAAACAATAATGTTTGCTTCAAATAAAAAAAATTATTTACACGTTACTATTATAAACAGAAAAAACCCTTCAAATTAGAATTAAATAATTAGGTATAAAAAGCAGGCACTTATTGGAAATTAAGCCATAAAAATTATACTTACATGTCAATTTTAAAAGAGAAAGGATACTGTAAAATAAATTCATTAACATGCGTTAGAAGTCTGAAATAGAAGAAATTACGTCATATTACACTTATTATGCAAAATGAACAAAAAATAGTATTGCAAAACAGTTTAAATTTAAAAATTGCGCGAGACAAAATATTAGAGTTTAAATATTAGATTTTTTCAAAATTTTATTATTTGTCGTTTGATGTAAGGTGTTCAGCTATAAGTATGCAAATTTTCATGTCTCCAACATAATTAGGGGCTGAGTTAGAAAAATTGCTTAAAATACACAAGTTAGAGCCCAGAGGGTTAAATATTAGACTTTTTCAAAATTTTATAATTTGCCGTTTGATGTGAGGTGTTCAGCTATAAGTATGCAAAATTTCATGTCTCCAACATAATTAGGGGCTGAGTTACAAAAATTGCTTAAAATACACAAGTTAGAGCCCAGAGGGTTAAATATTAGACTTTTTCAAAATTTTATAATTTGCCGTTTGATGTGAGGTGTTCAGCTATAAGTATGCATAATTTCATGTCTCCAACTTAATTAGTGGCTGAGTTAGAAAAATTGCTTAAAATACACAAGTTAGAGCCCAGAAGGTTAAATATTAGACCTTTTTCAAAATTTTATTATTTGTCGTTTGATCTGAGGTGTTCAGCTATAAGTATGCAAAATTTCATGTCTCCAACTTAATTAGGGGCTGAGTTAGAAAAATTGCTGAAAATACAAAAGTTAGAGCCCAGAGGGTTAAATATTAGACCTTTTTCAAAATTTTATTATTTGTCGTTTGTTCTGAGGTGTTCAGCTATAAGTATGCAAAATTTCATGTCTCCAACTTAATTAGGGGCTGAGTTAGAAAAATTGCTTAAAATACAGAAGTTAGAGACTGGAGGGTTAAATATGACTTTTTCAAAATTTTATGATTTATCGTGTTATCGCAAGTGTTCAGCTATAAGTATGCAAACTTTCAAGTCTCCAACTTAGTTAGGGTATGAGTTAGAAAAATTGCTTAAAATACATAAGTTAGAGCCCAGAGGGTTAAATATCTGACCTTTTTCAAAATTTTATTATTTGTCGTTTGATGTGAGGATTTCAGCTATAAGTATGCAACATTTCATGTCTCCAACTTAATTAAGGTCTGAGTTAGAAAAATTGTTTAAAATACACAAGTTAGAGCCCAGAGGGTTAAATATTAGACTTTTTCAAAATTTTATTATATGCCGTTTGATGTGTGGTGTTCAGCTATAAGTATGCAAATTTTCAAGTCTCCGACATATATAGTTTCTGAGAACCGGCTCTATGACAGACGGACAGACAGACAGACAAAGGAGTGTGACAGGTAGTGTTTCGTTAGATGAACGAAACTCTAAAAACATGCTGCGGATGACTGTAACAACATCCTAAAATTTCATTAACATCAGCGATCTACCAATCCCGAATTTAGTTTATATTCGTTTCATATATTCTTATTCTTCTGTGTGGTCCTGTAAAATAACTATCAAAATTATATACAGTAAAACCTCTGAATAGCGGACACCCCGAGAATGCAGAATTTGTCCTCTATTTAGAGGTGACTGCTACTGAGAGTAAAACATGTACAGTTATTTAAGAGTTGGTAATCGAAAAAATGTCCACTAAATAGAGGTATCCGCTAATCGGGTGTGTCCGCTATGGAGGTTTTACCAGTAAAACCTCTGAATAGCTAACACCTCGGGAGGGCAGAATTTGTCCTCTATTTGGAGGTGTCCGCTACTGAGAGTAAAAAATGTACAGTTATTTAAGGGTCGGTAATCGAAAAAATGCCCACTAAATAGAGGTGTACAGTAATCGGGTGTGTCCGTTATGGAGGTTTTACTGCATAATAATATCATCCTTTACAAGAAAATTGCATGCTGTATGATAGACAGACAGACATCCAGAGAAAGTTAACCTCCCGGAGCAATAAACACTCATGTCTTTTGTTTTAATCATCCACAATTATATGTCATACAACAGGCCAGATTTCATAAAACAGGCTAAAAACGGTCACCGTGGTACGCAATACTGTATTATTATTTGTTTGCCCACCAAAACTGGTTGCCACGGGTTGTTGCAAGGTTTGTGATAACGTGGTTGAAACTGATCTATTCGATATTACTGCGTGCGTATTTTTTTTTTTTTATTATTATTTGCTCCATGTGTTCAAACCAGTTGTTTACGAAAACATCAACCGGTGAAAGTGACGCACACCAAATTTCTGTGACGTATGCAGATAAATTGTGCTTTTTTATCAGTTTTTTCTATATAATTTTTAAACGGTTTGGAACTTATTTTTATAGTAGGTGCATTCAGTAGGCGACCCACATAGGTACCTTCTGGTGCAATTAGAAACGAAATCCGACAAATATTTTTTGAGTTATGCTTGACGAAAGGTTTTTATTAGGCTTTTTTTTAAGTAGGACATGGCGTTAATATCCATCGTAGTAGTAATGTGTCCGGACAGTAATATTTCGCTGAGTATTAGCCTTCGCTTCGCTCAGACAATTATTCACTCACGATTCAACACAAATAGACCATTGAGATAATTCTCCGTAAAGAATTTTTGCGAAAACACTTACATAAGGTCTACATATGCATTATTAAATTCTGTAATACCAATTTTTCATTTATTATTATGTGAAACTTCCGCTTGCTAAAATATCACATTCGGTATTCTCATTACATGAGGTTTAAAATTGATTTGCTTAATGCGTGGTCTCTTTTTTAAGTTTTTTTTTTTTTTTTTTTTTTTTTTTTTTTTCTTGTCGCAAATATAAAATAAAACGAAGTTGCAATTTAAAATTACGCCAATGAAGAGAATTTACATACTTTATAATTTGAATTAATTTATTCCGTAAGATTATTTTTCAAGGCATTTTTCTGAAAAAAAAAATTCAAAAGCATCTTTTACAATATACTCTTTATTATTGACAATTTGATTATAGATATTTAATATAGATTCTTTTCAATATGTTTCTAAAGTTAATTAATTTCGGAACAATGGGGTATTTTAAAATTTATTGTACTGCATAGTGTAAAATAAATTCACAATTCCATGTTATTCCCCCATTACTGTACTTAAATTGATTGTCTTTACAATTCCGAAAACAGAATCAATCTATATCTATATCTATCTATATATATATATATAGCATATGTTTTCTATTTCTATTTTTTTTTTCATTTAACTTAGCATATTTCTTCGAAAAATAATTTTTCTTCCGTGTCCTTTTTTTTTGAAAAGTACAATGATTTTTAAGCCCCATAATTTTTCTTCACACACCTGTCTGATGCATTCAATTTCAAACGTTCTATTTGATTAAACCTAGTTTATTTTTTCCCAGAATCATTTCGAATATTATTTCAAGCGTTTTTGAGAACTTAATTTAGCCAGCTTTCTGCTCGAGTAACGCAGCTCACGGGCATGGTCACTAATTGGATTAGAACTTCATATGCACTTCGTATTTATGTTCTAAGTTGGTTTTTAAATACACCTGCACAAACTCAGAAGGCAACTTTTCTGTGTTTTTCTCTGCTTTTCGTAGCTTTACGACATCAGTGAAGAACTGACCTAATGATTTTTTTAAACAGAATTTTGCCTTTTAAATATTTTATTAGAATGTATTGTGGATTTCATTGAAAAGTTATCCATCGATTTGTGAAGAATTTGTTAATAAGTGCAATGAGATCAATTTGTTTGATTATTTCTCTGGGAAAACGTCGTGGAATTTTGTCCATGACCGTTCACGACTGATTATTTCACTCGACTGCAAATATGTCTGACTGCAATCTATCTGTGTACTAGTTTTACATCTGCATGCTAGTATTTTTTTTCAACGTTACTCATTATGTGATCGTCCTGAGAGTACTGATTCTGATCACTGGCAGGCTAATTCGCCAAATTCCAGCTGTCTCTTCTATAGCATTCATTCCATAGCTTACGTATGATATAATATGTAGTTATATTTTATACATATATGGGGAGATGCATGTGCGTGCGTGATTTTAGGTCTATTTAGTGCCATAAGAAATAGAGAAATAAATTTATTATTTTAAAAGATATACGGAATATTAAAAGTTAATGTGAATTCTTAAACTTATAAAATCAGATAAATAAAAAAAAAAAATCTTCCCCTTGACTCTGAATTTCTAAATAATTTAATATAACTTTTTTTTAACACATACATTATTAAAATACATTATTTTTTATTTAAAAGGACTTTTTAAATTTCTAAATTTTTTGACAAACATTTAAGTGGATAAAATAAATAAATAATATACAACCTTTTTGAGAAAATTGACATTAAAGATTAAATCACCCCTTGATTATATAGAAAAAGCTCAAAGTGTTTCAGACACAATTTCATTTTGTATGGCGCTTACTTTTAAATGTTCTTAAAAATCGTATTTAATTATAAACTATTTTTTAATCGATTTTTGGACGTGTTAAATGGTACCTGATACCTTTACAAAAAGGAAAATTGTTATTGTTTTCTGTTTTTATGCGTTTATATCATTAATTTAACACATTTTTATAATATAAATAGTGGTCTTTATTTTTAGATATTTTTAAAGTTGTCTGAATAAATTCTGTACGTAATAATAAAAATAAATTATTATAAAAGTGAAAGAAAATATGAAGATTAACATTTCTTCAAAATTATTTCTTTTGACAAATAAAGTTCCGAATATTTTTAGAAGAAATGTTTTGTCCTGGAAATTATATTAAGAACTAATTCATTTAATTATTCATCTGTGGAAAATATTCTGATCTTTATTATTTTTTTGTATTATTTGTTTTATTTTATTTTATTTTATTTTATTTTATTTTATTTTATTTTATTTTGTCTTTAGAAGATCAACAGGCAAAAACTTTCTCGGAAACTTTAATTAAAAGTAACTGAGAAAAGAAAAAACAACTTTTTTCAGTAATTGTTTTATCTAATTAATAATTTCGAAATCAAAATTAGCTTTTTGGGAAAGTAGGAGATTCTTATTAGATTAGAAACAAAGTTTTGCAGTTTTTTTTCATTATTTAATATATATATATATATATATATATATATATATATATATATATATATATATATTTATTTATTTATTTATTTATTTATTTATTTATTTATTTATTTATTTATTTATATATCTGTTTATTTAGTATAGAAGTTTATTGTTTTTTAAAGTTCGTATAATAAAAGAGTTTATAATGTTTACAATACTTTAAAAATTATGCATGAGTATTAAAGATATTTAATTTAATTTAAGGAAATGAACTCAGATATCAGTTTACAAGCATTTGCTTGTCCCATCTTAAAGTTTGATACTTTGTGCTTTAAAGCAAGTTTTTCTAATATGTTATGACAGATGTTAAATACTTCTCTGCTTTACAATGAAACTGTATTTTTGAAATAAAAAAAGAAAAAACAACAACAACAGAAATCCTTTCTTTATTACTTATATATCTGTACCTTTTTGGTAGTTTATTGGAATACATCACAAGAACATTACAGATCATCAATTAAACTTATAGAATTCTATATATTTCAAGTTGTATTAACTTTCAAAATGTTGACTTAAATTTTAAGCGTAGTAAAAGCATAACTGTTATAGCTGCAGCTGTTGTATTTTAACATGTAATGCTGCATTGTACTTAAAAAATATAGGTAACGTAGGTTTTCATTGTGTTTCTTTACTTTTTCGTAAGCAAAGTAAATATAACCTTAGATGTAAGTTTAACTAGTCACTTTTTTCTTATAGATATCAAATGAATGTATTGACAACATATTTTATTCATAATTATTACATTAGTTTTAATTTTAATATTTCAAGTTTCATTCATATAAATGGTATGTAGGGGAAGGTGGGGCAAAATCGGGTACTATAAATATTTGTTGTTCTCAAATGCAGTGAAATGAGAAAACTCTGAACAACGTTTTCAATGTTAAATGAATCTTTGGCTACAATAAAACATATTATTTCCAATAAAAAAATTAATTGATTTTATCTAAAAATTGCTTTATTCAGACATTTCCAAAAAATACGTTTTTACCCAACTTGGTTGCGTAAAACCTGGTATCCATTTAAAACTCCTGGAAAACTAATTTTGGTCGACAAGTATAGTAAAAAAATACATTTATGTTATTTTTAACAAAGCGAAACAAAACATGTGTTCTTTCATTATCAAAAATAAATCTGTGGCAAATCTTCTAGGCTGTATAGGCCTACCTACTTTACACTGAAAATCTTAGAGTTCTTTACCTACAAAAATCACAAATGAATTTATCATCATTTTGTTCTGCATAACTACATGCTTCCTGTGCCCATCCGTATCATTTCGAATATTGTATCCAAAATTCTTTGGATTTAGAATTTGAGTAAAGATCATTGCAAAACATACATCCTTCATTATCTTCTTCGTCTTCTGAGGATGTCTACTCAACTTTTTTGATTTCTTTTCCTGCTGTGTCTCAATTTATTTTTTATTTTTAAGAATCTTTCTTTTTCATTTTGTAGTTTCTTTGACTTATTTCTACTTAATATCTGTTTATATCTCTGATTTATAGGGAGAAGAAGTAAAAATAATAGTTTTTCTTTTTCGTTTGTTAACTCTTCTCTCAATTCTGTCACCTGCCTGGGGAGAGAGTAGTAACATTTTAGGCGAAATTGTTTTGGTAGATTGCTGAGCTACATACTCTGAAGATGTTGATGGGATACGTTTACTAATCTATTCTGTAGAGGTAAAATTTTGAATCATTGATAACGCATGTGATTGTGATGTCAACCACTGCATGTGGAAGCAGCTCGACATGGAAGAGATTGGATGTTGTCAACTGCTGGATCTGTGATGTCAACCCTTTTAGGTGTGGAAGGTTGAGCTCCATTATCCAGTGATGTTTCAGAAATATTTATTGCTGCAGCTATGCCAATCTGGGCTGCATAGATCTAGATGTGTTATCACTGAATTTCATGAGTTTCCCTGTCGTTTCCGAAGGAGCAAATAGATGTTCTTGAAAGACATCGTTCTTGTAGGGGGAAATCCCTGTTTTCTCAAAACTAATGATTGCAGTACTTGAAACTGCTGCTCACGAAAATGCTGCTTTAAATAATTTTCCAATTTGATAAATTGTTACAGATCCCTCCAAGATAGGAAAGTGATCAGTTTCTCACCTATTGTTCGTAAAATGAGTTTAGAGGTGCGTGAATGACACATCAAGGAGATGAAATCAATTTGTTGCGTACGGAGGGAAGCATCAGATAATTATATTCATTTCTCTTGCTAGATTGATTAACTCGATGCTTTCAGCATGCGTTGAATGCCATTGAGCGATTAAAAGAACAGGTTTTATAGGAGAAGGATTGGAAAAATCTATAAGTTTTTTAACCAAATAATGAAGGCCTCTTCCGCAACCCGTCGACTCCCATTATCCGCTATTATATACAGCAAATGAGCGTGGGAAAGCGTTATTCATCAAGAGAGGGTTTTCTCTTGTTTGCTTAATATTTATTTGAGAAAAAAATCTTACTATAAATTATGTAGCCTAGTTACATGGAATTGAGATTTTATAGATCATTTATCAATTAGGACAGATTATTTTATCTAAAAAAACATTTTACGAAATATATTTTGAATTTTAAGTAGGCCTATAACACAAGCTATATCCCTCAGATTAGAAAGATATTTATTAAAATATAATAAGCCTAATATAAAAATATATTTTAATTAGTACCATTATTTTGTTCATTAGTAATATGAATTCATTTAATTTCATAAATGTAAGCTAAAAATTAGTCCCACTTTTTAATATAAATCAAAATCAAAATAAATGTTTTCACTATAACTATCACCTTATCACTATAACCTTATCACTTAAAATTATAAGGTAACTTAACAGCATTAAAAATACAATTTAAAGCTCCATGCTAATTTATTAATTAAACTACAAAAAGAATTCTATGAGTATAGGACAAAACTGGGTATCCTCGGTTTTGACCTACTCTTAAGTACCCGGTTTTAACCCAACATGACACAGATTTTAAAACATGGCGTCATTACTGCCAATCCTATAGCAAAAAGATCAATAAAATGTTAAAACAGGAAAGCAAAGCTAGCAGGAAAGCAAAGAATTAGATATAGAACTTACCAATATTTAACATGTTGAAAAATAGTGATTGTATGCTTAAAGCCGAGAATCAAACAAAACAATTTTTAAGAGTAATTCAATGAAAATCCTTTACACAAAACTGAACCGCATACAGTTGCGTTTTGTTCAGCTACAAATGCTGTAATGGTGATCGACAAATAATTTATCGAGTTGGCTCATTGATAGCAGTAGAAGTCAAAGAGGAATCAGCGCTACCCGGTTTTACCCTCCTACCCGGTTTTGTACAACTCTCACCTAAAAGTTGAAATTTTCAAATGTTGAAATAGTAGGTCACACAGGTATTTTTAAACTCTTTTTTAAATCACATTCTTTATATGTTAATTAATGTGACATTTTTAGCTATATCATTGTTACGAAATGCAATACGTGCATAAAAATAATATTTTCACCACTTTTTTTATAGAACAAGTGTCATAAATTTTACAGATAAATTTAATTTACATGCTCATTTGATGTTAACATACCGATTTTTATTTATATGATACTTTTGTAGATGTCGTTGATTTTATTAAAGTAAGGGCACACTTAGCGTAATGGTAAACACGCTTTTCACAATCTAAAAAGCTCGTGCTAAGGGCACATATTTGATTACAGAGAGGTCTGGGTGGAATGGCTGTGCAAGGTGTTTATTGTTTTTCTTGTAGCAGAGCAATAATTCTGACCGCTTTCTTTTCAAAAATTCTTTCTGTAGGCATCTTATTTTTGCTTTATGTCCAAAACTAAGCTATTTTTTAACATTTTAAAGAGGGCTGTTTCATGAATACACGCTAAAGCGTGATAGATGGTGTCCTAGCCTCCGTGTATACGTTAACTAATCTCTCCGAAACTTTATTTAATAAATTTTGATGTACATTTTACAGAATTTCTTTTTTATCTGGAAGTTAGATTAAATAGCTTCCATTGTTCTTTTGTAATTTTTTTTCACTTGTTAGATGGGCAGCAAGTAAATCTGAAAACCATATACAGTATGATAACACTAATTGGAATTAACTGGTGCATGTGTTTCTTTGATGTTTGTGACTAAGAAAAACAGGCTACCAACTAACCCACGAATGGAATTAATTTGGACCGTTACCTACTAGAACTATCTAAATTTCTGATTAACCTAAATGTCAGTTAAATTATAGTATATAAATAAGAGAATGCAAAAGAGATTAAAATTTATGAGTAGAAACGAGGCTATCCAGTAATTCGCATGGAAGAAAAAGGAAGTATTTGCTTTACAAACCTCAAGAGAACTTTAATAGTATCTATGGCATTGTGAAGGCAGATAGTGCTAAGGCAGATTCGTGTATTACAGTCTGGTGGTACAAATGCACTTGATTGCTACTAGATTTTGACATGTTATTATTCCTCTTAGTTAATGGCAGGTTAAATGAATTTAAAATTAATCCTATATAAGTAGCGAATAAGAAACAATGAAACAGCCCTAATTTTTACCAGGATATCTCCAACGTCAAATAAAGATGCAAATTAAGTTTGTCTGTACCCTAATAGCATGCATGCTCACGGTGACGTCGTTGTGCGTCACTGTAAGTCACTGTGGTCACGGCACATCTGTGACCAAAATGCCACCACTCAGTGATGTCACATTGTTACTGACTTGTGAACTTCTTAGAAAACTTTAAAAAATTACGAAAATTCTTCAAACATGTTATTTACTGTAAAATTATATTTTTTTAGCAATTAAAAAAATTGTGACGTCATTGTTATGTCTTTGCATGTAACGTACGTCACGTCACATATGGGACAAAAAAAAAAAACACCATATTGTAAATCGCAGTGTGACAAAGTAAGAACTTTTAAAATCTTTGAAATGGAAGACAAATATTTTAAACAGTCCCGAGTTACAGCGGCATAAGGAATGAAAATGTATTAGTGGATAGCAAATGGTACATTCTGTCACGAAAAGGGAGTGGGGGGGGGGGGGGGCAATAATATATAAAGTGCACGATACAAGGATTAATAAACTAAATTTTCATGCTATATTTTAACAATTTGATATCTAAGACAGTGAAAGTATATTTTTCATGATTTCAATTTTATCTAGCATTGCAATTTAATATAATAATCCTTCACTGATTGTTATTATTATAAAAGTGTTTCTCGGAAAAATGGTACGTGTTGGAGCAATTTGGATGACATATTCAGAATTAGGAGTATTAAATCTGTACACTTTACATATTTAGTTTGCAGAGAGGAAGTTTTTTTTTATTTTTTTGCCAACCAGTTTGTATTCGAAACACTTCTGTGGTTTCAAACCAATTATTTTCTATTGCAGTTAAGTCTACAGCTTTTAATGTGCACGTAGAAAGAGTCTTCAGAGTTTAGTCATATCTGCATTTCTTGCTTTATAATTTGCATTCAAGTCATATTTTTTCCGTTTAATGTTTAACTATTTTAAGTAACTATTTTTTCAAAAATTCTACTTCTTTTAGACTTTTTAAATAAAATTAACATTTTCCGAAAATAAAAGAATTACACAAAATTTATGCAAAAAATATGATATAATTAATTATTCGAATTTCAAATTTGTATTTTAGAGATATGAATTTAAAAAGAAAAGTTATTTTACAAATTGTTTTATTTTACAGTAAATGGATATGAAAAGAATGACAGATTGACAAAGAATTTTTTTTTTTATCCTCGATAACCGTTTTTACTTATTAGGAATATATTTTGTATTTATTACGTGTGAAACAAACTTTACTCAAAAAAGGGGGTGGGTGGTTTTTTATTACCATTAAATTGATTTTTACGCATTTCAAAAATTTAAACAATGTTTTATCTAATAAACTATAATTATGAATATTATTATTATAGTTATTATTATTTACAAAAAAAAAAAAAACTTTCAATACATTTTAACTTGAAATATCTGGTACTGATAAAAAGAAAAGGTAAAATATATTAGAAAATTCTTCAAATAGAAAATATTAATTAAAGACACTCTCACTGCGCATTAAGTTCCAAATCTGTTGTATACAAAAACAAGTAAGCGGTAAAGAACATCTGCTGATATCGTCTGCGCGAGATTGACCACGGAAAAATAAACAAGGAAAGACGCGGGAAGTTACTTCGCAGTTTAGAACATCACCACTTCTAAAACAGTTCAGTAAGATAAAACAATGACGGCCGCCATTTTAGGATACACGGATATTATTAATGGAACATAAATGTAAGTCTTATTTAATTTAAATCTTTTATTCCTGATTTGTATATTATGAGTTAAAAAAAAATATATGTTATATTAATAAGAGACTGATCTGGATTTGTTTTCAGAAGCAAAATTTTCCGATTTGATAAGGTGAAGGAAAATATCTTATTCTGCCATCGCTTGAAAGAAAAAGCTGCGCAGAGACTGATTCATGACTACAATCATAGTGAAATTAATGAAAATATATATTTGGAGTTATTTGAGATTGAAAATGTTTTGAGACAATGATTTGGAGTTTTTTTCGGTATCTTACTGTTTTCTGATTACTAACACTTATAGATTATATAGATATTCGATTATTATCATATTGATTATAATGATTATTATGATGAAATTGCTTCAGATTAGAAATTTGCATTATACTGGGAAAATGTACTTTTACATATTACAGTAGTGAAACTTTTGAAATTTTTTTCTTTTAATGCTAATAATATTTTCAATTATTTTTAAAATCCTAAATCTTCATACCAATGATTTCAGATTTAACATTTGTCAAAATTATAAAATAATAGGAATTCATTATAACATATGAAAAGTTTTTTTGAGATATTGTTAAATCTAATAATGCATTTAATTCATCTATTGTAGTTTGTTGTTTAATTGTACAACTACAAATACTAATTATTATTTTTAGTGTTTTTCAAATTCGTATATTTATTTTTTTTAATTGTATGTAAGCATTTTTTTCTGTTTGTGATTTTAATCAAACATTTAATTATAAACATTTTGAATCGGCTATTAAATTTTCTTCTATTACGAGTATAAACTCATTTTCTACGTTTATGATACACGTAATTATTGGCACTAAAAAGTAAAATATGATATTTAAGCATTGAAATAATGTGTTTTTCATGCCTGATAAGAAGTTATAGATTAAACTGCTTTAGTATATATTTTTTAAAAGTTCATATAATACAGGATACATAATATAGGACACAAAGTTGAAAAGTGCTTATGACTTCGGTTTGTCTCTGCATCTGCCCGTCTAGCAGTCTGTCTGCGCTCTAACTCTCGTAAATATACTCGGATTGCCCTGAAATTTTTGGATGTTATTGACTTTTAGCATAGAACGATCCCTATTTGTAGTGACGTTTGTAGCATTTTTAGTTCATTTACAGGAACAGCTAAAAGTATTCCGTTACATTACGGCCTATGGGAAAAAATCGTTTCAAATGATTTTTAATGATTTTACGAACGCTTTCAATCAGAATAAAATTGATATGCCTTTATGAAGCGCACTAAAATATGCATTCTATTGACTATGCGATGCAAAGAATAGTTATTGTTCATTTACAGGTCTAAAAAAGGAATTCCAATACATAATAATATAGGCGTGGAGGGAATTTTTTGCGGTGTACATTAGTTATGTTAATCTATTTCATATATAATGAAATTGATATACGTCTCTGAGGTTTACATAGGATAAGTAATTTTATCTACAATAAGAATAATACGTATATAGCATTTACAGGGACGCACAAAATATTTCAAATACTATATTGTATCTGAAGTGCTGTTCATTAGCGGTGATTGCTGGAAATGTATTTTTAATTATGATATGCGCTTTTATGATTCCGTATATTTATGTATAGTATACGGTGTATATAAATGCTGTAATTCCTATACAGGTCTACACAAAAGTATTCGTAAGGGTTACTGGGTATGGGCGAAAATTGCTTAAAGGTGGTTTTTAAATGAGTTATGCTTTTTTTTCGCTGAACTGCATTTAATTTACAAGAAATGTTTGTAGAATATAGATAAAATGATATACAGGATCACGTAAACAATTGGATACATGACCGTCTATAAATTATAATTTCTGGAAATGTGATTTCAGCAGTTCTAAAAGCATCTTAGTTTGAATTAAATTTTAACTAGATAGTGGCGTGTAATAAAGATTCTAGGCAAACTACAGGTTTGTACAAAAGTATTCAAATATGTTTCCATATATTAGTATAAATTGCTGAAAGAGAATTTCAACTGCTAGGCGTTTTCTTGCTAAGCTAAATTTCTCCCATTATATAGTATATATACACTGAAAAAAATGGGCACTCAAAATTGAGTAAAAAGTACTCAATTTTAAATGCGTCACATACTCAAAATAGCTCCGATCGAAAATGTACTCAAAGTTGAGAAAGACGTGTAATCATTTTTTATTCCATGGTTGTGATCAAATATGAATCATTATGTACTGCCACCCAACCCCTCCCCCCCCTAAAAATTAAAGTAAAAATGTACTGACATTTATTTCCCGTTCAAAGTTATTAACAAGAAACGTTTAATTGATTATTTATTAAGATAAATAGCAAAATTCTTAACAAGATTTTCAAATAGAATATTTTTATGGCAAGAGCCTTACTTCCAAGCACTTTTAAATTATTTTAAAATACTGTGCATAATTTATTATTTACATTAAAAAACATAATTTATGCCGCAATAAATGTACTGAACCATTACAGGGTACAAAATTATTCGTTTGTTTGGGTTTGATAACATGTGATGTTTCAAAATATAGAAAGCATAGGATCATTTTTGATCCAAAAATATTTATTTTGATATGAGTACATCGGTTTACTCATTTTTGAGTATTTCATTTTTTTCAGTGTATCAACCTACAGATCGAATACAGGGCTGTTCAAAAGAATTGGAAAACATATTTGGCTATGGACGGTAACTGCTGAAATTAGTTTTTCAAATGTTTTAGATATTTTCTAAAATGTTTACTTAGTTATCTTATTTACGTTATTTCCCTAAATTATGATGTCTTGTAAAAGCATTCAGGAAGTGTTGGAAAGTATTTTATAATCCATGCTTAACGCATGATTTTTCTTACTTCTTTTTTTTCTATTTCCCAGATCAGTCTTTTCCTATAACACATACCAAATCTATTTAGCTGATATTCACAAAATAGAATATACACGGGAATAAAAAATTTAAATAAATATGGCTTATCATGCCGTTCTATAAATAATAGTTGTATTAATATCCGTTCGACTCCATGTTCGTATTTAATAAAGCAATGACAAATCACAACACATTAAAAAACTTGCACATTCTAAATATCAAGCTTGAACTCAATATAAAGCTTAGAACTTACTAAAAATATATGTCAGTTGATAAAGCATTGTTTTTTAAGTGGAAAAATTTAAAATGTTTTAGAAGAATAGGACTCCAAATTAGCGATATTTTGCTAAAAAGTAAAAAAGATAAGATTTTATATTTACAACAAAAGTTTATTTTAAAATTCATCGCAGTATTACTACTCAGAATTTTTTTAACACAGAAACATTTGCTTTATATAAGATATTTCAAATGAAAATCAAATTTCAAATTAACTGCTTAAAAGTCGCAAAAGCCAACATAGTGAAAAAGATTCCATGCCGCGACTCGAACCTGGGCCATCAGTGTAGCACACTGACATTCTACCGACTAAACCACATGGAACGACACCCAGCATGTAAAATTTCTCACTATTACATGTTGGAAAGGCTACAAACAACAGCACAAGATGGAATATTTATCGTGAGCCAACGACATGGGGTAAACACAAAACTTAATTAAATCCAGCATCTATTGAAACTATATTAATACTTGTAAATTTTTCCAGGAAGAAACATTCGCCTTGAATAGAATATTTCAAATTAAAATTGCCTTTTAAGTAATTAATTTGAAATTTGATTTTCATTTGAAATATTGTATGCAAGGCGAATGGTTCTCTCTGGAAAAATTTCCAAGTATTAATATAGTTTCACTCGATGCAGGATTTAATTAAGTTTCGTGTTTGCTCCATGTCGGTGGCTCACGATAAATATTCCATCTTGTGCTGCATTTGTAGCCTTGCGAACATGTAATAGTGAGACATTTTACAGGCTGGGTATCGTTCCATGTGGTTTAGTCGGTAGAATGTCAGTGCGCTATACTGATGTCCCGGGTTCGAGTCCCAGCATGCAATCTTTTTCACTATGTTCGGCTTTGCGCCTTTTAAGCAATTAATTTGAAATTTGATTTTCATTTGCAATAATCATCGTGTTTATGACAAGTTCGTCACAATTGACACATATTTCACAAATTTGTCACACCGTGACTTCACAGAGTGGTCACAATATGATGTCAGAAACGACCTCTAAAACGGCCATAACGACTTCGCATTCTAGTCACTATGACCTCACTTCGACTTCACAATCACAGTACGACTTCACAACGACGTCGCCGTGACGTCACCATGCCTTACGGGTAATGTTTTAACACTTTTTCTACAGAAAAAAAAGCAATGTAAATGTTATTTTTACGCTCATATTGATTTTTCTATCAATGATTTTACATAAATTCTAACTAATGGCGCCCGGGCTCGTGCAAAGAAGCATTCAGACTCAACCACGCATGTCATCACATTTATGTTATTTTTAAAAACATTTTCTGAATATTACTGAAATGCAAAATATTCAAATGATTTTTTCAGGCAAATTTAATAATTTTATTCATTACGGAGAATCTGTAAATGTATGTATTAATCCGTTGGATAAGAAGTTACCTGCGGTAAAAATGCTTCTATCCATTTTTACCCAAATATTACAGTAATATGTGCTATGAAGGAAATGTTTAAATTTTAATACTATATATATTTTTAGCAAAAATTGTTAATTTAGAAATAATTTAGCAACAATTGTTTATATATTACATTAATTCTAATTTTTTGAAATCCTAGATAAATGTGAGTTCTGTTTATCTGAACTTTCGAAATAATGGGATACAAATTTTCGCGTTTTTAAACTATAACGGATTTATAATAACATTTTAAAAAGAAAGATTATCATTTGAATCATTCATATTAAAAATGTTGTAGTGTAATAGCGGTGGCGTCTTTACGCGCTTGCGAAAATTAATTTTCAACTCTACAAATGAAGAATTTTGGGGAAGAATCTTTCTTTGCAAATTGAAGTGGATGTCTTAATTAGGATTAGGATTGTACATGCGAGGAAACTTATCTTTCACGTGAATCAATCAGAATCCGTCTAATTTAAGATTAGTGTGTTAGAAATTTATGAGAAATCTATTTAGATATTAGTAGAAAAATAATATCGAAACAGAAAAATAAGATATCTGAAAAAATGGATATATTGAATTTCAGACATTAATAAAAATTAATTTATATTTCTATATATTCTTTTAAATAAACAACTTATAACCTATTTTATAAAAGAGAGATACAAAAAAGTCAAAAAATTTTAATTAATTGTTCATACTTAGCTTTAGTATTAATTTCTCATTTTGCCTTTTATTAAACCTTTAAGACCTGACCTACACAATAGTGTAGGTGAACCTAAAGAAAGGAAACAACAATTTCCCCGGTTTGTGCGATTTAAAGTCCAGCCTACACAACATCTACTTGATAGTGTATGTGTCAAGTAGGTGTTGGATTGTACTCACAGAATTGCGTGGACCTTCCTTGTCATAGCATGACATCGAATATTTAAAAAAAAACCATCAAATATGATCCCATTAATTAAGGGAAACCACCAAAACGTTTAATTTCTACCAAAAATCTTTCGGGCCTAAAAGGTTATCTAGCTGACCTACTCGGCGTGTCCTGGGCCAGTGATAAAAAACATAAATAAACGTCAAATTTGTATGATTTTATTTCTTTAACTCGGTTTTGTATGAACTCATGAAGTTTAAATCAAAAATTCGCAAAATATTTGTATATATATTGGTAAAAGCCCTCGAAAGAAGATATTTTCTTGTTTTATCCTGTAGGGGAGATTCATTGTTTAAAAAAAAAATTCTTGTCGCTCGAACACTTTGAAACTTTTATTACTTGCAAATATAAGTTTTTAGCAGGTCGTGTAAAACTTTCGTGAAAAAATATTGATAGCTAGTTGTAAAAAAATATGTTTTCTACTTCCTTTCTTGTTTGTTTTCACTTCGTGTCGTTCAAGATAACAAAAAAAAATCTAATCATCCGAACTCTCTGAAATTTCAAGCGGTTATAAGTATAACTGTACCCAAACCCTCTTTAAAATTTCCCAAGAAATATGCATATATATTAATGAAAATATGAGCCGAAGTCGAGAGACGTCGCGAAGATAGGGCGAGCATGTTAGCGTTAGAATCTAAACTTTCTGAGATGTTAATAATTTTTTTAAAGGCTTCTACTTTTCTGAAAGTTTCACCAATTTTAGGTGATGAATATTCGGTCTACCGAGATGCTCTAAAAAGATTGTATCAAAATACAGATATTTAGTTACTTTTAGCTTATAAAAAATCGCCTTCTAGAGGAGCGAAGTGAACTGCAGTGGTGAATGTTTTCGAAAGAGTTCGTATTTTTGAAATTCATTTGCACCGTTGAAGATAACAGGATCTATTTTGTGAATTGATAGCTCTGAAATTGAACTCTAGGCGAAAGTGAGAAAAAAATCAATCTTAAAAATGACACTTTTTAAAATTTATTTTTAAACGGATTAACAGTATTTTTTGTAACTATTTGCTGTGTTCAAGATGTAAAAGTATGGAATATTTCCTCCTTTTTCCGTATTCCGAAATATTTTGTTGATGAACGTTAAAATTTTCCGTAAAAAAAACAGCATTTTTTTCTTCTGTTCTATGCTTTCTGTAAAGCAAGTTTAATTAATATATGGGCCAATTATAAAAAATAAAAAATAAATAAAAATTTGACTCTTAGGTGCAACAGGTCCGGCCTTGACCAATCCTCATTCAAGTTTTCTGAGTTATATTCCCGGTAGATTTCTCAAGTCATCACAGAAACACAGGCACAGTGAAACATTCTTTGATTATTATAGATTTACTAGGGGGCTCTGCCCCCTGCAAGCTACGCTCGCCAACCCCCGTTCAGACACCGCAGAATTTAAAAACACGCTAATCTGATCGCTTTTAAAAATATTATAGAAGATTGAATCATACTAAAAAAAGATGTGCAAATCTCCCTGTAAACGGGTTTCCATTCAAATTCCTTTGATTTCAAAAATTTAAGGCCGAATCAGTTGCTGTTAAGACATCCAATGTTTGTTTTCGAGTTTGATTCACAATCTGTCACAATGTGTTTGATTAAAGAGGATCAATTAAACATTTGAAAAGAAGCTAAAAAAATGAATTAAGTGTACAGAGTCTTTGTCTCCCGGTATTTGAAAACAATTTCTATAGCAATAGCCTAAGTCATGTGACTATCATCAACAGTATCGGGAGAACCACTTCGCTTTTTATATTCCTGGTGCCATTTTGGTACTTTAATGTTAGCCATGTATCATTCTATCGCCATCATTTCATCTATATTATAATAGTCCAAGTCATGTAACTGCCATATATAAATACACTCTGAGCCCTTCGCTTTTCATATGAAATTTTGTCCCAGATATCATATACGGCCCCATATTGGCGCGATTTTTTCCGATGCTAATATGAGGAAAACATCAACAGCATAAACAACAACATCCGGCTTACCAAATCAAGCAAAATAGCGATACTATGGCGCAGTTAAGTACCCGTTTCGTATATGACAGTGGCGTCAGAAAAAAAAATCGCGCCAATATGGGTCCGTATATGACATCTGTGCCGAAAGTTTTCCCTTTTGATTAAAAAAACAAATTTCTTTTTCAAATAAAACCACATAAAAGTTTCAATGGTCGCAAAGAATTCTTGATAGTGTTACGCTAGCCGGGTACAAATCTCGCCAATAGCTATTTTTCAACTCGCAAGTTAGCATTATTTTTTTTTTCGAGTGATAAATTAAAACATTGCTTTGAAGTTGAAATTAAATGTCATCGTTTGTTACATCATTTAATATTTGGCCAGATTTCATATACGTGATTTTTTTAACGAAAATTTGGCGAAAACCTCGTTTCCGAATACAAGTTACGTATGTATTTTTAGTAGTACTTAGTTATCCCGTCGACCAAAAATCTATCACCAAACTATGAGATTAAATGCCAATAATGGTTGATCGTAAATGTCACATTCACTTGACTTTAAGCAAGTTACACATTTTTACGTCATCAAGTGATTTTTATTTCGACGTTTTATTTCTATATTTATTAATGTTATACTATTTTCTTTATTCTTTCGTTATTTAAAATAAAAATTATGCCAATTTGTGTAATTTGGCGAGTGGTTTGGTGATTTATATAATTTGGCGAAATGGGTCGACGGAATAACTAAGTAGTGTCGTATTTTTTAATTATTTTATATTATTTTTAAAAGAAAATAACCAAAAAAATAATTAACTATAGAACAAAACAATTTAGGTAATTTAAAAAAAGAAAATAGAGTAAATAAACATTTATTATTAAATAAACAACAGCCGGGTTACCATGTCAACCAAAAGAATGCCATTTTGGCGCCAATTAGGTACCCCGGTGCGTATATGACATCTGTGCCTAATATTTTTTTCTTTTCATTTCGTTTAAAAAAATAAAGAAATGAAAGCCATTTATTTTAAATGTATATATTATATGTGTACATGTTTGTATTAAATAAAATTATAATGAAGTACAAAATGAATTATGAAGGAAAGTAACATGATACATTTCTGAGCATACATTTAAGGGAGGCCAAACTTCTCGCCAAATTAGTTTAAAATAGTAACCTTTTCTAAAATCTGAAAACAAAATATCTGTTATGATTAAAATTTGAGTTGCCATCATTAGAAAAATGTATATAAAATTAGAAAAAAATTAATATTTCAAAAACTAATTCGAATTTATAAATTCTAATACCAGTTTTAAAATCCGCGGATCAATATTGATTTTTGGTGTTAATTTCATCGCAAAGTATTCCATATTTTAGGAGAAATCGCCGTGAAACATAATCAGTTGTTTAATCAGTCGATTCATACTGCCGTTTCATACTGCCGTTTCATAAATTCGTTTGATTAGGATTTTATATATATATAGGGTAGATGTATTCATACAGTTCAATAACTATGACGGCGGATTTTTAAAGCAAGGAAACTATCGAATTCAATAAACGAAATTTTTCCTTTTCTCTTCTTTTATTTTAAATATGTCTGCGTAAACCTCCAATATCAGCAATACACATGTTCTGGGACATTTTGACTACATCGTCTAGTAAATTGAGTAATTATTTTTTAATTGATACCTAATCCTTATGTGTATCAGGTCCTTCCTTGTTCTATCCTCATCCAAGTTTTCAGAGTTATATTTGTGGTGATTTCTCTAGCCATCGCAGAAATGCAGACACAGCAAAACATTCTTTTATTACTATTGATTTATATATATTCATACAATTCAATAACTATGACGACGGATTTTTAAAGCAAGGGAACTATCGACATTCAATAAACGAAATTTTTTCTTTATCTATTCTTTTTTAGTTTAAACATGTCTGTCGTAAACTTCCAATATCAGCAATAAATAGGCTTTTAAGGGAATTTTGTCTGTATCGTCTAGTAAATTGATAAATCATTTTTTTTTATAGATTTCATACATCAGTAAAGGTAAAATTTTCGTTACATTTCATATTACATATTTCCGAAGATAAATTGACGGATTACATATATGAAGAAATATACGCGCGATTTTTTGTTAGATTAATTGATTTAATAAGAATTAGAAATAATATCTCTACTCTTTTTTAGTTTCAATATGTCTGTGTAAACTTCCAATATAAGCAATAAATAGGCTTTTGGGGACATTTTGACTATAACGTATAGTAAATTGATACATCATTTTTAAAAATATATTATAGATTTAATACAGCAGTAAAGGAAAGATTTCCTTACATTTCATATTACATCCTTCCGAAAATAGACGGATTATATAGATGAACAATTATGAGCACGACTTTTTTTTCAGGTTTAATTAATTGATTTAATCAGAATTCGAAATATAGATACGAAGCATTTCACCTTTATCATGAATCAATAACCAACTCTCTAACCTTAAACTAGCGTCATAGAATATTAATGCGAATGTTAAGTAATTAGAGGGTGGTATTATAAATTTGTGCAAATACAAAATTAATTTATCTGAAACGTGAGTGTAGTTATTCTGAAACATAACTATTAAATAATGTAATTAAGTAAGTCCTTTTGTCTTTAAACATGATAACTTACACACTTATAAATGACACACTTATAAAAAACACTTATAAATGAAATGCTATTATTTATGCTTCTTAGTTAAATTAAAAAAAAATATATAATTATCAAAATATATTTTTCACATTAGACTGTTACAATTCTGGTAAGATTAACATGTACAGTCGTGTGAAAAAAAGTAAACCCCTCCCTCTTAACTCTGCAACAAATTATCTATACTAATAAAAGAACAGATCGCTCTGTGTGTGTGTGTGTCGGCGACGGTTAGCAAAATCTACGGCACGTACGAGGTTCAAAATTTTTGTGAAGAGTGTCCAAGGCGCCTTTCCTAATGCACCTGGACCTCAGAATTTCAAAATTCTAATTATTAGCTGAGTAATTAATTTACAAATGCAACTCACTTTCATAAAATATACGCTTTTTTCTCGGCTTTTTTTAATCATCTTGCTTTCGGTGGGTTGGTTGTATAAAGTTTTCTCAGAAGAAATTAAATAAACCGGGATAGCAATGACATTGGGTCTGTTCGGAAGTGCAGTTCAGGCCGAGCGCGCGCTCAGAAGTTTTTACCATGGAGTAGGTCTTATCGAAGAAAGGAATTTTAAAATAATTCAATTATTTCATTATTTTTATGGTTCAAAACAGGTAAAACCAACGACTATATTTCTTCATCCTTCCAAAAAATTGTTTTCGTAACAGAGGGGCATGCGTATGTTCACTCAGATAAAATCCAAAATATTCGGGAAAAGCATCACGTGACCTACTTCATCTGATTTAGCCCATTCAGTGTTTAAAATTTGACAACCAACTACTCAGAAATTTTTTATGGGCGATTTGATCACGTGATTGTGCATTTTGTTTATGTTTTATTGGTTGAGCTTTGTCTGGTGGGTTGATTGGTACAATTTAACAATTCAACTGGTGATTTAAAACTTTTAACTTTTTAACAATTTTCTTTTTACTTATTTAAAAATGATCTATCAGTTGCTTTATATCTTCCGTGATAAATAGAGTGCTGTTAATAAACCAAGATTGTGATATCAACATATGAGATTTGTTTTTAATCTACTATACTGTATTTATTTCCATGGAATTTGAACTGTTAGTTAGACAGTTTTTCAGAGAAGGTTTTAAAATATCTATACTAATAAAAGAACAAAATCGCTTTGTGTGTGTGTGTGTGTCTTTCGGCGATGGCTATCGAAATCTACCGCACGTAGAAGTCTGAAAATCCAGGAGTGATCAGCCCAAGACAGTTCCTGATGCACCTGAGGTTCAGAATTTAAATTGTTTAAGGGCCGAGAGCCCCTGGCCCCTTTAAGTTTCTATGCACTAAATTTTTAATAACATGCTTCTTTTCTATACGATATTCTTCGTTTATGGGGTGAATTCACCTTTCAGTTTCTACCCCATTTCTACATTGCAGTATAACCCTGGTACTCTTTCAAGGGGCCCGGTACAGGGCCCCTTGATGTTTAGAGCACTACATTGTTAATAAATTGCTTCCATTTTATCCGATCTTCATTTTAGGGATACTTTCTCCATTCAGTTATTCTCCCGTTTCTACATTTCAGTTAATACCATGTTCCCGTCTAGGGTCCCATAGGGCCTGGTCCAGGGCGCCTTAAATTTTTTGTGTGCCATGCGTTTTTCACACACCAATTTTCTCACTTTCGCAGTGCGTAATTTTAAAGTTGAGTCTTGAACACTTCGCCCTAGACGAACACTCACATAATTTTATTGGGTCCCCAGGGACCCTTTTTTAAGCATTTCCCAAATTTTTTGCGCATTTCTTTCAAATTATATTCTAATGATTAATTCATACCCTATATTTAAACTTGACGAATCGAAGATCTAATACGCTAAGTACTAAAACGTTTTAACATGTTTTCTTGTTAGGGCCCTGTTCTCAACTATCAGTTGGTCCTTTTTGGGCCCCCTATTATAACTCCATTAAAACTAGTCCGATTCACTAGCTTTTTTTTTTTCTAACAACACCTTAGTTTTTACAGCTATTACATGAACGACAAAAAAATATTTCAGGCTTCAACTACCATCAATTTTTAATATAAATCGTCTTCTTAGGGCCCATGGTGCAACTTCTTTAAAAATGATCCGAATTCCTTGCAATTTTCTTTTCCATGGTTCTATCGATAACTTTAAAAACTACTAAAAAGTGTCTTTAAACCAAACTACCTGCCACTTAAGTCCCTTCCCCATTGGACCCAGGTACAAGGCCCCTTGAAGCTTTTGCAACATAAATTATTAATAAATTGCCCCTCTTAATCCGATCTTTATCTATGAAACCATTTTTGCATTTAGTTATTCTCCTGTTACTATATTCCAGTTAAAATCCTGGGGCACCTTAGGGTCCTGTAGGACTCGATCCGGGGCCCTTTGAACTTTTTGTGTGCAATGCATTTTTTACACCCTAATTTTCCCACAATCTCATTGCATAATTTAAAAATTTAGTTTTGGACCCTTCTCCCTAGACCAACACCCTCATATTTTTATTGGGGTTCTAGGGCCCTTTTTAAGCATTGACCCCATTTTAGCGCATTTCCTTAAAATATTATTCTAATGATTATTTCATACCTTATGAATAATTTTGACTAGTTGAAGATCTAAAACGCTAAGTACTACAACATTTAAACATGTTTTCATGTTAGGGCCTCTCAACTATCAGTTGGACCCTTTTGGGCCCCCTGTTATAGCTTATTTAACACGTTGAGTGCCATGGTGACTACCACTGAAGCGCTAAAAATTTAAAATGTTTTAAGTAATTTTTAAGAAAGTATAATCCTGTAATAAATAAAAGGTTGGTAAATTTTAAATAAATTTTCAGTAATTACTTAAAACAATATATATATATATATATATATATATATTAGTTTTATATATATTTTAGACGTCAGTCATCGGTGAATGAAGCGTTTTAAACGGAAAATTCAGTGTCAGTCACCGGTGACGGATGTGGCACTTAACGTGTTAAAAATGGTCCGATTCACGAACTTTTTTTTTTCTAATAATATCTTAGGTTCTCCAGTTACTATATGAGCAACAAGAAAAATTTTCAGACTACCAATTTTTAATATTAATCGTCTTCTTGGGGCCTTTGTTGCAGCTTCTTTAAAAACTATCCTATTCTATTACAATTTTCATTAACTTAGTTTTAGCGTCTTCCCGCTACATTAAAGCCAGTACAAAATTTTCAGATACCCAACTACATTCCAGTTAACAACCTGGCGCCCAGGGCCCGGTCTTTCTTTATACCTCAGCTACCACATTTTTCGAACATTAATGTCTTTTTCCAGCATCATCTTATGTGTACTAACTACAGCCGTAAATTAAATATCTCATTATTTTAAAGGTAACTTTAATTAAGAGATTCCATTCGTTTATTAAATATCGTGTTAATGCTAACAGTAATTCATGAAATTTACAAGGGTAGGGGGAATCTTCCACCGTTTTGGGGCGCTTTATTGCCTCGGGTTTAAGGGCCCAATTTCAACGGCATTTGCTTCCTTCAACTTAGATTACAATTCAGCTACTTTCTGTATTATGAAATTTTATCTTAGACTTTAGTTACCAACATTTTCTAACATTAATTGTACATTCTTTTTTCTATTATTCTATGGGCTTGATTCTACGAGGTTTGGCTCACTCAGCTTGGTTTTCAATTGTCTCCGGCAGGTGCGGGCGCTTCCGGTAAATGCTGCCATAGGTAGCGGGGATCTAGATTACAGGTTCGTTCGGAAAGAAGTTTGATGGGAACACACTAGGCGTTGCGGAAGGAAATGGGGCCTCCGAAATTAGGTTCATTTAAAAGAATTTTCAAACATATAAAATCATGCAAACTTAAGTTTTGTTTAAGGTTATTATTTACAAACCCCGTGCAACGCCGGGCGGGTCTGCTAGTAGTAGATTAAAGTTACTATATTGCGCAGCAAACGTTTAGACAATGATCGATAACGCTTCTGTACTGAGAAGTATGCAACGAATTGATATGACGCAACTCACATACATTACTTGCGACTCATCCTTTATTCACAAACAATAAATTTTAAACTAGTAAATCTGCAGATCAGGAGCCTCAACGTCAGCTCTACAATTCATTGTGTTTAGCGCCCTTTGAGTAATATTAATCTTTCTACAAAATACGAAATTTAAAGTTTTGAAATTACATAAACATTTATAAAACGAAAAAATATTTCGAAGGTTTCTGACATTAGAAGCGTTAAATTAAACCCCTTGTTATGTAATGGTATTCTGAAAATCTCATGAGCTACTTATTCTGGTAATTTTTAGATAATAAAGTAGATTTCTTCAGGGGGGCTCTGCCCCCCTGAACCCCTTCGTAGTGTAATTTAATTTACATTTGTAATTATCAATTAATTGTGTTAATGTCCTTTAGTAAATTCTACCAATAGACGGAAACGTACATGAATTATTTTCTACAGCCCTGTATATTACGTGAAGATTTTTACGCGCCGTCTATAACATTTAAATTTAATGCAGACAAAAAACCCTCTTAAAACTGCTCATATCACATTTCCGGGGATTAGTATGCATAGTGTGCACCATATATCCAGTTTCTGTGGAGTCCTGTATATGGTTCTATTTAAATTCTGCAAACATTTGTTAGTATACTAAATGTAATTGGGCTGGGAAATACATAACTCAAAAAAAAAAAAAAAAAAAAAAAAAAAAAAAAACACTGAAGCAATTCGCGCGCGCTCATTTTCATTTATTCTTACGAATTCATTTGTGTATCCCTGTACATGGTCTATACAATATTTAAGCACTACTTATTAAGCACAAATTTACTTAACGTTAAAACGCACACCATAATCGAAAATGCTCTTCAGCAATCATCCCTAATAGACCAGAACTGTATCCGAATTTTTTTATGTGACCCTATAAATGAACGATAAATACGATACAAATCATATTCAAGCTTCTTGTAGTCAACCACAGTAATGTAATTTAATTTCATAATGTTTGAATTAGTGCAACACAATTAACACACTGACGACAGGCAATTTAATTAAATCTGGGTTTAAAAACAGTAGAAGCTCCCCCCTCTTCTGAAAGTGTCTCGGAAATTTGTTTCTGAAATATGTTTTTCATGTTTATGCAGCAGTAAATATCTTTCAATGTACGGATGTAATATATAATGTCTTACAATCTATAAAAAATATGGACAACACAATATAAATGTCTTTTCTGTAAGGTAGAAGTCACTCCCTTAGCCAATGACGTATTCTGAATAAAAACGAGAATTCTCGTTTCCCGTCGCTAATGTGTTAAAATAAGCTGTGAAGAGTTTTTTCCCCCCGTAGACCACATTTTAATCGACCACTTTTGTGTGACCCTGAAAAAAACATATGCTTTGCACCCCATATACTACAAAAATGTTTCAAAAATACATATCAATTTTATTATTTTGTAACAGAGTAACATCATTAAAAAACGCCACAAAAGGATTTTCTTCAAAGATTGCAATATTATGAATACTTTTGAGTTCCCTGTACGCATGCTGTAAGTGCTACACATAACATATTTTATAGTAACCAGGTTCTAGTGCACCTTAATAAAGTATATAAATTTCATTACGTTTAAAATTGTGTAACATTATTAAAATACACCGCAGACGATTTTTCCCAAAGACTATAATGTAACGGAATAGTTTTGAGGGCCCCTGTAATTAAGCTATGAATGCTACACTCTTCATTTTTAATACCAAACATACTTTTGCAAACCTCAATAACGTATATCAATTACATGCAATCCCGACTATATTTACGCGAGTTAGAGCACGTAGAGAAACACGGCAGGCCACAGATAGAAAAACTGAAGTCATAAATACTTTTCATCCATGTTGGAAAGTGTTAAAAAGGATTTACATGCCTTTAACTGTACTTTTTTTTCACTAATAGCATGGTTAAACATTAGTTTAAACATCCTAATCCATGCGATAGCAATAACATATTAAAAGCCCACCAAAATATGCATATCTGGAGATCTATAAATCTACTGGAAAATAATTCATTATCGTGCCCACTGTTAATTGCTTAAATTGCATCGATTTGGCGCGATAAAATATTTTTTGTGATAGCCTTTTAATAGTACATGCAACAAATTAACGTAATTTACTAACTTCATTCATATTTGAAGCAATGATAGGCTACGAATAACAGTCGCTAGGCAACGAAGAAAAGGAGAAAAAAAAAGAAATATGTATCATGTAAAACAAGAAAATTAATTTAAAAATTCTTTATATTATTGGAATACATGTATAAATGTCCTCAAAACATTATACACGTAAATAAAAAAATCTGATAGATACATTGATAAAACTTCAATATAATAGGAATAATTTAAAACCCTTATTTGGAATGTTAGTATCCATAATTTTGACATTTAAATCCATTAATCAAACGTGCCATTTTCTTTCAACAAATGGAAATTTGAAAATCGTCTGACTTGCCGTAGAAAAGTATTATAAAGAAAAATAAAATCTTCCATATTTTCCGAACGAATGAACCAAATTTAACCAAAAACTATAGAGCTACGTCCGGGTATCTCACGAATATGCCCAATTAATTTCAAGCTGATCGGGAGTTATCGCAGAACAGACAGACAGACAGACAGACAGACAGACGGACAGATAGACAAACGGAAATCAAAACTTTTCGTGTCTCCACAGTAAGCCTTCACTGACGTTTCGGCAATTATACACTTTTCGTAGTATGTAATGACAAAAAACAAAATTAACAAAAATACAGACAATCTGTACATTTACAGAAAATTACCCTAAATTAAAATCAAACTGCACCCACATTGTCTGGAATTAGTGTGACAAATGCAAAAATGTGACTTCCCATCGAAGAAACTAAATCCTGCATCACTTGGGGGTTTGTTTTGTACCAAACGCATTCAACAGCAGCTCGGAGTTCCTTAACAGAAGAATATTGTCAAAAATTTGCTTAAACATTTCGAGATATCATACCACAAAGGTCATCGATTGGGTTTAGATCAGAGCTACACGCTGGTCAGTCGAGAACAGTAAGATATTGAGAGTTAAACCAAGTTTTTTGTTTTGTATGTATCATGAATGGACGCATTACCTTGCTCAAATACATACTTCGGATCAGCTAAAAGTGCATCAAATGACTGTAAATTATTCTTCAATGTGTGTATGTAGTCTTCCGCTGTTTGGAGACCATTGAGGAACGTCAGAGATACTTGAGCATTAAAGGAAACTGAGGCTCAAATCATTAGCAAGTCACTTGCGTCTTGTTGACTAAAGAAAGTCCAAAAGGCTCTTTACGCAAGTCGTGCCAGTAGTATGCCCACCCATCTGGACTATCGAAATTCCATTTTTTTTCATCACTGAATTTCACAGTACACCTCTTGGGTCCATATTACATATGTTTGCGAGCTCACTGCATTCTCCTCGATTTGTAGTGAGATTTCAATGCTGGTTGTTTTATCCTTTTCACGTAAACTAATTTACATATCTCTTTAATTCATCTACGAATCGTACTCGTTCACACAGAAAGTCCTGATTCACTTTTAATGTGACTAGCAATCACCATTTGTGTAGATGCCAGTTTATGGATCCTTCTATAATCTCGTTTTCTAGTCACACGAGGCCTTCCAGATTTATGTTTTGCTTTGAAGGAGTCACCCTTAGACAATACTTGATAGACGGACTTCTTTGAACGATTGAAAGTAGCTGAAATTTCCGCAACAGTTTTTGCTTCGTCATTTCACATTTCATACTTCGATTACTTTATCTGACTAAATATTTATAGCTGGCGGCACCTTCACTAACCAATGCTATCCCGAGGAGCACTTAAGTACTTCACGGATGTGACGTCATAAGTTTGAATTTTGATTTTTCCGTGAACAGTTTCCCAAAATCAAGAAAGTGCCTTAACTTTTGCAATACGCAAATTTTACTTTTTTTTCAATTAAATTAAATATTATCCTACATTAAACCATTATTTACGTCGTAAAATGTTAAAATTATATTTAAAAATAAGTATATCCATTTGTATAACCCAAGAGTGTAATTTTTCTTTAAAGGTTAAATATCACCAGTGTCTAAACTTTTTCTGAGAATTTTAGTACCATTCGATTAGAAATAAGGCCTATTTTTAAATGATGTATATGAAATTTGCTTAGGAGGCCATCTACATATGATAATCATGACAAACATTATTACTTTAGACCCTGATATAAACTGGACCTGATTAGTTTTTGGAGAAAATCGCCTAACAGGTGGCGCTGCTATGCGGCATTATCAGAGTCTGCAGTGTCTAAACGGGGGTTGGCGAGCGTAGCTCGTAAGGATCATAGCCCCTTAGAAATAAAGATAAAAGTTAAATGTATGTTTAAAGATATTTTTTTATTATATTTTGGTTCTAGATTATAGTAATGTTTTGCAATGTTTTATGTGATACATTTTTTTCGTTTGTGTTGATAAGTTAAAAATTATATAGTTATCCCTTTATTATTTCTTTTATTACTTTAAGGGTCTCGCAAAAGTTCAACTATACAATCAAGGTGTCTTGAAAAAATAATAATATTTTGATGTAAAGTGATGCAAAATGTAAAGTGATGCAAATAAAAAAAGAAGATTTTCTAACATTTTTTTCTCTTAAAAACCCATACGAAAAGAACAAAAAACATTATTATTCACGTTCCTTTTTAATAATGTAAAACTAAAACTCCGGAGTGAACTGTACGGAATTATATTTATTATAACCTTATCCAATATCTACTACATTGTTATATTACTTTGTTACATTGTTACATTTTTATTATTAGTCTGCTTTGTTTGCTAAATAAAATGCTTTATAATGGAAAAAATTGCCCAGAGGGATTTTTTAGTAAGAGTTCATTTTATATTTAAGATATTATCCGTTAAAAATATATAAGATTAATTTATTAACACTGTCTAAGATGTGTTTTTATGTTATTATTGCAGTAAATACCTTTTTTAATTATATTCGATATGGCAGAAAATGAATTGATAAAGAAATTCAACATATTTATTTTAAATTTAATTTTCATTATTATTTCGTGTGAGGTTGTTTCAGGAAAATGGAAGTCTATATTATTTTGGTCTCATCCTGTAGCATAAATGATGAAAAAAGTTAAAATTAAAATAGCGACATCAATTTAAATTTCAGAATAACGCCAATGTGCCGGTAAAAGTTTTCACGTGACAAACTAAAACAATAGTTGCATAAAAATTTCTGGGCTAATTCTTTTTTTTATAATTTTGAAAATTCGCCGAATTTACAAACTATTTCATATGAAAATAAATGAATGGATTAAAGAAAATGCGTAAATTATAATCGAACAATTTTGTCTCACAAATTCTTATACCAATTTTAATTATTATTAATCGTCATAAATCTTATATCAAAAGCCTTTTAAAGGAGTAACCGACTTAATGTTATTTTCATTTTTTTTTTCATGTATGCCTGTTTTAGTAATATATAATTTCAAAGGCTGTGCCAAGCTTAAGGAGGCTAATCATTTTTAAACCTTCAAGAAATCGTTTTTTTTTTTTTTTTTTTTTTTTTTTTTTTTGCGTTTACATTTATAAAGAAATTACGCGATTTTGAATTGAATAAAACTTACCGCTTGAAAATATACAATTTAGAACCTGTTCAATTTGACATTTACAAGGTGGATTTCCACGAACAGAACTTAATACGAACTTTGTTTTTTCAACTTAAGTTTTCTGATTGCGAAAAAAAGAATCCACGGATTTAATTTTTCCACCTGAGTCAAAAATGTACAACACTTTGAATGGATAAATTTTCACTCGATTGAAAATTTGTAACTGTTGTCAATCTTATGTGAACTGAGAGGATGAAGTGTTACCGAAAAGTTCAGCTTTTATGGTACTGTGTGGCTGAGAAGAGGTAAACCCTAAATAGGTTTCCTGATTTCGAAGGTTCCAAAACTTGTAGGGAATATACATCGTCCGTAGGAGTGGAAGGACAAAAAGAACTGCTATAAGTATCGGGATGACAGATTGAACGAGAGAAAAGAAAATGCCCCTAAAATATTGATGACTGTAGAGTTACAATGGAAACATGAAGGAACTAAATAAACTGTTCATAATTAATAAAAGTAAAAAAAAAAAAAAAAAAAAAAAAAAAAAAAAAAAAATATTAGACTGCATTCAAGTTTCTAAATGACTGTGTAAAAACCCTCTCTGTACTCCACAAAAACAGATAATTAACGTTAAAAGTCTAACTCTGTCCATTACCATACTATCCTCTGTTGAAAATGAGCAGTTCTTCTACAATACTTCAATTTATTTTTTGTTTTTCACTTTTAGCTGAATTATTACATTGAAACAATATATAATTCAAAGTACATGTTTTGCTAAATTCGGTTGTGAAAAAAATTAAATTGTTTGAATATATATATATTAAATTTGTGTTTTTATTACATTATATACTTTTATTTATTTATTGTTGAAGTTTTAATTTCGCTATGGAAAATTAGGCGGGGACAAGTCTGGAACAATGTATATTGTTTTAAATGCAAATGGGTTATTCTTCTGTTATAGAGATGGCACGTGATAGAGATTTAAAAAAAAATTCATGCTTGAATTTAATTTTAAAAACCATAATAGAACAATCAAATAACGCACAGTTTTCATAAAAATTGCATTTGGAAGATTTTTTTTTGCTGTACGACCAGTGTTTGTAGTAGGCTACTTTTTTAAATTTCAGATTTCTTGATTGACGCTACTTTTTTAAAATAGTAAAATTCGTCTTATTTAATGACATAAAAATTAGGGCGAAAACAAGGGGAATTTCACCATTTCAGAAAAGTAATGCTAATCAAGAAATGTGAATTTTAATAAAGTAGACCTCTGGCAACACTGTATACGGCAGTGTAAAAATTGAAAATGAGCGATTATTAGAAATTTAAATAATTGCAGTAGAGAAAATTACAAAACCCAAATTTCATAGTGTAATCGAAATTTTGTTTGTTTTTGTAAATGAACGTTAATTTTTTCATGCCATATTTTACAATAAGCACTTTGTGTTTCACTTCCGTACTATTTACAAATTTCCTCATGTTGGATATACTCGTATAGTGCAGCATAATTAAAATACTCTGTAAACATTTTTCTCCGTAGACAATTCTGTTATCAAATTCATACAGTGTGGCGCAAAAGTTTATACAACGCAAACAACGTTTTTATAAAATGAAAAATATACATCGGAATACTTTAAAATCTTTACTGTATTCGAACAATCGGATTACAAATTAATGTTTCGAATTCGGAAACGATTTATTGTAAGGAAAATAATAAATTATAAAAAAATCAAAATTGCGATGTCACAAAAGTTTATGCACAAAACGAAATATTTATATTTCACAAAGCGCAAAAGTCCTTTAGTAGACTATGGTGATTCCATTGTACCTTTTGAGATCGAATGCGCGATTTTACATTAATAACAGGAGATTATGAAAGGTTTTATAAGCGAGTTTGTACCAGGTTTCCTCGATCACTGATTCGAGCTTTTGCACTGAGTCGCAAATGCCCATTATTGCAGGCGTCAATGTGAGCGGATTCCCCAGATGTTCTCTATCGGATTGAGATGTGGACTGATGCTGGCCAGTTCATCACACTGATGTTCTGTGATCTAAGCCATTCTTTTGTGCAATGGGAAGCGAGTATCGATGCATTGTCTTGCTAAATGTTCCAGTTGGGATTCCCTAGGAGTACACCAAATGGTCACAAATGCTCATTCAGAGTTTTCAGATACTTTTGTGAATTTTGTCTGTCATTTAGGAAACAAAGAGACGTTTGTGCATTGTAGTCAAAAGCACCCAATTCCATAAGCAAACCACCACGTTGTTGCTTTCTGAATATGCTATTCGGATCGATCCTCAAGGCACGCCAGTAGAATGAGATGCCATCTATACCCCCCAAATTCCATTTTATTACATCAGAAAAATAACACTAATCCATTCGTCACGATAATATATGTTCTGTTTTGCCCATTGAAGTCTTGTTTGTTTGTGACGCGGTTTTAGAAAAGGCTTATGAGCTAATTTTTGTTTAAATTACAAATTGTACAATTCTTGATTTGTAAAGGACAATGTTTACAGGAGGAGAGTGTCGAACATTGATGACTTAAAAGCCAGAATTACAACCACAGTAGCCCCTGTGGATGCCGACATGCTTGCCGCTACCTGGCGTGAAATTGACTATGGACTTGATATTCTCCGTGCGACGAAGGAGGAACTCGTGGAAGTTCATTGACAAGGGTCATGAAACTTTTTGAGTCTATCTAACCATTTATGTTATTAATTTTAATCCATCTTTATTATTTTATGAGTTATTAAACTTCAAAATGGGTCCGAGACTATATAAACACCCTGTATTTTCTGGCATGTACAAAAGCTCCTTGGCTTTTGAGATTAGTCAGTACAGAGCTGCCACAGGCGACTATTTTTATATTCTGTTTGCACCAATATTTAAAAAAAAATACATTTTACAGTATATTTCTCTTGCAAATGTTGTCAAAGAGTATATAAAAGATTTTTGGTTTGAAAAAATGGCTCTAAATAAAATTAAATCATAGACACTCGTGGCAGTCCTGTCAGTAGATCCACAGTGAGTAACTTTACAGGCACTAATAACACTATACAGGCCACAAATGGTGCGAATATTCTTGGAGAAGTGGCCTGTGTTTTTTATGCAAATAGCATATTTTTAAGCCCTTTCTTCACTATAAATTTTTGAGTAATCGGTCTAATTTTATGTTTTCTTTTGTGGTGTACTCAAAAAAGTCGAATTTATATAATAGACCCATGATTTGATATCAAAAATTCCGGATAAAATATCACGTTTAAAATGGTCGATAAAATTGTTACCATAAATGACGCATAAGAGCTTCAGAGGCTCCTACTGACAGTTTTATAAATGGCGCATAAATGTGTCAGCGGCCTGTATTGTGCTAATATGTATAATTCTAAATACGACCCTAATCATGTCTTCTAAATTGATTTCCTATAAATCCCACAATCAACTGGTCAACCAAAAATAACCAGTGCGAAAAATATCAAAAAGTTCCTAGGTTTCAACTTTATTACTTCTGATACTGCACTGTAAAAAAATTATGTAACGTTACTCCATAAAGTTGGTGGCCTCATGCTGCCTCCAATTTTATAGAGTAATTTTTTCCACTTATATAATGGTGTAATTTAAACTGATATAACTGGTGTAATGTTACACATTAGTGCAACGTAACATCGGTTATATCGGTTAAAGTACTCCATAAAATAGGAGGCAGCAATGCTGCCACCAATTGTATAGAGTAACGTTACACAAATGTTTTACAAAGTGTTGAGTTAGATAAAGTTACAAAAGTAAAAAAAAAGACCCGAAGAAACAATTAAACATTCAATATATTACACGTTGCTTTTTATTCAAATAGTTTCACTAAATGCGGTCAAATTGAGAGTTTACAGCCTGCGTTCAGTTGGGATTTCTCGAAAAGTATAGGTGGCAGACTGGATTTCTAATATTTTCCATTCCTCTAGAAATCCAATAAGGTTTCCAGGTTTATTTCTCTTTTAGTAAATTTTCGCTTAAACAACAACAACAAAAAAAAATCCCTTTTTTATGATTCACGATTTATATTAGCAAATTGTCTACTAGAAAAATAATTTTTACTATTTACTTTGAATATTTTTTATTTACTATATAGCTGTGGTTGAGCTCTGTATTATATTATTAATTTCGGTAGTGCTACTGATTTGGCGGTTTTCAACTGAATTTAGAAGAATTCAGTTGGTGTCTAAAGGGAAATGTTAAGTAGAGGGTAACAACACTGGTTCCATTTGAAATAATGCATGAGTTGTCAATTTAAAGTAGATTTAATTAAGAACCATTATTTTATGATTAAAAACAAAGCGTTACTTACAAATAAAATCATAAAACGAAAATCAAAATTTTACCTTGAGTTTTTTTTAACCTCTTCGGTCCCTGGGTCTTTATATATCTTGTTCAAATTTTCAATCGTTAATAAAATACTTATTATTCATCGAATCAAGCTCAAATAATTTTTTTTAGCTTGTAGTGGTTGACACTTCATGTTAATCCAGTTTTTGTCAAATAGTAATTCATTAATTAAATTAAGTTAATTAATTTTCAATAATCGAGAGAGCCCTCTTCTTGACCAAGGTAATTTAAGACCCAGAAAGCCTTTTTCTTGATCAAGGCATTTTCAGCGCCACTCAAGACGAAAGGAGAATGGGAGAAAAAAATTATCTTATTGACCTAAGTAGGAATTGACTTAAAATATTTGTTTTATATTACTTGTTTATATTACTTACCTATTTTTTATTTACTTGTATTGATGACTTTTTAGTTGTGTTTAATTGTTAATTCCTAACTATAAACACTGTTTTTATGAGGCCTATAGATGTCTATGATGGTTAGAGTTGCAGTAAAGCTAGAGATCCTACATACACAACTTCCAGGTTGTATAATATTTTAACGGAGGTTCTGACTGTAAAATAGTCAATGAAACATAGTATTCATTTTGAAAGACCTATCCATTAAGGTGGGTCGAAAAAAAGAAACATTTTATTTTCGAAACGCTTTAGTGCATTGTAATAAGAAGAAAAACGGCATAAAATAAAATAAAATCGGTTAATATCTTCCATTCGGGCCTATATCCCACGTGTAGATAATTGGCCGACATAAATACAATCTTCCATTCGCGCATCCTACTTAAAGTTAATGGAAAATTGCAAAAATCGCGCCTTTTTTGTATTTTTTTTTATTAATTAAAAATTTAAAAATAAACACGCTTTAGTTTTTTATTCTTTTTATATGGTTTAAATAACATGAATAAATAAATTCTAATCAGTAATATAATTTATTTCCGTTCGAACAACGTATTAGAAAAAAACAGAAATTTTCACTATGGAACACCTTGTTCGTTTTGCTAGAAGAAAACGAGACAGAACTCACTTCAACTACATTCAACAATAAAGAATTAATGTTCATGCTTCTTCAAAGGAATTACAATTTGAGGAAAATCGGATCTATTGACAAAAGAGTTACTAAAAAGTTAAATGTGAACGCAGAGCTCAAATCTCGCGATCTTCAGCGAGCACTTAGTGGCAAAGAAGTTCCTAAAAAAGGAGAGTACTCGGAAATGTATGAACACAAACACAGTTCTATTAAAGTCTCGGAGTATGAGGAAGATGAATACAAACCAAGAACATAGACTGAAAAGCCTAAATGGCAGATGAGAACACAACCTAGCGCAGCAGCGCTAAATAATGATAGGTTCGAAGTTTCTGATCGGGTAACAGCTGTCATAGCTTCAAGTGTTCTGTGAGACGTTGGAAATATAACCGATACGAATTATACTTATGTGGTTGATAAGTGTAAAATAAAAAGAGACAAGAGCCGTGTTAGATTGGATTTGAAAGGTTAATTCACACCTCCTGATGAAAGTTGTTGTCTTTTCTTTGACGGTTTGTCGAAAAATTGAAATCCAAGCAATTTCGAAGGAAACTGATAGAAGAACACTATTCTCTAATCCAGGAACCTGAATCAATTTATATTGGACATGCATAGCCTTCTTCGAGTTCATCAAATGCTATAACTCAAAGCATTATTTCTCTGAACTATCAATATCACTAGAAAAACTAGAAATTGTAGGGTGTGATGGCACTGTATTTAATAATAGATGAAAGAACGGTGTCATCCACCGATTGTAAAACTATGTAGGACGCCCACTACAGTGAAGAATTTGCCTCCTACATTTTAATGAGCTTCCTTTTCTACACATTTTCTAGCATATTGGCGTTCAAACTGCTGGGCCTAAATCCTTTGGTGGACCAATCGGGCAACAGCTCTGTTGCTGTGAGAAAATCCCTGTGGTCGCTTTTGAACCCATATGTTGTTCGATTCCTGATATAGACAGAAATTTGTTGAGTAAAGACCAACAGTATTTGTTGGACATTTCAAATGCAGAAAGATCCCAAGAAATGCAGATCCAAAGCTTGGCAAAACGGATTTCCGGTCCTATGTCCAATTCCAGATGTCTAACTGTGGCCAACCGAGTCCTTAGTTTGTATATAAGTTCACCAGATCCATCCGAAAACCTAAAAGAAATTGTTGGCTTCATCTTTAAATCCTACATGCATGTGTGGTTTGACATAAAAATAGCAAATATTTTACTGACTGATCAAAACATGTCTTTAAAGCAATCCAAACATCACACTATTTAACCGACGAATTACTTCAAGTTGTCGATACAGTAATGGAAAGAAATGCATACTTTGCGCACCCAGAGAATGCTCTTTTGGCAATGATTGTCGATGAAAGAGAACATATTCAGAAGCTCGGTTGCAGAAGGATCTTAAAAGCAAGACAATCAGTCCCAAAGAAGAAGACTGTTGGACATTTTGTACCACCGAAGATAAACTTTCAAGCTTCCGATTACATTGAAATTATTAATTAAAATTCTGGTGTGGTGTATCCTCCTCCAAGGCTGTGAGATCTAAGTGAAGATGATATTAAATCACTCATCAATTCTGACACTACGCTCATCAGAGAAACACAAAAGTTTCCCTATCACACCCAGGCTGTGGAGAGGTGCGTCGAATAATGTATCTGGACCTGATGCAAGAAATGGCTATATCCGAGCACCACTGAAGTCCAGATCGGTTATGCCTCATTTCTCCAAAAAAGCATACATTTAATGTTTAGTATCTATATTAGTAGAAAAAGTAAAAATCACAGTAAGCCAAAGACTCTTACTCCATGTAAAATCTCTGTAAATATTTGTAAATATAATGTAATTACCACACCCCACAATTTGGATGACTGGTTGGGTAGGTTGTGGGTGGAACTCAACGTGCAACCATCTCCACGTGGTGAGTTCCGGGTCGTTATGTTTTAGCAAAACAAGCGAAGAGTTGCACAGTGAAAATAGCGAAAAATTGGAAAAATATGTTTTTTCTAAGATGTTGCGTAAACTAAAAAACTTATATTATTGATTACAATTTAATTTATTTAGTTTATTTAAAACATAAAACAAGGGTAAAAAGCAAAAGCGTGTTTATGTTAAAAGTTTTAATTTATTTAAAAAAATTACAAAAAAAATCGATTTTTTCAATTTTCCATTAACTTTAAGTACGATGCGTGAATGGAAGATGTTAACCGATTTTATTTTATACTATGCCATTTTTTTCCTATTACAATAGGCAAATTTTCCGCACTAAAGCGTTTTGAAAATAAAAAAAATTCTTTTTTTCGACCCGCCCTACTATCCATTGATAAACCACTCAATAGGGTGCGTAATTTCTTTTTCGACTCTACCGCCATTTTGAATTTATAAAAACAAAACCTAGCCTATAACCATCGGACCGTTAAAACGAATTGCTATAGACCTCATTCATTAAAATAAATCCAGATGTTTGGATGTTTCGAGAGTATAAAGAAATCCACATACACAGATACGCGTGAAACACATAACCCTTCTTTTCAGTCGTGTAAAAATCCGTCTACGATAGACGCGATTTCGGTATCAGCGGCGGCACCAGGCTTAGTATTCAGGGGGCGGTGGTTTAGATTAACTTGACAGCAGTTGATGATAATTTTCTCCCTGCTGAACGCTGCTTATGCAAGTCGAAAGTACTCGGAGGTTAAATAAAATGTGTATTTAAAACTTTTAAAATCTGTGTTGTTTATGGTTACCTTTTGAGTAAACTATTATCTCTTAAAGTTCACATTATATATTTAGTGTTACTTTCGTTCCTACTTAGATATAATTCCAAGTAACTCTGCCCATTACCATACTAATTACTGTTCGTATAGAGCAGACTGCTTCAATTTATTTTTCCTTCTTCACTTTTAGCTCAATTCTGGTTTTCAAACTTGCGATTTTTTTTTAGTTGGATGATATTAGGCAATTTACCTCTAATTTGCAGCATAAGTATCTGTTAATATCTAAATTTTCTACTATTGATTATTAAATAGATAAAATATTAAAAAAAAATATGTCAGTGTAGATTAAAATCCATCTGATGTTGCAATTATCTATGAAAGTTTTTTTTTTAATTATTATTTACCTATCACTTTACTTTCTCTGAATTAAATAAAACAATGAGTTCTTTTTAAAACTTTAGTTTTGGATATTTAAAAATTAATACTTTAATAGCTTTGAATTGTTTTTTGACAGAGATGTTCTTTTACAAGATCTTTATAAATAATCGTCACAGATCCCTCCGTGGAGGTCCTTCTAAGGGAACCTAACCCGTATTTACGGTTGGAAAACCAAGGTTCGAAGAAAACCACGGATACTCCGAACGATTAGGCCGACGCACAGTATAAGATTTTGCAAATCTAGCGGGAAAATGTCCAAAAATCGACTTGCAGTAATTTCACTTTTAGATGTCTCAAACAACATCTAACATATTAGAGGGAAAAAATGTACAGTGATAGCAGCCACAACAACACCACAACAACACCATCAAAAATCGGCTCAAAAACCAAATTTTTTTCAACCTTTTTAGAATGGCTATTCTGTAGTTGTAATTTCCATTGATATTTTTTGGCTAAAAACATACTTATTTTGTAAATATTTTTTAATGATAGTATGGAATCTTTGCAACAATGTAGATACTTTGTTTCTTACTGTTCCAATAGTTATTTAGAAGGGTTATATTTAAAAAATAATTTTTTAAGTCAATATAAAAATTATTTGAAAATTTAATAGCATATGATAAATTTTAAAAAGCTGCCAAAAATTTGTACACGATTGTACATTGTAATATTTTTTTTTGTAATTATGTATGCATATAGATATAGAATAAATCAATTTCACCTGCCACTGTTTGCAACTCTTGAATATAAGTAATTTTTCATCAGGTACGGAAGTGTAAATTTCGAAAAGAGAATTATATGATATTTTTAAAAATTATGTTACTAGACATGAATCTTCCCCCGTTAATTCAAAAAATATCCTCATAGACTATTTATTACACAAATATAATCTTCAACATTACTCATGTGTTATGTTAGACCAGAATAAGCGGCTGATCCATTCATTTATAATTGGCAGTAATCAAAGATGGAGAAACTGGCATCTCACTGGTAAAATAAGAGATGGACAGATTCGAACATTAACAATAAATATATTTACAGGGCAGAAGTAATAATTACTACCAGAAAAAGGTTGGACAACTAAAGACATTTTTTTTATTTAAGTGGACCTAAATCAAAAGACAAAAGGTGCCTTCGTTATTCCGGAAACACAAATGAATAACCACGCGCCATGTGTTTAAAACTGAGACAATCTAGAAAAAAAGGTTTCTATGAATGTGTTAAAAATATATCTGAAAGCACCTAAAGAGCAACGACATTTAAAAAAATCGTTCAAAAAACAGGATACTCGTCATACAAAAAAGGGCTGTAATGAAGAAAATCAGAATTTTATAATGGGTACATCCACACCCGTCATCTACTTCTTACTCTAGATCTATAAAGTTTAAGTTCATCATGGAAACTGATCAGTCAATAACAGAAGAATTTGAAATTGTCAGAAATTAAATCTTTACAGCTCTTGCACTAATTGTAGTACAATTCAATATTCAGACGTATGACATACTGCACAAATTTGAAGACACGGTGCTAGATATCACAATGTGCAGCATTCTATCTTCAAATAAAGCAACTTAAAAATGCAATGTCTGTAACGGAAAATTCAAGGTGGTAAATAACTTTAAAATGGTTCGATAATATACGAATAATACTCACAAATTTTCTTGGGGCTTATCGGCACAACATGTACAATTAAGATTTATGGAATGCCTTTTACATATTGATTATAGATTTGATGTAAAGAAAAATTCCGAGTTCGGAAAACCTGAAGAAAAATGAAGTATCGCAGAAAGAAAAAAAATATAATTGAAAGATTTAGACTTATAAAAGAATTATTATTTAAAATTCTAAAACAAGGGGAAGATAATATTAATGTTGGAAATAGAAAAAGGAAGATTTTTTAAGGATTCTGCAGTTGTCGCTAGCAATATATCTGCCTTTAAGCATCACAAATCATGACATTAACAACTCAATAAAAGGCACAAAGGGGTTTAAACACATAAAAGTTATCGGAATTAAAAAAAAAGTTCTAAACTTAGTTTAGAAGTTTGATGAAAATGCGCTTTCTATAATTATTTTTGTAATAAAACCTTCTTCAAGCGATCAGGAAAAAACGGAATTTGTTTCATTCTCTTCAAAGAAATTGGTCATTCATGGAGGGATTCCAACTAGGATGGTCTCTGAATGGAGGTAAAATTAGTATTGAGCGTATGGGAATAAATTTCGTTCCATGAAAAAATGGTCCTTCAGGGAGGGAGTCGCTTAATGGAGGTGGTCGCACAGGGAGGTTTCACTGTATTTTTTCATAGCACATAACCATTTTATCTCTAGTAAGATCAATTTTATTACTTTAATATCGGTAATTTTCATAAATTGAATTTTGACCCGCTAGATTCGTGAAATCTTTCCCTGTGCGACGGGCACGATTGGGATCGAATCCAGCACTTCCCGTCTACTAACTTCGAGAGCAAATCCTCTCGGCCACTGATTGGGGCTGAAAATGCGTCAGAAAATTTCGACTTGTTGAGCGTGGAAAAACATTTTTTTGAACACCGCCTGAATATGATTGTGATAAAACCAGCTCTTACAGAAAAATGAAATTAGTACTTAACTTCGAAATCTACCTCTACCTGTAGGCCAAGCCGGCAGGGATATTTTGTCATACATCAAGTTTCTATTTGCCAAGAATAAACAGTTATTTTTAATAAGATTTTGTATAATTATTATTAATGGTAGAAATTGGTATTAATTGTTAATTATAGTTGAGTACGTTAAAGGAAATAATATTTAGAGTAGTATCATCAGTGTGTGGTCTTCTGCGTGCCTGAAATCCTCCAATTTCAATTTCCACGCTTTAAAAAAATTCTAGTTATGTAGCGGTTATGATTAAACATTTTATTTACAATCAATAAATTATATAAATTTTAAAAAAATCTTGCGGAACGGTTTCACATTTTGATTGCACTGATCATGTCATTACTCAATAACAGTACTTGCTATATATAACACACATTGTTACGGTGAAATTGAGTAAGTGAATATGCATGTAAACTTGAGTATCCAAATATCATTGTTATATCATCAGTGAATTGTCCAAGCATAATACATTATAAGCATTTAATACTATGTCTGTTCAGAAATATTACTGAATGGTAATACTGTAAAATGTGACAAATATTAATAATCACTGATTTATGTTCAAAAGTTTTCTATGCATAAGAAAATAATTTGAGTAAAAACTGTGTTTATTTTAAATTTTGAAAAGACCTTGAATTCTTAATTTTTATTTATACTTTTGGATTAGCATGTGGTTGGTCGGCATTATGGAAAATACACATTTTTTTTTTTATCGTTCAGTCCTTTTTTAAAAGTTTGAAGCTGTAAAAAAAAAAAAAAAAAATAGAATATAGCACTTTGGGGAGAAAATCAAAATATATGCTTTTCTTGACATTTAATTTTTCAGGTTTTTTATAAAGTCCCGGACCCATTTTGATGTTTAATAACTTATAAAATAATAAAGATATATTAAAATTAATAACATAAATGGTTAGATAGACTCAAAATGTTTCATGACCCTTGTCAATGAACTTCCACGTGTTCCCTCTTCGTCGCACGGAGAATATCAAGTCGATAGTCACTTTCACCCCAGGTAGCGGCAAACATGTCGGCATCCCCAGAGGCTATTGAGGTTGTAATTCTGGCTTTTAAGTCATCAATGTTCGACACTCTCCTCCTGTAAACATTGTCCTTTACAAATCCCCAAAGGAAAAAGTCCAGCGGCGTTATATCAGGTGATCTGGGTGGCCAAGGGATTTGACCTCCTCGCCCAATCCATCTTCCTGGAAAATGGTCATTCAAAGAAATACGAACGATGGTACCCCAATGAGGTGGTGCACCATCTTGTTGCAAAATGTGGCTGAAGCTCTTCTAGTTGTGGATATACGAAGTTTTCCAACATGTCTAAGTATACGACTGATGAGAAACAGAGAGATAGAAAAAAAGGCGATTTACAAAGCTGTAGAGCAACTTCGATTTTGTACGAAAAGATACCTTGTGGACATTAATACGAAGAGTAGAAGGGTTAAAACGCGCATTTGTTTTTTCGTGATTTCCTAAGCTGTGATGTGACAAAAAAATCTTAAAATAAAAAAGAACTATTTATAACAATATACCTTTATAAAAATAGTAAATAAAGCCTTTGTCCAACAACATTAAAAAGCAGAAAAGCCAGCGTTTAAAATGCACAAAAAATACATAAAAAGCAGCAAACAGCTGTTTCGAATCTACTAGCGAGATTCTTCTTCAGTGCAAGGTAGCCTATCGTACTAAATATATTCAGTGCAAGATAGTATCTATCTTGCACTGAAGAAGAATCTTGCTAGTAGATTCGAAACAGCTGTTTGCTGCTTTTTATGTATTATTTGTGCATTTTAAACGTTGTTTTTTCTGTTTTTTTAATATACCTTTATTTGAGATGTTTAAACTTCTCATCGTCAGCTGCAATGCACATTTAGGTGCACATTTGTCCGAAAGTTAATCATTTCTCCTTCCGTTCGAGATTCGTGAAGTCACAGTGTAGGAAATCACGAAAAAACAAATGCGCGTTCCAACCGTTCTATTTTTCGAATTACTGTCCACAAGGTATCTTTTCGTACTAAATCGATGATGCTCTACAAGTTTGTAAATCACTTTTTTCCCTATATCTTTCCGTTTTCGAGATAGCAATGCTAACTCCGCAGTTTTCTACCAGGTGCCGGCTTCATTCAGTTTGCTTCATTCAGTAGGCGGATTCATTCAGTAGCACATGGCTGCGTTGCTGTACCTAGACTCCACTTTTGTGAATATAGGAACAGCCGTACCAAAGTTAAGAAGGTGGCAAGAGACTTTAGTGGACCTATTGTATATATTTAGATTTTGGTGTAAATTCTTCTATAGAAACACGATAACAAGTGTCTCTGCTAGAGTTAAAGTTGCAAAAATAAGTTTCAAACCTGTACGGTATTTTGCATTATGTTTCATGTTGACGAAAAGATTTCATAGCACTTCGGATCTATAAATCCAGAGTGTACATTATACCTTTTCAAATAGACAGTATATATTTTATTTATGTTGGAATGACGATGAGAAAATTTTGTGATAGAATTTAAGAACATGAAGCAGTTCTCAGATTAAATAGACCCCATACTGCATTATCAAGATTAGTTCAAACTCAACCTATAAAAGTAGATTTTAATAAATCCAAAATTATCTTTCGTACAAATAATTACCAGGGAGCCATCATAAGAGAATCAATTGAAATAATTCCTAATAAAGATACAGCTTGTAACGGTGCACTGTCATACGATATATATGGTGTATGGGGGTATTGGCTGCATAATAGATGAAAGCTCATTTTGTCGAAAATTTTAATAACTTTATCTGGCATCTCATTTGACGTACAACTTTTAAATTTAAATTACAATGTTTTCTTTTGGAGGATTTTTGAATAAGCGCAAAGAAAATAGTAACAACATTTAAATCCTACTGAAGACGGCCTTGTAATGGTTGAAAACGTTCTAAGTTTTTATGATGTAGTTTGAGATAATTTAAATTTGTATTTAAATATCTTTATATTATATTTATGCACCTAAGAGTAATTTTTGTACAATTATTTGTGCTTTGTGCATATTGTAAATTTTTGAACTAATATTTAGTTTGAGTTTTTATCAACATATATAGTATTATTATTAAATCTAAGCAGATATAGTATTATTATTAAATCTAAATATTATGATTCAATCCGGAATCTAAAAAACTGGTTTATTTACATGGAAGACACTTAAATGAATTATATGGCTCGTTAAATAAGCCAGGGAAATTAACTGAAACTTTACATAAAAAACAAAACACATGATTAACAAAAATATACCATAATTTTTTTTTGAAATAGTGAGAGCTTCGCTTTTAATTTTTATTTGAACTTGCAAGATTACATTTCATTGGGTGTTATGTATATTTTCGACACCCAAAATTAATACATTCGTGCATCAATTTTCTTTACTAGAGATTTGTGTCTTGGTGGTCAATGACTAGTGCACTAACCCTATTTCATTTTTGTTAAATCGTATTTTATTCTCACATGTAAGAACCATCATAAAGACTCAAACTTCAGATTGGTGATATTTAATAATGCACATTTTTGTTTTGATAATAAGCATACATCAAACAGTCCAAAATAAACTAAAGTATACATAAAAATTTAACTTAAGCATTTTTTAACATTTAAATTTTAAAACATTTTCATTTTGAAAAGGTTATGCTTAACCAACCATTGTCAATTTTAACAGTTTGAAACACAGTTAAAAGGTGTTTGTGACTCTGGTTTTTCTGACCATCTGTCCTTCTGGTCGCCTGCCCATCTGTCTGTCCGTCTGGCCGAGCTGCAACTCTCGTAAATATACCGAGATCGCCTTGAATATTTTGTACATTTTCTGACGTTTACTATAGCAAGATCGAAATTGCAACTGAAGTGTATAACAATTATAGATCATTTACAGAGCTGGTCAAAAGTTTTCCGCAACATTACGGTAAATACGAAATAAAATCGTTTCAAGTTCATTTTAATGATGTTGACGTTTTAAAACATAATGAAATTGATATGCATTTCTGAAGTACACTAAAAAATGAATTCTATAGAATATGTGCTATAAATCACTTATTAATCATTTAAAAAGTCACACAAAAGTATTCCTTTACAAAATGGTCTACGAGGAAAAACTGTTTGCAGCGTATTTTAGTTATGTTACACTGTTTTAAACATAATGAACATTACTACTACATGATACTTGTTGCATAATATGATGTGTATGGCATTTATCGTTCAATTAAAGGAACACACTTAAGACTCGGATATAGTACTGTATCAAAAGTACTCTCTATTAGCGATAACTGCTGGAAGTGCTATTTATTTTACGGTATGCATACGTTTAATTCATTTTTGGCTTTCTATGTGCTGTGCATAAATGCTTTATATTATATACAGGGCTATATAAAGAATTCACAAGTATTGCGAAGCATCAGCGTGCATGGCTTAAAGGCGGCTTTTAAATGAGTTATGCACTTTCAAGTTGAATTACATTTATTATACTAAGATATTTTTTTATAATTAAAATTAAATCACATACAGGCAGGCTAAGGACTGGATACATAATCTCTTAGGGTCAATAATCTCTGTAAGTGTGATTTCAGTAGTTTTAACCATGTTTTAGGCTGAATTAAATTTTATCTTAACCCCTTCGGCCCTGGTGTCCTACTATTAGAACGCATCTTTACATTGCTCTAAATTATTTGTTTTTAAGAATTTTAAGTTTAAAACCCAGTGTCCTACTAATAATATATTGCATATTAACAAATTAATCTCATTTGTGATCCCACATGGCAGCACATGCCTCAGTAAGCAGTAAAATATTGGCTTCTACCAGTTTACGGGCAAAACGTAAGTACACATTTTTAACCTTCTCAATAAAAATACTAATAATAATTTAGTGACGTTTCGTTAATTATATTTAATAAATTAAGGCCTATTCTACCTAAATTAGTCATCTAACTTAGAAAATAATGATAAATCACATTGTAACTAAGACTCAAACGTTTGTTCTAGTATTACGACATGAGGCCTTAGGGCTAACAAAGTGTGTTTTTATTTTTGTCCTATTATAATTACATTTTGTGTAAAAAAGTACCCAGAATTGCTATATAAAACACACACAAAAAATTTTTCATCAAAATTTATTTTGCCTTTTTCAAAGTAGATCCTACTGCGTTCAATGCAACTATGCCAGTACAGGTCCCAATCTTCCATACATTTTGGATAGGTAAATTGCGGTATGGCCTTTAGCTCCTTCAGCGAATTTTCTCTTATAACCTCAATTGACACAAAAGGTTTTCCTGGAAGTGATAATTTGAACTTTGTGAACAGAAAAATCGGTCCTTGGTTGATTACATTAGTTGCGTTTTGGCCAAAAATTCTTGTAGAACAATAAGAGAAAATTGAGATCTTTCGAAATCAGTAGTGTGGCGATGCGTTTCAAGTGCAAAATATTGGTCATACCTTTATGAGCGGATTTAAAATATATGTGAGATATCTTGAGCCAACTCGCTTTATAACACATACGATGTTTTTGAAGCACCAGCGTCTTGATTTTATTGCTGCCAGCTTTATGCGCAGAAATTGGCTGACAAAATGTCCATTGAAAAGTGATGCAGGATTAGAAAATATATGGACGTGGTACTTGTGACACTTGTGCTAGTAAATATGGTAAAATCGTTGTTGTAAAGTGGTATGACAATAATGTTGTAACACTAGCATCTACTTTTATGTCAGATAATGAGAAGGATATTGTTAAAAGATAGAGCAAAAAAGATTCCACTTATATTGATGTATGTAAGCCAGAAGATGTGAAGTTCTACAATAAATGCATGGGGGGAGTCGACAAACATGACTTCTTACTGTCATTGTATCGAATTGCTATAAAGTGCAAAAAAAAGACACTTCGAGTAATATCTCATTATTTTAGTATGGCCATTATTAATTCTTGGTTAGGTTATAAAAATGATGCAAAATGCTTGGAAGTTCCTATGCAAGATCAAATGGATTTATTGGATTTCACATTTGAAATAGCAGAAGATCTATCACTCAAAGACCAGTCGTTAATCCGTATCAAACGTGGAAGACCGTCATCAAAAAGCTCTGTTTTGCCAAAGAACAAAATGAATACTGCTGTTAGACCTTTTAAAGATATTAGATTTGATGGAATGAACCATATGATTGAGATGAGTGAAAAGCAACAGAGATGCAAAATGGAAGGTTGTAGATACAAAACTACCTGTTCTTGTGACAAATATCAAATATTTGTATGTTTTTACGCACAGAGAAATTGTTTTAAAGGATTTCATATGAAATAAACTCATTTTATTCATTCTAATGTCCTTTATATCTTACATAATTGTAAATGTGCACAAAAAATAAAATTGCACATTTTGCTTAATTTAAGCCTGGTGTCCTATTATTAGAACAGTTTTTAATTATTTCAAATGAAAAACAAATTTCAAAGTAATTGCTTAAAAGGCGCAAAGGCCAACATAGTGAAAAAGATTCCAAGCCGGGACTCGAACCCGGGCCATCAGTATAGCGCACTGACGTTCTACCGACTAAACCACTTGGAACGATACACAGCTCGGAAAATTTCTCACTATTATATGTTGGCAAGGCTACAAACGCAGCACAAGATGGAATATTTATCGTGAGCCACCGACCTGGGGCTAACACGAAACATAATTAAATCCAGCATCGATAGAAACTATATTAATACATGGAAATTATTCCAGAGAGAAACATTCGCCTTGGATACAATATTTCAAATGAAAAACAAATTTCAAAATAATTGCTTAAAAGGCGCGTTTATGTTTCGTGTTAGCCCCAGGTCGGTGGCTCACGATAAATATTCCATCTTGTGCTGCGTTTGTAGCCTTGCCAACATATAATAGTGAGAAATTTTCCGAGCTGTGTATCGTTCCAAGTGGTTTAGTCGGTGGAACGTCAGTGCGCTATACTGATGGCCCGGGTTCGAGTCCCGGCTTGGAATCTTTTTCACTATGTTGGCCTTTGCGCCTTTTAAGCAATTACTTTGAAATTTGTTTTTCATTTGAAATATTGTATCCAAGGCGAATGTTTCTCTCTGGAATAATTTCCATGTATTAATACAGTTTTTAATTAGTTGACTAATTATCGAAATGATATAATACTTCATATTATAGTTATTCATATCTATTCAAGCTTATTAAACCTGCAATTTATTTTTTATCTGTTTCCAAATTAAATCATGGCCGAAGCGGTTAATATGTGGCGCATATAGAAATCTAAAATGCTGTACAAAATAATAGAAGCATGTTTCTGTATATTGGCAAAATTTTCGGATGGTTAATTTTTTGCCTATTATAGATTTTCATACTAAACAAAGTTTTAGAATTATTAGAAGTGGAATATTTACGAATCTGAAGATTGAATACAGGACTGCACAAAAAAATGGTCTACTTTTTCGGCTATGGAAGGTAATTGCTGAAGCGAGGTTTTCAAATGCGTTCTAATATGTTTACATATTTTTTACCTTATTAGAATGCAAAGATTTTTTAAAGATTTTTATAAGTGTTGGAAAGTAAAGTAAACATCCTCTAATCTGGCATTCTGGATATTCTGACACGTCTTTCGGAAACACAGCTGAATCGAAAGGAAGTAAAAGAGATTTTGTGTGTTGAAGCAGATTTTGATGAGCCGACAGAGGAAATTTTGACAGATGAAGCTATCATTCAAAGTGTTATCAACCCAACAGTCCCCAAAGATTTTATCTCTGATGAAGATGATGTGGACGAGTCCAACAACATCAGTTGGAATCAAGCAGTCAATGCCTTGATTACATTTATCAAGTTTTCTGAGCGCAGCATGTTTTTTCACCCATGTGGAAGTCATGAAACTCCACATCATAAGAAATGCTTTCCTAAAAAAGGAAGAGAGGAGACTACTTCAAAATAAATTGATATTCGAGGTAAGTTTAAGATGGCTTCTACGAGTAGGCATACAGTGCACGTTTTCATTTTATAGTCATGTACATATGTTGTACTTTACATTAAGTATTTTTTTAATTCTATTTAAGTTCTTAAAAAAAAAAAAACCATGCTTTACTCTCATTTTTTCTTTAATTCTAACTTCTACACCTTTTTTCTTGTAATCGGAAAAATTTCGTAATCCGGCATGCTTCAAGTCCCGAGCGTGCCGGATTAGAGAATGTTTACTGTATTTCATAATCTGTGCTTAATGCATGATTTTTCTCTTCTGTTTTCAACAAGAACGGAAATGAAGCTAAAATAAAGCTCGGTGATTGTCATTTAATTGTTACTTTCTAAAGTTTTCAGGTGTGAAAAGCTTCAGAATAAAAGTTCATTTTCATCCTATATCTGTAGCATTTTACCATAATAGGAAAAGCATAGAAATAATTTATAAGTAGTTCCTAACTTATATAATTTTAATGTTGGAACGATGTAGTGAAGCAAGGAGAAAAAAAATGTAACAAAAAAGTTGTGTTTCTTCTAACATTGTAGTTCATTCTGTTCTTTTCAGAAAATGAAGTAGGGTGATGATACTTTAAATTCTCGAAATAACGACAGTATTAGATGAAGTTATTGTATTAAAATAAACCTAAACAAAATTAAAACAGTAGGGGAGATAGGGGAGGTTTGATACATAGGGAGGGTTGATACATTCACAATTGTTCTCAACAAATGGCACTAACAGCCATTCTAACACATGTGAAGGCTTCTTTTATTTGCTGAAGCCATCATTAGCTGCACTAATCAGTGAAGAACTGACAACTTTTCTTTTCTTTTAATTTTGAAGGTTTTTGGAATGTCAATGTAAATATTTTCACTGACTGATTTTCTTCCATAACTCTTATTATTGTGAAGATAATATCTTGTCATTTTTTTATTTATAAAGCACATTGTTAGGATTAGTTTTACTAGAAAGTAGATTACCATTCTGTAACTGCATTTGTACAAAGTGATTGAAAATCCAATAAGGCATAAAAAGGAGAAATGATACGTTACTACTAGGGAGAAATGATACACTTGTATATTTGAAATTTAATAGTTTTTTTAAGGTTGGAAACTAATATAGGACTGTAATATTCATTATTGTTTTACAGCAAGAGGTACTGAAATTGGTAAGGAAGAACAAAGAGACTATTCATAGACATTATGTAGGTTACATAGAAAAGCATTGCGATCATAGATGGTTAGTTCGCTTTGCTCGTCGGGTAGAAGGGAAAAAGTTTAAATGGCCTGAAAGGGAAAATGTTTCTATAATTTAAGAAGGGCAAATTGAAAAAAAACGTTAAATCTACTCAATTTTACTTATCAAAATGATAGAGTTATTAGTTTTTCATTTAACCATATCAGAGGTGGTGGTATGTTTATGAAAACGCTTAATTTTAATTCCCAAACGCCACATTCGCAGAAGCATTTTAGTAAAATATTTTCCGTTTAGTATGAAAGTGAAATATATCCCTTTTCTTATTTCTAATTAAATTTGTTGGTAAATTCCGGTGCCATTCATTTATTCAACACTTTAGCATTGAAATGCTTTGCCCCTGAAAGGATTAAGGGAATCTTAAATGTGCTAAATTTATGTTAAATTGTTTGCAAATCAGCAATGTTCACTTCATTTTTCCTTGCAGCTAGATATCTAGGGGTTTTTTTTCATTATTTATTTTCTAAAAAGTGTGTTAATGGGATTGTTTAAATATTAGCAATAGTTTAAATATTTTTGTGAAAAACATTTCTGAAACAAAAATATGTCAATGTCATTTCGTTTCAAATTTTACTTAAATATTTCTAGATTTATCATAAAAAATTGTATGACGCATAAATTGAATTGTCTGCATTTTTTTTTTCAATTTACATAACAATGTATCAAACCTCCCTTGCTAGTGTATCAATACTCCCCAGTAATGGGGAGATTTGATACAGTAGTAACCCTTCAAAATAATTGGGATACATTTTTTGAATAAATTCACAATATTTTTAATAAATGAATAAAAGTCACTTTAGAAGAAAACTCGAAAACTTTGTTTAAAAATAGATTTCTAATGTTTGTAAAAAATTAGTAAAAAAAAGTGTATCATACCTCTCCTACCAGGTTCATAGTTTAAAAAGTGTTTCTAGTGCAAAAATTTAAAAAATTACGTAGCAGGAAAAAATGCCTAAGTTTTTCAGACAAAAGTTTGTTTATAGAGTTCGTAGAATTCAATAGTTCAATAATTGCTCATATTCTTCAATAGCAAAATTATTTTGTGTGTCCTTCTAAATGAACGACAAGTTCTATGTACACCATATTATGTAGTAAGAACCTTGTAGTTCACCTCAGTAATGTATATCAATTTCAATATGTTTAAAATACTGTAATATCTCTAAAATACGCAGCAAACTATTTTTACCCATAGACCGTAATGTAGCGGAATTTTTTGAGTAGCCCTGTAAATGAACGGATAGTGCTACACACTTCATTTACAATACCGAATATGCCATAGTAATATCAAATAACATTTATCCATTTCATGGCAATCGGACTATAATTAGATGAGTTTTGAGCACGGAGAGACAAACCGATTTCATAAACACTGTTCATAAAATTGTTGCGATGAAGTTCAGGTAAAGTTTGGAAATTAGATTTAACATTTTGTGAATTAGAGCTTTCAAGAGGGAAAAGCTCTATTACACGAAGTTGAATAAACACGAACATCATATTGGAATAGTAAAATTTTTCAAGAGTTTAAATAAAGTATAACGTATCATTTTAGTATTTCCGGTATTAGTTAGTTTCTGAAATATATCTTTCCTTGTGAAAAGAAGTTTATTGAAAAACGATAACCCAACGAGAAAAAAAAACTCTGGTTAAGGGGCCGCCTGCACTTAAACACTCCCATTGCGAAATCTCATGTTAACTAACCTATAGGAAAGTTTTGAAGCGCTATTACTCATTACCTAATATAATTATTAAAATACCGTTTTCACCATCAGAAAGTAGACGCCAGATTCCGATAACGTGCATTTTCAAAAACTGCCTACGTAAGTTTTAAGTACTTTTAAGAAGACGGTCAAATTTAATCATTGGAAATTTCAAAGTTTTTAGGAATTTTTTATGCACTTTAAATTTACGGAGACAACTTTTAAAAACGCACATCATCGGCATTTGACATCTACTTTCTGATGGTGAAAACGGTATTTTAATAATTATAATAGGTAACGAGTAATGGTGCTTCAAAGTTTACCCATAGGGTAACATGTGATTTCGCCATCGGCGAATTTCAGTGCTGCGGAGCCTTGCAGATTTGTCGAAAAACTTTTGTTGACAGAAAAAAAGAGCATAAATTTGGAATAAACATACCAAAATGCTGTAGAAACAGTTAAATGTTTTACAAAGTTAAATTTTCTAGACTTGTGTCTTTTTTAACTTACCAAGCTTCTTTTCATTTCACTTTTGTTTAAATTGACGAATAACTCAATCGATTATTACATTTAATTTTAAGAATTTGTTTTCCTAAAAAAATTCCTAATTATTATTCTAAAATCATATCCAAGAGGTGAATAATGTACAAATACTATAAACTCCTTGTATTTGTACTTGGGCGGTTGTAGTGAATAAGTGGTACCGCGAATGATTGGAACAAATGTATGACTGTGACCGAAGATCGCGCAAAGGGTTTCATTTAATATTCCTTTAAAACCTTTTATCCTTTAATTAATAACTCCAAATCATTAATTTATAACTATTATATCATTAAACCTTATCAATAAGAGCATAGATGGCAGAACCATTAAATATTAAAATTAAAATGATTATAAGAGGAAGCCTTTTATTTAATCAAATTAAAAATCTTTATGGACAGCTTTCCAGACAATTGTAACAGCGTGTGTTTGTATTTCTAAAAAAGCACATTTAATTACATCTTATAATTTAGAAAAAAAAAAAAAAAAAAAAAAAAAAAACGAAAACCTTAAAATGGCATAAAATATGAAAGTACTATTAATAAAATCCATTTAACAATAAAAATGTAGACCGGAAAAAAAAAAAACGAAAATGAGATGGCAGACCTAGTCATTTGCGAGAATTACTGAGTAAAAATAGGAGCTGTTTACTACTGATACTAATAATAATAAAATTATTTAAATAAAATTCCAATTTTGGAAAAAAATTACTTTAAATAACAATTTTAATAAAAAAAAAAGGTATAAATGGAATTTAAAAAGCTGAAATTGTTCAAGAATTCAGTGGATGTTCAAGCAAAATTTAAAGTTTTGAATTTTCTCAAACCAAACCAAATTGTTTAAATGAAATCTAAAATTCCTAAATTTCAAAAAATTAGCGGACTATTAGACAAAATATCAAATTTGGATTTTAGAATTAAAAAAACAAAATAATAATTGGTAAAATATTGTCCAAGAATTTTAATTATCAGGTTTAATTAGATAATTAAACCTGTTCGGTGAAAATTTACAAACTCCGACGCCCAGCCTCGAACTGGGAAATTTGAATAGCAGAAAAAAGAAATAACACTGCCATCTAGACCGCGCGAAAAAGATTTAAATTTAGGTTCTGTTTAAATCTAAATTGCAGAAACGGTCGGATGCCATTAAATTAATTTGATTAAAAAATTATAAGACCTTTTTCAAAATTTTATGATATGACTTGTGATCGGAGATATGCAATTACTGTATGCTAAATTTAAAGTCTTTAACTTGTATAGTTTCCAAGAACAAACCCTGTGACAGACAGACAGATGAGTGAGACAAATAGGGTTTCGTTAGATGAATAAAAGCCTAAAAATTTACCTTTAGCATCACCAAAAATAAAATATGAAAATTATGACAGATTTTTTTGTGATTGATGTAACCAGAATCAATCAACTGCACGCAAATCTAGACGCGTACTCCAAAATGTTATTTAAGCGAAAATAAAACATTTCATACAATTAATAGTATTTGATATAAATAAACGTTTTACACATAGATATTTGGAAGTCTTTTAAAGTATAAAAAGGCAATTACAAATAAACAGTAAATTATGTGAAACATTTTAACCATTGTCATTTGCTCCAATGTACTTTTCTTTGCCTACCAATATTGCTCAAACACTGCTCATGCACACGAAATAATGTTATATTTTTTGTCTGAAGCACACACTTTCACAAGAGGAAGTACCGGAGTCGTTATTATTATTATTTTTTTCAAACGTCCATCTCTGCAATACTTATTCATTTAGGATATTATAAGAGAATATATATAAGATAATTTTTAAGACAATCGTAATATTTTTCTTGACACGATTATTGGCAAACATTGTTAATTATACTCTGTAATGTATCTAAATATACTATATGCCACCATTTACATTTTATAGATTCTTATTGATTTTTTAAATCATGTTTGCTTGTATTTGGTTAAGCTGTTTTAATTATTGCACACCATAAATTTTATAAAAACACAAGTGATCAAATTTAATTTACTGGTTGTATAGACTATTTATCGTTCTACAGAAATGCCATTTGAAAAGATTTTCTAAGCGTTATTCATGCAGATATCAAATTGTTATACATACAATAAAATTTCCAATGTGGCCATTTGTTACTTTTAGATGCAGGTTTGCTTCTTAAAGGAGGTGAAAAAAAATTCACAAAAATATATTTGATTTTTCTGGGTATATGCAAGTTTTCTTTACTAATTTTAGTGAAATAAAATTTTGCATTAAAAAGATAATACAATGCAGCGGTCCGAAAAAAAATATTTATGTCGCTTGAAAGAATTCTAAAGAATGCCTTTATTAGGACATTTTAAAAATAAAGAGAGTATTTTTCTATTCATGAAATTTATTACAAAATGGCATAATTAGTTTTCTCTATGCCTAGGTGAAAATGATATAAAATATAATATTCGTATAAGAAACTTTCTATACCATCGCTAAATCTTTTGGAAAATGTAGTTTTATTTTCTTACTCAACAAAATTTTATTTGTATAAGCTATATGGGAAAATTAGAACTAGTTCATCGGTAGGATAAAACCCCATAGCACACATACAACTTTTAAATATATCAATAAAAATACAAATAGTGTCTATTACGTAAAGAATAACACTGCAAGATCCTTTCAGTTATGTTACGTAAGTGATTTTAATGCATCTATGTCTATTACACGCAATATACAAAATTGAAGAAATGCGTTATTCCTTATATCAGAATTTTTGTTTGATGCATTTACTTATGAAATGTAACAGCTAACGAAACTTTCTAATATTTTCACATTTTCAGGTACATTAAAAGTTATTTATTTCATAAGTTTTAACACATTTACGTATTTTAAATGTACATAATTTCCACTTAAAGAGTATGGTTCTCCTAATAAATCAATCGATAATCGTAACAAATAAATGGTTCTTTTTAAAATATAACAGCTGCCATGTCGAAGTGGAAAGCAATAATTCTGACATATTCTTCTGTGAATCCAACGCTGCATAAAGCAAGGTGCATCAATAATATTTCTACAGAAATGTCATTTAAAAATATTTTCTAAGCGTTATTCTTACAGTTATGAAATTGTTATACAGACAATAAAATTCTCAATGTGGCCATTTGTTACTTTTAGATGCAGGTTTGTTTCTTAAAGGAGGTGAAAAAAAAAATCAGAAAAATATATTTGACCTTGTCTGGGTATATGTACGTTTTCTTCAGTAATTTTCGTGAAATAAAATTTTTCATTAAAAAGATAACACAATGCAGTGGTTCGAAAATTATTTTTATGCCGCTTGAATGAATTCTAAAGAATGCTTTTATTGGGATATTTTAAAACTAAAAAAGTCTATTTTGCTATCCATGAAATTTATCACAAAATACATTTAATTTTCTCTATGCCTAGTTAAAAAGGATATAAAATATAATATTTGTACAAGAAACTTTCTACGCCATCGCTAAAACTTTTGAAAAATGTAGTTTTATTTTCTCACTAAAAAAAAATAATCCATTTGTATAAGTTATTTGGGAAAATTAGAACTAGTTCATCGGTAGGATAAAACCCCACATCACATATCTAACTTTCAAATCTGATAATTAAAATACAAATAGTGTGTACTTACGTAATGAATAACACTAAAAAATCCTTTGATTTATGTTATGCAAGTGATTTTAATACATCTATGTCTATTACATGCAAGATAAAAAATTGAAGAAATGCGTTATTCCTCATATCAGAATTTTTGTTTAACCCTTTATCTACTGACCGTACTTATAAGCACCATTAAAATAACCTGTTATAAAATTCATCTAATGCATCGATTAGTAGTAATACAGTTTAGAATGAGTTATAGATGCATTACTTTATCTTATTCCAAAAGCATTATGGATTACACAAAACAAAACTTTTGCTTTTGCATCTTTTCAGCTTTCTTGGCGTTGGGGGAGGGGGGGGGGGACTGTTCAATTCGGAATTATTTCTATTACTATATTGTAAGAACGTTATATTTTTACATTTCCTAGTTCTACAAAATACTAAGAAACATATTTAAAGTAAAATATTTGAGTGGGGTTATAAATATTGCACGAAATCTCTATAAATACAAATTTAATTAATCCTTGTAAATCCTTTAATTCTTCAAAAATCCTTCTAAAATGTATTACAGGATTATGTAAATCTTCTAATGTAGTTTCAAAAATTCGCGAATAAAGCTACAGAAGATAAAATTTTCATGAATTCATAATTCAGTACTCATAAAGGGTTAATGCATTTAGGAGAGATGGGGGCACATGTGAACAAGGGGCAGATGTAAACATCGCAATTTTTCAATAGTTATTATAAGTTTTTTTATTTGAAAAAAATTACTAAAGATGACAGCACCTGTAGACATATGGTAAAACTTTTTTGAAGCTTTTTGACATTTTGTTTGTCCTCTGTAGCCAAAACACTGATTTTAGATCTCAAAAGTAAAATCTTAGTTCCAAGTTGGTAAGCGTATAACATTATTCATTTATTCATTTATTTGAATTTGAGTGTTTTAACATATACTATGAATACTAATAAATATTTTTGATAAAGTTATTTTTCTTCTAAAATTGAGAAATGTTAATGATTTATCAATTTAATAGAAGCAGCAATGTGGGGGCAATTGTGAACAGACAAGTTGGGGCAGATATGAACAGTACACAAGTGTCCCAATAATCATTCTGTGATTCTGTTCCTTTTAGTTAACTTAATGATAAATAATGTCAGTTCCATTATCTATAATTTTCCTGAAATAGAAAATATTCTCCCCAAACAAAGTTGATTTTGCTTTGAAACTTCATCAAACACATCTTGCAGCAAATACATAAAGCGCAGCAAGCTCGTTTACATTCAATTGTAATTTAAATAAATTTAATGTTTTCTAAGATGCAATAAGTGTTATATATTATTTTACTAAACAGTTTACAACAATATTTTTTATGCATTGTTAATACAAAAGTATTACTTTGAACAACTTTGCAAATTTTTCTGTTTCATTTGTTCTAAATTTGCAATGATGCTTACTTCCATATCTAAAACAGTTATGCATATGATGCTTTGAATAGAGATAGATATGAGTAATATTTTAAGAAAGTAAAATTTTTAAACTGATAACTACCGTAAAATCCCTATTGTAACCCCTCCCTCTTTCAAAAGCAAAATAAGTTATGGAAGGAGGGAGGAGTTATAGTCGAAATTTTCTTAAAATCCTTAGAAAACCCTTCTTTATCTATAATTTACAAGGAAATAAGGCAAATACAGCAGTGGGAATCTTTCGTATTTCGGCACATTTGAAATATATATTATGTAAGCGCCCCCTCCCTAAAATTTTTCCAAACAAAAACCCCTAAGCAAAATTTAAAAGTTTTAATTTCTTTTTTTAAATTGCTTCTTTCTTTATTTTTTTTTAGCAATACTTATTGAATCATCTAAGCCTCCACTTCCAAAATCGACTTATAATCTTTTGTTTATTTTTTCTTCATTTTATAATCTTTTGTTTAAACATATCGCCCAGAAACTAGAGAAATATATATATATATATATATATATATATAGAAACCAATATAAGATTATATTTAGCCTGAACCAGCGCACCCTCCCTCACAGAACAAGAAGAAAATAACTATTTGTAAAATTTTAACAAAACTAGGAAAAAATAATAGGCTGCGGCCTCATCGGCAGTGGATTATATTTCAAAAGCAGCCGAGCATTCAAAAAAATGTATATAAAATATGCATTAGTGGCAGTGGGTTTCGGCCAGAACAGTGATAGCAAAATCAAATGTTAAACATTCGATGGCTATTATCACATGCTCCCCCACCGGACCCTACGCCAACATTATTAAATGAATGCCTCAACTGGAACACAGTAAAAGATGCTAAAAATATGTTCGTTGAAAAAACCACACTCAACCAACTAAGCCACATTGCCACTACCCAAATATAAATCATAAAACAAACTTAACAAGACAGAGTCCAACATCCAATTAACCAATCCAAATTCATGTCAGGTCTGTTGCCAATCGACGTAGCACATCATCATAAAACCGTCCTTGAACAGGCTTTAGGAAATATGAGTCATTCACTGACGTCGAAAAGCAATTGATCAGTAATGAAGAAAATCTGCAAAATCTGAATATTTTTAGTATAAAATTTAAAGGAATATTGTTTTTGTAATACAGAATACTTTTAAAATGAAACAATTCCTTCTTAAACAGATGCTTATCTGTACAAATTCTGAAAAAGCGAAATATTTGACTAATAATTATATTAATATATATACGTTTGTAAATATTGGAGGACCAGTGAACAAGTTGATTAACCTGAAATTGAAAACTATTACGTTTATTGTAGATTGAAATATGTACTTTGTTTCCCGCTAAAATTATTTTTAAATCAAGGTAATCAGCCTACAAACCATTATTATTTGTTTTCTTTAAAGTCAGGGAATCAGGATAAATTTCTTGAGAAATTTCATTAAAATCGCTATTGAAGTTTAACACGATCAAGTCGTCTATGTATCTGTAAGCCAGGAATTGGACGTCAGCTTTATTAATGCTGTACTGAAACTCATAAAAAAAAATTAAAATAAGTTAGCAGCTGTAGATGAGTAGATAGTACCCATCCAAAATTCCATTAATTTGTAAGTATATTTTAGAACCTGTATAAACGTAGTTGTTGTAAAGGCAAAACCGACATAATTTATTAAACAAGTTAGTGTTAAAATCTGTAACATCTATATGTATATATATATATGTATTCTTGATATATATGTATACGTATATTTATATATATATATATATATTTCTTTATGGGGATTTTCACAGGTAATTAACTAATGATTACGATGACAAATGAATAACAGAATAAAAAGCATGTCAAAGGATGTTTTTTCCTTGTGTTCACATGTGCCCCACGTGTGTTCACAACTATCCCGCTGATGGAGCATATGTGAACAATTTTTTGAATTTATAAAACTATTAAAAAATGTAAGAAGAACTATATAGGTGATTTTTAAAAAATTACCGTGTGTAAAATAAAGTTCTATTTACCATATTGAGTAGGTTTTATTTATAGAAATTAATCCAGTCATGAGAAAAAGCTATATTTATGCGAACAGTTCACAAGAGTATCTCCCCTACTTATGAAATGTAATAGCTAACGAAACTTTCTAATATTTTCACATTTTAAAGTACATAAAAATTATTCGTTTGATAAGTTGGAACACATTTACGTATTTTAAATGTACATAATTTCCACTTAAAGGTTATGGCTCTCCAAATAAATCAATCGATAATCTTAAGAAATAAATGGTTATTTTTAAAATGTAAAAGCTGGCATGTCGAAGTGGGAAGCTATATTTTTGACATATTCTTCTGTGGATTCAACGCTTCATAAAGCAAGGAGCATCAATTATATTTCTACAGAAATGCCATTTACAAATATTTTCAAAGCGTTATTCTTGAAGATATCAAATTGTTATACAGACAATAAAATCCTCAATGTGGCCATTTGTTATGTTTAGATGCAGGTTTGCTTCTTAAAGGAGGGGGAAAAAATCAGAAAAATATATTTGATCTGTCGAGGTATATGTACGTTTTCTTCAGTAATTTTAGTGAAATAAAATTATTCATTATAAAAGATAACACAATGCAGCTCTCCCAAAAAATATTTATGTGGATTGAAAGAATTTTAAAGAATGCCTTTAACTACCTTAAATATATAAAATCCTAATGAAACGAATTTATGAAAAGACTTTATGAAAGTGAGATGAAACGACTGATTATGTTTCATGGCGATTCCTCTTAAAATATAGAATATTGTGCGGTGAAATTAAAAACAAAAATTTGTATTGATCTGCAAATTAAAAAACTGGTATTATAATTTCAAAATTTGAATTAGTTTTCTAGATATTTTTTTTTCTAATTTTAAACACTTTTCTCTAATGATGACAATTCAAATTTTAATCATAACATTTTTTTTTTAAATTTTAGAAAAGGTTATTATGGTAAACTAATTTAGCGTTTCCCTTAAAAGTTTGCTAAGACTTGTATTATGCTACTTTTATTCATAACACAATTTACTTGAACAATCTTTTTTCAAATTGTAAGATTCTGAAAGAGAAATCAAGAACTCGGTATTTTATGTTAGCGGGACGCAGGTAATAAATCGCCAAACATTTTTCGGGTCACATTTATTTTTTTGTATTTCATTAATTTCATTTAAAATATAATCCTTTCATTCATTTTATTTAAAATAGAAAACTTCCATTTAAAACTGAAACATTTAAAATTAATGCCTTTCACTTCTTTCTTCTTTTTAAAGGAAACGAAAAGAAAAATATTAGGCACAGATGTCATATACGCACCGGGGTACCTAATTGGCGCCAAAATGGCGTTATTTTGCTTGACATGGTAACCCGGCGATAGTTGTTTATCTATTAATAAATGTTTATTTATTTTTATTCTCTTTTTTAAAATTGTATAAATTATTTTGTTCTATAATTATTAATTATTTTTTGTATTTATTGTATTTCATTTAAAAAATAATATAAAGTAATTAAAAAAACATATGTAACTGGTATTCAAAAACTAGGTTTTCGCCAAATTGTCGTAAAAAAAATCACGCCATACCCGGAGCGTTTATGACATCTGTGCTAAATATTAAATAATGCAACAAACTATGACATTTAACTTCAACTTCAAAGCAATGTTTTAATTTACCACTCGAAAAATAAAAAAAATGCTAACTGGCGAGTTAAAAAATTGCTATTGACGAGATTTGCACCCGGCTAACATAAAAGTGCCAATAATTCTTTACGATCATGGGAACTTTTATGTAGTTTTATCCGAATTTGTTTTCATTTTTAAATCAAAATTGAAACCTTTCATAAGAAAAGCGAAGGGATCAGCGCGTAATTGTTTATGGCTGTTACACGACTTGGACTACTATAGTATAGGTGAAATGATGGCGATTTTTTAATATTTGGCGACTAATCACCGTGTCTGGCTAACATTAAAGTACCAAAATGGAATATAAAAAGTCCTTCCGGTCAGTGCCGGGAGGAAGAGGTAGCTTTCATATTCCTTATTTTTAAAAAGCCAACTTTTATCATTCAAACACATGAAGCTCAATTTAGTGGAAACTGAATATAGGAGATTCAATACTAATTTTTATCAATATAATGAATGAGAATTTCGTGAAATTAGTCAGCTTTATCCAAGCTGCTTTTCTTTAAAGTAACTTATATTTGGCTGCCAAACTCAGCGATTTCTTAAAGTGCCTGCCATTTTAAGACAACATGGTGGATGAGGCTAACCAGTGAACTTGGTCGAGTCCTTAGTAATTGCTGTGCACATGCTCACTCACATCGGAATCGGTTGATATATACGAGTGCTGTCGCATGCAAAATATCAGATTTTTCAAAATGTTACCCACAATAGAAATTGAAACTGCTATATCTGAGCCATTTTTTAAGGTAAAGACAAACAAAAAATACTCCTGAATCCTTATATCAAGGTCAAATACTTACAGGCGAATACGTGTGTTATCGCGTGACAAATACAAGATCGTTTCAAAATGTTAGCCATGCTAGAAATTCAAAGTGCTATAATTCAACCATTTTTTAAGATATAAACAAAAGAACAAATTTTCAGAAACAAAAACTGCTTTGGAATCTTTGTATCAAGGCCAAACACATAAAACAATCTTTTTCATTTTCCAATTTTTTAATACCTCGTTTTAAATTTTAAATTTAATTTTTTTAAAATGGCAACCCTTTTGAAACAAGAAGGCGAATGAAGCTGGCCAACGAACTCGGTCGAGACATTGGTATGTACTATGTACAGACCAAGTTACATCCAAATCGGTTCATAAATACGCCTGTTATCGCGTGACAAAATTCAGGACGTTTCAAAATGTCAGCCACGCTAGAAATTCAAAATGCTATAACTCAGCCATTTTTTAAGATATAGACGAAACAAAAACTGTTCCGGAATCTCTGTATAAAGGTAAAATACATAAGAAAGAAATATTTTTCCATTTTTAATTTTTTGGTACCACATTTCAAATTTTTAAATTTTTAAAAAAATTTTAAATGGCCGCCATTTCGAAACGAAACGGCGGATGAAGCTGGCCAACGAACTCGGCCGAGACATTTGTATGTACTATGTACATACCGAATTACATCGAAATCGATTCATAATTACGAGAGTTACAGTGTGACATAGGTCATATATATATATATATATATATATATATATATATATATATATATATATATATATATAATATATATATATATATATATATATATATATATATATATATCAATTTTGAACGGAGGGTGGTTTCGGGGTCTGGGGGTCATGATCTATGAAAATATACCAAAATTTTTTAAAATCCCTTTCCTCCGAACGGCTACAATAGGTAGCTTTTTGTAATGAAAGCTACCTAAAACCTGGAATATAAAACTCGAAGTGGTCCGCCCGGAACTATTGATGATAGTCGCATGACATAGGCTATTATTATAGATACTGCTTTCACTTTTAACCCCTTGAGGGGCAAGCAATTACGTTTCTGTAATGTCGAATTCACACCGAAAACTGCAAACAGATTTATTTTAAAACAAGGAAAAGCAATTTTACGACTTTTTTTTTTTTCCACCCAAGTTAGAAAATAAAAATTAATCAATTTTTTCTGCTCCAAAACTTCATTAATCGTAGGTGGGATAAAATATATCCCACTTCCCCTCAAGGGGTTAAAAACAATTTTCTAATATATCTAATATTTTCTAATATATTCGTTTATAAATTCTGGTGTCAGACCATTATTTCATCAGTTGATGAACTGAATTTACCGCGCCAGAAAGGGAATTTTTAAAAAAATTTAAATGGCCGCCATTTCGAAACGAGTAATTACGTCACATTTTAAATGGCCAAATAATAATACTGCCAAACAATTTAAATATATATGCGGGACATTAATTGCATGGTTCGATATGATCTTTTTAATTAATGTTCCCAATTCTAAGACACCGCGAATAATAATATTTTCTAAAAACAAAAGTAAAATGTCTGTATTGTATTATGTTAATCGTTTTATAACGGTGTTAAAAATACCGGCAGGCAAAGACTCTGTTTACTTAATTCATTTTATTTTGGCTTAATTCAAATGTTTAACTGATCTTCTTTAATCAAACACGAAAATAATCATTGGATGTCTTAACAGCAATTGATTCGGCCATAAATTTTCGCAATCAATGGCAATTGAATGGAAACCCGTTTACAGGGAGATCGCCATAGGTTTTTTCATTATAATTCAATTTTCTCTACTCTTTTTAAAGCCGATTAAAGTAGCATGTTTTTAGATTCTGCGGTGTCTGAACGGTGGTTGGCGAGCGTTGCTTGCAGAGGCAGATCCTACCTATTTAGAATATATTAAAGCTAAAAAAGACTATTTTGCTATTCCTGAAATTTATTACAAAATGCATAATTAATTTGCCCTGTGCATAACTGAAAATACATAAAGTATAATATTTGTATTAAAAATTTTCTACGCTATCTCTAAACCTTTTTGAAAAATGTAGGTTTATTTTCTTACTAAAAAAAATATTTCATTAGTATAAATTATTTGGGAAAATTCGTATGATATACTTAAATTTTAAAATATGAACATCGATGTCTCAAACACTAAATTAAGTTTATTTAGACCCAAATCATGTACAAAAAATAGTAATAATTGAATAGCTGAGTGGAAGAACATGTTATGCTACATTTTCTTAAAAATTATTTTATCTTTTGGACGAAGGTGTTATCAGGTATTCTATCACATGGTAAAGTTAAAATACCAAAGTTCTATTTAACCTTGAAGATTTAAGACATTATTCATTAATATTTAATATTTTAATAATCCAAAGAATATTAACATTTTTTAATATTTAAAAATTAATAACGATTTAGTTTTTTTGATAGAGTTTAGTATCACACCTGTTAATATTTTAAAGACATGGTATCAAACAGAAAATAAATCATTAAAGTTGACAACAAAAACATTCACATCAAATTTCTTCAAATGTAATTTTTGTTACTTAACATGTTCTTCCACTTAGCTCTTCAATTATATTACTTAATAAATAAGTAACACCCATGTCATAGCTCTTGTTCTATATCATGCAGTATAATATTGTATAAATTTTATTTGTATAAATTATTTGGGAAAATTCGTATGGTATAATTTAATTTTAAAATATGAACATCAGAGTCTCAAAAATTACATTAAGTTAATTTAGACCCAAATCATGTACAAAAAATAGTAATAATTATATTACTTAATAAATAATTTTTTATTGAAAAGCATTTTTATTGAAAATTTAAACAAGTCAATACGAACAAAAAAAAAAAAAAAAAGATCACATTAGCTTTACCCAACCACATTTATTCTTAATACAGTAGATTCGTCATAATTCAGTTGGTTAATTCGAATTAAGCATAAAGCCGCAAAATTCTGGATTAGAAGTAATTTTCCAACTTGAGTGAAATGTTTCCAGACTGGGGCTGGACACAGAACCTTTGGCTTTAATTGCCAATACTCTACTATTTGAGCCATCTAGAGAACACATCAAACAACACGAAATTCGCTCAGATCAATCATTTCAGTCATGGCATCTGGGTTGTTATTTGAAACAGCACAGAAGAATAAACTGCAAGTAAAGGAACGCCTGTGTCCTCCAGATAGCTAAAAATAGAGTATTGTCAATTAAAGCTAAGTGTTCTGGGTTACAGTGCCAGTCTGGACACATTTTCGCTGAGATGGGAAAATTACAACTCGTTTGAATTATTTACCAATATTCGAAATTAATCTCGTTTGAATTATTTACCAATCAGATGATTGTGTTAAAAAATAATTAATATTAAACTAGTTCGTTAATTTGAGTTTATTTTATTAGGTTAATTCAAATTAAAATTTTTGAAAAAGAGAACTCTATGATATTTCTAGAATTTTTTGAATATCTGAAATGCACAACTTCAGGGATTACTATAGATGGCTTCATTTTATTTTTCTAAAGTGCCAGATTAGATCATTTGCAGTTCAAAATGTTGAGAAGAGAAAATATTTTCATCTTTTCAAACCCTTCACCACTGCACAGTAGGGTGGAACTAAAAAACGAAGTTTCGAATTTTATATTCTAATAGTGATTATTTTTTTTCTCTTTTTTAACTTCAAAAAAAGAAAATATTTTACTTTTAATTTTAAAAGATATTTTCCGGTTCCTCAAAGCATCTGATTTTCTATAAAAAATGAATAAAAGTCAATAATTGCATGAAAAGTGTTTTAACCTCATTGTTAACTTTATATTTTGCAAAATTAAAATAATGAAGTGTTAATGTCCTGTAATACAGAGAATAATTTAGATTGAATGCCATGCGAAAGCTGGCTCCACTTTATTTGACTTTTGTAGAAGCCAGCGCAGCGGCTGTCGGCTTTGTGTGCTGTTTAATTGAAGAAGAAAGGTGACATACTGCTATCGATTCAACAACCTCATGGATAGGTACTGTATATTTTTATAAAGCATCTTTTAATACGTAAAAAGGCAAGGTTATGTTTTTATAAATTGAACTCATGACCACTCCAACAATTTAAAGAATATAATTCAAAATATAATATATGTTTTAGTATATTTGTTAAATGTACCCACTCACACTTTTTAAACCATGTGCTCATTAAGCTAAAATTATGGAGATTAACGCTTGTATTATGTTGATATTTTCTACTTTATGGACATCAACGCCATGCCTTAAGATGACAAGGTAGTTGATACAGGGTGTCCCAAAATGGAGTATCAATTTTTAAAAATGAATAATTAACAAACGAATAGAATTATTAAAAAAATTCTTGCAGGAAACGAATGTTTGAAGTCTGGAATTTTGTTGAGAATGCTTTATTATAATAGTTCAAAATCTGAACAACAGATGGCGCTACAGCACTTTTTGTTGGCTATATGAACAAACGGAGCATGCGAAAAGACCAGACAGAAGTAGACCTGGTCAGTGAAAGTTCAGTTGTAACCATTTCAAGGGAAACGGTAGTTGTCGTTGTATAAATTCTTCAAAATTGTGCATTCGTTGGCCATATAGCCACCAAAATGTGCTGTAGCGCCATCTGTCGGTCAAATTTTGAATTATTATAATAAAGTGATCTAAGCAAAATTCCAGACTTCACACATCCGTTTCCTGCAAGAATTTTTTTAGTAACTCTATTCGTTTGTTAATTATTCATTTTTAAAAATAGGTACTCCTTTTTGGGACACCCTGTATTAGTATCAGTGTATTTGAGTGAATTTGTTTCCAATTACATTAATAGCTTAAAATTATTATTTAGTTTTATTTATTTCATATAATGTAAAATTTGTATATATATAACGAAGAAAACACATAAACCTATAAGTTCTCTGTTTAACATAAGCTGTGCGTTTTTAAAATAAAACTACGTTCTTTATAACATGTGATGTTTACAAAGTTATTAAACTTTTATATTATGTTGTTTAGATATATATCTTTTGTGTTTTATGTTTTTAGAGATTTTCACTATAGTGAAATATCTTTCATTTCAGCAAAAGAAAGTTGCAATTTTGTTTTAAATTTATAATAGTAAAAATAGTGATTTGTTATAAATGAAATTACTAAATAATCTCAGCTATATATCATTTGTGTTTTATGTTTTTAGAGAGTTTTACTATAGTGAAATACCTTTCATTTCAGCGAAAGAAAGTTGCAATTTTGTTTTAAATTTATAATAGTAAAAATAGTGATTTGTTATAAATGAAAGTACTAAATATTTATTGAGATTTGGAAATAATTATGTTTTATTTTTATACGTTGCTTTATTTCTTTCGAAGCACATCAGAGGAAGTGTGAAAATTAAGAAACAAATTGAAAAAAGCGGTCTGAAATAGGAGAAACAGAAAGAAAAAGAAGACAGCTAATAAAAAAATGACAATTTAATGCATGAGGCGGTTCACATTTGTATTTTGTTACGATTTTTTAAATGAAAAACAATAACGTGATTCAATGCAGTAATTATTTTTATTGGAAATAGTAAAAAGTCAGAATGGTATTTAAAGTAAGTATTATCAACTCCATGGACATTAATCTATTTATTTAAAAAATAAATAAAAGAAAAAAACAGCATGATCATTTCTATTGCTATTATTCAATTCCTACTATTAGTTCACACTCTCCCTATATTTATTTATTTATATATATATTTATTTATATATTTATCTTGTTCAAATTTTCGATCGTTAATAAAATACTCATTATTCATCCTATCAAGTTGAAATAATTTTTTTTAAACTTGTACTGGATGACAATTGATGTTAATACAGTTTTTTCAAATATTAATTAATTAATTAAATTTTAATTAATTAATTTTAGTTTTGCATGGGAAACAAAATGGCGGCCATTGGTTATTGAAGGTCAATGAAAGTATTTTCAATAAGGGGTTACCATAGAGGGACCCTGTTCTGTCTCCAAATACCGCCAAGTTTGTCGCCAACTTGGCGATATATCGCCAAATTTGGCAACCAAAATAAGTCGCCAAAAGTGACGCCAACTTGGCGATATTTCTAATATTTCGCCAAATTCCCATAGAGTTCCATTGTAAACCTACTTGCTTATAGAAAATCAACAAATTGAGATATTTTAATGCAACAAAAACTAATATTAGCTTAAGGGATTATATTAAATTTTTTTTTGATGACCTAAGTAGGAATTGACTTTAAAAACAAAATTTTTATATTACTTGTTTTTATATTTAAGATTCCTATAGTCGTTGTAATAATATTTTTCATAAATTTTGAAAAACATTTTTGTAATAATTTTTTCGCTATGAAATTGGCCTAGTTTTGGAGAATGACACATAAGAAACTTGTATTATGCCATGTAACTCACTTAACTCATTAAACATATATTTGCTGCTAATGAAAAAAAAATGTTTAAGTGACTGAGTTTAACTATGGGGATTCTAATTCTCCTGAATATATCATGTGTTTCTTATACAATTTTATTAAAGAACTAACACTTAAAAATATTTTATTCAACAATATTATGTTAGCACGAACGGCAAGTATGAATTTCCAATCCTTGAAAAAGTAATTAAATGCGCAAATTAATTTTTCCGTTACGGTCTAAATACTGATCTTTTTGTTTATCAATTATATTCATGTCTTTTTCTATTTGGTAACTCACAAACTAAACATATAAAACTGGTAAAAATTTGTAAACCCGCGTTTTATAACTTGATGGGCTTAAATATGTAACAAAACTACGGGTTGCTATGGGTTGTTTAAAAATTAAAATGATTTTGGATGTGCAGACTTATGTTAACATAAACTGCATAGAATTGTAAAGAACTACCTACTTATTAGATTTTTATGGTTATTCTTGCATTAATTAAAACAGATAGCCATAAGCATAGCTAGGATTGCTTTTCCTATGCATGTAGCATCAAAGATATACGATAATTTTACACTTTTAAAAAGTATGTAGTTAAACTGACACATAAAATACTGTCGATAAAAAAACGCAAGACTGTTATTGTATGCACCATAAAAAAAGTTTATTACATGAATAATGTCCTACATCCAAAATTTTTAAGTCATTCACTTTCTGTTTTTGGGAGAAATTGAAAAACTAGTGCATAAAAGCAATGTATATAATTTGATATTTAAAAAATGCAACTTGATATTGAAAACTACACACCAGAAAAAATGTAGCAGAAAATGTATAATTAAAAAATTGATAGGGAAAGTCGATGCATCAAAATACTGTTTTCTTATTCAAGTTACCTAATTTGATTAGAGTAGCCGAAATTAAAGAGCAGAAGACCCCCCCCCCCACCCCATCATTAAGAAACTTTCTGAAAGCCTCCCCGAAACGCTATGAAAAATTTCTGTGAGCGTGTAATGGAATATGAGGATATTTCATATAAGGTGTGTAATGTCATATGGACATTCTAATAGACTTGCAATAATGTAATTTTAAATGTAATTAGAAAGTTATTTCTGCATTTCTAGAAAACCGTGTAATAAAAGTTCTTTGTAAACATCCAGGTTTTATTTCATTATAAGACGTTTTATCTCAGTTATATTATGATATAGTAATGTGCCAATCTCTTCTCGTCAGTACAAAGTATGTGACTTTGTTCAAGATAATATTCGTTACCTCGCGGTATCAGATAAATGTATTACAAAATTATACTTATAGATCTTTAGCTTTGGAAACAAATAACCCACTCATTTGTTTTGGTTTAAGCAATATTTAAAATACATTACTCTTCAGAAAAAGTAATAACTGTTAAAATAATTGTATGTATATATATATATATATATATATAGATAGATAGATGTATTAAAAGTTAAATTAATTTCTCATAGCCATAAAAGTTTGTGCAAAATTTTCAAAATCGATATAACATTTGCAAAATTTGAAAGTGTTAAACACAACAACAGTAGCAATCTCTAATATCATCAAAAGAGTTAAAAAAAAAACTATTCTAGAAAACTTTAAGCCTCGTCTTCGTCAATGAGAAGGCACCTAACAAACCACACTTTCATTTTGAGTCCCTGTAGGTTTTCAAAGCATGTCGCGGTTGCATTCAACACAAAATTGCGCTGACTTTCGAAAAAATGTAAAATCTGAGATGTTGCGATTCCAGAGCTGAATGATGTAAGTAAAAAAGTAAATTGAGTTTATATAGCTCTCAAATCTTTTTAATATAGTAATAAGGTGATATTTCGACTGCAATAGGAACAATATTAATAAAATAAAAAAAAATATATGCAGTGCCGTAAGACAGATGAAACAAGCGAACTCGCACAGGACACACGTGAGAGGGAGAACCCAAAATGCTGTTCACAAGGAATATATTTTAAATTAAAAGACTTTCCGCCTTTCTAATGCGCGGTTTGGTGTTTATATTTTAGCCTTACTCAAACCTGAGATTCCTCTGCTTAACTACGAATGAATGCAGAACTGACTAATATTATCATCGTGCTTCTGTTAGCTTTCTAAACTTAGGTTAGGTTACAGTATAAATACAGCAACGTCGCACTATACTTGTGTAACTTGTGCAACTATACTTGTGTTTTCATGTGAATCTGTTTACCAAGTGCCATTTTTTTCTCATTTCTTTTAATGAACATTGGACAAACGGTTTGGGATACGGTAAAACGGAAGATATATTCTTAAAGTTTATATTTTTACCCCTCAAAAGAAGCATTTATTTTGAAACGATATCGTTGTTAACTCATTGAAAAATAAAATTAAAAAATTGTCGACTTCACGACAAACATTTTTCTCCTTAAGCCAATTCCTCCCTCAAATGCGCATTTTAGCCGTTCGGTTCTTTGCATTGATGTCCACAAGGTCTCTTTAAATACCAAATGGATGATGCTCTGTATCATTGTAAATTATTTTTTTCCCTCTATCTTTCCGTTTTCGAGATAGGAATGATAACATCGCAGCTTTCCACCAGATTGCGCCGAGGCAGTTTCATTCAGCAGCGTATACCTGCTTTTGTATACCTAGACACCACCTTTATGAATATAGCAGCAGCCGTTCCAAATTTAAGAGAGTGGCAAGTGACTTTAGTGGGTATGCTGTATTGCGTTTGAGAAAGTTGTTAGAATCACTATGAGTAGTATTCTTTGAAATGAAGGTTGGGAAGTGATCACTGTCGTGCAGGTAATTTTATAAGCTGAAGTTCCAAAAAAGATAGACTGTTGGGGAGTATATTGAAAGATCTACTGCATACAAAGTACGGGTTGGCTCGTGAAAATATAATTCATCAATGTTATTGAGCACGTTACTATCTGTTGGTACGTGGTATAACTTTCGTAAAAGAAATCGAATTGCCATTTAATTGATGTATGTGTAGAGATATACTTTGGAATGTTCGGTATTGAAAATGAAGTGCATAACATTTATAGTTCGCCTACAATGGCACCGAAAAGAATGCTGGTACATTGTTGTCTATGGCGAAAACTGATTGTAATGTATTTTATTTATCTTACAATATTTCGAACACATAGAAATTGATATACATCACAGAAATGCATTCTAAAGATGCATTCTAAAAAATAAGGTGTGCGTAGATGTTAGAATTTATAATTCATTTTTAGGGACACACAAAATAATTCAGTGATAGACTATTAGCAATAATTACTGGAAGTATATTTTCAGCTGCGATATACTTTATTAAACTGAAATAATAATTTGCACATTATTTGGTGTGTTTCTGTATATAACATACAAGGCTGCACAAAATAATCTGAGTATATTTCCGCTAATTGCTGAACGGGAATACGAAATTTTGTTATGTGTTTACTAGTTGAGGTAATTTTTGACATAATATGTGGTAGATATAGAAATCTATGGGTTCGGAATTGTGTGTTCGAATGTGTTATGCGTTTTGCAAATTAGAAATAATGAATGCATTTTATTATATTAGATTTTATATAAATTATGCACATATTTTAAATACGTAGCACTGGGTTAGGCACATTAAAAGAGCAAACATCAACACAATACGGAAACATACATAATCAAAACTTTTTAGGAACTTATCATATGTATATAAAAAGTAGTTCTTTTAAAAGAAAGGTGTAGGAATACTTATCCGTAAGTTTGGTGCTGGCGTCTATAGACCTTTAACCTATTCAAAAACACTACATAATATTTCACATTATTAAACTTTAAAGTTTTGTTATACTATTTATTAGGTGTTTGGAAAGTGTTTCGAAATCCGTGCTTCTTGCGTGATTTCTTTATAGCTTTTTACTATATAAATTTCTCTAATATAAGAGAAACCAAATAAAACAAACTTTTGTATTGAATAAAAAACAAACACTTTAAAACCCTTCTATCGATTGCTTAATTTTCAGGATTTCATTAGAGAAAAATTGAATTACTGACGGTACAAAAAAATATTCATCATAACAATTTTTGTAAATATTAAGTAAATCAATACATTTGTGAAAATATTAATATTCCATCTTTAAATGCAGTTATGTAAATTGCTTTATAAAAACAAGAGCCTAAAAAAGTTATATAACCATCTTTTTTCATCCATTTTTCCTTTTTTTCACTAATGAAACTTTTACTGAACACTACATACGGCGCAATAAATATCTTGAGTACTTAAACTATTTTAGCGCTTTGTTATCATTTCCCTCGATATATCAAATAACAATAAATATTTAATCATTAAATTAATTTTTTTTATTATCTTTCGCAGGAAAAAAAAATATTAAATGGAAATGGAAATTATGAAAACAAAATTTAATGAATATGTTTTATTAAACAAATAATCGCAATTTTTTTATTGTAAATAGCTTTTAAATTTCAATGAAAATCTAGTGGTATTTAAACATTCTTTATTAGCGAAAACCTTGCAAATAAAAACAATCCAATGCTGAATTAATATTCCCTCTATTGAACTAATAATTTTTCTTTCTAAAATATTTTAATTCAATTTGTTTTCAAGTGCTCAATAAATTATGTTATATGTTTCTACTGAGATACACTTATGTGGATGTATTAAGTGATGAAATAATTATGTCAAAGTAAGAAATGCAAATAATGTACCTTTAAGGAAAATAAATGTGGTGTTGATCACAAAACGGACTTGCAGTTGAATGTAATTAGCTCATAATTTTTTTCATAGATTACCTTTCATTGCAATCAGATGATCCAACTCACAAGTTAGTTAGCGCACAGTGGGACAAAAGATACAAAATCTACAAAATTAACCAAAACTGTAATATATATATATATATATGTATCCAAAAACTTCATAAACGCACTATATACATTTCAGAGTTTATGAGGAATCAGTCAACGTAACAAAAATCCAACATAAATCGTTCAATAAATCTGTCTGTTTTATGGAATGCTGCATAAATGTGAAATTTTGACAAATTGTTTTGTTAGAGCTAAAAGTTGATGATTCCATTTTAAAATGAATCTTTTTTTTTCTTTTACCATTCTACGTCATTTAGTAAAACACCGGTTAGTTCTAAAACACGTTTTTTAGCATTTTTTAAAATCTTTTGTTTATGAAAATACGTGTTTTCAATAGCAAATTTTACGCTAATGCGGTTAAAAAAAATTTCCTAGTTGTTCCAGAAAAGGGGATTTTTACTTTTTCCCCTTTAGGATTTGGTGATAGAAATTTAAAATAATCACATTCGTCCGAGTTCGATCGGCCGCAATCATGTTTAAACAAGTGGTTCCAAAATTCTTGATAAAATAGGCAGAGATGCCACTGGCGGCTTTTCTTAAATTATATTCGAACCACTATTTTTATAAGGGGAAATTTGTATAATTTTCTGGCACATGTTATTAAAATACAGTCGAACCCCGTTAATACACTAATTAAGGAACCGATCAAACTTGGCGTATTAAACATGTTCGTGTATTAAGATAAGGTCGCGAATTTTCCATCTGATTCATCCATCTAATAACAACCTATACGAATAAAATTAATCTTTTTGATATTTTTAGCGTTTTTAAAGCATAAAATGACATTTTATTTGTTTTAATCATTATGTGCTTTTTAAGCAGGAACGCTTGAAAGCTGGAAATTCAAATAAGTGTTATTGTCTTAGGTACAATTTAAATTTATTATGTATGACACATAAAATGGAGTAAAACTAACACAAGAAATTTCTGCTAACCATGTTAACTAAAACTAATGTTAACAAAATTAAAATCCTTGTTAACTATACAGAACAAATAGGGGGCAGTATTGACAATTATAAAAAATCCATATAAAAAACAAAAGTTAAAATCTAATAAGGTTAATAATGACACAAAAATTACATTTTGGCAGAATAGCTACCGGATCTGTCCAGGAAGTAATGAGGCTGATTCCATTGATATTTAGTATTGATAATTATAAAAAATCCATATAAAAAAACAAAAGTTAAAATTTAATAAGGTTAATAATGACACAAAAATTACATTTTGGCAGAATAGCTACAGGATCTGTCCAGGAAGTAATGAGGCTGATTCCATTGATATTTAGTATTGATAATTATAAAAAATCCATATAAAAAACAAAAGTTGAAATTTAATGAGGTTAATAATGACACAAAAATTACATTTTGGCAGAATAGCTACAGCATCTGTCCAGGAAGTAATGTGGCTGATTCCATTGATATTTAGTATTGATAATTATAAAAAATCCATAGAAAAAACAAAAGTTAAAATTTAATAAAGTTAATAATGACACAAAAATTACATTTTGGCAGAATAGCTACAGGATCTGTCCAAGAAGTAATGAGGCTGATTCCATTGATATTTAGTATTGATAATTATAAAAAATCCATATAAAAAACAAAAGTTAAAATTTAATGAGGTTAATAATGACACAAAAATTACATTTTGGCAGAATAGCTACAGGATCTGTCCAGGAAGTAATGAGGCTGATTCCATTGATATTTAGTATTGATAATTATAAAAAATCCATATAAAAAACAAAAGTTAAAATTTAATGAGGTTAATAATGACACAAAAATTACATTTTGGCAGAATAGCTACAGGATCTGTCCAGGAAGTAATGAGGCTGATTCCATTGATATTTAGTATTGAGAATTATAAAGAATCCATATAAAAAACAAAAGTTAAAATTTAATGAGGTTAATAATGACACAAAAATTACATTTTGGCAGAATAGCTACAGGATCTGTCCAGGAAGTAATGAGGCTGATTCCATTGATATTTAGTATTGAGAATTATAAAGAATCCATATAAAAAACAAAAGTTAAAATTTAATAAGGTTAATAATGACACAAAATTTACATTTTGGCAGAATTGCTACAGGATCTGTCCAGGAAGTAATGAGGCTGATTCCATAAAATTGTTTATCTGAAGATAATTTTACAGACACTTAATATTCTTCAAAATAGCCCCACGTCGTTTTTAACAACTCTGCCACTTATTTATGTCCTCCTGGAAGTCTTCAATTAGAATGCTGTTCAGAACATGGGTTACGTTTTTCTGAAAGTTCTCCAGATGACAAAACAATGACCTTTTAAGCTGCACACCAGGACCTTCTATTGTATAAAATGATCTAAAAATAATTAAAATCCTATGTATTGTTTTTGCTCCTATAAAATTTTTAATCGAAAGATTTTGACCAAATTTATGTTAAATTTCTATTAAAATACTTCTTGGGTGTGAAAACTGTCTGCATCAGCGTATTTATCGAACATTTCTCTATAATACCACCGATTTCCATATTTTTGTATGCAATAATTTTCTTAATATTAACGAAGAAAGACCTCCATTCACCAAAAATTCAAAACCGGTGGTGGCGGTGACAGCGTTAGTTATTTTTTTAGAATAGAGAGATTCGTCTGTTTTATTAATTATACGAATTTTGTAAAAAATACATTAGATATAGTAACTGTAAGAACTGAACTTTTACTACACTGATCTTTTTAAGGGAAGATTTGACTGCGACTTATGACTTTAAAAACTTTGCATTAGAATTATTCCTACTTTTATGAATATTTTATGAGTGCTTTCTTTTTACGAATGAACGAACTTTCACTTTTTCCTGCTGTACTATATTAAAAGTTTCAAGACTTTCATAGTAAGTCCAAATAATTTCTTATTTCTTTGCGTTTATATATGATTTGATATTTAACATCACTGTTTTAATTTTAAAACTTCTTTATAGGCAGAATTCGTACCTTTGTCAATAATAATAATCTAATTTATGTTAACTGTTACAATTATCTGAGTTCTTCATTTATATTTTTGCATTCAGTAATGCATATTTAAAATTTCATATTCATTATTTCTAAAAGTACCATAATCGATAATTTGTGCCCCAAATATTTTATTCGTGGAAGGACGAAGAAATCTTCCGTAGGTGGGTGGACTTATTAAACACATGTGCATTATATAAAAGAAAAAAAAAATACATTTAAATAACACTTTTACTCGGTACCTTTGTACATATCAGATTTTTATAATATGTGTTCTTTTTTAGATATAGGGTAGACTAGGGACGGTTGACCCACGTTTTACAAAATGATTTTTTATTTTTTAAATATTGAACGTAGAATAAAATTTTATATATCATTTTATTCATTGTACAATCAGTTATCAAAATAACGTAAGTGTGATACATAAGAAGTAACATGTAAGAGATACATAAGAAATTTGAAAAATGATTTATTTTAATCACGTGAAAATAATGGGTCAAGGCTCCCAACATATGGGACGGTTGACCCACTATATGGGAGGCTTGGTCAACTTTGTTTTATATTGAAATATTTGTGAAGAGAAATAAAATCAGTTTTAAAAAAGCAAAATAACTTTATGCTACATGCTTTAATTATTATAAAAAAAATATCTTTAAAAATATGATGTTCAACCAAAACTGTTTAGACGCAGCAGAGGAGAAAAACTTTGAAAGAGGATTTTGTCTGAGCAGGTATAAATGTACAGCAGGAAAAATGAAATTTATCATTTAAGACGGTATTCCGGTAAAGACAGGCTCCTTTTTCACAGGGTTTTATGTATTATTATGTCTGTATTTAGGAGCCACACTCCCATTTTTTTCCCTCCTTGTCTTACTTCCTGTGACACTCGACATGAGAACTATAGATGGCACATAGTTTGGCTTCATCTTACTGTATTCATCCTGGTGAAATTTGTCTACATACCTTCCTAATGTTTTTCAATCACAGCTATGTTCTTTTGCAGCCGCATGAGCACTTCACTTATTATTAACATGGTTTAACCCTTTCAGGGGCAAAGTACAATACTAAAATGTTGAAATAAATGACTGGCAACGGAATTTACGAACAAATTTATTTGGAAATGAGAAAAAAGCTATATTTAACATACATATTAAATGGAAAAGTTTTCAGCAAAATTCTGTTGCCACTGTGGAGTTTCGGAATTAAAATGAAGTGGTTTCATAATCATACCACTGCCCCTGAAATGGTGAAGACAGATTCTTGTATACTTTTTACTCATTTCTAGTCATTTTCATTGTTTCTATTTATCTGTTGTAAGTAATATTTAAATGTAAAATGTTCCTATCAACTTTACCATTTTACAGAAATTTTTCGCATCTTTCTTTAACTAGTTTTAAGCATTTTCTTTTCCACCACCTCATTTTATTGTAGTTTTACAGTATAAATTTGCAGTCTTATATATATATATATAACCTTTAAGCTTTCATTATGCACAGTGTATAATAAAAAGATTTCCAAAACCACTTAATTAAGGAAGCTATGAGCATCTGGTCAAACCTCCCTAACATTGACTTGTTCAAGCCTCCGCACATAGCCCGTTTATAAAGAATATCTCATTGTTATGTTAATCCTAACTTACTGTACAATCTTTATGCCTGTAAAGAGAGCCCGATATTTCTGCATTACTTTAAACCCACTTACTTAAATTTCTATGACATTTTAATCTGAAAAAAGCTTACAAAATATTTCTAAAAAACACAACTTTTAGTTTGAAAACTCCTCACAATTTACCAATTTCGATTATCTGTATGAAACGAAGATTGTTGTTTGAGTATTCCAGTAACTTTGGTTGACACCTATTGATACAACTCTGAAGTTATTTTAAATATTAAAATTCATGGGTGGATCAAGCCTCTCCTATGGTCAACCCTCCCTAGTTTCCCCTACATTAAAGAAAACTAATTGAAAGGACTGATTTATTTTTACATTGCTTTAATACATAAGAAGAATGTATTGGAATTCTGAAAATTTCGATTTTCGCTTTTTGATTGATTAACAAGTTTCGGGATGTCTTGAACATAATTTAAATATTTTTGGGAAAAGTGTGTCTGTCTGTTAGTCAGTGTGTGACAATTTTTGTGACCGCTTTATCTCAAGACTTAATGCATGGAGTTTGATAATGAAACCTCAGATACAGTTAGGCTTAGGTATAACTTAGCTTTAAGTTTATATCACCTAATAAGTGGAAATGCTATCCTTAATTATTTTATTCCATTATAGCTATATTCTAAGAAGGATATATACGGAATTTGATCAAATTGCATTAGACCTGAACAGAAACAGTTGCCGATTAGTTTTTAGTGTATATCGCTCAACAGGTGGAGCTGCTATGCTGTGTTTTTCATGACTTTCGTTTGCAATTTAATGTCCAATGATTTTTTATTTTTTTTAAATGCATTTTGTATTTTAAATGTATTTTCAAAATACACGTATTTTGTATTTTGAATTTTTTAAATTTGAAAAGTATTTTGTATTCTGTATGTTAAGTTGTAAAACCAATGTATTTTGTATTTTGTATCGAAAATGGTTTTTCGATGTATTTTGCCCAACTCTGTTCAGAACTATATGTGAAAAATGTAAAGGCAGGTAGATGGGGCCTAAATAAGCAGATTTCATATGGGAATGTGGGTGCGGAAATGCAGTGTTGAGGCAGTAGAGGGCGCTGATGTGTTCGGCGGATGAAAGCGCTCCGCTGACTTGAGTCGTCATTCCCGCAGTGATTTCGAGCATCATGCGTCATTACACAAATGCGAAGCTTGTCGCCTTTTATGTATGGGGGTGCAAAAGGAAATGACTCACACACACTGCACGCTTAAGAGCTCACGAGCCTGTTGAAGGACTATACTCTACAGTGCGAAATACTGCTTCTTTCACAGCAATAATTCTGCGATATCTTCCAGTGCCCGTATCAGGCCTCGAAGCATAAAACGACCTACTCGCGCACAACATCCCAAGAAAACGCTCAAATGTTCGAAGATCCAGCGGATTCCTACCCGGGAATCGTTCTAAGTACATCCTGTGAGCACCGCTGCATTTCCTTGCGCAGCCCCATACATGAAATGCATGTTAGCAAGCTCCGAATTCGTGTAACAATGCATGTTGCTGGAAATCCGTGTGGAGAATGATTATTCAAGCCAGCGAAGTGCTTTTATCCACTCAACTCAACAGCGCCCTCTATTGCCTCAACTCTACATTCCAGCGCCCACATTCCTATGCGAAATCTATTTATTTAGGTCCCCTCTACCCGCCTTTACATTTTTGACATATAGTTCTGAACCATCCTGACTATACAATACATATATATAATATATATTACATAAAATTTTGATTATAATTATGTAAAGTATCGGAAAATTGAATTTAAAAATATCCAGTTTTGAAACAAATTTCTTATGTTAAGCACATTTTTGTTTTATTTAATGGCGAAAAAGTTGAAAATAATTTAAATGTGGAAATTAATATATATGGAGAAGAATTAACTTCTTTTATGTACTGCTTATACATTGTTACCACATTATCGGAAGAATTGCAAGGACGTCAGTGTTACTTAGAAACATGTTTTAATCTATATTATAGGTTAAACAAAGTAAAGACCAATTAAATATGCATTTAAAACAAATTCTTTTGTGGCAGGTTGAGATGTAAAAATTCTTAAACATACATCAATCAGTTAAGGCCATGTTCTTATGCAGGCCATCACTCTATATCTTATAATGGAACGGTCTCGACCCGGCAATTGACAGCACATATCGGACAGTTTATGCGTCTTTAATTAGTGCAGATATTTTAGACTCTGAGACCACGCGTCCATTCTACTGAACATTTTTATTTTTTATGTAAAATACTTAATTTCAGTTGGAACTTGTAAATACTTGCTGTCCATTATACTAGATAGTCTAGTGCTGCTATCTGTACGCCGAAAAAAAAATGCAACTAAATATCCATTTTAATCATTTGAAAGTGGCAGGCAACAAGAGAAAGACTGTTGAAGGAAAGCAGACAGTTTTAACGCTATTTTTTTATATTTTTAAAAAGTATTGTGATATTAATGCTACATACATCTAATGTTAAGTGTTGAATCAATGAAATTACATCGCAGTTTACGTAATCTATTATATATTTTAGAGAATAAACAACTTTTTTTTTTCGAAGTTCATTCTATTGGACGTTAGGTCTTTATCAGTTGCTTTTATTCATATTGAACTCTTTTTGTATACTGAAGAGAGACATTAGTTTTTACTTAAAAATCAACACGGTATTGAAACAAATAATAGATACAGAAGTAGATGATATATAGTCTTAAATAAATAAATAAATATTTAAATATCATGCTAAAAATGTATCATTTAATAGATAAAATGCTTGTTAAATACATTGTTAAATTTTGGATTTCTGTGGGGTTTTTTGTGCAGCATTTGGTAGATATAGATAAACAAGCGTTTATTATGTTTTATTCTTGTTCATAACTATTTTTGGTATCATTTTTCTGTTAGTATACAGTTTATAATTGAATTAATAAATTTAATCATATTTAATTTGCAAAAAACTTTAAGAAAATATAATTAAAGATAACGGTATAAGATTCTAAACAAACACATTTTGATTTCTTTTAAATATCTCCTTAGCATTTACTTGCCAATTGTAGTAGCTGTACAACATTTTATTATCATTATTCTGACAAATAAATTACTGGTGTTGTTAAAAAACAAAACAAAATGTTATTAAATTTTCATTATTATTATTAAATTGATAAACACGTTTCTTAGTTAAAATACACTTTTCCTATTTGGTGATGCAAAAATTGAATTTAAGTGATATTTAGAAGTGACGTATAAACGATAAAAACACACTTCTGATGTCAGCAAAGTTTGTAGTGAAAGAAATAGGAACTTGGCGCTAAAAGGCTGGTTTTTGAAGCCTATGTAGCGATCTCATCTTACTTGATAATTATGAAAATAAGCAAGCATGTAAAATAAGTAAGCATGAAATGCAACTTGTATTTGTATATTAGTTTAAATATATATATATATATATATACACACACATATATATATATATATATATATATATATATATATATATATATATATATATATATATATATATATATATATACATATATATATATACATATATATATATATATATACATATATATATATGTATACATATATATATATACATATATATAGATGTATACATATATATATATATATATATATATATATATATATATAAATGCTAGCTTTTTATATTATTTTACTGTTCGTAAATTGTTTATAATTAAATTAGTTAATTTAATCGAATTTAAACAGAAATAAAAATTTTAAAAATATATAGCTGAAGGTAATAATTTAAGATTATAAATAAACTGCATCTTATTTCTTTTTAATTTCCTTTAGTATCCAAATGTCAATTGTGTTAACCGTGCCACTAGCTTTATAATTTTTTTTAGAAAAAAACTTTTATTAATGGGATAGATATTTTTTACCTCCTTTAAAAAAAAAAAAAAAAAAAAAAAAAAAAAAAAAAAAAAAACAATTTAAAAAGTCACTAAATTGATTTATACTTTTCAAATAAATTTCATCCAAAAATACTTTTTAACTTTGATAATGAAAAAATTAAAATTGTGCAATATTTACAGGTGATGTATGAACGATAAAAGCGCATTTATAATGAAAGAAAATGTAACTTAAGATAATAATTTCAGATTATAAATAAACTGCGTTTTATTTCTTTTTAATTTCCTTTTGGCATCCAAATGAAAATTGTTATAACGTGCCACTATTTATAATTTTATTTAGAAAAATCTTTTTTTGATGAGATAGATTTTTTTATTCCTCAAAAAAAAAACCATTTAAAAATCACTAAATTGATTTATACTTTTCAAATAAATCTCATGCAAAAATACTTTTTTCTCTTTGATAATGAAAAAACTATAATTGTGCAATATTTAAAGGTGATGTATGAACGATAAAAATACATGTACAATAAAAGAAAATTTTGCAATTACGAATTTTTCATTCAGAATCATGTAATTTAATAATATGGTTTTTACAGGACTAAGACACAATGTCAATTATATTGGACACGCCAAAATTCTCCATATTTTTTAGTTTAAAAAAATGAATATATATAAAGTTTTCTAGCTCCATAAAGAGCCTTAATCCTAAAAATGGTAAAATTTGTGCGAAAAATGCGAGTTTGGGTCTCAAGAGAATAAACGATACAGGCCTCATAATCATTTTAATGCCAGACAATATAAGTCTTGGTCTCTTTTTAAGATAATTTTAATTTACATGGCATATTATTATTACCAAAGCCAATCAAACTCTTGCTCTGTCGATGTTTTTTGTAAAATATGGAATCTATGAAAGCTGTGGTAAAGAGAGTGAAAGGTAAGCAAATATCTGTAGATTAGGCTGTTCGAAATTGCATCCCCGCAAACAGAACAGGCATAAAATGTTGTTTTACGAGAAGAAATCTTTATTTTATTCAATTTTGGTTGTGTATGAATACGTTTTTACCCTCACATAGAAATAATTGAGTGGAATTTATGAAATTGCTACATTGTTTCAGTCCTTTTCTATATAGTCAACGTGCACAGTAACACATTTCTGAAAACGATATTTCAAAGAGAGAGGGGAGGATGTATTCCAGGAGGCGCGGTAGTAGACTCAAAGGGGGTAATTCTTCTAACTTTTGCCAACCCTCACATGTGACATATTGTTGGAAAGGCCTGTGACCACTTATTTATTTTATGTACCTCCCGAGCCCCTCCCCCCAAATTTGACCTCCGGGGGGGGGGCATTTTTCAAACTTTTTCGGACATTTTTCATGCCCCTTGGGGGAGGGGCTTGGAAGGTTTATAGCTTGAATAAGTGGTCGCCGGTCTTTCCAACAATATGTTACATGTGGGGGTCGGCAAAAGTTTGAAAAATGACCCCTTTGGGTCTATTATTACGCCTTCTTGAATACATCTTCCCCCTTTCTTTGAAATACCAATTGCAGAAATGTTATTGTGCACGGTGACTATATAGAAAGGCACTAATACAATGTAAAAATTTCATAAATTTCACTCAATTATTTCTATGTGACGTCAAAAACTTATTAATACACCCTAGTGAATATCTGGTAATTAAAGTTAAATTAAACATTTAGAGATTTGTGGTTTTATTTATTAAAGATGCTCATCTAAAAGCCACTTTAAGGATTTTTTTTTCTTTTTCACTCTCCTGAACAATTAAACAGCTACAAGAGTATCCATGATTAAATTTCGTAAAGATGTGTATAAGTATCAAATAAAGTAACATCTAAAATGTTAATTCTGATTTAAGACAGTTGGAATCTCATACCTTAACGTGGCGTAATTTGATTCAGGTGCATTTTTATATTTATATGTGAGGGCAAAAACTTATTGATCACCCTCGTAAATATCTGGTAATTAAACTTAAATTAAACATTTAGAAATTTATGGTTTTATTTGGTACACATGCTCATCTAATAGCCACTTTAAGGAGTTTTTTATTTTTCACTCTCCTGGATACAATTAAACAGCGACAAGATTATCCATGGTTAATTTTAGTAAAAATATGTATAATTATCAACGGAAGTAACATCTAAAATGTTAATACTGATTTTTTACAGTTTATTATGATTTCAAACCTTAACGTGGAGTAATTTGATTCAGGTACATTATATATTTCTCAGATTTACAGAAGTAAACGAAAATTTAGAATTTAGATGATGATTCGTGTACAAAAAGAAATGGTCATGCTAATATAATCGTTGAATCTGTCGACAGTTTCTAAATTATTACGTCATCGCGTACACGATTGGCATCTGTTGTATGCTATATCTGTCTATACCGCAAAGTTCATCTACTTGAAGTAGGTATGTGGGGCAGTGCTGTAGAATAAAAATATTTCAAATACGAATAAGGTAAAATCTGTAGGAAAAACATAAAGTCAAATCTTTAGTCCTTGTAATGCTTCAATAAACGGAAGCTTCACATCTCCGCATAATCATTTCGGCTCCTGTCGCTAATGTAAGGATGAGGCAGGGGGTAATACACTCTCAGAAAAACTTTCAAAACACGGAACTTTTCCTTCAGTAGTGCTGCCAAAATATTACCGTCATTTAAAGAATGTCGATTTCTTTTTCCTGTTATAAGAGAGAAAAAATCCACCTATTGAAGATACTTTTATCCTTATTTTTTCCGTTGTAAAAGAGAAATCTTCCCGTTATTTGAAGAAACCACGATTTAAAAAAAATCTCACTTTTTCCTCTGCTGCCGTCTATGAATCATTAAGGGTGCTCATATACATAGTTATTGAGTTCATAATAAGTTCTGACTGATCTTGGAGCTGAATCAGGCACTCGACTGCTTCGTCTCGAGTAACTTAACCATTTTGCGGTTAATTTTAACCAATGTGATTTTGAAGTTAATTTCGTCGTTATAAGATAATGGTTGAGATTTGTACACTTATAGGATATTAGAAGATAAAAATATGAATAACACAGATTTTTTAATTTTAATGCTAGATGTAAAATATGAATAACACAGATTTTTAATTTTAATGCTAAATGTAAAATATGAATATTATATTTTTACTTAAATTCGAAAAGAAATGTTTGCTATTTTGAGTAAAATCGATTTTTTTTTCATTTAACTTCACTGTTATATATTTTTTATTTTATTTATTTATTTCTATATATTTTTTTAGGTTCGAGTATTTTATTTTAAGTTAGAATATTTTTTATAACTTTAAATAATATATTGCAAATAGTTTTAAAGTGAATGAGAAAATTAATTGTTACGTTTTTAAATTCGAGAGCATTATTTTTGTTTGTTTCGTTTAAAAAAATTATGATTTATTGAATTTTCAATTTGCATTTGTAAAATGAATTCAAACGTTAGTGTTAATAGAGTCAAGGAATGCGTAATATTTTACCCTTTTTTCTGACTTTCGGGAAGAATTCGCAGAAAAAGCACGTTTTCCAGGAATACGAAAATTATTTGTTAAAACATGAGGAATAATTTTGTGCAAAAAGACAAGTTCTTCTGAAGCATGCATGTTTTTCAATTGGCTTTAATCCAATTCTAAATCCAAAGAAGATTGAATTCAATGCTTAAAATGTCACTGATGGGCACACGAAGAATATAGTAATGGAGAAGAATATGATGTCATATTCAGTTGCGATTTTTGCAGTTTAAAGAATTCTACGACGGTTAGTCTAGAGTAGGGAGGCCTATACACTGTGGAAAATTTGCCACGGGTCTATTTTTACCACATGGAAGAAGACATGTGCAGTTTTGTTTTGTTAAAAGCAACAAAAATATATTTTTAAACTACCTTGAACAAGTATTTATTGATCAAAATAAGTTTTCAGGAGTTTGAAATGGATACCAATTTATGTACAATTTGGATAACAAAACAGTTTCAAGTATGGCCAAACATTCTAACACACGTACGTAAGTTAGTAACTCAAGATAACAAACAAATAATAAAATATATTCTTTACAATAAAATATAGGATTATATATAAGATAACTTTTTTCAGACTCATACAAAAATCCGGTTTTACCCTACTGGTTGGTAAAACCGGATTTTTGTATGAGTCTGACAAAAGTTATCTTATTTATAATCATATATTTTATTGTAAAGAATATATTTTATTATTTGTTTGTTATCTTGAGTGACTAACTTACGTACGTGTGTTGGAATGTTTGGCCGTACTTGAATTTGTTTTGCTTATTTAGAAAAGAGAAAGCCTTAAAAGAATAATTAGTACTGAAAAGGGGAGAAACGTTTCGGTCTAAGCTTATCTAAAACAGATATTACTTTTGGAATATTCGTATCAATCTTAATCCTCTTCCTGCACAACCCGAGATTTCCTCGGGCAACGTAAAAGAAGCAAAATTTGCGTAACCCGAGATTTCCTTGGGAATGCATTAATCCTCCTTGATTGATACCACCAGTTATTTTTTATTGTAAATTTTGCCTTATTTATACTGAGAATTTTCCCGATTAAATTATACAAAAATTTTTGTTTTGAAAAACCGCTGATAAAAGAATAAAAATTCTTAAAAGACGCTCGTTGCGAAGGGGTTGAATACGCAATTTTTGAAGCTATTTTGATAAAACAATTACGCAGAGAGAGGGTTAAGATCTGATGACGAAGGGTAAATATCGTTTTGAGCATTAGAACACTTTAAAAGGGATTGAAGCCTTTATTTAAAAAATTGACACATTTATATGTACTTTCCAAAGTTGTTGAAAAAAAGTAGTTAATAGTAAAAATTAATTATGATTTCAAGCTTACAAGCTGTAGAAAAAACATAAACTTAAAAAAACAATATTTTAGTATTTTATATTTTCGTAACTTCTATTTTCATTATTATAAATTTCTATGGTTGCGACATTATGAGTAAAATGCCTAATGGTTAAGGATACGTTCATATTACTATTTTAATCTAAAAACAAAATTGTTATTTATTATTCAGAAAAAGCCACCGGAAAAATTTTATGTAAATATTTAATTAAATTTGAAATTCTGCAATTTGCTGATGTAAGATATACCGCCTGCGAAATCATGATTCGATCCTGTCCCTATGACAGATTATGAAATTTGTTAAAATTAGAAATACCTTACTCACGTTAAAAAAAAAAAAAAAAAAAAAAAAAAAAAAAAAAAAAAAAAAAAAAAAACGTCGCTTAATGGTTCTGAGCATCATCTTGCTGTGTGAGTTTCGGTTTTTACGGATATACAAAATGTCTGTTTAGTGTAAATTTGATATCGTAACGATTTTTAAATCCTGCTTTTTGCATTTTACCAACTTATTGTTTTATATATTACATTTAATTTTCCTGGTATATCCTTTTTTATAATGTTAATTATACCTATATATTGATTATTTATTTGTATAAAAAATTGCGAGATGAATATTTATTTTTTTTAAACGGGTTTTCTTGGAAGAGCATGTCTGTATGTTTTCATGAAGCTATGCTAATCGAATTACATTCCCGTTAGCTTAAAAAAAAAACTGTTAAAATAAATGCAACGTTTGCAGAATTCTACTCTTTTACGATTTTTTAATCCTGTTGCCAACATGTAATTGTCTTTTTTTTCCCATTTAATCATTATTTTTTACTTGGTTCAAACTTTTCATATTTTTAGTTCTATCTATGAATTACTTAATTATTTGTTTTATATCTTTCTGTATTTATCCATCTTTATCTTTATCATTCTTTATTTGTTTGTCAATTTATTTGTTTACTGAATTTTTATTTTTAAAATATTGTATGGAGAGCAATTCTAAAATATTTTGCAAAATCATTGACACATTTTCGCATCAAATCTTGCCTATTTTCTTGTCAAGTATTTAAACCGCTGGCTTGTCAACAAAAGGAACCGGATTCTGCGGAGGAACAGGTGGAGGTGTGTTTAGTCATCCTGTGTAACAGGTGACATCAGTGTCTTAATAAAACAAACCTCATAAAAACTAATTGTATTCCAGCGAGTCTACTTAAAAATATTTATGCCTTTGTTTTAATCTACTGCTTTTAATAAAAAGCGTTTTTTCTTCGGCGGATTTCAGTTTAGTGCTAAAGCGTGGTATTTTATGGTTAATTTTCCCTAATCAGGTGCATAGCAAAATGGCTTATTTCATTGAAACTCACTTTAAAGGACATTGTAGTCATGCTTAAAACTCTTCGCAGTGTATCCAACTATTCGATGTTAGTGGAATGTATTCAATATATAAAGATATATTAATAAATACAATGAGGACTGTCATTTTCACCTATCTTCAGTATTTCTACTTTATGCGAAGAGCGGATGCAGAACATTGTTATTATACTTATTGAGACGTCTTTCTTATTCATTTTCAGTATTTTACAAAACTGTATGAAGAGCGGGAACATAATATAAAAAAGGTTTTTCAAACATTTTCTGCGCGTCAGGAAAAACACGGTCTGGAACCACTGATTTCAGAATCACGTCCTCTTTTTTTCGGTCGTACAAATGTGATGACGGAGTCCATAGTGAAAGAAATAAGACTTTGTTGTTTTCAACTACATATATTTGTATCATATAAAACTATACGGTATGTTTCTGTGTATGCCACGACTTCATGTAACACTTGAATAGGAGGTTTTAATACCGTATTTGGATAAAACAATGTGGATAGAAAATAACAGAAAAGGGGTTCAACTATGTTTATTTCTGATTAAATCTAACATTTATCATTAAAATGGCAGTATGCTCACGAACAGCTGTTTTATGGTTTTGAAAACTGAAATAGAATATTATTCCGACTTACAATAGTTGGAACTTGAAGTCGAAACGACAGCGATTGAAATACAATTTTCCACTGATTAAAGGAAAATAGAAGCAATAAAATTTTCTGGAATCTCGTGAATTTATTCACTTACAATAACGAAAATGTTACATAGAATTAATTACATGCGCAACAAATGCGTTCTCAAAGCAAAATTTTTTATTAAAGTCGTTTTATTAATTATCGTAACTTTCAATCTATAGTTGTTACAGATGCCTTGTTTGATACTTTGAAGAAAAGAAGAATATTCGAAATGAAGTTCAATGAAATCTCTCTCACTTTTTCTCTTAAAATAAGCTTTTGAGAGAAACGAAAGCTTATGTAGAAGCAGAGTGCCCTTTCTAAGCTTTTTTCTGTCGTTGGTAATATTTGCTTTGCCAAATCCATATCTTCGAGGACCTTTTCAATTGAACTTCTGTAATGTTTCGCTCGGAGCAGTTACAATATTTTCAGAAACTTAGGCTAAAAGTCATCTGTTTTTTAGATAATATTGCTTGCTGAATTAAATAAGATCATCGAGTATTAGTAGTAGATCAACAGATTTGAAAAGATCGCCAACTTCTTCAACTTCCATGCATAATTTGAGTCAAGTTCCTTTTGGGATAATTGCATTAAGTAGACCAGATATGGAATCCCACATTTCAAAATTTCCACTAGTCTCTACAAAGTTAAACGAGTATGGTTACCAAGTGTATCACATTGGTTTTCGCTAAACTTTATCCCAGGAATCCGAACTTATTTTTCTGCCTGATTTATTTTTCTCGTGTGCAATCTCTTACATCATAAACATAAAAGCCTTTAAAAGTTTTCAAAATGCGTCTGACCTTTACACGTGAGTTCGGATAGCGTCTGTCCTACGGTAGCATGTTTTCTTGGAGAGATGCTGTCCGATTAGCCATGTAAAGTTTAAATACAGAAAATTAATTTTCGACTTCAACCGATATAAATGCGTGGGTGAATAAGTCGGGGTACTAGTGTATATATATTTGTCGCCCATTATTTTTCCTTTATGACAAAATACTCAGAGACCAGTTGAAGTAATGTGTGACGAGTAATTTTCCACTTAGAATCGAATAAACCAAAATCGTTGATTTATTTTGCTGTACTGTCGCTAGGTGTTGTTAATAGGGCTGTGATGTAGCGTTAAATTTTGTCTATTTCCAGAGCATTAGTCAAAATTAAAGTTCTCGCGTATTATGTGCACCTCGATTTCAAAGGTTTCGAACATACACTATATGGCCAAAAATCATGGAATAGGGTAAAAGCACCAATAGTCGGCCACTTAAGTGCTTTCTTTTAGTATACAGCTCAAAGCGTAATTCTAAAAAGCAATACAACATTTTTAACAGTGACACATGTTAATGTATAGTTTTCTTTTACTGTTTCAGCAATTGTTTTAAATAAAACTGATTATACTTTTTATTTATAAAAAGCTAAACTTAAAAGAGGCAAAGGTTTAGTAGTCGGCCACTCAATTCTAGTGTTCGGCTATCACTGGACCAGTTGTCAGCCGCTTGAATGCTTTGTTATTTAAATAACTTAAAGTATAACTTTTATAAACAGAACAACATTTTAATGATAAAATGTATTAATATATTCTTTTCTTATAATGTTGCAGTAATAATTTAAAAGATTATAATAGTATTTAACACTTTCCAACATAGTTTAAAAGTGTTTGTGAATTTGGATTTTCTTCAGTCTGTCCGAGCTCTAACACTCGAAATATACTCGAATCTCCTTGAATTGTTTGTATGTTTTTGACGTTAACAATAGCACGATCGCTGAAAATAATGTGTGTAGCATTTATAGTTCATCTACAAAGACAGTCAAAAGTATTCGATGCATTACGCTCAATGAGAAAAAAATTGCTTCAAGTTTATTTTAATGATGTTGGTCATTTCAAACATAATGAAATTGATATGCATTTATGAAGTACATTTAATTACGCATTCTGGACAATATGGTGTCCAAAGAACTAATTATTCATTTATAGGGACGCGCAAAATAATTCCTTTACATAATAGTGTCAGGAAATAAGTGGTTTGCAGCGTATTTTAGTACTGTTATACTATATCAAACAGAATGAAATTGATATAGTACATTATTGAGGCTTACTACAACATACTTGTTGTATAACATCATATGCATAGCATTTATCGTTCATTTATAGGGACACACAAAAATTTCGGATACACTACTGTATCTTTCTAGTAGCGATAGATGCTGAAGAATGATTTTGTGTATGACATGCGTTTATAAGTTTAATTAAATCTTTGCTTAGTATGTGGTGTGTATAACTGATATAGATCATATAAAAGGCTACACAAAAGAGTTTGTAAGCTTTGCGGAGTATCAGCGTGAATGGCTTAAAAGAGGCTTTTAATTGAGTTATGCTCTTTCAAGCTGAACTATATTTAGTATACTAAGAGATGTTTGCATAATATAAATAAAATCATATACATGATCACATAAAAACTGAATACTGAACGTTACCGGACGATATGAAAGGACAGTCCAAGGATTATAATGTGTGGAAGTATGATTTCAGTAGTTTTAAACACATTTTAGTCTCAATTAAATTTTAGCTTAATATGTGCGACATATAAAAATGTGTTGGTAATATATAGGGCTGTACAAAATAATTAAAGTATGTTTACATATAGTGGTAGAAATTGCTGAAGGTGAATTTTTAATATGTTATGCATTTTCTTACTATACTAAGTTTTATCATGCTATGCATAGAATAATATACAAATCTTTAGATTAAATACAGGTCTGCACAAAAGAATTGAACTACTATTCCGGTTCGGGACCGTGATCTGATTTTCAAAAGTATTATGCATTTTCTAAAATATTTATTTTTTTTACAGTATTGAGCAGATAAATTTCATTAAAGAATTCTACAAGTCATGGGAAATGCTTTTGTAATATATTCTTGATGCATGATTTTTCATTCTTGTTTCTTATGGAAAGTAAAGTTAAAAGTACCAAATTATCTATATATAGTCTGTACATTTTATAGTAGTCAGCCTTTCAGATTTTGTGTTTAGCCATCGTAGACTCGGCGGCGGGCAGAGAAAAAATTATTACGTCATCTTGTTTCAAAATGAAATTATGATGTAGAACAAGATTGTTAACAGAGCATAAATGACTGATCTGTCGATGCATATCTTGGTATGATATTAGCAGCAGGGAGACCCAAATCGTCATTTTAGCGTTACTACCATGTCATCGAGTTTCGAGATGGAATTTTAATATATTGCATATCTCGTATAGTACAATGCAAAAATTTAAGTTTGTCTTGGGATTTCGTGGTTAGATATCAACAGAACGCGGCGCCAATTCTTCATTTTCGCGGTACAATCTCGTCATCGAGTTTCGAAATGTAATTTTAATAAGTTGCATATCTCGAATAGTACATTACAAATATTACAGTCTGCCTCGTTATATCTTTAAACTATATAAGCAGAATGAGGTGCTAATTCTTATTTTGGCGGTACTATCTAGTCATCCAATTTCGAAATGAAATTTTAACATCTCTATTTCGATTAATACGATTTAAGTATTTCAGTCTCTTCGTGGTATCTGAGCACTATACAAGCATAACGGGTCGCCAACTCATTACTTTGGCGGTGCTATTTCATTTTCAATTTTGAGAATAAAATGTTAATGATTAAAGCTATAGGTTAGTATAATACAAATGCTTCAGTCGATTTCGTGATATCTTGATAAGATACGAGAAAAACAGGGCGTCAATTCTTCCTTTTAGTTGTACTATTGCATCATCGTATTTCGAAATGAAATTGTAATATGTTGCATATTTAGATTAGTACAGTAAAAATATTGCTATCTGCTTCGTTATAGCTTGAAACGATTCGATCCGAATACAGCATCAATTCATCATTCTGGCGGTACTAACAGATCGAGTTTTAATGTGAAATTTTAACATGTCATAGACATTGATTATTGATATTCTGTGTAATGTATATTTTATAGTGACGGTTCCGTTGAAAATGGACAATGTTATCTTCATTTTTTTATTTATGTTCTATAGAAACAGAAGATGGGAATTAAAAACACAATAGTTAGCCTCTAATTAATAATATTGCTGAATATTGAGTTAATTAACCAGACAATAAGTTTTATTTTATATTATTGAAAAGTTGTCACAAATCGTGGTTTTGTGGTTATTGAAATATTGCAAATGATATTTATGTGCATATTAAAATTAGGAAGAACTTACATCTCCGCAGAAAGTTTAAATATTATCAATTAAAACGCAAGTTTGTAAAATTTCATCTTAATAACCCGTTAGATAATTGTGAGAAACATTTCACCCCTTTAGATTTCGATTATCTTATAGCCTACTTTGTGAGAGCATTTATGTCTTAAAAGTAAAACAAATGTAAAATTTCAGGTTTCTAGCAATAGACTCGCGATTTCTAAATAAATCATCATTTTAAGTATGCTTTCCGCACATTTCACACTTTAAATTTTCCATATTGAAGTAACATCTTCTGTGCGAGTAAGTAACAGATATGTCGAGTTTCAACCCAAAATTTAAATTACTTGTTTTTACTTCTATCCCTAACAAGTATAACTTTTTGATTAATATATCTTTTAAAATTTGAAATCTATCATAAATATTATGTGCACACATTTACGTTTTATAAATAACTGTCATTTAATATTTCAAGTCTTTAATCTTAACATTTTGATATTAAGCATAATTTTCAACGTTTTTTAGAATATTTTCTACTCATTTCAGCCTTTTGTATTTCTCTTTTTTTAGAAACCATTTTTCACTTGGCATTAAAAATTATCTCTTTGAAAAACTCCATGCCAAGTTTTACATATGTAACACCCTCAGTATTACAAAAAAAAGGATATTTTAGAACGTGTTTTGCTTCTGCAGATACTGCCACCATCATTTTTTAACTTTTACTTTTAAAAGTCACTCGGCATTTCCAAAGATTTCCTCCTACAAAAGAAACAAACAAACGTTTATCCTTTATAACATTAGTACATTAGAAGGATTCACGCTGGTCGATTTTCCCAAACGAAATGTATCGGTAAATTTAACCTTGTTAACAATATTAAATTCACAGTTTACCTGTTTTAGTAAATAACGGTAGAATGATATAATGTAATACACTAAAACATCTTTAAAACATTATATAATTAATAATGAAAATCTCATCAAAATCGTCCAGTGTTTTTATTAAATGCTAATACTTCACAATCGAGTTCACCTGATTATAGAACTTTCCCCCGTGATGATATAACTAACTAACGTAGAATGATATACAATAAACGAAAACCTTTCCTGAAAAAAAAAATATCTAACTAACGATGCAAGTTCCATCGAAATCTATTCAGCAAAACTAAAGCAGCTGGAACGAAATTATCAGTTGCATTTTATATCTGGTGTCCTGTAATATATACGACAGTATGAGTAATAACGCCAAGCGCTAATATTAGGCATAGTTATAAAGGAATACGGGAAAATGCACTTTAGCTTCTGCGCTCAAAGGCTCTGAGTCATCTGAATCACAAACAACAGCTAAAAGTTAATTTGTTATATTTATAGACCTTATCGCTGGAATAAGATCGTAAGAGTCAACGTTCGATCCAAAATTTGCTAGTTAAGTTCTGTCATGTGAAGACTCTATCACGTAAGAAACCCGTGTCACCCGTAAGAAAAGTGATACATCTCGCAAAAATTCATTTTGCGTTTTCTTCCACTAATATGTACGTCGTAGGTGCGTCTAGCTACATTAAAAATTTCGTAAGTGCAGTTACACAAAAAATCACATTAATACACTATATGTCTATTTGTGACCACAGAAGAGGGGTGGATTGTGCGTGGGGGTAAAATTACGCAACCCTCCAAAACTTATCCTTCGTCTTCATTCTTAAGAGTTTTATGCATTTATGAACTTTTTTATTCCTGCATGCAGAGCTAGTGCTAAAATTTAATGTTACAGTAAAATCATGCAAATCTTCTATCTATTTCTTTTGCCTCACCTGTGAAATTTACTTTTGTCGAGATGTGTCACTTTTCTTGGGGGGTGAGCGATATATTTCTTAGGAAATACTTTGTTTATTACATAAATTTGTAGTGTATTTCATGCAGTTCCAAAATATTGTGGGAGATTTTGGATGTATTCGCGAGGTAGCTTGTAGTTTAAAATATACTGCGCAAACTGCATACCGAGGTAATAATCCATTAGTGTTATTTGCCGGGTTGATTCTTATCAGTGGCAGAAATACATTTTTTATTTTATTTGTTTGATCACACACGAGAGGCCATTATTTTCATCGTTGAAAATTAAAAAAGATAAGAGAAATTTGTACGTCCTAAATGTTTCTAATTTTTTCGTGTCAGAAGAATAAAATATCATATGATTATTACTGAATTCTGATATCGCAATTAATGGTAAGTAAAAGCAATTTGTCAATTTCTAAAGGTGTAGAGTTTGTATCTTTATAAGTGGACAGTTTACATGCCATTATTCCATGTTATTTTATAGTTTTGTTTGGATGGTGTTATTACCCACCAGGTGGGTATTAATGCCTAATAACATTGGTCGAGAAGTCACGCCACTACATTTAATGAATAGATATCTGCTAAAATAGTCTTTTTTTTTATACATAATCAATAAATTGCTGTATCAAATCCTATATTTGTTGGGGGGGGGGGAATCTAAAACTAAGCCGTAAAAATTGGTAGAACGTTAACATGGCGTTATTACCCCAGGACACTTTATATTTCGTGTGCATAAAATAAAATGCAAGTAAAAGGTTGAATAAATCTCAAATTGCGAAAATGAAATTACGAAAAAAATCAAATTATTAAAAAAAAATAGTCTTTTAGCCAGTAGTCAACCATGGTGGCCAATTACTGAACATGTAAGTAAATATAATACCCAATAATCGGCCACATTAAAATTAATTAATACAAACACAATTATTTAATTTTGATACTGAAAAACATTAGTTTATTAAACTTTTTAATAGTACAGGATTATAATTTTAGAAAATAATAAAAAATAAATTAATACTAGTCTTTTAAAAATTTTGTCATCGATTAACAAAAAAATAGCAAAGACGGTTATTCGACCGCAACCAAATAAAAAATGGCTAATTACTAATGCAATAAAAATACCCACAATTCATTGCTGATGGCTTATGACGTATAAAGAAGGGCTACATATAGGTGTGTTGTAGTATTTCATTTGAAACCAAAATTAAGCTATTCATAATGTATTTTATCTCAAATTGGCCGACTACTGGGGGGTGTCCAACTACTGGTGCATTTACCCTACATACTTTTTGTTAACTATTGAGAGAGATTCTTTATGAATACTTCAACAACGTCAGAAATGTAACAAATATTTTGATTTCATATTTTCACAAAGGAAAGTTAGTGAATCAAGAATAAATTGAATGAAAAAAGATTTTAGGGATTATAACTCTAAAATAAAGTTTGTAATATTTTTAGCAGCATCAGATGACTGTATGGGTCTTGTACAACATCACTGTTCAATCCTATAAGAGCAGCCCCTGTATATATATATAGATATATAAAGGGGATTTTTGCATTTAAAACAATTCCCCATGTTTTTTGTTATAACATGGACGGTTTTCAATAAAATGTAATATTGCTTTTAATAAACTTTATAAAATATGTTAAAATTAATATAATTATTAGGTTTTAAACATAATAAATATTAAATGTAATATGTTCATTTATATGAAATATTTTTTATCTGAGCGGACGATAACTTTTTCTCATAATTCAGTAGTCAAGTACATAGGATATATATTGAAGAAATTCCCAAAGATATTGATGACATTGTCAAAGAAAAGTAGTTGAATCATAACGATTTGAAAAAAATTCTCATCTTTAGCACCTACAACATAGTTGAAATGTGTTTATGAATTCGTTTTGTCTGTCCGATTGTCCGCGGTCTAACACGAGAAAATACACTCGGATTTTCCTGCAATTCATACATTAATTATGTTTACCATGGAGTTATTATTTTACGGTGTTAAATTTACGGTGCTAAATATGAAGTATTACGTATTCAGCACGTAACATTCTTCACGTACTTCTGTTAGTTCATTTACAGAGGCACTCAAAAGAATTCCATTACATTACGGTCAACGGAAAAAAAATCGTTTGAAATTTCTTTTAATGACATTACGCTATTTCAAATGTATTGAAATTGTATTAAATCTCTTTTTAACCGCTAGATGATTACTATAGAATACGGAATTATAGCACTGGTCGTAATACTGTTTACGGTGCTGAATATGAAGTGTATAGCATTAATAGTTCATTTACAGAGGCACTCAAAAGAATTCCATTACATTACGGTCAACGGAAAAAAATCGTTTGAAATTTCTTTTAATGACATTACGCTATTTCAAATGTATAGAAATTCTATTAAATCTCTTTTTAACCGCTAGATGATTACTATAGAATACGAAATTATAGCACTGGTCGTAATACTGTTTACGGTGCTGAATATGAAGTGTATAGCATTAATAGTTCATTTACAGAGGCACTCAAAAGAATTCCATTACATTACGGTCAACGGAAAAAAATCGTTTGAAATTTCTTTTAATGACATTACGCTATTTCAAATGTATTGAAATTCTATTAAATCTCTTTTTAACCGCTAGATGATTACTATAGAATACGGAATTATAGCACTGGTCGTAATACTGTTTACGGTGCTGAATATGAAGTGTATAGCATTAATAGTTCATTTACAGAGGCACTCAAAAGAATTCCATTACATTACGGTCAACGGAAAAAAATCGTTTGAAATTTCTTTTAATGACATTACGCTATTTCAAATGTATTGAAATTCTATTAAATCTCTTTTTAACCGCTAGATGATTACTATAGAATACGGAATTATAGCACTGGTCGTAATACTGTTTACGGTGCTGAATATGAAGTGTATGGCATTAATAGTTCATTTACAGAGGCACTCAAAAGAATTCCATTACATTACGGTCAACGGAAAAAAATCGTTTGAAATTTCTTTTAATGACATTACGCTATTTCAAATGTATTGAAATTGTATTAAATCTCTTTTTTAACCGCTAGATGATTACTATAGAACACGGAATTATAGCACTGGCCGTTCATTTACAGGGGCAAGCAGACGAAATCAATTACAGTACTGTTTTTGAGCAATAATTGCTGGAAGTGCGTTTAGAATTTGGGTATGCACTTTTAAATTTAACAAATTTTTTGCATGTTACTGATTGTCTATAAATTCTATACCTCGTAAGCTGTGCTGCACAAAAAAATCCACATACCATTCACCTTATTAGCGGAAATTGCAGAAGGAGAATTTTCAATTGTGGTGTGATTTTTCCAAACTGGACTAAATTTTTCCATGCATGTAGTTTATAGATGCAAATCTATATATCATATACCGAACTGCTCAAAGAATTCTCATAATTTCCCGGCTTTAAATGGGAATTGCTGAAATTCAGTTTTCAAATGTGTTAATGCGTTAACACTTGTTCAATTATTCTATTAATTCTATTAATGCTATTATTCTATTCAATTAACCCTATTTCAACTTATTAAACGGTGAAGTTTTGTTACATTCTTTTGAATGTCTTGGAAAGTGTTTCATAGAATATGCTTAACGTATGATTTTTTTCTTTCTTGTTCTAAGTCTTTGGCTTATAATTTACGTCATTTTTTGCAATTTTTTTCTGTTACGAAGAAAAAATATATCACCTTCGGACCTTATGCTTTTACTTATTGATATTTCACTTACATATTTATATTTTCCTGTAAAAAAAAGTTAATGATACATCTTGCGCGACTGCACATGCGCACCATGCACTTCCGATTGTGTGACCGTTTTTCTCTGGTCCCAATCATCTCACACAAATTTGGTCACCCTATTATGAAAGTGCATTACATTCTGTGGAACGTATATAAGCATTTAATTTTTAAAGTTGATTTATATCTTCTAAACGAAAATTTCAGCTATCATTTGAATTAAAAAGTCCATTCAAAAACTGTAAAAACTCAGTAAGGTACAGAGAGTTGATTAAGAAATTGTGAAAATCCTTTATAACAAAGCTACTTTTAGAAAGCAACTCACTATATCGCCTCTATCCTTTCGAGTTTTCGCGATATTTGACTGGACTTTTTATAAAAGTTGCCCTAAAATAGCTGACTACCAAATTATAAAATAAAAATTTTGGAATCTTTCACGCTTGCGCAGTTAAAAGTTATATAACACGAATGCTCATATATCAACAAATATTCAATATATTCATATTTTAATTCCAGTACTAGCTGTTTAACCCGTTCTACGCACGGGAATTCGTGAATTTAATTCTAAAACCCAAATTAAAAATAACTATTCGATTTAGAAAAATATTTTTCTACTACTGTGCATTTTTTTAACGAAATTTATTCTGTTGCTATGACAGCTGACGAATAAACGATATCTTTGGAATAAGGCATTAAATATATTAAAAAGTTTTGTTGATGTTTGTGATAAAATGTTTTTCTTTATTTTTTTAAATGTAATAACTAAGCGCAATTAAATAAAATCTAATTATTTTTATGTGAGGTAAAAGAATTATCGTAGTACCCGCTACAGCTTCTTAGTATTGTAGCATGGCGTAAGTAATATGTATATCTCACATTTGTTAGAACTCGCGCGATTACGAGTTAAACATAAAAAAAAAAATGCATCAAAAACATAAAAAAAAAATCTATTTAAAATTTTCGAATTTTTTTCCTCAATCGTTCATGGGCCTACCAGCAAACCGTGTGCCAAATTTCGTAGCCCTGCGCCCTATGGTTTCCGAGTTTTTGAGATCACATAGATACGCGCATGGATTTTAATAGGGTATATACTGTTTTTCTGTGTGTTTTCATATATTTGGAAAGAGGTGTTAAATTTCATCGTAAACTCTGTATTCTATAAAGAAAAAGTATTTGAATGTTTCCCAGAAACGCTAACACCTTCGCGAATATGCTTGCTATGCTTACACAAATGCATATAAACATTGAACAAGACACACATAGTCATCTGCTACAGTCGTAGGTTATTTCAAGTAATTTATATTACATAGGTAATCGCAAACATTATTTTATTCATAATTTATAATTGTCCCCCTAATTGTCCCAGCGATTAAATCTTCAATGAAAAGGATGAAGTCAAATATGTTTTTTACATATTAGAAGTGCAATGACAATTCTTCAAGAATTTTAGTAGATATTTGACAAACCGTATACAATTGAAAGCATCCGTTCTGCACCTTAACGTTTCTAGACCAATGTATATTGACGCCTATTGTCGATTTTTAAACTTCGATTTTACTTTTTTTAATATTACCCCACATCCATTAAATTGCATTTAGTAAACCAAATTTAAAGTCTCTATACAAATTACCTTTCGTGCTAACATATCAAACTTCGAGCAAAAGGATTTTTTTTTTTTTTTAATTTCCTACTTAATCCGATGTAGGGTACAGTGGTCATAAGTACACAGTGAACCAACACCAAATATTTTATTTATTTTTTTAAGTTTTTTTAAGTTTTCTTTTAGTGTAATTAATTGCAGTGCTGGATTGATTATTTCTAAACTTCACAGTGCATGATTAACTCAGAAAGACTATTTTATCCTGACTGTTTGTTTTGATCTTCTAAAAGTAAAACTTTTCATCTATACTAATATTATAAAGAGGTAAAAATTGTTTATTTGTAGGAGGTAAACTCTGGAGCTACCGAATCGATTCCAAAAGTAATGGTATAAAAATGATGATGTTAGTCCAACTTAGAACATAGGCTATATTTTATGTCGGTGCCACTAACCCAAAGGGTGTTCAGGTGCAAAAAAGTTCTAAAAATGCAATTTTTGCATTGCTGAAGGGCCTAGAAATGTGAAATTTGGAATATTAGTTATTTATAAGATATAAATGATGTCTAAGAACAATTCTTAAACAAATCGAAATTTAAAAGTGGTGAAAATGCTCAAAAAGCGTTCTAAAAAACGTTCTAAATGGTAGTTTCTACATAATCTCGGGAAATACCAAACCCATTTAAAATATAATGGTGTCAAAATGATGGTGACAACGCTTGCTCCAAGATAGGCTATATTTTATGTCGGTGGCACTACTCCGAAGAGGGTGCAGGAGCAAAAAGCGTTCTAAAAATGCGATTTATGTGTTACTGAAGGGCCTAGAAATATGAAATTTGAAATATTAGCTACTTATTAGATATAAAGATTTCTAAGAACAGTTCTTAAACAATTCTAAATTTAAAAGGGGTGAAAATGCGCGAAAAGTGTACTAAAAAACGTTCTAAATGGTGGTTTCTACAAAATCTCAGGAGATACCAAAACCGATTTAAAAAATAATGGCGTCCAAATGACGGTGACAACCCTTGCTCCACCATAGTCTATGTTTTATTTCGGTGCCACTACCCGAAAGGGGGTGCAACAGCAAAAAACGTTCTAAAAATGCAATTTTTGCATTGCTGAAGGGCATAGAAAAATGAAATTGGGAATATTAGGTACTTATTAGATATAAATGATATCTAAGAACAGTTCTTAAAGAATTCGAAATTTAAAAGGGAAGAAAATACACAAAAAGTGTTCTAAAAACGTTCTAAATGGTATTTTCTACATAATCTCAACAAATACCAAACCGATTTAAAAAATATTGGTGTCAAAATGACAGTGACAACGCTTGCTCCATGATAGGCTATATTTTATGTCGGTGCCACTACCCCAAAGGGGGTGCAGGAGCAAAAAACGTTCTAAAAATGCGATTTATATTTTACTGAAGGGCCTAGAAATATGAAATTTCAAATATTAGGTACTAATTAGATATAAAGAATTTCTAAGTACAGTTCTTAAACAATTCGAAATTTAAAAGGGGTGAAGATGCGCGAAAAGCGTTCTAAAAAACGTTCTACATGGTGTTTTCTACACAATCTCAGGAAATATCAAACCGATTTAAAAAATATTGGCGTCAAAAGGATGGTGACAAGCCTTACTCAACATAGGCTATGTTTCATGTCGGTGCCACTACCCCAAAGGAGGTGCAGGAGAAAAACGGTCTAAATTGCGGTTTTTGCGTTACCAAAGGGGCCTAGAATCGTGGAATTTGGAATGGTAGTTAGTTATAAGTTATTAATGATCTCTAAGGACATTTCCTAAAAATCAAAATTTAAAAGGAGGTCAAAATGCGCTAAAAGCGTTGGAAAAAACGTTCTAAATTGAGGTTTCTATGCAATCTCAGGAAGTACTGAACCTATTTCAAATATAATGGTGTAAAAATGATGGTGACAGATCTTGCTCCAAGATAGGCTATATTTTATATCTGTTTCCACTACTCCAGAGGAGATGCAGGAGCAAAATGCGCGAAAAGCGTTCTAAAAATGTTCTAAATGCCGATTTGTCAGCAATATCTCAGGAAGAATCTATGATTTCAAAAGTAATAGTAGGAAATTGATGCTTACAGCCTCTGCTCTAACATAGACGCTATTTTATGTCGGTATCACTATCACCTAGACGTTGCAGGAGCAGAAAAGCGTTCTAAATTTCGATTTTTCAGATAGGTAGGGGCTAGAACTTAAAATTAGGCAAGGTACCTATTTATTAGGTATAAATGATCTTTAAGAACTGTTTCGAAACAATTGAAAATTTAAAAAGTGGTGAAAATGCGCGAAAAGCGTTCGACATACGTTCTAAATTGCGATTTCTACTCAATCTCAGGAAATACCACAGCTATTTCAAAAGTAATGGTTGCAAATCAATGGTGACAGTCCCTGCTATAACATAGGCTATATTTTATGTTGTTGTCACTACCATCTGAGGGTTGCAAAAGCAAAACATGTTCTAATTTGCGTTTTTTGCACACTTGAAGGGTCTAATAGTGAAGTATGGCATGGTATTTACTTACAAGATGCAACTGCTTTCTAAGAACAGTCGAAAGAAAATTCCAAATTTCAAAAGATGAAGTGAACGAAAAGCGTTATAAATTACAATTTTTATACAATCTTATCAAATACCAAACCCATTAAAAAAATAATGATGACAAATTGTTGGTGATAGAACCTGCTCAAACATAAGCTATATTTTATGTCTGTGCTACTACCACCAGAGGGTTGCAGGAGCTAAAAACTTTCTGAATTGCGATTTCTGTGATACCGAAAAGGCTAGACACTTTAAATATGGCATGGTAGTTACTTATAAAATATAATTGCTCTCGAAGGACTGTCGAAAATAAATTCGAGTTAAAAAGGGTTGAAGCGAAGGGGAGGTGCGAAATGCATTCTAAAAAAGTCCTAAATTACGATTTCTATGCAATTTCAGGAATATAAACCGATTATAAAAGTAATAGTTGCGAATCAATGGTAACAGTCTCTGATCCTACACAGGCTATATTTTATGCCGATGATTCTACCACCTGGGGTTCACAGGAACAACAAACGTTCTAAAAAAGGACTTCAAAACCTTTCTAAATTACGTTTCTGTGGAATATCAGGAAATAAGAAACCGATTTCAAAATTAATGTTGGCAAATTAATGGTGACAGCTCGTATTTCAACATAACCCTTTATGTTGAGAGAGATGGTAGGACTTGGAATTTGACATGATGGGTAATTTTAAGATGTAAGAAGATGGTTTCTAAAAAATTCAAAACTTCAAATGAATACTGAAATAATCGTATTATTTGAGCATAAAAGTTTCAAATTATTTTCTAAATTACATTTATTTAGTTTTATTCCTTTTTGTTAATTAAGGTGTAATTTCTGCCTAATGCAGTTTAATAATGAAGTTTAGTCAAACTATGTTTTAAATAGTAATTTTAGAATTATTCCTAAAAGTATAATTTCTTTTAATAAAAATTAGAAATACAAATATCACTTGGCATATTTCAAATATTACGCGAGCAAAGCCGCGGGGTTTGCTAGTAATCATATATTTCTTTATTTAGTAATTAAAATTTATAAATAAAGAAAATAAAACAGACTTTTGCAAGGGTAATATACATGTTTATATTTTATTTTAAAGTAAATGAGCTTAAAAGGAAGCTTTAAATAATATGTTTATGGAGAATGTACTAAACTTGAACATGGGGCACAGTGGATGACCCACTGCTGGGGTACAATTGTTCACAATGCCCTCTTCTGCTGTAATGCAGAAAAGTCAAAATATTTAATAAATTGCTTATTCTCTAAAAAATATTGATTTATGAGGGTCCAGGACACATTTTCAAAAAAAATTTATTTATTGAGTTAAAATTTTGAATTTTTTTGTGATGGTTAACCATATCATTTGTAAACAAAATCAAATGAGAAAACTTGTCATAGCTTTTTAAAAAAAATTTTTAATTTAAAATTTATGAAAAAAGTGGTATAACTTAAAATCGTTATAACTTGAAATATTGTTTGTAGAATTTAAATTGCTTTTTATTTAAATAAACAAAAATATATATTTTTTAATTTATACCCAGCATTTTAAAAAATATTAATTTTTTAAAAAATTAAAAATATATAACGAAAAAATTACAAAAAAGTGGTGCAACTTTTTAAAAAAAAATCATATTTCTAAAAGTAAATATTTTTTTCAAATATGCTGGCTCAAAAGTAAAGTAAAATAATTGAAAAAGATATGTTCCGAGTTTCAACCCTGTATCTTTAACGGTTCTCGAGTTATAAGAACTTAAATATGAGAAATAGTGAAAAAACCTATCATGTAGAAAAACGCAATTTCACAAGAACTCGTTTCCTTGACAACCATAGCTTGAAAGGCAGATTTTGAAAACAAACCAAAGTGAAAAAATTCATATTTCCTGTTCTAATTAAAATAGAAACATGATTTAAACATCGTTTTAAGCAAAAAACGGCAGAGAAATTTTTAATCCAATAAAAAAAAAATAAAAAAAAAATGAAAATTTGTAGATTTTTGTATCCCGGACCCCCTTAAAGTAGTTATTTAACTATAAAATAAAGTATAAAATGGCAATTTATTTAACATTGGGATAAATATTTTGGTTTGTATTTACTGCTTTTGAAAAATGTAAAAGTAGACTGTTCTTTGGAATAAAAAAATTATGGTAATTTTGCCCCCAAACCCAAATTTATTTCATGAAAATTTTCCCAAATGAATCCCAAAAGTATTTTGGGATTTCATTTGCAAATTTTAATGTGCGCTGATTATTTTTACTTAAGAATTTTAACTTATTATAATTGTTTCCGCACCTTAATATGTTTTTTTTTTTTTTTTAAGAAATGATATTTTTTTCTGTTATGTGTTTCTTTTTATTTGTTACTTCTAAATTTGCACTTTTATGTTCTTCTGGAGGTAAAGGGATAAATAAAGAGGATTTAGATTAACGAAAAATAGATTTATATTGTATTTCAAATAATAATTAGTAGAGGGCGACTGTTCCCCGCTTTTGGCGCACACTGGTCCACTTTCGCATGTATAATTTTTTTCTGTATTGGAAATTACCTTCTGAAAAGTTCTGAGGTACACTGAAAAAAAAAAAAAAAAAAAAAAAAAAAAAAAAAAAAACACTGTAGATTTGCCAGCACAATCTGCTGGCAATTCGGACGCCAGCAATTCGTTCTGTTAATTTTACTCAACTACTGTTTATTTTCATGTTTATATAGTCAAGAAATCAAAGAAAGCTACAGCACATTCGACTGTGATCAAGTTTGAGTGCGAGATGAACAGTACTTTGTGCTGTAAGAATGTCGTTTTTTTTTGTTTTTTTTTACTTTATTCTATCCTTACAAGAAGAACTGTCTGTCTGTATGTGACACACATTTTGAGAGTGCACTATCTGAAGAACAAATGCGCGGAATTTAATAAAAATTTATATTCAGTTAACCCCTGATATAAAATGGTGCTGATTAATTTTTGGTGTAAATCGCTCAACAGGTGACGCTGCTATGGTGCATTTATCACGATTTCCGTAATAGCTAAATCTCCAGAACTAATGCACGGATTTTCATCAAACTTCAGATTCAGTTAGTCATTCACATGATTTGAAGTTTTGTATATTTCTGTGTAAATCGCTCAACAGTTGGCGCTGCTATACTGCCTTTATTTACAATTTCCGCAATAGCTCTATCTCAATAGCTAATGCTTGGATTTTCATCAAACTTCAGAATCAGTTAGTCTTTAACATGAATTGACATTTTATACATTTTGGTGTAAATCGCTCAACAGGTGGCGCTGCTACGCTGTATTTTAAGAATTTTCACTATAGGTGTAACTCAAAAACTAATGCACGATTTTTCATCAAACTTCAGAATCAGTTAGTACTTGACATGAATTGACATTTTATACATTTTGCTGTAAATCGCTCAACAGGTGGCGCTGCTATGCTGTTTTTGCGATTTTTGCAATAGCTCTATCTCAAGAACTAATGCCTTGATTTAAACAAACTTCAGATTTAGGTATACCTTGATATGAATTAGTGCTTTTTATGTTTTGCGGTTAATCGCTCAACAGGTGGCGCTGCTATGCTGCATTTTTCAGAATTTCCGCTATAGCTCTATCTCAAGAACTAATGCACGAATTTTCATCAAACTTCAAATTCAGATATATTTTAATATGAATTGGTGCTAATTGATGTAATTTCTTGTACTATTTAAATGATTTAATTGACGTGATTTATATAGAAGAAAGTTTTGTGATGGCCACAACATACTAGTTTACAGTTATGTAAAAATGTCAAAGAAGTATTCAAGGATATTTTCGAGCAGATTGGACTTTCATTAAAGAGAAAAATAATAACAGTTCCCCAGCTCCCTTATGTACGTTAAAATAAGGAAAATGAAGGAAATCACTCTACACTTCCGATTGATCCGGAACAACTAATGAATATTAATGCTTGCATTAAATTCCCCGCGTAGGGTGTATACACCTGTACCAGAATTACCATTTTACTACATATTCCACCAAGTTTCCAAGATTTGACTTTGAATTTCTTTTTAAACGTTCTAAATTGTCTGAGTTGTCTTAACATGAAAATTTGTTTCTCACTAGTTATTGTGTTTATTTTTAACACTGTTCATACATGCACTTAAAAAAGAAAATATTACTTTTGATTATCGTTTATAAATTCTTGAAACACGTTCAAACGACTAATTTAAATAAACGTATAAAAATGAAAATCATATACATTAATTAATAAAATCGCTTTCCACATGAGTCGGAGAGTAGGCTGAATTCCTTTTCTCTTTTAAGCTATAAACGTGTATATCTATTCAAAAATTAAAGAAATTTAGTCTTTCTCATTTAATTTCTCAATTTCAGTGATCAAGGTCATATTTAGAAACATTTTAAATATAGCTTAACAAATGTAATTCAAGGAATATAAAGTAATTACATGAAAAATAATTTGAATCTATATTTTAATAATCGCACATAGAGTATAATATATTTCTTAAGTTCAAAAAAAAGTTTCGAATTTATACTATTTAACGAGTACCATTGGGAATTTTTAATATGTCTCACCTTTCAAAGTATACAGTTTTTTATTTATATTATTGAAATCAAAGGATTTTAACATAAATTTATAATGAGGTGAAAATATAGCCCAATTTACTGGTATCATAATGCTTTTCGGATTGTCAAAGGGACTTAATTTTCAATTGAATTACCAAATTTTCTTAACTAAAATGCACTCTTCCAAGATATTTTATTTAAAACACTCTAATATTTTCCAAAGGACTTGTAGAACATCACATCATTAAAGTGAAACGCAAGTATTTTGTTAATGAGGAATTTAGATTTTTTTGAATTTATTATTATCATTATCATATGTTTTGCTAAATCGAATTTAATAAACTCAAATATGCCATACCCAATTTACATAAAATAGCCAATTTACAAAAAGATATGAGATATCTATATTATAAAAGATAAACGTGTCCTTGCATAACGCTGGCGTCATTTTTTTACCGTGGCCACAGCACATGATTAAATTTACTTTTATTAACTTCTTTTACAATTTAAAAAAATTCTAAATACAGCACATTTTCAATTTTTAGGGGGAAATATTAAAAAAGTATACTTTCAAATGCAATTTGTTTGAAAACTATATCGCATTTTTTTGTAAAAACTGTATAACAATTTACGCAATTTTTTAAAAATAATTTTCATGCATGATTTTTTTTTCAAATCTATCGTTATCGCATTCAGACGGTTACGAAAGATAAATCCGTTTGCACTTAAATTAGTGTGTAAAGCTCATCATTTGTTTCCATAATATATTCCACAAAGAAATTAAAACTTCCTCAGTAAATAAATAAAATAATAAAAATAAATTAAACACAAATTTAAGACATGCAATCGAACTGCGCGTTTAAATCATTGAAATTGCCAGAATTAAAAATGGTGCTGTAAATAGTGATCTTTGGCGATTTCTTCTGCTGTTAACTCCTGACAAGAGAGCGGTGGAAAATCTAGAAATGTATTCTTAATCTGTTTCAAAAGTGTAGCTATCTAAAAATGCGTTTTAAAAATATTGTTGTAAATAATGTTGATAAAAATATTTTCTTACAATAGCGTTGTGCTGCACAACACTTTTCCATCATTTTAATAAAACATTGTAAACACTACACAATTTAGAACACTATAAAACAACACATGGTGCCTTTAAAATCTTACTTTCAACATGGTGCCTTTAAAATCACACACACACTTAAAATATACTATTTATTGAACATTTATAACACAATTTAAAAAATGTTTTTGAAATGTTTTTTAAAACACATTATGTCCTCTTGTAACTTTTACTTATAGGTCTTGTAACTTAACTCCTCTACATAATTTTTTTATTTGGCACAACACATTCACAATAAAATCGAAAATGATTTTAGTTAAAAATGTTAATTATTATGTTCAGTTAGTGTTGCAAAAATGTTTCACGAATTTGCAGTTTATATAATTTCTTTACCAATTAGAATAATTGTGTTAAAATTAATCAAGTACAATAGAACATGTCATTAGATTTTGGAGAATTTTTATTACTTATACCTTTTTGCTTATCTAAATGTATTTCGAGTTACTTCGCATGCAACTTACGTCACTAGTCTTGGAACGGATTACTGACGTATGACGAGGTGTTACTGTACACACTCTGAGGTCATAGAAATCCATAAAATAATTATAATCACCATTTCACATTCAGACTACAGGCAATCTCGAAAAACCGGAATTCATGATACTGTCATTATTATAAATATTCAACATCAAACAAATATCTGGGGCGGAGTTTGTTCAAGAGAAGAAATGAAAGCATCGATTGAGATATAAAGATAATTCGATCAGGGTGAGTGAACGAATAATTTAAATCTGTTGCCCACGTTGCCGTCTCACATTTAATTGTACATTTAATTGTCACATTTAATCAATAAAGTACATTACACAAGTAATATTAGCTATTTACTGCAGATGGTTCACATGGATTTGCAGGTAATACGAAGAAACAATTGCTCGCTGAATACCCACTGTCAAAGGTGTTGCGACCTGCAACAGATAACTCGACAATTTAACACGGGCGGACAACAATGTTTAAGAAGCCACACCATCTAGAACGATTTCATCGTTATGGGGTACAGAAGCTATCGTTCTACTAGGGTACCACTGCTGACCTACCATACAACCGTGCAACGCTTAGCACGGGTGCAGAAACACCACCACTGGACAAAGAAATATGGAAATGTTGCCTAGATACATACTTTGAGATTCACTTTGATACATGTTAATAGAAGGGCATGAGTACAGCGAAAGTTCTATGAAGCGAATGATGATTTTATACAGAAAAAATCTCTTCAAGATGGTGGAGGTAGCATTCTTGTCTGGGGACTTTTGCATGGACTGAAATGGGACTCTTGGTACGTCTGAGAATGTCCGCCTTAGGTCAAAGTTATCGAGATGTGACATACGGCCATTTGTACCCGTTTGTCTGTCTGTAACATCTGGAGATCTATTCCTTCAAAAAAAAAACATACACCGTTACATCGGTACCGAATTACATCCAAATGAATAATGAAGCTCCATAGATGTCAGGAATTTGCTTCACTGGCCACAGAGGTAATGTGAATTCAAAGCAACTAAGCACACCTGGAATGCCATCAAAAGAGAGATTCGAATGTCTGAAGCTCCTTCATCAAATCTTCATGAACTGTTTGAGACCATATATTTCTTGGTTAAATGGGGAAATGTTTGTTATTCGTATGTGAATACACTGTATTTGAAATAAGAAAACTATTTTATACTCTGCAAATTCAAAGTTTGCATTATTATTTAAATGAAGCTCCATAGATGTCAGGAATTTGCTTCTAGTCCAGGCAATAGGAAATTTTACCTAGCAAAATTAATGGTAGTTCTGGAAATCGCTTTACTTTATGTTTTTTGGGTCGCTGAATCCGAATTTATAACTTCCCACCAAAATTTCCCCCGGCAACCCCCCCCCCCCCAAATTTTGGTAAAAGCCTCCCAAATAAGTTTTTTATTAAAAAATTCCATTTTTTTATTGTTTTAGGGGAAAAGTATCTAGAAATTCAGAAAGTAGACAAAATTTGCAACAAATTGGATATATGACATTATGACTTAGGATGAAGGGGTAGGTGGATCTGCCTCGGAACATGAGCGCGGTGTTGCGTGGATTAAGTTGCGCAATTCCACTTAACCACTCACACGTTTACATTCGCCCTCCCATCTCCCCTCCGAACTTTCCTTATAAGATTTGCTTTAAGTTTTTTGGGTCGCTGAATCCGAATTTTTAACTTCCCCCCAAAATTTTCCCCACTGAAAACCTCCCAAAATAGTTGTTATTAAATTAAATTTCTTATTATTTTAGGGGAAAAGCATTACGAAATTCAGAAACTTGACAAAATTTTCAACAAATAGGATACATGACATTATGACGTAGGATAAACAGGGAGAGAGGGGGCTGCCTCGGAAAATTCCCCGCGCGCTTTTCTCAAAAACCAAATTTTTTCAAAAAATCAATTTTTTGGGGTGTTGCCGGGTGAAATTTTGGTGGGAAGTTAAAAATTCGGATTCAGCGACCCCAAAAACATAAAATGAGTCGAAATCCAGAACTAGTATTAATTTTTCCAGGTAAAATCCCCTATTGCCTGGACTTCATAACTTAGTGCACGTAGCGCCGTAGTGCATGTTCAGAGCTAGCCCTCCTCCTCCCCGTTCATCCTACGTCATAATGTCATATATCGTATTTGTTGTAAATTTTATCTAGTTTCTGAATTTCGTAATGCTTTTCCCCTAAAACAATAAGAAATTTAAGTTAAAAACAAGTATTTGGGAAGGGGTTTCGGGGGGGGGATTTGGGGGGAAGTTAAAAATCGGATTCAGCGGCCCAAAAAACTTAAAGAAAATCTTATAGAGAAAGTTCGGGGGTAGATGGGAGGGCGAATGTAAACATGTGAGTGGTTAAGTGGAATTGCGCAACTTAGTTCACGCAGCACCGCGCGCATGTTCCGAGGCAGATCACCCTTCCCCCTTCATCCTAAGTCATAATGTCCTATATCTAATTTGTTGCAAATTTTGTCTACTTTCTGAATTTCTAGATACTTTCCCCCTAAAACAATAAAAAATTGATTCTTTTAATAAAAACCTTTTTGGGGGGCTTTTTACCAAACTTTGGTGGGGGGTGGGGTTGTCGGGTGAAATTTTGGTGGGAAGTTAAAAATTCGGATTCAGCGACCCAAAAAACATATAGTAAGCCTTTTTCCAGAACTACCATGAATTTTGCTAGGTAGAGCCCCTATACGGTCTCTATTGCCTGGACTATGCACTGGTCACAGAGTAATCTGAATTCAAAGCAACTAAACATACCTGGAATGCAATTAAAAGAGATATTCGAGTATCTCAAGCTCCTTCATCAAATCTTCGTGAACTATTTGAGACCGTTTATTTGTTGGTTAAATCGGAAAACGTTTGTTATTCGTATAGGAATACACTGTTTGAAATAAGAAAACTATTTTATACTCTGTAAATTCAAAGTTTGCATTATTTTCTTTTTAAAAGTTTGGTTTGAGGCGGTAATTGTTCCGAAACACGAAAAACCTTAAAAAGAATCATTTTTTTTTAGTCAATTGTTCGATATGCCTTTTGAAGGCTTGCAAAGTATTGACGAGTTTTTGACGAGACAAATCATTACTGTTATCAAGGCGAAAGGTAGATCTACACATTACTAGACAGGTGTTTCTAATTTTACTGCTCTTTACTGCAAACGAATAGGTAATAACTGCTCTATTTCTAGGAAAATCAACCTATAAAGTGAGTTCCTTCCTATTCAGTTTTACACTAAGCGTATTTTTTTTTAATTAAAAGCTAAAACATAAAAAGAAAATATTTAACTAACGAATACTGGAATAAAACTTTTTACTATTTCATATTAACAGCATTTAAAAGAGAAAAAAAGGCTTTTAAAACAATTTTCAAAATAATAATCAGCCTTTATCTAAAAACAAAAAAGAAATTTTGTTTCCAAATGACTAATTAAACAGGAAGTTTGATAAAAGCAATTTTTTCAATTACAAAAAAATTGTTTTTCGCTGATTAAACACTTTTGGATTTGCTTAATTAAATACTTAACATTCTTTTAATTATGTAACATAAAACATGTTCTCAATTGAAATTACCAGATCTTTTTTATAAAATATTTTCGCATTATAAATATTTAAAATAACATTTTAAAATTTTCTAGAATAATATGAATGTAATTTTTTTTTCGATTTATTAATTTTATTTTAAAGTTTAGTTTTATGTATTGAGGTATAAGGTGTAAAAGAGGGTAATATGCAGAGCAGGCATGTCAAACTCGTTCAACACCGAGTGCCAAATTCAATATTGTATATAGAGTTGGATACCTCATTACCAAAATGGAAATTTAGAAGCAAATAATCATGAGACATAATGAATTTTCTACAAACAAAATACAACTTTGTCTGGTTAAAAAAAAAAAATTAATAATAATCTAAAGCTATCCAATAGAAAATTTTTTAAACAGACACCATAGGAATTTAAAAGGAAAGTTTTTAAAGTAAAATACATACTAATTCAAATCCTGTCTCAGGAATTTTTAAACCTATTGGAAAGTTTTAACTCTTATTAGTACTACAATTTAGTAGCCAATTATAGCAATTGTGTTAAAATTTATGTGGAATAAACAACACTGTACTTTTAAAACGATATCAGGATACCGTAAGATAAATTACTTTGTAAATCAGAAAAAAGTGATGTTCTAAACCCAAACCTCTCATTTTATAAAATTCAATATTTTTTACTTTCTTCCATTTTTACAAGACAGTATTGGATTCGTGAAAATTTTCGACTTTCGGTTTTCGACGGATTTACACGTTTTAGGGGTCAGAGATGCCGAAAAACCTTTTTTTTGCAAAATGACTGTCTGTGAGTCTGTCTGTATGTGACAAAAATTTAGTGGGCGCTCTATCTCAAAAACTAATTCAAGGAATTTAATAAAAATTTATATTCTGTTAATCCTAGATATAAATTGCTGCTGATTAGTTTTTGGTGTAAATTGCTCAACAGGCGGCGCTGCAATACAGCATTTTTCAGGATTTCAGCAATAGCTCAATCTCCAGAACAAATGCACGGATTTTCATCAAACTTCAGATTCAGTTTGTCCTTGACATGAATTGAAGTTTTATACATTTTGGTGTAAATCGCTCAACAGGTGGCGCTGCTATACTACATTTTTTACGATTTCCGTAATAGTTCTACCTCAATAACTAATGCTTGGATTTTCAACAAACTTCAGATTCAGGTATACCTTGATATGACAGGTGGCGCTACTATACTGTATTTTTCAGAATTTCCACTATAGTTCTATCTCAATAACTAATGCACGAATTTTCAGCAAACTCCAGATTTAGGTATACATTAATATCAATTAGTGCTGTTTATGTTTTGGTGTAAATCGCTCTACAGGTGGCGCTGTTTGCTACATTTTTCAGTATTTCCGCTATAGGTTTATCCCAAGAACTAATTCATCAAACTTCAAATTCAGATTACTTTGATATGAATTTGTGCTAAATTGATGTAATTTCTTGTATTATTTTAAATGATTTAATTGACGTGATTTATATAGAAGAAAGCTTTGTGATGGCCACAATATACTAGTTTTAATTTTGTATGACGAAAGTCTGTTACACTAAGATCGTGTATTTAACAAAAAGGCCGTTTAAGGCACTATTGTGTTTTTTTTTTTTTTTTTTTCCATTAACGAAAACTTTATTATACAAAATGCAGGCACTGTATTTAAAATTGCTGAAAGTTTTGACACAGCTGAAATGTTACTGTACACCACATTGCCCAGCGTATAGAATTAAATATGTATAAATCAGTTTTTATATGGATTATTTGCATGGTGCAATTGTTAGCGGCACATACATTGGAGAATGGTTGTTCAAGATATCCGCGTAGCACTTAAATTATAGTACCGACATAGTACCGTATACTACCGACTGAACAGTTTCTCCTTAATGTTTCGAATATCGTCTGGTGGAATTTAGAATTTTATTAATTTGGAAATTGATATTTTTATTAACCATTTGGAAAAATGGTTATTGTTCTCTCTCAGGGTAGGAAATCAAAAACATATCTGAGACGTTTTATTGATTGAATCTGCATTTTATTCGTTTTCTTATTGGTCTATACAGTATTTTTTATTTTCCCTTTACGTTCAACAGAGATGGATATTTCTCTTGCCACTATGACAAAAAAGTAATAAAAACTACAAAAAAATTAATAACTCGGAAACAAATTGAGATACAGGTTTCAAACTAATTGAATTTAAAAGTACATTTTTTTCTCTATACGACTGTGTAAAAAGTAATATTGTGGGATGTTTATAAGTTTAAGAATGAAATTTCATTTAAAATTGGTCCCGGAATATTAATGTTTAATCCATGGCGTGCGTAATGAATGACCAGCTCCGTAGAAGTTTAAAAATTACAGTACCGAAAAATGTAATCTATGGCGTACGTAATGTATATTCAACTCCGTGCGATTTTTTATTTCTTAAATTTTTGTCTTTGAAAAAATCATTTTCCAAATGATCGTTGTAATTTCTTAAATTGCCTTTTTTTTTTTTTTTTTTTTTTTTTTTTTTGCCTTTATTAACTTTTCACTGCACGATGTTTTCGATTTTTATGAAAAAAAAATATTTCAAATCTATACATCGGTCTAATAATGAAAAAAAAAAAATAATAATAATAATTTTCAAATTTTCAGCTAAAATTTTATATTTTGTGGCATGTACCCTATATAAACAATTAGGATTTTAAAATATTGTCTTGCTATATTTTACAACAAAATGAGCTTAAATTAATTAATTTCATCTGCTTAGCGCTCTGCAACTTTTTTTTATATTAATATTTTTAAGTAATCAGTAAAAATAATGAAAGTGAATTTTACAATAATAGCTTGATCGATTTTTTTTTTTTTTTTTTTTTTTTTTTTCCCGAAGAACAAATTCAAATATTTTGTTAAATGCAGCCATCTGACATGGACAAAACAAATGTTGTTCCATTCTTTAGACTGATTTTGATCAGGGATAGAGATCATATTGTCCAAATTTATGGCACATAATAAGAATTACAGCATTTTTAGGTATGTGCCAAATGTGGCACATGGTGCAGTGAAGGTTTAAAAGGATTTTAATCTGACAAGTTATAATTAACATATAAGTATTAATTTTAACAGGAAAACTTATTTGGTCGAAAGTTTAGTCATTAAAAGAAAAAAAAATTGGAAAATACGGTCAATTGGGAAAATGTTTGTTACTTTTAAGTGAGCTCGCTCTTTGTAATAAGGAAACCATTTTCCGAAAATTTAAAATCTTCAATATTTTCTTTTTAAAAGAATGGTTTGGAAGTAATATTTTTTAATTAAATTTTCCCGGAACACGGAAAATTTCTAAAAGAATCAAATGTTTACTTTTTAGTTAAAAAAAAAAAAAAGTTTAAAACAAGTACCGGTCACCGAAGGCAACTTTTAATTAAAAAAATCAATTTCAGATATTTTTGAGGAATTAAAAAAAATTATTTTTTATTAACATTTCATTAACAATTCAATCATTCAAAAATAAACTTACAGCTCAATGAAAAAAATCCTGACGGCTCGGTCTACAGGCACAGGTAAATTTTCAAGTTAAGTAATGATTTCACCAACAAAAACTAAAAACTAAATCTAAATGTTACCCTATACAATCATCTCTTAGGGTTCTAAAAAGTATTCATCAGGTCAATTATACTTATTTATCGCCTTAGTGCCGGATTAACGGATATGTGAATTTTTTTCTGCAACATTCTCCCAACCCCCTCAACCTCCCTTTTTTCAGTTTTTTGAAGTGAAAACTTCTTTAGGCGCGTTGAGCTTTTTTTTTAAATGGAGAAAACCCACTGATTTGGAGACACTGTTACGTAACCGACATGCTAGCATTTTGGCACATAGACACTAGCGCGCCAAGCGGTGAATGACAGGAACTTTTCCCTCTTCAGCTCAATCCGCAAAAGAAGAACGAAGCTAAAACTCACTTTTTCTCCCGGCGTTCCCACAGGAACACACACAAAATTTACATTTTCGTTGCAGTACGCTGTTGTGTTTATTGTTAAAGACAAATACTTGATACTTTCATTATTGAAGTGAAAGTTTCTTTGGGCGCGTTTGGCATTTTTTGAGATGGGAAAAACCAATGAACTCGTGATACTGTTATTGTAACCGACACCTCTGTATATAAGTATGTAAATGTATTGTGCATAGTTCGGTATGAGGAGGGCGGGCAATTAATTGTTATTGATTGCTTAATCAATAACAACAATTTAGAGGCAAGCGCGCCGCATGCTTGCCTGTGCGCTATTGGTTCCCGAAATACATGTACAAGAGTTAGAAAAAGAAAATCTCATCCAAAACATCTCATGTAAAAATCAGCCAAGTCTCGTGACTCTTGCTATAATAAAACTACCTTGCTCTAGCAAAATAAAATTATCTTTATTCAACAGTTGTTATTTATGTCAATAGTTGGCGACAAAAGTGAACTATTCGATCAAATATCGGGTAAGTTTAGCAGAAAAACTCTCTTGTTTTTAAAATTCGTGTTATTTTTGCGTTATGGTGTATGTCTATGGTGTATGTTATTGTATAATAATGAATAAAAAACACTACATTTAAAAATATTTCCTCCACAATAAAAAATTTCCTGACGATTAAAAAAACACACACGTAATTGTTGAAGTTTTCACTTCTATTGGCACTCCCGGAGTGCCACTGTTTTTTTTTTTTCTGTAAGAGTTGGTTCTATAGAACATTTGTAAGTAAAATGTTGTGAATAATATTAAGAAGATTTAAAATAAATTTAAGTGGATTTAATATCTTGTGAATTGATGATTGTTATGATTCTTTTTTCTGTAAGAGCTGGTCCATTTGTAAATAAAAAGTTGTGGATAATATTAAGAAGATTTATAATAAATTTAAGTGGGTTTAATATCTTGTGAATTGATGAAGTTATGAATTTTTTCTTCTTATAACCGTATTTTTTTCGACTCTTGAGGTCATTTTTAATGATATCGAAAATCTGTCATACATAATTTTTGGCGCACTTCATAGAAATAATAATAATCTTAAACTGCTTCGAAATATATCATAATTATGAAGTTGCGTTTCTTTTTCTGTTTAAACAAAAACACTCCTTATTTCAGCCCCTGCGTCCGATTTTGTCCATTAACAAACTTGACCAAGTTTTTCTGCCCCGTGATTTTATGTATCAGTTTGAAAGAGATTTTGGTAGAATTATGGAAGTTATTTTGTAGAAAAAAGTGATAGGGTAAGGCACCCTATTATCGTCCCCCAGTCACTTTTAGGCCCTTTGAAGTTGTAATTTTCTGTGAAAATCTACCAAAGTTGGGTTTTAGATAGACTAACTACCCACACACATAGAGACATACGCAAATATCGTTAAAAAAATTTAACAATGCGAAAAATTGTTTTTTCAAAAGTATTTTAAAAATGCAAAGGGAAAAAAAATTGTCCAAATTTCGTCCCTCAAAAAATTCAATGCGCAGAGGCTTAACTTATAACTAAATCAAAATTTATTTCTAAATGAGTAAGTAATTTAATTTACATTAAAGTAAGACACAAAGAAATGTACTGATTATCAGTGGAAGAATAACATAATGAAACATTAGCCATCCAAACATGAGGGGAAAAATTGAAAAAAATGTCATAAAAAAGCATTTCTAATTTCGCCCCCTGGACGAGAATAAGAACTGCAAGGCGAACGAAACTTTCAAACATGACCCATTTTACCTTCCGTCCCCTGTGTCTTGCGTCATAAGTGGCGTCAATTTCGCAGAAGCGGAGAAGTTAAGGGGGACGTATTTAGGAAAAGGTACGAAATATGGGCACTTTACCCTATATACATATAAATTGATAGATCGATAAAGTTTTCTACTGGTAGTGGTTTTGTGTTCGATGTTTCATGATCGACGTAGATCTGCAAAAATGTTTCAATAATTCCAACATAGGGGAAAATGTAATAGATGTGTTTCTTACGAAATCTACCTAAAATTGAGCAACAAATATTTAAAATAATCGCCCCCCAACTAGGTTACGTTTGTGAAAAATATTTTTAATTAAGTTATGAGTCAAAGCTTTTGATTTATGAATATTTACATCAAGCTAGTTAACTATAAGTAATATATTATGCATCAATTGTGTTTCATTACCGCTGAATATTTTACTTATGTTCTCCATTTTTCCTGTATTTACCTTTATAGATGTTCATGCAATGAAATTATAATTTATCTAAATACATCGGTGAATACAAAAGTCCTTCCTTGTTACTATGCATTTAACGTATAAAGACGTCTTTGTAATTTCGTGCCTGCATAAAGAATTTTCCTCGCTACAGACAGCTCATTACGAACAATCGAATGATGTCGGGAATGTTTGCTAAGTTAATTATTTTTAGCAACGCTTAATGGACTGTTCATTTATTTAACCAAGTCATATTTTAATTACTTAACACAAAGTGGTGAGAGAAAAATGAAATAGGATTTTTCTTCCATTAACAGTCACTTGGGGATTCATCAAAAACCAGTGCATTCATAATTCTTTTTATAAATCAAATAGTGATAATTTTTCTAATTTTGCAGCAGATTGTGTGGTTTTTTGCATATTCAAAGAAAAACAAAGATAATGATTTAATTTAAAACTCCAAAAACACGCAATTTACAAAAGTTAAAAAAAAATATTTGGATGCATATGAATAAAATAATTTAAATTCTTTCATGGTTATTTTTTATTGCCTTATGCAAAAATCTTTATGTGTATACAGATTCATTTCCAGGAGCAACAAAAAAGAATTTTCTGCATTTGAGTTTTATGTTAAAAAAAAAAAAAAACATTTAGGATTAAAAACAAATCTAGCTATTTTCTGTGTTTCTAATTAATACTTACTGCATTCTTGAAACGAGTTAGTTCCCACCATTTCGGCTTTGTAATTTATTAGGGTTCGAGCCCGGGATTCCCCTTGTACACAAACATTGGTGTGACAACTATTTAGTTTTAATGAAAATTTTAACAGATTTTTTCATTTACTAATTTTTTTAGATTGCCCACTAAGAATACAAAAACAGATTTTTATCTGAAAAAAAAAATCAATTATATATTTAAATAAATTTTGAAATTCATTAAAATCAAAGCCTTCGTATTAGTCGTATGACAGGGATTAATAGACGAAGAAATCACCAATCATTTCTCTACTTACATTCACCTTTTTTATTCTGATTATTCATTATTTACGCACGTAGTTTGATTGCGTTTCTGTTAAATTTGAGATTTATTTGTTTACTTCTTTAATGTTTTACTAATGAACTTTAATTTTGTTATGGAATATTAACCGGAAACAAATGCTGATCTACGTGAATTCTTTTCAATGCAAACGGATTAAACTTCCTAATCGAGCTGAACGCAATTGAGACAGCTTTAAAAATCATGATTGATTTTTTTTTAAAATAAAAATCAGTAATTTGAAAAACAATTCTTAAACAAGTTGCACCTCCATGCATATTTTGTTCCCTATCTGTCGATCTAAATGATGGAATATTTCGAAGTAATTAAATTTGCGAGAAAAGAAAATGAATTGTTTCTGTCAATGCTTACGTGATGTTAACGTTACTCTCGGGCGTGTTTTTTGTTGTATAATAAAGATTTAAAATTAATAAAATGAAATATTTATTTTATGAAAATGTTTTCTGCATGAAAAGTTCTCTTATTCATTAAAGACATGATTAACTAAGCTTTTTATGATATTTTGTTAATAAGATCTAAATTTGGGATAAAATTACGAATTACGATTAAAAAAGAAACATTAAGAGTTTCTTTCGATTTTCCTGTAGTTGTAATATTCCAAATAAAAAGCCGAAAATATAATAATCTATGTATTTAGAAGGAAATTTCATTAATTCCCAAAAGAATAGTTAAATAATGTTCACTTTAAATTAAATCGCGCGGTTTTGTTAAAAATAGGGCAGATTAGGCCACTTGTATAGAAAGATTGCTGTCAGGGATCAGTTTTAAAGGGAATACGATCATCAGAAATATGATTTCGTACAAATTTATTCGGTTATTTTGACAAAATTATTGGAATTTTTAGTTTCAGCGTATTATTGATTTTCTTAAGGAATGTTAGGTGAACAAAAAGTCCTTCCGGCCAGTGCCGGGAGGAAGAGGTAACTTTAATATTCCTTATTTTTAAAAAGCCAGCTTATATTATTAAAACGCAAAAAACTCAATTTAGTGGAAACCGATTATAGAAGATTCAATACTAATGTTTATGAATACTAAATCACTATGAATGGGAATTTCGCGAAATTAGTCAGCTTTAATCAAGCTGCTTTTATTTAAAGTAACTTATATTTCGTTGCCAAATTCGGCGATATCTTGAAGTGCCTGCCATTTTAAGACAACATGGTGGATGAGCCTAACCAGTGAACTTGGTCGAGACTTTAGTAATTCCTGTGCACATGCTCACTCACATCGGAATCGGTTGATATGTACGAGTGCTGTCGCAGGCAAAAAATCAGATTTTTCAAAACGTCACCCACATTAGAAATTCAAACTGCTATATCTGAGCCATTTTTTAAGATAAAGACCAAACAAAAAATGCTCCGGAATCCTTATATCAAGGTAATACTTAAGAAAAAAACGTTTTTCAATTTATAATTTTTTTACTCACTTTAAATATAATATTCTTAAATTTAATGGCCGCCATCTTGTTTCAAAATGAGCTGGAAATGAGCTGGAGGAAGCTGGCTAACGAACTTGGTCGAGACATTGCAATTTACTATCCACATGCCTTCTTACATCCAAATAGATTAATAAATACGCGTGCTATCGCGTGACAAAAATCAGATCGTTTCAAAATGTCAGCCATGCTAGAAATTCAATGTGCTAACTCAACCATTTTTTAAGATATAGACAAAACAAATACTGCTGAATCTTTGCATCAATTTCAAACACATACAAAAAAAAAAAAAATCTTTTTCATTTTCCAATTTATTGATACCTTATTTTTAATTGAAAAATTTTTTAATAGCAGCACTTTTGAAACAAGATGGCGAATGAAGCTGGCCAAAGAACTCGGTTGAGACATTGGTATGTACTATGTATACACCAAGTTACATCCAAATTGGTTCATAAATACGCCTGTTATCGCGTGACAAAAATCAGATTCTTTCAAAATGTCAGCCACAATAGAAATTCAAAATACTATAACTCAGCCATTTTGTTAGATATAAACGTAACAAAAAATGTTCCGGAATCTTTGTACTAAGGTCAAACACATAAGAAAAAATTATTTTTCATTTCCCAATTTTTTGGTACCAGATCTTAAATTTTAAATTTTTAAAATGTTTTTAAATGGCCACCATTTTGAAGCAAGATGGCGGATGTAGCTTGCAAACGAACTCGGTCGAGACATTGGTATGTACAGACGTGGAAAAAAAGTAAACAGCCCCTACTAACTCTTCAACAAGTTATCGTAGAAGGAAGTTACTGGTACCGAACGATTGGAAATAAAGTCTACTTTTAAATGGTGTATATAAAGTTTGCTTAGAGGGCCATCTACATATTAAAACGAACCCAAACCTTATTTTTTTTCAATGGCAATAGCCAATTTTAACGAGATATTTCAAATTTTCGGTTCAAACTATGCCTAGACACCAAATTTCAAATCATTTGAATGATACGTTTTTGACTTAAAAACATTCAAAATTTAGTGCTTCTAATGTTAAATTACATTTTCATATTTTTAGTTATATCTCCTGAAATTATGTTCCTAATATGCTAATTTTTTGTGTAGCAATAATGCTAATGTGCCCATACATAGATATGCTGAATTTAATTCCTATCATAATTTTTATAATTTTATGATATGAATTATGAATTATGAAATTAATATGCGAAAAAATTATTGATTGCAACCTACAATTTTTTGATAGATTTAGATTTATTAAGTCTTGCTTTATGAAAATCCGAAATTTCACATTTTTCTTCCAAATAGTTTTCTAATTATGCTTAAAAAACGGCAAAATGATGGTTTAAGGGGACGTCTATGATAGAAGTGAGTAGATATTTTGAAATTTCTTCTGCTGTCCTGTTATCTAACAGGCTTCATAAGGTGCCTTGATCAAGAAGGGGGCTCTCTCGCTTAAAAATCGAGTAACGAACTTCAATTTGGATACAGCCCTTAAAATACGCTCGTTTTAAAATAATTAATTTCTCGGAAACTTATGGTACGAATTGCATAAAAATTTATTTTTAGGCTAATTAAAGGGTGTAGAATTCATTTATACTGTCAGAATTGGGTACTGCTATTGAAAAAAAATAAGTTATGGTTTGTTTTAATATGTAGATGGCCCCTAAGCAAATTTTATATACAACATTTAAAAGTAGATTTTTTTTCTAATCGTTCGGTATCAGTAACTTTATTCTACGATAATTTGTTGATGAGTTAGTTGGGGTGTTTCTTTTTTTTTCACGACTGTACTATGCAGACACCAATGTACATATAAATCGGTTCATAAATACGCCTGTTATCGCGTGACAAATATCAGGTCGTCTCAAAATGTCAGCCTCACTAGAAATTCAAAGTGCCATAACTCAGCCATTTTTTAAGATATAGACAAAAAAAAGAACTGAACTCTTTGTATCAAGGTGAAACACATAAGAAAAAAATATTTTTCAATTTTAAATTTTTTGGTACCACATTTCAAATTTCAAATTAAAAAAAAATTAAATGGCCGCTATTTTGAAACAAGATGGCGGATGAAGCTGGTCAACGAACTCGGTCGAGACATTGGTAAGAACTATGAGCACACGAATTTACATTCAAATCGGTTCATAAATACCAGACTTACAGTGTGACAAAGATCATATATATCCATATCCATATATATATATATATATATATATATATATATATATATATCCATATATATATATATCAACATTTGAACGGAGGGTGGTTTCGGGGTCTGGCGGTCATGATCGGTGAAAATATACCAAAATTTTTTGAAATCGCTTTACTCCGAACGGCTGCAATAGGTAGCTTTTTGTAATGAAAACTACCTAAAATGCATTAAGAGTATATGGTAGATAGTAGCTTATTTCTGTTTAATTTACTAAATCGTCTTAATCTCTTTGAATTTTAATCATATTTAACTGGAAAATTTTTAAAGTTTGCCCTTTATTGTAGACTACTAAGTCAAGTTAAAAAAAAGATCTACTTTTTGTGCATGCTCTGTTAATTATGTCGTCCTATAAAAGGTGATATTTTATCGAATGTTCATCATATTCACACAGATTTCAAGAAAATGTGCCAGTTTTTAAGCTTAATAAAATTTCCGTTTAATTTGGTTGCAAATGTTTTACGCTAAAAATATACGCGAACTTTTAAATGAATGTTTTTGTGAATATAATACTAGTTATTGTTACGAAAACATTGCACATAGCAAGAAATGTACAGATTAATTCCAATGTTTTATGATGTATCGTAATTACAATTATTTTTTTCTAAAATTTGTTTTTATCGAATTTTCCTCGAGATTGAAGTTTAACTTAAACTGTGAGTTTAATTGAGATTTCATCTTCTTCACATGCCAAAATATGAACAAAAATTCGTCCAATATCTTTTCGAAATATTTGAAGAAATGTGTGATATCAAACGTTTATCTACCTTCTCAAAATTATTGCACACGTTACGTTACGCTGTGTTATCCCCATCATCAATGTATGGTGAAATATGACTATATTGCATGTATAAAAATAATCTTACACAATGAATATATTTGGCTAATATAGTAAGGTAAGAACACAAATCTTACAATTCACTCTTTATTTTGTTCTTAATCACAAAAAAATGATTTTACTAGATCAATACCTTCCGTTAAAGTGCATGCTTCAAAATGGCACGTTTACATCTTTTCTTTTTTTTATAAAAGTGTCAAATATAATTCCTAAAAAGTAACCACTTTAACGTTTAATAATTCTCAAAATATTACGTTTATAGCGACGTGAGCCATTCTTCTAAATATTTTTATTTCCTACCATTCAAAGTGCATGACTCAAAATGCCACTATTACTCTTTACATTTTTTTTTTCAAAATAAAAATATCTATTATAGCGGCCAAAGGTTATCGATTAATAAGTCTCAAAATATTACATTGATGTCGATTTATGTCATATTTTAATTTTTTCATTTTTTCATCATTCAAAAATAAATTTACTTCATATCTATTAATATTGTCGTAAATTTTGTTAACTATTTGTTATAGACTGAAAAAAAACGATAATCATTCATCATTTTTATGATCGCTTTATGTACTACTGTTTTACTGCATATGAGCGGTTCATATACCACAAATCACAAAAATGATATAAAATAAACAAAATATTTTAGTATTTTATTAATTAAAATACAGAAATGTTTAACCGAAACGGATTAAATAAACATAAAATGAAGAAGTATTTAAAGTAATTGAATTTTATAATATGACTTTCTTTCATATAAAGCCACTGTTCCTCGAGAGGCCAAAATTTATCATATGTGATCCTCCGTCTGTTCTGGTCCACAAACTTTACCAGCACTTCAGAGACTAATTTCACGCATCTTTCTATTGATTGAGTGGGAAAGGAAAATTATAATAGCTGGTATGTTTAATCGAACATTCTAAATTCACCAGCGTCATTAGATCGTCAGTCCATAGACAAAGCGTAACAGGTGGTTTCGTTAGTTTAAAGTTTTGCCACTCGACTAAATCCATACAATTTTAAGCTTCAAAGTTCAATTCTGGAATGTCGAAGTGACGAAAGGCACTATTCGTGCCCACAAAACTTCGTGCTTCGGCAATTTTCTTTATGTCTGGGGTTCTGATATCCTCTCCTTCATATGCTATCATTCCAATGAGGCTATTTTCATGATTTGCGAAACAGGCATTTCGTGAAATTACAGGAACTATAATATTTTCTAGATGATATAGCAAGTAACGAGAGTTACTAATTATAGTCCACAAAATCTCAAAAACATGATGGATTCATTTTAATTGTGAACAAACTGATGCAGTACACTTTCAGGATGTACGCATTGAGTACATCCTGATCAGCCGATTGCCAAAATTAAAAATTGCCAAATCACGAAGTTCTGTGGACACGAATAGCGCCATCCGTCAGTTCGTCATTCCAGACTTGAACTTAAAGCTTAAAATTGTATGGCTTTAGACGAAAGGCAAAACTGTAAACTAACGAAACCACCTGTTACGATTTGTCTATCGATTGACGATCTAACAATGCTGGTGAGTTCAGAATGTTCGATTAAAGATGCCAGCTATTATAACTTTCCTTGTACCACTCAATCAGTAGAAAGATGCGTGAAATTAGTCGCTGAATTGCTGGTAAAGTTTGTGGACCAGAACAGAGTGAGGATCACATATGATCAATTTCTGCCTCTCGAGCAACAATGGCTTTATTTGAAAGCAAGTCATATTTTAAATTCATTTACTTTAAATACTTCTTCATTTTAAGTTTATTTAATCCGTTTCGGTTAAACATTTCTGTATTTTAATTAATAAAATATTAAAATATTTTGTTCATTTTATATCATTTTTGTGATTTGTGGTATATGAACTGCTGATATGCAGTAAAACAGCTGTAGATGAAGCGATCGTAAACAACAATGAATGATTATATTTTTTATTTTTCAGTCTATGACAATTAGTTAACAAAATTTATGACATATTAATAGATATAAAGTAAATTTATTTACTTCTAGGCATATTATTGAAAATATAAAAATATAGAAAAAATGAAAATTTGAAAATTTTTACAATTCGTTTTTTAAATATGGCCCCTTTGCGGCAGAAAAATATATTATTTTATCATAATGAACATTTGCCGGGACATTTCTTATATCTTCATATAGCCATAGCGTCCTATTAGAAATTGTATTCGTACGTTTGGATAATTAAAAAAAATATATTGAAAAAAAACAAGTTTTTTTGCGATTTTTTGAAATTTTGGCCCCCTTGCGGAAGTAAAAGGTATTATACGATCAATACAATATTTTACGAATTTATTCTTTATTACAAAAGGCAACTTTTCCGCTCTATTACATTTCGATTCTAAATATTTCGGTTTTTTCGACCCAACCTACTATCTAAGTTTCCTGCAATAATTTACTGACATATTTTTATTCCTTCATCCTATTTCCAAATGTGTCTCTCTATCATTGTATATATTTTATTCATCTATGTTTAATAAAATCTAAATCTTATAATATAATTTACGTATCTTAAGTTATTTTATTTAATATACACTGGTTTCCAAATATTAAGGGAAAATCACAAAAAGAGCGATAACTCGTTCAAAAATTAACCTATCCGTATGAAATTTTGATATGTTGTTAACTAAAAGATGCTGATTAAAATTACAAAATGCAAATTGGTGGCGCTGCAATCGGATTGCGTCATCTGTGCGAAGCATAAAAATTCATGCTAGAGAGTACGGCTGCTGGTGTCGCTGTGATTATGAGATAAGAAAATGAAGATAGCCAATTCATTAGCATGACCTCGAGGTATCATTTGTCCGCATAACTGCGATACAGAGTTATAGGAAGATTGGATGTAGGTCAAAATCAGGTAGAGGTGGCGAGATGGCTAAATGTGAGTCCTTCTGTTGCTCATAGACTTTGGCAACACTTTCAAACCACTGGTTCGGCCTCCAGAAGGTTCAGCGAAGAAAGAGCAAGAGCTACGACAAGCACCGATGACCGATATTTGCGGATATGTGTACGAAGGAATAGAACAGCAATCCCCTCTCATCTTAAATCCGTTCTTGCTACAGTCACTGGAAGGTTGGTATTAACGTCTACTGTACGTAGAAAGCTTCATGAAGGTTTGGTCATGAAGGTCATGAAGGAAAGCTTCATGAAGGTCGCGATGCGACCGGATATTTGTGTGCCGTTTACCTCGTGTCTCCGGAGGGAACGTTTAAGTTACGCACGTCATCATGTCCACTGGACGGCTAATCAATGGAGGCGAGCTCTCACCACAAATGAGATCCAGTTTAGCATCCAAAGCGATAGTAGGCATTGTTTGATTTAGAGAGAAAAGGAAACACGCTATCATCCACCAAACATTCTTAAAAGATATTCGCATGGAGGAGGCAGTGTCTGTGTTTAAGATGGTATCTCTTTGTGCGGACATACAAACTCCCATGTGTTTCCACGTGGAACTGTGAATGCTCACGTCTATAGAGATGACATTCTTAACGCTTATGGGCTACCTTATGCCGGTGCAATAGGTAAAGATTTCCTGTTACAGAACGATAACGCTAGACCGCACAGGGTTCACATCGTAGAAGATTATCTTCACCACTAAATAATTCAGCGCATGGAATGGCCAGCGCAGCCACCGAGCTTGAATCCCATTGAGCATCTTTGGGATGCTTTAGGAAGGAAGATGTGTCTCTGCTCTCAATCTCTCCCCTTGGACCCTTGCCACGCTTACAACTGCTTTACAAGAGAAATGGCTCGCACTTCCCAGCAAACTTATCGATCGCATAATTGACAGTATCACACTTCACTGTATGTTCTGTATTGCTTATAGGGGTGATCATACTCCATATTAAAGGTACTTTTTCTATGCCAAACTGAGACATTTATTTTGTTTATTTTATAATTGTATTAATTTCTGAAACACCACAATCGCCTGATAATTTCTTTTACTGTTATTTTATACCTTATTATGTGTTGTAAATTGTGTCTGAGTTTTATTAAAATCTACTTGTAAAATTTTGAGTAATCGCAACTTTTGTTGTTTTTCCTTAATTTTTGGAAAGCAGTGTATAAAATATGTGGATTTTTAAAGCAACTATTATCCCAAAAAACAGTGGCATATAATAAAGTAATTTAAGTGCCATTCTTTAATTTAATGATATATATACATGCTTTCAAACAATAATAGACACTAGAGATAGATTATTGTTTACATTTTAACCAATTAAGTTATTCTTTTTGTTTCGATACAATAAATTGAAAATATGGGATAAACACCCCCTTTTTACTTTCTTCTACCTTCAATAGAAGAAAGTATTGTAATGGAAATTTTTTTCGACTTCCGGTTTTCGACGGATTTATAAGTTTTAGGTGTCAGAGATTCCAAAAAACATGTTTATAGAAAATGTCTGTCTGTCCGTGTGTCCGTCCGTCTGTCGCCATTGTACCATCAAAAAGTGTATGAAGTTATACATAGAATTGAACCAAATTTTTATTTTAGGTTTTTGGCTATGGCAAGCAGATCCTCCCTGAATATGGAAAAAAATCGCTAGTAGAGGGCACAGTAATAACGATTTTTGTGCGATTTTGAATTTTGTACCATCCAAAAGTGTATGAAATTACGCATAGAATTAAACCAAATTTTTATTTTAAGTTTTTGGATATAGCAAGTAGGTCCTCCCTGAATTTGGAAAACATTCGTCGGTAGGGGGCGCTGTAATAACGATTTTTGTGCGGTTTTTGAATATTGTACCATCCAAAAGTGTATGAAATTATGCATAGAATTGAACCAAATTTTTATTTTAAGTTTTTGGCTATGGCAAGCAGGTCCTTCCTTAATTTTGAAAAAAATTCGCCGGTAGGAGGCGCTGTAATAGTGATTTTTGTGCCATTTTGAATATTTTATCATTGAAAAGTATATGAAGTTATGCATAGAATTGAGCCAATTTTTTTGTGTTTGTTTTTGGTGATGGCACGAAGGTCCTCAATGAATTTGGAAAACTTCCGCCGTAAGGGAGCGCTATAATTGCGTTGTCTGTACTATTTTCATTATTGTACCATCGAAAAGTGTATGAATTTATGCATAGAATTGAACAAATTTTTTGTGTATGTTTCTGGCTATGGCAAGCAAGTCTTCCCTGAACATGAAAAAATTCCACCAGAAGGGGGCGCTATAATTGGATCTCCGTGCCATTTTCATTATTGTACCATCGAAAAGTGTATGAATTTATGCGTAGAATTCAACCAAATTTTTGTGTACGTTTCTGGCTATGGCAAACAAGGCCTCCCTGAATTTGAAAAAAATCTGCCGGAAGGTGGGTGAGCTGTAATAGCGATTTTCTGCCATTTTCTTTATTGTACAATCAAAAAGTGTATAAAATTATGCATACAATTTAACCAAATTTTTTGTGCATGTTTTTGGCTTTGGCCAACAGGTCCTCCTTGAATTTGGAAATATCGCGCGGTAAAGGGGCTCTGTGACAGCGATTTTTGCATACTTTCCTTGATTTTTCGTAGTTCTATTGTCCATCGACGGCTCGTGCAAAGGCGGAAACTCGCTTCCTGCTAAGCCGGCTATTCGCAAACATCTGATAACAACAAAATAAGGAAAAACTATTAATTTTAACAAATATCATGATATGGATTAACTCGTTTTTAGTTCGTTTAATTGGCTGAAGCAGAAATTTAAGATGATAATCAAAGTTGGTATAGTATTGAACTAATAATATTGAAGTATTAACATGTGTAACTAGTTTTTGAAATATTAAGATGTATCAGATAGAAGAAAGTTTTGGGATTGGCACATCCAACTAGTTTTAAATTAAAATATTCGTAAGTTTTAGTCTAAAAATTTCTGTCATTAAATAGTTTGAAATTGTAATTAAAAAAATTAGTGGTATCAACAAGCTTTAAGGGTTGGATCAAGCAAACTATTCTTGCCTGTACGGCATGCGGGCTAATCAATTAAGTAGGTAACGTTCTATACAGGTGACCATATACACTATGAATGACATGATTCATTAAAACCACCACCAGCCGCAATAACTGCCTCTACACGCTGTCAAACTGACTCCAGGCGATAATCAGATGATTGTTGAGAACTTTTGCAATTGCACGCACAACAACTGCCCTGACAGCCGTAACAGTATTGTGTGGATTACTTTTGGGGTCCCTCTCAACCATATCCCATATATAATAGCCCATCGGGTTAATATTTGGGTAGATGGTGAGGGCAACCCGTTGAGAATGCCATGTACATGAAAGTTTTGGGCCATCCATTATTGCTTTGTATGGAATATAAGGAATGCTGCGGAGACTTGTTGAAAAACGTACGGCCTCACAGAAGTAATCCAGACAGAAGAGAACAGAAGACCAGAAGAAGAGTACCAGACTGTTACAGAAGTAATAAAGAGCTTTAGCACCTCGGTATAAGCAACGGCGTTGGCTCTGGAACATTGAAGGAAGAAATGCGGAGGCCTCAGGCTAAGTCCTCTACTCACGACCCGCAGAATTATCAATGAGGTTGGAAATGTTCTGCCCATGACGGAACATCTTCGGGGGTTTCACACTGTCACATATGTTTTTTCGGTTCACTTTCTGGACCTGTACAATTTTTTTCTTATCGGAGGGAAACAACAGAATTCCTGATTCTTCTTAATGTTTCAGCTTGTAAGGAGGCTCTTGGGTCTGGTCAGGCGGTTATCCTTGGTTCTCTCGGAAAATAACTGTCCTCGTCTCATCATGTACGACCACTAACAAAGATCCCCATGAATCACACATCGGATAGTGTCCTATTCATCCTACAGAGCTCTCTAGCGGGTGCTCTCATGGATTTCCTAGGATTTTCATCGACGCCACTGACGAATTCCGGCGCCGTGATAAAGTCATATCGTTGACACTGTCGTTTTCTATAGGAAACAGTTACCACAAAATTCTCGGCAACCTTCAGTTCGCTGCTTACTTTAAAGACGAATTACCGCACGAGTTTCAAAGAATGAGACAATCTCTAAATCGTAGTGTTATTCAGACAATGAGACAATGAGAGCATGCCTCTTCTTTTCCTCTGTTAGTCTGAGTTCTGACGTGTTTACATGCAACAGAAAATGATTTGTAATTATGATGTACAATGTACTATTTAACCTATAATGTGTGTTTTAAATATCTGCCACACCCCGTATCTATTTGGTCAAGAAATCATTATCATGTAATTAAAACAAAAAGCTTTAAATAACAGTCATACATAAATATGGATTAGTACCTTGTTAATTTCAGAAATTTGAACTCAGAAAAGGGTAATAATTGTGAAAAAATATTAACTTTATTTGATTTAACTTAAAAATACAATAAATTATATTACAACGTAGAACTAAACAAATTCAAAAATTACACTCAACTATAATTAAATAATCTTCTTCTATTTTATCGCTCAGAAAAGATGAAGAAATAAATTTCACATTTATGTAACATCGCAAATAAAGATATTTTTACATCGTAATCATAAAATTTTATTCTGATCTATTGTACGAAAAACTCAAATAATTTTTCATGCATAAATAGATCTATTTTATAACCAATTTAATGCTTTATTTAATAACTAAATATAAATGTTTTTCAATTTTTTATTTCTTTTTTACACAAAGAATAAGAACAAAAATATTTTTCACCAATAATATTTTTATTTATTATACTATATATTATTAGAGGTATTATAATCTCATTGAAATAAAATTTTTATTTCATCCTGGAATAATTGGATAAACAGCAAAAGGAATAAACAATAAGATAAATATGTGATATACACAGTGTACATTATATTGCAAATATAAATAATAATTTACTGACTATATGAGTGAATAGTTTTGAGGGAAATAAATAAAATATTTGCATAAAAGGCTTATAGTGTTTACCAATTTCTGTTTTTTTAGACATTCCTAGCAGCAGATCCTTTTTTTCTTCTTTAATAAATTTTATTATTAGTATAATAATAATGAAATAGTAGTAATGATAATAATAGTAGTAATGATACTACAATTATGATTTTATAATTAAAATAATAATTTGTGTTCTCTTATCTAAAATAAAAGGTATAAGTCATCATATTTATATTTTTGGTTAATAAATAAATAATATTAGCAAAATTATGTTCGTTCTTATATTTTTCTTTGCATTTTTATAGTCGGAGTTAACCTACATGCCAATAGCAGTGGGATCGCATAAAATATCATTTAAGGTATTATGTAAAGGTAAGATATTTGAAGCGCTTTTTTAAAAAGAAGTACAATATTGAATAAGTACTCATATTTTTAGTTCAGTTGTAGTACAGAATGATGAAAACACAGAAAATTGCAGTACTATTTTCACAACGTTTTAAAAAATTGGGATTTTCTGTCATTTGTTTCAGCAAAGTTTCTTGCTTTCTCAAGACAGCATAAATTCAGTTCAACTAAAAATATATCATTTCAGAAGATTAAAATAATTTTAACAGAATTAGTTTTAGTTGTCCAAAAATAGGTTATTTTCGTTTGTTTTACTTGTTTGAAAATTGAGTATGTTAATATAACCAGAGCTTAAATTCTGCTAAAAAAAACTTCTGGAGCTCGAAGTTTCTGCACTAATAACTGCCATAATATATCCCCCGCCCTATTTCTTAAATTAGTTGGCACAGCTATAAATTTGCTCAATGAAAGTTAATAAACATACCTTTATTTACATGAACACAAGTAGCCACTGTTTTATACATTTTAACATACACTCTGAGGTTTTTACAGACATGCGCATTACCTTCTAAGGTGATGAGCGAATCATCATTTGAAAGAATACAATGGATGGAGGGAAATACAAAGACATTGATGGCAAATACAATAAAGAATATAGATACAGGGTCAGAAATGAATGACCGAAAATTAAAAAATTATATTTTCGAAACTGTTAAAAATATTATAAATCATATATGAAAATGAAGAAGAACATTCCAAGTTTTTTTCAGTTACAAATGCTTGATGAGCGAACCTTTCGTAACACGCCAAACACATCATCTGTAATCAAGTTCGTTCCACACATTTGGCAGTTTAGCACCATCAACGATTCTGAATGCAGCACTGATATACCGTGTACATTGTATGGGGCGCTGCAATATTTAGTGTTTTAATGTATCAGTGCTGCAATGAGAATAGTTGACCCGGCAAAACTGCCAAATGTGTGGAACGAACTTGATTACATATTAGGTGCTTGTCGTGTTACGAAAGGTTGCTCATCAAACATTTGTAACTGAACAAAAACCTGGAATGTTCTTCTTTATTTTCAAATATCACTTATTATAATATGTGCAATAGTTTTGAAAATATTTTTTAAAAGTCGGTCATTCATTTGTGCTAACCCTGTATAATCTAACACCCTCCACCCACATATTTATATTTCAGACACTATTTCCAATATTTAAATTAATTTTGTCTTTTGCAAAATAAATAAAATATATTGACTAGATCTATAAATAATAAAATATAATAAATAAAAAGAGCAAAAACTCTAAATAGGGAGTGATAAATATTCAAAATATATTACTCACCAAGGATTTCTTTATATCAACTAGCAAAACACAACACGCACCACTTTTCTGGCAGGCTTCGATGAACAGTGTTCGGAATTGCATCTGTATAAAGACGTATTGGAGCTGCGCTCCTATGAACTTCAGCTGAAATTAGGCAGTGCGTGGAGCTAAAAAGTTGATCAGTAAGAATTTTTTTCACAAAAACGAAGATAAAACCGCTATTAACCATAATACTACCACGAGTAAAAATGGCAGATACGGTTTAGTTAATCCTAGCAATAATCGTTGTTGTTCGGAAATCCTTGAGACAGAAAACAAATGAGTCTGCACTTGAGATCACTGAAGAAAAAAGAAAACATACTTTAGGCTTCTTCTGTTTTTCTGAAGAAGTGTTCAATTAGACTCTACAGCGCAGAATTTATGACCTCCGGTAAATTCCGACAAATATTTAAACACTGATTGAACATAAAGAAGTGCCGGAGCTGAGCTTCGGCGCGAAATAAGAACTGGATGTAACATTAAGAACCATTCAGATTATGCATATACAATCTAATGGGCCTGCTCAGCAAACACAGAACTATCGGTAAGCAATCGACTGATAGCCGATTGTCACTACCGGCAATATTGGCATGATACTTGTTGCGTATCTTTTTTGATACGCCTCGCGAATGCGGCCCAATTCATGAGGCAGTCAGCCGGTCCGGTATCGGCAGAACACTTTGCCGACAGCACGCCGATAGCTTTCCATACGAATGTCGGCCGCAGGCTGACACCAGCATAAATTGAAAAAAAATGTGTTTTGATGACGCCATCTATGAGTCATCGTTGAATGTATATTTGAAAGAGCCGCATTTCTGCGCTGGAAGATGTTGGGTTTGATCGAACGATCCCAAGGACAGAAGGTAAAAGCCTTAACCACCTGGCCACTGAGACTTGTTGAGGGGAGGATTCTATGAGGAAATAAGGGGACGACATTTCGATGAGTGATAGTTTCTTGTTGAAATTAAATGGTAGATGGTAGAAGTTGGAATTTTGAAGGGTTTTTATTTTATTTATTTATTTATTTGTAACAGTTTTATGCTCGTGTATTTAAAAGTTAATTTAATATTTAATTAAATGAATGAAATACATATCTTAGCGAATTAGTTAAAGCAGACGAATTGGTTTTTCTTATAAATTTAAGAATAATTAAGTATTAAAATAATAAAATTATTTTAGAGGTTTTGTTCAATTAATAAAATATTCTTATAAAGAATTATAATGTAATTGCATGCACTGCGTTAATTTATAAAATGTATATTTTCAACATGGAAAAATTTATTTTCATAAATATTATGTTGCTAATTAATAACTTTTAATTAGAACAAGAATTCATTTTATGTCGTTTGGTGATTTAAAGTAGAACATATTTTTAATGTTTAAGTTGCAATATTAATTTGTTATTTATCAATATTTTTAATTAAAAAATAAAATAAAAATATTAATTTACATATATATATTTTTTTTTTTACTATGGAAGATAATTTTTTTAATGGGGAATATTTAATGTTTCTTATAAATTTAAGAATGCTTAAGTATTAAATAAAATAATTGAATTTTAGAGGTTTTTCTGTTAATACAATTATCTCTTTAGTAATTATAATGTAATTAAATGTTAATGCAAGAAATATATATTTGTAACATAGAAAAACTAGTTTTAATAAAAAAAAAAATAAGTTGGTAATTAATCACTTTTAATTAGAATGAGAATTTATTTTATATCATTTGATGATCTAATCTAGAATATATTTTAATGATTATGTGTATTATTCTTTTACTTATCAACATTTTTTAATCTTAAAATAAAATAAAAATATTAATTTAACTTTTTTTTTCTTTTCTTTTGAAGTAAGAGATTTCCTAATCGTTCTTTTAAATTTTAATGCTAAAAAGATGGGTAGGTTTTTTACATATTTTTATAGCTTGTAAAATAATTTTAACCAATTTTTATTAATTTGATTTTTAAACAAAATAAGAAACATAGCTATAGCTTTTAAACTGAATATATAATTAGAAAATAAGTCAACTAACGTATGAAGATATTTTTCTTTCTACGATTAAGTATATAATGAATAATAATTTTAAGGAGATCTTTAAAAAAATTCTTTTGGTGATTCAAATAATTGTAAGTCCTTTTTAAAATGAATTCAATAACAATTTTTTTAAATAAATAAATATAGGCTATTTTTGACATTTTTCTGTTTATCACTATTCGAATTTTATATGAAATACATGAAATATACATCTCTTATGAAAACTCAAACTCAAACAAAATTAGGAAAAATAAAAAAGTCGGCTAAGGCTAACAATTCCGAGTTCGAACCGATGCACATTGGGGCAAAATCCCGAAAAACCGGCCAAAATATCAAAATGTTATTCAAATTGCACGAAACTTCTTACACAGGGGTTTATCAGGATGCGAATTACGATTCTAAAGTTAAAATTCTAAAAAAACAAAATGGCGGATCCAATATGTCGGAATATATGTTAAAATGCTTTGAAAATTATTCAATTTCTATGAAATTTCGTTTACAGGTGCTTTTGAGGATGCTAAATACGATTCAAAAGGTTTTTTTTTTTTATGGCGAATTAAAAGTAAAAACAATTATATTTTAATAAAATATGAAGTTTAAAGGATAAACGTTACAAGGAATTTTCAAGGAACTAAGATATTTGTAATCAAAATTAAACGATGAATTTTTAAATATGAAAGAAAATTAAGCACATTAACGAAACGTAAAATATTACAAGTTTTAATTTTCATATTATTAAAATAAAACGAAAGGATATTCTAAAATTCCTCTTCCGAATAATCTGTTGTATAATCAGTAGATTCTTTAGAAGGTAAGGTGTCGAAATATTTTACAGAGCTTACTATGCCTCTAGGGACAATGATTCTTATTTCTTCTACGGTAATTCACGTAAGCTTGAAATGAAGGAATCTGATGACATTAAAAGCCGTAAAAAATATTCCATTGTTTTCTTTCTATTGCATTTTAGCGAGAAATCTTCCCAATACCCTTTGATCAATTTGTTGCACGAATCTTGAATGTCTTCCGACAATTGCCGAAATGGAAATAATGAGGAAACTATTATTTCTTTACCATGAATAAGTATAGTTTGTGCACTGAAGTTGGCATACAGAATCAGGGATACAGTTCAACGAATTTAAGAGCTGTTTGTAAACAATAATCCTCGAAATTGATCGAATGAATGTCAATAAATTACTTGTAATATGACGTGGAATCGTTTAATGAAATCTTTGTCTACACTCATTGTGGAAATAGAATTAATTGTGCTTTCAATGTATCGACGAGCTGAGTTGTCATCATTTGTGCTTCCAAAACCGGGCTTTGGTTTATCGACGAGAAGTCCTAATTGTAAGCGAAATCCTTTTTGGATATTTTGTTTTGCAATTTCAGTTTTCGTTTTCTCGCCAGGAGTCAGCGCTTGCCATTTCCTTATATCTAGTTTGTATGCTAAATTCAAACAACCCTCGAAACATCTTATATAGGCATCTAGCATGATCATTCCGATTTGTAAATGATCTCCATTCACTTATAGACTGAAAATGTCATCAAAGTTATTAAACTGTTTTGAAGTTTCCTGACATAGGTAACAACATTGAGTTGACAAATTACTAGTAACGATATTAAAAATTTTACCATCAACCATCGTTAACTAAGTTTGTAATTAAAGTCTACTTATTTTCTATCAATGATTGTTTTAAAAGAAATAAGTTTACTCTCCTAATCTGTAATATAATCCTTTTCATTGACAGTAGCTTCCGTATTTTCGTTCAAAAAATGGATTTCAATTGCCTAAAAAATCGAGGAGATGAAGGTCTCGAATTTTTCTAGATAATGATTTCTAAATTTTTCGCAACACCTACGAGTTCTAGTGGCACGAGAGAAGTGTAAAAGATATCTGAACCTGATTTGCAACCATCATCATCGCTAAATTTTTGTGTAAAAGTACTTTGATAGAATACTGCCATAAATGTGCCATCACATCCCCACTTGTAAATTAAATTGACATTGCTCATGTTCTCGGAAGTCAGATTTTTAATAATTTCCGTTTGCATTAATAAACGCAGTATGATCTAGAAAAGAATTGATAAGACAATTCTTCTAATTAGAATAGAATAAACAAAATTATTACATATAAAGCTAAGAAAATGTGTTTATATTGGATCGATGATGGAGAATTATTTTCATTTTTTTTTTACTAGTCTTGCTTATCAAATTCATTTATGCTTATTTGTAATATAATACATAATAATCTATAACGAAACTGGATAATCTAAAATTTTTAAAATGTTTGCCAGATAAATTGCTGTGAAAAGTAAGAAATTTCAGAGTTTTCGAAGCGACTAAAAAAGTGACATTTTTTACTTGTTGTTGCAAAAACCTGCACGAAATGTAGAATGGCAGTTTATGGCCGCTGGTTTTTTCATGATTCATTACATAATAGTTAAGGCTATTATTTCCCTAAATTTCGTTGCGGAACACTGTGGAACATAGAAAATTTTTGATGTTCAAAAGCATAAAAATAACATGTTTTTTTAAATATTTTCATAAAGAATAATCGTTAAATTATTAATTATTATGTGCTTAATATGATTTTTGTAACATGTGCAAATAATTTACATACTATCATAGTGTGAATCCATTTTAAAGCATTAAAATCGGATGATATGGTTAAACATAGCACGTGTTTAAAGGAACCATTGTTTTGCTCTTTTTGTTCGCCTCAGATGAGAATCCTCCAAGCTTCACTTTTGAAATGATACACATTTTCAAGGAAAAACGAAACCATTTTTATATATACAGATTCTGACCCTCCAAATATTATTCTAGCCTTCTCTATAGTCAAAATTCCATAAATAATAACTTTATTTTTCGACTTTTGGCCAGCTTTTCGCGATTTTGTCCCACTGTGCGATGTTGGCAAATCTAATCGGGCAACTATCAGAAATCACATATCGGTCCTACGTCACTTGCCGGTGTAAGTCGCTTGTCGATATATAACCATAAGGGGACCCATTACGGTAACCGGCAGTCGAAGAAGCAGATTCTTAAATTTCAGTTGCCGACATGCTGCCGACAGTTCACCGAAACCACTGTGCCGATGCCGACACTTAACCAACACTGCCCGCTGCTGTCCGATCGTGTGCCGAAAGGTATGTGTTTGCTGAGTGATCATGTCCGAAAAAACGATTATCGAGCATCAACGTACATACTTTTATGAAATTCTTACTTAATTCTATAAAATTCCATACCTTAATATAATTATTTTTCAATATAAATATTTTGTGCCACTTTTGTTTAATTTCTTTAACTTTTTGAAATGAAACAAAACATTGATAAATGTTAAACTAAGTCCTTCCTGCAAGGGGTATCTAAAAAAATATATAACTAGCAGAAATAACAAAATACGCCGCAAAAAATAGCACTTTATTAAGATAATTGATGTAATTTATCCCTTAACATTAATATTTTATGTCATGATTAAAAGAAATTTAAAAGTTCCATATAGAAATTAAATTATTTAAATGAGTATTTTTATTAAATCATTTCCGTACTCAAATATGTTAACATCCGAAAAAAAATAGAAATTTGGAAATTGGAACATGAAATTTAATTCAAAGCTTCATAAACCTTCATAGTAAAATGAATTTGGTGTTTATTTGAACATAATGAAAGCAAACTTTATAAAAGAAGAAGTATCAATTCATTTAAGCATGTTACAACAGGCAACGTTAATAAGATTTTCTGTGCATATTTCTGTTATATTTTATTTAACTTGGGTTTTTTGCAATGCATTTTTCAAAGTTTATTATCAAACCTTTTTTCACTTACCTTGGGACCGATAAATATTAAAATTACCAAAGGAAAAGTATTTCACTATTAGTAATTGAAAAATGGATTTTAATATCAACATAAACATTTGAAATGAAATAATTAAATTACTTATGATAGGTGTCGTAACTCTATTCGTATTTAATGTTTGATTCCAGTAATAGAAATTCAAACTAAATTAAATATAAATTAAGTAACTATTCAATATCAGAAGTATCAAATATATGAGCTAAATAAATAGATAGCTAAATTTAAAGAAATTCGACGATTTTATTAAATACAAAATGCATTTTGTAAAAGACATGTCAAGGTATTAGAAAAAATTAAAATACAAGGTACGACTGAAAGAGGCATGTTCAAATTTTTTTTTCGCGGGCCGCAAACATATGTTTTCTACGATAGGTGAGTTGCCACCCACTATGCGTAATATGACTATGCTTACATGATAATGTAATAAAAGGAATATAAGCAAAAAGGTAATTAAAATAGTATGATAAAAAATCAATATGTGAAAACTATTGACTATATAATAAATATAAGAAAGATGGTAAGATAATATGATTAATATTTTAATCATATTAATACAGAATTTTCAGTTCTAAAGATAAAGGGGTTGGAAATTTCTTTAATGTTTCAAATTATTTTCTAAATTCAACAACCTTTGGATTTTTAAACGTTAAAATATCTAGTGCAAATTTAAATAATTAAAAAATGTTTATTAATGTTAAATATTAAACAAATATTCAAATATCAAACAACACAGCTATAACGTAAATAAAAAAAGCAGTTTTGACTAATCAAATGACATTAAAGATGTTTTAAGATTATGTAAACATATTATAAGTAACAATGGAAACCTTTTAAATTTTCCATAAAAATATATAAAAGAATATTGAATATCAATAGCGGGATTGGAAAAAAAAGGGGGTTAAAAAAACATTTTATTTTGTTTAAAACAGATTTTTTTTCCTAAACCGGGTTTTACAGACTATGTTTTCTTACTACATATCCATGCATATTTGCTGAATAAGATGAACATTATTCGATATGTGAGTAATATAACTTCATTCATTAAGTAATTACAGTCGGTATGAAGGAAATTGAAATGATTTATACTTTAAACATTAGTCGTATTACCTACGTCATATGTATACAGAATAAACTGATATACTTAATTAAACATTATTTATTAATACCTTGAAAATCTCTAAAATAATCATTTGATCACTAATAATAAATAAATATTTGATGTAGTTTCATGAATATAACATACTTTTCCATATCTGTTCGAAAAGTTTTCTTTAAAATACTCGTTATCTCGAATGCCCGTTTAATTATTTTTATTTATTTATCTTTTGTCAAAACCCACATGAGAAATTATGATCTTTTATTCGCTTTTCATAAGGAATTCCATAAATGATTTGACATTTAGCAGTTGAATATTTAGACCTTCTTTAGAGAAGTATTGTTATCACTTGACACTTCTCCTGTTAATCCGCCAGGGTCCCACCTCCCCACAAAAACCAACAGAAAAATAATAAGAAAATATTTATCTACAAACTTTTTAGAGTACTGAAAATATTGATATTAAATCACAAAATTGTTTTCACAAAAGTTCTCATCCACAAAAATCAGTCACCATACTTAATATACAGGGGTTTTTTCTAAGCTACATTATAGTGCACAATACTTTTAAATGACTAAACTAAAAATTAAAAATACTGTATATTTTTAGTCATTTTTTATGAAAAGATGTCTCAAGCAAATCTTATCTCAATTCCCCGCCTCCGATTTTCTTGTTAAGATAGTGGTGTTGATGGTGTTATAGAGCACTTAAATATATCTTGTTACGTATTTCAGTTTAAAGTAAACAGGTTCTTATTCAACAGAATTTTGATTTAAATATTTAAAGGGACAGTTTACAACAAATATGGTTAAAAAATTGATTTTCTTTTTTTTTAATACTAAATGAAAGCTTACTTAATTGTAAATATTGTGAAACCTCATTTTTACACATACGGTAAATATATCGCGTAATATTGTAAATTTTATTAATACACCCAGGGCAATTACCCACACAAATTAAAACTTTAAATGTCTTTTTCTCGATGTTCATATTTTCATCACTTTCCTGCTTTAAAAATGCTAATGTTTTTTTTGTATTCGAGATAGAAATGGAAACTTTTTTTTGTATATGATTTTTATTATTTATGTGATAAATCTGCGCATGGAATTAGCCTACAGGTTTTTAGAAAAAGAAAAAGTGAATGAAGTTGTATTAGATTTAATCGTTTTTGACTATATATATGAATACAAAAATTATATTAAATGTAATATTAGATGTATCTAAAAATGAATATACAGTCTTGAGTAAAACAGATTTGGAAATCTTTTAAAAGAAATGGGCAAAAATATCAATATTTAAAAAGTAGTAGGGATTTAAAATAATTAATTTTTTTTTCACTTTTTGAAAATTTTAATTAAACATGCAGTCATTTTTTTTTTCAAAATGTACTTTTAGTTGAACACTGACATGCAGTGAGTTCACCATTTGAACCATACTTTTAAAAATAAACAAAATTTGAATAGATAAACTGTCCCCTTAAAAGGAGAAACGAACTTTTTTCTAGTTTCCTTTTAGCATCCAATCTTTTATGCGATTTTATTATAGAAACCCAAAGCAATAAAAATGTTTTTCAGCCTTCACTGTAGTATTTTTCAGCAAATGTAGTATTTTTTGAAAATTAGTTCACTGAAAATTTTAATATTTTCTTCTTGACATAATCATTACTTCACAATCTCAAAAAAAATTATGTTTAAGATTGTAGTCAGGTTCTGAGAAACATCTGCTTTTAGAACTGGGGTTCTATATTATTTTTGTCTTAATATATTATATATTGTATGGGCTGTGTGCTGGAATTTCAAAATAACAGTCTTTCCTTATCTAAAACTGGATCTAAGCCGGTGAAAATGTTTAGATGGTATGAAGGGGAAAAAATAGTTGGAGAGGGGTGTGCCCAACCTTTTGAGATGTCTGTGGAAGATGGGGAGACAAAAGCATTTCAGGAACGAAGAAAAGAGTTTGGAATGGGGGCCAGGTAGAAAACACCGGAGGGGTTACGTTGAGAAGGAGCAAGGGGTTGCTGGAAGGCAGTCTCTTCTGCTGAGATAGTCAGTTTTTGAGCGTAGCGCGCAAAGTGGACGTGTGTTCCTGGGGAGAGCTCGGAGAGATAGAGCGTAGGGTTCAGTTGGAGCCGAGAGCGCCAAGTGTAGGTAGTCACTGTGTATAGCTCTTAGAGTTAGAGCATAGGCTTAGAGCACATATGTGTTGGGAGATAGAAACTGATCTCCGGAAAGCTAATTTAACGTGTGTAGAGTGAGAGTGGTTTAACGTAGTTTAACAGTACACAGCCAGCATTTACTGTATTCAATTTAATGTTGAACCGGATCACCTATATCCGAGTTTGTAAGTGTAAATAGTGTTTTGTCGTTGTGTAAATAGTGTGTAAATAAACTGTTAATTTAGTTAATTGAAAGCGTTCGTTTTCATTTAAACAATCCTCTCAGTGCGTGACCGATATCGCGTAATCATATCGGTGGTGGCAGCATATAAATAATAAGGATTTTCTTCGAAGTGGTGCGGACTAAGAGGAAACTCCGACAATTGTATCTGCAGAATGGTAATGGTATATATATATATATATATATATATATATATATATATATACAAATATCAGTATCTGAGATTGTTAAAGTATATTTTACATCTAAAGGCTTCTTGTGATTTTTTTTTTTTTTTTTTTTGAGAGAGGTTGGTTGATTTTTGACGGCCAATTATCTGCTCGAGGGATATAGGCCCAGGGCGGGGGGAGTGCCCTTCGTGGGGGTCTTTCTAAGGGAACCTAACCCGTATTAACGCTTGGAAATCCAAGGCTCGAAGAAAACCACGAAAACTCCGAACGATTAGGCCGACGGGCGCAATTGGGATCGAACCCAGCACCTCCCGTCTACCAGCTTCGAGAGCAGAACCTCTCGGCCACTGGTGGGGCTTTTTTGAGAGAGAGTTAACTCCTAAGTCCACATTCTTGGCCAGTAGATTCGTAGAAGAATAAAACAGATCTGAATTATTGAAATACTATACTATACTATACTATAATATAATATAATATAATACAGTACAATATAATATAATATCTATCACCCAATTTTTGAATGTTCTCATTTTCGTATACATACCTTGAATTTAATTATTGAATTCTTAAGGGATAATCTTTCCAATCGAGAAAATTTTTATTTACAGCTTGAACAAAATCGTAAAGATCAACTTCTTATGTTATTAATAAATTAAACAATCTGTACTTTTTTAACGACAATATTGTGTGCTAAATATTAAACACTTTTAAGACATTTTATCTTTGCTAATTTAGCATGTTTAAGTTTCACCTTAGAGCTTCAGAAATGTTCATCAACATACACTAATTTTCACCATACTGGCATATGAACATGAGCTACAGACCCGCTATATAAGGACTGTTTTCTAAAAATCCACACAAACTTTGCAGTTATGCAAAATAGCAAAAATACGAATTAGGTGAAACTTGTGCGTGATTTTTTTTTGTTTTTTTGTATATAAAAACACTCAAGCATACAAAAAACATACATAACATACAAACATACATAACATACATTTTCAAACATACAAAATCATTTTTCTTGCTACAGGCTACATCGAAATGATTCACTGGAACTCTACTACACTTTCACCCATCAGCTTTTCTGAGAAGAGTCACCAACGAAGAGATTTGTTAATCTAAGATCGAATCAGGTGAAATAGCGGCACAGTGGAACTTTGACCAATTCCCATGTCACACCCAAACAGTAGAACGGTGCGTGAAGCTGGTAATTGAGGCGTCACAAAAAGTCTACGGGTCCAGAGATGGTTTTATAAGAACGACACTTTTCTCGAGATCTTCAATGCTTAGTTTTTACAGCAAACCTTGTTTCAAACTGCCAAAATACAGTAAAGACAAGTAAAGTGCTATATTTTATGACAAAATGAAATTACACTTAGGTACAATCAGATAAACGTAATCAGATCAGGTAATAGTACAATCAGAAAAGTAGTTTTTATTTCAATAAAAATTTATCATTTTTAAAAAAATGCTTTTTTTTTAAACATAATCCGCTGCCAATGTGTTGCGAAATGTATTTATTTTTTCATTTATTTATCATTCCTACACTCTTTTCTACTAAAATATGCCTATAGCTGCTTGTATTTATTGTATTTATTGCCGCTTGTATACGTTATTTGATTTATTTCCATTTATTAGAAAAATTATCAAAATCTTGTTTTTTTCAAATTTTATGCCCGATGCGCTACTGCCAAACGTAAAAAATTATTTATTTTGTTATTGTATTTTACTAAGCTACCCTAGACACAAGTTTTCCGCGGTACAGCGAATCAAAAAGAAAAAAAAAATTCGGCCCACCCTACTATCCATCCATTATAAGACAAAACATTGAGAATGTAACATGTGAAAATTCATTATGTAACCTTTTAGCATCATTTAATTTACCAAAATTATGGGTTGGTGTATTCCGTGGTTGAAAGTATGGGAATAAATATAAAAGTAAAAATAAAACAAAAAAGTCCATCCGGCCAGTGCCGGGAGGAAGAGGTAGCTTTCATATTCCTTATTTTTAAAGGGCCAGCTTATACTATTCAAACAATCGAATCTCAAATTAGTGGAACCCGATTACAGAAGATTCAATACTAATCTTTGACAATACTGAATGTGAATGGGAATTTTGCGAAATTAGTCAGCAGTATCCAAACTGGTGTTATTTAACGTGACATATATTTGGTTGCCGAATTCGGCGATATCTCGAGGTACGCCATTTTAAAATAACATGATGAGTGAAGCTAACCAATGATTTTAGTCGAGACCTTAATAATTCCTGTTCACATGCTCACTCGCATTGGAATCGTTTGATATATACGAGTGCTGTCGCAGGCAAAGAATCAGATTTTTCAAAATGTCACCCACATTAGAAATTCAAAGTGCTATATTTGAACCATTTCTGAAGATAAAAACAAAACAAAAAATGCTCCAGAATCCTTGTATCAAGGTCGAACACTTAAGAAAGAAAGCGTTTTCAGTTTCTAATTTTTTTTTACCTCATTTTAAATTAACTTTTTTACAAATTTAAATGGCCGTCATTTTGAAACAAGATGGCGGATAAAGTTGGCCAAAGAACTCGATCGAGACATTGGTATGAACTGTGCGCACACCAAGTTACATACAAATCGGTTCATAAATACGCGTGTTATCGCGTGACAAAATTCAGATCGTCTCAAAATGTCAGCAACACTAGAAATTCAAAGTGCTATAACTGTGCCAAAGTGCGAAACAAAAAATGCCCCGGAATCTTTGTATCAATGTCAAACTCATAAGAAAAAAATATTTTTCAATTTCTACTTTTTTTTGTACCTCATTTGAATTTTTTTATTTAAAAAAAAATTTAAATGACCACCATTTAAAGCAAGATGGCAGATGAAGCTGGCCAACGAACTCGGTCATGACAAATATCAGATATATATATATATATATATATGGAATCATCCCTTTGATTACACACTAAAATGCAGCTTTCATACCGGAAATGCGTTGCCGGTGTCACCATCGCTAGAGTGGCTTTGCCGCGGAGTTGTGATCTCGACTCCCGCCGTCGCTTTTGTAAGCTGGCGCTGTGGGACTTCGCAATGCGATCCCACAACTCGGCCGTCCTTCTAGACATTCGTTCTCGAATGCATCCTGGTCCGCTGGAAGCAGCAGCTGGATCACCTGAAAAAGATAAAGAAAAAAAACAGCAGCATCCCAAGTTCTATTTTGAAAAAAAGTTGTCATTATTAAAATCCTTCATCAAAATTTAAATTATTTCTTGAAAAAATTCTTCTTATTTTTTTTTTCTTTTGCGTCTTTTCGCGTTCTTTCTTCTTACGTCTTTTCGTCTTCTTTTAACTTATGTCTTTTCGTCTTCTTTTTCTTACGTCTTTCCGTCTTCTTTTTTTTTCTATTCCTTCGGGATTAATTTTGTCAAAATCGCTTAAAGTCAGTCCGGTGGTGTGTCGTATTCGGGACAGTGTCATAATAGGTGAAATTCTTCTTCTTTTTTTTTCGATGTCAAGCTTCATCCGTCCACGGCTTCATGCACTCGGCGCAAGTACTGGTGACCATTGGACCTTCATTAATTCCAACTTTCTTTACATCGTAGGTGTCATTATTTTTTACTTTTATGACTTTGTACGGGCCTAAATATTTTGATTTTAACTTCAAACCTGGACCTTGTTGTTTGCGTTTTATAGCAACCATATCATTAAGCTTAAATTTTTTTGGCTTTTTTCGTCTGAGATTATAAGTTTTACTGTTCTCTTCTTGGACTTCTAAAATTTGTTTTTTTTCGCTTCTTTTCTCAATTTTTCACGATTATTAATAAAATCGGATTGTATTTCAGCATTCAAGAGACGAGTAATCTCAATGTTATTTTTTAGATTCATTTTAGTACCAAACATTAGCTCGAAAGGGGTTGTGTTAATACTTCTCTGTAAAGTCGAATTTATTACTTGTTGGACATAGCTTACATGTGTACACCTCTTTGTGGGGTTATCTACAGATAATTAAACAGAACAGGTATTATGACCGAATTTAAACGCTTGACTTGGCCGTTAGCTCTTGGTAACCCTGTGGTAATCGGGATATGTTTGATATTTTCTCTGACGCAATAATCTTCAAAAGCTTTAGAGCTAAAGGCGGGACCTTTATCTGAAATTATGCAAAATAGACTTCCAAATACAGTTTTTTTTATTTCTAGTTTAGAAATTACTTCTGCATTCTCGGTAGATTTGGTGGGTTACAACCAAACAAATTTTGTGAATGTGTCAATGACCGAAAAAATATATTTGTAATTTTTATTCGTGCTCTCCAATAGACTTAAGTGATCAACATGGTACGTATGTAACGGGGTTTCTTCTTTTTCTATCGGTTGTAGCAAACCTCCTTGCTTACCAGATTTCCGTTTAATTAAAATACAGGGAACACAATTTTATATGCATTTCTCGATTTTTTGTTTAACTTTGGGGATGTAAAAATCAGTAAGTTTCTGTTCGTACGACTGCGTAATGACCTTTTTCATGAGAGGCTTTAATTATATTCATTAGCATTTCATCTGGTACAACTATTAAATCATTACCATTAACACATTTATAAAGAACATAATTTTTAACTAAATAATCATCATAAGATTTTACTTTTAGAGTTCCTTTTATGATTTTAATATGCTCGTCAGTTTCTTGAACTTGGGTAATTTTTAAAGTTAAGCTATCTTGGATTACCATACAAATGGGATATCTGCTTAATGCATCAACATGCTTCATACTAGTACCGTGTCTATGCTGAATAGTATAATCGAAATCAGATAACATTATTGCCCATCTAGCTATTTTTGTACTCATTTCTTTCTTATCCATAGTCCTTTTAAATGCATTACAGTCGGTTACAATTTTAAATGGAATGCCTAGCACATATACTCTAAACTTTTTCAAGGCTTCAATTACAGCTAAGACCTCTAATTCATAGCTAGTATACTTTCGTCCAGCTTCGGTTGTTCTCATACTGGCGAAATAAACTGGATGAAATTGATTATCTTCTGGAGATTGTTGTATAAATACAGCTCCATAGCCATCAATACTGGCATCACAATGGATTTCGGTCGCGCTTTTGGGATTGTAAATTGAAAGTACTGGTTCTGACGACAAAATGCGTTTGAGTTCATTAAAAGCTTTCTGTGATTCTACATCAAACTTAAATTTATAATATTTTCTTAACAAGTCACTCAACGGTTTAGCTATAACCGAATAATTTCTTATAAACTTTCGAAGGTATCCTGTCAATTCTAAATAACTTTGAATATGTTTGGTACACTTTGGTTCGGAAAAATTTAATACTTCTTTTCTTTTCAGTGGGGAGGGACACAATTTACCATTTATGATTCTATACACCCAAAAATCAATTTCACGCTTCAAAAAATTGCATTTTTTAAGATTTAATTCCAACCCGTATTCCGAGGCAGTTTCAAGAACAAGTTTTAATTTTTTTAGACTTTCAGCTTCGTTTTGGCGGTTATTATTAGGTCATCCATATAAATGATTACAGTGTGATCTTTTAATAGGTTTCGAAATACATTATAAATAGATTTTTGAAAAACACTAGGGCTATTGGTCAGCCCGAATGGACACATTAAAAATTCGTACTGTCCTTCATGAGTGACAAAAAGGTGTATTTCTGTGAGCCTTCTTCAACTTCTACATGAAAAAAACCGTTTTTTAAATTTATGGTTGTAAATACTTCAGCAGAATGTAATTGATCTGTAACATCATCTATTACTGGTAATGGAAAATGCTCACGCACTGTCTTTTTGTTAAGACGTCTGTTAACAATACAAAGTCTTATTGTGTTATCTTTTTTCTTAACCAACACTACCGGCGACGAAAAACTAGGAGAGCTTTTCAGAATGATTCCAGCTAGCCACTCCTCAATTTTATCTCCAACTATTTTTTTCGCACATGGTGGTAATCTTCGAGGGGAAGAACAAACGGAGATTTCATCAGTTAAATTAATTTTCATTTTAACATCTACAGTTTTAGTTTTAATTGGCACATAATTCTCAATTAAAGAGGATAATTCCGAACGCAGATTTTTATCTGCAATGTGACTTAAATCAATTTTAGGCTCATATAGAACATTTACAATGTTAACTAAAAAGTCATTAGACTGAACTTCCGTTTTAAACAATTTCACTTCATTCTCAGAAATATTTAATGTACCTTAATGAATAACATCAGTGCCAATAATTAAATCAAAATTAATGTAACTGTTACTAACGAAAAAATGTCAACTTTAAATTTTGAATTATCAACTTCAATTTCTGAATCGAAACAACCTTCTGGATTAATTGAGATTTTTCCTAAACCGGTCAAAGCGATACCCGTAGGTTTTAATATCACAAAGTTCTTCAAATTATCATAAACACTTTTCTTTAACAGAGTCTTTTGACTACCAGTATCTATCGAGGAGGTTAAATTTAAAGAATAAAGCTTTACCTCTTTTAGAATTAAATCTTGGGATGTAATATTGTTATCTTGTGGCTGAGCGTTTTTAACATTTGTATCTTTCGATTTATTACACTGAAATGATTTGTGGCGATAGCTGTTACAAGAGAAACAAAGGGACCCTTTAGCTTTATTAACACAGTTAATGCTTTTATGATTATTCCCGCCACAATTATAACAGCGCATATTTGGTTTTATAGGCTTAAATCTTTTATTAACTTCAACTTCGGATTTAGTTTTAGGCTTAGCTCCTTCATGTTTATGAGATTTTGCATTTTCATACTCCTACCGTAACTTTTCATAGACTTTTAATTTTTGTTTGAATTCTAAAATCGATTGACATCCATAAAATATTGATTTTCTAAAAACAGGGCCGGGTATACCATTTATAACATACTACATCAACACGGAATCCTCAATATTACCACGTGAACCTAACTGCTTCATAAATAGAAAATACTCTTCAAGGGTTTCATTTTCATGTAATTTTCGTTTATTTAACAAATGATACAACTCCGCAGAATTATAAGTAGTGCTAATTTCTGCAATCAAAAGTTGCTTCAATTTCTCATAGGAATTTATGTGCAATTCGGTCTGAACCAACAATTTAGCTTTTCCTCTTAAGGATCTTTTTACAAAAATAAACTTATGTAATTCCGACAGATTAAATAAACTAGTAACATCATCAAAGTTATTCAACCATACATTTATATCCTGAATTGCACTACCATCAAACGGAGGTACAACATTTTCAATATCACTAAAATTAATAGTGGATGTCACAAAACTATGAACTGGAAACTGCTTGTTTTTATCCAAATTTAATGATTCCATGTCATTACTTGCTGAACTATTATTTAAAAGTACTTCGTGTTCCGAATCTGTATCACTGTCATTCTGAACATTAGCTTGTAGCAAGCTTAAATCTGATAAATAAGTTACTAATCGCGTCAACCAAAGTTCCTTCATTCGAAATGCAAAGTACATTGCAAATTGTAATTAAATCATTCCGAGTAAAATCCGCTTGACTTTTCGTTATTTTAATTTTAAATTCGGAAATATCGGTTTGATAACCAAAACCAGAAAATTATCTGATTCTTTTTCGATTTGATCTGTCACCTTCTGCATCAAATGATATTTGTGCAAAAGCTTCATTTTACTTGTTTTTTTCATTTTTAATAGCAAGTTCCAGTTCAGGAATATCAACCAATTTCATCATGAAATAAAAAATGAATTATATTCAGTGTACTCACCACTAAGAATAATATCCACTTGAATCAAGAATTCTGAAATTTTTTATTTTTATTACATTATCAGCGATGTTATCATACTCATCTTGCTTGTGGGCAGCGACATCAAAACATTAAAATATTCGTACCATTTCTGGCTCCAAAATTATGGAATTATCCCTTTGATTACACAATAAATCTGCTTTCATACCGGAAATAAGAACCACTTTCCCTTAAAAAAATTATATTGAAGAAAAACTTATTTAAAAACTATATACAAGAAGACACCACTCACATAATCATTATTACATCTTGAATTTAACTTTATCTTGGCATACTTAGTCATTTTTTATGTACGTCTTTTTAATACATTCTTCAGACTATCTCCTCATTCCATCACAAACACTCGAATGTTCTAAAGTTATTTTTCTTCTCCAATCACTTCAGTTTATTTCTCGCAGAGCGTCTGCCGTCCGACAGTTGTAGCGCGCATATAGCGCGCATGCGCTGCCGCTGTCAGCATCGCTAGAGTAGCTTTACCGCGGAGTTGTGATCTCGACTCCCGGCGGCACTTTTGTAAGCTGGCACTGTTGGGCTTCGCAAATGCAATCCCACATATATATATATATCAACATAGATATCAACTGTAGATTATTCTCATTTTTCTTGATAAAAGCATCTATGAAGCCGCTCCATGTACAAATTTTACATATAAATTCCGTTTTTACTGTATTTATGTTTTTTATTTAGCAATTTTTAGTAATTAAGGGAGTATATAATGTTTTATTAAATGTCGATGCAAAATTAGTTTAATTGATATGTCCTACACAATAATTTAGGAAGTTTTAAAGAGAGAATTTAAAATAACATCATATTTATTTTTACCATTTATCTACATTCCTTACAGACGATTTCATGTAGTCAATTTTTAATCCTCGTTCATTTTTGACCTTTACAACTTTACATTTATTTAAAGAGATTCAGTTTTATACTAAAAAATTAAATAAAAAATCACGTATTTATAGCTTAGGATAATGCACATGAAACAAAGTATACTAATATTTATTTAACAAAGACATTTTACTGCAACAAGATTGTATGTTTATATACTGTTACATAAAAATTATTTTTTACGCAGAATGTGAAATGAAAACAAATGACGTAATATTGTAAGAATAACTTTTATTTTTAAAAATAAACTGCAGTTGGTAGTAAATTGTATCGTCAGTTTACATTAAATTATGACAGCGAAGCTTATAAAGTCATACAGACAACCGATTAGGTATAACGAAAAATAAAATTTAGATAAGAAAAAAAAATCCACGCAAAATAAAGCACGGTTTATCTTAATGTGACCATAAATATTACGTTTTCTTTGAACTTTTCAGCTTGATAAAGCAATTGTATTATTTTCTTCAGCATATGAATCTTTTAAAACAAGCAATCCAATTTTCAGTTAAAATGCGATTTCACAAATGTAATGTAATATTGTTTATATATTTCTATCTAAGAATAAATACCGTACATTAAGCTAGAAAAAAACATTTCTAATAAATTCGACTATGAATGTAGCGCGTCACAGAACAATGCATAAGGTTTACAAAATGTTATTATTGTTAAAATATTTCAAACATTTCCCACAAACACAGAAATGAATTTTGAATTTGACATAACTCATATTTAGTTTATTTTATTTTTAAAATGCTGAAGATATGATTTGTATAAAGAATGAGGTATAAAATGCGAAATGTTGTAATTTAAAAGTTCTCTATTTCACCAGCAAATAAACATTTTCTGTTACAATGAAAATATGAATGGGACTGATGTAAATACATTTGTAAAAGCAAGATCTTTGTTTTTAAAATAAATAATTTAAATTATTCTAGTTTAGTATAACAATAAGATACTTTTAAAAAGTGATATTTCTTTTTAAAAAAATATCCAATTTATTTAATGAAGTTTTTTGACTTTATTAAATTTACGTCTAGAGCAATTGTCGAGTCTAAAACAATTTACTCTATGGAATGTGTTGTGTTTGGATTTTGGTACCTAAGCATGAAAATAATGTTGTGCCAACATTTCTTTTTTCTTTTTTTTTTCTTTTTTTTTTTTTTGGTAAAAAAAGAACTAGAATATAATTAGCTATATCATCCACAATAATGGCATGAAAAAATAAAATTATTGGCAAAAGATAACTGTTAATGTGTTGAAAGTAAAGGTATATTTAGGGAATACTGGTGCATCACAGAAAATATTTGTAATGCAAAGCCGTTACAGTGATACCACGACTATTTTTTTTTCGTTTCAGAATTGCGTTCGAGTTAATTATTCTTAATGAAGTGTTCACTATACTTTGATTCATTGGTGTAAAACCTAATGAAATTAATAATCAATCTGGAAGAACACAGTAATATGGCTAGTGGCATCGCCTATAGTGTGAACCATATTTTAAAACATGGCGTGTGTATTTCAGCGGTGTTTGGATGCGGATAAGAATCGAGTTCATAATTTCTCCAGAAATTGTTATATTTTACACAAGGAAAATTCAAGTATCATTAAAATGCTGTCTTAATTTTCAATGTTAGGAACAAAGATCTAATGCAGATTATAGTAGAGAGTCCTATATTTTTGAGTAAATAAATGGTTCCTCACCTTAATTCGCTTGACGTTTTTAAGTGAAATTATAACAAAATAATATGATACATCAGAAATTTGGATATTAGAAGTATTTAAAACGTATTTAAGCAAAGCATTAAGAAAAGAAAAATCAGCTGATAATTAATTTATTTCAAAATAGGGCTTTTTGACATAAGGGAACATCCGCTGTTACTCTTGTGACCACCAGAGCAAATTTCCATATATATTTCCAATTCTTTTATTACGAAATATATTTAAGATAAATTTGATGCAACTTCTTAAAAATACACGTACTCTACTTTCATAAACCATATACAATTTGTAACAAAAATAATTTTACTTTGCTACATAATAAATGAAAATTTAGTTACTCTTGTGACCACAAAAAATGCAATTTTCAAAAATTGTGTTTGACGCAGAAATTCTGTGAATTATATGAGACTATAGAAAGAAAATTTACAGAATATAGCAGAGTAATTATATCTTTTTAAAAAGCATTAACCATTGAACTCATCTGATAACACATGAATTAGTTACATTTGATTTTGCAAAATTCTAAGTGTTACTCTTGTGACGTTACTCTTGGGACATTTTGTCCATAATGTAATTTTAGCACAAATTCAGTTTAAATATTAAACAAAATAATTAAAATAAGTTTTAAAAAATATATTCCATACAGAACAACTTTTAATGATGATTTAATTTTAAAATAACATAAATTAACCCTTTCACGCTCGAATTAAATTACGGTTAAAAAATTCAAATTGCTTATTGGAACCACTTTTATGAAAAAGAAATATTCACCTTATTCAATGACAGGAAAAACGATAGTAAAATGTAGCCAATTTCACTATTTTATAAAACTGGTGGGAACCAAACAATCTGAGTGAAAGACGCAGCCCGAGAATATGACGGGAGCGAGAATTAAGGGGTTAATGTAAAAAATTGTAAAATTAACAAATACTATAACCATATAGCAACCTCTCAGTTTCTGCTACTTAACAGAATAAATCATTGTCTTCATTATCAATAATATCACTTGCAACTTCTCCTGTATCATGATTTTCTTAAGGAAACACAAATTCTTTGTACTAATCATGTTACTGTAAGGTTTGTAGTAGATAGTGTCATTTTTCATGGTTTGTATTTGTTGAATGCCCTTCGCTGTTGGTATTTTCTCGCAAAGTAATGGAACTTTATTGTTTTATTTCTTTTGACAAAATAAGCAGTATATCTTAGAATTGCTTTTTTAGCACGCACTTCATTCCATATATATCATAATACCACAACACAAAATAAATCTACAGCATCTATATCAGGAGTATTTGAAAAAAAATATGCCCAATTAAGTTAATTGAGAAAGGAGTCTGATTCATTGCAGGCATATTTGCATAGTTATATTTTTGTTTAAATTGGAAAGCACAAGCATCATATAAAAAAGTAAAACAGGTACATTTTGGGAAAATACAAATTCCCTTAAAGATGCAATGTTGAAATTTTACATACAAAAGCATTTACAAAAAATTGATTACGGGATGCATTGTCTAAAATAATAGCATACGATTTTACTTTATTGGGATCATACTAAATAAAAAGCTGAAAATACAGTCGCTTGTGGATTTGACCAGTAATGTAGTATTTCACACCAAAATTTCGTCTTGTCATGAAATTAAAACAGTTTCCAGAAAATCCACTGACATACCTATTCCTTGAGATTTTTTTTTTTTTTTTTTTTTTTTTTTACCAAAATAATTTCTTAAACAATTTGAAATAGTTTATTTAACTGTTACTTTTTCAAAACGTTTATCAACATTTTAAAAAAGTAACAGTATTGAGAAGATGTTGATAAAAGTTTTGTCAATAGAAAAACGTCTATCAACGTTTTGCTATTTACAATAACTTATAAGAAGTTCTGTATTATGGACTTTCAAATAATTCTTCGATGTTATCTCCGCAAATTAGACATTCTGAATTCCTAAATTCTAATTATCATGTATCTTGGAAGACAAAGTCATTAAATACATCACAGGAATGTTTAAGGTAGGAAATACACCAGTTATTACATTATGAATTGCTTGAATGTTTTCGTGACAGCAACAAATGGAGATATTCTGATGAGTAATTTTCTATTGTTTTATGAAACTAGGCTTTAAATCTGCAAAGGAATCTCCAATTTTTCAATTTAGGAAAGCTTCCTTAAACAAAAAACGTATTCTCTTATTAAATTCCTCCTAGAATTGATGAAATTATGTGACATTTTTCACCCTTAACTAACATAGATTTAGTTGAAGAATGAATGACCTCTTCTTAAATCTTCATCGACATAAAATTCTCCAAAGGTGTAGAGTTAGATTTTATTTCCGTTAAAGTATCTGAGGATAGCTAGTTCTCTACTTTTTCCTTTTCTTAATATTTCCATCACTGCAGCTTTTGCTGGTTCTAAGACTTTTCTTCACCTTATCGTAATATATTTTGTTTTGTTTCTTTCTCACAACAACATATTCAATTTCATTCTTATTTTTTCTCAAAAATTTTTGGCGCTTAGCAGAATTTTTCCCTCTGTTTAAAACAATGTCGTGTATAAGAAGCAATATTAAAATATCTCCTTTAAAATGTACTATCATAATCCTTTCCATAAGAGTTACTATAAGAACCTCTGTAGGTTACACAACAGAATTTAGTAAACGAAGCTTTACAAAGTCTATAAAATATCTAATCAAAGACCATGTGCTTCAAACCAAAAGAAAGCACACAGAAATGACACTAGTGGAGTTGTTTTATTGCATTTTTAATGCCTTGTCATGATTATTTTTTTATCTTAAGTAATACCAAAAACGAATAAAAATAAATCCACCTATTAAAAAATAAAAACACTAATAAAGGTAATTTATCTTCCTTAAAATTTACAAAATAACCTTAGTTATAGCTAAAACTATTTCGAGAACTGCTCTAATAACAGAGAAAAAAACAAGAAACCTTTAAGCATTCTGTTTGTTTTGGTTGTAACGCAGTTTTATATCAAACAATCGACAAAAGTATTATGTGTTACTCTTGTGACACAGACGTTTGTTACTCTTGTGACAACTCCCCAGAGCCTATTCCATGCATAGCATAAAGAAAATATTTAATGTTAAATATGTCTTATAGCACGAAATCAGGGAATTTGAAGTTTTGGGTAAAAATTTTAAGTAGTTTTCTTTTTATTAAAACTTTCGTATGTTTTCCGTTACTCTTGTGACATTTAAGTATTAATGTTTAAATACAGCCAAAAATATATTAAAGACATTATCTAAAAGATTTTATCTATGTAGATCTTAAAGACATGATAATAGTTTGTTGCTTTGAACGCATAGTAATTTTATTGATTTCTAAAAAGTAAAAAAAATCATACATTTCAATAAGTTTTATTTTGAGCTCAAATGTAAATGTAGTTTTATACTGTTAGTATCCAGCTCATTTTCAATAAACACTTGCTCTAATGAAATTAAAACTTGCAAATTAGTATACTTCAACTCTTTAGCTTTAAATTGATGTATCACACTTATATTTCCGTTAAAAAAAGTTTCAGCAAATTTTTTTTTCAGCCGTGGACGTTCCCATAAGCACTTTTCTCTGAGTAAATATTTATTGGCTTTGTAAAAAAAAAAAAAAAAAAAAAAATCACAAATACAGCGAAAGAAAAAATATACGTATCCTTTACGAGATGTCTTTGGATACGTTCCATTTTCCAAATGTGACACAATTACAATAAAAATGACATAAAATGTTCACTGTTTTTGTTATTTTGATTTAAAAAAAAATAATTAACTAGATGCATAATTAAATAATTATAAATAATTCAGCTTATAACATTCTCTTTTAAAATAATGTCTTCTTATATATGCTCGTGATTAAATTCTTGCCGTCTTTGTAGATCCAGATAGTAATAAACACGTACAATTTTAGTATTACACTAAAAGCTGTAAAAATTTTCAGTTCTACACCAGTATTCAATAAATATTCGTTTCATGCTGGGAAATCTATAATAAATCAATATTACAGAAATATTGGCTTTATGTTGAACATATTTGCGATAGAATGCCAATGTTGCAAAAATGTGCGATTTATATTATTTGCATTGAAAAAAATTGTATATCCTGTCGATATTAGTATTAAAATGCCGAAAAACAAATATTTAGCTATGGCCCCAAGCTTTAGCCCATATGTAACCCATATTGACGAAATAATATTATTTATATTGTATAAGTGCCTATTCGCATATGCATTAGTTCAAAATTTCTATTTTAAATTTAAGGATCAGCGCATGCATTGATAAAAATTATGATATACATGTTTCTTTTACAAGCTGTGTGGTAATGAAACTTTTCAGCATGTGGTGCTCTGCCAACTGCTTATTAACCTTATTTCTAAAGCCAATTAATTTCGATGCAATAAGTAGCTTAATACATAGCGATATATTTTTCAGTTATATGTATTGAGTAATCTTTGCAAAATAGGTTTTTTCTAAGTTGAAGTAACGTATATATTTGAATATTTAAAAACTTTATGATATGACATAATTTTTCATATAAAATAATCACTGATAAGTATCAATGGAGCATGGAAATCATTCTGAAAGTTAGTTCATTCAATTAAACAATCCTAGTCGTGATTTATAAATATAAACCATCTAAGTACTTACTGGTTTTTTTCCTTTTTGGTTTTTAGAATAATTATATTTTACACAAAAAATGAGTGTATAAAAATATTTACTTTAAAAATTTCCTAATTATTTCACTATATATTATTGTTATTTGTTTTCGGTTTAATAAATTTATTATTTAAATAAAACATGACGCTTTCATATAGCAGGTTCTATACAAAATTATTTCCATTTTATTACAGATACTTTTTGGCATATTGTCCTTATAGCTTCGGTGGAACGGATGAAGTATATATAAGATACTTACAAAATTACAGACATATACCAATATGTATTTGCTACGATTCTTTGCTACGAGATTCTTTTTTATATGTTTTTAACTTATCTTTTATACTTTTTGCAACTTTTAATAGTTAACGTTCTCTTCGTGGCTCACAGCCACTTTTAAACATCTTCTTTTAGTGTTTCCTAATGCCCTAGAAAAACGATTTACCTGTATTCTCGAAGTTAAGTTGCCACGCAACTAGGAGGTCCATCTACCAGCTTACATTAGTCCAGTTTGAATGAAATTAAATTAAACAAGCCACACAATTTCTAATTATTTTTAATTATTAGCTTTAAATTTTTTTCGCAAAAATAGCCAGACTACTCTCTTTTAGTGGGATGTTACTTTGTTGTGTAAAGTAGTAGCTATGTTTGAAAATTAGTGAAACTTTAGTAAAAGATAAATAAAAGATGAAGAACTCAGTTTTCAGAAACGCTGTAAAATTTTGTTTTTTAATAAGAGAAATGTGAAGTTGAGATTGCTAAATATGTTGAATGTTCACAAGGCATACTGTGCAATTTACTTCAGAATATTTTAAAAACACGGACCAACATTGAGATTTATAAGCAATTAAGTTACAAAAGGTATGTCTAAATGAAAATTTATTACTTAAATTTGAAATATGAAATTTTTTTGGGGTGTTTGTGAAATATATTAAGGAAAATTTGGTGCACAATTAGTGATAAGTCTGTGAAAAGAACTTTGTAGAAGCTTGTCTAAAATGTTTTAAGGTAGAAAGTACAGGAACAATATTGAGTGAAACGTTAGGTATATTTCTTTTTAAATATGAACTTATTATCCAGAAACTCTCTAAAAGTTTGTTTTAAATAAGATAAATGTGAAGTTGAGATTGCTAAGAATGTTAAATGTTCACGAAGCATACAGCACTATATACCTGAAAACGTTTTTAAAAAATAGGCTCTGATTGAGACCTAAAAGCCATTGAATTTAAAAAAAAAAAGTAAGTTATAAACGTAAGTTTCCTTCAAATATATGAAAGTTGAAATTGAAGGAATTTTTTTAGTGTGCATTTGCTGAAATATATTACGAAAAACTAAGAGCCTAATTAGTGATAAATCCGTGAAATGAACTTTGTAGCAGCTTTTCTGGAAGGTTGTTAGACTAGAAAGGAGCGAAAAGATTAGGATTAATATAGAGTTTATCGCCAAAGATTTTACAGAACCGAAATATTATCTTTCGGATAAAAAAAACGCAGTTATTTTTATTTTGTTTCTTTTTCGCACAGAAATATTTTTGACTATTTAATACGTTGTTTATCACATCGCTAACTAAGTGTAGAACCAACGGAGTGAAAAATGTCCAAACCGGGAATTGAACTCGGAACCTTTGGAATAGCGCGCAAAGTGCTCTATCATTTAAGCTACGAGGACGATAACCAGCTTAGCATCTCTCACTCATATATTTTAGTAAGGCTGCAGCTGCAGCACAAGATGGAATCGCCTTCATGAGAACACAATCCTGCGGAGCCACGTGAGACAGGAATAAACCCAGCATCGGTGAACACATTCCGGGTTCGATTCCTGCTTTTATGTTTTTTCTCTGTTGGTTCTACTCTTAGTTAACAATGTGATAAATCACGTATTAAATATTCAACAATTTCGAGCGTAAATTCACTGCTAAAAAATAATTGAAAAATTAACTAAAATTATATACATAAATATTATTTCAAGCATGTCCAAAATATTTTTTACAACAAACTTGTAGCTTAATAAAACACAATTTTATTTATTTCAAAGATACTTTAAAATAGATGCATTAACCTAGGATGTCTAATGGCCAAAACTTTTGTAACACATTTTTTTCTTTATCGAACTAATGAATGTATAAGAAAGGTGATTCTTAAATAAGTGTAAAGATCTCTTTTTTTTTTTAAATTAAATATTTTCCTTTTAATTCCGGATTTTTATCCAAAGCTACATATAACGAACACACATAACGAAATGATAGTATTTTCAGCTAAGGAATAGTAAAGAAATTATTAAAATGACTAAAATTGTCAAAATTATGAAATTACTCTAAATAGCATTACTTTAGTTACAAACTTCTTTGATGATGAATGTCATTTTTGAAGTTAAATCTATTTTACTTCTAAACTATAACAATGAAAGTTTGTGGCATGCTAATTCTGAAAACAGTTCCCAATTTTTTTAATACATTCAGCAATTAAAATATTAAACATAAATTTCATGTATTATAAACACTAGCGAACTTGTTCGGCGTTTCCCGGGTACGTCAAAAAACAGCAGGAAAATCTGGAAATCACAATAAGATATCGCAAGAAAATTTTAAAATGCTGCACAAATTTCGAAAATAGAAAAGAAATATATATATTGTGTTCGAAGATTGCAAGTTGATTCCTTTCACTAATGTGGAAAAATGGTAGCAAATCACTAAAATACACTAAAAATCACATACAAAATTCCCGAAATTCGAAAATTGCTATACGAAGTCCGAATAAACTTTATTGAAATGAGGGCAGAATGTACGTTAGGTAAAAAATTGAATGTCAAAAAATTGCAGCAGATAGCGAAGAAACGTAAAAATCGAATAAAAATCTCAAAAAGTTCAAAAATCACGGAAGTCAAAATTTACTATAATTGGATAAAAGTTTCAAATCTAATTCTATCGATCTTCTGCGGGCTCTCTTAAAATTTATATTTGGGAAAGCATGCGAAGCATTGTTTGATGTTACTTTTAATCATAATTTAATTTACTTGGATTACCTTAAATACAATTAATATAATCTCTTAAGTTAATATTAGTTTTTGTTGCATTAAAATAACTCAATTTGTTGATTTTCTCTAAGCAAGTAATCCTTATTGTTTTACAATGGAAGTCTATGGGAATTTGGCGAAATATCAGAGATATCGCCAAGTTGGCGACAAACTTGGCGGTATTTATTGACAGAACTGTGTCCCCCATACTGTAACACCCTTTTAGGTATGAAGATGCATTAACTGCTGTTCAATAATCGCATAAAAAATCGCTGTATGAATTCCGAATAAACTTTTTTGAAAAGAGAACAAAATTTACTATATTAGGTTAAAAGAAAGAAAGCGTATTCTTTTCACTAATGTGGAAAAAAATCGCCTCAAAATTTAAAAAGTGCTAAAAATCGCATAAAAAAATTAAATAAAAAGATCTAGTAAAAATATCAAAAATCGGGCTTCAAGGTGCAAGACTTCATATACAAACGTACCTTTCCCCCGAAATTTTGTAGCTTTACGTGCACCGGTCTCTTCACAACACGTTCGACACAATCACTCACACACTCACAACTTCTTTCCTTAATATTATAGATACTTAATCAGTAAAATATAATAACGATCAGTTATTAGGATGTGTTTATCAATTGAGACGCTCTTATGCTTGGTATTCCGGAATGAAAAACAGCAATTTTCACCTTCTCAAAATTTGCATATGCACTTCTCATATCCAAATTCATCATTTTAAAGCAAATTTGCATTTCGTTTGATCATTTAAAAATCATTTTAACTCAAAACATGAAGTCACGATTGTCAGCAACATCTTTTATGTGAACAGTCGCACTCTTTACTTGAGATTCTAATCTCAATTCCGGAGAGTAAAAATGTCGGTAGTTTATGTTTTTTAGACGCATTTGTGTTAAAATGTTTACTTTTATCTAAGAAAGTGATCTTTTTCCTTTAAATATGACTTCATTTTTACTTAATTAAGCATTTCGCCTAGTGTCATTTTCCGTTATTATGCCCCTAATATAATATTTTACTCCTAATGGGATTTTGCAACACTAAACCTATATAATAATTTTTATAAAAAAAATTTGAATTTTTATCTGAAAATAGCATGGATGAAGTTAAAAATACTTCATTATTTCTCTCTTGTCTGCAATAATGAAAGCTATCTAATTTTCACCATTTTGAAGAAATTTTATGTAAAATTAAAATATAACAGTGGGGATATTAAAAAAAAAAAAAAAAAAAAAAAAACAGATAGTGCGATCACAACTACAAATGAAGAGCTTTCAGTAAAAAAAAAAAAAAAAAAAAAAAAAAAAAAAAAAAAAAAATACATTAGTAAAATTGGTTCAGCAGAAAGATCAGGGCATATGACTAAAAAACACAATTGTGTTTTAAATATATAGATTATATAAAATTAGGAAAAATTAAATTATGCAAGTTATGTTATTTTGATAAAATTATTGTAGAATGTTCTAAAGAATAGCATTAAAATTTTATTATTCGAGAGAGTTTGGGACAAAAATTTCAGGAACATGATATTATTTTAAACCACGAATTATTTGTTTGCTTGTCTAACTCGGCGAAGCGAATCCATCCAAGCGAGAATCATCAATTTCTGTAATTTAAATCGCTATTATTTGCATGTCACTTCTCTTTTATAAAGGCACTCTAAATTTTTGTAAAACATTGCGTTTTATCAGTGTGTGATTTCGATTACATTATTTTCAAAAGTGAAGCATTTTCACCTGTAAAGTATTTCAAAACAGCTGGGCTGTGAAAATGACGCACTTCTACAAAACGTAATTTAGGTTTAAGAATTAAAATGCACGCTTTTTTATAAAATGACGTCATTTGCATCCGCTAAAGCAATCCACTTTTGCAATCCAGTCTTAAACTTCGTCTTTATAAAAGTATGCATATGACATCATTATCACGGAATAACAGACAATATTCTTGACATAGCCCATATTTTAATTTCAACTTTTTTTTCAGGTTTTATGAGAAAATGGCAACAAAAAGATACAGTATCCCCTATTTCCGACTATTTTCCCGTTTACTTTCAATGACTTTCAATAGAAATGGGGTACTGTTGTTGCCACGATAAGAAAAATGGTATTAAAAACTACAAAAAAATTAATATCTCAAAAATAAATTGAGATACAGCTTTCAAACAAATTGCATTTAAAAGAGCACTTTTCTTTTATACGACGGTGTAAAAATTTAAAATGTGCGATATTTAGAAGTTTAAAAATTTGCAAAAATTTTCAGTAGAGAAAATTGCAAAACTAAAATTTTATTTCAAATTTCAAAGTGTTGACATTCGCAAAATGACGTATGCGTAACGCACAGGTATGTTTGTCCTTTATAATATAGATGGTAATGGCACAAATTAAATACCCTTTTATAATCTTTTGAACAACAGGGGCAAAATAAGTTAGTTCTTACAAAATTAAGAAAACAAACAACAGCAAAAAAAGACATTATTTCTTATAAGAAGATGCACATATGAATGAAATTTATCAATATGTAAACGTCATCGACTGAAGAGCGGAATGAAAAATTACTGCATACCTTGGTAATGACAAATACCTCCAAGGAAAGTATTTAAATAATAATAATTTATTAGAAATGTTTTTATATGGCTAGAATTTCAAATGTATAAAAAATAGAAAAGAAATATGCCAATATAAATGTTGCATTTGCTCTAAAGCATTCTAATTCTTAAAAAGAGAAGGTTTGAATAAAGATAGTTGAAGTTTGACAATTTCAACTTTTCGAATATTGAAATTTAGTCTTTTCACATTTACGTTTTTATAATGTAGTTCTTGAATAGCAGTAGAAAAAGTATATTTCTTAGGCAAGGACAATAAATTTACCCAAATAGTTTAGTAATTCTTGCACATGGTATACCTATACAAAAATAATGCACATATCAGTATCTTAGTAAAAAGAGTGTAAAACACAATTTGTGGTCCATGTACTCTGTGGTCCATCTAGTAATAGCCATCAGTGTAAAATTGCCAATTGAATGCTGTTATTTTTCTTCTGCATGATAATTAATAATATTAAACTATATTTTATAAAACAATAAATTAGCAGCTTACAGTATCAAATGTGTTATTACAGAGACTAATGAACCCCACAAGGATCTGAGTTAACTACTCTCTGTTATTACTCAATTACTAAGAGAGCTGCTAATATATTACAGACGAAATTAAACCCGTGTGTTAATAATCACCACCTGGAGAAAAAAGAAGATTTACATCTACCTGTGTATCATCTCAAGTTATTTCACTCACAAGAAAAGTCAATTTATTTTCTTCAACACAATCTGTAACAATCACCATTATTTTATAATTTGCATATCTTAATAAATAATATAGTTTTTTCTATGCCCGCAAAAAACTTCATAACAATGATACACAGAACAAAAAAATTTTAAAGCTTTTCCTTTATAATATGCCGCATAGAAAATATTTTCGCAGTTAAAATTAAGAAAAAACGCTATTAATTCTCCTTTTTATTCAAAATGGTGAGATTGGATACTAGTCCTATTTTTAACGAACGTTTGAAGAAACAAAATCGGTACACACCGAGATCTGTACAGGGTGTTTCATTGATCTGTATCAAATTCAAAAAGTCATAAAATTTTTTGAAATTGTCGTATCAGAGTGCGGTTCGTCCTATCAAAATTATTCAAATATTTAAGACTTTGTTAAACAGAAAACTAAAAATTTTCTTTGAACCATTTTTTTCCAAGAACACTTTGATAATTTTCTGTCTTATGGTGAAAACCGCTGTCTACTAGGATATTTTGTTGTTTTTTTATGAGTTTTTAAAATTTAAATATGCTTATGGGACTATTTGATCAATTTTTATTATCTTGCTATGGGGAATTCCCTTTTTTGACATCTTTTAAGGTATAAATAATAGTTGGGTTTAGTTGACTCGCTATACTTTGACAGAACGTTTTCTAGTTTTTTGATGCGCTCTCCGAACAGGTTGTTAAGTGTCATTTGTAATAAGTAAATAACTAAATTATATTCTTTACTCACTTTTTAAGGAACGCTTCTGGACCGTCAGTTTGAAAGTAACCCATGATACAAAGATAAACATTAACAATAGTTTATTTAAAATCAGTCTTAATGTTTATTGTCAGTGGAGCGGACAGATATAAGCTAAATGCAGCTAAAAAGAAGCTTGATTATGCTACAAGATTGAGCGGAAGGATGCTGCTCCAAAATAATCACTAAATTCAAGCAATTAGCTCAAAACAAATTGGCCTCTGTTATAGTCTGCATGAACCCGAAACATATAGTCACTCTAGTTGACTCTAAAAATGTGACTTCGAACAGTATACCGTGTTACTTTAAAATAATGCAATAATACGATGAAGAAGACTCCGTCCATTCCAATACTCTTTTTTTTATTGTAAAATTTAAACTCCTGTCAATCTTTGCGAAATAGTAGTTGACGCTTCTACTGGAAAATTAGTTCACCGAAAAGCATCAACGTTGCTCAAATTGACTGAAGACAAGTTGCCACAATATCCCCTGAATCTAACTCCTATAGTAGTATATACAACATCTAATCAACCACAGATACTTAATATCGTATCCGTGTACACAATGACCCTGAACCTCAGATTCATTCAAGCAAATGTAGGTAGACATTTACTGTATAACTTAAAACTTTTTATGTGCAACAATATATTATAGGCACATAATACGCATATAATACTTTAACATGTTTCACTTATGTTTGAAATCTAATATTCTCAGATAAATCAGCTGATGTTCCTATTGTATCTTTATAAGAGAGTCGGGACATACACACAGAGCTAATGTTATGCACCTAAGATACGTAACGCCACATTACTTAGATTGTACGTGAAAAGCATTATTTTCTACAATTTTCAAAAAAGTGTCTTAGAGGTAATTACTTGATGAATAAAGAATTCGAGAAATGGAAGAAATAACTTATTGCTAAACACTTATTTTAAAAATAAAGATGTTAAACTTACAGGACAGAAAAGGCTGGAATAATCGAAAGTGGTCAAGATTAAGTTTCAAGAAGATACAATTTCTCGCCAAAGAAACAGATTAAATAGAATTCTTTGACACTTAGTATTCTTACAATATTAGCAATATCAACAACATCAGATTACGTACAATTATAATTATCAATAGATTAACTGCTTGCAACTTTATAGAGTATGTTCCGAGTTCGGCTATTTCTGTGTTAGGTTTATAGAGCTATGTTATTTTGATGCCTTTTCATAGACAATTTGATCAATGAGTCTTGATTGTCGAAAGTATGTTAAAATATTTGAGACATTTTAGCGAGAAGAATATGGTTTAGGAGAAGTTTCTTTTAAACAAACTAAATAATTAAACATTTTATTGTAGTATACTTATAATTGTGGAAACTGTTTCATAACACATATGTAAAACATATTTTTCTATTAGTTTTAAAATAGAAAATCTCATAAGAGTAGAGAGTACTAGTTGTAAAATTAAATGAACCACATCACTGGATGGAAACTACATTCCAAGTGAAGAATTTCTTTAATTTGTATGAATTTTTTATGTGTATTAATTATTAATTATTTGTATATTTAAAATTTGAACTTCCCATGGGTTTCTTTGAACTACACATATTTATCGATTTTTTATTGGCATAAAACATGCATCTTTTCGACAAGACTTATGTGCAAAGCACATGCCGATATGACAATTAAGGCTTTTTTCCCGAATCTTCAATATGTGAACTGAGTTTGGTGTCACACTGTATATAAGTATGATTATCTATTTTTGAACTTTCTTTTTGACAATAAAATCAAACAGCAGGAGCCCTTTTTGGAATCATACTTATCAATATCCTTTACTTAAGGATTTAGGAAAATCGCTACATTGTGCTACATTGCTTTTCTCTAGATTTTTCTTGAAAATATTTCTAAATGCAAATAAGATAAACTTTATTAGAGTTATTTTAAAACCATTTCTAAAAGCTTTTCTTCCCATTTTGAATTACTAATGGTGTTTAATTTTCTTAAGCGTTTCTACTTTAATGCAAGCAATTAAATATTAAGCTTTTGCTAATAGGACACAAAACTGTGTTTGCAAAGTAACCACAAAAGTTAGAAAAGTAATTTGGAAATAGTTATTTTACCGCTGAGGTTTTTACCAATTTTCATGATATATATATATGCCAGTTTACTTTATATTAGAATTTAAAGTCGAATCCGACATCGTCGATTTAAGCAATAAGCAAATAAAGTTATTGCTAAATATCGACATTATTGAGAATTGAAATTGTTTCTTTATAATGTTAATGGTAATTAAGAATATCTTTTGATAACCTTTGTTTATTCATATTTGCATTTCCTATCTTTTTTGTTACAATACTTAGAACAGATATTTGATATCTAAATTTTGCCTTTTTTTATATTTATTTTTCCCTTTTCATTTCTTAATCATAATTAAAACAATTTAAAAATGGTTATTTTATTATTCAGGGAAAAATCAAGCTTCACAAATAGAGGAAAACAAGGAGATATTTACAATAAATAACACTAAAACCAAAAAAAGAAAAAATATATATCTTTAAACTTTCATTTTACAAGATTTGCAAAGTTTACAATAACCAAAGGTATCAACAAGCCTTTCGGGACCAGTGATGCCAAGACCAGTGATGCCAAATGGCATCATGACATTCACGATTTTTTTTTTAAATTTAAAAACTGAATCTCGGAAATTCTGTTTGGTGTCATTCAAAAGACACTTTTTCTGACTTTTCAGCAGTATTTTTTCTATTTTCCAAATATATGGTAGCACAGATTCATGAAACTGAAAAGTATTGCTTGATTTCCTTTAATAACGTGAAGTGAAAACATGACTGTGAAAAAAATATTATTTCCACTTTTCCTTTTTTTGAAAAAAAAAAAAAAAAATTACAATTTTTTAAATATAAGTAGTAATATGTATGATGTGCATATTTATGTATTTATAATTCAACAATTGTATTTTTATTTCAGTAATAATGCATAGGAAATATACATGATTCCAAATGGCATCACTGGGAATAGATAGATATCTACAACTTAACTCTATATTTTGATTTCTTATCTGATTTGGTAGTCTTGTGAAAGGAGAAAAATTCCTTTTACTATTTATCACGCCACAGCAAAAAAAAAAAAAAAAAAAAAAAAAAAAAAAAAAAAGAATTTTGTATCATTAGAAAGAGTTATTTATTTACTAAGGAATGATGATCTTTCTGATACAAAAATTGAAAAATTTGACGAAGAGGACTGTGAAAGTGATTGCAATCTATCAAATGCAGATGAATGCGTGCACTACTGCGACAATTGCTAGCGTGGTTGCCCATTTCAATTGTCGCGCTCGTCGGCCTAAGTGTTCGGAGTTTTCCGTGCTTGCCCAATTCAATTGTCAATATTCTTGATCTAGATACAAATGATTCAGTTGGTCCTGTTATTATTTCTGTAGTTAATGAGTATTAGAAGTTGAAGTCGAATGTGTAGATCAGTTAGAAGATAAGAATATTGTGCCATTTGACACGACATTTAGAGAAACTTCTTCATTGCCTCCTGATGAAATTTGAGCCCTTATGGGTATTTAAAATTATATTGATATGAATAAATTATATTTAACTTAGTGTATCAAATAGCTGAGAGGTTCCGTTGGAAAAGCTCGTAGACGGGAAATGCTGATTCCTAACAAATCGCGCTCGTCCGCATAACTGTTAGGAGTTTTCCGTTGTTTTCATCAAACCAGGGGTATCCTTGCGTAAATACGGGTTAGGTTCTCTTAGAAAGACATACCCACTGATGATATCCCTCCCTCAGGCATATATATCTCGTGTAGATAATCGGCCGTCATGAAAAACACCAACTCCACCTTAGTGCATCAAACAATTCTCTATTCTTTCCAAAAGCTCTGAACTTAAGTAAATACAATTATACATGAAATAGGAATTAAAGAATGAATACACATTAAAAATTGAATGTATATTCTCCTTTCTTTTGATTCCAATGACGCCAAATGGCATCATGAGCATTTCGAGAATAATTCCTATTCAGTCCCAATGATACCAATTGGCCTCGTTTAAAAAAACTACTAAAAATGTTTGAATATTTTTTTTAATTATATTTATGTTTGTGTTAGCTAAAATAGCCTTAATTCCAGAAATTCAGATTTTTCTCTTGTAAATAAAAATGCGGGCCTGAAAGTGTTAATTCATTAACACAAAAACTGTGTTTAAAATTTAAATAAACGGTCAAGTGCGAGAATTACTCGCGCTCATAGGGTTCCGTACAATAAGTATATGAATTTTGAATTGTATTATTAAAACAATCGTTTTTACAGAAAAATAAGACTTCGTAAAAACTATACAACGTAGGGTTAGGTATAGCTGTATATATACTAGAAAAGTATGAATGAGTGCAGTGTAAAAGTTCAAAGAGATATGAAGCCTAAATAATATCAAATATTGCTATTCTGTATAAATTTTATTTAAATCTTATCCTAATCTGTTCATGATGAATTTAATTCGGCACTGACAAGAAAAGTAGTGCATATTTAAACTTCGTTTGGCATTTCATAAAACTAAATTCAGCGTCGTAATAATCTTTTCTTTTTACAGTGTATCTAAAACAAAACCCTTGTTCAAAGTTTAAACTTGGCATTTTGCTAAGCTTCGAAAGGAGGTAGCAAAGTAGCAACGCGGCTTTGGTCTGTGCCGCGTTTTTCCATACAGGTTTTTAGTTAACCTTTAAAGACACAGTAGATGTTTTGAGAGAGCCACTCAATGAAAACTAGTCGCGAATCCCACAGTATTTGTGTGATTAATTCTCATTAAATTAATCTATTTTTAACAATTTGACATTTATTGCTTTTATACTGCTACTGGGCATTGCATTACACAAATATGCCCTTAAAAGTTGTTATCTAGGCTTTAAAAGTGATGGAGCATACAGTACACCATCCCTGTCATTATGTATGTCCAAACTGTCCGTCTCTTTAACGGTTAATATCTCGGATAATAACCGACGATTTTGTATGAAATTCATGATCAACAGTGCTTTTATACTTTTGCTACGATAGGTACCTCTAAAGCTGCTCAATACTTTTGCTGAATGCCCGTAAATCGAAATTTGTGTGTACGGAAAAATACGATTTCCTCAAAAACCAAGTGACCTATGGAAATCGCTATAATTTTCCTGCAAGGTTTAACCTAACGTCTACTACCTCTAATTTTTTCAGAATTTTAGTTTCAGTAGATTCGGAATTAGATGGGGGGAAACATATTTTTGCACTACATTTTCGACCATAACTTTGAAAATATACTACCGAAAATTAAAAGAAATGTATTTTTGAGTTCAGGGTTACGAGAGCTTTCACACGATGTACAAATAAAAGATTTCTTTTTTCAAGTAACTTAATTAGTCCCTCTACATTTTTCCGAAATATGTTTATGAATATTAATTATTTTCTAAACATGTGGGTCAATAGTCTTTATTATTTCCCCCATGTAGAACTTCCCATGTTACACAGTTTACGAGTAATGTGGCTGTGACAGACAGACACAGGAGTGATCTTATAATGGTTCCGTTTTTACTTTTTAAGTACGGAACCCTAAAAAGAAGGGAAAAAGAACACAGCTGTTAAAAAGATAAAAGTAATATTACATCCTTGAAAAATCATCAGATTTCAAGATTATTTTTTTATTTTTGTAGTGATTCAATCGAAGATTCTTAATTTATACGATTCGATTTTTAAAAATTAGTTTTGTAGTTATTGGATTTTTTTATTGGCTATCTCTTTCGCACATTATTGTCGTACATGATCCTCTTTTCATTACCCTTAATCATTAGTTTAAAAAATGGATCCATTTAATTTCATTTCAGCACTGTTTCACAAATAAAAGCTTGGTTCTTCAATTTTTTTACTGTTAATTCTTGTGGAAACCAAGTATCGAGATTATTTTGGTATCCAGTCTTATGTAAATGGTTGAAAACTATTTTTGGCCGATGTTTAGTTCCATAGCGATGTCGCAAGATGGAATATGATGCTCTATCTCGATTTTTTAAAGAATTTTATCGACTTTTTCAACGATTCCCGGAATGAACGAGGTTCACGTTTAACAGCGAAATTTCAGGAACGAAAACAAGCAAACCAATTCTGATAATGACGTTCACTTAAACACTCATCACCATAAACACTACACAATTTTAGACGAGTCTGCGTTGCATCTTTCCATTTTTTTGAAGTAAAAAAGCAAAGTATGACGCAAATGATCTTCTGGAATCTCCATTTTCAAAGCGCAACAACTTTTGACTGAGTAAACAGATGATGCTACCTTTATATATAGAATGTTCTATGGACTGCTACCTTTTAAATGCTCTATTGTATGGCTTCATTGAATAAATATTAGTAGAGATATGCGACTTTAAAGACATCTGTTTTGAAAAAACGAAATTACTTTTCCTCAACCCAATATTTTTTGCAATATCGAATATAGGATATAGAATGTAAGATATATATATATATATATATATATATATATATATATAAACTAATCAAACGATATTTTAAATATATTTTTAGTGTTTCATGTTCTTATTTGCAAAATGACCAAATGCCCTTCAGGTTCTATATAAGACAACTTTTACAATAAGTGAGACATATTTACGTTTTCGTAAGGAATTTCCTGGGACTCTTGGGGCTAAGAACCTTAGTTTAATTATCACAAATCTAAATTATTCTGTATTTAGTATAAGTAACCCTCATCTCCAAAAGAAAATATTGAAATAAAAACTGGAGGAAATAATATTCGTCTTAAAAAAATATATTAGAAACATTCGCGTTCAGAAAAATATATGGAAATAGTTATTAAGAATTTAAATTAACGCCCATCTGGTTTCTACTAAAAATTGACTTGTTGGTGTATTGTGGTACATGTGGTGTACACAATTTATATTTCAAGTAGTATTGGCACAAAATTACCAACGCAATCCGGTAACATTATTTTTAGCAAAGCTTGAAGTTTTATTCTATTTATTTTACTAAACACGCAAAGTATTGGATTTTTAAGGGAATTTTGTATGGTTAGTTAATTAATTTTGATTAGATAATACCACATATGTCTTTAACACTTTATCACTTTAAAATGCGCTAAGAATAATAATTTGAACAAAATATTTTAAAACATAAAGCATTTGTGACAGACGTCGCAGAGGTCAAAAGTGATTATTTTTGAAAAATCAATTTTATGCTCTGATTAACTATTACGAAATAAAAAATTTAATTTCGAACACTTTTCGAAATTTGAAACTCCCACTAAAATCAAAGTTATTGCAGAAAATTATATGTATGCTTTTGTAAGCTATTTGTTATAATTCTTAATTGCGGAATTTATTTTCCTAAAATATAGTTTTCAGTAATTATGCTCTTTGTTTTACTTGTACAATTCATGATAAAAACTAGTATGTTGGGGCCATCACAAATCTTTCTTCTATATAAATCACGTCAATTAAATCATTTAAATAGCACAAGAAATTACATCAAATTAGCATAAATTCATATCAAAGTATATCTGAATTTGAATTTTGATGAAAATTCGTGCATTAGTTATTGAGATAGAGCTATAGGGGAATTCTGAAAAATGCGGCATAGCAGCGCTACCTGTTGAGAGATTTGCATCAAAATATAAAGAGCACTAATTCTTACTGAGGTATATCTGAATCTCAAGTTTGTTGAAAATCCAAGCATTAGTTCTTGAGATAGATCTATTGCGGAAATTGCAAAAATGCAGCATAGCAGCGCCACCTGTTGAGCAATTTACACCAAAACATAAGCAGCACTAATTCATATCCAGGTATAACTGAATCTGAATTTTGTTAAAAACCAAAGCATTAGTTCTTGAGATAGATTGCGGAAATCACAAAAAATGCAGCATAACAGCGCCACCTGTTGAGCGCTTTACACAAAAATGTACAAAACGTCAGTTCATGTCAAGGACTAATTGAATCTGAAGTTTGATGAAAATCCGTGTTTAATTTCTTCAGACAGAGCTATTGCAAAAATCGTATACATTCTACAAAATGCAGCATAGCAGCGCCATCTGTCGGGCGATTTACACCGAAACGTTATCAGCACCAACTCACATCAGTGAATAACTAAATCTGAAGTTTGATGAAAATCCGTGCATTATTTCTTGAGATAGTGCTATTGCAAAAATCGTGTAAATCCAGCAAAATCCAGCGTAGCAGCGCCATCTTTTGGGCGATTTACACCAAATCTTTACGAGCATCAACTAATATCAAGGAATAACTAAATCTGAAGTTTGATGTATATCCGTGCATTAGTTCTTGAGATAGAGCTATTACAGAAATCGCGAAATATGCAGCATAGCAGCGCCACCTGTCGAGTGATTTACACTAAAAACTGATCAGCATCAAGTTATATTAGGTACTACTATAACATACATTTTTATTAAATTCCGTGCATTAGTTCTTGAGATAAAGCGCCCACAAAATTTGTGTCACATACAGACAGACAGACTCACAGAACAACGGAACCACAGACTCACAGACAGACATTTTTTAAAAACATGTTTTTTGGAATCTCTGACCCCTAAAACGTGTAAATCTGTCGAAAACCGGAAGTCGAAAATTTTCATGAATCGAATACTTTCTCCTTGTAAAGATAGAAGAAAGTAAAAATGTAACTGTGACAAAACAACATGAAATCAGCCATTATAAGAATCCCACCACCCTCCGCATTTCAATTTTCTCGCTACAATCGAAAATATTTCACAAAAGAATAATATCGATGCATCTGTATGCTATTAGAAGTAATTGTAAACTGTGAACTTTATTTCTTCAAAATGCAATAATTCATAATTGTGGTCAAGTGAAATATGTGGATCTACGATATAGATTTTTCAAAACATCGAATACATAGTTACTAAATACATGTTAAATATATATAGAAAACTATATGTAAGAGAAACGGCACATTCACCTTAATACTTTAAGTTAAAACATGAATACATTACAATGATTCTCAGTTTTTATTACTAAAATAGGTGCTAAAAATACAATTAACCGGTTTTAAAACATTAAAACCAATAATCAGATGGTAAAAACTTCGCAAGCACTTTCGACCAAGCCCTGGTCATCATCAATGGGGTGAAAAAACGAGAAGGATTCTCTCATAATTGTATTTTTAGCACCTATTTTAGTAATAAAAATTTAAAATCATTTTAATGTATTCATGTTTTAACTTACTAAATACATGTTTTTGAAGTTGTCTAGTACAAGGCTTTTAAAGTACTCTAGTTATGTACAGGGTGTCCATAATTAAACGACCCTACTTTAAAGTTGTCTACAGACGAAACTATTCTTCATAAAGTTGTGAAATTTTGTGAAATACATAATAAAATAAAAGGAATTTGTTTTAAAAATATATTAGTTCAAAATGTCGCCACCAGAAGGCGTTTGAATTATGCATTTAGAATATATTTACGATAGTTTAGAAATATTATTTATTAACTTTACCTGATCTTAAAGACAGCATTTCATGACATGTTCTTAGCATTTCCCAGAACACACTGCGTTAAATTGTTGAACATGCGTGCTATCTTATGATGACAGATGGTACCTAGAAATGATAACTGTCACGTGAAACTCGTTTGGCTGTAATAAAATTTGTAAACTATCGTAAATGTATACTAAATGTGTATTTCTTTAAAACCGTCATCTGGTGACGAAACTTTTTCCCATACTTTTATTACAGTCAATCAGGGTAACTTTGATCCGTATTTTCTCTATTTTCATATGCCACACTCTTATTTGAAGAATATTGTCTCAACAAGGGGTATAAAAGAGAAGAAATGATCCTAAATTATTGTTTGACTATAAAAAATTAAGGAATAATAAGGATAAAAGCAATAAAAAATGGATTTTTAGCCTGGTTCAAAGTTACCTAGCCATTTAGTGTAACTTTGCACCATATTATAAATTTTTATGTAAAATAATTAATTATAAAAAAAAAAGTATTGTAGTCAGGACAACTTTAAACACCAAAAAATTTTTTCAGATATGTAAAGACTGCGAATTTACATTTCCCAACATCACAAGATTTGTATAATTTATGATATTACAACAAATATCAGGCATAAGAAAAGTGGAAGAAGAGAACCATGAACATTTAGAAAAAAAACCTGTTTATTGTTCATATAAAACATAAAAATGAAGTGAAAAACAATTTTCAATGTTTTAACTTTATAATATATCCATAGTTACAGTAATACATACAAGTACTAGTATTATTCAAACAAGAATAAAAAACGTCAAACGTATAAAATGTCGAATTTGAGTAGCTCTGCCCCTAATCACGCCTCTAAATGAATTTTATGTATTTTACACATATTTTTAAAAATATTTACATGTCATATCTAATGCACTCTTTCGGCATTTATATAAAATATACGTGCAAATATGGGAAATTTTCGACAGTAGCACCTATAATCAGTAAATTATAAGAATCAGTGTAACTTTGAGCCGGCTCAAAGTTACCCTGAAAATGCGGTAACATGCTAGCGCCTTCTTATTTTACATTTTATTAACTATTAATAAATAAATAGTCACAAAATATTAACACATTTACAACATTTAGATAATAATATGTCTGATAAATGAGTATATTGTTACTTACTATGAAAATTTAATTGGATTACAACAACTTCAAAACAGCATTCAAAATTAACTTGAAAACAGTACTTCACAAAAATAGTTAGATTATGCAATTAATGGCGCATAATATTGCTAATTTATTTTCTAAAATAAAGAGCAAAAATCCCATTTTAGGACTTTGCCAACAGAGCACAGTTCTGGAGTTTATTTAGTCTTTTAGAGTAAAAAATATTGAAAAATAGGAGGTGGTACAAAGTTACAACCCGTGGTTCAAAGTTACCCTCATTGACTGTATGCACTCCAGAAAATTTAACAACATTCTAAACAATAGATTCGTTTGTAGACAACTTTAAAATAGGGCGTTTAATTATGGACACCCTGTATTTACAGCACTAATATTTTAAATTTTATGTAATTTATTTTTTTTCAAAATACACACATGTATATATACATTAAATTTTAATTTATTTTCTGCTTGGTTATTTAATTAATTTTCATTAGATAGTATAAACTTTTACAACATTATTACTACATTATTATTATTTTAAAAAAAAATATTACAAAGTCCATAAATCTGCACATTAAAGGTTTAGGCATAAACATTGAAAGACGGCTGTCATACGTTTTCCAAAATTGATATTTGGATCAGATTGAACGTTATGTAATAAAGCAGTATATGAATTTAATCACTTTCCGAATTCCAATATGCTTCTAGCATTGAAATTATTGCCTAAGGAAATATACAAGTTTCTGTATGTTATAATATATGATTCTTAATAGCGCCATTTATTTTCCTGAAATTAGGTTTTCAATAATTGAGTACATGATATTTGTGGATCTACTAAATTGAATTGCTCAAACTGTGTAATATATAGAAATAAATATATGGGCTTTAAGGTTTCTAGTTCATAATAAATACAAAAGATTTTGTTATAGATTTAGAACTATAAAGTTTTGAATTTAGTTTTAAAGTTTTGCATTTAGTTTTATTTAATTCGTTATCATTTTTACTGTAATTATCGAGTTTTTATTGATTATGACGGTCCCACTGGCCACCTTGTATATCATCAAAAGTATGTTTTATGTACATAAATAAATTAAAGGACACTTTAAATTTAATTTTCTAATCGTATCCAGAATTTTCAATCTACATATTTAATATTGTCGTTATGCTAATCTGAATATCAATTATTTTAAAATACTTAAAATAAATTTCTACTTATATATGTAAGTGTTGAAATTTTATAAACTAACCTATGCTTTAGATAGAACTTACAGTGTCAGCATGTATGCGTATTATGTTATAATTCTATCACTATCATTTTATAAATGTCACTTGTTTTCCCTTTATCAGGCTTTTACCAGAAAATGTTAACAAAAGCCTTTTACTTCGGAATACTTTGAACACTTGGTAATAAATCTCAAATAATTATCTCCATCAGCATGAAAGAATTCGCTTCAATTTTATTGAACGCAATCTATTTTCCTCTTTAATCGTAGCTCATTGATCAACTCTAACAATTAACAAATTGCAGGTGACGTGATTTTTATGTATTGTGAATTAAATAAAAATCACTGTCAAAGACAGATAAAATTAAAGAAAAGTAAAACACATAACGTGCTTTTGATTATGTAAAAGTTTTTAATTAAACTAATGTATATTCCAAACAACAGTCATTAAGGAAAACTTTTATTTAAAAAAAAAAGAATAATGAGTATTTATGATTCATTTATTAAAGTTAATGGGAAAAAGCTTTCATTTTAAACAAATCTTCTACATATACTTCAAATAAAATTGACAGTGAAAAAGGATAGAGAGCTTTGAGAAACTGTACGATAGTGGTAGCTAACCAAAATTTAATGTAGAGTAAATCCGGGTTAGAAGCCCCATTGGGTTAGTTGCCCCAGTCAATGAATTTAAGCTGTTCGACACGTGACGGAGCTAAGTGAAGTTCTTCTATTCTAAATCTTTATAAAAAAAGCATAGTAGAAAATGTTACAGAGATTTATTTCGTCAAATAAATATTATATTCATCAAAAAAGATAAGTTTGGCTTTTGTTGTCTAATAATAGAACAAAATAGCCTCATAAAATGGAGACAGTAGCACATGAAATATAATGTATTTATTACAGATTTTTCATGAAATTTTTAATGAATGTTGTTGAAACAGTTATCGAATAATGTGTTAGTTTATAGGTGGCAGCCATATTTCTTCTTACTTCCAGAACTACCGGCGTCAGCGTCTATTTTGACCAAGTGGGACTTGTATAGAATCCTAGTACAGATGGCGAAAATCATTGATTTTTTTTTTGAAAAAAATTCCATTTTATTTGGAATTTACATTTTATTATTATCAGTAATATTTTTTATTAAATTCAAAATAAAATTTGGAGTAGATATGTTAATGTGCATGACAAAAATCAATAATAAAAAAAAGAAAAATTAAAGGTAGGGGGTGCGCTTAAGGAGTATGTAACTATCCCTGACTTCTTCTATAATTTTTTAAGAGGTAGAATAATAGATAATGTTATAGAATAATAGATTTAAAGTTTTAATTTTCCCTTCTTTACTTTAAAACACTATAATAGATGTGTATTTGAATAATTTAAATTAATACATTCTCTGTCATAATATGTTAATTTGTTATATATGATAATCAGAATAAACAACATATATTTATTATTAATAATAACAGTGTAACTTTGAATGCTTTTGTACTTTATAAGAATTGTGTTACTATGAATAAAAACTAAAAAAGGAATTAAAATACTTTTCATTCTTTATTTTGAAGATTTTATTGGTTGCTACTATAATATTTTCAAGATTTAGGATAAAGGTTTTGTCCAAATAACAAGGTATATCATCTCTACTAATGTTTTTGTAGAGTGGTTGGCTTGCATTGACATGGTAACATACATATCTTTAAAAAGTTTACTCAAATACCAAAATAAATAAAATAATCATATAAACGTAAAATAATCTTGTTTGAATAATTTTTCTTCATAAAATTAGATGCTTAGTTACAATAAAGTGTTCTGTAAAAATGCTAAATATATGCACTATAGTGTCAGTTATCACATAAGATGAAATTCTATATACAGTTCGTAGAATACATTTACACCTTTTTGACATATGGTGTGTAAACCCTTCAGTGCAATTATTAAAAAACTAGAATAAACAACTGTAAACTTTGTAGCATTTATATATTTTACATACAATTAATTTTACTAACTGATATTCAATCAACCTTTTTATGGATCGTGTATATTTTCGCATTTTAAATTCAAATAAGAATAGAAATATGCTTACTTTGGAATAAAATGCTATCTTTATGTGAATTAATTTTTTTGTGTGTGTTTCTTCTTCTAAACTTTTACATTTTTTAAAATCATGTGATAATTATTTTTTATTCATCGTACTCAGATAAGATAATAATTTTTTTCTACAATCATTGCACTATCTTTATGACACTGAACCAATTTTCATCAGTGACATAGGAGCCAGATTCGTAAATGAGATCAGTCATTCTTTTTATTAGATGCGTAGATTTGTTTTTGAATTCGAAAACGATTTTTCTAAGAGCCTGCTGACATAAATTTATAAGTTGCATGTGTAATACATTTCAGAATTAACTAATCCATAAACTTATTTTTATATTTATTAAGATTTAATAGCAATCATTGCCTACAAGATCATTTGCCAACTAGAATTAATTTTAATGACGAAATTTCTTTAAGAAAATGGTTTTCCTGAAACTGAATAGACATTTATTACACTATTTCAAGGCACACATTAACGAAAAATTATTTATGATAATGAAATAAATAAGTTTATTATAATGAAATTCAATTACATTATTTTTATCAGCTTCTAAAGGTACGTTAATTTACGCTAAAGGTAGAGTAACCGGACTTAATCAGCCTTCGAGAACAATTTCAGTATAACTGATGTCATTGGCATCATTAATTTCCCTTTATTGCTGTCATTGAAATGACAAGCAGGGAAACTAGACGAAATAAACAGTTTTTTCGTTGTCTTGTTCACAGGACTCAAGAAAGTATTAGATTGTAACGTAAATGTCCCCCCAAACCACCATTACATAATGATTATACTATACTACATAAAATTACATACTGTAATATTATATATAACCATCATTCCTGCAAACCTTCACAGTGTAATATGATACAACAGTAGTACTTAAAGCTGTACACATGATTCGTAGATTTTTTGTAGCTAACTTTTTGTAACAGAACTGGAAGTAAATGATGGTTCTAATCTGGTAGCGAGATAGTCCCTTTTCAGACACATTTTACTTAATGATAACTATATTTTTTCACAAATTTCACAACACAGTGTTATAAGACAAGTCTCTTTCTTTCAAACGCCAAAAATCGTTTAACAAAATATGAGCAAATACATCAACTTAAACTGTTTGCGCAGACAGGATTAGCTGTGGCGGGAAACTTTCGTTACAATCTGATATTTAAACTATGTTACGTCTGACAGACCAAGTGCGTCCGGCGGAGAGTTAAGCATTGATTTTTATATTAATACATGGAAATTATTCCAGAGTGATAATATAATAGTGAATAACATATAATAGTGAGAAATGTTCCTTCCTGGGTATCGTTCCAAGTGGTTTAGTCTGTAGAATGTCAGTGCGCTAAACTGATGGCTCGGGTTCGAGTCCCGACTTGGAATCTTTTTTACTATTTTGTCCTTTGCGCCTTTTAAGCAATTACTTTGAAATTTGATTTTCATTTGAAATAGGAGAGTTCAGCATTGATTTTTATATAACTTTAAGTTTCATAAAAATAAAAACTTATCCCATTTTTTATTTATTTAACAAATGATCAAAGGCTAAAGAAAAAATATGATTTAGAAAGAGTTGTTGCTCTTTTATTTCGATTTTTATACATACAATTTATCGGAGTTATACAATTGTGAGATGTATAAAAGAAAACAAATTTTTAATTTATTGAATAAGGATATTAATCGAAACAGTTTTATTAATCACTTACAATAAAATGTCTCAGAGCACAAACAACAGACATTTTTACTTAATTGCGAAAATAAACATTAAACGAAAATATGCGAACGGATTTTGAGAAAGAGCCTGTTAATATAAAGTTAGTTGAAAGAGTTAATGACATGCAGAAATGGAGATTCCAATCAGCTTATTTTCGAAATTAATCAATCAGCAGTTATCTAGTTTTGGATTAATAACATAAAAAAGTTTAAGTTGAATGCTCATTACTCAGATAATTGTAGCATATATTAGTTAAAACAACAAATTTATTTCTTAAACAAGAAAGAAAAAACACGCGTTAATCATAGATTATGCAACACTTCCTGAATGCTCTCACAAAACTTCGTTATTTAGTGAAATGAGGTAAATAAGATAACTAAGTAATCATTTTAGAAAACTCATAAAACATTTTAAAAATTGATTTCACCAGCTACCGTCCATAACCAAATATATATTCCAATTCTTTTGAAGAGCCCTATATTTGATCTGTGGGTTGATACATATATTATATAATGGAAAAATTTAGTTTAGCAAGAAAACGCATAACAGACTGAAATTTATCTTTCAGCAGTTTATACCTTATTATTAATGTATTCCTTAATTTATAGTTATGTATCTAATTAGTTGCGTGACCCTGTATATCATTTTATCTATATTCTACAAACATTTCTTAGTAAACTAAATGCGGTTCAGCGTAAAAATGCATAACTCATTTAAAAAACACCTTTAAGCAATTTACGTTCTTACAAGGAACCCTTACAAATTCTTTTGTGTAGCCCTGTATATGAACTATGGCATTTATACACACCATAATGTATGCATAAATATAGTGAAACATAAACGCGCATATCATAATTAAAAATGCATTTCCAGCAATCATCAGCTTATGTACAGTACTTCGGACACAATATAGTATCTGAACTATTTTGTGTGTTCCTGTAAATGCTATGCATTTCGTATTATACATGAAATAACTTACAATAAACTACAGCGACGTATTCCATTATATATGAAATAGTTTAACATAATTCAAATATGCCACAAATAATCTCCCCTCCAAATCCTTATGTAACGGAATTCTTTTATGTGGCCATGCAAATGATTAATTATTCTTTGTACCGCATATTCTTCAGAATGCATATTTTAGTGCACGTCATAAATGCATATAAATTTTATGATGCTTGAAAGCGTGTAACATCATTAAAAATCTTTTGAAACGATTTTTCCCATTGGCCATAATGTAACGGAATTCCTTTGATTGTCCCCGTAAATGAACTAAACATGCTACAAACTTCATTTGAAATAGGGAATGTGCTATAGTATACTTCAATAAAAATCCAAAAATTTCAGGTCAATCCGAGTACATTTACAAGAGTTAGAACGCGAACAGACGGACTGACAAACCGAAGTCTTAAACATGTTTCAACTTTGTTCGAAAGTGTTAAAAATGAAGTTAATTAATTAATTATATTTATAATAGTTTGAATATTTTCTGCTAATTCTGAGACGCAAACAATATCTACAAACTATTACATATTTTTTTAAGATAAATTTTGCAGAGACTTTTAATAATGTTTCTTACCCTAATGAATTCAGTGAAACCATGTTTGCAATAACTACTTTTTATAGAATAATTTAAAATACTCAAATTAAAAATTAGTAATTCTACGAAAGTCAATAAAAGGAAATTTTGAACGTTTGAATAAATTTACAATTACAAATATATATATTTTAGATCAGGAGCCACCGATCGCTGCATAATGCTTTATAAATTTGAATTTTTTAGGCATTTGTGCGCCAGTAATTCAAATAGTGACAGAATATTTTGGATAGAATTGAAAGTTTAATGTATCTAAATGTCAGAAAATAAATCTGCAACCTGGCCCTCCTACACTCTAAAACATAAATGCGTAAATTTACATATTAAACAGGTACACGAATGATATAAAAACGATTTATCTATTTGTGCAAAGTGGTGAGTAAATTGCCAAATACACGCCCTGGTGTGCCCGTTTCACAATACACAATTTCCTGTGTAATTTAATACATATTAAACGGCTCAAGTGTGTAAAATATTATCAGATAACTCAGAAATACACAATTTAGCGTATAAATTCCACATTCGAAAACATATATCTGTGTAATATACAGAATTAGACGTTGTGTACACTTAAACTTGTAGTGTAGGATCCAAATTTTGAACTAAACATTTTTATGGTCGAAAAACAATTTTGCATGACGAAAAAATACCTATGATTGTTCTTTTTCCAGGAAATTTGTTTTTTTGACCAAAAAATACAATAACCTTAATTTACAAAAAACAGGAAAGTCTGAAATTACATTCACTGAATTCCAATCTCCGTTAAATTTGTTTTGAAGCCCTAGAATACTATGATCATAATTTATGAATAGGATCTGTATAATCAGAAAACATACACTGTAAAATAAAATTTTGAAAAATACGGAAATAATGCCAGATACATTATTTCCGTATTTTTCAAAATTTAATTTTTATTTATTTTTATTTATTTTATTATTATTTAATATTTATTTAATTTGTATGAATTTCAGTCACACGTTTTCAAAGATACATCTATATCAAGAAAAAGAAATTATTTCTTTAATTCAATCTACAGTAAACAAGCAATACTTACCAAAACGGGATTTGAACTCACGATCTGCAACTTTCGAAGTCAGTAAATTGATATTTCGCTGCTATTACATAAGACAAATTATCAAGTATCGATAATTATTGTGTTCACATAAGTACAGTCGTGGGGAAAAAAATAAACACCCCGTACTATGCAAAAAAATTATCGTAGATGAAAGTTACTCGTACTATACGATTGGTAATGATGTCTACTTTTAAATGATAAAATTTGCTTAGAGAGCCATCTACAAATCTAAACCTGACTAAACTTTTTTTTTTCAATAGCACTAGACAATTCTGACACTATAAATGAACTCTTCACACTTCGATTAGTCTAAAAACAAATTTTTATACAATTCGTACGGTAAGTGTTCGAAAAATTAATTATTTTAAAACAAGCGTATTTTAGAGGTTGTATCCAAATTGAAGTTCGATACTTGGTTGTTGACCGAGAGATCCCCCTTCTTGATGAAGGTATCTTAAGCGCTACTCAAGAAGTCATTGAAGACTGATAGATTAAAAGATAGCATAAGAAATTTCAAAATATCTAGTCACTTCTATCATAGACGGTTCCTTAAACTATCATTTTGCCGTTTTTTAAGCATAATGTGAAAAGTACTTGGAAGAAAATGTGAAATTTTGGATTTCCATAAAGCAGAACTGAATAAAACTAAATCCATCAAAAAAATTGTAGGTTGAAATTCATAATTTTTTCGAATATTAATTTCATAATTCATATCATATAATTATAAAAATTGCAAATTCTGCGTACTTATGTTTGGGCACGTTAGTTTTATTGCTACACAAAAAATTAGCACATTAGGAGCATAATTTAGGGTGATATTAATAAAAATATGAAAATGTAATTTAACATTAGAAGCACTAAATTTTGAATGTATATAATTTAAAACTTATCATTCAAATGACTTGAAATTTGGTGTCTATGCATAGTTTGAACAGAAGATTTGAAATACCTTGTTAAAATTGGGTATCGCCATTGAAAAAAATGAAGTTTGGGTTCGTTTTAATATGTAGATGTCCTCCTAAACAAATTTTATATACATAATTTAAAAGTAGACTTTATTTCTAATTGTTCGGTACCAGTAACTTTCTTCTACGATAATTTGTTGAGAACTTAGTAATGGGTGTTTACTTTTTTTTCCCGACTGTACACATATATCTGTATAATAATTTGTTCTTGCACATATTTATGCGTAATATTGTTAAACATAATCCTGTGCAGTATTCTGTTCTTTCACATAAAGCTGTGTAAAATTCGTACACATACCTCCGCGTAATATTCTTACACATATTTAGGTATAATATGCAATATACACAGATATTTGTGTAGTATGCAAAATTTAAAATTAAATTAACACACGAATTTAGGTAAATCCGTAACAGTTTCCTTCATTTACACACTTGTTTCAGTTTTTGAAGGGATAACAAATTACACATTTCATCAATCCTATAAACACACATAACCAGAATTAAATTTTAATGACAAGAGAGTGAGTTATATGACAAAGGCGTAATTTTACAAACTTACACACATTACATGTAACATAAAGTGACTTGTTTACATATTTATTTTTTAGAGTGCAGTTTCTTTAGAAATAATTTTGTTTAATCAGTGTAAAATCATACAAATTCGATGTTCGTTTACAAAAAAACTGAGCGTAAATATCCCCTCACCACTCCGTTTCCTGGTATACGCGGTCGAAGGCAGTGATGCCCGGAATTCTAGATTCGTTTGGATGGATTTTAATTTAAAAATATAAAATAATACAAATTCGAAGGTGCACGTTGGTAAATGCAATGGCCCAAATGTTAGGTTAGTTGGAAAGTTTTTCATTAAAATTATATAATCAAAACAAACCGGAATTTGTGTACATATGTGGAGTACACTGACGAAGGTTGTGCTGACCGCAACTGAAGTTGCTTTTGGATAGATTTTTCATAAAAAAAATATAAAATCATGTGAATTTGAATGAATGCTACCGAAGACAGTATGGCCCCAATATTACGTTCGTTCGGAAAGATTTTCTTTTAAAAATAAAGAATGGCATGAGGCACGCTGCCGAACGTAATGGTGACCTCAACTTCAGGTACTTTTGGTCAGAATATTGTTTAAAAATATAACATCATACAAATTCGATGTTTTACACTGCCGAAGGTAGTGGAGTTAGGCTCTTCTGGCCAAATTTTCGTCTAAAAATGTAAAATCACCCAACAAAGATTTTAGATATATCTAAGGCTATTTATTATCGCGGACCCGGGCAGCTAATATCCGAACCCTCAAGCATACACCTTTGGTGAGAAGAATGCTATTCCTCGCGAATTTTATTGAAAGTTAAATATCGATTTAGCATTTTTAATTTGTCAGTTAATTGATTGACTGATTTAAGATTAATCCAAATATTTTATTGAAAAATATATAAATCAAACAGATTTTTGTTGGCATTTTCTTTAAATAAAAATGTTTACGTATTTTAAAAGTTTACCATTCATTAACAAGATCTAGATAAATTAATCGTTTAGTAATACTGTATATTGTTAATACCCAAGATAGATTTATTTTTCTTTTTTCATTGAGCAATAGTATTTATTTATCATGCATGATAATGGATTTAGATTTACCAATTTGTATTTGCGTTTTTAAAATATCAATATTAGTTTTACATGTGTGTGAATGGTATGGGTCATTTTAAAACACTTATTAGGAGCGAACAAATTGTAACTTTCGATAAATCTCAATGGTTTCCAATTTTTCTTCAAAAAATGGTAAAATTTAACATGTTATATCTCTATTTATAAGCTAAGTAAAACAGTAAGGAATCGTTTTAGGAAACATAATAATGTTTGAATCAACGTGAATTCAAAAGTACTGTCAGTGATGTCTTTTAGCACATCAGCGGAAAGCGCTTTTCTTGCCATATCATTTGCACTCTTTGACTTTCGCCAAAGGTGTTGTACGCTTGAAGGTTTAGATATTAGCTTTAGGCAACGCTGGCGGGTCAGCTAGAACAAAGAATTAAAAAAAAGAAAGAAAGAAAGAAAGAAATTCGTATTTTACTATGCGAGTATGTTTCAATAATTTCATGACATAAAATATAAAAAAACAGTCTAAAATCGTGTTGAATATTATTTTTCGACCAAAATCAACAGTAAATAAACACAAATGCAAGGTATGCACTTATATGTATGCATTTCTGGATGCTTTGTAATTCTAAGAAAAGCTGTGGATAATCAAATTTAATTTGGTTACAACTGAATGGATGACCTCTATTCAAATAAATCTGGATGTTTCTCTTTTAATACATCCAAAATATTTGAGCTGTTTACGATTTTTTTTTTGGTTGTTGTTCTTTAGTTTATAGCTTCCCGTGGAATTTTTTTTTAAAATTTCCGAATTATGAAAATTGGAAACATATTAAAGATAAAATTCTTAACTGTAAGAAATATGTTAATTTTAACTTAAAGGGCTTTGAATATGTCTGAGAACAAATTTTGAAACATTTCTGAAGATGGAAGTATGCCTTTAAAACTGACGGTTTTGGAATTAAATCCATTAAAACCTCCCTAAAGCGTCCACGTTCGGTTCCTGTAAAATTTGGTCACTCCGAGAGGTGGACTCTTAATGGGGGTCATGTTTAAATCTAGATTTCAATTGTTGAAAAAAGGTAACAATTAATCTTACTAAAATTTATTTTTCACATTAGCAAAAAATACGAACATTTAAGCATCAAAACAAAAATTAATTATATGAATAAATTAGTGCAGAGTTTAAAAAATAAATGCATTGACGTTTGCTTTGATTTTACGGGTTTATATTCTATAACTTTTATTTCCAAGTCATTTCAAAATTCAGTAAATAAATGCTTTTTATTATTATTTTTTTTTTTTTTGACGGGAACAAATTATGACGATTTCATTAATTTATCTATTTCTTTAAGAGTTTCCTGACAGAATAGGTCAGGGGTGTTTATTGACCGTCATCCTTACTTTGTCATCAGAGTTAAATTCATTACCTAAAAAGGCACAAAGCGGTTAAAATGCTTAAAAGTTACAGAAATAAATAAAAATTCTAAACTTAGTTCAGAAGTTTGGTGAATAATGCGCTCTCTGGAATTATTATTCTAATAAAACCTTTTTAAAGCGACCAGGAAAGAACAGAATTTGTTTCATTTTCTTGAAAGAAATTGGTCGATCATGGAAGGAGTTTAACTGGGGTGCTCTCTGAAAAGAGCTAAAATTAGAATTGAGCCTATGGGAATAAATTTCGTTCCACGAAAAAGTGGTCGTTCAGGAAGGTGATCGCACAGGGAGGTTTCACTGTATTTGTGAGCAATAAGAGAGGAAATGATATTTATTGTAATTTAGTTTTTATCTGCAGTTGATTTCCATACATAAAATAAAAATAAGTAATGAAATAGAAACAATTGTGAATTTATGAACTTTCAGTAAAACATTAGCCTCTTAAATATGATACATTTAATCCTATACCAATTTTTTAAAAGAACTCAAAATAGCATGACAGTGCAACGTTCAAAAATAGCATAAGAACTCTTTAAGTTACACATTACATTACGAAAAATGTTTTTCTCCATTTTCGAAGCCATTATTTGTACTTAAAATGCAAAGCTATTTCCTTGAAATCTAGATCCATTTCCTAGAACGCACATTAGAGGATACATTGCCTAAGAGTATAAAAAAGTATCTGAATAGAGTTACAGAACATTTCTGATAAAAAAGAAAAAACTAAATAATTTAAAGGTTTCTTCTTTAAGCAACCGGATGTAGACGTTAATGATCAATAAAATAAAGTTACAGTTTGTGCATTTTTAAATTTATGTGTACAGTGGTGGAAAAAATATTATACACCCCAATGAACTCTGCAACCAATTGTAATAGATGAAAGTTACTGTTACCAATTGATTGTAAATAAAGTCTACTTTTAAATGATGTGTATAAAGTATGCTTAGGGGGCCATGTACAAATCGAAATCTGACCAAGCTTTTCTTTCTCAATGGCAACACCAAATTCCAACAAAATATTTTAAATCCTCAGTTTAAGCTATTCCTAGATACGAAAGTTCTAGTCATTTAAATGATAAGTTTCGGAATTATAAACATACAAAATCTAGTGCATCCAATGTTAAATTACATTTTAAAATTTTCATTAATATCTCCTGAAACAGTAACTCTAATGTGGTAATTTTGTGTAGGTTTATAATACTAAAAAACCTAAACATAAATACATTGAATTTGTAATTTGAAACATTTCGTAATATGAATTATGAAATTAATATTCGAAAAAATATGAATTGCAATCTACAATTATTTTGATAGATTTTTATTTATTATGTCCTACTTTAGGCTAATGTCACGAGGCGATTTCCCGTGCGGTGTTTCCCCGGTAATAATTATTACTGAGGAGATCAATGAGGACGCATAAGCATGCCTCTAAATAAAAAAAAAAAAACATTTTAAATACATTAACACAAACTATTTACAACTTAATTATTCATTAACAGTGTAGGTTCAGTGCCTATCTATCCCGTGTTTCCCTAGAGCATTCAATAACTACGGAGTTAACGTTTCGGCGCATCCACTGGCCCAAAATATTGGTTCACCCTCTCAGGTCAAGGGCTCGATCTTGCTCTGCCTTTAAAGTTTTTATTTTCTGCAACCCCCAGCATCTAGCCTCCGCGGAGAGTCCACTTTAAGATTCCCGAGATGCGTTGGGGGTTGCAGGGTAGCAGGAGTTCGGAGCCACGAATGTGACACCTCCCTTCCACTTTCTCTCATCTGTTTTCAAAAGATTAAATGAAAGTCACTAACACAGTATCAGTTCATATCATGATATCAGTCCATAACAACAGTTTTTTTTTCACCTCAATAAGTCAATATTGTCCTCATGTGGAGGTTATCATTTAATTTTCCTTGTACCAGATCCATTCCCCATGAGTGATAATAGGATCGATCCACATAAACTTTTTAACACATTTGCATTATAAACAATGGATAACACTTAGACTCACAAAAACCCGAAATATTTGATAAACTCTCTATAAGTAATTACACACTTATAACTTTACACGTATATCAAATATTAGTTGTGCTACATACACTCGTAAGTACTGTTATCATTTTTTAACTTTAAACCTGTGGAAACATTCTAATTTCCAAATTTTGAAACCACCACATTTAGCAATTTCCAATAATCACTCATTAAATTAAAAGGTCACATGATACCCACTCGGACAATAATACATAGATTAAAGCATTCTCTTTATTAGTTATAACACATTGTTCTAATTAACTCTAATTTACATAACTTTCCAACATCTACTAGTGAACATTTTAGTATATCATTCCAGTATTTTTTCTTACTTCCATTAAAAAAAAAAAAAAAAAAAAAAAAAAATACAATAAAGAAATATTCAATTCCATTAATCTTACTTTGTTTTTACAAACATCAAATCCTCTTTAATAACATATTAAAATTCAATGAAACAATCCTGCTTATACCTAGGAACAGTGTACTCTGTAATTCCCATAAGCTCACACAACTATGTGATCTGTTACATTCATTCTACCAGATTAGCGTAATCCACCACATTATACTATAAATGAAATCGTTGATTTATAATTTTAAAATCATAAAACAATTTAATTTATTATTCATTACACAAAATGAGATTTCCAATATTATAAATCTCAATCTATTCATCTTCATTACAGTTTGGTTACACAACTTTATTTCTACATGTTATACTTAATTATCATATTCACACAAACAATATCACTTATTAAATGTTTTACCCTCATAGAATATACAATTTAAAACACATTCAATACCATTAGTAATAACACACGAAGAAAAAAAACACAATAATATTTCATAAGCTAAATTACCATTCATAAAATATTCAACAAATTCCGCTTAAGTTATATTCCTAATATTACACATTACAGTTTTCTTATTAGGCCAATTGTTTACAGAAACACACTTAATAGAAGTTTCGTTTTCCCTAATAATAACAAAATTAAGTGCTAAATTCCTTTTGACAGCCATCTCATTATTTAAATTAATAAACTCATCCTCATTACTATACACTTTCCTGTTTTTATAGTTCATTTTACATTTTATAGAATTAACTTGCTTTTGACCATTTCCCATATTCGCTATTTTAGGATCCCCATTTAATATTTCTTTATTTATCATTTGAACATTTCTCTTTCTTACCGCATCATACTTAAATGATTTTTGGTCTTTGTTCTTAAAATTTCTCTGTTTGTGACCTCTTAATTGGTTTCTGTGCAGATCTGACTGAGATTTCTGCTCCCTAGTCTCTATAACCTGAGCTACCTGGTCATGATTCCCCATAATTTTTATTAAGTTAACCCTTTGTTTTATTTCTGGAACTGGTAACACCTTACTGTCTAAAATCCCCATCCCACTAACATTTCTTGTATTTGAATGAGTCTGCTTTTCCCCTTCAGTTTCAGTAGCTATAGGGTTTCCCTCCCTTCCAGTTTCACATTTTTCATGACTCTCAAGTCCCATAGATACACTATCCGATTTCCTTTGCACTACTAACGCATTATACACCTCAGGCGTTATCAGTGCTGGACAGTTTAAATTTTCCGCAACAGCAGCAAGTATGTCAATTTCCGAAGATTTTTTCCTTTATCTTTCCATAGAGCTACTGGGAAATTACTTAGGTCAACTTTCTACTTTCTTCCTATCGCTGGGATTAAATCAATGTGACCTCCAGTCATAAATTTGTCTGGAACCAAATTCTTCCGAAATACGCAAGTTTCGGCACCAGAATCTTTAACAGCCAAAACTTTCTGCTCTGCAATATTAAGCTCCACCACAGGTAGCAAATCATTATTCTGCTTCCTGTTTTTACAATCCGCCGCTGTCCATCCAATTTTAGCGATGACCCAACTAACTTTTCTCTTCTCATCACGGACTACATCATTCTTCTGCGTACATTCTGACCGATAGTGGTTCCCCCACAAAGAAAACACGTAACTACTTTCCGTTTCTCTTCTGTAAACCTCTTTCTCTCACCATTTCCTCCCTCATTGCTACTAAGGGGGCGCGCGGTTCACCTCACATTTCCCTGCTCCTCTATTCGAGATGTTCTATCGTTCTTGAATGATTTAAAATCTCGCCTCTTATCCCTTTCGTGATAACAATTACATTCGTTCAATTGTGGGACCGCCTCCACATATATATCTAGAGTCTTAGCAAGATCAACAGGTGTCATTCATTTTGCCCCTTTTTTATTAGTATATGTGACTTCATACAGATAGTTAGCGACTCTTTAATTTTATCCGATATGATAAGATTTTTTAACGATTTTAAATCTTTCACCTCCCGGCACTCTAAATAATAATCAAAGTTAGTTTTAGCCTTCGCTACCCATTGGACATAACTTTCGTTATGTTGTTTATGACATGTCTCAAAATTCTTTTTATGCTGTAATGGGGTCAACGCATTTTCAGCTAAAATACATTCCTTAGTGGAGGTATAGTTTGATAATTTGTCCGTCCCCAAACTATTCGTTAAACTTCTCATGATGTTTCCAAGTCTATTAAGAATTATTTGACCCCAATATTGCTGCGGTACTGAATAAATTTCGAAAATTGTTTCTGCCTGATGGAAAAAGAAAACACAATTTTCTGTTTTCTCTGGAATGCGAGGCATCTGCTCCCTTACTATATGTAAATATTTTGCTAGTCCATCTTAGGAATTATTTGTTATTTCTCTCCGATTCCCACTCAAGATCTGCCTCTGTTGAATTTCGAGCTCCTTAAGTTTTATTTCATGTTCTCGGGTGCTTCGCGTTTTCTCCTCATATAATTCTTTTTCCTCAAGTTTTTTTCGTTCGCTCATAACTTGTTCTAGCGATTCCTTTATCATAGTCTCCTCATAATCCGCGTGTTCCAAACTAATTTTACTGAGCTGAAGTTTGGTTCCCTTTTCCGAAATTTGTTCCTTCAATTCCTCAACTAATTGAGCTAAATCCGCCCTACTACCTGTTATTAAAAAGGTCATTTTCCAGCCCTTTTCAGTAACCAAACAAAACAAACAAACAAACAAAAATTCTACGGTACTTAACTATCTCAAATTATATATAGATATATATTAGGGTGGTCCTTAAAAAATTAACTTTTAAAATTTCTATGGGTCAACCTCCTATTTTGTTCTTTATATAAAATAAAGACTTCCACAAAAATTTCAAAATTTTAAAACATGTTTTAAGGGTCGCTACCAAGGTTTGAATGTTTAAAAAAATTAAAAATTGACTTAATTTTTAGGCTAATTAAAAATTTTGTAATTTAATAATAAATTATTAATACAAATCCATAGTCATTGCCAAATTGAGTCATGCTATGATATTAGGCTGTAAATAATGTCATTTGTTCCAAGTTTCAACATATTTACACAGTCTATTGTCCAAACACAGACAGGAGTATTCCATGTCTACACCCTATTTCACCTCAAAATGGCAGCATAGTGAAAGGTAGGAAATCTAACATTCCGCCTTGAAAAATAGTCCTCCGTTATTTTTCACTCTTAAATAGCTAAAATGCGTAGGAATTTATAAGATAATGTTTATACATTAAAGAGTTTGGCTTTTTTATATTCGTAAAACTTCGTACTATATGGCCATATTCGTATCAAAAGCAGAGCACAAAACTTAAAAAAATAAAAGGAATTTATCAAATTACAACAACCATTTAGAAAATGATTTTTTCGAAGACTAAAATTTAAGACATAAAAAATCGCATGGAGTTGATCATACATTACGTACGCCATGAATTAAACATTAATAGCGTTATTACACGTAAAAATTCCAAGCGACAAAAATCGCCTGTGACTCGTACGTATTATCCACCTGAAACTTATGCATTATCCAAGCATTTCATTGGTTGTTCGGGAAACGGCTTTTCCATCGCCAGCTTTCCAAGAAATCTGACGACACATTTTAAAGGAAATTTCATTCTTAAACTTCTAGACATCCCACAATATTACTTTTTACACCGTTGTATAGAGAAAAAAATGTACTTTTAAATGCAATTTGTTTGAAAGCTTATCTCAATTTGTTTCTGAGTTATTAATTTTTTTGTAGTTTTTATTATTTTTTTGTCTTAGTGGCAACAGAAGGTATCCGTTTTTGTTGAAAGTAAAGGGAAATACAGATTAATGTATAGACCAATCTGAAAGCGAATGAAATGCGGATTAAACCAATAAAAACCTTCAGATATACATTTGTTTTCCCATCCTGACGAGAACAAAAACCATTTTTCAAAATGGTTAAAAAATAGTTTTCGGCAAGCGATCCTTTGACTGCTGACTGGGATTGCAAAATTTTAATAGACATTTCAGGATCTGAAACAGTAGACAGATTACCCATTAATGTTTCAGGCAAAGGTACTGATCATTTAACTAGCTGTTCCAAAAGTTCAATCAGGAACAGGTGAGGCAATTGCTTCTGCTGTTAACGAAACATTGGAGCTGTGGGGATTACAAGCAAGTAAAATGTATGACATTTGTATAACCTTGTTAATATCCGATTATCAGGAGAAGCTTGCGCTCTTCTGGATTAGAATATGCACAAAGAAATGATTTGACTTGCCATGATCACATCCTTGAAATTATGCTTGAGAAATTTGTTGTTAAGCCTCACTGAGTTTCAAGCGGACCATACATACTCTTATTCAAACGATTTACAATTTCACGGATGTCTATCGATTATGGCATATTTCAGACTCCCATAACTGACAACTTAATCAATGAAAAAAGTAACGCATAATGCGTCAGAAATTACAGAATTTGCTCAAAATCATCTTAATGATTTTTCAACCAAGGGAGGATTACAAGCAACTGATAGAGCTTTCCGTCATTTTCTTAGGAGGAGTACCCGAAAGAGGTGTTAGAGCCCCAGGTGGATTGCGCCGGGTTCCATGAATGGTGAAGACCATATACTTGCTAAGATATATATATTTAGATATCAGTTTAAACTCTCTACGCATGAAGAATCTGGAGTTCGCAAGTTTGTTGTGAACATCTACATTCACAGCTGGTATCAGGCACAATGATTTATTGCTCCTGAAAAAATTGAAAAAAGACTGAAATGTAAATGAAATCATTTCTTTGTGTGCTTTGAAAAAGTTCCGAGGACATATCTGTACTTCACAGAAGAACTAGTTGCTTTTGCATTTTTCGATGATAATGTCTTTTTTTGAAAGTAAATGAAAAATGGTGCAATCTTTGAAAAAGGAAGAAAATTATGAATCCTTAAAACATACACGTGCTGATCCTGATGTCATTCTCCAAAATGACTTGCAAGGTTTTCTAAAAAGTAGCACTCTGAGGTTTTTTTCAAATTAATTATTTTAATTAATTTACCTTCAGACTTTTTAAAAACAGATCCGACTAATTGAAAGGAAAATTAATTCTACAAGAAATGTAAGGTACTAACGACTTCAGTCAAATTTGTTAATGATGTAACAGAAAGTGGGGTAGCACTCATGGAGAAATACAATAAATTTCATACAAAAGATAAAGAACAAAAACAGTATTTCAAGGATGTAATGATGGCAATCCAAATCATTTCTTTGTTCATATTCTGTTCCAGAAGAGCACAAGCTTCTCTTGATAATCCGGTATAATCAAAGATTATATCAAAACTCATACATTTTACTTGCTCGGCACTCCCCACGACTCCAATATTTCGTACCTTTACCTGAAGCGATAATGGGGAATCTGTCTACAGTTTTAGATCATGAAATGTGTTCTAAAATTTTGCGATCAAGCGAACAGTCAAAAGAACGCTTGCCGAAAACTCTTTCTTTAAGTTTTGGGCTCTGCCTGCTCGACTTCTGATACGAATATGTCCATTTAGTAAGACATTTTACGGATATCAAAAAATCAAATTCGATAATTTATAAACATTATCTTATAAATGTTTAGGCATTTTATCTATTTAAGATTAAAAATAACGGAGAACTATTTTTCAAGCGGAATGTTAGATTCTCTACCTTTCAGAATACTGCCAAGTTGAGGTGAAATAGAGTGTAGGCATTAAATACTCCTGTCTGGGTTTGGACAATAGACTGCGTAAATGTGTTGAAACTTGAAACAAATGATACTCTTTACAGCCTAATATCATACCATGACTCAATTTGGTAATCACTATGGATTTGTATTATTAATATATTATTAGATTACAAAATATATCAATTTTTTTTTTAAATATTCAAGCTCTGGTAGCGACCCTTAAAAAATGTTTTAAAATTTTGAAATTTTTGTGGAAATCTTTATTTTATACATAGAACAAAATAGGAGGGTGCCACATAGAATATTTAAAATTTAATTTTTTAAGGACCACATATATATATATATATATATTTAATTCCAATCCAACATAAAAACTACTTTATCCAGAGAATTCAATTTTCACAACATATAATACAATAATAATAATAATAATAATAATGCACAAAAAAGCATCTGAACACGTTTACATATAAACCTCCCGGTTGATCCCATCATCACTCATTTCTAACAAACAACCACGACCACTTTGTATTTTTTCCTTTAAAATTGCCATATTAAATAACCCGTTATTACTCTAACCAAACACATCTGATTCCCGTACAATAAGGAAAAAAAGAGTAATCTCCACTCACCAGTCATTCACAGTATTTTTCCATCTTGCATACACCAGAAATATGACGTCCAGATCATATAAAGGCTTCCTTCTATCTCTCCCAGCCTCTCATCAGCTATAACATCTTCCGTCCACGTCAATCAGCTTCGCCATCAATCCATCACAAAGTTTTTTTTTTCTTTTTGCTTCCCTAACTGGGCATAATTATCCATGGAGGCACGCTACGTGAATTTCATCAGTCTACCGGATGTCGACTGCGCCAATGTCACGAGGGGATTTCCCGTGCTGTGGTTCCCATGTAATAATTATTACTGAGGAGATCAATGAGGACGCATACGCATGCCTCTAAACAAAAAAGAAAACATTTTAATTACATTAACACAAACTATTTACAATTTAATTAGTCATTAACAGGGTAGGCTCATTGCCTATCTATCCCGTGTTTTCCGAGAGCATTCAATAACTACAGAGTTAACGTTTCGGCGCGTCCACTGGCCCAAAACATTCTTTCACCCTCTCAGGTCAAGGGTTTGATCTTGCTCTGCCTGTAAAGTTTTTATTTGCTCAAACCCCCATCATCTAGCCTCCGCGGAGAGTCCAATTTAACCCCTAAGCCCCTGACCGTCGAGCTAAAGGGCAAAATTGTAATGTTTTTTTTTTCTCTAATTTATTAAAAATTGTTACAAAAGACTTGTTTTCAATCTCGATATATTTTTTTTATTATGTACGTGCATATAAGAATTGAGAGAATTAATCATAACTTAATTTTTCAAATCTAAGTTTTACTTGTAGAATTATATTAATTTAAATAATGCTTCTGTTGCAGTGAAACCTACAACTTAGTGAGCGGATATATCAGTTCGCGGCGGTGAGAAGGTTAAATGCCTGGTGTTGCTTTTAGGCAACATGCGCAATTTAGGCTCTAAAATACTATTAGAATAATATTGAAGCTATGATCCCGAAGCATGATATCCCGAGGTGCGTTGGGGGTTGCAGGTTAGCAGGAGTTCGGAGCAACGAATGTGACAGCGAATTTTCAATTTTCAATTTCTCTTTCAAGTCGTTTGCGAATTATCATTAAAAGATGTCAAAATGATGGTTTAAGGAGCTTTCTATGATGTGCAGAAAAGCATAATTTGAAAAAAATATATTTTACACGTTTTATTTAAATACTTGGGCTGGCAATATTAGAAACATATTAAGCGAGTGAAATAGTCATATTGGCCAGAAATAATACATTTTAGAAGTGACATTGTCATTCTGTATCAATTCAACAATCGAGTACCACTCTTTAATTTGCAATCAGCACCTAAAACATCCGAATTTTAAATTAATTAATTTCTCAAAAAATACTGGTACGAATTTTCAGGAAAATTTGGATTTAGGCTAATTGAAAGGTGTAGAATTTATTTCTGGTGTAAAAATTCGGTATTGCTATTGAAAAAAAGTTTGGGTTCGTTTTGATATGTAAGTGATAAGTAAATTTCATATACATAGTAGTCTTTATTTCCAATCGTTTCGTACCTGTAGCTTTCTTTTACGATAACTTATTGTAGAGTTTGCAGAGGGTTTTATTTTTTCCCCCACGACTGTACTTTATATTATAGTTTTCTTATTTTGTCTTTTACGAACCATGAACAAAAATAATTGTACAAATCAGAAGTTCAGTTTTTAATGTAATTTTTCAGTGCTGTTCATTTTCGTATCATTTTAAATAATTTAAGAGTTTTCTTTGACGACTATTGAATGAATTTACTATAATAATTAATGAAAATGATTACAGGACGTATATAACTGCAATGCGAAATTTTTTACATTAGTTAGATTTTTATATTTTAAATATACGTTTCCGTTTAATGGTAAAATTATAATTACCACAGAACTCATATGCATAATTGTTTTATGATTTTTATTCGCAGCTGTACGTTAATTAATCTTTTATATATACTTCATTCATAATTTCTTTAAATATTTCATAATATTGCATTTTCATACTATTTTTACACTCTTTAACCCTTTACGTACTGATTTATGAATTCATGAAAATGTTTTCTTCTAAAGCATTTTTCGTAAATTTTTGAATCTACATTAGAAGATATACATAATCATTTAATAAATTTTAGAAGAATTCAAGGATTTAGAAGGACTAATTAAATTTGACTTATAGGGATTTTGTACAATATTTCTAACCCCACTCAAATCTTTTGTTTTAAATATTTTTCTTAGTAATTTTTAGAATTAAGAAATGTACAAATATTGTGTGCACAAAGAATGTACAAATAAATGTAAAATAGAAATATAGAAATAAGTACCGCCAGTAGATAAAGTGTTAAGTAAACTTTCCTTACTTCATGAATGTAAAGATGGATTTTTGCAAAAGAGTTTTCACTCATTTCTTACATGCTATAATTTTAAAAAAATTACTTATCCAGTGAAAATATAAAATTTTGATACTTTTAGAACTTAATTATAAATTAATTATTTAATTTTGAGGCATTTTTTTCTATTAGTCGAGCTCAAGTTATAAATCGTAAAATATTCTTTGGGTTGAAGACTGCATGCGAGTTTCAACAAGAATAGAGTTAATTATGCGTCAAACTATGCTCGATAACATATGCCAACTCGATGCGAAACTGTAACAATGATTATTTAGAACACTGAAATGTAGAAAAGAAAATATGAATAGAAAACAAAGAGCGAACTATTAAAATAAATACCCTTTTGTTAAATTAAAAAAAGGGTCAGTAATAAATATGCCAATTAATCATAATGTGATGTGCGTTTGCGTATTTCAAGTACAATTTTTGGATATAAGGGTATGCTTTTAATTTAATGAGCCGTATTTCTTATTAGAAAATTTGTTCGTAAAACTATCTTAGATAAAATTAATGTTTTTGATTTTTAAATTTATTAATTAATTTTTCAAAGAAACATAAGGAATATTGTCAAGCTGGCGTGTTTGGAAAAGGAAATTTACCTTAGTTTTAGCATTTTTCGATATGAATAATATAATTTCTTTTTTTATGTGTCCTTAAAAAATATATATATTTCGATTTTTGAATTAGGTGTCAAATGAACTGTGCTTAATATGTGTTAGTGTAGTTTTAACATTTTTTAAAATCACATACGTGTTATAATTTATTATTTAAAACACATTTAAATTCATTAAAAATATACCGAATTTACATTTTTAAAAGAGTTTACACACTTAAATTTACAAACAAAGCTCATCTTTTTAAATCGAATTTCTCCTTGTTTATTTTTAAATCATAGTATCAAAATTTACATAATTCAACAAAGATACTATATACTTTTCGATAAAACACTGAAATAGCCAATCCTTTTCTTCGAAGTCACGTTACATAAAGAAAAATTTGCATTCCGTTTTCTAGGTTAAAAATTTCATAAAATATTTTTTTGTTGAAATAAGATTCTTTAAATGATATGTTTCAAGCCATCTTTAAAAAGAATTATAATTTATTATTAAAAAAAATAAAATTTTAATACCAAAAACTATGATTTTAGCATTCCTAAGTAATAACGATGATGTCTTTTGAAAAATAATATTGCGTACGACTAGAAATTTATTATAAGTATAGAAAAAAGGAGTATGTAGCTGATATTAAGGGCAGTTGGAAGTGCCTATACCTACCATGTTGAATTAATGTACATTTTCTCGGAAACTACCAAAGATATTCACTTGAATTTTTTTTATATACATAATACGTAATATATACATACATAATATACATAATATACATAATTCCTAATAAGGTGAAGTCAACTTTATAAACAGATATGCTTAGGTTATTTTTTTTTTAATGTTAAATAAAAACCACTTTTAAATAACAAAAAACGGTACTTGTTAATTATACCGTCGACCAATTTCGCCAAATTATATAAAACGCCAAACCTCCCGCCAAATTATACAAATTAACATAATTTTTATTTTAAATAACAAAAAAACAAATAAATTAGTATAACATTAATAAAAATACAAATAAAACGTCGAAATAAAAATCACTTGATGACCATAAACACGTTTTGTCAAGTGAATGTGACATTTACGATCAACCATTATTGGCATTTAATCTTACAATTTGGCGATAGTATTTTGGTCGACGGGATAACTATCAAGTACCCAAAAAACTTACATTTTTCTAAAGAAAATCTTTTTTATAAAAATTTTGTACAAATGTTTGTAACAAAAGTTCACTTCAGATTGAACAGGGATGTGTGAGAAATATTCTGTCAAAATTGCAAATACTAATGTGTAGTGTCTCTCTATTCTAAAAAAAAGTAACTACCGCTGTCACCGCCGCCGCCGGTTTTGAATTTTTTGTGACCGGAGGTCTTTCTTCGTTAATATTAAGAAAAATAATGCATACAAAAATATGAAAAACGGTAGTATTATACAGAAATGTTTGATAAACACGCTGATGCAGACAGTTTTCAGATCGAAGAATTATTTTAAGAGATATTTAATGCTAAAGTTGGACAAAATCGTTCCACTAAAAAAGTTTTATAGGAGCAAAAACTGTTCATAGGAATTTAATCATTTTTAGATCATTTTATGCGTTAGAATTTGCTGGAGTGCAGATTGCTTTAATTTTTTTATTTTGACTAATTTTTTGAGGTTTTATTTCTATTTTAAATTCAGATTTTCAGCATTTCTAGAGATATTTTTAACAGATTTTAGAAAGTGATATTAATTTAAACTGTTGCCAACTGTATAAACAGAGGAAGCAATAATGTTTGCTTCAAAAAAAAAAAATATTTATACGTGTAAATAAATTAAAAATTTATTTACACGTGACTATTATAAACAGAAAAAACATTTGGAATTAGAATTAAATAATTATGTACAAAAAGCAGGAACTTATTAAAAATTATGTCATAAAAATTATAATTACACGTGAATTTTAAGAGAGAAAGGAATTTGTAAAGCAATAAATTTATTAACATGCGTTAGAAATCTTAAATAGGAGAAATTACGTCATATTTACGTCACATTACAGTTATTACATAAAATGAACACAAAATAACATTGCAAAACGATTTAAATTTAGAAACTGTGCTAGACATTTATTTGATATTTTAAGAGGATACTTTTCAACTATTTTTGTTAGGAAAGCGCAAATAATATTTAATTTCTAACAGAAGTATTTTCACGTGAATATTAAAAAGAGAAAGAATAGTTTGGTCCAAATTATGTCAGATTAAAAACGATTAATTTAAAATGTCTCTTTTAAAAGAACTTTCTTTTCACTTTGTTAAAAAATACCAGGAGACAAAGACTCTGTTTACTTAATTCCTCTTATATTAGCTTAATTTGAAATGCTGTTACACGTGTCTACGTCATCAAGTTATTTTTATTTCGACGTTTTATTTGTATTTTTATTAATGTTGTACTAATTTATTTGTTTTTTCGTTATTTAAAATAAAAATTATGTCAATTTGTATAATTTGGCGAGTGGTTTGGCGATTTATATAATTTGGCGAAATGGGTCGACGGGATAATCAAGTAGTACTGCAACGGATTTGGCGTTAAAATTCCCCAATCAAAGAGAAATGAATAGAAATCCGTTTATAGAGAGATCGCCACTGTTTTTAAAATTATAATTCAATCTTTCGAAATCTTTTTAAAGCCGATCAAATTAGCGTGCATTTAGAGTCTACGGTGTCTGGACGGGGGGTTGGCGAGCGTAGCTCGTAGGGGGCTGAGCCCCCTAGTTTCTATAAAAATGTACATCGAAGTTCAAAAAGCAATATTTTGAGAAAATTCAGTTTAAAGTTTACGCATATAATGTTTATGCATGATGTTAAAAAACTGAATTACTTAAATTTCCACAACTTCTTGTTGTCATAGAAACAAAATTAATATACCATTCAAAAGGGGGAAAAAAAGGAGTCAAAATATCTACTCTATATATATAAAATCCTAATGAAACGAATTTATGAAACGACTGATTAAACAACTGATTATGTTTCACGGCGATTTCTCCTAAAATACGGAATACTTTGCGATGAAATTAACACTAAAAATCCGTATTGATTCACCGATCTCAAAACTGGTATTAGAATTTTTAAATTAGAATTAGTTTTTGAAATATTTATTCTTTTCTAATTTTATATACTTTTCTCTAATGATGGCAACTCAAATTTTAATCATAACAGATATATGTTTTTTTTTTTTTCATATTTTAGAAAAGGTTGTATTATTTTAAACTAATATGGCGACAAGTTTGGCATCCCTTAAATATATGCTAAGAAATGTATCATGTTACTTTTATTCATAAATTCAATTATAATTTCATTATAATTTTATTTAATTCAAAACTTTTGAAATAAATGAAACATTTGAAGTAAATGGCTTTCACCTCTTTCTTTTTTTTTAAACCAAACGAAAAGAACAATATTACGCACAGATGTTTCATACGCAACGCTGAACCTAATTGGCGCCAAAACGGCGTTATTTTGCCTGACATGGTAACCCGGCTATTGTTGCTTATTTATTAATAAATGTTTATTTAAATTTATTTTCTTTTTATTTATAAAAAAAATGCTGTAAATTGTTTTGTTCTATGGTTATTAATTAAACTTTCATTTGTTTATTGTTTTTTCATTCAAAAAAAAAAAATAACAGAAAATAATTTAAAAATATATATGTAACTGGTATTCGAAAACGAGGCTTTCGCTAAATTGTCGTAAAAAAATGCGCGCCAAACCCGGTGCGTATATGACAATACAACAAATCATGACATTTAATTTCAACTTCAAAGCAAAGTTTTAATGGTACAACTTCTCCCGTCGCCCAATTTCGCCGAATTATATAAATAGCCAAATCACTCGCCAAATTATACAAGTTGACATAATTTTTTATTTTAAATAACGAAAGAACAAATAAATTTGGTACTTCTTAGTTATCCCGTCGACCAAATTACTGTCTCAGATTGTAAGATTAAATCCCAATAACGGTTGCCAGTAATTAATTTTAAGATTAAATGCCAATAATGGCCAATAAAACCATTAATTCGACGTTTTATTTGTATTTTTATTGATGTTTTACTAAGGCACAGATGTCATATAAAATATTGGCGCGATTTTTTTCTGACGCCAATATAATATACGCAATGGGTAATTTACTGGCGCCAAAGTGTCGTATTTTGCTTGATATGGTAACCCGGATGTTGTTATTTATGCTGTTGATGTTTTCGCCAAATTGACGTCGAAAAAAAAATCGGGCCAATATGGGGGCCAATATATATATTTATATGACATCTGTGCTTTAGTAAAACATTAATATTAGCAATTCTGTGCCTTTACTAATTTATTTGTTTTTTCGTTTTTTAAAATAAAAATTATGTCAATGTGTAAATTTTGGCGAGTTGTTTGGCGATTTATATAATTTAGCGAAATTGGTCGTCGGGATAACTAAAAAGTACTAATAAATTTGTATATCATTAATAAAAATACAAATAAAACATCGAAATAAAAATCACTTGATGGCGTAAGCACGTGTAACTTCCTTAAACTAAAGTGAATATGACATTTACGATCAACCATTATTGGCATTTAATGTTATAGTTTGGCGATAGATTTTAGATATAACCGGCAAAAGATTGTGAATCAAACTTGAAAACAACCATTTGATATCTTAACAGCAACTGATTCTGACGTAAATTTTTGCAATCAAAGGGAATTGAATGGAAAACCATTTACAGGGAGATCGCTACAGGTTTTTTCAGTATAATTCAATCTCCTCTAATCTTTTTAAAAGCGATCAGATTAGCGTGCTTTTAGATTCTGCAGTGTCTGAACGGGGGTTGGCGAGCGTAGCTTGCAGGGGGCAGAGCCCCCTAGTTAAAAGAATAAAAAAACGATTTTTTCAAAAATTTTACTTCAACTGCCCTTAAATATATTAGAAAAACCACAGCCCTAGCACGATTATATCAAAAAGAATTTGGAATCAGGCTTAAATTTCAATGAACGTAAGATAATTGTTCCCTCCAGTCTATACTATACATCCATTATGAGAGAAACCATAGAGATAGTATTCAATATGTAAATTATAATGGAAAATTCAATTCATTTTAATGGAAAATTCAATATCTAACGATGCAGCACCATTTAACTTACCAAAATTATGGCTCGAGCTACTCAACGGTAGCGAAAATAAAGTAAACGTACAAAAAAATTAATAACGTGCATAATATGAAATAATAGGTGGGAAATTGAATGATTGCATTTTATAAGCCGTGCAATTTTAGAACATTTCTATTTATTTGCTTTGAAAATGACTCGGGTAGCGGCGGAACATGAAAACAGTATAATAAACCTATTTTTACTGTTTTTAAAGTTTTAATTTACACCTTACAGCTTTAAAATTAGTATATAAATTTTACTTTTACTGAAAATGTGTCCAGTAGTTGATTTTATCACGGGATTACCTGCTTGAGCATGTGCCAGGACTGCCAACTATTTTCCTGTTCAGCCATACCATAATTTACAAAACATTTTCTCTATGGTATCTATCTCCATGGTATATACCTCTACCATGTCATAGTAATATATCTTAGTATAAGTTTATTGTATATATCTCTATGTTACATATCTTAAAAGTTTCTTAGTATAAGTTTATGGGATATACATGTGATGATATTGGATGTTAAGTCATGGAACGATGTAAAATGAAGCAAAGACCGCTTCCTAACATTCTAATAATTTAAGCAGCTGTTATTACGATACCGATCATAATCACACATTCAATCCGCAGTCGTCTACATTTTACCTATGCTATTGGACGATACTCACTGGCAGTTTCTCGAAAACAAGAAAAACACTTTTCACAAAAGAAGAACTCTTATTACTTCCTTCATCATAATACATGGGCCAAGCATCCACCACAATAAAAAAAAATGCAATTTAACAAATTACAACGACCATTTGGAAAATGATTTTTTCGTACGCTATTACGTACGCCATGAATTAAACATTAATAGTGTTATTACACGTAAAAATTGCAAGCGACAGAAATCGCCTGCGACTCGTACGTATTATCCACCTGAAACTTACGTATTATCAAAGCATTTCATTGGCTGTTCGGGAAAAGGCTTTTCCAGCGTCAGATTTCCAAGAAATCTGACGACCCATTTTAAATGAAATTTCATTCATAAACTTCTAAACATCCCACAATATTACTTTTTACACCGTCGTAGAGACAAAAAAATTTACTTTTAAATGCAATTTGTTTGAAAGCTGTATCTTAATTTGTTTCTGAGTTATTAATTTATTTTTGTAGTTTTTATTACTTTTTTGTCATAGTGGCAACACTCTGTTGTCCATATCTGTTAAAAGTAGAGGGAAATACAGATTACTGTATAGACCAATCAGAAAACGAATAAAATGATGATTAAACCAATAAAAACATTCAGATATGCTTTCCTACCCTGGCGAAGACAATAACCATTTTTCCAAATGGTTAAAAATAAATAAACAAATAAATAATTAAAAAAAAACACCTTTACCCGTCATCGTTCTACAGACTCCGTTTTATACGATATTCGAACTTAATTCGATTATGTAAGTGATTTCTTCTGGACAGCAACGTAGTTTTTTATAACAACAAACGCCACGAAAAATGCTGAACTCCGCGCTCATATTCCAGGATAAATAATCAGAAGCTGACGATCTTTTACGCCAATTCAGATATCAGGAAGAACCAAAGAGCGTTCATCAAAGTTGGGGAACACTTTATTGTAAGAGGCATAAAAATGAGGTGTATTGACCGGGCCAAAATTATGCGGGAAATAGAGTTAGGAGATGAAAAAGATGAAACGAAAAGATATGGTATAAATAAGATAATTTTAGTAGAATAAATATCAGTTTTTAACTATATGAGAAATAAAATGGTCATGAAAAAAAAATTATTTAATGGGAAATGTTTTTTAGAAAATTTTGGAAGGAAATTAATACGCGTTTTAAATAAAATGAAATTAAATGAACGGAATATTTTTTTAAGATAGGGAATAATTTAATAAACTAGTATTGTAGACTAATTTAGAAAAGACATTTCTGTAGAATAATTTTAATAAGGCGCTGAAATTTAATTTCCGTAATATATCCCCCTCCCCCAAACTAATGAATCTTGGAGATCTTATGATCTACATGTTCATTAAAGGGAAGAAAAACATGAGCTCATATTCCGTGAATTGTTGTCAGAAAATGCCTTAAAAGCAGGCTTTATTCAGGTTAAAATACCCCAAATTGTTTTAATTACCTCCTAACACGCCGAGTTGTAGGGAACGCTTTAGATAAATACAATAAAATATTTACACTTTGTAACTAGAACAATGGAGAAATAAAGTAAGATAACATACAACCAGAAACAACATACTAACGATTTTTTAAAAAGTTTCGGTACTATACAAAACAAGAGCATAACGGGTTTTTTTTTTTTTTTTTTACCAGTTCAAATTTAAATCTACCTAAAAACTAGTATTCTGGTAGAATCATTATGCTTATACATATACATTGTCCAATGGTGGCGAAAAAGTAGAAAGTAAATTATTCACCTGGACAGATCACTCCTGGTACCATCATTTACCATATTGTAATTACTACTAACAATAGTCCATGTAATTGTGGCTTTAATAATGTTAACTGGATTTTTACTTATTGCTGAGATTGCAGAGAGTGTAGAGTCATTTTACTTGTAGAAAGTGAATCATAGTCATACAAAAAGAATATAATCATGGTCATAATCATGGTAAATAGTTTTCATATTGGACTACCATACTTATAATCTAGTTATTAATAATAAAATAATGTATAAATAACAATAACAAGAATAAGTAATCAATAAATAATACCAGATCATAGTATTCAATGATTTTGGCTGGATAAAAGTTTACATAGCATAACACTAAAGTCTTATTAAATTTTTAGATAAGAAATGAAATACACTAAGTCGAAATTATAAAAAGAAAATGGATAAATCCTTTTGGATTTTCCAGCAACACCATAGAAACAAATATCTTAAGAGGAGTTTTCCCCAATGTATGCCGAACCTTTCGTTCATTTTCCACATGTGGCGAGTTATTTAATCATAATGCAAAATAGAAAGCAAATAAATAAATAAATAAATAAATAAAGTAAGTAAATAAACAAGATATTTTTATCAGATCTAGTACACTTGCATAATCAGTAATTATTCGCATACGTTTTATGAAGTTTGGTATTTTATAATAATTATTCAGTAATTGTTATACTTATATAAGTTAAACAGAAACAATTAAATTTAACGTTAATTAGATTTTTTAATTTTAAAATAAATAAATTAGGCCTGTATAAGAAGGTTAATTCAAACAAAACCTCAAACAAGTAAATATCCCTGGCTAGGATAAAGAACACACTTATATTACCAAAATTAAATTTCCGTGCATTATTTAAATTATTCTATAAAAATTTATTTTCCATTTTATTCTATAATCCTAGTGTATTAAATCATTCTCTATCTTAAATAATATTCCATTCATTCCTTTCATTTATAATCATTTCTTTTAAAACGCATATTTAATTTCCTTCAAAATCTTCTAAAAAACATTTCCCCTTAATAATTTTTCTTCAACGCGTTTTTATATTTCAGTCTTAAATCGCTGATATTTATTGTATTAAAGTTATCTGATTTATACCATTTATTTTCTTTTTATCTTTTTTATTCCATAACTCGATTACCCGCGTAATTTTGGCTCGGTCAATTCTCCTCAATTTTTCTTATAATAAAGTGTTCCCCAACTTTGCCGCGCGCTCATTGGTTGTTCCCCATATCTGCATTGGTGTAAAAGATCGTCCGCTTCTGATTATTTAACCTGGAATATGAGCGCGGATTTTTCGTGGCATTTGTTGTTATAAAAAACCACGTTGCTGTCCAGAAGAGGTCACTGAAATAATCGAATGAAATTCTAAGATAGAATAAAACGGAGTCAGTAAAGGGATGGCGGGAAAAGGTGTTTAGAGATTTTTAATTGTGGTGGATACTTGCATTATGATGAATGAAGTAATAAAAATACATTTGCGAAAAGAGTTTTTTCCTTTTTTTCGAGAAACTGCCAGTGAGTATTGATCAATACCATACGTAAAATGTAGACTACATCAGATAAACTATTGAATGTGTGACCTTGCTTGGTATCGTAATGACGGCTGCTCAATTTATTAGAATGTTACGGAGCGGTCTCTTCTTCATTTTACATCGTTCCATAATATATAACTCAATATCATCAAGACTATAAGAAGTCGGCGAGGATTTTTTTTTATAACCTGTGATTTTTAAAATAAAAATGTGTGTCATCAAGGAAAAATTTCTTATACATTTCGAGAAACTTCCGACAGCAGTTTTCAATCGAGTGTTTCAAAGCAATAAGCAAACTGTGTTAAGGATGTGAGTCTATTTTTAAATTTTATTTATTTATTTTTGTTACGTTTTTGAAAAATATTTAATAAGTTCATATAGAGAGATATTGATTAATTATTTATTGTTTATACTTTTGTTATTTATTTAAGTCATTATTTTATTCTGAAATTTCAATTTGTTAAGCAAGATAGAGTATTTTTGCATTCATAGAGTTTGTTTATTTCTTATAAAGAGATGTCAATAGTTAAACTGAATTCAAATGTTTTTGAGATCAGGGCTTATGAAAGAAAACAAAAGTCCATTCTTTCATTCAATTTATTACTTATAAAAACCTGACGGAACTAAAAATTGTTGCTTTCGAGAATGGTTTAAATATCATGTCATGGTTTAAATATTTCGCTAGTTTATGTGAAAAAAGGGAGAAAAATTCTTTTCACAAAAGAAGACATTTTATTACTTCCTTCCTCATAATACATGGGACAAGAATCCACCACAATTTCTAAAACACTAATAGCTTTTTCCCGCCATCGCTTTATTGACTCCGTTTTATACGATGTTAGTACTTCCCTCGATTGTTTCAGTGACCTTTTATAGACAGCAACGTAGTTTTCTAACACAAGAAATGCCATGAAAATCCTGAGCTCCACGGTCATGTTTAAGGTTAAAATAGTCAGAAGAGGACGATCTTTTATGTCCATGCAGATATGAGTAAGAACCAATTAGCGTGCGGTAAAGTTGGGGAACTTCTTTATTGTAAGCGACACAAAATTAAGGAGAAATGACCTGGCCAAAATTACGCGGGAAATCGAGTTATGGAACAAAAAATGTGAAAAAAAAAGAAATGTTATAAATAAGAAAACTTTAATAGAATAATTATCAGTGATTTAAGATTGCGAAATAAATAGGTCTTGTAGAAAAATTATTAAGAGGTAACGTTTTTATAAGATTTTGGAAAGAAATTAAATACACGTTTTAAACAGAATTAATTTAAATGAAAGAAATGAATGGAGTGTTATTTAATTTAGGGAATAATTTATTAAACTAGGATTGTACAGTAATTTAGAAAAGAAATTTCTATGGAATAATTTTAATAAGACGCGGAAGTTTATTGATATATATATGATACGTATTCACTAGCATGATATAAACATATCGGTCTTAAGCAGCAGCTATACACTAGTTATCTAACTCAACCGAGAAATCAAAGTTTTGCAGTCATAAAATCATGGTTAAGAGTGGAAGTTCAGGCCGACGTCCATTGGTAGTTTCCCGGAAATAATGACTGAAGCCTTTAGATTCATCAAATATTTATTAGATGATCATAAAATGCACCAAACTCCACTAGCAATATGCTACTCATGTTCCGGCCGCTGTTACGCCGTAAATAGAAAACCACTAGATGTTAAATATTAGAAGAGCATTACGATTATAGAGTAAACAAAGCTCTTCAGGTGACATGGGTTACGTAAGCAAATCAATAATCTTAATATTCTCTGCCTCCGAACAACTTGCGAAAAGACACGCGTGCAAATACATTACTACAATTGAAAGAACCAAACCCGTAAAAATAGCCGGGAGGACGCGACGTGAGGCAGGCTACGATAGGACTTAGCTCCGGGGGAAGGGGGTAGTACGCGTGACGTCGATGATGAACTCCTTAGTCTCGGCGTCGGCTTTATAACGTGAACAAATGTTGGCGGGCTTGGCAAGGAATTATGGAATATCTAACATCAGAGAACAAATGATATTAAATACATTCTAAACAAAAATAAGTTAATTTCATAATAAAATGAAAAAAGTAATTTAATGGGCTTTATAAGACTAGACGAATGGATTTAAGGTTTTTAGAATAATAAAGGAATACGCATTTAAAACATGGAAAAAAGATAAAATATATTTAAGATAGTATTAAAGCTAAGTAAAAAAGGTAGATATTATAATAATTTGGATTAGTTTAATTAAGATAAAAGGGCGAAATTTTTTTATTACATATATACATATAAACTTCATAAAAGTTAAGATATATATATAGTTAAAGTAATACGAATAGAATGCGAAAACACCATATGGCGTGTGCAGCGTTCTTATGTCATAATAAAACGACCTACACACTACTAATAGCGATATTCTGGAACACAGTTGCCGATATCGTTCACTCAGGCAATCCTTATACGTATTAGCATACCATCTGCGATGTTACGCAGCGCAACAGATTGGATATCAGATAAATAACTCCATTAAACATTGAATACATAATTATTATTTTTTCGCCGCAATAGGCAAAAATAATAAAATATTTTTCATCGATTACCCAAACGAAAGGCACAAATATCTGTTAGAGTTATTTGATGTAGCTAAAAATCTAAATTGCAAAAAATGAATGCTCTATGTTTGCATCAGAAAACTCATTATAAAATACTAATCTCATTTAAAGATTTTTGGCTTGATTTGGTTTGTAGGGGGTGCTATGGTCATCATTTCCAAGCAAAGGCTTTTAGGATTTTTGGAAGATGTCACATTTAATCTCAATTTGTCAGATAAAAAAAATCTAAGATGACCAATACATTACGATTTCTTTTTCTGTAAGAAAAACAAAGCATTTGTTACCGTATATACTCGCGTATACGTCGATCCCGCGTGTAAGTCGACCCCCCAATTTCCCAATCAAGAAATTAGAATTTTTTTAAATCCCGCGTATAAGTCGAATCCAAACTTTTCCGATCAAGAAATTTGATTTAAAAAAAAATACATTATTCAAAATCACCTGAAAAAAAGTACTAAATATGCAATAATAAAGAAACTTTAATTTTTTTTTTCATTTATTCGAAATTATATGAAAAAAAGTACTGAATACACAAGAATGAAGATAATAATATACTAAAATAATTGTTGGCAACAGGTTAAAGCCATTTTCCTGTATTATTAATGTATCTGTATACTAAAACAATTGTTTCAAACAGGTTAAAGCCATTTTCCTGTATTATTAATGTACCTGTATTATATTTATACTAATTCAGAAGTATTATTATTATTAATTTAGGTTATTAAACTATGTATGAAAAGGTATTAGATGGTTATGTATATATATGTAATGTATGAAGTTGTTTACGATTGAGAAGTAAGCAGGTGGAGGTTATCTCTTAGAGGGGATCTTTGAGTTGTAGCCAGATATTCGGCCATGTAACAATACTTTGACGTTATAGTCGAAAGTATATTTATGACCATATTTACGACTGGTCATAAAATGGACCACACGCACTGATAATTAGGCACGTACTCGTTCCCTACCGCCCCCTTCGAGGGTGGGGCCCGGTAGACAAAGTCAGCCCAAAAGCATCGAATCATACGCTTTGCGGGGAAGTTTTTAAACGGGGTTAGTGATACTGTTCGATGATTGAATGAAGGGCATTTAAGCCCGACCTCCTACTATCCAGTTGAGTCTACCTACGTAAGAGTTTTAGTAAGAGAAGCAGATTCATTCAAGAGATGATTTAAAAAAAATGAAGAAACATGTAGTGTTCCTAGGATGTTCCCCAAGTGCCTAATAACTTCTAGTCTGTTCGAGATACGGATTTTGTATAACCCTATAATCCTAAGTTGACCGGCCCACTAGATAAGTAGTGGGACCGCTTCACGATGCTCGATTGATGAGCTATGTATTTTATGATGACCTCCACAGAATTGGTTATTTACTAAGAGTGTGTAGAGAGAGATTTTATTAAGGATTACCCATGTCTGGCAGGAATCCGATGAGTATGGTCTGCTACGAGGTGTCTGATTACTGAAGGTATTTTGATTTTATTATCTTTTGTTCCCTGTTTAAGTTTATGTATTTTTTCATTGATTAGGGATAATAATTCTAAAATTGGTTACCAGGTATTCGAATAATTGTATGAGAAGTAACTTAAAATTAGTGCTACAATAAAATTACTGTTTTGATGTATTATTTAAAGCAAGGGTGTCTTGCGATGCTTATTACTAAATTGTATATATATGTAAATAAATCTTTTGTTAATTGTTAAAATTCGATTATGTTTTTTTTTAACCATGAGTCTTGTAAATTACTTTAATATTAGATTTTATTTCAGGTCAAATTCGAATTCCTTAAGAATTGCTAATGTTTAATTTTGGTATTGCTAATTTAGTGCTGAGTGGTCAAAAAGCTACTTCTTGTTCGAAAAAAATTCACAACGCAATTAGGGGTAGTGTTGAGATCGATGTCTTCCGCCTCCTTTCGTGATAATTTTATAGGTATTATCTCAGAAACTAGCAAGGACCAAATGATCACAATTTATTTTATTATTAATTTGAAGTTGACACCATGAATACTACATGTGGTGAATTAGGAGTTGGTAACGTAATTTACTTTGGGGTTTTGGGTAATTGAGGATGTTGAGTCTTTCCCTCTTACTGCTTTCCTGCCTCAAGTTTATTTTATATGCCTCTATGATACATTATTAATATCCCCCATACCCCATTTTTCTACAATAAAGTGTATATGTGAGTGGTAGCTGGGTAGTATCGTTACAGGAGCCTAGTTCTCCACAACATATACATTTTTAAGGAGATGTTGGCAACACTAATGTTTCCAACTGGTTAAGGCCATTTTCCTGTATTATTAATGTACCTGTATTATATTTATACTAATTCAGAAGTATTATTATTATTATCTTAGGTTATTAAACTATGTATGAAAAAGTATTAGATGGTTATGTATATGTATGTAATGTATCAAATTGTTTACGATTGAGAAGTAAGCAGGTGGAGGTTATATCTTAGAGGGGATCTTTGATCTGTAGCCAGATAGTCGGCCATGTAACAATACTTTGACGTTATATTCAAAAGTATATTTATTACTGGTCATAAAATGGACCACACGCACTGGTAATTAGGCACATACTATTTCCCTAGCGCCCACTTCGAAGGTGGGGCCCCGTAGACTTTGTCAGACCCAAAGCATCGAATCAGACGCTTTGTGGGGAAGTTTTTGAACGGGGTCAGTGATACTGTTCGATGTTTGAATGAGGGGCATTTAAGCCCGACCTCCTATTGTCCAGTTGAGTCTACCTACGTAAGAGTTTAAGTAAGAGAAGCAGATTCATTCAAGAGATGATTCAAAAAAGTTGAAGAAACATGTAGCGTTTCTAGGATGTTCCCCAAGTGCCTAATAACTTCCAGTCTGTTCGAGATACGGATTTTGTATAATCATATAGTCCTAAGTTGACCGTCCCACTAGATAAGTAGTGGGACCGCTTCACGATGCTCGATTGATGAGCTATGTATTTTATGATGACCTCTACCGAATTGGTTATTTACTAAAAGTGTGTACAGAAAGATTTTATTAAGGATTACCCATGTCAGGCCGGAATCCGATGAGTGTGGTCTGCTACGATGTGTATGATTACTGAAGGTATTGTGATTTTATTATCTTTTGTTCCCTGTATAAGTTTATGTATTTTTTTCATTGATTAGGGATAATAATTCTAAAATTGGTTACCAGGTATTCGAATAATTGTATGAGAAGTAACTTAAAATTAATGCTACAATAAAATTACTGTTTTGATGTATTATTTAAGGCAAGGGTGTCTTGTGATGCTTATTCCTAAATTCTATATATATATGTAAATAAATCTTTTGTTAATTGTTAAAATTCGATTATGTTTTTTTTAACCATGAGTCCTGTAAATTACTTTAATATTAGATTTTATTTCCGGTCAAATTCGAATTCCTTAAGAATTACTAGTGTTTAATTTTGGTATTGTTAATTTAGTTTTGAGTGGTCCTAAAGCTACTTCTTGTTCGAAAAAAATTCACAACGCAATTTGGGGTAGTGTTGAGATCGATGTCTCCCTCCCCTTTTCGGGATAATTTTATAGGTATTATCTCAGAAGCTAGCCATGACCAAACGATCACAATTTATTTTATTATTAATTTGAAGTTGACACTATGAATATTACAGGTGGTGAATTAGGAGCTGCTAACCTAATTTACTTTGGGGTTTTGGGTAATTGAGGATGTTGAGTCTTTCCCTCTTACGGCTTTCCAGCCCCAAGTTTATTTTATATGCCTCTATGTTACATTATTAATATCCCCATACCCCATCTTTTTTATAATAAAGCGTATATCTGAGTGGCAGCTGGGTAGTACCGTTATAGGATCCTAGTTTTCCACAACAGTAATATACAAAGTTAAACTGATTCAAGGTCCGACGTATTTTTGAAATTTCATAATCTTTGCTTCCAAGTCAGATGTTAATTTATTGTCAGTTTTGTGCGCTGGCGTAAAGTCAAACCATGACGATTCATAAATCTAGTGCACCAATGTTCTGATGCATGAAACGTGTTTGGAACACCTTACTTTTCTTTTTTTGCAAGCTTCATTGCTCGTAAATGTATGCCATCTCTAGTGACAATAAAATCATTCAGCCGGCACTCTACAACCCAATCTTGTAATACATTTTCGAGTTCGGGAAAAGGGAATTTTCCATGCCGCAAAGACTTTTTTGATTTTGGGATGTTTTCTAGCTTTGCCTTATTCTTGCGCCAATCAAGAATAAATTTTTCGTGAACCCCAAACTGACGAGAAGCAGCACAGATGTTAGACTCCTCCGGAAAAGAAAAAACTTTAAATCCAGCTGCGTATGAATTGCGTTTCTGTTTTCTAATAACTAAATCAGACATATGAGTAGAAACAAGGAGAAAAAGTGCAGTAAGATAAACGGAGAAATAATGAATATGTGTACTATCAAGATTACGCAAGGTATAACGCGGGTCACGTGTTTTTAGAGAGTCACAGGTTTTTAGCCACTCGCGGATGATTCAATTGTCCATAGGGGGTGATACATTCTCGGAATTTTATTTACTGATCTCTCAGAGGGAGGAGGGCTGTAGTACGTGTACTTTCATCGGCAGCCTGAACCCCGTCACTCAGTCTCCTCTTTTTCTCGAATGGTATGGAACTTGACAGTAAACGACGCCATTGTGTTATGGAATGCGAAAAGAGAACAATTGTGTTTCAGAAGGGCATTTTTGACTTCTGGTAAAAAAAAAAAAGAAAAGAAAAAAAAAAGGACACTCGCATAAGTCGACCCTCCCAACTTTAAAGTCTTTTTTTGTCCAAATTCCTCGATTTATACGCGGGTAAATACGGTGTTTATTAAATTTATAAATAAAAAAAATCAACAATATAAAAAAATTAGAATTATTAAAAGGAAAAAAAATTACATATTCTAGTTCTTTAGTTTTATAAAAATCTATTTATATAAATCTTAAAAAAATGTATCTCTCTAAAAGCATTTTTTAAAATGAATAAAATTGTCCTTAGCCTTTATGAACAATTAAAATACCGTTAACGTCATTATCTGAAAAATGAAAAAGTATAACAATTGAAAATATTTCTTAATTAAAAGACATTAACCACTCATTAAATAAAAACAATCAAAGGAATGTTTAGAAATACATTTAATGCTTTTAACGAATAAATGCATACATTTTATCCTCTTTATTTGTTGTTTCTTGTATTAAATTTATCTTTCTCGGATAATCAAGAATGCGTAAATTCCAGAGTTTAAAAAATATTTTAATTTATACTTATGTGTAATGCACATGAAATACACTGGCCTCCAAAAGTTAAGGTACAGGGACTGGATAATTTCGATTGCACACTGTTTGTCGAATATCTACCAACATTATTGACGAATTGTTCTTAAACATCTTGGATGTAAAGAACATGTTTGATTTTATATTTCTCGATGAAGATTTAGTCTGGCCGACAATTAGGGGTCTAATAATAAATTTAATAATAAAATAATATTTGCGTTCAGATATGCAACAGAAAATGCTAGAAATGGTTTGTCACAGCGTTAAATGACTATTTGGGTCCTGTTCAACAATTGTGTGCATTTGTGTAAGCATATCACTCATATTCGTAAAGATGTTAACGTTTTTGTGAAAAATTCAAAAGTTTTTTGTATAAAGCATACAGAGTTTTCAACCCAATTTAACAAAACTTTCCGAAAACCTGACAAAGAACATTAGCAACAGTACACTTCAATTAAAACGTGCATATATTGGATATTTGATGAGATATGTGTGAAATAATTTTTTCTACGCGTGCATGGAAGATTTCAAAATTTTTATTTCATCATTTGGTATTCAGCTATTTAGGGCAACTTATCTAAAATGTCCAGTCAAATATCAAGAAATTGCGCAAAGATAGGGGCGATATAGTGAATTTCTTTCTAAAAATAGCTTTATTATAAAGGTTTTTCCACAACTTTTCAACCAACTCACTATATCTTTCTGAGTTTTCACAATATTTGACTAGACGTTTTACAGAAGTTACTCAAAATAGCTGGGCTACCAAATTATGAAATAAAAATTTTGAAATCTTACACGCATGTGCAGTTAAAAATTATTACATACAAGTGCCCATATCTCATCAAATATTCAATATATTCATGTTTTAATTCCAGTATACTGTTGCTATTGCTCTTTGTCAGGTTTTTGGAAAGTTGTGTTAAATTTGGTTGAAAACTCTGTATGCTACAAACAAAAAACTTTTGAAATTTTCACAAAACCGTTAAAATCTTCACGAATATGAGTGCTATTCTTACACAAATTCATACAAACGTTGAACAGGACCCAAATAGTCATTTACCATAGTAACAAAACATTTCCAGTCTTTTCTGTTACATAGGGGATCGCAAATATTATTTTATTATTAAATTTATTATTAGCCCCCTAATTATACCCCTCCCAAGATAAATATTCACCGAGAAATATAAAATCAAACATGTTCTTTACATCCTAGAAGTTCAAGAACAATTCGCTAATAATGTTGGTAGATATTCGACAAACCGCGTACAATCAAAAGCATCCAGTCCCTGCACCTTAACTTTTGGAGGCCAGTGTACATTGTATATCTTAACTGCAAAATATTTCAGATTGCATTTCAAAAGACATATTTTGCATCCACTTAAAAAAATGTTTAAGAAAAAAAAAAGATTAAAAGCTGATTTTTTTTAATGTGTTGTTATTTTACTAAAAATAGTACATATCTCTACATATTGTTAAATTTTTAATTTAATTTCCATCTCAAATAATTTTTATTGAAGATATTCACACATGTTTAATTTTGTAATAATTAATATAGAATCTGTATCCATATGAATGAGTTGGTAGTAGAAATATATAACGATTGTAACTGGTTTAAGTCCAATAGAAAGAAAACTCTAACCTACTGTATCCGTAATATTAGTCCTAGATAAAAAAGAAATTATCTAAACTAAAATTAAGAATTACTTTGATGAGGCGTTGCATGCGGGTATCTACTATGATCTTCCGTTCTTTTACTTCTGCCGCCACGGAAGAGATTAAAAGGGGAAACAGCTTTAAAGGCTCAAAAAAAGAAAAAAAAACTTTAAAAACTGCAAAATTTAACTTTTATCTCAGTATTAATTTTTATAATTTGCTAATCATTTATGAATGGACAGTAAATTAACCTTAAATCATTTTTTTTATATTTAGGTTTGCATTTTAAGTTAAAATTTTTCCTTATTTCAAATACGTCCTACTATACTGTACATGTTAAGCTATTTCATATTTCATTCAACTAATTTTGACACAATAAAATTTATCTCAATACGTACATATTTTTTTCTCGTTAAACTTAATTTTTAAAAGGTTCAGAACATAGTACATTACAAACATTCATACAATGCCAACTTGTACAAAAACTAAGAGATTCAGAAAACATGATTAAAAGAGAATTTCGGTTTAAAATGGATTTTTTAAGGGTATGGGTGTGGCATGATGTAAGAATTTATTCACCCCCCACCCCGTCATTTGGCTTTGCTGTTTTCCTACTTCTGATTCGACAGGCCGGATAGTCAAGTGTCTATTCTAATTGCACTATAATACTAATTAAATAAATTTTTTTCCGAAAGATATATTCCTCCAAAATATTATTAAATATGTTTTTAATAAACAGAGTTATTTTATTTTATTTTTCCAATGTTGATGGTAAAAGAATTTACCCACTTTTCTGAATAAAGTTTTAATTTGGTTTGAGTATATCTTCTATGAGCTAATCAGAATTTTATTTTGTGTTTTATATTAAATTTAAATCCGCATTTTTTGTTTATTGTTTTGTATAATAGTTAAGCGATTATTTTTGTATACAGATTTTTTATTTAAGGACTATTAATTTATTTTTTTCTTTGTAAAATTTAGTAAATATGAAAAAAAATTTAAGTAAATGTTTAATAACTGGGTTATTCTAATTACTTTTCTTTATTAAAAAACAGAGAAACCAACGTTTAAAAATGCACAAATAATAAGTGAAAAGCAGCAAACAGCTGTTTCAAATCTACTAGAGAGATTCTTCTTCAGTGCAAAATAGGGAAAAAGGAACAGCGTGCTAGAAAAAGCAAGGCTAAGCAAAATGATAGACAGAGACGTGCTGGCTTATATACCCGATGCGGGTAGCAAACGCGTCAAAAACAACCAATGACAGAGAAGCAGTGGAAACTACTGGGTGGAAAAGTAGCGACATCTACCGGTTAATGAGAGAAAAAGAAACCAAAAAAGGGAAATTAAATTAATGCTTTCCAAATACTTGGAAAATCAGGATTATTAGATAAGTCATTGACTAAAGAGTGAGAATTTTTAATGATGTGGTAAGCTCTTAGAAATCAAGATCAAGGTTAGAAGAACATTTTTGGATAATGATGGCTGAGGAAAAGTCGTACCTATGTTGAGAAGACCAAGAATGTTGAGCAATAGAAGAACGTTTAAGGTCCTGATGTTTAACATAACCTTCATGCTGTTTTAAATGAAATCTAAGAGCACGTTTAGTCTGGCCAATATAAGAAAGTCCACAGTGGCAAGAGATTTGTCAAATACCCCAGTTATTTAGGCGATCAACAGGGTGTTTGAGATTTAAAAAAGTGATTTTATTAACAGGAGAAAAAATAACATTAAAATCAAACCTTCTTAAGATTTTAGCAACTTGCTGACTGATTTTATGAAAAAATGGTAACACAACTGAAATATTAGAGTTGGAATTAGAATGCTTTTCAGAATGGACGGATTTCGTCAATTTCTTATAAATAGAACCAATTATATTAGACGAATAACCACGATCAACAGCAATAGCTTTGAGGTAATTAAGTTCAGCACTAAGTAACTGAGGAGTGGAACAAATATTGGTAGCCCGATAAACCAAAGTATTGAAAGCAGCGAATTTCTGGTTATGGGGATGAGAAGAATACCTGTGAAGTGGGAGACTGACAGCAAAAGTTTTGCGAAAAACGGTAGTCTGAAAGTCATTTTCCCAACGAATAACAAGGACATCCAGGAAAGAAAGACAGTTATTGGTCTCTATTTCAGAGGTAAATTGAATGCAGGGATCAATGGAATTCATAATAGAGAGAATATGATTAATATCCGAATTCATTTCAACCAGAACATAAACATCATCAACATAACGAACATAGAACGGAAATTTCAAAATTTCAAAAAGTTTAACCTCAAAATAGTGCATATAAATATCGCATAAAATTGGACTAAGAGGATTACCCATAGCCTTTTATTTGGTTTTCTTTTAAGTTTTGGTTTTAAGTCATTGATGACTGCATAAAACAATGCTATTTAAGAAACGAAAAAGAAAATTAATGTTTTCAATATCAAACATTACTTATAATAATTCATGTTGAATTAATTTATTTTTATTATATACATTTTAAGCAAAATGTCGAGTTACTTCATTTGACTCTTCAAACCTTTATGGGATACTAAATGTTCAGAAAACTTTGTAATTAGAGTGCACTATTTTTGCAATTACATATATTGTAACATTTATTGTGCTGATTCATAAATTAACACAATTTATAAATAATACTTTTTTTAAAGTTTGTAGATGATTTTTGCTAAATTTCACACTTTAGGTTTTTACTATTCGCATTTAATTCCTAAAAGTATCATTTTTTGTCAAATAATGCAATATTTATCAGCTATCCTTGTTAACATTAAAATAGTGATTTTATCTACAGAAACAGAGCGTATGGGCCAGTGTTGCCAGATTGGAGACTTTTTTGTCCCCAAATTGTTGATTATCACCGCTTTTTTAAAATAGAAATATTCGGCCTATTTAAAAGTAGATTAAAGATTCTGAAAAATAAGGCGAATTATACTATTTTAATAAGTGACGACAGTCAAATAATCTGAATTTAAAAAGCCCCCAATCTGGCAACACTGGTATCGGCACCCCTTGTCGCAAAATATTTGTCGCATAAATAACATTATTTTAGTTTCGATACCATATTCGCTTAACGATTTCGCCGAATATCTAAACAGTTGTTAAGACACTGGCTTATAACATTCCTGACAAATATAATCTCAATTGAAAACGACGTTTCGATTGTATACTGCTCAATTGTACATGCACAAGAACACATTCAAAATGGTCCCAGGAGAACTGTAAACACAATAATAACCACACACACATATATATGCACTTCTCTAACTATATAAATAATATAATTCCTAATACTAACTAATAAATCTAATATAAATGTCACTATGCATCTTTTTGTGTGTGTATAGATTGCTTTTTAAATATTAAATAAATATTTTGACATTCATCATTAAACATTTATGCCTAGCTCACCACTTTTGTGATGTTTCGAATTTTAATAAATTTGTAAAATTTTCTTCTTATTTATAAAATGAAAATTGTATGAATAAATTATCTATAAATGTCTTAATCTGTTACCGAGAGGTGACAGTATAAGATGGATATATATATAGATTTATTTTATTTTATTTATTTTTAATTTTTGCTTAAATGAAGGTTTTATCAGTGTTTATAGATTTTTCATTTTTCAGGGTGGTGAAATGTAAAACGTAAGTTTATTTCTATGTTTTCTATCAAGGATAAAAAAAAAAAAAAAAAAAAAAAAAAAAAAAAAATTATAATCTTAGCTTGTAGACTTTTCAGAAATGCGTATTTTTTAAATTGTGAAATTATATGTTCAAGCCTATTTTCTATGTATTTTTGTAACGTGCAAAATATAGGGCGCTACGCACGAATGGGTACACATTTGTATTAGCTATTTAAGGGACAGTTATTTATGTAAAGTTCTTTTCAATAATATCATGAAATAAATTGATTTTAAGCCTCAAATATGATTATTCTTGGTTTATTATTAATAATACTTATAATGTCATTAGTCTCTATAAAGAAGTAAATACATTTTTAGCAGTCCATAAAAATAATAATTATAAATTTATTAAAAACATATAATTATGTATATTATACTATTAGAAAATATTATGCATATTCCCATATTCAGTACGTTTACATTTTATCAAAAAAAAAAAAAAAAAAAAAAAATCATAATTTTTTCCAGTATTTTTCTAGTTGATTTTGCAGCATTTTAAAGTGATTTTACAAAAATATTTCAGAAAACAAAACTTGAGGCATTAATTTCTGCTAGTGAACTATATAAAACAAGTATGACATTATTTTTGTTAAGCGCCATTTAAATATTAATAAATCTATTAAATGAAAAGCACATAAAGGTTTGTTTAACTTTATCTTCAGTTTAAATGAAACTCTGGCTATTAAACTATTACTAACATAAGATAACATTCTCTTGGGAATGGCCAACTCTGTTTCTTAGTAAGAGTACTAAAAGAAACGTTTTCGAGGATTTCTATTATTTTCGTGATCTTTTTATCTTATACCGTTGTATGTGAATACTGTGCGTAACTTTAGGAATGAAGACAAATAGTTTTCTTTTTCACATTTTTATCACACAGCACACAAATGTTACAAACAATCACAAACACTGAAAAACATGTAGAATGATGAGGTGACTTTGGGGTAATAACCCGCTGTTAGAACAAGTGACGTTCATAAAACATCTTTTGGGGAATACTCCCGCTATAAGCAACAGAATAATTGGGGATAAGACCCGCTATAGCATAATGTGCCACAATGGCAGCTCAGCAACAACATACTATACTTGGGGATAACACCCGCTCGAATACACAATGTGCCGAAATGGCAGCTAAAGAACAACTATATACTTGGGGATAAGACCCGCTCGAATACACAACGTGCCGCAATGGCAGCTAAGCCACAACTGAACTGGGTCACATGGCCGCAAAGCTACGGAGCTCGTTCGGCATGCGCACAAGGTCCGAACATGCCGCCCCGCGTTGCAATGTGCGTAGCACATTCAAAATATTAAAAATACACTATAAATACAAGAACTAAATAAAATACCAATACCACAAAATAATATTACAATACAAATACAATAATAATAAGTAGCAACAATAAGGACTATACAATACAATAAAATTAAATTCTTTGTTACAAAATTTAAGCTATTTTCTAAAAATAGTTCGATGTATTCTTAAGAAAAGTTGAATGTAAAATAACATGTAAATCTTAGGTGCACCTTAAAATACATAAACAATGAGAAATAAGTATATACACTAGATTTCATTAAATTTCTGAAGAAATATTTTGTTACTAAGCTAACGAAAATCGCGATATAAACCTTATGAAAAATCCCTTTTCTTTGATTTTTATATTTAATCTCAAAAGGGCCGCAAAAATCGGCTCCTGTATGGTTAAACGTAAAGTTTGGAGTTACTCTTTTTGATGGGAGGTCACCCATGATTTGTTTAGCAGTAACTGGGTTGTTCCTAAAACAGACAACGCAATCATGCACTACTTTTCGCGCTAAATTTTTTCCACTTACGGGCCAAAACCGCATTCGTACGTAATGGATTAAAGTTTGGGGACCAATATGAAAATACTTCCTGTGAAAATGCTCAAATATGAGTTTTGTGAGCTTATGGCCTTTCGGCAAAATGATTTGATGCTTCTTATCAAAGTTTAAATCTGAATTTTCCAACCTACCGCCAACTCTTAAGATATTATCTTGATCCAAAAAGGGGGATAAACATTTAATTTTACTGGAAGGGGGAACCCTTGATTCCCGTTTTAAACCCTTAATCTCTTCCTGAAATTCTGCATTTTGTACTAATCTAATTAGAGAAACTTCGGAATTTTTTATTTCTGGGGTTGTGAGGCTGCCTCTGTGCCGGTCTGCTAACTTACATTTGCAATTGTGAAAAAACCTATAAACATATGCCAGTATGCGAAGAATACTATAGTATTTACCACTTATGTTGAGAAAAAAATCTACTTCTTCAGGATTCCTGAAAAGAGAAAGAGAAATATTAGAATTGAAATCATTACAGTTATTTTTATATTTTGATTTAGTCTCTGGAATGTAATCTGTTTCTGGCACAGAAATAGTTTTTTGCTCAGTCACTAAGTCATCAGCTGCTAGGAATTTTGGTCCCCTAAACCACATTGGATTCTCTACAAGAGAATTAACACTCGCACCTCTGGTCAAGAGATCGGCAGGATTGTCCTTGCTAGAGCAGTGATACCAAGAGTTCGAATCTGAAAGTGCATTAATCTCTATGACACGGTTTGCCACAAACTGCTTCCATCGCTTTGATGATCCTTTGATCCAGAATAAGGTTATTTTGGAATCTGTCCAATAGTACACCTTCGATGTGATTTTTTGATCTAGGATGGGTTTTACTTTATTGGTCAGTCTTGCACTTAGTAAGGCTCCGAGAAGTTCTAGCCGAGGCAGAGTTATCTCCTTTATCGGTGCAACACGACTCTTTGAAGTCACGAGATTGACTTCCACACCACTCTCTCTTTTTATTCTCAGATAAATTGCAGATCCATACGCTATTTTACTAGCATCAGAAAAGGCGTGTATTTCTACAGCTATTACTTGATTCAAGCAACCAAGAATTTTCCTCGGAATTTTTAATTCTGCTAAATTTGGAAGTTCTTCGAGCCACTTTAACCATTTTTCGTGCACATTAGTTGGTAACTGTTCATCCCATGCTGTCTTCTTTAGCCATAGTTCTTGGAACAGGCATTTTATTCTAATGGTGAATGGCGTCAGCATGCCTAACGGATCGAAGATTTTACCAACTGCTTGCAATAGTAGACGTTTTGAGCTTTTTTGCGATGACAAGAATTCTATTAAACTTTTGACTTCGAATGTCAGACAATCTTCTTCTGTTTTCCAGGACATTCCTAATACCTTGCTTAGATTGCTTCCTAGGCTTATTGCAGCATGTTCTGCTTGAATATTTAAACCTTCCTTTTGCCAGCACTGCAGTAACGCTTCATCATTTGTTATCCATTTTCGAAGAATCATTCCTGCTTCAGACATTATTTTGTTAGCATTCAGGGAAACATCAAGAGCTTCTCGCAGCGTATCTTCGCCAGATATAAAATCGTCCACATAAATATATTTATCGAGTAGGTGAACAGTTCTTGGGTGTAGGTTCATAAACCGCTTGATGTGCTCCTTTATTGTAGCAGATAGGAGGAATGGAGAGGCATTGACTCCAAAAATAACACGTTTGAATCTGAAGACCTTGAAAGATTTTAAACCATCATCATACCACAGAAAACGGACAGAATCCCGATCTTTTTCAGCTAGTGAGATTTGAAGGAACGCCTTCTCGATATCAGAAGAAAAGGCAATTTCGTATAATCTGAAGTGGATTAAAATATCAAACAGAAGTGGATTTAAGTTGGTGCCGGGCCATAAACAATCATTAAGGGACAAATCATTGTTATCATGAGAGCTGGCATCGAAGACGATTCGGACCTTTGTAGTAAGTTTATCTTCTTTACAGACCGCATGATGGGGCAAATAATAAACTGCCCTGTCTAAAACAGGTTCATTTTCTTGCACCTGCTCTATAATTCCTTGCTTTAAATATTCCGTGATTATTTCAGAATATTGTCGAAAAAGCTCTGGGTTTCGATAAAATTTTCTTTTTAGACCTTCCAAACGCTGTTTCGCAACATTAAAATTATCATTTAAATCCTTCCAGTCTCTCTTCCAGGGTAACTGAACTTCATAACGATCGCCTACAAATTTGACAGTTTTATCGAATATTTGTTGTGCTTGATCAGTTTCCGATATTTTCGGATCTCCATGTTTAATGCCTATAGACTCAAGCTCCCAAAATTGTTTTAAATTATCATTTATTTCATCGAAATCTCTAACGAAATTGCACATAGTAATATTGTTTGTTTGCGTGTTCTCCTCTAGCGCCCCAGTTGGGATCCATCCAAAAACAGTGTCTTGCAGAAAAAGTTTATCATTTATCTTAACTGAATTATGCTTTAAAATTCTATAAAATAATTCAGCGCCAAGCAATGCGTGAACTTTTCCCGGTTTGAAAAATGTGGGGTCTGCCAATTCCACAATATTCGGTAAATTAATGTCCGATACATTTAATTGCTTTGATGGAATTACATCCGTGATTTTGGGAACAATTAAGAAATCTATATTCTCCCTGAAGGAGCCATCTTCGTTTGTAATTACACTCGAAATTTTATGTTTTACATTATAAGTATAACCGTTTAATCCTGTAACGGATACATTAATTATCCTTTTTTTAAATTTCAGCATGTCAGCGCAATCCTTAGTTAAAATATTGACATTGCTAGCATTATCCAAAATGACTCTAAACCTTCGTTTATTTCCGAAATTATCTTCTATAAAAACAAAGCATGTACTCAATAAAATTGATTTTCTTTCTTTACTTATATTATTCAAGGTCTTTAATGATTCGTTATTTACCGAAATGTTCTTCGTTTCTCTATTTACCGCACCTGCAAGAGGGGAGGAAATTTGGGGGGAAGCCAATTCATTTTTGGATTTATTTTCTTTTTCTCGATGAAGCCATGAGCTGTGTCGCAATCCACAGGTATTACAGTTATATTTTGAAATGCAAGAATTTACGCAATGAGAATTATTCAAACAATTAATACACAGCTTATTTTTCTTCACAAAATCGTATCGTTCAGAAACATTCATTTTTCGAAACTGAGAACATTTGTTCAAATTATGAAAGGCCAATTTACACAGAATACAAGTTTTTCCATTCGATTTATCATTCGAATTTAGCATGAAATTTTTTTGTTTGTTCGAAAGAGGAATGTTTTTGTTTAAGGGTTTTGAAGCAGAGTATCTATTTACGCTTTCTAACGTAGAACTGCGGTTTTCCAAAAATGACATTAATTCATTAAATTGCGGGTATTCTGATTTTTTAATCGAATATTCAAATAATTTTCGAGATTCCTTATCTACCTTTTGCAATATAATATTGATAAGGATAGCATCAGACAGATTGTTTTGTTCATATTGTAATACTTTTAAGGCCCTCAAATTTTTATTTACACAATCAATAAAGGATCTCAATTCTTTAGAAGACTCGTAATGTATTTTTTCATAATTAATTATGGCCGATAAATGAGTGTCAATGAGCAAACGTTGATTTTCGAATCTTTCAGTAAGTGCTGTAAACAATGATTCAAAGGAATCGTCTAGACTCTCTAGTTGTTTTGCTTCATTTTTTAGCGATGCTCGCAAATAAAACAGCTTCTGAGCGTCATTTAACTGAGCATTATTTATGATTAAATTTGTAAATTGTACTTTAAAGATTGACCACTCTTCATATTTACCATTGAATGTTGGTAGTGGGATTTCAGGTAACTTAACTTTAATATTATTCGAACTTATAGATTCAATACTATCAGCATGCACATTTATTTCAGAAACTTTAAGATTTTTAAGAAATATGTTGAGACTTACCTCAAGTTTCTCGAGACGATCTTCGAGTTCATCTAACTCGTTTTCGATTTCTGGTAAGTCCTTAATATCAGGGATATCATAATATTTATCCCGTATTTCCGATACTTTTGCTTGCAGCTCAGGTAATTTTCGAATCTTTATTTCGAGCTCGGTACTCGAGTAATTAATTTCGTCTGTATTATCTTTTACGAAATTTTCTAATTTCGTTATAGCGCCTTTTAGAGCACCTTTTGTTCTATTTAATTTTTCCATAGCAGCTATTTCGCTGCGAAATCGACGGACCACTAGAATGTATGTGAATACTGTGCGTAACTTTAGGAATGAAGACAAATAGTTTTCTTTTTCACATTTTTATCACACAGCACACAAATGTTACAAACAATCACAAACACTGAAAAACATGTAGAATGATGAGGTGACTTTGGGGTAATAACCCGCTGTTAGAACAAGTGACGTTCATAAAACATCTTTTGGGGAATACTCCCGCTATAAGCAACAGAATAATTGGGGATAAGACCCGCTATAGCATAATGTGCCACAATGGCAGCTCAGCAACAACATACTATACTTGGGGATAACACCCGCTCGAATACACAATGTGCCGAAATGGCAGCTAAAGAACAACTATATACTTGGGGATAAGACCCGCTCGAATACACAACGTGCCGCAATGGCAGCTAAGCCACAACTGAACTGGGTCACATGGCCGCAAAGCTACGGAGCTCGTTCGGCATGCGCACAAGGTCCGAACAACCGTCCTCATATACCGAGAAGATTTGTTTTATGACATACTAGTTTCGCATTTATTTTTTCGAAAAGCATTTCTTTCCTTGTTTTATATTAGTTTCAAAAATCTTTTTTGAAAATGTGTAGGTGTAACTAATTTATTTTTTCAAAAATACGTATTATTTTAAAGTGTTTGAAGCGTAAGTTTTTTTTTTAGATTCTGAGTTAAATAAATATAGAAACAATGAACATGATTATTTAATCCATAAAAATGAACATTTAAGACACCAATATTATTTATTGTAGAGGATACATTATTTACAATATATTTATTTTATAGTATAGATAGCATTTAAATAAAGTGAAATAGCATCAATTAATTCTCTAAAATATTAAATGAAATAACACAAAATACTATTCAGGGTTAAATGAAGTACAACGAATTAATAAGCTTTATTCTTTTATGAAATGTTTCATCTCGGCAAAGTTTCATCTCGCAATAGAACTCGGAAGCAAAAATAGATAAAACAAGCATTGTTTTCCTGGATTAAAACTAATGCATCATAATACCTTGTTTCTTTTATTACATCAAATGCTTCTAAAACTGGCATTTTAACTTTTTAAAATATCAAATTTTCAAAAATTCAGACAATTATATAACGTAATACACACACAAAAATATCCCTGTAAAATTACGGGCAGAGGCTGGCAGTAGAGGTTCCAGTCATACCCCGTAAAAAAAAAAAAAAAAAAAAAAAAAAAAAAAAAAAAAAAAAAAAAATTCCATATATAATTTAATTACCTATCAGTATTTTTGCTAGCAGATGGGCTAGAACTGTAAAAATATGTGGATTGCCCTTAATTTTCTAATTATCTAAGGGATAAGGCCGCTTATTTAATGGATTAGACCGTTTTTCATCAAATAAGGCTATTGCCCGTGAAAATTGAAGGACAAACGCTCATAAATAAATTTACAGTTTTTTCAGAAAGTGTAGAAAAATTTGTGGAGATTGCTAATGGTTTTGCAAAAAGACAAGAGAGCAATTTTCAAAGACATTTTACACTATACATAATCACGAAATATATTAAAATGTTTTAAATTTATTTGATTTTCAATTACGGTAAAATCTGAGTAGGGGCCGGAGAATTTTTGCATTTTAGACAGATTTCCTTTTAGGCCCTTCCGCAGCATATTTTTTTAGTCTTTAACTTAAAAAATGGATGATGTATAGCAGTTTGAATTTCTAGGGTGGCTGTTATTTTGAAGCAATCTGATTTTCGTCATTCGGTAACTCTCGTATTTATAAACTGCCTTGCATGATATTGTTTGTATGCATAGTACATACCAATGTCTCGACCGAGTTCGTTGGCCAGTTTTATATGCCATCCTGTTTCAAAATGGCGGCCCTTTAAAACTTTTTTACATTTTTAAAATTTAAAAAGTTGTGCGAATAAATTAAAAACTGAGAAATATTTTTTTTTTCAAGAGTGACCTTAATACAAGGATTCCGGAGCATATTTTGTTACGTCTTTATCTTAAAAAATGGCTGAGAAGTAGCAGTTTGAATTTCTATGGTGGCTGACATTGTAAAACTTTCTGATTTTCGTCATGCTGTAACTCTTGGATTTATAAACTAATTTGGATGAGATTGATTGTATGCATACCAAATTGTCTCGGCCGGGTTTTTTGGTGAGTTTCATCCGCCATCTTGTTTCAAAATTGCGGCCATTTGCACCGTACACTGACGCGCAATGCTTAAATATTATTAACATCCGTTAGCTTCAAATTCTCGCCAAGCTTGGCGACACTAGGTGAGATATCGCCATATTTGGATAGCAAAAATAAGTAACCATAAATGATGTCAACAAGCCTATAGCTTACTAATTTGGCGCAATTGTCATTCAAATTCTGTATTGACGGATATTCTCTTATCTTTGTTCGATGCATTTTAGCTTAAAATTTGAGTAAAAGTAGCTTTGAGTAAAACTTGCAAAATTTTAATACCAAGAAATATGAAGGGCATCTCTTCCTCCTGGCACTGGCCGAGAGGACTTTAATTTTTTTTGCAATCAGGTAGAAAAAGTCATAAAATTATTTTGACATAACTTAAAAACTTGTTCTAAAAAAAAAAAATCTTTAAAATGTTATTTATATGATAAATTTTTTTCCCGAAAAAAACTAATGCTCATTTAGGTGCACATTTTAGGGAAGATCTCTTTTTTTTCTTAAAGTCAATTTTAAAATTATCCAAAAACGTCCAAAACACAAGGCTTGATATATCAAATAAATTAAAAACAATATAACAATATTTTTCATGTATATATATTTTTAATTTATATGAAATGCAATTAATTATATTGTATTTTTTCCCACACATGTTTAGGCATTCATTGTCATTAGGTATTCATAGTGTTACCATGAAATGCTAAAATATTTAACTCACTTGATGATCAACAATTTATAACATCCTAATAAAATGTTAATTTTTTGGCTTAAATAGTGTACTTAACATACATAAATACCAAAATGTACCGAAGCGTAAGTAATATTAAAAAAAAAAAAAAAAAAAAAAAAAAAAAAAAAACGAATTAAAACACTTCACCAAGATAACTCTTTAAATCGACATAGCAGTTTTCATTTCAAATTTCAAGAACTTATATCTGTCAAAAAGAGCATGCATTATACATTGTTAGAAGGAACAAAACTTCCTTCATTTTTACAAGATATAACTAGAAAACCAAATTTCCGGTTTTAATTTTTGATTTTTTTTGACCAGGCTTCCGCAAGTCGGAATAAGAGAAGAAAAGCTTAAAGGACCGCGGACGGAAAGAGGCCGCTTGTCACGGCGGTAACTAATAATGAGCTCAAAGCAGCAGCGGTCGTGTGATAGCTTCAGAGTCCAGAGCCCTTTCTTTCCGCTTCTGAATTTCTTTAATTTAATCATTTTTACTTTAAAATTTTTCCGTTTTCAATTTTCAGATTTTTTTTCAACCTCCTTTCCGTAAGAGTCTGGGCATAAAGATGTAAAGTGAATCTTTAAATTTTATTAATGACCTCTTAGATGACCGTAAAACGTATTATGAAATATATTTCAGAACACTGGTGTCAGATTGCGTTCTTAATTCTTTAATAATTCTTAAGTCTGAAACGAGTATGGTCAGTTCTTTGAAACTCGAAATTTTTATTTTTATTGGGTACTCAAACATAAGCCGCTCACTATCCTGTAATCCCTTCCCCCGCTTATCGTACTAACACTAATACTGCTATGAATATGAAACATTGTTTTATCAAAATCCTTTAGCGGTGGTGTTGACCTCAATAAAGCTGCGTATAAGAATAAATATTTTATTGCTTTCAACTGTACTTTTAAATTTATACTTTTCTGATACGTCTTATAAGAGTTTTTAAAACCAATATGAGGATTTCCATAATAGGAAACTATTGAAGTTAATCTTATCATATTTTGTTTTAAACTTTCACAAGGTACCCATTGTTCAAAATTAATTTATCATCTGCCAAGGCTCAGTGCGAGCATTTGTTATGTAAGTTTTTTTTTTTTTTTTTTTTGCTGAAAATGGCAACGTTCTGTTTTTGTTGACATGTAATTTATTCTATTCTAAGAGAGTGTAAAAACCAAGAGGATTTATAATTAAAAGCGTGATACAGTTCACTTTGTTATTTATTAAGTGTTGTTAGTTATTGACAAGTCCGTGTTTTAATTACTTAAATTCATCCAGCGCGCTATCATCCATTAAGATTATAACAGACGTAATTTTAATCGCATGTTAAGTAGTATCGATCATCTTAATATGAAAATTTGTTTCTTTCTGTTTCTCTTCTTTTTTTAATAAATTATATACAATAATATATATTTTACTATTTTTAATCGCACTTTTAAAACCATTATTTGTTATGCTACTTCAAAATTTCTGAAAAGCAGTTTCAGAATGACCATAATATGAAAATGAAACGATTATAAAAATATTTTATTCGAAAAAAATTACACGATACGCATTAAGTTCATAACAAACGTAATTTCTATTGCAAGTTCATATAATTTCAATTGTCTTGCTATGAAAAATTGAACTAGTTTATTCCTTTCTCCTTTTTGTAATGCAACACTGTAACAAAAACAGACTAAAAAACGGAGATTCTACTGGCAATCTTGACGCCGGTACTATTTCCGTATTTTTACGAAAAATTTTTCCCATGAATTACAGAAAAATTTCCATTTTTAATCAGAAAAACGTAATTCTTTATGTAACTTATGGGAGAAAATATCCGTAAAAATACAGAAATAGTTCTGGCGTCTAGATTGCCAGTAAAATCTCCATTATTTAGTCCGTTTTTTTTTCTACAGTGAAATTACATATATGAACAAATTCTATATAACTTGCATATATATTTATAAAACATTATTTCTGATTCATCATATTAAGATATTTCAAAACCAGCAGGTAGGCTATTACCATAACAACAACAATAAAAGCAAAATGTTACAACAACTCTTCATTTGTTGTATTTTGAAAAAATCCATTATATATTTAAATAAGCGTAATTTAAATAAGCGTTAAATAAGTGTACCATAATAAGCGTAAATTTTATTACACACGACACATGATCATTGAAAAAGTAAAAATTTCGAAACTTTTTTTATTATTTCTTATTTATAGCAAATGAAGCAAAAATTAGTCGAATGTGGCAATTCCAAAATTTTCTTTTACCTTATACATATTAATACTTGTTAATACTTCCTGAAAAATGCAGCATAGCAGCGCCATCCATTAGGTGATTTACACCAAAATCTAATCAACAACAACTTATGTCAATTTCTAATCGAATTTAAAGTTTGATGAAAATCCGTGCATTAGTTTTTGAGGTAGAACTATTGCGGAAATCGTGAAAAGTTCTGCATAGCATTTACACCTGTTGGGAAATTTACACCAAGAACTTATCAAGATCAATTTATATAACTGACTAACTGAATCTAAAGTTTGATGAAAATTCATACATTAGTGTTTGAGATACAGCTATTGCGGAAATCGTGAAAAATGCAGCATAGTAGCACCACCTGTTGCGCGATTTACAACAAAAACTAAACAATACTAATTTATATTAGGAACTAACTGAATTTGAAGTTTGATGAAAAGTCGTGCATTAGTTCTTCAGATAGCGCAATTTCGACAATCATGAATAATGCAGCATAGTAGAGCCATCTATTGGGCGATTTACACCAAAAGGTTATCAACACAAAATTATATAAAGAACTAACTGAATCTGAAGTTTTATGAAAATTCAGATTCAGTTCGTGAGATATAGCTATTGTGGAAATCATGAATAATGCAGCATAGCAGTGCCACCTGACGGGTGATTTTCACCAAATAGTAATAAGCACCAACTTATATCAGGGACTATCTGAATCTAAAATTTTATTAAATTCTGTGCTTTATTTCTTGAGATAGCGCGCCTACAAAATTTGTGTCACACACAAACAGACAGACTCGCAGACAGACATTTTGTAAAAACATGTTTTTAGAGATCTCTGTCCCCTAAAACACGTAAATCTGTCGAAAACAGAAATTCAAAAATTTACACGAGTCAATACTTTCTTCTTACAAAGATAGAAGAAAATAATAAACGCTTTTAGAATCGAGCCTTTTTGAAAACTGCTCCCTGCTTAAAAAATTAATAACCATAAAAGGACTTTCAAAATGGTTAAATAAACAAGAAATTCAATAGCAGTGTTTTTTTTTTTTTTTTTTTTTTTTTTTTTTTTTTTTTTTTTAATATTTTAGCTGATCAACCATTTTTTCACTTTATGTAGTTAAGACAAAAGATACTTTTAGTTTTGTGAAACCTAAAAAATTCTTACCCTCCATTCATTGCGTGTTTTTACAAAATAATAAAATATCACATTTAAAATTTACGGAAGTTTTATTTTTAAAGTGTTCTTAAATATTATGATTTTAGTGTTTTGTTTATTGTTAATGAGTTTTATTTTTGTAAACCAACCTGCAATATTTTTATGCAGATAATTATATAACAGTGAATTACATTTATTTTAAGTTAAGAAGAATATATCGCTTCTGTATTTTAAACATACAGTTTTTATTCAGTCTATGTTATGCACAATTTGTAATGGAGATGCATTTTTTTTTTCAATTAAAAAATTTTTGTATTACTTATTTTTGTGTAAATGTAAAAATATTTATCAAATCACAACTCCTCCTTTTTTTTTTTTTTTTTAATTACAACGATAGTAGACAGAAATGCGTGTATTCACCCAGTACTTTATACTTCGGGTATTTAACAGGGGAGATAATCATAAAAAAATTTAATTTTTCATTAAAATATTTCCATAACAAGAATTTGCCGCTAAACACTTCTCCAATCAATTTGTTGGTAAAAGCTTAAATGATGAGCATGAATTTAAGTTTCTTTGTGCATATGTGTATCAAATTCTGAATTTATGTCTAATGTTGTGGCATTAAACAAAGTTCAATGACAATACTATATCCTGTAGTCTAATATGATATTAAATTAAACTAACCTAATCCTAAATATTGGTAATATAAATTTTTGGTGTACACGATGGACAATACTTTTTCATTTATTGTCTACAGATTTAAAATCTTTACAACACATCTTTCAAGATACACCACTAAATATCAATAATATTTTAATTATAAAGCTGCCTTATCTTATAAATAAACATCTTGCATATCATCATCATCATATCTATAATGTTGTTTCTTTTATAGCTGGCACCGTAAATTGCGCGCCAAACAGACTCGAGATTTTACATGAACTAGAAATTATTTCCTTCCAGAATAATTTTTCCAACAAATCATTTGTAATCATAACAACATTTGTATTGTAATTCCTTTTAGTTTTAGTTCGGAATTTTAAATGTGTAATGTTTAGCATTTTCCATTTATATATATTCTCAACAGATATAATATTATATATATCTTTGTATATTTTGAGTGGAATAAAACTCTTTCGATGAGCTCATAAAAGCTCCCTTTTTTCGTAGATTTCGTAAAAAATACACCCTATGTTGTAATTTCCGAAATATTTTTGCAGATATACGCCGATTTTGACTCCTAGAGCCCAAAACCACCCCTAGTTCAAAACTTTATATTTATTTATATAAAACTTTATGTCTATATTATGTCTATATAAACTTCAGGTATTTTCATAAGCTAGGGGAGGGTAGTACACAGTGAGACGAAAATTATCATTACTTAACGAATGGAGACGATTTTTATTCTTTTGTAAAAAAATTTGCTACATTTTTAAGCTACACAAATACGCTACACATTAATGTATAAATGGTTTTATAAAAGTTATTTATCGAAGCACAGAAGCAGCATAACGGAGTATCGGAAATTGTCTCACTGTGTACCACTTGTAGTACACAGTGAGACGATGTATAATTTTCATAAATCATACATTTTTACACTCTATCAATAATTTTCTGCAATTTTTAATTTATAATTAATATTTATAGATTTTCAAAATATTAAAAATATAAGCCTCGGGTGGACAATGGCAGACCTTGGTCTACCTTCATGCAAATGTTCATCCTCTTACGTTTAGTAGATTTCACTAGCCATCGCACGTCCACACAGAGAGAGAGAGAGAGAAACCTTCTTTTATTAAAAAATAACTCTTTTTAACATTAAAACCTCATAGTAGGTACACAATGAGACACGTTCTCACTGTGTACCACAACTGTGTGTCTCACTGTGTACTTTCGTTATTACGTTGTAACAAAATGGATGCCACATCTGTTACATCAATTTCATTGCTTTAAAAAGCTTATGTAGTTTTGTGGAAATAGTCTATTATTTGATATAGCTAGGTTTGGTTAAGCAAATATACGTCATATTGAAGGAAATAAACTCTAAAATAGACGTTTATCTGACTTTAACCACTGTAAAATAAAGAATTATTTACTATTTTGTCAGACAAGTAACTGAAGTGATGAAACTACATTCACGTGTTGCATAAGATGAGGTCGTTATGTGTGTGTGCCAGTTTGGAGAAAAAGTTTCAACTGTATGTTAAATTGGCTGCTGTCTCACTGTGTACTACCACGGCCAAACTCTATCCCTTATACGGCCGTAACAAACAGTCGAAAGCCCTTTGTTTTCGCGGAATCATACTTTCGCTCCGGAAAATTGTAGGGTGCGCTTTTAACTACTGTGTCTAATGGGGAATATCCTTATCTTTCTCTACTCTCCCTACTATACTCTTGTGTTTTTTTTAGGTATAACTTGAATGAAAGTGCGATTTTTAATGAATGTGACTTAAAAGAGCATATAATAAATATATGCTCGTTAATATGTGCATAATTTCTGCCCATTATTTAAAAAAATATGGCAAGGAACTTTACAAATGAGGCCAATTCATCTTCATATAAGAATTCCTTATCAAGAAAAATTTTAAAGTTTACTTAATTTTAAGGTGCCTGCCTACGTACGGAACATTTTTTTCCAAAAAAGCTATTTAATTATTTTTTAAACTTATTTTTACTAAGATTAGGACTAGAAAATGTGAAAAAAAGTAAAAAATATTTCATTCATTGATAAAATTTTGGTAAATGGAGGAATTTATAGTAAAATTTAACGAAATTTGTCCCGAAACGCAAAACTCTCTAAAGGAAATTCTACTGTATGTATCTTAATTTCCTTTTTACACTTCATATTTATGATATTGGTGAAGGCAATGAACTAAAATCTAAGAGATTCTTTAAGTATTTCAAAACTTATAGCATATCGCGCCTGTTTACATGTTAATTTTCATAAAATTCATCGATGTCATTCCACAAAAACATCCATAAAACAAAAAATATTTATTCTAAATTTAAATATTTAGTTCATTGCCTTCACAATAGTGTAAATAACATATATTTTAAATTTCATAGTGATATTCCAATAACTTTTTGATAAATCATGTTTTGCGTATGGAATTTTCACCGAAAGTTACATTTTCTAAAAAATGCATTTAAAGTTCAGATTTATGTTTTACTACAAGAATTTACAGTAATATACATCTAAATTTCATGGAGCATATTATTTACATTTCTTATTATTAAATATATGCATCCAAAATCACGAAATTTCTCCAAACATACGACCCTTTAAAAGCAATTTAAAAATTTTAAATTTTAAAGCCCTTTAAACAGCACTTCCGGTTTGAGTGACAGCTGTTGAGTAGTTTTAAAACCGCTATAACTCCGGATCTATTTATCGTACAATAAAAACAAATACAGTTTTAGAAAGGTAAAAAGTTGGTCTTTAATAAAATAAAATAAAATAGATTTGACAATTTTGGTCGAAAATTGCATTTTCAACGTAGTCAGATACCTTAATTTTATAATTTTTATTGTATATTTAATTGTAAAAATTCTCAATCTTTGAAATATAACCAAGAAATTGAACGTGCGTATCTCTACAGATACATTTATTTATACGAGTAATGTAAATAAACTTACGAATGAATATTTTTAAATTCTGAAAAAATATTCTGCAATTTCTAACCGGTGTTCTAAACCTTCTGCAAACGCTATTCTGGGATGAATGGAGTACATAATATTGAAAGAAAGAAAAACGACTTATTTATTCTCTAAAATAATGAAACCTGTAAAAATTATTATTTATTTATTTATTTATTTATTTTGTTTCTTGTATTTCATGATCACCCCACAGAATTTACTGCAAATCGTTCGCAATGTACAGATATATATATATATTGTTAATAATTAAGAATCATGTAAATATCCATGATTTGGAAAAAAAAATCGATATAATTTGATATCCGGATATTGGCAAAAAGGCATGCTTATTTTGTTTTTATTATGAAGCGTGTAAATATATTTTTATTTTTATTGTATACTTTAATACCATGACTGTCCGGAGTTAAAATAATTAATTTTATATGTAATTGAGTTGATTTTCTATATCTATATTCTTGTAATTTCAGATCAACATATATAATGGCCAAATGCCAAATTTATTGAAAATTGTTTGCAATGTACATCTATCTATATTTTTTAAATAATTAAGAATCGTGCAAGTTTCCATATAAAATAAAAAATCGATATGATTTCTTGCCGGGTATTGGCGAAAAGGTTTGCTTATTTTGTTTATATTATGAAACATGTAAATATATTTTTATTTTTATCGTAAACTTTAATACAATGACTGTCTAGAGTTGAAATATTTAATTTTATATGTAAGTTTGTTATTTTTCTATATGTTTGTATATTTCAGATCAACACATACAATGGCCAAAATTATTGAAAATTGTTTGCAAAGTACATATATCTATATTTTTTAAATGATTAAGAATCGTGCAAAATAATCGATGTACTGAATATTGTGTCGACATTAAAAAAAAAAAAAAAAAAAAAAAAAAAAAAAGTATTATATTTTTTATACTATGACTGTCCGGAATTCGAATATTTGATTTTACAATGTTCCTTAAAATATTTTTTTTCCTAAAGATAATAGAAATCTATAAAAATTATTGTTTTTCTATTTCCCAATACACTTCATCTTCTGTACCTCCAATGTTTAAAATTATTGAAACAATTGTCCACAATCAACTTTATATACCTATATTTTCAATTCGAATTATGGTGTAAAAATAATTAAATGTTCTAAAAAGGTATCCTGATTTGAGTACAGTTTGGTTTGTTGAAAAAGTTTTAGTTAATTTTCTATTTTGAAACTAATAAATACTATTAAAAAATTTTTACTGTGTATTTTACGGTCAGAATTCTCAATGTTTCAAATAATCAAGAATTTATATGTAAATAAAAGTAAATATTTACTTATAATTTTTGTATTTGATGTTATAGTAGAGTGTTAATTAAAATATTTTTAATTGCTTAAAGCATTGGATTTATTTATCTCTAAATCTTTTAGATTTTCCTGTTTATAGTATAAAGAACGCCGAGGGAAAATATACATATAATATATATATTTTATAACGCATATAGAGCGAGGTTTTTCGTATTTTTATATGTAAAACTAACATTTAATGGGCATTATTTGCGGTAGAGAAACTCTATTTACAGCAAGTATTCCCGTCAACTACCTGTGAGAATAGAACATTAATGATTCCGAAACTAAGGGGAAATGTGAAGGCCGTATAAGGCAGGCGATCGAGTTTGGCCGTGGTACTACTCTCCTCTATATGTATGTTTAAACTTTATAGCTATCTATCTATCTCACTTTTTTATGGACACGATAACTACCATAATTCTGCACAAATCTCTCCCAGACTGATACATAGAACCAAAGGATAAAAAACCACGATCAATCCCTTAATGAGCGAAATCTGACCAAGGATGTTGATATAGGGGGGGGGGGGACAGAAAAACCCGTAACTTATTTATTATAATACATATAAAATCAATTAAAAGTTGTTATTACTTCTAGGAAAAGGGTAAAAAAATTCCATATGACAGATTTTTGGTATCTTTAAAAATGGGCTCAAGAACCAATAAAAATAGGGTTTTAAGAAGAAAAAAATCCATAACTTCATCAATTCACAAGATATCAAATCCACTTTAATTTATTAAAAATCTTCTTAATTTTTTTTCTACAACTCTTACATTGACAAATTTTTGATAGGACCAATTCTTAAAGCAAATATATATATATATATATATATATATATATAAAATAATAGGGGTTAAGCAAAAATTATCGTATTATCATGATTCTCATAAAACCATGTCTTACAGAAATATGAAATTAAAAACTAGTCAAAATCGGCAAGATTAAATTGTTAAACTGTGTTTATCTCTAATATTAATTTAATTTTTGTTGATGAAATTAGTACTAAACTTCGAAATCTACCTTTGCCTGTAGGCCGAGCTGGAAGGGATTTTTAAATTTATATCCATTTCATGATCATTTTAACAGGTTGAAAGGGGTAGGATGTTATATATCCCACCTATTGAGAATCTCCAAATGCCGCAATAGAACAAGAATACCGGAATAAAATTTTGCTTTTATAATGTGCGTGAAGAAAACATTTTAGATTTCAAATAAATTTGCTCATAATTCAATCAGTTCAACATTCTACAGTACAGGTACTTTGCTCCTAAAAGAGTTAATCAAATCAACAATATTTAAGGGTATTAGACATCATTATGTATAGGAAAAATGTATAAATCACTTTTTTAACACAAAGTTAGAACTTTGCAAGTGGGAGACTGTGATCACAGTCCGGAATAGAACAAACGTTGAAAGCCGGAGACTGTGATCTCCGACAGGTGGTTAACAGCAATAAAATACTAGATTCTGTGACTTTACAGGAGGTTCTTGGTTTATTATATGTAATATTAATAATATTACGTATAATATTAATAATATTAAACGTTCTTAAAATTGATTTGCGAGCTAACTGATGAACGTGAAATAATTGTTCATAAGTGTTACCAAATCAGGTAATTTTTTATTCAGAAATTCCGACTTCAGACAAGAAAAAAAATTAAAATAATATTTTTTATTTTTAGTCGCGAAATGTATACCATGATATCGCAAAAAAAAAAAAAAAAAAAAAAAAAAAAAAACTACTCAAACTTTTTGGTAGGAATTTGGAATTCGGCGTTATATTTGCCTGTTATACGTCAAAAACACTGAAAATGCCGCCCGTCTATAAAATGCTAAAATACTAAAACTTCATATTTCTTCCACTATTCAATCATTTGGATTCGAATTGTATAGATCGCCATTTATCCAGATCAGTATCATTGTGTAAAAATTGCATATCAGTAATAAAAATTTTATAGATATGCGAATTGAAGAATTTATTTGTAAAAACATTATTAGGCTTTAAAATTAAATTTAAACCAACTATATAATTTATATTTAATTCATAAATTCTAAATCGATATTTAGGAAAGATGGCGAAATAATTAACTTTGTTAAAGATATTCATATCTATATACATGTATATAAAACATTTCTTTGTATGTGTTAAAAGTGATCTTTTTAATAAGTAAACCTAATACTTTTTTTATGTTTTTATTAAACAAAAACCATTTGATATTAGACAAACAGTATTTCTCAATATAGCTTCATTTTGACAACTGCTTCAAATATCCGGATTCTGGCGTATTTATACGCTCAGAACACTATAGTCAGGATAACTGAAGTTTCATTTAATACCATAACTTTTTAACAAACTTAATGATTTGAAATCTAGTCATTTATTTCGGTGTGCAATAATTTAAGATATTGTTTGATCTGAAAAAAAAAATATTTTGCATGAATTAAAAGAATTTAAATCATGAATTCCTTTAAATAGTCCTTATTAATATCACCAAAATAAATAAAAATTAATATATATATACATATATATATATATAATCACATCTAATATAACAATTTATATATAATAAGAGAAATAATTGGAAAATTAATTGTTTTTAAACGAATTTAAAGGCTCAGTTTGTATTACGTACTTGTTTCAGAAAATATATTATGTTTCTGTAAAATAAATAAATAAATAAAAAGAAAAAAAATGCATTTTACTGACTTTCCAATCTTTCAATAAAATGATAACAAGTCCAATGTTTCAGTCTCAAAACTTTTTCTATCTCATAGACGTTAAACCTTCAAAAAGAGTAATTTTTTTAAAATTATGCATTTTTGAAACACAAAATGAGTAGTTAGCAGAATTGTTAGATATTTTTCTGTTGCATTGTTCTCTTAATAAATGCCTCAAAACCACGAGGAAGGAGGGGAGATTTCGTATTAAAGTCTAATCAAAGGATAACATATATAAAAAACGTAAAAACTTTTGCTTATTCCATATAGGCAAATCAAAACTATAGTGGTGTCCAAAATTGTGGACATTTTATGAAATTTTCATGTTTTATAACTTTGTGTGCTTGAGGAATATAATAAATTTAACTTAAATACAGATGCTTCTATATTAAATTCAAGGAAATTGAATATATAATTTAATTAAAAAAATCATATGTAAAATATCTGCATTACAAAAAAAGTTACGCTTACGAAAAATAAGATCTATCTTATACTTCGTTGTATTTTAATGTTATAATTACGCATTCAATATTTCGTAGGATAACCCTTGATTTTTATTACAGTTTCACAGCGTCTTTCTATTAATAGAACTAGTGTTTGGAGTTCATCCATTTTAATCACATGATACCAAACATCGATTATAGCTTCAATAAGTTGCGTTTTATAAGATGGTCGCTTTTTTGTGCAATGATTTTCAAACGTCGCCACAAATTTTCTATAGAAATCAGATCAGGGCTGTTTCCTGTCCAGGTTAATAATTATATTAGATGTAAATTTCCAACTGGGCGAAAAATGTCCGGACCAGGATTCGAACCCGGGACCTCCTGGCTGAAGCCGTCAGTGCTCTGCCATCTGAGATATCCCGGACGATTCTGGTCGAACTCTTTCACCCAGCTAACCTTGATGATTTCAGCATCTGGTCTGAAACGTGGTTCAGCTCAACAGAATAAATCACAGGTAATGGAACTCCAGAAATCGCTGGATACGAAATTACACAAGATTACTATTAACACAATTATTCTAATTGGTAAACAAATCGCATTAGATGTAAATTTCCAACTGGGCGAAAAATGTCCGGACCAGGATTGGAAATTTACATCTAATGCGATTTGTTTACCAATTAGAATAATTGTGTTAATAGTAATCTAGTGTAATTTCGTATCCAGCGATTTCTGGAGTTCCATTACCTGTGATTTATTCTGTTGAGCTGAACCACGTTTCAGACCAGATGCTGAAATCATCAAGGTTAGCTGGGTGAAAGAGTTCGACCAGAATCGTCCGGGATAGCTCAGATGGCAGAGCACTGGCGGCTTCAGCCAGGAGGTCCCGGGTTCGAATCCTGGTCCGGACATTTTTCGCCCAGTTGGAAATTTACATCTAATGCGATTTGTTTACCAATTAGAATAATTGTGTTAATAGTAATCTAGTGTAATAATTATATGTTTTTATTTTTAAACCATTGTTTACTTATTTTTGCCGTACGGCATGAAGCTGAATCCTGATAAAAGATAAATGGGGAAAAGATCCCTGATGGAAGGTATCAATTTTGGTTTCTGAAAAGTTTTGATGTATTTTTTTGCATTCAGAATGCTATCAATCACTTGAATGCGGCCCACACCATCTTCATACATACAGGCCTAAATCATGACATTTGTTGGGTTCTTTGTAGTTGTTTCAATGCAACCAGGGTGCGCTTCTTCCCTTACTCTAAATGTCACACATTTTCGCCCATCACTAGCAAAGAGCGATATTTTACTCTCATCGTTCCAGATTATTTGCTTCCACTGATTTCCAGACCAATTAATGTGTTCTTTTGCCCACTCAACTAATTATTGCGTTCCTGAAGATTAAAAAAGGGATTTTCTTCGGAATTCTGCGTTTCAGTCCAAAACCTTCTAATCTTCTCCTTATTCTTCTTGAACTAACTGAAATACCCATTGCATTCTTTTCACATCTAACAGCATATGATGAAATTCTTCTGTCTTTGAGGCATATCGTTTTTATCTTTCTATCGTCAGAAGTACTTGTGCATTTTTTCGGCCTGACCTTGTCTTATTTATCACTAATTAAGTTTCTTCATAACGTAAGCACAACTTCTGTATGCCCGATAAAGTGACTGGTTCACTAATTTGTCTTGCAATTTCAGCATAAGAGAGACTATTTTCTCTCAATGACAATTCTTCTTCTTTTTGTAGGTGTCCAATCAGTTCTTGTTGTTGCTGACATTGCTTCAAATTATTTGCATTAAGGAAAAAAAAATATTCAAAAAATCATTATTCTATTTAGTTACACTATTATACTTCATTCTGCAAAATTCATTCCAGCAAAATACCGCTTTTACAAATTGAAACATATTACAGTTTAGTTACTGACATCTGACTGGTTCTCAGAACAGTCATTGTGATTGGCTAGAAAGCTTTTATTACAATACACTTCAGCATTCATGACTAATTGTGGAGCAAACATGCAAATCATGCTTTCTCCTTCAGATACAAATTTTCAAAAAACACAAAAAACTGATAAATAAGAAAATAACTTGTATTTAATTCTCATTTTTATTGTGTATTTTTATTACTGTTTATTAGAAAGAATTGCAAGCATACCTAAGATATTAAACATAAAACAAATTAATAAAATGCATTTAATATTTGGAGAAATCACGTTTTGATCGAATTCAGAGGAGGAAACATGTTTTGATTGTTTGACAAGTGGATAAAACGCTTTTTGAATGAAATAAGTTCTAACTCACAAATAATACAATAGCATTATTTTATTTGAAAAATACCGAATTTCAATTGATTATTGTTAAAATAAAATGACAGATTATGGTACCTAGTAGTATTCATTAAATATTTACTAAATAAATACTCGTTTGCCAGAAATCCACTTCAAATTTTAAAACCAATATGTTCATCTAGACAGTTATACACATATCCCTCTTCTTTATTGCAGGCTTATCAATCATGGATAATGTGGTTGTATCATTTGAATATATCATCAGGTTGATTTTGCCACTGTTCACTATACATTACCTTCAAAAGTTTTTTAACATCTTTGTTCTTTTCAACTGGTATGGCGTGGCTAAGAGGAAGATATTCTAAAACAATCCTTTGAACAAGGCAACAGTAACTCCCTTTTTAAGAAGATTTACATCATATTCTTCATTTAGATCTTGAAATCTATAATTCTGGAAGCCTTTAACTTTAACAGCTCTCTTATTTTTTTCTAAAACAATCCGTTTCAATTGTGATATGTAGGGTAGGTTTCGAAAGTACACATTAAGTGACAACTGTGATTGGCAGACTGGAGAAATCACTGCTTGATTGAATGCAGGCTTTGGAGGAAACACTCTTTGATTGAAACGTCAAGTTTTAAAATTGATTTATAATCGGAGAAAAAATTTTTTTAGTAAAAAATACCATTTATTTCTGTGCAATTTAACACAGAGTTCATAAAAATAACAATAACTCATTTTTTATTTTTTTGTGAGAAAACACGGTTTGAATGTTTGCTCCACAATTGTGTATGTATTTTATACTAAAGTAAGCGTAACATTTTTATGTAATGAAGATATTTTAATTCCGTTCTTTTAATTAAATTCTACTTTAAATTTTCTTGTATTTGATATATAAACATTTGTATTTAAGTGAAAAATTATATATTCTACAAACACACAAGATTATAAAACATGAAAATTTCAGAAATGTCTACAATTTTGGCCACCAGTGTATATTGGACAATTTGGTGATTCGGTATGATATTTTTTTTTAAGTTATCATGTTCGTTCGTAAAATCGAAAAAAACTTCACTACCATATCACCATATTCAGTTCCATTTTCTTCAAACTTTTTCCAAACCTCGGCCTATTCCATTGCATTTATATATTAAATTTTGTCGAAAAATATTCATAAATTCATCACTGAAGAAGCACAACATTGAGGAAAAAGCTCAAAATCGTAATCATAGCGCAGCCTTCCGGGAGAATACCTCTATTTTCAATAGGAATTGGCGTCATAGCCAAAAAACATATATATGAAGTTTGGTTAATTTCTTAGTTTCAGATAATACAAAATAACTATAATAAAAAATATATACTTGAAATTTAATTCAATTGTATGCATAACTTCGTACACTTCCTGATGATACAATAACGAAAATTGCACAAAATCGGTAACACATCACTACTTTCCGGTGGAGAGGGGGTGGATACTGGAAGACAGTGCAAGAATTGGAAATTCAGTAAAATACATTTCTTTTAAATTCACAGATCCCCAAATGAACTGAGACATGCTGGCCATAGTCAAAAACATATGTATGATGTTTGATTCAATTCTTTGATAAATTCATACACTTTTCGATGAGAAAACGAGGACACAGTGACATGCGAACACACGGACATGTATACATTTTGTAAAACTTGTGTTCTGGGATCTGTCACCCCTAAAACTAGTACCGTATATACTCGCGTATAAGTCGACTCGCGTATAAGTCGACCCCCTAACTTTCGAATGCAAATTCTGGAAAAAATCAAAAAACCGCGTATAAGTCGACCCCCTAAATTTTTGCTTCAATTTTGCACAAAATCAACCCAAAGATTTCACTTGCCAAAGCAAAAAGGTAGTAAGTTAACAAAAACAAATCATTGAAATTTTTATTTTATATATTATTTTTCTATTCATACACATAAAATTCCATATTTTTGCAGTATTCGAAGTTTTTGTTTTAGCTTTTTTAACTGACTCGTGTATAAGTCGACCCCCCAAATTTGCTTACCGAAAATTGTGAGAAATTCCTTGACTTATACGAGAGTATATACGGTAAATACATCGTAAACCGGAAGTCAAACTTTTTTGGATTACAATACTTTGTTCTTTTATTGACAGAAGAAAGTTAATTTTCTCTCTGTCTTCATGTTCTTTATTGAAGTATTATTTTTAACTAAACATTACCAAGTATATTATAATTTTCTTTAACGTCACGTGTGCTTTATTTTGATGACATCGACTATAGCAATTTTTCAGTAATATATCATAATTACTTAGAGTCATTTTTTTTTAAGTTTTAATTTAAAAAGTCTTTTTCAAACTTAAAATAATTCTCTATAAAAATAAAAAGTATATAAATGATAAAAAAAATACACAAAATTGTTTTTTTAATTTAAAATAATTACAATATTAAATCATTTAAAACTCTTCTAAATGTATTATCACATAATTTTGATAGATTACTTCATTATCCCAGTGTTCGTTAGATCTATTCAGACCGCATTATTTCAGCTAAGTATATTTTAAAATGTTTTCTGTCGGAAAAAAAAACAAGAATTGAAAAGACAATGAAAATAGCTCCTATCAATTCCGAAAATAAAATTTTCTTCTAAAAATAAATGTGTATGATGTTTTCGATTATACAGGGTGCAATATGTTATCTATCGCCGACCATTAACTTCTCAACCGTTGGTCGTAGACATATAGTTCCAATTACAAAAACGTTTCAAATGAGCTAAATATTCATGTTATGGCATTATTTAAAGTAAAAAATCAATTTTATAAAAATTACGAAAACTAACTTTTTATACGGCCGCCCAGTCCCTATAGTTATATTTAGTAAAAGTTTACTCATATCATAACATATATAACACAAAAAGCTTGACATCTGTACTACAAAAATTGACCCAGTTATTAAATTTCAAAGTTTGAGATTTTTGCACATGATTTTGTCTTTCATTGAGGGATCAGTTAAAAGATGAATTAAAGAAATTCGAGATCAAAATCAGTGCGCAATGTCTTTTTTACGGCGAAACCACCTTTAACCGGTATCACAAAATCGGGGAATCACTAAATAGGGTTATTTCATCTAAAAATTTGAGCTAACTTTTATGGGTCGAACAACATTCAAAAGTACCGACGATACCGGCTAAAAATTTCTTCGCCCTAAAAAGGACATTGCACCCTGATTTTGATCTCGAATTATTTTAATTCATCTTTTAACTGATCCCTCAATGAAAGACAAAATCATGTTCAAAAATCTAAAACTTTGAAATTTAAGAACTGTGTCAATTTTTGTAGTACAGATGTCAAACGTTTTGTGTTATATCTGTTATGATATGTGTAAACTTTTACTAAATATAACTATAGGGACTGGGGAATCGTATAAAAAGTTAGATTTCGTAATTTTTATAAAATTGATTTTTTGTTTTAAATAATGCCACAACATGAACATTTACCTTATTTGAAACGTTTTTGTAATTGGAACTATATGTCTAGGACCAACGCTTGAGAAATTAAAGGTCGGCGATAGATAACATATTGCACCCTGTATATTCTACATCTGAGGCATTCTCACATAATTTTGACTTTTAAGTACCTGAATAATAATTTTTGTTTTAGTGTATATTCTTGGGGGTTTTTGTATTTATACTGGAGCACATCCCATTGCATGACTGTATAACAATATTAACGAGATAAATAAGATTTGGAGGATGTTGGGGATCCAAATATACCTCGAAATTCCTTACCGTCCTATGTTCCTTATACTTTTTTTTTTTTAAGTTTTGTACAGTCTATATAAAATCGTTTCAATAAAAGTAATTCGGTGCATTTTTTTCCGAAACTGGGGCTACTGTTTCATATAAATAAGTAGCAAAAGATTAACCTGCACATATTTTTACGGTTGATATATTTTTTAAGCTCTGTTTCTGTATTTTAGATTCCTTACCGTCCCTCTTGTTAAAACTATACAGAAAATCACTTCAGAAGCAGCCACAGAATTTTTTTTTCAACTTTTTTCTCATGCAGAAGTATTCTAGAGAAAGAATGGATAAAATTCTTTGACAGGAAATTTACGACAGAATTTAAATCAGCATTTAAATATCAATTTCAAACATAGTGGCTTTATTCGTAGTTTTACCATCCCCAAGGTTTATTCCAGCACTTTTCGGTTTAATTTTTTTTTTTTTTAATTTCATCCAGTGTATTTAATTGTTCCTAAACAACAATGAAAACTGTGGCTATCACTTAGTCTTAAAATGATTCACCTAAATATAGGTGGTGGTTTTCCTTACCGTCCCTTTTTTCTTTACCGTCCCTTCTTTAAGAGTCTTTTAAGACAATGTTATACCAAAATTTTGTGCTAAAAATACTACATTGTTATTATTTCTTATTTGAATATATTGTGGGTACTATACAAATTCATTATAAGTAAACATTTAGAAGAAAACAAACAGTTAGAGAGGTAAAATGGTGAGGAAAATTAAACTCACAAGTTTAACATAAACCTCAGTTAAATAAAAATATCGTCGCTGCTGACCATTTTTTCTTTATTTTGAATCATTAAGGCATTCGTCTATAAGATTAAAATGTTATTTTATTAAGATTAATTTCACCACATTTTTATTCCTGAAAGTTAAATTTTTGTGATAATGCCCGGCCTATTTAATATTACATAATATTTATTTATAGTGAAATTGTTCATCAGATTTCTTTTAGTGACCATGTAGTAATTTTTTGATATAAAAAAGACATTTTATTTATTTATTCCACAAAGAGCGAACATAAAGTTTTTAATTTTGATTTTGATAAATGTGTATAATAGGGGTATAAGTTTTCATAAAACATTAAATGAAATTAGTACCTATATTCGCTCATACATGATCTTTCTTTTAATCCATTTAACAAATTAATATAAGTAGATTAAAAAAAGTCAATTAAATATATTATATTCAAAAATAAAATAAAATTAATAAAATTAAATTAAATATTATCATAAAATATAATGTATGTTTTGTACATTATATATATCTATGTACGTATGTTTGTCTGTATTCCACAAAGAGCGAAAAAAAAATGCACCATTTTGATTTTGATAAATCTTTATAATAGAGGTATAATTTTTCATAAAATATTATAATAAAATTAGGATTCTCTCAATTCTCTGATGTCTGAATTTTTTAATTCTATAGATTAAAAAAAATTATAATACTATGCATTTATGTAGTTAGTTTATAATAGATATTTATAAATTTATTTAAAAAATATATATTTAAGTTTCGGTAATAACAGTAAATAAATTAGAGTTCGTTAGTGGTAAAAAATAAATTATTTTATTGAAGTAATGATTTACACTAATGCATCCATCTTTTATAAGTTATACTTAACGCTCATTAAAATAATTCTGTGTTTAATTATTAATTGTTCGATTATATACTATATAAAGTACATAAATCTCGCAAGGGACACATTTATAGCCTTATCCGCACTGATCCTGCTTAATAGTATATGATTGTTGTTTTCTGAATTAAGTCAGTCTAATCATATTGTCAGAAAGACAGAAATCTAATTTTTATATTTAAAAGAAAGTTTAATTTTTCATAGGTTAATTTCCATAATTATAAAAAAATAAAGTTTTCTTAAAGTACAATAAAAAGTGAAAAAATATATTTAATGGACATTCATACTATCTATTAAGAGAATTTTTTTTTTTTTTTTAATGTAAGTTCAACGTTTTATGCATTAGACTTCTAACGTTTCAATTAAAAAGCAGTCTTTTGTTAAAACCATCTATTTTCAAGTATCTCATACTGCAAAGTAATTTTTTATGCAATTGGTTAATGCACAAGAAGGTAAACTAATGCCTTCAGCAAATCATTTTCATGAAAAAGCAGTTGAAATAAGTGGTGACTTACATTTATTTTTATCGTTATTTTTTTATTGTTATTATAACTCACCTAAATGTGTTTGTAAGTAAATGATCAATTTCCTGTTTCTAGTCGTTTGTAGCTAAACGTATTTTCCTAACCTATACAGCAAACATAAAGTATTACCATAAAGATTTTTTATCATAAATAATCGATTGCTGAAACGACTATTTTGTGACTTAATTATTTTTAACAGCACTTAATGGATTGTATTTAAAAAGATAATCAATAGAATGCATTAACGCAACAAAATCGTTTATGCTAACAGAGATTTTAAAGATTTAACAAGAAGCAGTTTAAAGAGGAATAAAAAACCTTTTTTCTCCAAATATTTTGTAAGTTAAGACGAAATAAATGAACAGTCATAACATGTTTAAAAAAATAAAAATGCAAATTTTGTTTATTTTTCATCATATTGTTAAAATTTTAAAAATGAAAATATAAGTAATAAGATCATTTTTAAAAAAAGTGCAATATATATAAAACTTTTTTTTTAAGTACATAATGATACAAAAAATGTAATTTGTTTTTCAATATCATTAGAAATATAAGTTACAATTACTTTCATGTGTCATTCAAAAATATTTACTTACATAATTTTCAAGGTATAAAAATGTCAGATTACCTTTACTTCAAACATTATTAGATTTTACAATATAGAAGACGAAAAAACACACGTAAAATATTAATATTTTTAGGAAGTGCTGGGCAACATATAACAATGATATGTTCCCGCACCATGTTGGTTAAATCAAAGTAAAATTGCGTAATTTGTTACTTCTGTTTGTATAAATATTTTTTTATAAAATATAATTATGAGTGTAAAATTATAATGTTTATATATTTAAGTAAAATAGGAGTGTAAGTTCATACAAAAATTATTAAGTTGATTTTAAATATTAAATATATATTTAAAAAAAAATTGTTGTATTGTAAAATGAATGTATAATGTTGAATGTAGTTCGGATCTCAGATAACAACAATAGCCAGACGCCATGGTGTCGTTTTATGACAAGCCAGTGGAAAGTGGTGTATAATTAGAAATCGTAAAATAATAAAAATGTTGGAATAAATTTATGACCTTAATAAAAGTGTTGGGATAAATTTATGGCTTTTCAGACCACCCAAACTTTAAGGCATATAATAAGATTAAAGTATATGTAAGGGGCCATTTGCAGACTGTTAGCTAATAGGCCTATCAAAGGATAATGCAAAATCTTCTCACATCCGATAAGGGTGGACTAGACAAATAGTTCCACCCACTGCAAGAGTTGGTGTGCCAGAAGAAAAAGGTTTGAAAAAGAGAGTCTGAAAAAAGATGTCGAGGACGCAGGAGCTCTCCTGAAAGCCCGTGCAATGAATCCTGAAAGCCCGTGCAATGAATCCAGAAAGCCCTAGTAATGCCCAGGCGAGATGGACATATCGGAGTGAGCCTAAGCAAGCCTAATTGAGGACGTCTTCCTGATGTTGAAATAAAGTGGATTGTTCTACTGAGGTCCGTAGCTATGCATCCTGCCATCCCGATATCGCCGCTCTGATAAGAAGCGGATTCCAGATGACATATGGATATGATCCTTAGCAACGCGACAACTCTGAATTTGATGAATAAAGGCCACCATCCCGTTTATGATATAAGGTATTACCTTTATCTTTTTCTTTTACCACTTTAAATCATATGAGAAATTATAAATATCCTTTTCTGATATTTTATGGTAGAGAGCAATCTGAGATCCAACAAAACCAATAATTAAATATAATTAAGGTAATTTAAAAATGAAAGAGAATTATTCTTTTTAGCAAAAAGAAAAATATATAATAATAAGAGTAAATGAAAACATTGTCTTTTTTTTTTTTTTAAAGATTAAATATACATAAAATAATGAGAAGCAAACAAAAGTGTTGCTTTCTTTTTTTTAAATAAATATTATGTATTTCTGTATATAGTTGTGTTCAATGTAAATAAAATATTTAATCAAGTTTTAAAAAGTTTCTGTAATTATTTAATTGATAATGTTTAAGGTGTGTCAACTATTTTTTACAGCTTAAATTTTAGTTTAATTCATAAGTGGAAGAGTTCGTCTAAATAATTCACAACGCAAACTCTTAATTTTATTCGTAATTAATTGAATTTAATAATTACATTTTTACGCGGATTATAATTTAATTTTATTTATTATTCGCGTTGCTCTTCTACTAGAATTACGTAATTACGATCACTTATGTTATTTGAATTTATCTAAGGTATATAAAATTATATACCAATTTACTATGAGGTTGCTTGGATGATTTGGACCAATTAACAATTTTGGATGTAAATTAAATAGGAGATAAACAAGTGTAATTATCTGTCCAGCAGGAAGCAAGTGTAATTTTTTAAACAATAACCCCCCCCCCCCCATCTCCCCCAAAAATCCGACGACAGCGTCGACATTTTTGGGGCCCAGCGTAGGTCTAGTGTCCAGGAGACTGTGGCTAGAAGCTTTGCATATATCTAAAGTCACTATCAGGTTATTGCTACAATTAAGAATTCCTAAATTAAAAAACAACTGTAACTAACTTTTCATATTACTGTACTCTTAACACGCTTTGTATAAATTCTTGATATAAAGATTATTACCTTTCCTCAAACTATAGTTAATGTCTGCTACTATTAAAGAAAAAAAGAAAAAAAAAAAACATGTAATTTTACTTTTTTTTTTTTTGTATATCTAGGTGAGCTAGATAATCAGTTCAATGGATGTATAACCCGTTTTGGTTTGAAATGAAGATAAATGTCCTTTAAAACATTTTCTATATGCCCAAAGAAACTAAAATAAAAGATTATAGCCATTAAAAGGTAAACGCATAAATAATACTTTGTAAAATATCAGCAGATACTATTTCATATTATTTCATAATTTTTATATATTCTCATTACATTTGTAAATTGAATACCAAAATTAAACGTATTAAAAAAAATAAAAGTTTATTTTATATAAATATAGACAAAAGATATAATTATGCATATGTTATATAATTATATATAGTATTTGAAATATTATGCATATTCCCATATTTAGTACTTTTACATTTTATCAAATAAATACAAAAATTTTTTAGCTTAATATTTTTTTAGTATTTTTCCAGTTCATTTTTCCACATTTTAAAGTGATTTTATCAACAAATTTGAGAAAAAAAAATTCAGGCACAAATAGGTTAAATATAAACTTTTACATTTAAACCTTTTTAGTTTTTCCCACAAAGCCTATGCTGATACCTTTTATTATCCAAAACAATAAAAAAAATGTAAAAAAATAAATAAAAAATAAATAAATAAATAAATAAACTCTGGCCCATCAATAAATTTGACGAACATAAATAAAGGTGGTAGATGTGTAAAGTTGCCGTGCTCAAGCTGTCTTAAGTGATAGTCGAGTATGAAAATAAGCAAAATTAAAAACATTCCAATTAAACAAAAAGCAAATAAAAGACAATGTTGTACTAACTATTTCCTTTCATATATTACATAGATCTATTTTAAATCAGCCTGATTATTATTTAAATCCGACAAAGTCTTTAATTAGTTTTATACATATTTTAAATGTCATTTGTAACAACTGATTAAAGTGTCCCAACAGAATTACATTTCTTTAATCCCTATTTAGATTCTCCAGCGCGTTAACGGTTTAATTTGAATATAAATCTGGGGAATGGTGTATATGAAAGAGTAATTACCAATTTTAATATTAAAAATTGAAATATTATCAAGAAAAATAGGAACAAATTGTGTATTATGGGGCAATTTTTTCTATAATTTCAATAGTAAACCATGCATAGCAAAACGAATACACAAATATGTTAATTTTATAGAAGAATTTAATTAATCATTAAGATTACATGAAGTGTTAAAAAGACGAATTTCTTATGTAATATTTTTTGTAGGAAAACTTTTTTTGTAATATAATTTAACTACTTTTTTCCAAAAGAGTAAGTAACAAATAACTTTTAAATGTGCGTAGTAATATTCATTTAGTGAAAAGTTTTGATACCTATAAAATGTTTTAATAACGAATAGCAGATTTTGATGTTGTCGGTTTATCTTTCTGTGTTTACACAGTAATGGCCAAAAATATGGAAACATTTTTGAAAAAGTGCAGTTTCTACGTTTAATGGCTCGTCACACCACGTTCGGTTCAAGTAATATAATAAGATTCTATAATATTAAGAAAATAATATAATAAGACATGTAATGAAATAAATTTTGTTCAATTACACTGTAAAAAAAAATCTGTACTTCTACAGATGTAAAGCTACATGCTTACTAAACTTTCACCTGTAACTGTACGAAAAAAGCTGCAAATCTACAAAACTAGGTTTTGTAAAGCTACAAAAATCTGTAACTTTACAAATGAATCTGCTAAAATTTCAGTAATCTTACTAAACTTTTATTTGTAACCCTGGCTGCAGTTACATGAAAAGTTCTCGGAATCCCAGTTTCCAAAAAAATTCTTAGTAACCTTACAGATTTTTTGATTTCCGGGGCAAAAATGTGTCTGTTACATGAAATTTTGTTGTTGCATTTCATGAAAATTTCTAGGAATCCCAGTTTCCTAGAAAAACTTTAGTAACTTCACAGATTTTTTTTTTACAGTGTACTACCATTTAATAAATTTATAGATGAATAAAACAAATGGCTAAGTGTGATCGAAGATTGCATAGCTTTAATATTCCTTTTAAAACACTTTATTCTTTAATGATTAAATCCAAATCGTAATTCTCTATTAAAAACTAACATTCTCTAATACAGAACATAATTCGCAGCACCATTAAATTCAATTTTAAAATTATTACATTTGGAAGATATATTAGGTTAGGAATTTTTTTATCTAATAGTTATCAGAATCTGTATCGTATATAGGAGTACTAGTGGTACAGTTCAGACATGGCTCCACCCGATTATGGCCTCTTTCGATCAATGCAACACTTTTTCAATGGCCATCGATTATAATCCTTTAATGAAGTTGAGGAAGCATGTCAAGAGTTTTTCGATTCCAAGGACCAGCCATGGTACTTCCAGCAAATCAGGAATCTGGCAGAACGATGGCAGAAAGTCGTGGACTATGATGGTCTCTACTTTGAAGAATAGTCCTTGTTGCTTTTGTTGTTAATTTGCGCATAACAACGCAACTTTCACAAATTTTCCAGAACTTTTTGCTCAACCTAGTATTTTTAATCAAATTAAAAATATTCAGTAAATTTTTTTCAGAAAATCGTAACACCATTAGTTTGTATATCTGAAAAGCATATTTAATTACATGCTTTAAATTTTAGTTAAAAAAATAGAACTTTTAAATTGACAAACAGTACCAAAGTTCTTTTAATTAAAATACATCGGACAATGAAGTGCAATCAATTAAAAATTTCGCAATTTTTCACAAAAAGTATTTTTTAATAAAAAAATATATTGATAAAATATTTTACATCAACTTTTAAAATTAAACTGCCCAAAATCTTACAAAAATTCTGAAAAAATTACATCTAATAGATAATGAAATCTAATCCAGAAAAAATGTCAGATACCGACGACGAGTATCAAACACGATAGAGGAGATACACGGAGATTGAATACGCCAGATATTTTTATTAGCAGGCAGATGTGCTACCGCGGCCCTATCTAGTCTTCGCAAAAAATACTGATATTAACCCATTTATGCCTGGCGTCCTATTTTTGGGTCGTTTCGTATTTGTTATAAATTTGTATAATTTTCTTCTTCTTTGTAACATAAAAATTGATGAAAAATTATCTATAAATGTCTTTATCTGTTTCCGAAAGTTGATAGCATAAGGTGGATATTTATTTGCTTAAAAGGAATGTTTTTTTCGGAGTTTATAGTTTTTTGTTGTTCAAGATGGCGAAAACTAAAAAGTAAGTTTATTTGTGTTTTTTCTACCAATTATTGAGATAAATAAGTCATAATCGTAGCCTGTAGAATTTCAAATGCGTATTTTTTATGCATTTTTGTAACATAAAAAATACAGGGCGCTAGGCACGAATGGGTAGCTATTTTTATTAGCCATTTAAGGAGCAGTTATTTATGTAAAGTCCTTTTCAAGAAGATTATGAAACAAATTGTTTTTAAGATTCAAATACCATTATTCTAAGTTTATTATTACTAACACTTATAATGTTAATAGTCTCTGTAAAGAAATAACTATATTTTTTTAGCAATTCATAAAAATACTAATTATGGTATATAATATACTATTTAAAAGCTTATTTTATATAAATTTAGACAAAATATATAATTATGCATATTATATTATTACAAATATTATGCAAATTCACATATTTAGAACGTTTACATTTTATCAAATAAATACAAAAGATTTTTAGCATAATTCCTGTTAGTATTTTTGCAGTTCATTTTGCAACATTTAAAAATAATTTTACCAACAAATTTGAGAAAAAAAAAATTCAAGCCCAAATGTGTTAAGATTCTGTTTTAAAATCTATATCTCAAAGATGATCGGATGTCATTAAATAAATACATTTAATTGAAATAATGTGATTTTTTTCAAATTTTATTATTTTTCATGTGATCGGAGGTGATTAGCTATGAGTATGCAAAATTTTAAGTATCTAACTTGTATAGTTTCTGAGAACGAGCTCAGTGACAGACAGACAGAGATGTGAGATCAACAATGCTTCGTCAGATGAACGAAACCCTAAAAAGAAACACAACTTGCTTAAATTATCATGAAGTAGTTTCCTTTGTTTAAATGCAGCCAATGAACATATGTGTTTAAAGAGCCAATCAGGTCTCATCCTGTTTTGGCGGTGAGTCAGTCAAGTAACAACAGGACTCAACTATTGTTGTCCAATGCTTTATGACTTTATATTAGTGTTGGATGTAAAACATATGAAAATTTAAAAAATCGCACAAAGTGTTGACTGGTATACGAGTAGTAATTTTCCATTTGAAAAAATGTGTCTAGTTTGTGTTTTAAAATGATGAAGTTTTGGTTGTATTGTTAATGCTCTTCCAACTGAGCTATTTGGACGAGATCCCTACCAACATAACATGCGCTCATAAGAACCATTTGATAATGGGATCTGGTCTGTTTTTTTTTAAGGAACTCAGCAGAATAAACCGCTGTTAAAGGAGCTCAGCAAAATAAACCGTTGTTAAAGAATTTCAGCAGAATAAACCGCTGTTAAAGGAGCTCAGCAGAATAAACCTCTGTTAATGGAGCTCAGCAGAATAAACCGCTGTTAAAGGAGCTCAAATAAAGTATGGATAAGTAATTAGACTTTATTTATTTTTAACTCTATAAATTTATTGGTAAATAAATCATATGAGCAGTAATTTTTCTGCCTGAGCGAAAATGCGTACAGGCTGGGACACAAACTCAGAAGCTTTTCCTCTAATTGCCAATGCTTTTATAATTGAGCTATCTGGATGACATCCCAGCCAACAAAATATGCGCTCGTAACAACCATATTGAATGACATCTGGTCTGTGCTTTGATAAATCTCAACAGCAAAAGTGAAGTTAATCCAAACTTCAATAAACTATGGATGAGTAATTACATTTTCTTTGTAACATAATCAACCGACAAGTAAATAAATACTGCGAGTCGTAATTTTTCAATCTGAGCGAAAATGTATCCAAATTGGGATACGAACCCATAGCCTATGGCTTCAATTGCAAATGCTCTATCAATTGAGCTACCTGATGGCATTCCAGGCAACACAATATTCTCTAAGATCAACCATTTGGTAATGACATCTGGGGTGTTATTTCTAATATCTCATCAGAATAAACCGCAGGTAAAGAAACTCCAGTAAACTATTGACGATATTCATGAGGAATTACAATTTATTTATTTTTAACTCCAACAACTGATTAGTAAATACTTCGTATGAGTATTTATTTTTTCTCTCTGAGCAAAATGTGTCGAGGCTGGGACTCGAAACTTGAACCTTTCTTTCAATTGAGCTTTCAGAACAATACTTTATTGGAATTCCATTACCTTCTATCGAGTTGTTTCAAATAAGATGTCATTACCGAGAAGTTGTCCTGAACGAATATTGTGTTGTGTTGGGACGTTGCTCACATATAACTACATCTATTGAATAAAAGGAATAATTCTGTGCCCAAGAATAAGACTATGGTAAGTCCAAAAATGAAAAGAAATTATGTTAACAGCTTTTTATGCTATAGAAACTATTCTCTTTCGAGCCAATCTGTACTTCTATTATGTACTTGTATTATAAGATAAATATATCAATTTATAAAAATAGCGTTGTCTTGCAAAGAAAGGCTTTTTTTTAGTTCTCCTGAAAAATAAGTGATATGCGACTTATGGTAGTTTGGCTCTCAGTTACAGAAATAATTCAGTCTTGGTGTCACAATATAACAGGCTTAGAACTAAAGGCCTGAATTCACTCAATAGGAAGGGTTGTAAGTTCGTAATGTTTAGTAAAAGTTACCTGACTAAGTATTAACTGACATTGTGTTATTTTTTATATAGTAATACCCCAACTTATGTCACATCGCATTTACGTCGTCTAGCCTGGGAAAAAATTCCTTAACCTTTTAACTGTTTCCTTTTTTTGTGATACAATAAATTTAAATATGGGAAAATCACCATTTTTTAACTAAAATAATCGTAATATATAGTCTCATAATTTCTGCTACTAAATAGTATAAAATTGTAATTAAAAAATAAGTGGTATTAAAAAGCTTTAAGTGATGGATGAAGCAAACTCTTCTTGCAACGTACGGCATGCGGGTAAAACAGTTAAATGGTTAATTAAGATGGATTTGGAACCTTTTTTGAAGACTTTTTATTCTATGTAGGGAAACTTTCCCGGGTCAGTCCAGTGATAGTGACAAATAAATAAAAAATCACGCGAAAAAGTTTAGAAAACTCACTCTGATGTTACAAAGATCTTCTAAAAGTTAAAAAAGAAAAAAATTGTCGGTTCAAACTTAATTGTAGGATTTTGTCGCATCCTCAAGGACTCGAACGGAGCAGCTAGAAGAACAATAAATTGTAAATTAACAACTTATTAATTTATTCCAAATTCTGGAATTGCAAACATATATTTTTTTGTTAAATTTAAATGTACAGTCGTGGAAAAAAAAAAGTAAACAACCCCTTCTAACTCCTCAACAAATTATCGTAGAAGAAAGTTACTGGTACCAAACGATTGGAAATAAAGTCTACTTTTAAATGATGTATATTAAATTTGCTTAGAGGGCTCTCTACATATTAAATCGAACCATAACTTTGATTTTTTAATAGCAGTGCACAATTTTAACAGCATAAATGAACTGTACATCCTTCAATTAGCCTAAAAACAAATTTTTATGCAATCCGTACGGTAAGTTTCCGAGAAATTAATTATTTTAAAACGAGCGTATTTTAGGGGCTGTATCCAAATTAAAGTTCGGTTCTCGATTATTGACCGAGATAGCCTCCTTCTTCGTCAAGGCATCTTAAGCGCTATGCAAGCAGTCATTGAAGACTCCTAGATTACCGGATAGTAGAAAAAATCTCAAAATATCTAGTCACTTCTATCATAGACGGCCCCGTTTTTTAAGCATATTTTGAAAACTACTTGGAAGAAAAATGTGAAATTTGGGAATTCCATAAAGCAGGACTTATTAAATCTAAATCCATCAAAAAAATTGTACGTTGCAATTCATATTTTTTTTCGAATATTAGTTTCATAATTCATAATTCATATCATAAAATTATTAAAATTGCAAATTCAACGTATTTATGTTTGGGTATATTAGTATTATTGCTACACAATAAATTAGCACATTAGGAGTATAATTTCAGGAGATATAAATAAAAATATGAAAATGTAATTTAAAATTAGAAGCACTAAATTTTGAATGATTATAATTCAAAACTTATCATTCAAGTTACTTGAAATTCGGTGTCTAGGCATAGTTTGAACCAAAGATTTGAAATATCTTGTTAAAATTGGGTAGTGCAATTGAAAAAAAATGGAAGTTTGGCTTCGTTTTAATATGTAGATGGCCCCCTAAGCAAATTTTATATACATCATTTAAAAGTAGACTTTATTTCCAATCGTTCGGTACCAGTAACTTTCTTCTACAATAATTTGTTGAGGAGTTAGTAGAGGGTGTCTACTTTTTTTCCACGACTGTAAGTAACATAATCCCTATATTAAAAAGCAGAAAAAACCAACGTTTAAAATGCACAAATAATATATGAAAAGCAGCAAACAGCTGTTTTGAATCTACTAGCGAGATTCTTCTTCAGTGCAAAAGGAACAGCGTGCTAGAAAAAGCAAGGCTGAGCAAAATCATAGACAGAGACGCGCTGGCTTTTATACCCTATGCGGGTGGCGAAGGCGCCGAAACAACCAATGAGAGAGAAGCAGTGGAAACGACTGGGTGGACAAGTAGCGACATCTACCGGAGAAGTAGAGAAAAGAAACCAAAAAAGGGGAATTAAATTAACGCTTTCCAAATACTTGGAAAATCTGGAGTACTAGATAAGTCATTGACTAAAGAGTGAGAATTTTTAATGATATGGTAAGCGTCCCAAAAATCAAGATCAAGGTTAGAAGAACATTTTTGGATAATGATGGCTGAGGAAAAATCGAACCTATGTTGAGAAGACCAAGAATGTTGAGCAATAGAAGAACGTTTGAGCTCCTGATTTTTAACATAACCTTCATGCTCTTTTAAACGAAATCTAAGAGCACGTTTAGTCTGACCAATATAAGAAAGACCACACTGACAAGAGATCTGGTAAATGCCCCAATTATCTAGGCGATCAACGGGGTGTTTGAGATTTGAAAAAGAGATTTTATTAATAGGAGAAATAATAACTTTAAAATCAAACCTTCTTAGGATTTTAGCAACTTGCTGACTGATTTTAGGAAAAAATGGTAATACAACTGAAGTATTAGAGTTGGAATTAGAATGCTTTACAGAAGGGTCGGATTTCGTCAATTTCTTATAAATAGAATCGATAATATAAGAGGAATAACCACGATCGACAGCAATCGACGTGGTTATTCCTCTAATGTTATCGATACAACATCAAAAATTATCCAGAATTACAACCTTTGAAAAAAGCGGTGAAGCGGGTTTAATATCACTTATTTTCAAACGAAAATGTGTTATATCTGATCTTAACGAACATGTGACACATGTTCAGCAATCTCGTGCACTGTTAAAAATAGATGTTGCTTTACAGTACTTTATTGCATAATTTTACTGTAAATTACTGTATTGTAGTAAATATTGCACTTGCCTGCTAAATATCAGTCACTGACAATAATAAGCTGTTATTGACCGTAACTGATCATTTTTTCAGCATTGACATCACTCTAACGGTTATATACGGTCGAGGGGATAATGTAACGCAGACTTTTACAGCCGATCACTGGCTAGTCTAGTAAACTACCGTTAGTCGCGATCGATAACCGTGATCTAACGGTGGATTACACTGGCACAGAGGCGCGCGCATTCTAGATTCTGAGCAATGACCACGTTTTTTACCGAGAAATTCAATAGCAGTGCTGATGGCAGCCATCTTGCCTATAAGTTTGATTGTCCGTACGTAGGTGCTAGCGGATGCTAGCTGTAACAGTGATGGATAATACTCTAATTCTAGATGATTGTCAGCCTTTCCATTTTAAAATAAGGTAAGTTGCAGATGTTTGTGTACATATCATTTAAATATTCGCATAAGTTTCCGTTATAATTTAAAGAAAATCGTTGTACTAATGTTTAATAAAATAGGAATAATAATATAATACATTATTATATATTGTTAATACATTATTATTGTGTTTTTAAATTATTATTATATTACTAAATTATTATGCCTTTATATTAATATAACGTTGTTATATTATTATTACATTATTATTAAATTACATTATCAGTAATCTATTCAATCTCAGAAAAATGCACATTTCACAATTGTAAAACCTTGTAATAAATTTATTTAAAATTGGCTTCCAAATTACACTCACCACCTTTCCTTTCCTCATCCTAAAATAATAACAATAATAATAATAATAAAATGGATAAATAGAAAATAGAAAAATTGCTACGATTATCAAAAAATTTATATTGCAGTAAAACAATAATTCAAATTAATAAAAGAGGTAGGCTATAGTTGTGAAAATATTTTATAATGTTCCAATTATTATGTAATTTAATCTAATATTGTAAAGGAATTTTTCTTCTATTTCACACCAATTGCTGAAAAGGTATTTAATAAAAACTATAAAAATAGCTAAAGGATTTTAATAGATTGTTTACATTTTCATTAGATTCTCGTTCAGTAAATTTCTGTTTATACAATTAATAAAGCATCATTTTTTAAGAAAAATTAAAAATTTTAATTCTGTGTAATAAGTATGTGTGTGAGGGGAGGGGGAGTGTTTGGAGTATTATTATTTATTAAGTGTTTTTAAACATCAGATTTTAGCGATATTAACTTTGTAGGGTGAAGAAAGGAAAAGCGCTAACTGAAATCTGGAAAATTATTTTGAATGAATTTATTTAAAAGTAGAAATCTATGTTTTAAGTGTTGTGAAGGGTCTATTTCTCTGAGATTGAATTTTGTAAAAGACAGATTACTGATAATGTACAATAATGTAATATAATAATAATCCAGTAATAATTATATTATTATTCCTCGTTTATTACACATTACAATAACGTTCTTTTGATAGTTTTTAAATTAAAACGGAAACGTATGCGAATATATAAATGACATGTAAATAAATAAAAAGCTGTCACTTATAATGTTTTAGAATGAGAAGGCTGATAATCCACTAAAATTAGAATATTATCTATCGCTGTTGCTAGCACTTACGTAAAATGCAGTTTCAATTCCCTAAAAGATAGAAAACACAGAGAATTTATATCACTTTAATGGAAATTGAAACAAAATAATAATTGATACTAAAAAAAAAAAAAAAAAAAAAAAAAGTCATAAACGGTCAAATACACTCTTATTACTGTGATTTACGGTCAGATACGTTCATGAAAGTTACTGTGGTTTACAGTCAGATACGGTCTTGAAAGTTACTGTGGTTTACAGTCAGATACGGTCTTGAAAGTTACTGTTATTTACGATCAGATACGTTCAAAAGATTTACTGTCATTTACGGCCTAATACAGTCTAAATAGATAACAGTACATACTGTAAAATTACGGGAAAATGCTGGAATCTGTGCTGCCAGGCTTTTCCCGTAATCCAACAGTGAAATTTTTATCAGTGTGCTTTCAAATAAAACAGAATAGTCATGACGTGCTTTCAAACTTAGAGGAAGCTAGTGCAACTTTTGAAACTTCCTCAAACCAACTGCGCAAAGGGCTTCTTTATGGTCATAATTAATCAACATCTTTGATTTTTTTCGAAAAAACTCGAACGGATTTCGAAAATATAGACATTCAGGTACCAGTACACGTTATTTTGTCAAATTCCGAGATAATCAGAAAAATTGATTTTGTCCACATACACTGTAAAAAAAATTCTGTAAAGTTACTGAAGTTTTTCTAGGAAACTTGGATACCTAGAACTTTTTATGTAACGGCAACAACAAAAATTCATGTAACAGACACACTTTTGGGCCGAAAATCAAAATATCTGTAAGGCTACTAAGAATTTTTTAGGAAACTGGGATGCCTAGAACTTTTCATGTAACTGAAACCAGGGCTACAGATAAAATTTTAGTATCCTTACAGTAATTTTAGAAGATTCATTTGTAAAGTTACAGATTTCTGTAGCTTTACAAAAACTAGTTTTGTAGATTTACAGCTTTTTTTGTACAGTTACAGATGAAAGTTTAGTAAGCATGTAACTTTACATCTGTAGAACTACAGATTTTTTTTACAGTGTAGATCATCAAAACGTCCCGCTATTCATAGTATGAAAAAAGATGTATGTCCTGCGTTCTGTACCTGTGAAGAAATATAAAATCGATATATAAAATCCCTGCAGTTCTTAAATTCCTGAATAGTTGGAAAATTTATCGCAAAGTTAATTTTTTTGCAGGTAAAATATAGCAAATATAAATATAGCACATATAGTTAAATATAAATATAGCTAAAAAATAGCATATAGCTAAAATTCGGCGTTTAAAGGCGCAAAATGTTAAAATTTCTGATATTGTTAAACAATCTAATATTGCTTAGCAGATCTAAAATTTATGAAATTTTATTGAAAGGTGACAACGCGATTCCAAAAAAACTTTCAGGCCGTCAAAGAAAAACATCTCAGTGACAAGATAGAGAAATTTTGGGAGTAGTTTCAAACCAAAAGAAGTCTGTTCGTGAAATGTCGAAGACTTTAGCGTTTTCTATTACATGATTTCAGTTGCATACAGCATTCATCGCTGCATACAGGCAAGCAAAATTCATAAATATCGCAGAATGTGTCGGACACTTATGCTAAAAGTGCACCCTCGAAATGTACGTATTCTTTGAACTAAAAAATACATGTCTTGGAAAAATGATTTTTTAAGTGTTTCTCTTCGGTGATGAAAATAAAAGCAATTTGGATGACCCTGATGGCTGGGCATACTATTGGCATGATCTGAGACTAGAATCTTACAAGTTCTTTAGTCGATCAGAAAGAGGATATTCTCTCATGGTTTGCTGTGCGATTTGTTTCAATGGAGCAACGAATATTACTTAGCTTAATGGTCGACAGTACACTGTAAAAAAAAAATCTGTAAAGTTACTAAACTTTTTCTAGGAAACTGGTATTCCTAGAACTTTTTATGTAACGGCAACAACAAAAGTTCCTGTAACAGATGCTGTTACATGAGTTTTTGTTGTTGCCGTAATGTAAAATGTTCTAGGAATCCCAGTTTCCTAGAAAAACTCAAGTAACTTTGCAGATTTTTTTTTTTTACAGTGTATTCTGAGGATTATTAAAATGTCTTTAAAAGCGATCCACTTTCATTTGGAAACATTTTAAGAAGGGAAAACTGAAAATCCCAAGAGCACAATGCGTCGATTCAAACCTGCCACTCAACAACAGCTTGGTTTACGCAGAATCAAGTGACAGTTATAGACTGGCCAGCCATCAGCCCAGATTTAAATCCAATTGAAAACCTTTAGTGTGTACTGGCACGAGATGTGTAAGCTCATAGCCGTCAATTTTCTACTATTCAGGAATTAAAGCAACAAATAGAGCAGAATTGGTTTCCTTTACAGCCAAACGTTCTGCAGACACTATTTGAAGCATACTTAATAAGGTTTTTAAGAGAAACATGGAAGGATCCAAAATTTTAATTCGAAGGCAAAATAATCGAAAATGTCTTGTATATTTAGGACAGATTTATTTATTTTGATTTTGATTTTTTTTACAAAAATTCTATAAAATCTATATTAAATTTCTTTGTTGTCATTAACTTACATTATAATTCCATATGCTTATTATTTTTTTCGTGATTACGTCTTCATTTTTTGAACTGCTATTTAAAAAAAACACCTGTCCATATACTTTTGAGACTCACTGTAGTATACTGAACAACAAATCCAAATATCGTGGTATTTTTCTAAAATAAACATATTTTAGTACAACGTTTAATATGAAACAGTATATTTTTAAAATAAAATTAGTTCATTATGTAGTATATAAAATGAAAAAGAAGAAGGGAATAAAAAAAAAGAAAATCATCAAACAATCAATGCGCGATGTTTTTATAGAATAATGTATAGTACCGATAAAATGATAATGCTGAAGAAAATCGAGAAAGAAAAGAAATCATTGCTTATATTCATGAATAAAAAAAAAGTTTAAAATTAAGAAAGAAAACGAAATAATGTACAGGTTATTTAAAAATAAATATTTTATTTCCTTAGAATCTCATGGTTAGATAAAACATTTCTTTTTCATTTCTGATACTTAGTGTTTAAAACAAAAAATCTAATTTATTGCTACAGTTTGAAAAAGGATTTCACAAACACATTTGAATACTGTTTATGTTCTGTATTGAAGTTAAATAAAATGTACATAAAGTTATGGAAATTGATGAGATTTGCAGATCTACAAAAAAATCCCATTATAAATTTAATGCTCCAAAGAACAGTGAAATATATTTAGGAAATACTATTATGATTCAAAATATTTCAAATATGTTTCACAAATACAGAAAATGCGTCTCTGAAATGTGACATTTATGTTGATTTTATGGATTGTTTAAAACAGTTGATGTATAGATATATATAAGAAAGATGCATGGAGTCTGCGTTATTTTTTCTGATTGAAATAGATATTTTATTGTACAGTGTACTACAGAAGTTTGATGAAATACAACTAATTTTATTTTTCTCTTATTTAGGGTAATTAAATAAAGTTAAATATTTAATCTCCTGTATTTCACTTCATAAATTATCTAACGGCATTTATATACTTATCTTGCTATATCCTACATACTTGTTTTAGTTATTAACTAGTAACGGAAATTGCTTAAGGTATCCTAACATCTTTGAAACGTCTTTTTCGATCAAAATATCGATTTTTCATTTTTGAAATGATATGAAAATCGAATCTTTCCTTTATCGCATTCTGCTTAAATTGCATCTATATCCTACCTATAACCAGAGTTACAATGAATTTGTTGAAAAAATATTTTTAGCTTTTTCTCAAAATAAAGTACAGTAAAACCTCCCAAAAGCGACTACGTTCCGTTCCAATAAAAATTGGTCGCTCCGAGAGGTGGTCGCTTAATGGAGGTCATGTTTAAATCTAGATTTTAATTGTTGAAATATAGGTAATAATTAATGTTATTAAAAATTATTTTTCACAAGGAAAAAATTTGAAAATTTAAGTATCAAAACAAAAGTTAATTATATAAGTTAATTACTGCAGAGTTTAAAAAATGAATAAATTAATGTTTGCTTCGATTTTACGGTTTTGTCCTTTACAACTTTTATTTCCAAGTCCTTTTTTTTTTTTTTTTTTTTTTTTTAGACGGGAACAAATAATAACAATTTCATTAATTTTTGTATTTCTTTGTGTATTTCCTAACAGAACAGGGCAGGGGGGTTTATTGACACAAAGGTCTTTAAAACACTTGAAGAGTTATCGGTATGAAAAAAATTCTAAACTTAGTTCAGAAGTTTGATAAATAATAATCTCCGGAATTATTATTTTAATAAATCCTTCTTCAAGCGACCAGGAAAAAACGGAACTTGTTTCATTTTCTTCAAAGAAAGTGGTCGCTCATGGAGGGATTTCAAGGGTGATGGTCTCTGAATGGAGGTAAAGTTAGTATTGACCCTATGGGAATAAATTTCGTTGCATGAAAAAAATGTTTGTTCAGGGAGGTGGTCGAACAGGGAGGTTTCACTATATTTCAAATTTTTACTATATGCAAAACATGCTATAGCAAAAAATCTTGTATGAAATGCCTTGAAATTTTGGGTACTTTTTTTTACGAATGTTTAAGGAACAATCATTAGTCATGATAATACGTGAGTGGTTCAATATTTATTGTCCGTAATGTATATAAAATATTTGTATTGCGATGGTTGTTGTGGAATATCGAAGCCTAATCTCCTAAATGCCTATATGCTCAATTTCAGAACCGTAGCTGCTATATTAACATATTTTTGGAGGGAGGGGTAAAGTTTTAAAGACCTATTTTGGGGGGAGTTTTTAAGGAGGGGGGTGAGGGTGAAATGCTGGTTTGTAACTTATAAGGCTACATTTGTGACAGTAGATGATATCTGGCTAAATCACAAAGATCCCGAGTCCAAACGACAATAATTACGTCTCATCCACTATCACAAATCAAGCCTCATAAACTAAAAATCAGCCTTTCACCCCCCCCCCCATTCCCCACATATTTCACTCCTTTCTCCAAAACTATGTGAATATAGCAGCTACGGTTCTGAAATTGAGCACACAGGCATCTAATACATTAGGCTTTGCTATTCCACAACAACCATCGCAGTACAAATATTTTTTTATACACTAGGGACAATAATTATTGAACCACCCTCGTATATTATTAAGTTTTGTATTTACACTGGTATAACTGACAAAGTTGCAATAAATTTTACGCATTTTTCGTTACATTAGTACTTCAACTGCGACAACACCTGAGATAGAGATGCTAATATAACGCGAATAGTCTATGTTCCAGCGAAAGTTATTATCTTTATTATGCAATTTACAAAATGCCAAAGCATTGGTTTGCTTTTGAGTTACTTTGTTTTGCTGAAATGCCAATTTTTCACATAATTTTGATTATTTTTCACTTAAAAAAATTATTTCTGAGTAAATGCTAAACTTTTTACATAATTTTCAAAGTTTTAACTTAAATGCCATCATAAAAAATTTGTATAGAAAATTTCAAAACTTTCTAAAAATCATCTCCGAAAGTATACGGATATCTTAAAATTTCTAGAAACATTTTGTAAAATTTGAAGCATTTTTATTTCCTTACATTTCCTCACAATGTACTGAAATGCTAATAATAAAAAAAGAATGACATTAAACACTTCTGACGCTTGCTATACATTAAATGAATATTTCAATTAAAACAATTCTAATAATGCAAAATTATTTGTAGTTTGAGTGATATTTTCATCGTCAAAAAATTAAATTATATTATATTTAAGGATCCATCGAGCAGTGAAATATTGTTTATTTTTCAACGCTTATTACATAAATCAAAAGAAATATTTTAAGAATATATCATGTTTTGAAGTTGTTTTAATGAGAAATGGAGATATTGTAATGAGTTAAATTATAAATTAAAATCATTTTGTAAATTATTTATGTTTTTGAATCGATTTTTATTTCATTAATTTGCTTTCACTATTTTTTTTTCATAAAATAAATTTTATTCACTTTGTTATATATATTTTTACATAATCATTATACATTTTAACGATTAAATAAATAAAAAAAGAATTCATATTAATGTCCTTCATGCAAATCCTTCACACACATTTATTTCATTTTTTTAACTTAAACGATTTTCATTTCTTAGTTTAGTTAAATATTTAATTTATAAATTTATGTTCCCACGTATTAATAATTTTGTATTACACTATGACGCAAAAGTTTAGACAATGAAGAAATTCTTACATACTTTGAAAAATATTTATTCAATTTTCAAATCACTGCTTCAAATTAATGTGCTGTACATATAAACAATATTTATAACAAAGAAAAGTGGAATTGTGCATATTGCAATAAATTAAATGGTAACAAAAATAAACTGCTGTCTCAAAAGTTTAGACACAAATTAAATAAAATCGAAATAAACAATTTTTAAAACCTGGTTGCGCATCCATGCTTATGTATTACGTCATATACACGAGATTGCATGGAAGAAACTAAATCTTGCATAGTTTGTGGATCGATATCGTACCATGCATTCTCAATAGATGTCTTAAGTTCCTTTTCAGAAGAGTATTGTCTAGCGTTGCTATAAACTTTGCGACACATGATGCTCCAAAGGTTTTCTATAGGGTTAAGATCTGGGCTACATGCTGGCCAGTCGAGAACTCTTATATTATGGGAATTAAACCAAGATTTTGAATGTTTTGCAGTGTGAATTGAAGCATTGTCTTGCTGAAATTCCCACTGAGGACCCCCTAGAAGCTCAGCAAATGGCAGTAGGTTTTCTTCTAATGTCTGTGTATAATGCTGTGAAGTTTGACGACCACTGGTGAAGGTCAGAGATACTTGTCCATTATAGCAAAAGGCTGCCCAAACCATCACCGAGCCCCCTCCTTGTCTGCGACTAAAAAAACGTCGAGGTTACTTCCGCAAGTCATGCCAATACGATAAACAACCATCTGGACCATCCAGATTCCACTTTTTTTCATCGCTAAATATGACTGACTGCCATTTCTCTCCATATGACATATGCTTTCGAGCCCACATAAGTCTTTGTAACTTATGATATGGTTTCAGAGCTGGTTTCTTCTGCATTTTGCTATAAACGATTGTTCCTTTTTCCAAAATTCGTCTACGAATCGTATCCTTTGATACAGAGAGTCCCGATGAGCTTTGAACTCCACGTACGCTCATTTGTTGAGTACTCGCTAGTCTTTGTATCAGGCGATCCTCTCGTACATTTGTCATACGTGGCCTCCCAGACCGACATTTTGCTTTATATTCGGAACCACTCGATAAAACTCTATAAATAGATTTTTTTGACCTATTAATAATAGCAGAAATTTCAGAAACGCTCTTCCCTTCACCTTTCAACTGCCAAATCCTTGAAACCTCATTCACTTGAATTTCTTTAGCTCTCGGCATGTCGACTATGAAGCGCAATCGTTTGCAGAACTTAAGTACTCCGAATTTGTGACATCATCGATTCTAAATTTGCATATGCCAGCGAATATTCAAAGAAATTTAGAATAGTGTCTAAACTTTTGCGACAAGCACATTTGAATTTTTATGAAAAAAATTAGTATTATAGCAAATAAAACGACTGTCTTTTGTACATAGCATTTTAAATCAGTTTTTGAATATATTTACAGGTTTTTGTAATTCTGACGTCATAATTCTACATTTTAAAGCTGAATGACGTCATTGTCTAAACTTTTGCGTCATAGTGTATTGATATAAATATTTCTTATACAAATTTCCTCCTTCATCCAAGACTGTACTTCAAAGAATTTTTTCTCGTCAGCATTTTTTTATTAGTATTGCTCCTTGTGGTACTTAGAATTTTACACAACATGAATAAATATTTTTTACTTGATATATTCTGTTTCCTTACTGTAGATTATGATCTTATACAGGGTGTCCGGTCTCAACGGTGTCCAATGGCCAATTCCTAAACCGTTAGTCATAGACATATTGTTCCAATTAGAAAAATGCTTTAAATAAGATAAAGAAATATTTTAAAAGCAATTTGGGTCAATAAAAGCATTTCTTTAAAAATTACGAAGTTTTAATTTTTATACGGTCCCCCGGTCCTATAAGTTATATTTAGTAAAATTTTCCTATTACACTGACAAGTAAGACAAAAAAAGTCCTATTCATATAACACTAAAATTGTGCGAGTTATAAAACTTTAAAAATGCATGACTTATGCCACTTTTCTGCTCTGAAAACAAATGAGTTCGGCTTGGCTTTGAGGGATCATATTCCAAGTACTTAAAGTATTTGAAGATCTCCTTTCATGTGCGCTTTGAAAAAAATCGTACAAGTATTACGATTAAGTTAACATTTATTAAGTTTCAGATTGGCTGAAATAACATATGTTTTATTTTTTCAGGATTTGAGACTGTTTCTTTTATGATTTCTTTTAGTAAAATTATGTTATTTTTATAAGTTTTTATGTTACTGCAACGAACTTATGTATGTTTTTCCAGTTCAAAATTTGTATTCGAACTTTAACCCACTTTCAAATATCCGAACGAGATTACATTTTACATACTGGTGCAAATCCGATAACAATCTAATATTATTATGATTTTCGGTGGTTACCATTTATACTTATTTTATACGATAACGCAAAAAAAAACGGATAGATTACCGCCAAAAAGTTCATGAAAAAAATTTTAGATTAGATAATACGAGACGGAGATTGTTAGGTTTTTTTTTTAATTTTATGTATTTTTTAGCACTGAATTCGAAAATTGTCTTAATTTTTAACCATCATGTCTGGATATTTCGCAAATCATAAATTGTCGAATTTAACGAATAACAAAAATCGGATACTATAAAATAGAGGAGATGGTTGTATTTTTTAACTTTTGATAATTGATTTTTACGTACTTTTTAGCACTAAATCTGAAAATGACTTTCATTTTTAACCATCACGTTAGAATTTTTTTGCAACTGTATAAGTTAAAATATAGCGAAAATCTCATACTATAAAACATATGTAAAACATTTTTTTTAATTCAATAATTTATTCGATATTTTTGCTTATCCTGGGATTCTTACAGCTGGGTGGTGTGATGAGATGGGGGAGGAGATTAAATTTTAACTTTGAACTTTTTAACTTTGAACTTTACAATTTGCGAAAATTCTTGATGTGATGGCTAAAAATGAAAATCAATTCCGGATTCAGCGGTACAGAATACATAAGAATCAATTATCAAAAGCTAAAAAAATGAAATAACCCAACTTTTGCAGGCTAGTGTAATCAAATAATATTTTAAAATACCTATCTTGTAAAGAATTGAGGCTGTTAATTTAGCATCATTTTATTTAACAAAAATTCTGTATTTTTCTTTTTTCTTAAATGTGTATTACAAATTTTATATTTTGCATTAATATGTCAGAATGACTAAAGATTTCAAATTTATATTGCAATGTCAATTTTACTCTCAGACATTTTTTAATATATCTGACGAAATTATATTTCGACTAAATTTGTGAATGACCCCCAATTTGCAGTAAAAAATATGCTCCAACTTTAAACAGGTATTACTCGGTCAATTTTAATCGTAGAACAACGGGACTTTTTTTTGTATTAGTTGTCAGTGTAAAAGGAAAATTTTACTAAATATAACTTATAGGACCGGGGGACCGTATAAAAATTTAAATTTCTTAATTTTTTAAGAAATGTTTTTATTGACCCAAATCGCTTTTAAAATATTTCCTTACCTGATTTAAAACATTTTTGTAATTGGAACTATATGTCTATGACTAACGGTTTAGAAATTAGCCATTGGACACCGTTGAGACCGGACACCCTGTATACGTTTTTTAAATTTACGTCTCCAGTTTTTCTTTTCCGCTTTGGCTTTGTTTATTCTGTGTTTTTGTAGCCGGCTTATTGCAGCAAATTTAGTTCATTAGATTTCTTCAAAGTTACTTGTGTATTATTTGTGTGAGTATTTTTTTCCAAGTTCAAAAATTACATTCCGCGGCTCATTTTTATAGCTTTAGTTTAATGCATCATAAAAAATGTTCTTTTAATTTAAGAAAATTAATAATGATTACTTAAATTACATACTATTGCAACAAATCTTTTCTTCAGCACTTTTCCGCAATTTTATTGATAAAGTGTTACTGACAAAGTACATGTTACTTTTATAGTAATTCTATTCTAAAAGCTTACTCAGATGAACTTAAAAAAAAAAATTGGCAAAATAATTAGTCTGTAGAGCAATTAATTCATTATGATACTTCTTGCAAATAATGACTATTTGTAATTTCTGGAGTCAATTATTGTATTAATTATTATATGCTCAAAACACGTATTATATTATATTATTTACAAATACTTATATACAAATTCGTTAAGGTAAACTTTTGAATTTTCTAGCTGTTCTGTCCGTTCATATTTATTCGAATTATTCTTAATTTTTGCCTTTCCGTTAATATAGACAAGTGACTATAGAAGGCAGAACCAGTGTGATAGGGACTGCTTAACGCTATTAACCAAGAAGGTAGAACTTTTACAGAGCGACAACTCTATTTAAACCATATTATAGTTTAATAAAGCTTAATTAAAGGAAAATACGTGTTTAGGACAGAATGGGTTCTAATGTGACACAAAAAAAATAGAAATGTATTTTCAGATAAAATAAATGAGGATACATTTTTCAGGGTTTTGCTCATAGAAACACAGGGATTTATCCTAGCAGTAGGGTAAGATGGAGAATTTATGCGCACTTAATCTATTTCATTAAATAACAATAAATGAAGAGATTGGGGGATGATGCTATACTTGATTTATAATTTTAGATTATTAAGCTAACAAAAAAAGATTGAATTCATCAAGATATAAGAAACACTTTCGGTATTATATGCAAAAATATTATCCTCCTAAATGCGCACTCTTGTACAACCATTGATGGCAAGAGTGTGGAGTCAAGTGTGCAAGAGTACGCAATATAAAAAAAGGAAACGTTTCACTTAGAAAAGTCACACTTGTAGTGACCACGACCTGCGTAGTATGCCTACACTTCGTGTCACTAGTCTCTGAAAAAAGTTACACTTGATATGACCCTCTACAATTCATTTCCTATAGATTTCTATTCACCTAAATGTACCCACAGTAGTTTTTTTTGGTCTACATTTGGTTTCTTGGGTTAAATTTTACTCTCTTTTTTGGTAAATGTTTTAGGCTTTTTTTAGCAGCTTCATCTTCAACCTGCAATTCGGATGGTGAACTGCTTTAAATTTTCGACTTTCTACTTCTGTTATTATAGTACCGCAGCATATCTGGATACCGTGACAACTCTGCTAATTTGACGTAAAATGAATTTCTTGAAGTCGAAGCTATACCTTGCGAAACAGAAGTTTGGTTTATTTTACACTGAGTGTGTGTCTTTTCTTTACATAGCTTTTCTGCCTTTTCTTAAATATCATTTTCTATTGAAAGCAACCCTCTTTCCTCCTCAGTTTCAGTGTTCTGTGGTTTTACTGACACATCGGTTCAATAAGTTTAGAATCTAATGGTCTTCTAGTCACGTTGCTTGCTCAAAAGCCAGTATATTATAAAAAATGATTTTTTAATGGCTATAGAACTGCTACTTTAATTACTGCTTTAGCAACCGTAGCAGATTTTCCAAAAACAGGCGCACACTCTTGCACACTTTAGCAATGCACACTTTGGCCCTGCACACTCTTGCACTGTCGTCAATAAATACCTATTTAAACATAAGTAATGCCCTCTATTGATAAACAAATCCAAATCACTTAGGTGACAGGTATTCCAATAATAACCTAATCCATAAAAACCAAAAAAAAAAAAAAGGAAATTAGATTTCTAATCTTTATTAAAATTATGGATACAAAAACGACCAGTTTTATAATGAGAAGTGTTAAATCCCACTTTTTCTTCTAAATCATTAAAGTTTTTAACCGAAATACGCAGTTTTGTTTCACCATAAACTTATTACGCCATTACATCCTTTACAGCTCTAGCTAAGTGCAAAACTATGTTTTGGGATTAAATAATCACTCTGCGTACTCTTGTACACCACTCACTTTTGCAACACCTTACCCCAAATGCTATCATAAACACGTGTATTGAACATTTTTTTTTTCTACGAGGCGTGTTTTTTAAGTAAATTCTGTTTTTGGTATTAAAAACCACAATGCCATTTTTTAACAATTTTATTTTTACATGAGAACCTAGACCTTAATCTACTTTTCAACATTTTTGGTTCAACGGCGTGGGGTCACTTGCATTTCTTTTACGAAAAGTTAATTCAATGGCGTATCTAAAAACTCTTTCTGACCATGTTTTACCTGTTGCAACAATTCTGTTAGGAGAAAAATGAATTTATGAGTAAGATAATGCACCTATCCACACAAGCTGTGTAACAAGACTCTGGTTTCAGAGGGAAAATATTAAAGTTTCGCAATGGGCACCCAGAAATTCTCATCTAAACCTTTTCGAGAATTTATGAGAGATATATCAAGACGATTATATAAAAATAGAAGACCTTTTTCCACATTTCCCCTCAAAACTCAGATCTACGATGGAAGATGAATGGTACAAAACCAGTCCAGAAATGTCCCTAAAATTAATAATCTCCATGAAAAGTAGACTATTCCCTGTCATTAAACGCAATGGTGTGTGCAAAATATATTATGTATTTGCTTTTTCGTTAATGTATTGTTTTTATTTTCCTGTCCTTAAAGTTTTTACACAGGCAGAAATAGTGGTTTTTTGTACAATAAGTTTATTTACGTAATAAAAAACTTACAAAAGGATTTTTTTAGCTTTTTTATTAGCTTTTTACCTTTATGATATACATTACAGTAAACTTTATTTCATCTCATATGAAATTTATCAAAAAACTAATTTTTTTTTTGCTGTGCTTAAAGTTTTTACAAACAGTGTTTATATGCATGTAAATTTGATACTTGATAAAATATAAAAAGGATAAAATAGTTTAATTTTGTTCCTTGTAAATCTGATGAAAAAACATACTTTTATATTTATTTGAAAGCAAATTTTTTTTCGTAAAGACCATGTTTTGTATATCGTACTTGATGGCCAATATCAATAGCTTGAAAAAAATCATTACAGTTGGAATTGTGCGCTTAGAAAGTACTATATTATTATTGCCTAGATATTTTGCGCGCTATGTTGTGTGACACTGATTTCATTGCTATTCATAAATAAAGTTTAGTTCAAACGTTGTCGGCAATTGTAAATTTTTATTCGGTTTTTATTCGGTTTTCAATTTTAAATTCTGCTTTATGAATAAAGTTTACAAAAGCCGCAAAAGCCCTCTTCGTTTTCAAATAATAATGTAACATTTTGCTGTTACTTATATAAGCAACAGAAATGGGCTGTTTTATTCTTTCCGATTTTATCAAGTATCAATTTTTAAATAATTCTCATTCACTGCCCACATAATTAAAACTAATTATTCTATTGATATGCATGAATATTAGTATTTTGAAATAATTTTAAATGATAATACAAATACCAGTAAAATGGACTCATTAAATTATCTGTAGAAAATATAATCTCCCTTTTTGAAAAATAGTACCTAAAAATACTAAAGGTAATAATTTAAAGGCATTCTCACATTTATTTAACATTCTCTTAAATCCTAAATGAAACATGGTATTGAATTTTTTCATAAAAGTACCAAAATAAGATAAACATTCTCTGTTAATAGCGTTGAAGCCCTTTTCTTGTTAACAAAGGAACTCTTTGGATAGTTTTTCTTTTGTTATTGCTCTCGATTTTGTTTCCAGTTTAAAAGTAACCTTTTAAAAAATCAGATTTGATTCTTAGCGATTTACTTTTCTTATTTTATATATTTAAAAAAATAGCTTTTTTTCTAATAAGTTGTCGAAATCTTTTTTGAAAGAGTGTTGGTACTATTGAATTATTTTTGAATAATTAAAATTTTTTGAAATATTGTTTCTAAATTATCTAAATCATACATGTAATATTTTTAATATTAAAAAAAAACCAAACAATCTCAACTGTTAAAAAAGGAACTCTTCGGGTAGTTTTCTTTTGTTATTGCTCTCGATTTCATTTCCTGTTTAAAAGTAACCTTTTAAAAAATCAGATTTGATTCTGGGCGATTTACTTTTCTTATTTTATATATTTAAAAAATAATCTTTTTTTCTCTAATAAGTAGTGGAAATCTTTTTTGAAAGAGTGTTGGTACTATTGAATTATTTTTGAATAATAAAAATTTTTTGAAATATTGTTTCTAAAAAAAAATAAATCATACACAGAGCTTGGAATTCAATTTTTCTTAGGAGGGGAGTCTCCCTACCAACATTTATAAATGGAGGGGTGTTGAGCTATTTGGGAGGGAGAAAAAATCTTTAAAACCCACTGTTATTTTACGCGCTATTTAAAGAATTACATTAATACAGACATGACAAAATACCATTGAAGCAATTTAAATCATCAACTCAATAATGCAAAATGTTTTTTTTATTTAAAAAGGGAAGAAAGTCAAGCGTTTACAGTCTATTTTTCAACTTTCAGCCAAATGTCATGGGTCCTTAACAATGGGGGTTGTTAAATGAAATTCTGAATTTAGATTTTATATTCGATTTTGCGCACTGAATTCTCTTTCACAAGATAAACTTGTAACAGACAGAGACAGCACAGGCACAACATTTATAACTTTGGAAATTATTGGAAATGTATGGTTATGATCTCTTAAAAAAATTCCAGAAAAATTTGCAATATCTGACTTGCCTTCATTTTTAGCTACTTGCATGAGCAATGTATATTCGGTGATGCCATCATCAATATCCATTTCTGCACGAAATTGTTTTATAATAAACCTTAATGGAATTAAGGATATAATAAAACAAAAACCTGACTCCCTGATATTTTCTTTGATTGAGAAAGCTTCTATGTATTCAATTCGCGTTTTTTCGGCGGCCCTTTCACTAAATTAGCATTTATTTCGGCATCCTTTGACAAAATTTCAGTATTTTCTGCAGGCCTTTGACGAAATTCGCATCTTTTTTACGATCCTTTGACGAAATTTGCATTTTTTTCTGCGGCCCTTTGACTAAATTCGTGTTTTTCCTGCGATCTTTTATCGAAACTAGAGTTTTTTGCATGAACCATTGCCAAAATTTGCACTTTTTCGCGATCCTTTGATGAAATTTGCATTTTTTAGGGATCTTTCGATGAATTTCACATGTTGTTTTACGATCCTTTGAAGAAATTAGCGTTTTTTTGTGCGATCCTTTGACGAAACTCGCTTTTTGATGAAATTCGCGCTTTTTCGCGATCATTTGACGAAATTCGTGTTTTTTAGCGATGCTTGGGCGAAATTAGTGGGTGTTTTTAGATCCTTTGACGAAATTTGCATTTTTTTCAAGATCCTTTAACCCTCCGACTGTCTTGGAAAAGGGCAAAATTGTAATGTTGTTTTCTCCTCATTTTGTTTTAAATGCTAAGAAAAAGGATTCTTTGAACTTTTTATAAAAAAAACTTAATAACGAATATGAATACACTCCTTGGAAGTATTAATCATTGTTCAATTTATTAAAAATACATTAAATCAATAGAATTATGTTACTTTAAATATTGCTTGTATTGCAGTGAAACCTGGAGCTTAGTGAACGTATTAACACGGGCTTGTCAGTGAGGGGGTTAACGAAACGCGCGTTTTTTCTGCGATCTTTTGATGAAATGAGCGATTTTTCGCGATCCTTTGGCGAAATTCGCTTTTTTAATACTTTGACGAAATTCGATGTTTTTGAGATCCTATCACGAAATTCACGTTTTTTTGCGATCCTTTGTCGAAATTTGCATTTTTTGCGATACCATGATAAAAATCACGTTTTTCGCGATCCTTTGATGAAATTTGCGTTTTTTTTTCAGCGGCCCTTTGACTAAAGTTCTGTTTTTTTCTGTGATCCTTTGCCGAAACTAGCGTTTTTTGCAATCTTTTGATGAATTTCGTATTGTCTTCCATGATCCTTTGAAGAAAGCGTTTTTTGCGCGACCCTTTGACGAAATTTGCGTTTTTCAGTGATCGTTTGCGACGAAATTGGCGATTTTTTCTGCAAACGACTGACGAAATTGATTTTTTTCAGCGATCCTTTGTTGAAATTTCCGTTTTTTGTCAGCGGCCCTTTGACTGAATTCGCATTTTTTCCATGATCCGTTTCCGAAACTCCCGTTTTTTCCACGATCCTTTGTCGAAATTTGTGTTTTTCACGATCCTTTGATGAAATTTGCGCTTTTTCACGACCATTTGACAAAATGTGTGTTTTTAGCGATCCTGACTGAATTCACGTTTTTTTTCCGTCCTCTTTTGACGGAATTGCCGTTTCATTCGCAATCCTTTGACAAAATTTGCGTTTTCCGCGATCGTTTGCGACGAAATTGGCGCTTTTTTCTGCGAATGATTGACGAAATTGATTTTTTCAGCGATAACTTGTCGAAATTTGCGATGTTTTTCTGTTATATTTTTTATGTCTGAATTTCCGAAGTGATGACCTATTTTTCATAATTTTCGGAACCGAGTGCATTAAATTTTCGGAATACTCGTAACCTCGGAATTCGCCAATCGGTCGCGGAAAAATAATGCAAAACTTGTCAACCAATCACGGGAAAAAAGTGAAATTTGTCTATCGGTCGCGGGGAAAAATCATGAATTTCTACGATTATTCGCGGAAAAAAAACTCGTAATTCGGTCACGCTAAAATTCACGAAATTCGCAAGGCGTTCGCGGGAGTTGATCGTAGTTTCAAAATGTAAAATTTTCCGGAAAATGGGGAAATTTTTTGGACGGGAGCATCCCGCCCACGATATTCTTTTGGACGGGATTTCACAATTTTGGGCGCGAATCCCGCCATCTCGCCCTGAAATTCAAGCCCTGATACATGTAATTTTTTTAATATTCAAAGAAAAACTAAAAAAGTAATCTATATTTAAACACATAATAATCTTGAAGAAGTCCTCTTTAATACTCAAGTTAACTACAAATGCGCACTTCTGAAAGATAGCGTGTGGTTGTGAGTACTGATGCACTGTTCGAAATTATTGTTGATGCGTTGGTCTGGGACCTCTCAAAATACGAGGCACTGAAGTCTGTTCATAAAACTATTTTCCCTTGCTCAACGGTGCGAAACTTTCTGACGCATTTTTCTGGCTTATTTTTAAGCATAAAATCATGATACTTTCAAGCACGAGTATCGATGTGATTTATAATCGGACCTTTTTTTTTTTTTTTTTTTTTTTGCTATAAATGAATTACATGTTGTGTTATAAGCAACTAGTATTTCAGAACGATAGTTGTCTCAGTAGGTGCATTTGTAATTATGTAATACGTAGCACCTATAATTGTCATATGATCCGCCCGTCTGTCTGTTCGTCTATTCGCAAATAACAGCGCAAAAACTACCCAATCGAATGGTTTGAAATTTAATATATATAATCACTGCAGAATATATACGAGTCATTTTTAATTTTATAGAAGAAAAATTAAAATTTTAAAAGATAATAAAAGCTGTTTTCATTCAATTAAATTTTATCATACGTAATTAATTCAATGGTATCCCATGATAGGTAATGGTTCTAGGTTGCCATGGTGATTATGTCATACTTATGATGGAGTCAAATTATTGCGTATTACTGAATGTAGTTTATACAATCGTAATAAGTTTTGTAATCATACATTTTTGCATTCGAGTGCAACAGCTATTGTTCCAAGATCTAAATATTTATAAAGCTAATTACAGTACGAGCGGCGTGTCGCTGTAAAGCGAAGGTAGGGTTGAGACGTTCACCACGGGGCCTCCACACACGAACACGATTGTCATCGCTGCTCAAATTGAATATAGACTCGTCGCTGAAGACGACCTGTTTCCATTCCGTTGCAGTCCAATCCCGTCGTGAGCGACACCACTCCAAACGGAGGCGTCGGTGGGTGGGTGTCATTGGCAGCACACGTAATGTGCGCCGCGATACCAGATGTCCTTCAGCCAGGCGCCTTGCGGTGGTTCGGGAATACACAGGGGCCCTTAGTGAAAGTGCTGTCTGTGTCTGGATAGCGGCCAATGAGGCAGTTGGCTCTACGCGTGCGTTTCGTATCATGTGACGGTCTTCTCGACGGCTGATCTGTCGAGGGCGTCTCGATCCTGGTCGCCGTGTAAATGGCGTATCTTCAGTCCACTGGTCCCAACGCCTCCTCACAGTAAAATCAGAACGACCTACTTGACGAGCTATTCGCCGAGCTGACCACCCAGCTTCCATCATCCCGACTATTCTTCCCCTCTCGAACTCTGACAGCTGCACATATTGTCTTCGATGGCTGCGTAACGGCATGTCTACCTCAACGTTTCATTTGCAAAAGAAAAGGTGCACTTAGACAAGTTCTGCTTACCAGTTTTGTACTCCAAGGAGAACGAAGTTCAACGCCCTCTAGTTGCATTACGCAATGCGCAATTATGCTGCATTTCTAATCATTTGCATTAGAAGTTGAAGGTACATATCTGCCAGATATACATATATTACCTTAATATTATATATTATTTATATATTACATACACAAAATACATATACGATATACATATATTTTGAAGGTACATATCTGCCTGATATGTACCTTCATGCCAAGTTTCGTTACGATCCCACAATTATTTCTTGGTGCGCAAATTTTTATGGCAATGAGTGTAATATCAAGTCAATGGTCTGGTCGATTGTGCAAGTGAAGCTGAATAGGGGCTGTAAAGAGTTAAGGTTATCAACTTTTTAGCAATTCTGGACTCACTACCAATCTTCCGATATCAGAAGTTATCGTTCCTCGAATCTCCATCCCCCCAATAATATTGTCATCAGTGTCTAAATTTTCGTTTTATTTCTAGAATTATTTTCCTTTTTTTTCTTTTTATACGTTTCAATGCGATATACAGGTATGGTTGTACATTTTTTATTCGCATATTTTATTGATTTAAATAAGGAGGAGAAATTCATAAAATATCACTTTTATATAAGAAATAACTCTATATTAAATAACATTTTAAAGATATAGTTATTGTTTAAAAGTTTTTAATAATGACTCTTTGTTACTTTATAATGCATTGAATAGTAGTATTGTCTTCTTGCACTTCGCCCTTGCAAGGGGCTAAACAGAACATTTTGTAAACAAAACAGGTGGACAAAATTCTTCCACATCTTTTACTAGCAAAAATATCAAGTATCATATGGAATCTGGTTTCTCTAACAACGATTCATATATCAATATGGCTGGAGAATATTAATGATGAACGTTGGGTTATTCCATGATTTGAAATGAAATGTTTTATAAACATTGAATATGGTTTTAATAATAACTTTGTATTTTCATAAAAAGAAGAAACCAGACTTTAAAAAATTACGATTACAAATGTAAAGAAAAAGATACCAAAAAAGTAAATTTTGGTTTGATAAAAATTGATAATGATATCAAATCACAACACCCCCTCCCTCTACAGGTATCTTCTGATGTCAAGTGCCAGACCCCCCCCCACACACACACACACACATACACTACCCCCTAAAGCTATATGTTATATATGTACACTGTACAGCCCACTAGCCTTCTTCTACGTGAAAATTATGGTAGGCTAATATTACCATTTTATTTGTCATTTCTTGATATTATAACGCGAGAAGGGTGCGCAGTACGTTAAAATAACAGAATATTTACAAGCACGAAGCAAACCTATAGGGAAGGGGTATTTAATGATACATTCTCTTATTTTGGAGCACTGGCATCCAGCCCGAGTGGAAATGTAACAAATCGACCAATGCATTGATAGCAGCGTATTTCTGCAAATGCAAAGAGGGACCGTTACTAATATTTCAACAAGTTGCTAGCATTTGTTTTTTATAACTCAAAAAGCGCATCTTCGATTTTAACGAATATTTGTTTCTTAAAACTTAAAAGTACATACTTTGAGCACTATTCCGTAATTTTTTGGTTGGTGTAATTATAAAATTACTACATTAATAATTTTTTCAAAAAATGTTTTTGTTATGTTTCTATGTTAAAATTTGTGTAAAAATATTAAAAAAATATATGATGTGAACTAATATATCCTTCAATAATTGACGTTGGTTTCATTCTTTTAACTTTTGTACTTTTTGAGAAAAACGTATTTGAAAAATAGTGGCGTCGGCACAAACTTCCCCGATTATCTCAAGGGCAGTTCAAGGTCAGGTGCTAAAAACTCTCTATATTGTATTCTCATGGTGAGCCTTATTACCAGACATGTTATTTCAAACATCGGCCGTGGGGGGGGGGGGGGGGCATTTCGCCATGCTTATTGGGCTAGACCCTTTTCTAACACGATTGTATCTTAAAATCTTCTTTGGCACAGATAGTATTAGCTTATAATTCTTTAATGTTTTAATATATATCTGAACTTCTGACATTGAATCGTACAGATGAACTGAGAAACATAAAAGCTTTTGCTAAGCTTGCTAACATTTTTTTAAATTTCATTCCATATAACATTTAGATAGTATTATATCTTAGAAGTGTACATTCTAAACATGATATACATAAATGAAATGTAATATTTCAATAATTATAATTCCATGTCTGGAATGTTGAAACAAAAATCATTAAAATTTTGTAACTTTCTTAAGTAAATAAATAATATTTTAAAACAATAATCGATTCCTGGATTATTTTTTTCTTGCAGAGAAAATATCATTCAGCATCACAAACACCCATAAACAAAATAATTGAACTAGCTTAATCTTGTTACATTATTGCATTAAGATAATACAGCTCCAAGTATGCATCTTCAATTCATTTCATTTGTATTTGGACTTGCACTTAGCTTTATTTCAGTGTAGTACAATTGAAAAAGAACAATGGTTGATATTTTAATAAATTTGCATATTAATAAAGAAAATTAAAACTGTAAAAGATTAAATTTTGAGTGAATATTGTATTATTCAAAATATTAGAATACTAAAATAGGTAGTTCAAATAATTCTAATACTTATGAATTTTCCTGATTGGTTCAGATGGCTGCATAAATTAAGCATGAAATTAGCTTCTTTGGGACTTCTTCTTAAGTTATAAAAATTCTTTGCATTATCATTGTTTTCATTCTGTGTGAAACATACGTCGTTCATCCAACATAACGGAGTTTACAAAGCATCGTATTATTGGTTTGTGTAAAGAAGGTCGTAATCAGTAATGTACCATCAGTTACTTAAAATGTTCTCCTCTAAGTGTTAGTAGAGCTATAAAGAAGTATTTTAACGGCGAGCATTTTGAAAACAATCATATGAATAGCGACCAAAGCGAAAAACTACTCAGAGAGCTAAAGAGTGTTGCTAAAAAAGACTGTTTTAGAAGGGCAAAATATTTGCATCGAAAGTGGTACGAACACGGTGTTGATGTGAGTAAATCTACAAACTAAGACGTCTCCATAAACTTGGATTTCAATATCGTGTACCTAAAATAAAGCCCGTGATCACTATTAAAGAGAAAAGTGAGAGAGTGAAGTGGTGCAAAAAAAGGCTTTTATGGAGTAGGGATGATTGGAAAAAGATATTGTTTAGTGATGAGAGTTTGTTTTGGGTAACAGGGATGGCAGGGATGTAACATATGGTAATCAAGGTGTTAGTGTTTGGTTAATAAAGGAAGAAGTATATGGCAAGGACTACATGAAACGATCAGTGGATTTTGCAGCCAGTGTAATGGTATGGACTTGTATGACTCCAGATGATCCTGGAAGGCTATGCATCGTTAAGGAAAGGATTAATTCTGAGATATATAAAGAACTTTTTGAGCATTTCATGATACCATCGTCGGAAGATCAGTGTGGTGAAGATTTTATCTTCCAATATGATTTAGTATCTTCACACAAGTCAGTGTCCACCAAGAACTGGCTTAGCCAAAACTAAATTAATGTAAGAAAGAGCATGGAACATTGGGATTAATTTTTAATGTGTTTTTAGCACAGTTTTTATTGATGTGTACGCTGATGAGTATCATAAGAGTTTTTAATAATTAAATTAATGTACTTCCCTGACCGGCTATTTCGACGGATTTAAATGCAATGGAGAATTTGTGGGGAATAATAATGAAAAGACTGCAAGATATTGAGCCAAAAACAGAAGTTGAACTTCTTTACAGCATAAAGTCGACACGGTCATGTATAGCAGGAAATTATTGTGAACCACTTGTAGTTAGCTTGGCAAAAAGAGTTTGTGCTGTCATAAAACGTAAAGATGATGATACAAAATATTAAAGAATACCGATTTTACCCCCTTTTTTTAAACATGTATTATTTACAATGCATTATTCTAATATTTTGACACAGGTAAATTGTTATTATAATATTTTGATTTATTCCAAATGTGAGTAATTATTTAAATTTTTGTTTTATGTCCTTTTATTTTTATGGTAAAAGATTCTACAAAATATGTAGACAATTAAAAATGTATCTATGCGAGACTTCAATTCTAAAGATATATATATATATATATATATATATATATATATATATACATATATTATGTGTTCCCATGACAACATGATGAATTAAATTTCAATAAAAATAATAAAGAGCTTGTACAAGTTCATGGAGGCCACAAACTTTTAATTCAAATAGCCAGTGATATTAAAAGAGAAATAAAACTTAAAAATGAATAAATTATTGCATGAGAAATGCATTTAATTATGTAAATTACGTCATATTTTAAAATGATGCATTTAAAACGAATTTTATTCTGGAGAATTTTAATAAGACATCACATGGAATAAAAGTTTTGCAGCTTTCAAATTTATTTGTATATTACTAGGGGGCTCTGCCCCCTACGAGCAACACTAGCCAACTCCCGTTCAGGCACACCAACATCCAAAAAGCACGCTAATTTGACCGGCTTTAAAAATATTGAATTAAAATTTAAAACAAAAACAGTAGCGATCTCTCTGTAAACGGGTTTCTATTCGTTTTCCTTAGATTGAGGATTTTTAAGACCAAATCTGCTGCTGTTAAGAGATAGAATGGCTGTTTTCGTATTTAATTAAAAAAAAATAGTTAAACATTTGAAAATAAGCTAATGTAAAATGAATTAAGTAAACAGTGTCATTGTCTCCCGGCATTTTTAAACAGCGCTATAAGATAGTTCTTTTAAATAATTCATTTTAAATGTATTGTTTTATATCTGACGTAATTTACACCAAAATTTTATTTCTCTTATTAGTATTCATGTGAAAATACTTTTGTTGTTAGAAGGAAATATTATCTGCGCTGTCTTCGAATTCACGATATAATAGTTAAAAAGATCAACTCAGGATATTAAATAAAAGACTCGAGTAAATATATTTTTTTAATTTAAATTGTTTAGCCATATTTTTTTGGCCATTTTAAATATGACGTAATTTCCCCCATTTACAAGTTTTAACGCATAATAATGATTTTTTTATTTTAACATTCATTTATTTTGAAATTCAAGTGTAAATATGGTTCATGTTCTTATGACGTAATTTTCATGCTTTTAACATGTAATCATTTAATTCTAATTTTAGAGGTTTTTTTTCTGTTTATAATGGCCACGTGTAAATAAATTTTTAATTTGGAGGAAATATTATTCTTTGCACTGTTTTAAAAATTGGCAACAATTTAAAATAATATGCTTTTCTAAAATATGTAAAAAATATCTCTGGAAATACTGAAAATTTGAATTTAAAATGTAAATAAATACTTAAAAAATGAATCAAATAAAAAAGATAAATGCAGTCTGCACACCTATAACTTCTCATGTATAAAATGATCTAAGAATGATTAAAATCCTATGTATAGTTTTTGCTCTTATAAAACTTTTTTAATGGAACAACTTTGACTAATTTTAACATTAAATATATCTTAAAATAAGTATTCGATTTGAAAACTGTCTGCATCAGCGTGTTTATCGAGCATTTCTCTATAATACCACCGATTTTCATATTTTTGTATGAAACAGTTTTTTTAATATTAACGAAGAAAGAACATGCTTCAACATTCAAATTGGATGCCGATCTACCGGGAATATCAACGCAGATTTTCATTGGTCCATTTCCAAATCAAAACTTTTTTTTATATGTAGAAGGACATCACTTGATGCAGCATAAATACTGGTAAATGTATACGCAAAACCCTTTAAATTAAAATTCGATAAATACATACTAGAAAATACGGATATTCCTAATAATTAATATAGGCAATATGCAATGTAAAAATAAGAAAAAAAATATGCATGATGGTGTATCAAAATAGAGAAAAGAATTCACGAATAAGCCATACCTGTTCCTGAAAATATCCAAAACTCGATGAAAACATACAATATAAGCGCAAACACAATGGTTTTCAATGCCGTGGTTCTAAAAGCTATTCCAAGCAGACGGAGTTATTTAACCTCGAACCGAAAGGAAGAATATTGTCCATAGCGTCCTTATAAAAGTCAGAAAGATAGCGACATTTTCAACGTACCATTTTATAAAGGCTGATTTTCAAATGTGTAATTTATCTTACTTATCAACACCACAGACATCAATTGTTATGGCAATGGATAAGGATAGGGGAAAATGAAAGAAAAATGCCCCATTCAAACGGAGAAGCATGACAACCCGATTACATAAAATAGCCGCTTCGATCATGATAATATCATTTAAGCTTCCGGAACCTGGTAATATTTTTTAAACAGGCCACATTACTATATTTTCAGAGGCTGCAAAGTCTGAACGGGGGTTGGCGGGCGTAGCTCGCAAGGGGATGAGCCCCCTAGTATATGTATTATTTCTGAGCGTGTTTAATAAGTTAAAAATTTAAAGGTATTCAAAATAAATTCTAGCCATTTTTTCTGCCTCTCCTTTTATTCTGGTTAGAATCGAATTAACAAATTAAGTAATTCATGATTTATTTCAAAATTATTTATAGTATTTTTCTACTTATTTCCAGAACCCAAGTGAAAAATGCCATGAAGATAATGCTAAGAAAAATGTTCATAAATAATACCTCTCCTGCGAGTAACCTTTAACATAAAAAAATAATAAAATGTAAAAAATACAATGACCTAGATAATTATCACTGTGATGAACTGCGTAAATTGCTATTTCTCGTCTTTTTCTTTAGTAAACAATAGTCTTTTTCTTTATAAAAAATAGCTGTCGAGAATTATATTGATTGGATAAAAATATCATGCATTTTTATTTTTATAGAAATATAAAGTAGACTTACAATTTTCTAATAGCAGTGTAATACTTTAAGAGATGTTTAGTTAATTATAAATGTTACATAGTATATTTAGTCTAAGTACTTATAAAGTAATATTCATTTTAAAATTTATATATGATATTGAAAGGGGACATTTTTACATATAATATTGCTTATATTTTGGTAATATTTTGTAGATAAGAATTGTTATGTAAGGCGTTTTACTCGGGTATTTAAACAGCTAACTATTTCTGAAAACTATTATGTTTTTTAGTAAAACATTAAGCAAAATATTCTAAAATATACATATTGTTCACAAGTAAATGAATGGTCGAAATTTAAGCAAGCACATTAAACGAAATATATTATATAAAAATAGGCAAATGTGCTTTTTATACAGATAGTAATAATGTAGCACATGGTAATAGAAAGATATATAATCATAGATTACTGAAAGATTCTCTTATATGTTTGAAAATTTCATTGTGATTTCATAAGAAAGACAAGATACATAAAATTCATTTAGGATAGATTGGGTGAAGATTCCGTAGTTTTTAACTTAATTGTTTTAAAAATCGTCTGTTGTTTATATTTGTTATTAATGGATTTCTTGTTAAAGTTTAGACTCTTTTGTGTCAAAACTTATTTTATTTTACACATTCTATAAAAAGCATCGAAAATTTTGCTTTTGTGAAAACTTGCATTTCAGCATCTTACCCATAAATAGGTATGGGTAAGATGGTCAACTATCTACGAGTAAGATGCCTTATGAAGTTCAATGTAAACAATAATTTTTGTGAAGCAGTTTAAAACATAATGGGAAGAATAAAAGTAACATTAATATTTTAGACATACTAAAATTGTTAACTTACTTAATATTAGGAAATTACAAAAATATGAATGTAACAAACGTTGGCTATATAATAAAAAAACAAACTAACACTTATTTGTTATATAATTATTCATGTTATGTTAATATATTTGTTTGTATAATATTTATTTAATGTATTATGTTCTACTTAACATTTAAAAGAATCATGGCCTTTAAGTATGACTATTTTTAAACATTATAACAAGTTTAACTACGTTAAAGCCACTGTGATAAAGCGCTTTAGAATCAAACTTTTTTGTTAATGTTTTTCATATGCCCCTTTGACTTTTTCGCAATATCTAAGTCTGACACAAACTGCACATTTGTTTAGGAATTTTGAGCAGCTTTTATATAACCAACAGTTTCACTGAATGCACTTGATCCCATCACAATTTCCCGAGGTTTTGTCGTACTCTGCTAAACACCATGAACAGTCATTCGCATTCGTTTTAAAAAAAAAATCCTCATCTACTGAATCTTAGGAGGGAATTTAATAATCATCCATATCATCGTCAGTTGAAGAAGCTCTTTGATTTTTATCCAATTCCTTTTCAGAAAGGTTTGAGATAGCTGGAAATTCGCTGTTGTTATTATCACACTGATTTTGTTTAGCTTTTATAGGCATTTAAAATTATTTTTTTTTTAATTACGTCATATTTAAAACGATACATTTAAAATGTCTAATTTAAAATAAATTTCTTATAGCGTCTTTATGAAATTTCTTACTTAGCCATTGAATACAACCTAATTTTAAATTGTTGGGTTGATCTTATTTAATCAATCACGAAAGTAGCAGTTAGCTGTCTCGACAGCAATTGATTCTGTCTTAAAGTCCCTCACCCAAAGAGAAATGAATCCAAAACTGATTACAGAAGATTGCCACTAGTCGTTTAATTACGATTTAATCTTCCGTAAACTTTTCGAAGCAGATAAAATTAGCGTGTTTTTAGAGTCTGCGATGCTTGGAAGGAGGTTGGTGAACATAGATCGTAGGGGGCTTAAGCCCCTATTTATCTAAAAATGTATAATATACTACCAATATTTACATTTATTAAAATTATTCATAACTGCATTTAACATAAAAATTTTAACGATTAAAATTAACAATTATTAAACAATTATTTATAAGACCAATAAAGTTTATTTATAAGGCAGGATACATATAGAAACCTTTCAAATTGTGTTCACCTTAGATTTTAATGTTTCTTTATGTCATTTTGAACATTTAGAAAATTTATAATTTTAATCATTGATTTTTTTTAATCTGTTGATTAAAATCACGATTTAACCACTTATTTAAATTGTCTGATTAAAATCGTTGACAAGTTAGTTAATAGCCAAGAGTACTGACAATGAAACAATGAAGAAAGAATTAACAATGAAGAAAGAACCAGGCATTTGATCGCGACGGAAAATAACCGGCATCTTACCCCCAAGGGAAAACAACCGGCATCTTACCCCCAAACATTTTCATCGACTCACCCCAAAGTATTGGGCAAGACGCCATTGCCCCCCCACTGACGTGAAGAAGCAGGAACCTGCAACCATTTATGCTTTGCAGAAAGGCCGGGTACCAGTACTCTCGAAAAATATCAGACTTATTTCTCTAGTTTTTAAACTAAGACTTATATAGGCAAATAATGAAGTCACGTAAAATATTTTGGACACTTACCAGATGTGTTACGACGAAATAGCAATAAAAAAGTACCATTTAAACATTTTTTTTTAAGAACGCAAATGGATATTAAAGTATTACTAGGGAACCCTCTTCCTTACAACTGAGCAACGTTCCCTATATCACCTGCGCAAACGAAAACTACGTGATACGGCATCTTGTACAACACGGCATCTCACCTCAAGTTACCTATTATTGTACATTTTACAGACAAATTATATATTATTATGTTTCACAAACACATTAAATGTTTTCTCATTTTACATTTTCCCATTAACAAATTAGAAGCTGTTATATTATCGGAATTCAGCAGGTGCCTTGATTATCAAACTTTCATCTATTTTCTCTTTATGCGTAAACTTTCTTAAAGAATTCTTAAACAATCTTCATAAACATATAGCAATTTATTCAAATGCGCATACTTACATTTATAAACTTACTCGTAAAATTTTCGTTTACTTTAATGAAACAAACTCATAAAAATTATTAACGAAGTTAGTAACCCTACAAGAATTCACCCATATCTAAAGGCTGTCTTCTGTTTTATTATTCACTTGAAAATATTTTTCGAATAATATGATTTTGTCAGAATAATATGATTTTGTCAGAATTACTGGAGTAAAGCTGCATTAAAACAATAAAAGTTTTACAGCTAATGCAATCTTGCGAAAATCCTCTCAGATAAAGTCTTAGAAGATCTGATCTGAATTAAACAACATCATTTTGAAATTCTAAATCTTTTTTTGCGAAAGAAAAGTCGTATTTTTTCTCTCAAAAAAGTCTTTTTTGATAAAAACTGGACATATGTAGTTTATTAAATAACTAATTCAAATATTCAAGAAGACTCTCATTAATGACAGGTACCAATAAATGTGACCCGATGCACTACAATATACTGAAGAGAATTTCTGCTTTAATGATTGTTGTATGATTGTTTCAACTAAGAAGAAACATTAGCTGCGCTTACGATACAACACTAACTGTCGGTATTCTTGCGGCAATTTATTTTTAGGGTTCCGTACTTAAAAAGTAAAAACGAAACCATTATAAGATCATTCGTTTGTCTCTCTGGCCGTTCATCTGTCACAGTCGTTTTTCTCGTACACTAAGGAACATGGAAAGTTCAAATTTGGTGGATGTAATAATGATTAAGTAAAATAATGCTATAAAAAGTAATAAAATATCTTTAGTAAGATTGATGATCGTTTCGACCAACCAACGGCGACATTTTCAAAATCATTCACGATAGAAAATATTTTCACATCATTTAAAAACAATAAAACATAGTAAACAATGTCACAAGACATGATGCATAATGAAAAACATTGCAAACATAAAGTTGAATTAAAATTAAACTAGCTATTTGTGATCGTGGATTAATTTTCATATAATCATATGCACGCTCACAAGTAGCTAATTTAATTTTAATTTAACTTTATGTTTGCAATGTTTTTCATTATGCATCATGTCTCGTGACATTGTTTACTATGTTTATTGTTTTTAAATTATGTGAAAATATTTTCTATCGGGAATGATTTTGAGAATGTCGCCGCTGGTGCGACGAAACGATCGTCATTCTTAATAAAGATATTTTATCACTTTTTATAGCATCATTTTACTTAATCTGTTTATAAGTGATTATTATACACGTTTTTGTAATAAAGATTATTGACCCACATATTTATAGACTTTGAACCAATCACAAAAACAGTTAGGAAAATACAAGGGGATTAATTAATTTACTTGAAAAAAAAAGAAAATTGTTTTTTTATCACGTAGGGTAACGCTGAAACTGAAAAAGACATTTGTTTTAATTTTAGGTATTAAATTTTCCGAGATATCATCGAAAATGTAATGAAAAATTAATTTTCCCACCCTCCGCTTCCAAATCTACTGAAACTAAAATCACGAAAAAAATTATGGGAGTAAAAGTTTATTTAAACCTTGCAAGAAAACTATAGTGATCAACATAGGCGCATAGTATTTGAGAAAATCGCATTTTCTTTTACACACAAATTTCTCATTGCGAGCGCTCAGCTATGGAGATGAGGGACGCTCGGCGAACCTATCGCTGCGGGAGTATAAAACGATTGTTTATAATAATTTTCGAAAAAAAGTATCGGTAATTGGCGGAGATATTAACCTTTAAACACACTGACGGTTTGGTCATACATAAATACGCGTTCGGAGGCGTACTGTACAAGTCATCGGATTTTAAAGCCTAGGTAACAACTTATTATTCTTTTAGTGACGATTTTTTTTAACCATTTGGAAAAATGGTTATTGTCCTCTGCCAGGGTAGGAAATCAAAAACATATCTGAGGCGTTTTATTGGTTGAATCCCGCATTTTATTCGTTTTCTGATTGGTCTATCAGTAATCTGTATTTTCCCTTTACTTTCAACAGAGATGGATACTTCTGTTGCCACTATGACAAAAAAGTAATAAAAACTACAAAAAAAAAAAATAATAACTCAGAAACAAATTGAGATACAGCTTTCAAACAAATTGCATTTTTAAAAGTACATTTTTTTTTCTATACGACGGTGTAAAAAGTAATATTGTGGGATGTTTAGAAGTTTAAGAATAAAATTTCATTTAAAATTGGTGCCTAATGGAAAGACCTTTTTCCGAACAGCCATTGAAATGCTTGGATAATACGTAAGTATCCGGTGGATAATACGTAAGTTTCAGGAAATCTGACGAGTCGCAGACGATTTTTGTCGCTTGCAATTTTTGCGTGTACTAACACTATTAATGTTTAATTTATGGCGTTCATATTGTATGATCAACTCCATGCGATTTTTTATGTATTAAATTTTAGCCTTTAAAAAAATCATTTCCCAAATGGTCGTTGTAATTTGTTAAATTGCCCTTTTTTTTAATATTGTAGTTACTAATAACTATATATTTATTGCGCGGAAACCTCCGTGCGTGCGTGATACTCGCAATTCACTGATCATTTCTTATTAAATAAGTAGCATATAGCTGTTTATGCATTTCCTAAAAAAAGCGTAGTGTTATTGGTAATAGATTTCGAATTATTGAATTTTACATTTCCTATTAGTTTTGATGGCCCAGAATCTAAACAACATTTGAGAGGGATTTAAAATCTAGATTTTGCTTATAAATTGACAAGAAAGCATTACGTAGAGTGGTATTCGCCTGCGCTGATTGTAACAGAAATGAAAGACACGAAAGTTTCTATTTTTAAATCTTTAATAGTTAAATTAGTTATTAATAATTATTATTTAAATAAATATTTTTGATTTAATCCAAAATACGCATGGAAGATTTTGTATTGTATTTGTGAATTTACAAATATTCATATAAAACAAAAAGGAATGAAATTCTTAGACTATTCTTTATTATACATTTAAATAATTTATTCTTCTCTTTACACAAGTAAATCTCAACTCAATCTCAATTTAAACTAAGCATTATGAACATTTTTTTTTAATAATATTATAATATTTTAAACATATTTTTAAAATGTAGAAAACCAATTGAAGCAAAATAAAGAACTCTAGCAATGAATGATTTCAAGAGAAGAAATGGATAATTTTATTTTTTATTGTAGATATTTGAACTAAAGCTATTAGCCTGCATATTTTTTTATTTATTTATTAAGTAAGTTTTTTGAACATGCACCTATATATAAGATATCATATTTACGATAAAAATATGTATTTACTAATTTTTTTAATAAACTTAATAAAGTATCACATTTATTTAGATATTAGACGAGCTTCACCAGTTTCGCTGGGCGTACCGTTTAAAACACAAATCTTGAATTAAATGCAGTTGGGGTTGGTGGCTGAAGTGCTTTCGGCAGCGTACATCCACACGGGCTATTCCCTATATAATATCGAATGAAACGAAACTTGAATTATTACGATTTTTATTATTTTAAGAGAAATGAAATACAAATTCTTGGCATTGTCGTTTACGTTGCTACAGGAACCAATTTGAATATCTTGCAGATCGAATTTTACCACCTGAGTGGCAATATTTACGGGGAATTCCTTTCTCGTCAGGAAAAAAAGCAAAAATATCGTATAAAAATTCAATAAAAATTACAAAATGAAACAGAACAAAATTTACTATATTTGGATAAAAGACTGATACCGGATTCTTTTTACAGATATCAAAAAGTCGCCACGAAACTCAAGGAAACTCTTGAAATCGCATTAAAAAATTGCGAATAAAGACAAAAGTTCAAGTATAACAATAAATTGATAATTTTAATGATTAGTAAATGTTGAACTGAAAAATCCACTGCCTGATTATGTCCAAGTTATTATCCAAGTGTGGATTAATTGACAAGTCTCCCTTAAACTTATTGGAGAACGTCTCAAATTTAATTTTCCCTGGGAAAGTTTTCACTAACTGTAAAAGTTAATATAATACATTCCAAAAAATGTATTATTAATGCATATACTCAACTTCATAATAAACAATGAAAAACTTGCTGTAAAAATAGCTCATTACCTGAATTCAAAATCAGCAAGCTTTATAACAAATAGCAATTATTATCGCCTTTTAAACATATTTTAATGTTACGTTAAAGGTTTTTAAAAATATTATTGAAATAATGTACAATGTAATAATTTAGATTAATTACATTTATCTAATACTTTATACTCAACGGAAAACATTATGCTCTAAAGCTGCTAAAGCGCTAACTAAAGAAGTGTAATTAACTAAACTATTTTAATATGTTACTAGTTAATAAGGACCTATAATTCAAGAATTATTATCCATTTGCAAAATTTTATAGTTATTAAAGATTGTTAGAAAAAAAATTCCTTCCTTGTATCAATTAACAAGTTACTAATTAAATAATAATCCATAATAATTGATGTGAACAAATCAGATTAAATGGGGGGGTATTTTTTCTTGAACAAGAAATTTCCAACTAGTTACATCAATTTCGCTAGACAAACTTAAATTTCTTTTGCATGATAAAAGGTATAAATTTGCATTTTTTGGAAATAAATGTTTCTTCTGTATGTCCCTGTAATTTGTACAATGAATGCTGTGCTCACCATATAATATTGTAAGCATTTTTTAGTGCACCAGAATGATATATATTAATTTGAATATGTTTGAGAATAGAGTAAGATCATTAACATACATTGAAAACGATTATTCTCCCATAGATTTTAACGAATCGGAATCGTTTATACTATAAATGTTAAACAATTCATTTGCAATAATGAACATTCCATGGTATACCTTAATAACCTATATCAATTTCATGGCAACCTAAGTATATTTATGTTAGTTAGAGCACGGAGAGATAGACAGATTGGCAAACCGAAATCACAAACATATTTCAACTATGCTGAAAAACCTAAGGAAAAATCTTGAAAGATATTCTGTTCATACTTTAATTTTAAACAACTTTTTACCCGGCTGCCAAGAAGGGTTATGTGTTTCTCTCGTATCTGGGTATGTGTATTTCTTTATACCCTCGAAACATCCCAACGGCTGAATGGATTTTAATGAATGAGATCTCTATCGATCCGTCCGATGGTTATAGGCTATGTTATGTTTTCATAAATTCAAAATGGCGACTGTAAAATACAAAATGGTGGTAGAGACGAAAAAAAAATTTTACGCACCATATTGAGTGGCATATCACTGGACAGGTCTTTCACAATGAAGACAATGTTTCATTGCCTATTTTACAGTCAGAAGTTCCGTTTAAATATTACACAATATGGAAGTTGTGTAGGTAGAATCTCTAACTTTACTCCAACTCTAACCTTCATAGACATCTATAGGCCTCATCAAAACAGTGTTTATAGATAGGAACTAACAATTAAACACAACTTAAAAGTCATCAGTACAAGGAAATAAAAAAATAGTTAAATAATTTAAAAGAAAAAAGTTCCACATTGATGAGAAATAATTAATTAGTTCGATTTTTACGGAATCGGGTTTTTTGAATTTTTAAATTTAATTTTCACTTGTTAAGATATGGATACAAAAGTTCAATCTATGACGAAATGCACATCGATTGTAAATAAATATTTCTTGTATTAATTGAAAAAGAGAAGAAAAGGTTTATTTATTTATTTATTTATTTATTTATTTATTTATTTATTTATTTTTTATTTTATTTTATTTTTATTTTTATTTTTTTTTTGCAGATGGAGAAAATTATTGGTAAGTTTCTATGGAAATAATTTCATTAAAGTGTTCAAAAGTCTATTTTCCAAAAAGTAAAAAAATAAAACTCTCTGTTTCGGGTTTTTTGGTTATTTAATTTATATGTAATAATAAAATTCTTCAGAAAACAATTTCATTATTATGTGAAAATAAAAATATAAATTAACTATTTTTATAAGCAATAAAATAAGAAATATTAGATTATTTTCAAATCAGGTTATTCCATGAAAAGAAATATCGGATAAAAATATTATTTTATACAAGGATTTATTTTAAAATTCTATCTGCATTGATCGAAATGTCCAAATATTTAAATTTGTTTTTTATTCTAAAAATGCACTATTTTAAATTCAGTAATTTTAAGTTTATCGCTAAACAAAACCAACAGGCTTATGAAAATTTTAATTCGTTATACTATAATAAAATTACATTAAATGAATTTTCCATAAATGTGTTTTTCAGCGAAGAAAATACCCTTTTGATTATTACTTTAATTGCTTTCTCCTTGAAAATATTTTCTAGTTTCTAGAAATAATTTAATTTCAGTTAAACTAAATATAAGTAATTTCAGTAATTAAACTATTAAACGGTATTTATTTATTTTTCTTATTATATTCTGTTTAGATAGCCATTAGAGTGTAGTGCAAATAACAATTGAATAAACTCAGAAATCACATTTAAATATATTTTAATCTTTAGCAATGGATAACAATATCAGATATACAACTTTATTCAGATTTATTAAAAACGCAATTTATTTTGAAAAATAAGCTAATATTGTTGACATGCGATGATCTTCAGTCTTAATACATTTAGAATTAGTGTCAAGATTAGAGCTCATATTTTTTGCGTGTATTTCCTAGAGCTTAATAAATATTCCATGCAAAGAACTCACTTAACCAAAATTAAAAGTTGTACATCTTCCCTGAAAGAATTATTGCATTGAGAAGATACGCCAGATGTTCTGATTCCCACAAACTCTCTGTCTATGTTTTTAAAAAGGATTCAGCCTGTAATTTAATTATGAGCTTGTCACAAATGCACATAATATTTAAAAAAAGAAATAGGAAAATTATGACGGACAATGAAGGAAAAATGTTTAAGAATAATTAAAAAATTAACGTAAATTTCCGAGTAACATTTAAAAGGATGTTTTGTATCTTTTCTATGGATAGAATGAACTCTTTGAGAATCGAGAAACTTTTTGATAATCTTTAGTCCTAAGAAAATGACTGCGAAAACGACAGTATTACAGTTCACATATTTAAATGACTCATATATTTTAAGTCATATATCTTTTTTGTAGAATAATGAAAAAAAAGTTATATTAATTTTCTAGGTTGATCATTGAAAAAGATTTTTCGAAAGTTAAAAAATACAAGAAAGAAAATAGCGTGTAAATTATAGATTATGAAATACTTTACAACACATTCAGAAGAGTGAAACGAAGCATCACAGTTTAATAAAATAAAAGAGGATTCCTAAGTAAGAAATTTGGAAAAAACATAAAGCATTTAAAACCGAATTTCTGAAATTACCACCAATAGTTAGAAATGCATTCAAATTTTTTGTGCAGAAAGTGTTGAATTCAGTGGGTGGATAGGGGTAATATGCAGCAATGAGATATCCCCCAGATGATTTGAAATTTTGTGTTTCCAATTTTCAAAAAGTGTAATCCCCTCCGGAAATCTATAATTCCCCCTCCCTCCCGGAGCCACAGAAATCCCTCTCGGCGAAATGTGTCTGAATTCAACACTATGTGCAGTGTTGTATATGATCTACATATTTGTATATATAGTACATTCTAAACTTTAGTTCAATTAATAAATGCAAAGCCTATTTCGACACTCTCCTTCAACGATTTCCGTCAAATAACGGATATGTACTCAAAAAAAAAATTGTAGACGTGTGTATGATATGCAATATTTATAAACAGAAAATAAATTTCAAAACTTTAATTAAATTTTAAAACTCATACTGCAACTGAAAACGCACTTGTAGTAATTATTGCTCATAGACAATGCTGTAACTGAACTAGTTTGTGTATCTCTATATATAATCGAAAATGCAAATCATATTCTACAGTGAGCAAGAGCATCTTGTAGCAAAACTCAGTGCTGTACATTTGAAATTGAGTATTACTAAATACATTCTGCGTAAAAAGTATCCGGAATTTATCATTTAAAAGATACCCGTAAAAGATAACATGGCAAATAAATTTTCCTGTAAACTTGTACCACTGTATAGAGTTATAAAGCGGATTTTGAATGTCATTTGTGACTTAGTATGCTGATATCAGCTGTTTTTTAGTCGTTACTTTTGAGTACTTTGCAATTTGTGACGATAAAAATATTAGATGAACAAAGACTTTGCTTAAATTTTGTGTTTCAAAGAAAATTTCTTGTGCCGAACATTTTAAAAATCACAGAAATTTCGTGGAGATTTTCCACCATGATACTGCATCACCGCACGCAGTTTTTGTTGTGGCCAAAAATGCAGCGAATATCCTATACCAAGCATCGTACTCTTCTCATATGGTCCCGTGTGATTTTCTCCTGTTCACGAATCTAAAATTACCACTTCGAAGAAGGCGTTTGGAGTTAATTGAGGACATACAAGAAAATTCGCTGGGAGAGCTGGATACCACACCTCAATCAGTCTACTACAAATGTATGGAGTATTGGGTCAAGCGCACTATAGCTGTATTATGTATATATATATATATATATATATACATACAGGGTGACAATTATTGCACTATATTAAATAAAACGTAAATTATTTAAAAACTACTGAGTGCACAAACTTTATTCAACATGTAGACGTCACTACAGATATTCGGATTTAGGTTATAACAATTTCGATATGGCTGCCATCATTGGCTATGATGTGGCGCAGACGAATAGCAAAATTCTGCATGACTCGCTGAAGTGTCGGAACATCGATGCTGTCGATGACCTCCTGATGGCAGTTTTCAGCTCAGATATGATTTTGGGGTTATGTACACATTGTCTTTAATGTAACCCCACAAAAATTAGTCATATGTGTTCAGATCCAGAGAATATGGCGGCCAAGCGAGTCCCATTCCAGTGGCCTCTTAGTACCCCAGAGCCAGAATGCGGTCCACAAAATGCTGCTCCAGGACATCAAACACTTTCTTAGTCCGATGGGGTCGAGCTCCGTCTTGCATGACAGCATATTGGCGAAATGAAGGTCAGTTTGGATAATGGGGATGAAACCATTTTCTAAAACCTTCACGTATCATTCAGTAGTCACCGTGCCGTCAATGAATATCGAACCGATTATTCCGTGACTGGACATTGCACACCACAAAGTCACCCGTTGAGGGTGGAGAGACTTCTCGATCGCTAAATGCAAATTTTCAATCCCCAAATGCGCCAATTTTGCTTATTGACGAAGTTGCGTACAAGCTACGTGCGCATGCGCATACTAATTCCCATCATACCCTGCGGCCAATTACGAAGTTTGAACTTCATCATGCAAACCGTTCAGAAGTTATGACGGTTTAATTCCATATAGTTCAATAATTGTCACCCTGTATATATATATACATAGTAGTATGTATCTAACAAAAACATAGCTGTGAAAAAAAGGGAGAAAAGTTCTGTAAAGACAATAGCAAGAAAAGAAGTGATATCTAAGTGGGTGCCAAGTTCAAATAAAATTCACTCAAACTTACCTACTGAAGTATTATAGCATTTTTTAAATTGTTTAGAAATAAAAATTATTGATAGCATATTAATAATAAATCTAGAACTTGGCAAGTTTTCACTTACAAGTCATTTATTTTTATTAATGACATTATTATATCTAAACTTGTTATTTCATGTTTGGAAGCCTTCATTTGATTGAGCTCCTTCTCCTTGAAGGATGGTGGGATAAAATATATCCCACCTAATTTTAACTGCAAAATGCCACATTGACACTAGAATTCACGACTAAAAAGTTTAATTTTATTAAATACGTGAAAAGAAGCTTTTACCCATTTTGAAATAAATTTGTTTTTAAATTCTGGTGTGATTGAATAATTTCAGCATGTCACGAATAAAAGCTCTTTGCCAAAGCGATATAAGTAAGCGTACAATGTCAATACTGGAATCTGGAGTATACTGACACAGCTGCGCCATCTGGTGGATGGAGTGAATAATGCAAATACGCGGGTTTTCAGTATGACGTCATATATGACAGAATATTTACCATCTGCGCATCTCTTGCGCATATTTTCTGATTCTTTACTTACTCACAGAAGATGAATCTTGTTTGCCAGATATAATGCAAAATATTTTTATTACAGTTTGTTTTGATAAAATTATGCACATTAAAAAAAAAAAAAATCGCAATATCATTTTAATTTCGGGAGAAAAGCATTAATGCTTACGAAAGCATTACTGCCTTTAGCCCTTAAACTAAAATGACATTGCGACTTTTTTTAAAATACACATATTTTTATCAAAACAAGCTGTAACAAAAATATTTTGCATTATATCTGGCAAACAAGAATCATCTTCTGTGAGTAAGTAACAATCTGAAATTCGTAATAGAATTTTTAACAGGGATTCTCTAAATGGCTTTGTCTGCTTCAAGAAAAAAAAAATCGAATCTGGCGATTTTAGGAAAATTTTTGCAGTTATTGCCTGGACTCGCAAAATATTTAAACAAATACTAAATTAACAATACTTGCTCGTTTAATAGCACAACATTTAATGCAAGCATTTTAAATTAAAGTGATTCTGAATATAAAATAAAATGAATTTTAAATTAAATAAATGAACTACTAGTAGTAATTTAAATAACATAAATACAATACGATCAAAAGAATATTGGAATCAGTTTTCGATGTATCGTCTGCGCTTGATAAACGAAAAAAAGGACTTAAAATTGAATATTTTATTTATTATTAAATTCTATACATATTCTAAACCTTGATAAACATTCTATTTTCATCTGGAATAGAACCGTGTATATAATTTTTTATAGCTTTAGCACATCAAGAATTGAGTAAAAAATAAGACTACAAAATTCAATCTTTACACATTAACTACTTACTAATTTTTATGCGTCATTTTTAATTTCATTAAAAGAAAATAATTAAAATCAAGCGTATTTAAATCAACATCATTTTATAATATATATCAAATAATATTTTTTTTTTTTTTTAAATAAATTAAAGTTAAAATACGTAACTAACTTGTTTTGCTTTTTGGAAAAAAACATATGAATTCTATAAGAAAAAGAATTTTCTTACAATTTCCAAAACTAGAGTTATTCGATTGCCAACATTTTGCCATTTTAACGAATAATATTAGTTCTAAAAAAGAACTGTTTTTATTTAAATAATTAACTATAATAAATAAGTCAAAAAACACGAATAAAAATTAATAGAACATTCTATTACTCTCAGAATATAAATGCTACAAACAAATGAAAACACGATGTTGGCGCTTGCGCAGTTATTTCATAGATGTGCAATTAATAGATTATCCATAAAGAAGAAAACAGTTAGGCATCTTTCTGTTGTTCACTCCGTCCGCTACATGGCGTGCGACCTTGATTGATATGACCTCGCCTTTAATCTTGCGCACACCTCTCCCATTTAAGATAAGACGCTTACCTATATCGCTTTGGCTCTTTGCCCCTGAAGGGTTAAAGGGTTGCAGTCTCTAGAGGGATGACTAAGAACAAGCGTAAAGGTATCTGTCTCTTTCTCAGGCATTTTAGTCTGTTTGCATTGAGGTTTCCGAAGGGTGCGTGCTAGAGTGATAACGAAAGACGAGCGGAAATGTATTTGTGTTTATTGGTTTATCAAATCTTTAACATGAGTCATTTGTTTATAATAATAACTATATTAATTTATAATGACATCATTGTTAATATTAACATCATCATTTTATTAAGACATGAAATTGATAGGCATAACATTTATCAAAAACTTGCCAAGTTCTAGATTTATTATTAATATGCTATCAATATTTTTTATTTCTAAACAATTTAAAAAATGCTATAATACTTCAGTAGGTAAGTTTGAGTGAATTTTATTTGAACTTGGCACCCACTTAGATATCACTTCTTTTCTTGGTATTGTCTTTACAGAATTTGGCTCCCTTTTTTCACAGCTATGTTTTTGTTAGATATCATTACTTTTTGTAAAGTTATAATATATTTAGACACTTTACTTAATGCTTTTTAATATGTTTACATGAGACTATTTTATTCACCAAGCAACATTCAATTTTAATTTTAATTTCCTTCAACAAACTATTTGGCTGTCAATTTGCGGCAGAAATCTATATTTTAATACTGCTACACTGGATGCATGTTTTGAAACGAAATGTATTGATTCGAAATTTTTATTGTTTCTGAAACAACAATTCATATTAAATTCCTATATTAAATTTTCCAATTAAATATCCTATAGCTGGGCCTGCTTTTTTGTACTGAAAGAGAAAAATAAAGTTATGTGCTTATGCCACACTATGTATCATTCATCCATGGGTGCGGGCAAAGAGGCAGTGCAGAAGAAGGACATTGCTCCTCCCTGGATTTTCAAATTTAATTAACTAAATAAACTTTTCTCTGATGATTTTGAAAATAACAAGTGGGTAAGTGTGATCACAGATCGTACAGAGGGTTTCGTTTAATATTCCTTTCAAAACACTTTATCCTTTTGAAAAATCTGTTTGTTCCACATTTCGCAACCAGGGGCGCACTCTATTCTAAACAAACCTCTATCCGAACGAAACTCCGTTTTACATACTATCCGTAGATATATTAGTCGAGGGGATTGAGCCCATAGCACCCGAGATAAGTAGGCGCCCCTGGCGATAAAATGTGGAACTAAAATATGTAAGACTATGGTGCATAATATGAAAGAATAGTCAAAGGGGTGTCGGCAAAAGTTGGAAAAGTGCTCCCCGGGTGAAAAGGTCAGAGGTTAGAAAAATTGCTTAAAATATACAAGTTAGAGCCCGGAGGAGTAAATAATATAAGACTTTTTGAAAATTTTATGATTTGTCGTGTGGTCTGAGGTATTCAGCTATACGTATGCAAAAAGTCATGTCTCCAACTTAATTAGAGACTCCCTTAGAAAGAATTGCTTAAAATACATATGTGGTAGCTCAAAGGGTTAAGCGTAAGACTTTTTCAAGATTTTATGATTTGTCTCCTGGCCTCAGGGGTTCTGCTATAACTATGCAAAATTTCAAATCTGCAATTTAATAAGGGACTCAGTTAGAAAGAATTGCTTAAAATACTCATGTGGAGGTCCAAAGGGTTAAATGTACGACTTTTTCAAAATTTTATGATTTCTCGTTTGATGTGAGGTGTTCAGTTATAACTATGCAAAATTTCACGCCTCCAACCTAATTAGAGGCTCACTTTGAAAGAATTGTTTAAAATACACATGGGGAGCCCAAAGGGTTAAATGTACGACTTTTTCAAAATTTTATGATTTCTCATTTGATGTGAGGTGTTCAGCTATAAGTATGCAAAATTTCACGCCTCCAACCTAATTAGTGTTCACTTAGAAAGAATTGTTTAAAATACACATGTGAGAGGGCAAAGGGATAAATGTACGACTTTTTCAAAATTTTATGATTTGTCGTTTGATGTGAGGTATTCAGCTATAAGTATGTACAGTTTCACGCCTCCAACCTAATTAGGGGCTCACTTAGAAAGGATTGTTTAAAATACACATGTGAGACCCCAAAGTGTTAAATTTACAACTTTTTCAAAATTTTATGATTTTTCATTTGATGTGAGGTGTTCAGCTGTAAATATGCAAAATTTCACGCTTCCAACATGTATAGTTTCTGAGAACGGGCTCTGTGACGGACAGAATATCTCAATTTGTTGATTTTCTGTAAGCAAGTAAACCTAGATAAACCCCCAGTAAGTACATAGGTTAACAATGGAAGTCTATGGGAATTTGGCGAAATATTAGAGATATCGCCAAGGTGGCATCACTTTTGGCGACTAATTTTGGTCGCCAAATTTGGCGATATATCGCCATGTTGGCGAGAAACTTGGCGGTATTTGGCGACAGAACAGCGTCCCCTCCTACGGCCAATTAAAATTTCGCCTAATAGACGCAATGGTAAAGTAAAAATGGGCACCACCAGGTTGGTAATTCATCGATTTTCACATTTTTTTTATTTTTTTCCTTAGTTTTATAGAGTAAACGAACTTCGCACCAAATTTGAAGTCTGTAGCTGTAGTAGATCTTTTTGATGAGTGAGTCAGTCAGTCAGTCAGTGGTAAAATTATCGATAATCAGGCATTTTCAAATGTCATTATCTCGGAAACTAATTATGCGTTATTTATAAAATTTTGGATTTTAGGTAATCAGGGTGGCCTTACTACACATTTCGTATAACAAGTACGTAGGTCTCATAGATTTTCAGTTGTAGAGCATTGAAATTTTATGAAAACAGCTCGAAATGGTTCGTGTAAATAACACACGGCTATTTCAGATGAACTTGGCTGGCACACTGCCGTGTGTCTAGATATGCTTTATAGGGCTTACTTTGAAGGGGGTAAAATAAATTTTCAGAATAAATATATTTTTCGTGTTTTCTTTAACAATTCCGAATACTTTTTGGGCAGGATGTACATTCCAAACGATTTACGGAATTATTTTGTGTGTCCCCGTTAAAAAAACAAAACAAAAATTCTACACTCTTCATTTTCAATACTGGACTTGCCATAGGAAACCTCAATAACATATATGAAATCTATAGCAATCCGAGTATATGTATGTAATTTATAGCAAAACCAGTCCGACGGCCATACAGGCGGCCAGAAAAACTGAAGTCGTATATATTTTAACTATGTTCTAAAGTAGTAATAAAAACGATATTTCAATGCTTTTAGTAACTTTACAGAATAGAAAGGTTCAAAATTAAGATCCATGCATATATATTTTTTATATTCATAAATATTTCCTTCTATGAAAAGTCATTAATATTTAATTTATTTTTATAAATTTGATGATAAAAGAAAATTTCTTTTAACTTTAGTTTCATTTTCTCTTAGCCTTAATAACTAAAATTTCTATAAGGCTATGCAATTATTATATAAAGAGCACAGTTTAAAAAAAAAACACCACTTTCTTTTGCTGAAGGTCTAGCGTTCTTTTTTCTTTAGTTAGTAAAAAAAAAAAAAAAAAAAAAAAAAAAAATTAATCGAATTCTTCCATTTTTCTCGTGTCTTTTCTAAAGTAAAAAATTATCTTTTATTGAGGAGCATTTGTTCTTAACTTTTCATTTTATCCCCGCTGCATTTTTTAATATAAGGAATTTTTTATGTAAGATAATGAATATATTGGAGAATCGGGACATGTTTAAATTCTACTGTTTAATGCTAATTTTTAGTACTATTTTATAGCGTCGTTAGTTGAAACAGCGTGAGTTAAATTAAAATTTATTTTATTATAAAGATTTTTTTTTTATAATTTCATTTTCCCTACTAAGATAAAGTTCATTAATATATGCTATACCTAAACACGTTATACAAATCTAATAACAAAAAATCTTTATTAGGATTTATATGTAGGGGCATACAAGTTAAAAAAGGCACATGATGCATGTTTTTAGATAGATTCCGAAAGAAATACTACATATTACATTCTCCCTTACGTTGGAATTTCTGAAAAACTTTTGCAGATCTAAGCCAATCTTGACCCCTAGAGCCCAAAACCACCCCGCAGTTCAAAACTTTATATATATATAAAATCTAATTACAATTTAGTTTTCCTTTTTCACACCAGATGGCAGTAGGTTTTTGTTTTCATTTACTATCTGCTGGTTTAGTGGACACTTTCATCCATGCCACATATTTTAATAGTCTTAAATCTGATTCCATACTTACATGTGATAATTTCATGGGCGAAATTTCCGGAGTTTTGTCTATAATTGAGGTATTGTCCTCTAATCATTTTTCAATTTTGAATATCTTGTATAAGGTGCATCTTACTTTAGATCTCTTTTTTTTTTTTCGTTTATTTTGTTTTTTGATGCCCTATAAGAAGCTAAATTTTGTCATTTTAGGCTTCATGCCGACAAAATTTGATGAAATAATGCATCTTCCTATGAATTAAATGTGCAAGCTCCTCTGAAGATTCTGTAGCTTATTCATAGTTTCTTATTTTACATACTGGTTTCCAACGTTCATATCCTGTTCATCTTTAGAATTTTACCAATTTGCCCATATAATTGTGATTTCATTATGCAGTGCAACCTCTGGATAACGATTGCTAGTGGGACCGATGAAAAGTGACCGCTATTCAGGTGTTATATAGAGGTTTCATTTAAAAAAAATCATAATTACATAAATTTAAATAGAAATACACAGCCATTTTAATTAATCCCCATTGTTTTAATACATTAAAAAAATCAGTGATTTGCAGTTACTTTTTTTTCTGCAATTATTTTTCTCTAAATAAATAATAGTATGGGTTGTTTTGCTGTACAACTCATCTTCATTATGATTTAATGCAAAATTTTTGATTTTACGAAGGTTCATAAAAAATTTGGTATATGTGTTAATACTGAAAATTTTAGGTGATTCTATGATCTCTTCCATCTCCCCTTCCGCATCACATTTCTTTTCCTCTGTCCTATCGTCCAACATTTGCTGTATGAATCAAATGTAGCAGTAACTGCCAAATCTTTGCCCACACTGTAAAAAAAAAAAATCTTCAAAATTACTAAAGTTTTTCTAGGAAACTGGGATTCCTAGAACTTTTTATGTAACGGCAACAACAAAAATTTCTGTAACAGCTACTAAAGTTTTTCTAGGAAACTGGGATTCCTAGAACTTTTTTTGTAACGGCAGCAACAAAAATTCCTGCAACAGACGCTGTTACAGGAATTTCTGTTGTTGCCGTTACATAAAAAGTTCTATGAATCCCAGGTTTCTAGAACAACTTTAGTAACTTTACATATGTTTTTTACAGTGCAGAAACTCAAATTTACTGGCATTCATGTTGGTTATTCATGCTGTTCTGAGTGTATTATCTAAATTTTTACCATCGTTATTGTCTTCATTTTCTATATCTGGTTTTGGAAAAGGATTAAGTGTCAAAGAGATTAAGTAATATTTTGTTGACGTATTAAGTAAACTTTGTTTGATCTGCTTCAGATTTTTGTTTACAAATAAATATGAAATTGTACCAGAAACTGTTAAAAAAACTTTTTCGTGACTTTTGAGAGGCCTTTGTTCAGAATGCCTTACTTAGAGGTTCGTTTTAATGTTAATGGTATGGAATGTGTTTGGTTCCATCAATTTGTGGCCGGTATTCGGAGGTCCTCGTTGTTTAGAGGTGACTGTTCAAGGAAGTTTTACTGTATATATATATATATATATGTGTGTGTGTGTGTGTGTGTGTGTGTATAAGCTCAAAAACGTTAAAAGTAAAACTAAAACTAAAATATAAAAATAAAAACAAAATCCATGCGATAAGCGCTACAGCTGCAAATAACCACACAGATTATATATAGCACATTATGTATTAAATGTATTTGTCAGACCCAGAATTCTGCACCATAAATAAACTAAGTATAACCATAAAACATCCAAGAAACTTAAACAGATATAACCTGAACAAGAAAAAAACAACAAAAGACTGTGGTCTCTTCAGCGGTGGGCATTTTAAAAAGCACAGCAATGTTTCCGACTAATTACAATTTACAACAAACTATTATTCAGTAATGGCAGTGGGTTTCGGCCAGAGTGTCGCAAAGCATAAATCAAATACATAAAAATAATAAAAATGCATAAGTTGTATCTTCGAGATGCACTATTTATTGTGGCGTCGGGCCCGGTGGGGGAGTGTTCGCGATATGCTTTCAATTGTGATTTATGCTTTGCGACACTCTGGCCGAAACCCACTGCCACTACTGAATAACAGTTTGTTGTAAATTGTAATTAGTCTGAAACATTGCTGTGCTTTTTAAAATGCCCACCGCTGAAGAGGCCACAGCCTTTGTTGTTTTTTCTTGTTCAGGTTATATCTGTTTAAGTTTCTTGGATGTTTTATGGTTATACTTAGTTTATTTATGGTGCAGGATTCTGGGTCTGACAAATACATTTAATACATAATGTGCTTATATATATATATATATATATATACGGCGTCTCCGAATTACTGTAAAGGAAGGTTAAGTACACATAAAGCAGCACTTTATGTAAAGCAATGTGGGGTCAAAGGAAAAGTTTTGGCGAAAAGTAAAAAATGCGGAGGAAATGAAAACAAGCCTTTTATTGACATAACAATTACAGTAAGTTATAAAACGTACTACTGTTAACATCTATCAAGTTATTGGCTTTCCTTTAAGTATATTCCAAGTGTTTCACGAACAGTTGCAGCAACGACTGAAAGTCTTGCAATGAGGTTCTCATCAGAGTGAACTATTGCCTCATAGACGGGACATCTGGAACCTCCGAATGGATACGCCAATCACTTGATAGAAGCTGACAGATATGTATCGATGTTGGTGATGGCACATTTAAGCAATTACTGTAATTGTTATGTCAACAAACCGTTTGTTTTCATTTCCCCCGTATTTCTTGTTTTTCGCCACAACTTTTCTTTTCCGTTCCCACATTGCTATAACAAAAATGCTTATTTATGTGCACTTTACCTTCCCTTACAGTTACAAAATGAATTTGGGGACACCCAGTATGTGACACTTTTTTATGGACTCGATAACTTCCATAATTATGCACAAATTGTTTCCAAACTGATACATAAAATCAAGGAGCAGAAAATCTTGGCAAAATCGGGCGGAAGGAGAGGATATTCGTGAAAACAGGAAAAAAAGCCATGACTTCTAAATTTTGAAACACATCGAATTATTACTTTTATTTATCCTTACTTCTAGGAAAATGACCAAAAACTATATTTGACACATTTTAATATCATTAATAAGTGAAAATTAAATTTAAAAAAATCAAAAAACCCGACTGCGCTAAAAGCGAACTAATTAATTATTTCTCATCAATGTGAAACTACTTACTTCTATTACTCACTTTTTTTTTTATATTTGCTTGCATTGATGACTTTAATAGTTGTGTTTAATTGTTAGTTCCTATCTGTAAACACAGTTTTGATGAGGCCTGTAGATGTCTATGAAGGTTAGATTTGGAGTAAAGCTAGAGATTCTACCTACACAACTTCCAGGTTGTGTAATATTTAAACGGAGTTTCTGACTGTAAAATACTCAATGAAACATTGTCTTCATTTTGAAAGACCTATCCAATGATATGCCACTTAATATGGTGCGTAATTTTTTTCGACTCTACCGCCATTTTGTATTTTACGGACGCCATTTTGAATTTAGAAAAACAAAACCTAACCTATAATCATCGGACGGTTAAGACGAATCGGTAGAGACCACATTCATTAAAATCCATCCAGCCGTTGGGATGTTTCGAGGGTATAAAGAAATCCACATACCCAGATACGCGTTAAACACATAACACTTCTTGGCAGCCGGGTAAAAATTGCCTCAAGGGGCGAAAAAAATTGCGATTTAAGAAGAAAATAATTGATAACTTCGTCAATTCACAAGATATCAAATCTGCTGAAATTCATTATAAATCTTCTTATTATTATCTACAAATTTTATTTTACAAATACTCTTTGACAAATAATCCAACTCTTACAGCAAAATAAAATAAATAAATAAATAAAAAATAAAAAGGGGCGTGTTGTTGGAGGAAAAAAAATCCCATTTCTCTTAATTCTCCACTAAGAAGGTAGAAAAATACCATTGGCGGGATGGAAATTTTTGACAACCTTCAGAAATGCTGTATATAAGGATTGTATTATTAAATGCGCAGTGGCTCAATAAAAAGAACGTCAGAATTAAAAATATACTGTGTGGATCAATTAATGAGACAATCACCACACGATTTAAATTTATTATGTAAATCTTCTTAATATTATCTATGACTTTTGTAGTGACAATTTTTTGATAAGATGAACTCTACTAATGGATCATATTACTAAAAATATTCTCAAGGGATGAAATAAATAGGGGTTGAAGAAAAGAATATCGTACTGACATGATTCTGATAAAACAAACTGTTACAGAAAAGGGAAATTAAATGCTCCTCTAATCTTGATTTAGTTTTTGTTGGTGAAATTAGTTCTTTACTTATAAATCTACCTTTGCCTGTACGCCCAGCCAGCAAGTATTTTCTTTTTAAGTTTTTACATCTGGAGATTTTTTTAAAGGCTTAAAAATTATGAGCTTTATGCAATATATACACAATTGTTTGGGAAATTAAAACAAAAAACTTTATGTAAAATATACATTAAAACTATGATTTGGAGTCGTGAGTGGTGTAACTATTTTTTTAAAACACACAATTCGTGCCTACAGTTTTTTAAGCTTACAGGAACATCTTAGAGCGGAGAACGCAGTAATCGTAATATTAAACTTCGGTACTCCGGGACCAGTTTCCAGCAGTTTCGTACACCCGCAGGATCTGTTCACAAGGGCAGCTAGTGGAAGACTTACTGTAAGTGTTACACTGAAAAAAAAAATACCAGTTTTCCGGTAGGAATCGGAAAAATAGTTGCCCTTATCGTACCGGAATAATTTCCAACCCAGCTCGGAATAAAATCCGTAAAATCTGAATAAAATCAGTAAAATACAGTCTTATTGACTATCTCCTTATTTTTACGGATTTTATTCAGAGCTGGGTCGGAAATTATTCCGCTACGATAAGGGCAACTATTTTTCCAATTCCTACAGGAAAACTGGCAGTATTTTTATTATTATTACTATTTTTTTATTATTATTTTTTTTTTACAGTGTAGAGTTTACTATAAGAAGCACACTTGAACAAAGTACTTTCTTCCAATTTATATCCTTACAGCTTGTTTATGTTAGACACATGATCGAAAATACATAATGAATAAATTGCTTCTACTTCAGTATACGTTAAGTGCATATGCGCTCCTAGACTTCAAAGTTATAAGTATTAGCTATACTGTAAAAAAGAAATAATAGTAATGCCAGTTTTCCGGTAGGAATCGGAAAAATAGTTGCCCTTATCGTACCGGAATATTTTTAAACCCAGCTCGGAATAAAATCCGTAAAGTCAGAATAAAATCCGTAAAATACCGTTTTACTGACTATCTCCTTATTTTTACGGCTTTTATTCCGAGCTGAGTCGGAAATTATTCCGGTACGGTAAGGGCAACTATTTTTCCGATTCCTACCGGAAAACTGGCAGTATTTTTTTTACAGTGTATGTGTTAAAAGTTACATGAGATTTTGATTGGGACTTGACGTAGAGAAACATGTTTAGCATGCGTTTGAGACATCCAACACATTTCTGCATTTAAGATTCTCAAACTGGACTCAGACATATAATAGAAAGCAGACTATACATGGAAATGACTACACTGTAAAAAAAAAAAAAAAAAAAACGACCAGTTTTTCTGTAGGAATCAGAAAAATAGTTGCCCTTATCGTACCGGAAAAATTTCCGACCCACCTCGGAATAAAATCTGTAAAATACCGTTTTACTAACTATTTCCTTTTATTTAAGGATTTTATTCCGAGGTAGGTCGGAATTTTTCCGGTACGATAAGGGCAACTATTTTTCCGATTCCTACAGGTAAACTGGTCGGATTTTTTTTTTTTTTTTTTTTAGTGTACTCAGGGCGTCATTACTTTACCTCATATCTTTTACTAGTGTAAATGCCCGTCCTAGGACTTTGGGTAAAATTTATGTTTTTCACTTAAAATTTGAAAAAACTGATAAAAAATAATTGACAATATGGAAGCGTTTAGATGAGCAAAGTTCGGCTAGTTTATGTTCTAATAAACACACAATTAGCATTTACAATATTTCCGGGTAAACCAGGTTTTTTGGCTAATATACTATAACAAAATTAAGATTTCTTAATAAAACAAAAATGTAACAAATATACAATAAAACTGCATAATTAAAACAGTCTGCTGCAGCTATTCAAATAATATTAACTTTTTTTAATAACACTTTGAAATTGTATTTTAATCGTTTACCCCCCACCCCTCCAACATTTTTTTTTATATGTATATTGATTAATAAATAGGTATCTCGGGTTGAACACCATCCAAAAGAATGAAGGGGAAGCATTTTTAAAGTGTTCTTCACGCCTATTGGTGTTTTTCTTCTGTTTACCCGCGGCTGACGTCAAACAGCAGGGGTGGGACAGTTTCAAGTGATGTCATTTATGTCGTCTTCTTTAATCTTCATAGCTCCATGGTTTAAATTTTATTTCAATGAATCACAAAAGGAATGGCTCTCTACCATAGCTTCTTATTTACGTTTTACGCACGAAGTGCGCTACGTTTGTTTTCTGAAATGGCCGCGTAAATCATTGAAAATTTGTTAGTTTTGAATCTTTTATAGAAAATTATTTTAAACAGAAGGGATTTCAGCTAGAAAAGATTTGTATTTAGGCAGATAAGTTTTCTCATATACATCTCAAATCAAAATTAAGCCTAACGTGGCTCCATCTTATCGGAGACTGGTAAGATTGACGGGTTCGCCCCGGGTACTTTACACTGCCTTTTATTATATAGAAATGAGTTTCTAACTATTTGAAGTGGTATATTTGGCAAGATATAGAAGTTGATAAGCCTCTTGGGGACGAACAACCGATATAAGTGCCATTTAACCCGTAACTGGAGACGGGAGTCAAGGAGACTCCGCGTTGTTCATTGGTTCTAATTATCACGTGGTTTATTGTCCTTGAATGCAATCATCTCCTCAGTACCTTCAAGTTTATCTTTTATCAGTATGTTGGCAGAATTCCAAGTTTGAACACGCGGCTATATCCGAGTTATTCTTTTTCAAAGTTTTCGTTACTATTTATGGAGTCAGATTGACTCCACGTCTCTGAAACTGTGACTGAAAAAATATATAACACAGCAGTTAATTTCTACGTATTTAGCATTGCAATCCGCTTCCTTTCTCTAGAATAACACTGGGGAACACACAGTTTGTTGACTTAGATCTGGCATGTGTTTTTGGCTAATTATTGTCATCTAAATCAAAAAATGACACCAGTTTTTTTCTATCACATCAACTTTTTAAGCTACAGGATACCCCCAAAATCATACTTAATGTGGATACAAAGGAAAAAAAAAATACCAAATATATTATTCATGCAAGAGCTGTATATACTTATTATACATTACATTGTGCTCATAGAAGTAGTAAAATCATTTTACAAAACGAAAAGAATTACATATTAAGGTAAACTTTTCCGCTTACAGCTTTTCCTGGAGTGTTCAATTTGTGGACAATCTCGCTTGATGCTCCAACAATAGTCAGCCATCATATGTTCATCCCATCTGCCTTGATACGGTTCTTAAAAGAGCTTCAAATCGTGGTGGAATCGCTCACCCTGCTCATCACTGACTGCACCAAGATTTTCCGGGAAGTCATCAAGCTGGCTATGCAGAAAAGGAAGTCTAATGCTCATGTTGCAACCAAGCCTTTTGAAGCTCTCTAGAAGTTGCTGGACAATTTCGGTGTAATTTTCTACTCGCGTTATTTCCAAGAAAGTCTTTGACAAGGTTTTTGAATGCCAACTAAGCATTCTTTTGGAGTTCTGTCATTGCTCCGATGAAATGCTCATCTCTAATGAGCCGACGAATCTGTGGGCCATCAAATACACTTGCCTTTATGTTTTCAAAACACGGGTTTGGAAATTTCGAAATGAGATACGTGAAACATTCTCCTTCCATTGACAAAGCTTTCACGAACTGCTTCATTAGATCCAGTTTTATATGCAGAGGTGGAAATATGTTCTGTCGGAAAGCGGCTGATGCAAAATATTTGGATCTCCAGGTCTGAGATGAGATCTCGAAAGCCAATTCGACTGGAACCATTGCTTCTCACGAGCTCTGCAGTCCCACATACGCAAAAAACATGGATACTTGGTATATCCAAGTTGCTGGCCAAGAAGGAAGCACACCATTTTGAGGCCTACACAGATGATCCACTCGTGAATATGACAGCGCAATAAATGAATGGCTCTCTTTATGTCCTCATGTTCTTCATGCAAATAAACTGAATGGCTTATTGGGACTGCTCCAAATAAATTTCCGTTGTGAAGGAGTACACATCTCAAGCTCCTCGTTGAGTTATCGATGAACAGTCGCCATTCAGTTGCGGTATAGGATGAAATTCCAACTCCTCCATTAAACCATGTATGCTATGGCAAAAACAAATCCACCGCTATTTCGAAGGTATTGAAGAAATTCACTTTCTCTTGATCGAAAGTAGGATACATTAGCTATCTTTCAAGCAAAAATTTCTTGTGCAATCTTGATGTTAAAAGTTCTGAAGCTTTTTTCTTCCTATGACTCACGCCCGATTCAGCGTAGAGTGGTCACATTAATGTATGCTGTAGAGAAAAAACTTGACGTGATAGAAGAAAACTAATTGCAGTTTAGAAATCAGCATGCTTTTTTGACTTAAAAACTGCTGAAAAATCGAAGTCAGCAGAAATTGAGTTAAAAATTGTGCCCCAGTGTGAAGGAGTACTGTTGTTTAAAAGAAAATGAATAATACTCAACCAGGACCTTCCAGGATCCATATTTTGAAAAAAAAAAAAAAACTGTAATGCAATGGTTTGAAGAATGCGAAGTTGCGGAAGATGACTCTCATATTAGACATATTATTATTTATTATTTTATAACACTTTCAGAAGAAGATAAAATGTTGCAAAAACCAAAGCAGGCTTGTCTGCTTGTATTGCAGACACAAACAGGAATATAATAGCTAATTTGCTAGCTTGGTTTTCAAGAGTTGATCTTGTAAAAGGTTTGGGGAGAAAAACTTAACCTATGTTGGAACATTAAAAAATAAATAAATAATAATAATTAAAAAAAAAACAGAAATACCTAAAGAATTCCTTCCAAACAGAAGCAGAATAGTCGAGAGTTCAATTTATGGCTTTTCGAAGAATTGAACCTTGGTATCATATTTTCCCAAAAAAGGCAAAGCTGTATTGCTATAGTGTCGTCTATGCACTCATCAATATCCCAAGATACAGACATCAATAAGCCGGAACTTATCGCTTTTTGTAATAATAACAAAACTGTTGTTGATACCTTGGATGAAAATTGTGTCATATATTGTACTGGTCGGAGAACCAGAAGGTGGCCAGTAGCTATATTTTTTCGCCTTATGTATATAAGTGCAGTTAACGCATTTATTATTTACCAGGCCACACGAGACTATAGAAAAAAGTCAAGGCTAGATTTTATAAAAAACCTCGCAAAGCAGCTCTTTGGAGAAGAGTTAGATAGAGGTTAACAAATACCCGTATTCGACAGGAAGTGAGATTTTCAATTGCGAATATGCTTGGTAAAGAAGAGGAAAAAGTAGATGCAGATAGCAGTTTAAAATTACCTACTAGAAAATACTGTACCATTTGCCCCAAAAAGTTGAAAAGGAAAGCATCTACTCTATGCCATTCTTGTAAACACCCAGTATGTGGACAACGTTCCGCAGCCGTATGCTCCAGCTACATTTGAATGATGTAGAAAGCAAAAAAGATTAAGGAAATATTCCTAAGGTAATATTTTAAAATATTGTATTCTTCACTTTTGTTTATTTAATTCTAACAGTTATTAACATTAGTGTCATTCCATGATATTTAAACGAAATAAGTACTCATTAAAAGGTTGTTTAGGTTTTTCTTATACTATCTTTCTAACAATTAATATTATAACATTTAACAGTTTTAATATAATCATTTTTAATATTTTAGTAATTACATGATTTCCAGACTATATTGCGTTTCCAAAATAAATTCCAATGCTGTTTACAAAAGATAAAAAAGAAAAATAACATTGGAGTCATTTTGACTCTATGTCTCTGTCAACGTAAGGAAATTCATGTCTCCAGTTACGGGTTAAATTGCTCAGAATCTTTCCTTAATCCCACCAGTTATTTTTATTATAAAGTTTACCTTATCTAATAAAAGCATTTTTGCGATTCAATTACAGAAAATTTCTGTTTCGAAATACCGGTGATCAAAGAGTAATAAAATGAAAAGTTCCCAGTTAAAATTATGGCATTGAGCTCAGTAGCTATTTTCACTAATTGTATATTATACTCTTATTTCAAAGAATAATGCCCCTCGAAAAATAAATTAAAGGGGGATTAGCACCCACCCCACTGTTTTCGATCTGTATAATTAACAAATGAGCCTCCAAATATTATTAGGGAAGTACCTTATCAGAATAAACCGATATACCAAATTTGCAGGAAATCGGATAATTATGCATAAAAAACCCATTTATCTAAGTTAAGGGGGTCACTCCCCCGTTATCCCCTTTATACTTAACCAATGAACTCCCAAAACTAATTAGGGAAGTGCCTTATTAGAATGAACCTAGAAAAAAATTGAAGCAAATAGGATATTTCTATCAAGAGTTTTCTCGTTACGCACATACACACATACTTACGTACATAGAGAACATGGAGGCACGTTAGCTCTCAGGCTTTGATAGCTTGTGAGCTAAAAATGAAGCAAAGTGCTCTCGTCGCAAAGGGGTTAAGCGGCTAAGGGGTAAATATATGAATTGAATGGTTTCACGATTGGATAGAAAAAAAGTAATAGAGCACATTATCGATTTTATAACATCTATATACTTATGACAATTAATTTTTATTAAATATTATTTTAAAATATTATTATTGTATATTATATAGTATTTTGTATGTATTATATTGCATATTATTTAAAAATATTATTATTATATAAATATTATTATTTTAAAATATTATTTTATTATTTTAAAATAACTCGGGGGGTCTCCGCCCCCCCCCCCCTGCTCGCTATGTTTACCTACACCTTGCGCAATCGCTACGCGATTCCATTCGGTATCGTGAAGCAATCCCGATTTCCCAGCCAACCCCAGGCGTAATTGCTTCGCGTTTCCATCCTGGATCGTTTCGCGATCCCTTATTTTCTATGCATTGAATTCTTAGATTCTCCTTGGTAAAAACGCGTTCCTCCCCAAATCCTGACAATTTTATTTCCTTATCACCAAGCACATAATCATTAGAGCATACACAGTTTCATAATTATAAGAGTTATTAAATATAAAATTACATAAAATATATAAAAATATAAAATAAAATTACATAAAAAATAATATAGTAGTGTTTGTGCTTAAAAATAATATAAATAGTTCAATTAAGCTTTATTCATAAGCTAATATCAGTTTTTGTTGCACTGAAATATCTCAATTTGTTGATTTTCTGCAAGCAAGTAAACCCTTTTAGATTTCAATGGGAGTCTATGAAAATTTGGCGAAATACTGGAAATAGCGCCAAGTTGCCGACTAATTCTGATCTCCAAATTTGGCGATATATCGTCAAGCTGGCGACAAACTTGGCAATGTTTGGCGCCAGAGACGCCCCCTCCGCTTGGTAACCCCCGTTATAGCGCTAGAAAGCTCTGAATCATCAGATGCGTTTCGTGTTATGTATGCAGATTTTCATTGGTCCATTTCCAAATCGTTACTTTTTTTATACATAGAAGAATGTCATAAACACATTATTTGTGTACGCTAATTAAAAAAAATTATATTACATCGGCATAAAATTTAGATTTAGTTTCTCTTTGCAAATCCACGCAGTCAATTAAAATTTCATAATACGTATGAAAACAGCACTTTCAATAAACATAAAACAAAACACAAATTTCCAAGTAAATATTTAAAAAAAAAATAGTTGAAAAATTCATTTACAGTCAAAGAAGATGTTGATAATATTCCATTAAAAAACAATAACAACATTTGAATTAGGTTTGACTTAAAATCATGCTTTTAAATGTAATGGCTTATCAGTTTTCTATTTGGGACACCTTGTGTATTAAATAATAATAGCAAATAAATAATAATACACTTTTAAGTTCAACATAAAACATATCTTCTTTTAAAAGAAATAATAACCTTTTATTATCGATTATTACTTAAATTTTGTTTTGTTATTCCAAAAGCAAATCCCTTGCTGAGTTATTTCGAGATATTTATCATTATATAATAATGCGTTTACACTTATTAATTTCATTTAACTTAACTAGGGACTCCAACGAGAACTCTCCGAGTTATAAAATATAAATAAAGACAGCTTTTCTCTTTTAATATATATATTTTAAGATTGCTAACTAATAACACCAAAAGCCATTTTATATGAAAAATATCAATTGCGTATTCAAATTAAATTTTGAATTTCATTTAAAGTCATATTTTCGTATTAGCCATATGGCAGGGATTGATTACAAAATAATACTCATAAGAGTTTGCTACTTACTGCAGGCTTTTTGATTTTAATAATTTAATTGGTCTGATTACGTAGTTCAATTACATGTCTGTTAAATTTGAGTTTACGGATATTATATTATTTATTTATAGATCAAGTTCTAATTTCGTTATGGAATAATACCCAGAAACAGACGCTGAACTACTTATGGGTCAATATCTGAAAACTGGACAATTTCACTCAAAAATTTTTATTTTTTTGAATTAAAGTACCAACTTCCAAATACAATTATGTACTATTGTAACGCGCGCCACCCGTTTAAAAAAAAATAGACTTTACCGGCAGTCACGTGACCGGCTTCCGTGAGCTTTGACGAATAAGAAGTGCTGTTAGTTCGTTAGAGTTCTGTTCTGTTTTGAGTTGTGGAAATATGTAGAAAGTTATTCGCGCTATTATTATTTTGTGTATACGTGTTATGTACCATTCTATTTGTAATGTGCCGTCTTACCAAGATTAAATAAAAAATATTTAAAAAGCAACCCCGAGAAGTTGATATTTTGAAATTATGTGAAATTTCTGTGTGATTTGAATTTGAGCTAGCCCGACAATTGGCGCCCAACGTGGGGCCCCGAATTCGAAGGAAAATGTTCTCATCCTAATTCTACAAAACAATGATATATTTTTATTCAAGAAGTGTTGTTTTCAACTAGCATGCTAAAAAAAAAAAAAAAAAAAAAAAAAAAAAAAAAAATGGCACGACCGGTCGTGTGCGTGTGAAATATGTTCTGAAATATTCTATAGATTACGTCGTGTGCGTCTGAAATACGTCGGCGTATGAAATATGTTCAGAAATAGTCTACTGATTTGTTTCTTTGCATTTGCCATTTTAATTCATAGCCTTTCCACCATATAATGTGCGTGTTCTTATTTTTTCAAGTTGTCAAGTTCTACAAATTATTTCGTTAATGTTCTAAGAAAATTCTAGGTGTTTAAAAAAAAAAAAAAAAAAAAAAAAAAAAAAAAGCTTTCAATTTATTTGTTATTACAACAATGCCTACAGTATTTATGCCTGCAGTAATTTGTACTACAAGATTTATTCTGCCAGATGTTTTCAACAAGTAAGCGTTGTAAATAGAATGGATCCATTGTTTGTTTAATGAAAAGAATGCATTCTTGATTTTCTTCATATACTTAACATTATTAATTTAATTGTCTGAGCGAAGCAAAGGCTAATAATACTCAGCGACACATACAGCTACGATGGATATTAACGCCATGTTTTACTAAATAAAAAGCCTAATAAAAATATTTCGTAAAGCATAACTCAAAAAATATTTGTCGGATTTCGTTTCTGATTGCACCCGAAGGTACCTATGAGGGTCGCCTACTGAATGCACCTACTATAAAAAATAAGTTCCAAACCGTTTAAAAATTATATAGAAAAAACTTTTAAAAAAAGGACAATTTATCTGCATACATCACAGAAATTTGGTGTGCGTCACTTTCACCGGTTCATGTTTCGTAGACAACTGGTTTGAACACATGGAGCAAATAATAAAAAAAAATACACACGCAGTAATATTGAAGTACCATAAAACATATTTAAATTTAATCAAACAGGAAAATAAATCTGTTTGTTTTTCCATTCAAAAGAAAAAAAGGCATAAAAACTTTGATTTGAGATTTTGCGATAATCTCTCATTAGCATTTTTTAATCGCCAAAAGCATGTTTTATATTTCGCGTGTGAAAATTAGAAACAATTATATGATGTGTAATAAAATATTTTGCTGTATAGCATCATTTCTTCTTATTTTCTTTAATTTTTTTTTTACATGCTTTCTTTTAACTTACAATTATATTTGTCTGTAGCACTCAAATCTTGTGATTCATTTTTCATCCACTTCCTGTTGACATAGAGTGTTGAAATTTGGAATATATGTGTATTCCTGAGGGCAATATATGAATTGGACACTGATTTTTTAAAATTCGATCCGTAAGAGGCAACGGTGGGGGGGGGGGTGAATTACTTAATGGTTACGTATGATTTTTTATAGTGAAATCAGCATTAGCTTCAACAATGAGTATTGTTGAAAAGTACTAATGACAGGGTTACCACGATATCGCCAAACTTTGGCCAACGTGGCGAAATATCGCCAAATTTTGACGACAAAAAAGTTTATATATATGAAGCCAGCTTGGAGATAGCTGGCTAACACGGCAAAATTCCCATTTAAATCCATTTATCTTCCATAATTGAACTCACCGAATTAAATTTAAACTCCGTGCATTTAATGTTTTTTTCAAGAATTTTGTAATATTTTGTGCATTTAAAAAACATATATATTTTCTAAATTTTTGTGAATTTTAATGAAATTATGATTTTCAAAAAAACAATTTCCATTTATATTAATTTCTTTTAGTCTTTAAAAATGAAATTGGCACTTTTCCTGTATAAGGGCCTTGGCGAGGTAGAGAAAATGGATTTGACGAGATATGTAAGCTTTTTATGCGTATTTTCGTGCAACTTATTCATTGTTTCATATACTCAAGCAATTTTTTAAAGATTTATGCAATTTATTTTGTGTTAACAAGCCACGTACCTATTTTTATATACAAACAAAAGTAAATTGTATATGAAAAGCAATGATATTATATATATATATATAAATAAACGGTCAAGTGCGAGAATTACTCGCGCTCATAGGGTTCCGTACAATTATGAATTTTGAATTGTATTATTAAAACAAACATTTTTAAAGAAAAATAAGACTTCGTAAAAACTATACAACATAGGGTTTGGTATAGCTGCATATACACTAGAAAAGTATGAATGGGTATACCGTAAAAGTTCAAAGAGATATGAAGCCTAAATAATATCAAATATTGCTATTTTGTATACATCTTATCCTAATCTGTTCATGATGAATTTAATTCGGCACTGAAAGAAAAGTAGTGTATAATTAAACTTCATTTGGCATTTCATAAAACTAAATTCAGCGTCGTAATAATCTTTTCTTTTTACAGTGTATCTAAAATAAAACCCTTGTTCAGAGTTAAAACTTGGCATTGTGCTAAGCTTCGAAAGGAGGTAGCAAAGTAGCAACACCGCTTTGTGTGCCGCGTTTTTCCATACAGGTTTTTAGTTAACCTTTAAAGACACAGTAAGTGTATTGAGAGAGCCACTCAATGCAAACTAGTCGCGAATCCCATAGTATTTGTGTGATTAATTCTCATTAGATTAATCTGTTTTTAACAATTTGACGTTTATTTCTTTTATACTGCTACTGGGCATTGCATTACACAAATATATCCTTAAAATTTGTTATTTAGGCTTTAAAAGTGATGGAACATAGAGTACGCCATCCCTGTCATTATGCATGTCCAGACCTTCCGTGTCTTTAACGGTTAATATCTCGGCTAATTACTGACGATTTTTTATGAAATTCATGATCAACAATGCTTTTATACTTTTGCTACGATAAATACCGCTAGCGCTGCTAAACACTTTTTCTGAATGCCCGTAAATCGAAATTTGTGTGTAACAGAAAAATGCATTTTTCTCAAAAACCAAGTGACCTATGGCAATCGCTATAATTTTCCTGCAACGTTTAAATTAACGTCTACTACCTGTAATTTTTTCAGAATTTTAGTTTCAGTAGATTCGGAATTAGATGGGGGAGGGACATATTTTTGAACTACATTTTCGACCATAACTTTGAAAATATAATAACGAAAGTTAAAAGAAATGTATTTTTGAGTTCAGCGTTAGGAGAGCTTGCACACGATACCCCAGACTATGTAAAAAGAAAAGATTTCTTTTTTCAGGTAACTTAATTAGCCCCTATATATTTTCCCTAAATATATTTATGAATATTTATTAATCTGTAAATATGTGGGTCAATAGTCTTTATTATTTCTTCCAATTAGAACTTACCATGTTCCATAGTTTACGAGTAAAGTGGCTGTGACAGACAGACAGACAGACAGACACAGGAGTGATCTTATAATGGTTCCGTTTTTACTTTTTAAGTACGGAACCCTTATAAAATGTTTATATTTATGGTACAGATGCCGTAAACGCACCGGATTTGACGTGATTTTTTAATGCCAATTTGGCGAAAACGTCGTTTTCGAATACCAGTTACATATAGCGTGCTATAATAGTACGTTATTTTTTATTTCAATATGAAAACAAAATAAAGTGATAAACAAAACATTTTCTATTATTTTTAAAAGGAAATAACAATCAATAAATGATATAATTATAGAACAAATCAATTTATAATAGCGTTATGTGTGCAATTAAAACAATGAAACTTTGTAAAAAATCACCATAAAATAAAAAACAATACATAGGACGCGTTTCGAGCTAAAAATATAACAGCTCGTCATTAGCTACATTAAACACGTATCCGTAAGCGGACAAGGTCAAAAATGAGCTCATTCAATGGAGTTCATTTTTGACCTTGTCCACTTACGGACCCGTGTTTACAGTAGCTGATGACGAGCTGTTATATTTTTAGCTCGAAACGCGTCCTATGTATTGTTTTTTATTTTATGGTGATTTTTACAAAGTTTTATTATTTTAATTGCTTCATATCGCCAGTTTTCGCTTCTGTTTCGCCGTTAAAAATGGTTACATCAGTGGTGGTTCGTGACTGGCATTTTGGAGGGTACTAAATCCATAGCTATTAAATTTATTCTTCTGTTATTACTATTGCTTTAAAAGAAATCTTTGACATATTTGTTGGCAGAATATTCGGCCATTAAATAAGGTAATCATTTTCTTTAAAAATGGTAAGAAAATAATAATAATGTCCGCCATGCATTTAGTGTCCCAAAATATGACAGTCACGAGCCGCCACTGGTTACCATCTCAGGCAAAGTAACACCACTTTGGCGCCAATTAGGTACCTCGGTGCGTATATGACATCTGTGCCATATTTACGTGTAAAAAATAAGCATAAACGTTCATCAGGTTTGTTTTCATAGCTATTTACATCTTTTTGCGACAAATCACACTTTTTGAGGCGAAACTGCACAAAGATTGAAAAAAAAAAAATAGAAGTCTCTTTTTTTTTCAAAATTTAGTGTCACCCTCGATGAAAATAAAATATAGAAATATGGATAGTACAAAACATATTTCAGTTTTAAGACTTAAAACACACGCTTTTTATTTTGTACAGAATGGCGTCATCCGCATGCACTCAGTAAAATACGCATAGGACGTCACTATCGCAGAATAATACACAACACCCCCCCCCCCCCCAAAAAAAAAAAAAGTCGTCATTTCAGAAACTCTACAAAAAAATTGGCTATCTCATAATTCATATGCCCCCATTTGTTTGTAATATTAATATAGATACTTAAAATTAAATTTTGAAAAAGAAATCATTCATTTATATTTTTTTCAAAATAACACGTATTTTAATTACATTTTTTAAGTTGTTAAGGAAAAAAGGCCACAAAAAAATTTACTAAAAGAGGAAAAATAAAATTCAGCATCTTTCAAGGAAATTATTTGATTTATTGGGAAATATCTTAAGTATTATACTTACTTCCAAAATGGAAGTATATTTCTGTATCATTATTGCCTAACATTGAAAAATATTCCATAATTTAGGTTGTTCTTGACTTATAACATTACAGAAATGTTTTATCTCCATCTTAAAAAACTATTCTTACACTCAAAATGTTCCCCGATTTCCTTCAGATCTTGGTCTATTTTCGAGACCATTTATTTAATGACTATTTCCTGATAAAATATAAAAGAGCAGATTGAATTGAGTTAAATCTATTTCTTTAAAGATACATTGTTTTGTCATATTTTTTCCTAAAAGCACTTCAATACCATTTATATTTCTGTAATATAAAATCCAAATTAATTTAACATGTTTTATTTCATATTTATTAATTTACTAGTATTTTTTTCAAATGATAAAACAATATTTATTATTTTAGTTTTATTTTAGGAAATTAAATAAGTTTTATAAATATTAAACATAAAAGTTGTAGATGCGTACATGTGATTGTTTTTGGGTATTATTATGCATGCGTAGAGGCAATGCTATTATGTGGGAATTCCATTTCTAATAAGAACCAGCTTATCCAACATGTACAGTCGTGGAAAAAAAAAGTAAACACCCACTACTAACTCCTCAACAAATCATTGTAGAAGAAAGTTACTGGTACCAAACGATTGGAAATAAAGTCTACTTTTAAATGATGTATATAAAATTTTCTTAGAGGGTCATCTACATATTAAAACGAATCCAAACTTCATTTTTTTCAATGGCAATACCCAATTTTAACGAGATATTTCAAATCTTCGGTTCAAACTATGCCTAGACACCAAATTTCAAGTCATTTGAATGATAAGTTTTTGAATTATAAACATTCAAAATTTAGTGCTTCTAACGTTAAATTACATTTTCATATTTGTATTTATATCTCCCGAAATTATGCTCCTAATGTGCTATTTTTTTTTTTTTTTTTTTTGTAGTAATAATACTAAAATACCCAAATATAAATAAGCTGAATTTGCAATTTTTATAATTTTATGATATGAATTATGAATTATGAAATTAATATTCGAAAAAAATATGAATTGCAACCTACAATTTTTTTGATGGATTTAGATTTATTAAGTCCTGCTTTATGGAAATTCAAAAATTTCACATTTTTCTTTGAAGTAGTTTTCAAATTATGCTTAAAAAACGGCAAAATGATGGTTTAAGTATGATGGAAGTGAGTAGACATTTTGAAATTTATTCTCCTGTACTGTAATCTAACACGCTTCGTTGACTCCTTGAGTGGCGCTTAAGGTGCCTTGATCAAAGAAGCGGCTCTATCGGTTAACAATCCAGTACGGAACTTATTTGGATACAACCCTTTACAATTTGGATACAACCCTTAAAATACGCTTATTTTAAAATAATTAATTTCTCGGAAACTTATGGTACGAATTGCATAAAATATTCGTTTTTAGGCTAATTGAAGGGTGTAGAGTTCATTTATGCTGTCAGAATTGGGTAATGCTATTGAAAAAAACAAAGTTCTGGTTCGTTTTAATATGTAGATGGCCCCCTAAGCAAATTTTATTCACATCATATAAAAGTAGACTTTATTTCCAATCGTTCGGTACCAGTAATTTTCTTCTACGATAATTTGTTGAAAAGTTAGTAGGGGTTGTTTACTTTTTTTTTCCACGACTGTACTTTCCTGCTTACAGAATATAGGTGAAACCATTTTATTATCGAAAAATCTAATCGAACTTTTACATTTAATATAATTCTTTAGATTGCCGCCAGCGATACCAGATGGCTTTTTTATATGAAAAATATCCATTATGTACTCAAATAAAGTTTTGAAATTCGGTTAAATCGACACTTTTGTGTTGGCCACATGCCAGGGATTTATGGCCGAAGAAATTGCTAAAAATTTCGGTACTTACAGCGCACTTTCTCATTATGTTAATTCTAGTGGTTTAAACACTTAGATCGATTACATGTCTGTTATATTTCTGTTTTATTTACATTAATTTATTTTTTATTTTTAGATAAACTTTTAATTTCGTTATGGAATATTAGCCGGAAAGAACTCATGAATTGTGTATATTGTTTTATGTGCAAACGGGCTAATCTTTTGTAATCAGTTTTCATGTAAAACAATAAAAAAAAAATGAATCATGCTTTATCTTCTAAAGCCATAGCTTTTAAAAGCGATAAAATATCCGTAAATTCAGATTCACTTTTCAACAAATTACATTTGAAAGGACTGTTTTTATTTATTTATTTATTTATTTATTTATTTATTTGTATTTGACGGTGTAAAAATTGACATAATGGGATATCTAGAAGATGAAAAAAATTGCAGTAAAAGCGAAACGTGTTGGTCTGGTGTTGCCACAATCGAGATGATGTCATCATTACTCTCAGACATGTTTTTGTTTTTAATACAGATTTATTTAAGAGTAGATCAGTACAACGAAGTAATAATAATACGATTCTTTTAAAAAGGTATTCAAAAACAATGCCCAATTTTCCAAACTATGAAGATTTAATCAATAATATATGATAACTTTAACGTCTACTACAGTTATTATTCTATGAGAGCTTAAAGCACGCAAGATTAGCAACAGAAACATTTTAAGTATGGATCGAAACAGAAACCGAATTTCGGTAATCTTCCTGTTTTCGGCGGAAAAGGAAAACGAAAATATAAAAAAAAATTAAGTAATTAATACATACGTAAATATGCATAATTATTAATTAACTAGCCCCCTCTGACGACCAGCTTGGTCTCCCTTAAATGTATCTAAGCTTGCAACATGTTACTTTTATTCATAATGTTATTTAGTTGTGTACCTTCACTAAATGCAAAGATTCTAATAGAGCAATCAACAAATCTATGCGATCAGGGCAGCATTTCATTTACATATTATATATATTTATTTGTCATGCATTTCATCTTTCTTGAATTAAACTACTTAGCTCACTTAGGCAATTTGTTCTTCATGTCCGTTTGGTTATCAGTTGCAATATGTTCACGAATGCGGAGATTGTAAGATCTATTAAGTCATTTTACGTAATTGGGTCAAATGCCAAAAGGTGTATCTTAGCTAATAGAATTTGGTCAGTGACTTTTTCTGTAAAAAGCCTTTAATGATATCCACACTTACATTCAACCAAATTATCATTTCTATTATCCTTTTTGGGTGGATACTTCTCCATTATCCCTGTCGACTACTTTTCATAAAAAGACTATAGCCAAATTATTCGTCAAATTTTAACACCTAATAAATAATGGACGTCAATTGAAACTGATCTATTCTGCAAATGTATCATTCTATTTTTTCAGTGTTCGTTATATCTTAACATCCACGACGTCCGCCTTTAATGATGTAGTTCTTATTTTAATTAACGGATAAACTAATAAAACGTCTTTATAAATACAGAAAAACGTTGAATTAAAATCCCTTCATGATGTAAGAAACAGGTGTAACGAATCTGACGTCAAGTGAATGTGACGCCAAGATCATCCATTCTTGGTGTGTGAATAATTTCTCCATAATTTAATATATTTTCGTTCACTGAAGAACGAATATTTTATGTTTACTACGGTCGAAGGAGATATGGTCTGTCAATCTAATTTTAACTGAAGTTATCTCAAAACATATACATATTTTTGAGTATAACTCATCTCTCAAACATTAATTATTTTAAATATTATTCTAAAAAATCAAATTTTAAGCAGCTTTAATTATTTTTTTTAATGACTATATTTGGCTGAACTTTTTTGTTGGGTGGACGCAAATCTTGCCAACAGCATTTTTCCTCGCGCTAGCTTTTATTTTTTGGGTGTGTGAATTAGAAATAGTGCAGAACAGAAAAAAACAGAAAAACCAGTCTTTTTCCTCTATTAAAAAAATAATTATCTCCGTTGCTAATTGACTAATTTCTTTCAAATTTTCAGAAAGCTGCAATAATAGTAAATTAGCCTGTGTAACAAATTTTTATTAAAATATAATGTACCTCTAAAAAAAAGGCCACTATAGAGTAACTGCAAAGAAAAATGAGATATCTATCTGCGGTTTGTTTTGTTTATTCAACTTGTTTATTTAACTCTGTGAAGTGGGAAGTCAACGTTAGCAGAATGAGATCATCAGCTTTGGATGGATAGTATGTTTTGTCATGCAGAAAGAAACCATGCATAGATTTTTTCCCCCTTTGAGTTAAAGAAACAATATTTTTGGTACGGTGCTTACAAACAGAATTTTTTCGAAAAATGAAATTTGTTGATCATTTGAAGGAGAGGGGGGGGGAGGAGATAGCAAAATATCTTTACATATAAATATTGTAAATAGTATATTCTATGCATCTTTTAAAATCTTTCTTCTGGTTATTTATTTGTTCTTTTTGTATTTTCTATTAAATAAAGAACAAGGCTTCTTTTTAAAATAAATTTAAAATGTGTGCACACACTAACTTTTCTAACTCTGTCAGCAAATAGTATTTAGATTAAAACTATAATATAAAAACATTACAACAAACTTAGTAAGTTGAGTGCAGTTGGAAATTGTGTTACGTATGCGCGTAGCGCCATCTATGGGCGTTTTCTGGAATTATTTATTCCGTCTCATTGCGGAATTTCAGATTTCTTTATTCATTCCGGATTTTGGGTCTTCCGGATTTTAGGATTCCGGATTTGAGGTCCTGTACTGTATTAATTATTTATTTCGGTATTTTTTCCACTGTAGGTACAATGGCATTTTTAAAAAAGTTTGGTGCAATTCTGGCTTCGAAAAGGGAGATATGTTACCAAAATACATAAACAGCTCTGAAAACAAACCTGGTCAACTTTAATTTTTCTTTATATATGTAATTATATATATTTATAAACATTTTATTTATACATATTTTTGTATGTAGGAATCACTTCTGTTTCTATATAAAAAAGGATAAATGGCTTCTTTATATTAAATAAATTGTATTCAAATAGAAAAAAAATGCTTGTTTATATGAAACAGTCGATAAGTTGCCAGAAAATACGTTGCCGGATTTCTTTACTCGTCAAGCACCTTTGTCAAGTACCTATACTGAAAAAGCACTTTTATTTATTTACTTATCGTATTTTAAATGAGATGAAGAAAAACATGTATTTTAAATGTATCTGATATATGTATTTTAAATTTATTTGATTTAAACGAAAGTCATGAATTTCAAATGAAGTCAGTGATAGCTTTATATTTTAAATGAAATGATGGCGATGTAACCCTATTTGGCGATTGAATCAACTGCGCCCAGCTAACATAATAGTAGCAAAATGGCATATAAAAAGTGAGGCGGTCAGCCCGGGACTGTTGATGATAATCACTTGACTTAGGCTTTTATTATAGCGATTATACATGTAATCATACGTATGTTTCTCTGCGACTCTAACTAAAACTCTTTCTTTCCATATAAAAGGAAATGCAATTAATTCATCAACAACACAAAATGATTTTCTAATTATACGAATTTCATATAAATAAATAATATTTAAGGTATACATGCCTCAATTTATGATTTATAATGATTACTGAAAATGGTGATATATTATACTAGAGCTTTTTCAAAGAGCGTCTGAAATACTTCTGCGGTTTTAAACTAACAGTTTTCTGTTAATGTTAGGGTTGAAACTTTTAACGAGCACGTGGAAAGTGTCTTCAATGTTTCATCATATATGCATTTCTTGCTTGATATTTTGTACTCATACCTTGAGTCAATCATGGCTAATAAGGATAAACAGTGAAGTTCATAGCAATAAATAAAGCATGTCACATTTGAGGAGGCCCCATGCCAATTCAATGAGTAATGTTGAAAATTTTCGAAGTATTTTAATTACGAGATTTTTGGAATACAGATAGTTTCGATTCGGCAGAATTTTCGACAGCATTTTTGCCTAAAACGAATTTTTGGAGAAATTTACGGAAAAACGAAAACGAAACCGACTTTTCGTCATCTTTATTTTAAGATCGAGTGCTGAATAAAATATTGTTCCAGGAAATCACCGTAACATTCAAGAAATATCACTACGTTTCCTGCAATCTGACTAAACTATTTATTATCATAAAAACAGAACATCCTTCTAATTTCTTGTAGTTATCTGTTTCAATTTTTAATTTAAATCAATAATTATACCCTATGTTAAATTATTTTATTAGTTCCTATGAGGGTGATGTATTTTATACTGAAGTTATTATTCCTTGTTTCTAAGGAGGATTATTCAAACATTTTTCTTTCGAAGTATTTTTTTTTAATTATAAATTCAATTATTTTTATACAATAACAGATGTGATAGGAAAGGATCTTGCATAAGTACGTTTAGTTAGTTTGCATTATAATTCCACATTCACACTACATATAAGCAGAATTCAAATACCACAGATTATTAATAATTAAGGATTATACGTAGTAATATCTAATACAAAACAAATAGGTTACATAGATTAATAGATTATATCCAACGCACTAATTATTCACAAATTAAAAGACGTAAAATAAAAGTATGAATAAAATAAATCTCTACGTTTCGGTTTAATCTTTAAAACCTTCATCAGGAGTAAAATTTTCTAAAATATAAATTAACAAAAACACTTTATACGCTACATCGTCTCTGGCTTCCTATTTTGAAAGATCTGTGAAAATTTCCATGGCTTTGTACAGACCATCCCTCTTCGTTATTTACTTTGGATTTCAGATAGCGCCACTGAGCTGTTCTTCGGAATTTAAGAAGTTTCCACTGAACTGGTAACTAATTTGAATTAGATTTTGAAGATGTAGCATATAAAGTGTTCTTGTCGATATATGGGGCATTCTCACAATCTTTTGACTTTCATGTCCCTGAATAATAATTTTTTATTAATACGCTCTTTGGTGATTTTTTTAAATTGCATATACTGGGAAACATCCCATTGCATGATTGCACAACAATATTAACCAGATAAATAATTTTTGTACGATGTTGGGTGTCCAAATACCTGGAAAACTCCTATACCGACCCGTGTCCCTGACGCTGATTTTTAAGTTTGGAGCTGTCTGGATAAAATTGTTTCAATAAAAATAATTCGAAATAATTTTTTTCGAAAACTGAACTATTGTTTTATATAAATATGTAGCTAAAAATTAACCTGCACACATTTTTAGGGTTGTTATTATTTTTTAAACTCTGTCCCTGGGTTTTAGATTCCTTAGCATCCCTCTTCTAAAATTATACAGAAAATCATTTCTCATGCAGCCACAGAATTTTTTTCAAGATTTTTCTCATGCAGAAGTATCTCTCTATTCTAAAAAAAAGTAACTACCGCTGTCACCGCCGCCGCCGCCGGTTTTGAGTTTTTTGTGACCGGAGGTCTTTCTTCGTTAATATTAAGAAAAATAATGCATACAAAAATATGAAAATCAGTGGTTTTATACAGAAATGTTTGATAAACACGATGATGCAGACAGTTTTCAAATCGAAGAATTATTTTAAGAGCTATTTAATGCTAAAGTTGGACAAAATTGTTCCACTAAAAAAGTTTTATAGCAGCAAAAACTATACATGGCAGTGTAATCATTTTTAGATCATTTTATGCGTTAGAATTTGCCGGAGTGCAGATTGCATTAATTTTTTTATTTTGACTCATTTTTTGAGGTTTTATTTCTATTTTAAATTCAAATTTTCAGCATTTCTAGAGATATTTTTTACAGATTTTAGAAAGTGATATTAATTTAAACTGTTGCCAGCTGTATAAAAAGCCGAAACAATAATGTTTGCTTCAAAAAAAAATATATATATTTATACGTGTAAATAAATTAAAAATTTATTTACACGTGACTATTATAAACAGAAAAAAAAATTTGGAATTAGAATTAAATAATTATGTACAAAAAGCAGGAACTTATTAAAAATTACGTCATAAAAACTATAATTACACGTGAATTTTAAGAGACAAAGGAATTTGTAAAATAATAAATTTATTAACATGCGTTAGAAGTCTTAAATAGGAGAAATTACGTCATATTTACGTCACATTACAGTTATTACATAAAATGAACACAAAATAATATTGCAAAACGGTTTAAATTTAGAAATTGCGCTAGACATTTATTTTATATTTTGAGAGGATACTTTTCAACTATTTTTGTCAGGAAAGCGCAAATAATATTTCATTTCTAACAAAAGTATATTCACGTGAATATTTAAAAGAGAAAGAATAGCTTGGTAAAAATTACGTCAGATTAAAAACGATTAATTTAAAATGTCTCATTTAAAAGAACTTTCTTTCCGCTTTGTTAAAAAATACCAGGAGACAAAGACTGTTTACTTAATTCCTTTTATATTAGCTTATTTTGAAATGTTGTTACACGTGTCTACGTCATCAAGTTATTTTTATTTCGACGTTTTATTTGTATTTTTATTAATGTTGTACTAATTTATTTGTCCTTTCCTTATTTAAAATCAAAATTATGTCAATTTGTATAATTTGGCGATTTATATAATTTGGCGAAATTGGTCGATGGGATAATCAAGTAGTACCGCAACGGATTTGGCGTTAAAATTCCCCAATGAAAGAGAAATGAATAGAAATTCATTTATAGGGAGATCGCCACTGTTTTTTAAATTATATTTCAATCTTTCGAAATCTTTTTAAAGCCGATCAAATTAGCGTGCATTTGGAGTCTGCGGTGTCTGGACGGGGGTTGGCGAGCGTAGCTCGTAGGGGGCCGAGCCCCCTAGTGAACACAAAATAATATTGCAAAAAAGTTTAAATTTAGAAATTGCGCTAGACATTTATTTGATATTTTGAGAATTAATTTAAAATGTCTCATTTAAAAGAACTTTCTTTTCGCTTTGTTAAAAAATACCAGGAGACAAAGACTCTCTTTACTTAATTCCTTTTTTATTAGCTTATTTTGAAATGTTGTTACACGTGTATACGTCATCAAATTATTTTTATTTCGACGTTTTATTTGTGTTTTTATTAATGTTGTACGAATTTATTTGTTCTTTCGTTATTTAAAATAAAAATTATATCAATTTGTATAATCTGGCGAGTGGTTTGGCGATTTATATAATTTGGTGAAATTGGTCGACAGGATAATCAAATAGTACCGCAGCGGATTTGGCGTTAAAATTCCCCAATCAAAGAGAAATGAATAGAAATTCGTTTAGGGAGATCGCCACTGTTTTTTAAATTATAATTCAATCTTTCGAAATCTTTTTAAAGCCGATCAAATTAGCGTGCATTTAGATTCTGCGGTGTCTGGACGGGGGTTGGCGAGCGTAGCTCGTAGGGGCCCGACGCCGCCGGTTTTGAATTTTTTGTGACCGGAGGTCTTTCTTCGTTAATATTAAGAAAAATAATGCATACAAATTTATGAAAATCGGTGGTATTATACAGAAATGTTTGATAAACACGCTGATGCAGACAGTTTTTAGATCGAAGAATTATTTTAAGAGATATTTAATGCTAAAGTTGGACAAAATCGTTCCACTAAAAAAGTTTTATAGGAGCAAAAACTGTTCATAGGAATTTAATCATTTTTAGATCATTTTATGCGTTAGAATTTGCCGGAGTGCAGATTGCATTAATTTTTTTTATTTTGACTCATTTTTTGAGGTTTTATTTCTATTTTAAATTCAGATTTTCAGCATTTCTAGAGATATTTTTAACAGATTTTAGAAAGTGATATTAATTTAAACTGTTGCCAACTGTATAAACAGCGGAAGCAATAATTTTTGCTTAAAAAAAAAATATTTATACGTGTAAATAAATTAAAAATTTATTTACACGTGACTATTATAAACAGAAAAAAAAACATTTGGAATTAGAATTAAATAATTATGTACAAAAAGCAGGAACTTATTAAAAATTATGTCATAAAAACTATAATTACACGTGAATTTTAAGAGAGAAAGGAATTTGTAAAGCAATAAATTTATTAACATGCGTTAGAAGTCTTAAATAGGAGAAATTACGTCATATTTACGTCACATTACAGTTATTACATAAAATGAACACAAAATAATATTCCAAAACGGTTTAAATTTAGAAATTGCGCTAGACATTTATTTGATATTTTAAGAGGATACTTTTCAACTATTTTTGTTAGGAAAGCGCAAATGATATTTAATTTCTAACACAAGTATTTTCACGTGAATATTAAAAAGAGAAAGAATAGTTTCGTCAAAATTACGTCAGATTAAAAACGATTTATTTAAAATGTCTCATTTAAAAGAACTTTCTTTTCAATTTGTTAAAAAATACCGGGAGACAAAGACTCTGTTTACTTAATTCCTTTTATATTAGCTTATTTTGAAATGTTGTTACACGTGTCTACGTCATCAAGTTATTTTTATTTCGACGTTTTATTTGTATTTTTATTAATGTTGTACTAATTTATTTGTTTTTTCGTTATTTAAAATAAAAATTATGTCAATTTGTATAATTTGGCGAGTGGTTTGGCGATTTATATAATTTGGCGAAATTGGTCGACGGGATAATCAAGTAGTACCGCAACGGATTTGGCGTTAAAATTCCCCAATCAAAGAGAAATGAATAGAAATCCGTTTATAGAGAGATCGCCACTGTTTTTTAAATTATAATTCAATCTTTCGAAATCTTTTTAATACAGATCAAATTAGCGTGCATTTAGAGTCTACGGTGTCTGGACGGGGGTTGGCGAGCGTAGCTCGTAGGGGGCCGAGCCCCCTAGTATAAATTAAATAAATTATTTTCATCATAATCATTTTACCGTAAAGATATTTAACAAGTTGGAAAGTGTACGTCAAACGCAGTTATTAAGGCGCGTTCGTACCAAAACTAGTAGTTTTATAAATATTCACACCTTGGTGCAATAAATTTTGCAATCTTATGCAAAAATACATGAATACAAAATTTATTACGATTACCATAATATATGAAAGGGAGAGAGGATTATACTTTATGTCAATATATTAAAAAGAGAGAAACAACGTTTAAAGAACACAAATGTAAGTAATTTTTAAAAGCATATAGCTATTTCGAAGCCTCTAAGGCCCCATCATCAGTGCTTATAAATTAAAGATAAAAATAAAACTATGGAATAAAAGAGGGGGGGGGAGGCAGAGCCAGAAGTCGCAACTCACATCCCGACCATCAACAGCGAAATGAAAATCGCTGCTGACAAACAGCCACAGAGTCGGTCTCTCACGCACACAAGGAGACCAATCAAAAACCACCCAGATGCTCCGGGAGAGTTCAAATAAAGCAGAGAAAAGGGGGGGGGGGAAGAGGACGAATTAAAGAAAATTAAACCATAACTTTGAAAAATTGGGCGTGCTGGACAAATCGTTTACTAAGCTGTTTAAATTTTTCCATATGTGGTAGGTTTCTATCTTTTATTCCATAGTTTTATTTTTATCTTTAATTTATAAGCACTGATGATGGGGCCTTAGAGGCTTCTAAATAGCTATATGCTTTTTAAATTTACTTACATTTATGTTCTTTAAACGTTGTTTCTCTCTTTTTATTACCATAATATACTTTGTGACTGATGGTCTAGTTTCCGTATTTCGAATCTCCTGCTCTGTTCACGATGGGAGGAAAGCAAACAGCACTGCCATCCTCCTAGTACGCTGTGTGAGTCACCTAATGACCATTGGCCGAAGCTCCATAACCTCGCCAGTTATCTCTATCAGTTAAATAGTTGAAACCTGCTCCTGCGTTGTTGTCTCGAAATTTGTATAATTTGTATGCTGAAACGTAAAGCGTAAGGGAACCACATAACACAGGTGAATATTATTTTTTGTTATTGTGTTAGTTATACTGTGTAGCAATATAATGGTTGTCAAATGATATTTATGTGAGCTATAACAACATTATCAAAATATAGATACATGATGGGGCTACTTTGTGACACAACAATATTGGCGAAAACTAAACCCAACAGGTTTCCGTTTAAAGATTAAACATCCTATTTGAGTTTTCCATGTAACGATAGACATTAAAAATTATCAGAATATATAAACTTAAGCTGGATTAAATCCTAAACACTCATTTAGGTCCAGAAATACCACGTTTTTATGAGAAAAATAACATTAAATTCATCGCACTCCCTCTAAACTCAATTGCACTTCTTCAGCCGCTTGTTGTGGCATTCTTCCGACTTCGAAAATCCTACTGAACAGAAATTTTGTCAAATTGAAAAAAGTCACTTCTGGTAGCAGATGCACAAATGTACCAAAGAAAGAATTTCCGCATTATCTAAAAGAGCTAATGACTACCAGGCAATCAGACGACCAGAATATTCTGAAGTCTGGAATTTTGGCGAACGGAATCTGTCCACTAAACAGAAACAAAATTTTGGAATGGCTTCCAAAATCAATCCTCGAAGAAATCTTATGATCAATGACAGAAAATTTGGTGGAAGTCTTCGTGGAAGAGATAAACAAGAAGTAGGAAGACATAACAAAATGCTGGGGCACTAAGTGACACAAAAAGTTGAATTTCCTGCTTAACGGAAGCGTTTGTTCTACTGATGTCCAAAAAGCCAGAGGAAATGACGTGGCTACGACGTCCGGAGGAAGAAAAGAGGTGACGACATCTGTCATCAGAAGAAAAAGAACAAACAGACAGACACAATCTTCCAGAAAAAGAAAAGCCTCGAAGATTTATTTCCATCAGGCAAAGTTATGAATACGTTTCAGTCCGGTATACTACGGTAACATTGCAATCTCAGAATTTTCCCCATAGATTGAAGAGGAAAGGTTTATGCCGATATCTTCTTTTTCTGTTCAAAGGCACCGGTGTTTCAAAAATCAAGAAGAGGTCGTTGATTAGGGGGTTTTGCAAAATTAATTTTTGAGCTTTATACATCTTTAGCTTCATTGAAAACAAAAACAATAATTCTATATTTTTATTTCATTCCGCACATTTTGTACACTGTCATTTACTAAAACGCAAAATAGAACTATATTTCTTGTTAAATGTTTCCTAATTTTATATAATTTTATCGATTGCCTTGTAATCCTTATTTTCTTCTATCTTCAATAGAAGAAAGTATTGTAATCGAATTTTTTTTCTTCCGGTTTTCGACTGATTTACACGTTTTAAGGGTAAGATATCCCAAAAACAAGTTTATAGAAAATGTCTGTCTGTCCGTATGTTCGTGTGACGCTATTTTACCATAGGAAAGTGTATGAAGTTATTCATAGAATTGAACCAATTTTTTTTATGTTTTTGGCTATGGCAAGCAGGTCCTCCCTTAATTTGAAAAAAATCCGCCAGAAGGAGGAGCTGTAATAGCGATTTTTGTGCCATTTTCAATATTGTACCATCGAAAAGCAGATAAAGTTATGCATAGAATAGAACCAAATTTTCTGTGTATATTTTTGGCTACAGTCAGCAAGCTCCCTCTTAATTTGAAACAAATCTGCCTGAAACGGGTGCTATAATAGCAGTTTTGTGCCATTTTTAGTATTGTACCATCGAGTAGTGTGCAAAGTTATGCACAGAATTGAACCAAATTTTTTGTGTATGTTTTTGGCTGTGGTCAGCAGGTCTTCCCTGAATCTGAAAAAAATCCGCTGGAGTGGGTCGCTATAATTGCGATGTTTGTGCCGTTTTCATTATTGTACCATCGAAAATGTATCAACTTATGCATAGAATTGAAGCAAATTTTTTGTATATGTTTCTAGCTATGACAAGCAGTTCCTAAATGAATTAGAAAATAATCTGCCAGAAGGGGCGCTGTAATAGCGATTTTTGTACTATTTTCATTATTGTACCATAGAAAAGTATATAAAGTTATGCATAGAATTTAACCAAATTTTTTGTGTATGTTTTTGGCTATTGCCAATAGTTTCTCCTTCAATTTAGAAATATTCCTCCGGAAAGGGGCTCTTAAGAGCGATGTCTTTGAAATTTGCTTTACTGTACCATCGAAGAGTGTATAAAGTTATGCATAGAATTGAACAAAAAATTTTGTGCATGTTTTTGGCTATGAGTAGTAGGCCCTCCTTGAATTTGGAAATATTCCGCGGGAAAGGGGCGAAGTGATAGCAATATTTTGTATAATTTTCTAGATTTTGTGTAGTTCTATTGTCCATCGGCGGTTCGTGCAGCGACGGGTTGGTTGGTTGGTTGTATTTATGGCAGCCAATTATCAGCACGAGGGATATAGGCCTTAAGGGGTTAGTGCCCTCCATGGGGGTCTTTCTAAGGGAACCTAATCCGTATTTACGCTTGAAAAACCAAGGTTCGAAGAAAACCACGAAAACTCCGAACGATTAGGCCGACGGGCACTATTGGGATCGAGCCCAGTACCTCCCGCCTACCAGTTTCGAGAGCAGAACCTTTCCGCCACTGGTGGGGCCGTGTAGCGACGAGAACTCGCGTCCTGCTAAGACGGCTATTCGCAAACATCTGATGACAATAGAATAAGGAAAAACTATTGATTTTAATAAATCCCATAAACTAAATTAACTAATGTTTACTCCGATTAATTGACTGAAGCAGAAATTTAAGATAAAAATCAAAGTTTGTATAGAATTGAACTAATAATATTGAAGTATTAACATGTGTAGCTACTTTTTGAAATATTAAGATGTATGAAATAGGAGAAAGTTTTGGGATTGGCACATCCAGCCAGTTTTATTAGTTAACCGTCATTATATTTTGCAGTTCTTTTATTTTGTACTACTTCAAGAAAAATTCCAAAATGTTATTTTTAATTATAAATTCAAAATACTGAATTAAAGTGGATTTTCTATGTTTAAATAGAAAAATGTGAGTATGAATTATTATGAAAGTGTCATTATAATTAAAGGTGTGATACGTTTACAAGAAACTGCAAACCGCTATTCGATTCTTTCCAGTAAAGGAAGAGGGGAATGGCACAAATCGGTGACATATCAATTTCATTTTTGCAGTTTAACTTGTTTTCAGCATAATTTTCACTGTCTATATCATTCACGATTTTTTTTCTTGCAATTCAAGGTAAAAAAAAAATCTTACTGCCACAAAGTAAACACACCTGATGGGGTAATTTTGTGACATCATTAAACATAAATTTCTCAGATGATATTAATGGTTTAGATTGTAGCTATACGTCGTTATGTAAGACAAGGATATATTAATGTTTAGCAATAGGAAGTTTTGGATTACTTATAAAACTCACCGCCTGGTGTCAGAAAAACCTCAAAATGTGTCACAAAGTATATCTTACAGTACATATATAAAATGAAGTAGCACGTTAGTTAGTTAATTTATTGAAGTTAAATAGCACGTAATCACCATGGCAACCTATAATCATTACATATAATAGGATATCATTAATTAATTGCGTAAGACACGATTTAATAGAATAAAGAAAATTTTTATTAATATCTTTTTAAATTTTGATTCGATTTTCATAAAATTTGAAATGACTGGACAAGCATCTGCAATGATTCAATATATTAAATTTCAAACCATTCGGTTGGGTAGCTTTTGCGCTGTTATAATGGACAAACGGACAGACAAACAGACAGATGGTCGGACCAGACCACGACTCTAGGTACCATGTATTTATATAAATACGAACGCACCTAAAAATGATATTTTTTTTCGGAGCTTTTTAGATATTAGGAAAAGCTAACTTATGAACACCATTACTTTACGTCATACAACCTTATAATATTATAAATGCGAATGTGTGTCTGAAAGTTTGACTGAAGTCAACATCAAAACGGATGCATTAATGTCTTTGTATCTTTGCATATAGATAGAATATAAACCGAAAAAGAACATGGGCTATGTATTATTAATTTTATACAAATATTTTTATTAATAGTTCAAAATTTCATTATTTTCATAGAGAATAAATGGACATTTTTTCCTATCAAATTTAACAGAATTTAACAATATTTTTTTTGCCGTTGCCAAAAAAATCAATACCCGAAAAAATAATTTCTACTTGGCAATTAATTTTCAATAAAGGAAAATTAAAATTCTAGTGCTAAATTCACCTTGAGTAAATAATTAAAGTTAATATAAAAAGCACAACTTAAATGTACTAAAATTGCTTGCAGGTGCATACATATAAAATAAAATTATTCAATATATATATATATATATATCTGATATAGATATATATATATCAGACGCGTTAATAAGAGGTGTTTTGTCAAAAATGGTACAGTAATTAGAAGGTTAAAGAATGAAAAGGAATTATATTATTAAGAAAATATTTCACTTGGGAAAATATGACCTCATAATTGATATAAAAGTTGCATTTTCAAGTATTCGTTGAAAATACAATGAGCATGAACATCAGCAACTAAAAAAATAGATAAATAATGACGTCATATTTAAAATGAATAGCATAAACAATTTTTACTAACGCTGATTAATACGTTTGAATATATACGTTACTTACAAATGAGAGTATTCTTTCAAATTTCACGTTATGTTTATCAGGAAAAGACATTTATGTGGAAAAAAGGGAAATAAAACGGATTAATGTATTTTTTATGCTATTTTCACAAATGAAAAAATAATTTAATTTCAATATCAATAGACGGTGGAGGAAAAAAAGAAGATTTAAGTAAATATTCCAATAACTAAAAATATATTTTTACACATTGAAATTGAAATGTCATGACTCAATTTATTCCACGGAAGCAAAAATCGTCTGTCTACATATTGACATTTACAACCAAGGGTGTAAATATAACTTCAGTACATTTAATTGTATATATTGCCCCTATTCATACGAATTGAATTTTTTAAATATCATATACTATTTTAATTAATTATTTTTATAAGATGGCAGTTAAAACGTTTCATAAAGGCATTTTTAGAAAAAAGGTTTATCTGTTAAAAATTATGTAATATTTTTTATGCAAAGTACTCATTTTTTACCGACTTAAAAAAAGGGAGTTTATCTATTAGACGCTTATGTATATTTTCATTTTAAAAATTATATTTATTTACTTTAATTCCGTCAAAGTGACGTCATTTTTATTTCAACAGCTCCGAAATTAGAAATGAAATCTTAAAATAAAAATACAAACAAATTTACAAATAATGTTTTACTACAAAAGCTGCATATTTTCAAAATGCAATTTTAGCTTACATTTTAAAGACAATTTCTTATTTGAAATTTAGTAATTAATAAAATTAATATTTTAAATATTTTTTTTCTAAATGTATTATAATATTAAATTTCATTAAGCGATTTCATGTTTTAAACAAATTAAAATGCATATTTTTGCATGATTCGTGAAGTGAAAGTTTTTTTTTTTAATGTCTAGAAGTATTATTCCGTAGGAAAAAAACTGATAAAAGCATCGTCATATTTTAAATCATTAGCCGGTTTTCATATAGAAAATATTAGCATTTTATTGTAGTTACACAAAATGGCGTGATTTCCATTGAATTTATCATTCGCAAATACGTAAGTTTAACATACTTTTACCGTACAATCTCCCATAAGGATGGTCTCTGTAAAATTTAGTAAATAGTGTATGAAAATCTATGTAAAAAAGTTTAGCAACTAATTTTAATTGGAAACAAGGTTTTATACTTAACATCGTTTACGTATAAAGAGCCGATGTCACTAATTAAGCAATAAATTCCCCTTTCATGTCACCCCCTCTAATTTTTAAAGATGACATGATTATTGAAAAGCACAAGATAAAAGCCAATTTAAAAAAAAAACGTAATAATCAGTTATCATTTTCTGAAATTTCTTTCGATTTTAAAATATTTAAATATACAGTAAAACATATCTCTGAAAGATATTCATTGTTCCCCATTGGTGCGCATTCCTGTAAATTTCGAAGCATCCATAATCCTAAATTACAACACAACAGTCGATATGAAATATTTATCTATAATCGGGGTGATTTTTTGATAAAGAGATTTTTTACGCACATTAAAGCAATAAGCATATATATTGCTTAATAAATAAGCATTTAGGCTTTAAGAATCTTTGGAGCGTGATAAAAATTTTGATATTATTGATAGATCTACAGCTCTTACAAGTGTGATACTGTGAAATAAAATTTTAATAAATATTTGAAAGTTAAAGCTAATTTTCGTACTTTTATTATCTATATTTGAAGTTTTATGCTTCACCGCGTTTGATTTTTCCCCCAAAATGAGATCTTTTGGAATAGAAACGTTGTATGTTGATTTTAGATTATTCTAATCTAATCAAAGTCACGTCTGAAGTGACCTGTTAATAACCACTTACCCTTAAAATGCTTGCTAATAAAATCACTTTAACCAATGTTTGTTATCACAAAAACATAAATTCATGCAATATCGATTAAAGGAATAAAATACAATATAATTAATATAAATAATAAAATAGAATAACAGTATGTAAATGTAGTCCTCATTTAATCTTAGAAAGGCGTAACAAAATTTCAAGCTCACGAAGAAAATCTAAATGATCCTATATATATATATATATATATATATATATATATTCTAAAAAAAAGTAACTACCGCTGTCACCGCCGCCGGTTTTGAATTTTTTGTGACCGGAGGTCTTTCTTCGTTAATATTAAGAAAAATAATGCATACAAAAATATGAAAATCGGTAGTATTATACAGAAATGTTTGATAAACAAGCTGATGTAGACAGTTTTCAGATCGAAGAATTATTTTAAGAGATATTTAATGCTAAAGTTGGACAAAATCGTTCCACTAAAAAAGTTTTATAGGAGCAAAAACTGTTCATAGGAATTTAATCATTTTTAGATCATTTTATGCGTTAGAATTTGCCGGAGTGCAGATTGCATTAATTTTTTTATTTTGACTAATTTTTTGAGGTTTTATTTCTATTTTAAATTCAGATTTTCAGCATTTCTAGAGATATTTTTAACAGATTTTAGAAAGTGATATTAATTCAAACTGTTGCCAACTGTATAAACAGCGGAAGCAATAATGTTTGCTTCAAAAAAAAAAAAATATTTATACGTGTAAATAAATTAAAAATTTATTTACACGTGACAATTATAAACAGAAAAAAACATTTGGAATTAGAATTAAATAATTATGTACAAAAAGCAGGAACTTATTAAAAATTATGTCATAAAAACTATAATTACACGTGAATTTTAAGAGAGAAAGGAATTTGTAAAGCAATAAATTTATTAACATGCGTTAGAAGTCTTAAATAGGAGAAATTACGTCATATTTACGTCACATTACAGTTATTACATAAAATAAATTAAAATTTATTTACACGTGACTATTATAAACAGAAAAAAACATTTGGAATTAGAATTAAATAATTATGTACAAAAAGCAGGAACTTATTAAAAATTATGTCATAAAAACTATAATTACACGTGAATTTTAAGAGAGAAAGGAATTTGTAAAGCAATAAATTTATTAACATGCGTTAGAAGTCTTAAATAGGAGAAATTACGTCACATTACAGTTATTACATAAAATGAACACAAGATAATATTGCAAAACGGTTTAAATTTAGAAATTGCGCTAGACATTTATTTGATATTTTAAGAGGATACTTTTCAACTATTTTTGTTAGGAAAGCGCAAATAATATTTAATTTCTAACACAAGTATTTGCACGTGAATATTAAAAAGAGAAAGAATAGTTTGGTCAAAATTACGTCAGATTAAAAACGATTAATTTAAAATGTCTCATTTAAAAGAACTTTCTTTTCACTTTGTTAAAAAATACCAGGAGACAAAGACTCTGTTTACTTAATTCCTTTTATATTAGCTTATTTTGAAATATTGTTACACGTGTCTACGTCACCAAGTTATTTTTATTTCGACGTTTTATTTGTATTTTTATTAATGTTGTACTAATTTATTTGTTTTTTCGTTATTTAAAATAAAAATTATGTCAATTTGTATAATTTGGCGAGTGGTTTGGCGATTTATATAATTTGGCGAAATTGGTCGACGGGATAATCAAGTAGTACCGCAACGGATTTGGCGTTAAAATTCCCCAATCAAAGAGAAATGAATAGAAATCCGTTTATAGAGAGATCGCCACTGTTTTTTAAATTATAATTCAATCTTTCGAAATCTTTTTAAAACCGATCAAATTAGCGTGCATTTAGAGTCTACGGTGTCTGGACGGGGGTTGGCGAGCGTAGCTCGTAGGGGGCCGAGCCCCCTAGTGATAGAAAAATAATGTCTAAAATTCACTGGCAGGAAATTTACCGTAGAATTTAAATCAGCCTTTAAATATCAATTTCAAATATCGTGGCTTTATTGGTAGTCTCACCGTCCCGAAGGTTTATTCCTGCACTTTTCAAGGTAAATTAAAAAAAAATAATAATAATTTAATCCAATGTTAACAACTGTTTCTAAAAATCAATGAACATTATGGCTATCACTTAGTCTTAACATGATTTTCCTAATTTTCCTTACCGTTCCATCCTTACCGTCCCTTTTTTTTTACCATATCGTCCCTTTTTTCCAATACCATTCCCTTTTTGTACCTTACCGTCCCTTCTTTAACACCCCTTTAAGAGAATGTTATACAAAAGTTCTGTATTAAAAGTACTATATCTATCTATATATATATATATATATACTTCACCATTTCAAACTGCCAAAACACCATAACTCCAAAAAGAAGGTGTATATCTGCAATTTTTTTTTAACTATAAAGTACTTAAAAAAACAAGAAAGACAGGTAAAAAACAAAAACAGTCTGTTCTTCTTCAGTGGGAGGGCAGACAAAAAATTAACTCCACCCCCACTTTTAAAATTTTGCAGGTTTCTGAACACACGTCCATCCCGCATTCAATACTGAAAAACTATTTTCATTTTATGAGTATAGTATTTTATGAGAATTTATATATATATATACAAATTATTTGCAGTACTTGTAAAATTGTTAATAGAAATTTTAATATTGGTTTACAGAATTTATTAAAAAAGATATATGGTTTTTTTTTAATATAAATTTAAGAAGTATAGTCATTTTTGGTCGATTGATAATAGTATCGAAATTTTGGACAAACTGCCTTTGACTCCTCTGAAAATGCTGGTATTCCAATTTGAAAATTTGTTCACCCATATACCTATTGATTGTCATTATAATGTTTTAATGAATATTTTTGATTTATTTTATTTAAATGAAGAATTAAATATTAACAGAGATTTATTTTTAAGTTTATGTCATTTCTGTTTTTATAATAATTATGTAACGTTCAACAATAATACTTTTAATCAGATTTGTGGAATTTGAATGGGGACAAATTATTCTAGTACAGCAGCTAATTTATTTTTGTTTTATTATGAATTTAAGTATACAATGAAATATAATAAATCTTTAAAAGTCTTTAGGTATATTGATAATATTTTGATTTTTAATTTTGATTTTACTAACGAATATACAAATATATATCCTAAATGTTTAAAGTTGAACAGGGCAAACTGTGATGATTATAATGCAGAATTTTTGGATATTTCCTTTAAAATTATTCATAATAATTTAATTTTGGATTTGTATGATAAAAGAAATAGTTTTCAGTTTTTTACAAGAAGTATGCCACATTGGTTTTCTAGTTTGCATAAAAAAAAATTAGATAAATATTATGATTATTCAATTAATTCGTTTTACTAAAATTTGTGGCAGAGATAGTAATTCTTATAAGCAGATTTTGGCTAATCTTTTTTACAATAATAATTATCCTATACAGTTTTTGAAATATTATTTAAAGATAGTATTAAAAAGTGAGTGGCAACATTGTGGTTGGCGGCGTGAGCAACTTATGGTAGCATCCTTTCAGAACATTCCATATGACACGTAAATTCTTAAGTCTTGTTTTAAGAACGGATTTACGGAGATGCTTTGAATCAATGGAAGTATGCAGATTTGGAATTCTGGTTTTTGACAATGGAGTCGCAGAGAAAATTAATAGTTTGTTTATTAACAGGTGAAGAACATTATACAGGTACTGTCTTTATGTTTTTTGAAATTTTTTTCCTGCAGGTTTGGGAGGGTGCATGTTATTCTGCATTCATACATGTTAAGTTAATTGCATTTGTTTATAATTAAATTGTAAATTTTAAAGTAATTTTCTAAAAGATAATTTTATTAAAGAATTTTTGTTTTTGTATTTTCAATTATACTTTGTTTTGTTCAAATTTGGTTTACTTTAGCCTTTTTGAATTTAGTTTCTTATATGACAATTGTTTTTTTTTTTTTTTTTTTTTTTTTTTTTTTTTTTTTTTTTTGTATTGAGTGCAGGACGGACGTGTGTTCAGAAACCTGCAGACTTTCAATAGTGGGGGTGGAATTAGGTCTGTCTGTCCTCCCACTGATGAAGAACAGACTGTTATTTGCCTGTGTTTTTTGTTTTTACCTGTATTTTTGAAAGTTTTTGAGTTATTTTGCAGATATACACCTTCTTAAGTTATGGTGTTTTTGCATTTTAGTGATGATATATATATATATATATATATATATATATATATATATATATAATGCTTAAATGTTAAATTCAACTAAATGTTATATTAATGTTTGCAGTATTTCGAACATTTGATTAATTTTTACTGCTGTGATTCGATCTTAAACTTGTGTCACTTAATGGATAACTTATACATTTTTATAAAATTTGTTTTTATTGCTTTATTAGAAAACACAATACAACTTACGAAGAAAAAATATACAGGGTGATCCCGAATTAATGGTGCAGATTTTAAGGGATGGCACAGTACACTTTTACAAACATTTATTGCATAGGAATGTGTTTGTAGGAATGCAAGTGACGCGGTAAGGCGCAAACAAAGGTAATAAGATATGAAATTAAAGACAAAGATTTTATTTGCAGCGTCGTTGACAAGTGCAATGTTTATAATAGCTATTCAAAATTGCGTCCGCCGACAGTGATACATGCTTCGCAGTGTCTGTGAAGCGACTGATGCACACTTGCAAAGATGCTAGTTATTTCACGCACATGTGCAGCATCTACGGATATTTGAACAACGAGAACCTCATATGAGTCAACTACAGTCGTATAAACTATACTCTTCATTAGGGTGGCCCTTAGCAATAGGCAATTTTCTGAAAGTAAAAACTTTCCTGCTCCCACCCACTAAACCTGTTCTAATCAACAAAAAAAGGGTGTGTGCAAAATTTTAGCTCGATCGGACAACTTTAAGACGACCCTCAAATGTCTTTAAGTTTGTAACATAGTCTACACAAAGAGTAATTCCGTTCCAAAACAGTATATTCGTACCTATCTTGACCATTTTCTTTCTTATAAAAGAAATTCATATGGACACATCCAGGTAACCCCAGCTATTGTTTAAAAACGTTCGAAATCAAATTTACCAAAATTTAATTTGAAAAATTCAAAAAAATATCGTGAAAAAGTTAGAAAATATTACGATCTTTTAATAAAGTTCACAACCTCGATAAGATAGACGCATTTTTATTTCCAACAATAACTGCTATAGCATCACAAACATAATATGAGCAGTGTTCACGCTAAACATCGTGAATACTCTTGAGTGTTCTGTGAAGCCATCACCAGGCATTTCATTGCTACCAGTCGTGTAAACCTTCTTATTGAGTTCAGTCCAAATTTATCTAAATCTTTTGAAAAACGACATGTCTCATCAGTGAATCGAAAAAACACCTCAAAACTAATTCATAAATGTGATGAGGCAAGAGAAGTAGGGGTCGCGATTAAGCACTTTTTCTAGATGTGTACAGGTACCTTTTACTTGACCTGCGTTGCTTGCCCTCGTATTACAGCAAAGTGCTTGAATTTTGTCAGTTATGCCCAATTTCCCTACTGTTTCTTAAGCAGCCATGGCTTGCTCTACTCCTGGAGATGTTGAGATTTCAGGGTCTCTCAACAGCTGCTCCTTGCCTTGGAAAATTGCTAATATTGCCAGGCTATCAACTTTTTGAATGCCTGTGAGTGATGAGAAGAGTTTTCCATACCAGTCCAACATCAATTCTTGACAGTCATTTATGATAAAATTTTCTGTATTTATGTGTTTCTCGCCGCTCTAAATTGTTTTCTAATTTGTTTAAAAGAAGTGCGATTTATTATCAGGTTTTCAGTATCATCACCGAAAGTATCTGCACGAGCACCATTAATATGTAAACCGTATTTCTGTCAGTGATTTTGCACCTATAAAAAACTTCAGAAATACGGGTAGTAAAATTTTTCAATGTACCTCGAGTGGCTCAAAGTGTTCTTGTTGTTGCGGTTGTTGCTATTTCTTATATTTTTTAATCAACGACAGAAGAATTTTTACTGTCGCTGTCACAATCACTGATTTGGCTGCTTAAGCTGAATCATCAGTTACTGATGAAACAAACTTATATAAGTATATATATTTTCCATTTCTTCATAAGTCTTTTTTTCCTTGGCAGTTTCCATTGAAGTGCACTTAAGTGCTGGTTCTTCCTTGTGTTTTAGTTTTTGATCTACACCAAAGATGGAGCCCGATCTTCCTTTTTGGCATTGAAGCATTAAGAATTTCTTATTCACTTCAATTTTCACCTTTCCCGAAAGAATCTGAAGGAACTGTAGTAAAAAGATCGTCTGTCATTTCCACAAAAAGTTATTTTTTCTTTTTCCTTGTTTTTAGCTCGAGTTAAAATTTTCTGTAAAACTTTCCATTCATCATGGAGTTTGAGAAGCTAATCAACGCAATGGCCAGTTTTTCTAGCAGGAATTCGTACTTTTTGCCAAAAATGGAAACTTCTTAAATCATCAGTATTACACTTTCTTTCGTTGTAAGTTTTACAACCCTTACATTGTAGAATGAAATGCCTAAAACTTGTCGATTCAATTTGTCTGCCATGATTGGATTGGAAATGTAACGAACAAGAGTGACTAAAAAATCTTTTCTGAACTTGTGTGACGAACTAACGAAAGAAGTTGATGCAATTTCACGGTTCTATAAAAAAAAAAAAAAGCGGTCACAGCCATACAAACAGTTCTGAAAGAAAAAAATATGTGAATCTGTCATCAAAGGCATAAAATTTGGCCACAAAATAAGTATACAAAGCAAATAACATTGTAAAAACAGAGAGGTTACAAAAACATGGTTTTCCAGCATTGCCAGGAATACCAAAACAACACACAAACATTCATATGATAATGCCACAGTAAAATGAACAATAAGTGTCTAGAAGTTTTTACAAATAAGATTATTTTTATTTACAATCACGGATGGCAGCGAACAAGGATAATGAGTGCAGGTTAGTCCCTATACCTGCACTTTGTCCCCAACTTCTCAAATTTATTTCTTCATTATATTTATACTAAATTACCATTTTAATACTATGGGTACGGATATTTCTTTTATGTAAGAGAAAATTTTATAAGAGATAAAAACATTTTACCTGAAAAATGGTTTTTCGGGCAAAAATTTCAAAATTTTAAGGTCAATGAGGGTCGTCTTGAAGTTGTCCGATTGAGCTAAAATTTTACATACATTGTTTTTATGTTAATTGGAACAAAATTGGAGGGTGGGAGCTAAACTTTTAAAAAGTTGAAAATTAAGGGCCACCCTACTCTTCATATATCCCCATAAAAACCGATCGAGGTTCGTTAAATCGGAAGACAATTTGTAACAATTTGTGGTTTCAGCATGATGAGTGGCTATATCATTTCAGCACTAATGTGCATAATTACCTGGATGCCACTTTTGGGGCGCGTGGATTGGCCTTACACTGTAAAACTAATCCGTAATTCTAAATATGTAACGTTATAGAAACTTGTATGCTAACTAAAATTTTATTTGTACACTGTACAAAAAAAATGTACAAAACTAGTTTTTGTAAAGCTAAAGAAATCTGTAGCTTTAGAGAATCTACTTTAAAGAATCTACTAAAATTACAATAATCTTACTAAAATTTTGTCGGTAACCTGGGTTGCAATTACATAAAAAATTCTGGGCATCACAGTTTCCTAAAACATTCTTAGTAAGCCACAGATTTGTTTTCATTTACGGTGGAAAAGTGTATCTATTACATGAATTTTTGTTGTTGTCGTTACATAAAATGTTCTAGGAATCTCAGTTTCATAGAAAAAATTTAGTAATTTTACAGATTTCTTTTTTTTTACAGTATAGTCGATATGTCCCTTCGCCACCTTGATCTCCCGATTTATCGAGCCTTGATTACTTTTATGGGGACATCCGAAGAGTCTTGTTTATGCGGCTCCAGTTGACTGAGATCAGGATCTCGTTGCTCGAATATTTGTAGTTGCTGCACGTGTGCGTGAAATATCTGATATCATGTGAAGTGTATGTAAATCGCTCCAATGATGCTGCCAATGTTGTATCACTTTCGATAGACGCAATTTTTAACAGTCATTGTAAACATTGCACTTTTCAACGACTCTTTCAATAAACACTTTGTCTTTCCTTACATGTATTATTTCCTGTGTTTGCGCTTTATCGCGTCACTTGCGTCCATACATCCCTATATAATAAATGATTGTTATAGTGCCCTGTACAAACCCTTAAAGTTTGCACCATGAATTCCGGATCACCCTGCATAAATTTATTTATGGGTGTTGGAAGAATGACATCCGTCGATCACGAGACTTATTCCGAACCAGTTATCTTTTCTGGTTCTATGATTATGAAAGTTTCAATAATTTCTTCATCATTATTTTAACACAAATTTCAAAATCAATATCCACTACTAAAAATATTCAATGGATGTTTTGCGGATGAAATAATCCAAATTAATTTCTCTTTGAATATGAAAAATTTTGTCATCATGTTGTTACAATTTTCCACACGAAAAACCCTCAAAACCACAAAAAACCCTCACATCTGTAAATCTACTTTGTGAAAGCAATTTAATATTTTCTATTTCACAGTATTCGATATGGGATACATATTCTTAATGGCAAATTGCGGCACAATATTAAAACTTTTTCATTTGTAAGTAATTAAATATAAAGCAATTTACAATGTGCCAGGAATGTAGCAAGATTATTTTATTTATCTATTTATTTATTTGGCAAAAACATGAAGGCATAAATTTTTATTAATCTGAATTATTTGATGTGAAAAAATTAAATTTGAATAAACGATTTAGTTTTAACATTAGTTCTCAGGATTAGTTCGAATAATTAACTCAAATTAACCGAATGTTGGATTTATAGGAGTCCATTGACCAATCTTGTAGATTTTATAACTTTTCTCAAATACAAAATCGCTTTTTTCTGACACAATTTATTTCTTTTATTTTATTTCTTACATTTCTTACATATTTAATGTTTTCACATATTAGTTTTGTGTGTTCAAGTAATGAACAGTGTTAAAATTTTGCTAGAAGAGAAGAAAATGCTCTTGGGAATTCTAATAAAAATTGCCCATATTAGTGAAAAAATAATAGTTTTTCATACTTGAAGACAATTATTTTGAATTTTTTTTGATTGAATCTACTATGTACATGTAATACTAAAAATCTTAAAGCAATTGTTTTATTATGTGAAAATAAAAGCATAAATTAACTAATTTTAAAAACCAAAAGAGATATACATAAGTTATTTATAAATCAAACTATTCTATGAAAGAATTATGGCAAAAATATATATTACATTAGAAATATTGTTTAATTATATTTAAGAAATTTATATTAATCGAAATATCTATTCATTTAAATTTGTTTTGTATTCTACATATGAACAATTTTAAGTTCATTAGTTTTCCGTTTATCTCTAAATAAAATCATTATAATATATTAAAATAAGATAAATATTGTTTAATTTTACTTTCAGACAGGAAAATGCCATTTTTATTATTCCTTTAATTCATTTCTGCCTTAAAAGATTTTCTAGATTCAAGAAATTAATTCATTTCAGTAAACTATTTGAAGATGTACATTTTTCATGTACTGTCATGTACTGTTTATATAGTCATCATTATGTAATGACATATAACAGCTGAATAAACTCGGAAATCACATTTATATATATTTTTAATACTAACGGCATCAGATAGATAATTTTATTCAGATTTATTAAAAACGTTATTTACTTAAAAAGAAGAAAATAAATACACTTGTTGCCATGTCGTGTCTTAATACACCTAGAATTAATTTCAAGATTAGAATTCACATTCTTTGCGTGTATTTAGGAGCGCTTGATAAATATTTCATGTGAAGTACTCCATCAAACAAAATTAAAAGGTGTACATATTCCCTAAAAGAATTATTGCATAGAGAAGGCATGCCATATGCTCTGATTCACATTAACTCACTATATGCTGTCTGATTTTTTTAAAAAACACATCAATATAATTATTTTAGTTATATTATTTAATAGGTTTCACAAATGCCCATTTTATTAAGAAAATCAATAAATAAAGTGCAACCGACATAATAATAAATGTATACTTATGACAAAAAATAATTTAAGTAAATTTCTAAGCATAATTTGAAAATAAAGTTTTAAAACCATTTTCGTAATTGTAATGTAGGGGAGACCGGGGCAGATTTTTCAAGTTTTTAGAATTTTTTTTAGTATTTTTTATTTTTTGTATATTTTAAGGCCACATGATATCATTGCATGCTATCATTTTTATTTTTTGTATATTTTAAGGCCACATGATATCATGCACTAGATCTTTACTTACAACTTGGCATAATTATTTTAAAAAAAACGAAATATAGTTTTTAACAGAAAATGGTTAAGTCTGATCATGTAATGTTGGAAAATGTGCCCTGTATGCGGGGCAAGATTTCCATCCAAGTAAAAATATACAGGGGCGAATTTTACGACTATGCTTTAAATGATAACACATAAGAAGTAAATCTGGCTTGTTAATTAATGTGTATTTTTTATTGTAAACAAGAAAGGTATAACAATAATGCGTAGAAAAATTAAGTGAATATATAAAAGAAATGCCAATTAATGATTTTACAAAACTGTCATTTAACAATTTTATTAAGAGAGATTTTTTTAAACCAAAGTCGTCATCATTGTCTGAACGCAAACAAAAAAAAGATACTTCTTCTCTGGTGAAGTCCTCATGCCCCCATTTCTTGTATCGCACTCACTTTTTTATTTGCCTTTGATTCGGAGTAAAGTTCAAAGCAATAAATTCAAAGACAGTCTTCATCTTTTTCATCACTTGGATGTACTCTTTTTATACTTTTTTAGGCTTTGATATTTTAATGCTTTTTGCATTTGAATATGAAGGCCCAAAGTCCACATAACTTCCTGGCCGGAATTAGATTTTGTTTCGCGCCCCTTTTATATGATTCCCTTGGCAGTTTCCCTTTTTTAGATAAATCTTTTTCAATTTTCTGTTGAGTTTTAACGGGAGACTCAGTGAATGTAGACGGCCTCGTTTTATTTTCTTTCCACGCCGTGTTTTTCTCTTATGTGAAATCTAGGGAAAATTTGTTTGGATGCAGAAAGAACGTCTACTTTATAAAGCAACAAGGAACGTTTGAGTGGAACTTGAAAGAACAGCTTCTTCAGAAGTTGTGTAGAACCTGGGTTGGTGTAGAAGTATTTGATTCTTTCGGTGGTTTTGAATTAAGGCTATGAACAGTCGATGGTCCTGACAATTTTGAAGCCTGTTCAGGATTGTTGGCGTTTTGACGGTTTGCTACGACATTAGCTGGTTTCTCAGAAAAATAACATGGCATAAAATCCGAGTCTAAATATTTCAGGATTCATTGAAAAATCCCCGAAAATTTAAAACTCACCATAATATTGACTGGTGTTAAAACCAGTGGAACAGCTCTAACCAAAATGGAAAGCATGTCATAAATTATCTGAAGCATTTTATTTGTACTTACCCAAGCATCAAAAGCATAATTAATTTTTCTTTTTGAGGGGCCCATATACACTGCGATCTATAATTTGTAGCTTATGAATACAGTGAGGTAGGAATGACAATAAAGGTAGAATTAACATAAAATGGATTGGTTAAATGAACCCATTTTAGAAAATAGTTAATTTATATATATATATATATATTTGAATTTAACTTCTTTTTTATATTGGTAGTTTTACTTAAAGAACCGAATGATCAAAGGGGCTCGTTTCATATACGGTTAATTGGCTGATTTTATTGCACAATAAATACATTTTTGATACAATAAGACTCACTGATTTAGGACGGGTGCGTTTTACAACAATACACATGTTGGAATACATGCCCCGTATGCTGTTGGAAAATACCCCGCCGCCATATTGCAAATTTTTCACTACTCCGACGAATAGCGATGCAACTTAATTGCTAAACAAACCCATAGTTACGTGAAGAAAGACTCCCTTTTTTAGTATAAGCAATCTCAAAACAGTAAGATTAACGCTAGTACATTTATTTTGCATTTTAATAAAAACCTGAAATTTTACTAAATTAACTACTTAATTAAAATAAAAAAACAGCTCTCCTGACGAAGTGACAGCAGCTTTTAAATTATATGTGAAGTGTAGCCACTTCAACCTGTTCACATTGCTGCACCCGCTGTCATCAGCTAGCGGCTGGTTTAAAAATTAAAGCGAGTTGGAAAATTTGCCCCTGTGGAAAATGTGCCCCGTTCTTCCCTACTGTTAGCGAACGAAGAAACTGTTTTTAAAACATTGCTGCTACAAAAATAACTTCGAAATTTATGCAGTTCACATATTTCCATCACATGCACATTTTTTAAAGTCGTGAGACTAAGTGGGATGATTATTGTTCACTTTTCATGAAAATCCATATAACTCAGTAACTAAATTGACGTGAAACGATATTTTTATACTCTCTGAGAGATAACCTAATAAATAACAATATTAAGTAGTTTTGTTGTTTAAAAATTATATATAATATTATTAAAATTTAAAATTGTCTGACCAATAATCACAACGGTAATGGGGTGATTATTGGTCATTATTTATTATCAAATACCAATCATTTAAACACACAAATGTTTAATAAATAATTGAAGGAAACATTCTTGGAATGCAGTTAGTACTTAAATGTTTGTAATTATAAAAATGGTTCAAAAATAAACATCGCACCATAGAAATGATCAATCCATGAATAAAATATTTGGGTTCTCAACCAACATATTCAATTATTGCATATGTCGTGAAAGGTATGCCATTTGTGCTTGTCCATGTTGACATGTGTCATCTTTTACCCGAGAATGCTATTAGGAATGGGTTTGCATTTTCGTTTGCTGGCCATACGTTCACACATTCTTTCCTGCTACCTGCTGTTGTTTTTGAGGGCCCTTCTCCTTTTTCCAACAGTATTTATTCTCGATGGATCAGTACATAATGCAGTTTTATCCAGGTTAAAAATATAATAATGCTTATTAGTCAAATTATGCTGATGAAGTACATCTTCTAATAAATCATAAAATGCATAAATTAGAAATGGATCTACTGTTGCTATTAGCCTAGCTTTTACGAATGTAACCGGATTCTTCAATGATAGGTGATGGCTATCCAGAAAATAACTTAATGCAATCCTCTCCTGCTAATTTATGTTTAAATATACAATACTTTATAATATACTTTCTTTTCAAGACTCATCGGAATAATTTATATTACTCTGTACAAATCTATGAATTACCTCTTGTATTTCCTTGCGACTTAAGTACACACACCATTTCGCCATGTATTCGCCCCATATCGCATGTATATATCTGATCTTTGTCATGCTATAACTCTTGTATTTATGAACGATTTGAATATAAATTTGTGTTTGCATAGTACGTAACAATGTCTCGACCGAGTTCGTTGGCCAGCTTCTTTCGACTTTATTTTTCAAAACGGAGGGCATTTAACTTTTTTTTAATTTTAATTTAAAATGGGTCACAAAATTGAAAATTGATAAAAAAAATTAAGTGTTTGACCTTGATACAAGGGTTCCGGAGTATTTTTTGTTTCATTTTTATCTTAAAAAATGACTGATATATAGCATTTTGAATGCCTAGTGCGGCTGACATTTTGAAACTATCTGACTTTTGACTTAACTGCTTGACCTTGATAAGAGGATTACTGAGCATTTTCTGTTTCGTCTTTAACATAAAAAAAAATGTTGAAATATGGTAGTTTAAATTTCTAATGTAAGTGACATTTTGAAACAGTCTGAGGTTTGTCAAGCAACAGCACTAGTATATATCAACCGATTTTGATATGAGTGAGCATGTGTACAGTAATTACCAATGTCTTGACTAGATTCATGGGTTAGCTCCATCCATCATGTTGTTTTAAAATTGCAGACACATCAAGATATCGACAAATTTGGCGATCAAACATAAATCGCTCTAAATGAAACCAACTTGGATATAGCTGACTAATTTCGCGAAATTCTCATTCATATTCTGTATTGACGAAAACTATTATTGAATCTTTTATAATCGGGTTCCAATAATTTGAGCTTCATGCGTTTGAGTAAAATAAGTTGGATTTTTAAAAATACGGAATATGAAAGGTCCCCCTTCCTCTCGGCACACACCGGAAGAACTTTTTAAAGAGTCAGTGATAAATGGCTAAAAAGTCTGTATTATTTGCTTTCAGTACCGATAATACAATAGAAAACCTCAATAACTAATTAATTCTACAGCGATCAGAGTATATTTATGCAAGCGAGAGAGCGACCAAACAGACGGACAGAAAAAAAAAATTCTAAACACGCTAAACTATGTTGAAGAATGTTAAAAACGATATTTCATTCCTTCTAGTTATATAACAGAGACGTTCAACTTTGAATCAATCTTTTTAGCGGTATATGCGTTGAGAGTTAAGATCTATATTTATTATATGTTCAAGAGAGTTTACTTTTATGAAAAGTTATAAAAATAAAACACTATTTTAAAATTATTATTTTATTTATAAAATTGATGTTAAAAGGAAAACTCCTTTAACTCTAGATTCACTTTCACTTAGCTTTAATAATTGAAGCATCTAAAAGATTATACAATTATTTTATGAAGGCTACAGTTTCAAAAAACACCTTTCTTTTGTACTGATGATCAAGGCCTTTTTTGTATTTAGCTGGCAAAAAAAATATGAAGAGAATTCTTCCATTATTCTCGTGTATTTCCTAAAAAAAAAAAAAAAAAAAAAAAAAAAACTATTATTTGGGCATTTTTAGTTTTTAACTTTTCATTCTTTCTCCGTTTCCTGTTTTTTTAAATAATGAATTTCTTAAATGCAAGTTAATGCATATTTTTGAGAATTTGGACATCGTTAAACTCTTATTGCTAATTGCGAATTTTTAAATTTGTGTAGGAGCGTTTTTAGTTTAAAAAACATTAGTTTAATTTAATTTCGTCTTGAAGATAATTATTTATAATTCTGTATTTTATACTAAGATAAAGCTCATTAATATATGCTGTATCTAAAAGCGTTATATAACTGCAATAATATAATGCTGGATTGCGATTTACATAATAGTGGTATAATAGTTTTGAAAAATGCAGCATTTTTTTTTTATTCGTTACATATGAGAATTAATTGGATGCTTAAAACTGATAAGCTTTCTGTCCTATATAAATTACTTGAAAGCTTTTAAAACAGTATTAACACTAGAAGAATGACCGGATATAGACTATAGACCAAAATTTTATTTTTAAATTATTTAACATATTTATTATATTTAATTTTATGTGGTATATATTAATTATTTTTTTAATGGTGGTTCGAATCAACATTTAATTGACTCTTGCTGGTCATTATAGTGTTAATTTAATATATATATATATATATGTACATATACTGTGGAACCCCGATTTAACGAAGTTCACGGGACTGCTAAAAAACGTCGTTAAAAGCGGGAAAACGTTAAATCAGGGTTATATGAAAAACACTATGTATTTAAAACATCGCCGAAATAATAAAATCAAGTTTAAATTAATTTAATGAAACAAAAAATATAAAATAAACCATTTGTATGTAACTAACGCATTTTGTTTCTTTAATAAGAAATCAAAACTTACATTATTTTGCCGTAAAAAAAACGATTTTGGTTTGAATGTTTGTTTAAGATTGCAAAATGCACAAGGGAGTCTCAAGCATTAAAATTGCATCCAATTATTTTTCTTGAGCTTAATGTTCTTGAAAAAAAACTCTGAGTTTTTAAAAAATAGCTTGGGCTTCATTGAAAGACGACATTGTTTCAAGAACTGCATGATCTTTTTTATCAACGCATTCACCCGAAGACGGTTCCATCAATTCGGCAAACGACATCGTTTTTGTTTCGCAAGTCAGTTTGCATATTCATTGAAATTTCTATCAAGTCACGCTGAATCAAACTCAGTGCCATCGTTATTCTATATGTGATCATAGACAGACGGTTCCGATGGGACCTGGGTCGGGAATCCACCTTTCTTGAAGCTGTAGGAGATGCAGTCTCTTGGAACCTTTTTCCAGGACTTCCAACACGCTAATCTTCTTTTTGGATTCGGTTGCTCACTAGAATTGGAACAAAATTCCAACTGAAACAATGTTTTTCATACAAGATGTTGTCTGCAAGCCACTTTAAAGAAATGAATTATTCCTATGTCACAAGGCGCTAAAATAATGGAACAATTTGGTGAAAAAAATTCTAGGCGCACATTTTTTCACTGTAACATTCTTGTGAGCTGTGCATTGATCTGCAAAGAAGATTATTTAACGGTTTTTAAATTGCATTTGCTTATCCAGTTGCCGCAAATAATCTTTAAAAATAATTTCCGTCATGCAGGATTTTCTATTAGATTTGTAACTTGTGGGAAAAGTTTTAATGTTTTTAAAACAACGAGGTTTTTTAGCATGCCCAATAGCAAGCGGAAGTAATATTTTGCTACCATCAGTATTGCAGCACAGTAAAACAGTTAGATGTTCTTTTTACATCTTTCCTCCTTTACATGATTCTACTTTTAATGTGAACTCTTATCTTTAAGGAGATTTAAAAATAAGCCTGCCTCATTAAACATATTCTGCAGAATATTATTTTCTATCAGAGATAGTAGTGCATCCCTTTTCCAGTCATCAACAGTGACTTGATCGACGCTTGCGTTTTCACCACACACTGAACTTTATGCCACTTTGTGTCTCTTTTTGAATAGGTCGATCCACCCATTTGATGCGAAAAATCTAGTTATGTCTAATTTAGAAATTTCTATAGCTTTCTCTCTTTATATTGTTCCATAAATAGGAATATTAGCAGAATGTGCTTGGTGGAGCCATTCAATTAAGATTTTTTACAGATCAGCATATGAAGAACCTTTTAAGGTTTTTTACCATTTTTAAACATTTAACCATTTTTAACCTTTTTTTAAATATTTTTGTTGAATGTAACGCTTCTTTTCCGGATTTTATACAATCGGGAATTTCTCGTCTGGCCTTATTAACCGTGCCAACTAAACTCGTCCGTCTTTCCTTAATTTGTTAGCGAACTCAAGAGAAGTAAAAAAATTGCCAACTGTGATATTTCTTCCCATATTTTTAAAGGGTTCTATTACTTTTAAAACCACATACTCAGAAAGCCTCTGGCTTTCACCTCGTTCTTCATTTTTTCCTAGGTCGGGAAATGCGTTCAAAATATACTTACTTTCTAAATCTGCAGCTATCCAAAATTTTTGTCCGTATTTATCAGGTTGTGATGCTATAAACTGAGTAAATAATCAGAGGGTCTTACTAGGAAATAACCGTTCATCAATTGTTATGTTCTGGCCTGTCTTGTAACAGCTTATGCGGTTTCAATAAAACGATTCCATACTTCCGAAATCATTGAGAATTTATCCTGTTTTGTTCGTTTACGGCGCGTTGATTTGATATCGAATCTCACACATCTTGCTATTTCACAAAATTTGTCTCTGCACATGGTTTCTTTACAATAATTTATGTCCCATGCAGTAGACCATAATGAGTGAAGTTCCAGATTACTAGCTCTTGAAACTCCTCGTGCATACAAAATCGAAATGTAAGCAAACAGTTCCTGTTTTGAAAGAGACCAAACATCGTTTTCTAATACTCGACGAGCTTCCGTGTTTGTGCATTTCATTACATGCTCTAAAACTGTTCTGTCTATAAAAAGCAACCAAGCACTCAAAACACTGTCATCATTCACATTTTATTTTGCACAATTAGTTGGACCACTATTTTCTCGCAAAATATTTTGGTTTGCTAATCTACCGGTTGCACTTCCAGAACCACATTATTTGCACTGTGAGCCGTCGCGAGCCACAAATTCATTCTGATTTTGAGAATCATCAATTTCAATATCCTCATCGCTTTCCGATTAAGATGATAGAACAGGAATAAAATTTTCATTATCAGATTCATCATGCATGCCGGATAATTCTCCACCGTCTGATTCATTATCTGACAATTCTCTTAGAAGCTATTTCTTCCGCAGAAGTTATTTCTTCCGCAGTAAGCCCTCTCTTACGAGACATTTTAAGTTTTATTGATAGAAAGTAACAAGAACAAAAGAAAACCTTACAAAAAGTCTACTAGCCATAACTCATAAGTAACCGCGCATGCAGTGTCTTTGTCAGAAATGAAGTCGCAGCGGCAGGTGTTGATGTAGCTGAAACAGGTCACGTGATGACCAGGTGTCAAAAGACATTCCAAGACTCCCCTTCTCTACACAATGGAACGATCGCACAGAAATACGAAATTAAAAATTAATAGGGGAATTGAAATTATTGCCGTGTCCAATTGACACCAAACCGGCGTTATAGGTAAATCTATCCATAAACTAAGTTTGAATAAAGCTAATTCTACAAAAGTTTCTATGTGACTTCTTCATACATATTTCATAAAAGTCAAGAGAAATAAAAAGAATCCATCAAAATTTAAAGATTTTATAAAGGAATTTACATGCTTTGGTGTCAAAATGACACCGTCCGGCGTTCTAGTGTTAAAAAAGTATACTTTTCTGATCCCCATCAGCAATATTAGAATTTGGTAGACAACGCCACAGAAGGCCACTCTCGTCTGCGTAATAGGTTTGGCAAGCTGCAAATTCCTTTTCAGAAACAATAGACTTGTATTTAACTTAACCACCTACAACATCGGTAGATTTCAGCTCGCCAGAAATATCTAATTTTTTGATACCATGACGAGTCTTAAAGCACCTCCGCCAGACTTCCGAAAATTTGCAATCAGTATTCAAATCTCTTTGGAACAGTTTAGCTTCTTCAACAACCTTAGGGCCAGTTATAGGTTTACCCTCTGCTCTGTTTGCTGAAAACTAATTGCACAAGATCGAATCTAGTTGCTCTAATTTGGATTTTTTTTTAAAGTTTGCCTTTTAATTAGATTTTTTATAGTTTCCGATCTGTTCATAAACCATTTCAACTTGTCTTTGTTTTATATATGAAATTGTAGACGACCCTATGTCATAGTATTTCATAATGATGTTCTACTTATGTCATTTTCAGCCTTCATCATGATTTCTAGCTTTTGAACAAAACGCCAAACTGAGAGTCAGATGTTTTTTTTTCTTAAGACACGACATTAACTTTAGGACCCATGTCACTTGCCACTCACTATAAATTTACTCGCAAGCTCTAAAAACACCAAAACACAACACGTGAATTCGACGTTGAGGCATGTGACTATCAGTTTGAACGTCACGGAACAGTGAAACGTAAACAAAGACGCAGAGCAAGAGCGAAGAGTGTAAACTTAACATGAAACGTAAACAAAGACGTTGTGATAGCCTTCGACCAGATGATGCCCCTACACGCATGTCGATACACAATCCAGCACGATACCCTCGCTCCTTCGATGTTTTGCAATCGATATAAATTTTTATTTTTTTTTCGAAAGTCGTGGCGGATTATCCAGCGTGCTGGACCTTAATATGCCGGATTAGAGAATATTTTCTGTATTTAATTTGATTTGATTTCGTTGATTATAGTAAATATCGATTAAAAAGAAAGCAGAAATATGTATAGAAAAGGTGCGAAATTCGTCGAAAAACATCAATTATTGTTCGAAAAAGTGTTCATTTTCATTTAGGAAAACGACGTTAAATGCAGGAAAGACATCAGAATGATATTTTAAAAGCGGGTTTTTTTTTACATTGTTGGTATAGAAAACTGATGGGACCAAGCTGAAACAACGTTAAAAAAGGGAAAGCGTTATATGCGGGAAGCATTAAATCGGGATTTAACTATATGGATTTTTCTTCTTTCACAAGAAACTGATAAATAATTTTAAATGTTTATGTGTATTGTCTAATTTTATAAAATTTATATTACATCGTTAAAAATGTTCGAGTTAGTTTCTATTAATATATCGAAGCAATCAATTTAAATTTTATAATACCACAGACAACACTTTCAATAATGATAAAACAGAACACAAATGTCTAAGTAAATAGTTAATAAAATGTTTTAACAAATCGTTTACAGCAAAAATATATATATTATAGAAGAAACGATGAAGAATAATATTTGAAACAATTTTCCAATTGAAACCATATCTCTAAAATAAATGGTTCATTAATCAGCTATTTGGGACAACTTGTGTATTAAAAAATAGCAAATCTCACTTTTAAAAAAAATAGAAAATGTTTCTAAACCAAAATATTTTTTTTTCAATATAATAACTAAATCATTTAAAATAATAATGTATTTTCCACTATTCGATAAACATAAGAGGTAAAGTTGTGTTTCTGAAAATCTAAGAAAATATTTGCTGTTATCGATTATTTAAAAATTTATTTTGTTTTGTCATTCAAAACCAAATGTATTGATAAGGTATTTCGAATGTATTATCATTATACAGGGTCATTAAAAAATAAGTTTACAAAATGGCATGGCAAATCAGGCATAGAACAAGGATACAAAATTACATAGGAACATAGGGTCGTAAACAATTTCATCACAAATACATATCATGATACTCACATATCTCATCCTCACTCAACCTGGATTGACAGTAATAATTTTGAAAAAATTAAAAACATTGTATAATGAAAATGCCTTATGATGTATAATGAAAATATGTACCTTTTTTGTGAAATGTGATAAAATCACCAAAAAAAAAAAAAAAAAAAAAAAAAAAAAAAAAAAAAAAACTGGGAAAACATGTTGCTCAAGCAATGGATGATATCATATGTATTGATAATCACAGTCCAAAATGTGGGGCGTCAAGTGCATATTACTTGCGCATATAATCCAAACTTTTGCCATTTTCGTTTGGTGTTATCACATTTACAACAAAAGTGAGAATGTCTGTTAAATGTTATATTATAGTGTACTTCAGTTTTCTGAAAGTTATTACCGTCACCACAAATTGAATTAGGATGAAACACACTGTATTTGTGACTAAATAAGTGGTTTGCGACCCTATGCTTCTATGTGATTTTTTATCCTTGTTGTATGCCTGATTCGGCATGTAATTTTGTAAACGTTTTATTAATCACCCTGTATAATAGTGATTTTACATTGATTCATATAATTTAATTTAAATAGAGGCACCGATTAAGACTTTTCGGGTTACAGAATATAAGTAACAACCATTTTTTAAATTGAAAGCTTTAACAGATTTTTCGCATTTTCTATATTTTTTTTAGAATAGCTACTAACAATACCAAGAAACATATTTTATTTAAAAAATACCAATTATATACTCAAATAACAAAATTTTGATATTCATTAAGGCTATACTTTTCCATCAGCCACATGCCAAGGGTTAGTTGTCAAAGAAATCGCAATGACTTCGCTACTTACTGCTTTAATCACGTCACCAAAATTTTATAGGACATGGCAAAACAGTATGAAAAATCACAAAGATGATTGTACATGTACATTTTACTTTTGAATAAGTATTGTAAAACTACTTTACCCAAATAATAATGATGATAAAATCTCTGATAAAAGTTAAGGAAAGAAAAAAAAAATGAAGCTGTGCCATCTATTAATTTTTTTAAAAAGAATATTGAAAAGAGGGAGAAAAAACAATTTATTATATACATAAATAAATTATATACATAATAATATACATAAATAAATTTATGTATATAATTTCATTTATTTATTGGCGAAGTATTAATTTCGTTATGGAATATTAGTCGGAAACGGCCTCTGACCCATTTATATTGCAATTGGGTTATTATAATTTAATCGGCATGCACTGGCAGAAATATGTCAAAAAATTTTGCTTGAAAATAATTTTTTAACTTTAAAAAACAATAGATTAAGGCACAATTTTTCAAACAAAAATTTCGTTTGAAATAATTTTTTTTTCTGTTTGAGAGAATAAAAAAACAAAATGGAATTGCGCGATGCTTAGAAGTTATGAAAATTACGGTAAACGCGAAATCTATCGGTCAGGTGTTTACACCGTCAAAATGACATCAGAGTTATTCGCGGAAATGTTTTTACTTTATAATATAGATTTAAATTAGTTTAATTTGATTTAGTTTAATTTTTTTAAAGCATGAAATTGTATCTGACATATCATTATTAACGATAAACGATGTCGAGAGTACTTTGTAAGTTTTTATTTATAGCTAAATTAATGAACTGTGAACTAAAATATAATTCAATGTCATTTACAAGAAATATTCCTTTTTTTTGGGATGTAAAGAATTTAATAATTAAGCAACAAAAATATTAGAATGAAAAATACCGGCTTTCATCTAAAGTAAACTTATTATATGAATCCATATCGCTGATCCTGTTTGGAAATCGTTCACTGTTAAAACACTATTCTTAAAAATAAGTAAATTGTACTAATTATTGAGCACTTACCGATCTTAAAATAGCTCCGAGTACTTAACTCTTAAATTCGAAAAACGCATATACTCATTTTTTGAGTACATACAGGGACTCGAAAATAAGTATGTATAGAAACACACATACACTATAAGAAAAAAAAAGCAAAATTACAGAGAACCGACAAATCACCATTTTTAATTGCGAAGAACTACAATCTTTGGAGTAAAGAACAATAAATTCACTACCTTAATTCTTGAAATTTTGTGTATGAGTCCACCCGCGATTTGAACCCGAGTCCTCTAGATGGGAGATCAGTATTGTACTGAGTGTGCTATAAGAGCAGTTACCAATTGCTTCCAAATGACACCTTTTATGAATCAGCGACGGAAGATCGCTAACAACAGAGATGAATTTTCCCTTTCTTAAATATTTTAATTTCTAATAAAACAATTTTTAAACTAAGTTTTCTTCTTTAACATTTCTAATGAAATTGTAAATAAATTTGAAAAGTGAGTATTATAAATTTAAAATTATAACAAAGACAGACATATCTTTAAATAAAAGCTTGGAAATCCCTACTGTCAATTCGGTATAAGAAAAGGGTTTATCAGAAAACTCATATTTTTGAGCACATAGGATTTAAACACGAATATTAATACTTTAAAATACAAAATATATGTATCCATTTCTGCATACATTTATAAATCAAGTATAAGTATACACGACTTCAAAATATCATGTACTCGTTTCTGAATTAATTGTACTTAAAAAAATCGAGTACAAAGAAATTTTCATTTTTAAGTAGATTAATGCTCCTTTTTGAAGCAATTATACTTAAAAAATATGAGTGCATAGAAATGCTCATTTTTAAGTAGATTATTTTTAACAATGTACTTCTTTTTGAAACAATTGTACTTAAAAAAATACGAGTACATGGAAGTTCTCATTTTTAAGTAAATTATTTTTGAGAGTTTTCCTGTACCCCTTGATACGATGATTACGTCATCCACACAACGACACCTAAACAAAAAATCTTTAGTCTTCAGTATTAATTATTGTAATGAACATAATAGCTCTGCCAAAATCCCGGAAATGGGGAAGCCCATTGGGGCTCATTTTGGCTTGTTGTAAATTTTATTGTTGAAAAAAAATGTTGTTATTAGTGGTCAATTTTGCGTCAGAAATAGCTCTAGATTTCAGTTTACGATTGACTCTATAACTTCAGAGACGTCGAGAGATGAAAAGAGGAACTCTATATCCAAACTTATTAAAATACTACCTTAACTGATTTTTAAATTTTTAATTCTCTCTACGAAATCATCAGTAGATGTTAAACTGTAGTCAGACGGTGGAAGGAGAAGGTTTAGAAAACCCACAAATGCCTTTTCTAAAAAGTATGTAATGCGTTCGCCCGTCAAGCATTTAAATAACTCCGATTTACGATATGTCTTAATTATGCATGGTGTCTAAATGAAACCTCCCTGTTTTCAAATGTTAATTATACGGATACTATGAATCCTAGAGATTTGTGGTTTGCAGTATCATGCGCAATAACACAACAAGTACATTTTGCTGCATTTGTTTCCAAATATTTAACAGCACAAGAGAGAGCCCAGTGCGCGATATGGTACGCCCATACCGAAGCGTATACATAGATAAATAAACGTTTCAAGCAAAATAAGACCTGTTGCCATGACATACCTGTAATCCATGCTACAAAAATAAAAAGTGTTTCGGAAAACAAATTGCAGCAAAATAAACTTCTTGTATTGCCATTATTTTATTGCAGGTGTTGACTAATAAGCAGAGACGACAACAGCACAGGAGAGAGCCCAGTGCGTGATGTAGTATGCCCATATCGAAACGCATACGTAGATAAAAATGCACCTTTTTCAGACAAATATACGTTTGCAAAAAAAATAAACTTGTTGTCATGATATATCAATAATCCATGAAAAACTAGTCGGATGTACCAATCCCAAAACTTTCTTCTATCTCATACATGTTAATAGTACTTCAAAATTCGCTATCACACTGCCAAAATTAAATGGCAATCTATGCATTTCATGAGGATTCTAAAGATATGAAATTCCGTGATTTAGTTCTTGAGATATGACTATCGCTGAAATCGTGTAAATACAGCAAAATACAGCAGCGCCACCTATTGGGTGATTTATACCAAAAACTAATCAGTAACAATTTATGTCAACGTCTGACTGAATCTGAAGTTTGGAGAAAATCCCTGCATTAGTTTTTGAGATAGAGCTATTGCGAAAATCGTGAAAATTCCTGCATAGCAGCGCCACCTATTGGGGGATTAACACCAAAACCTAATTAACAACTTGGGTCAACATATAACTAAATCTGAAGTTAGATAAAAATTCGTCCATTAGTTCTATAGATAGAAATATTGAGGGAATCGTGAAAAAGGCAGCACAGAAGCGCCACCTGTTGGGCGATTTACACCAACACATAATCAGTAGCAAGTCATATCAAGGACTAACTGAATCTGAAGTTTGATGAAAATCCTTGCGTTAGTTCTTAAGATAGAGCTATTGGGGAAATCGTGTAAATCCTGCAAAATTCATCATAACAGCGCCACCTGTTGGGCGATTTACTCCAAAACGTAATTAGCATCAATTCATATCTAGGACTAACTAAATCTGAAGTTTGATCAAAATCCGTGCATTAGTTCTTGAGATAGAGCTATTGCGAAAATCGTGAAAAATGCATCGTATCAGCGCCACCTGTTGAGCGATTTACACCAAAAACTAATCAGCATTAATTTGTATTAGGGACTAATTGAATATTATTTTTCATTAAATTCTGTGCATTAGTTCTTGAGATAGAGCGCCCACAAAATTTATGTCACATACACACTGACAGACAGACAGACTCACAGACTCACAGACAGAGATTTTGTAAAAACATGTTTTTTTGGAATCTCTGACCCCTAAAACGTGTAAATCCGTCGAAAACCGGAATTCGAAAATTTTAATGAATCCAATACTTTCTTCTTGTAAAGATAGAAGAAAGTAAAAATGAATGTCACCTATGTTCAGCAAATCGAGAAGTCCTGGTTGAATCCCCTAGTCATAAAAAAAAATAATAATAATCGTTCATCAGATGAGGATGATGCTGAGGAGGTTAATTTCAACTCAATATTTTTCGGATGTTTAGCAAAGAGAAAAGTCCGTCCGATGGAAGATTCCGTCCCTAAGCCTGCATTGTCTAGGAACTTAAAGAAATTGAAAGTACAACTAGTATGTTGTGGCCATCACAAAACTTTCTTCTATATAAATCACGTCAATTAAATCGTTTAAATAGTACCAATTCATATCACAATATATCTGAATTTGAAGTTTGGTGAAAATTCGTGCATTAGTTCTTGTATAGAGCTATAGCGGAAATTCTGAAAAATGTAGTATAGCAGCGCCACCTGCTGAGCGATTTACACCAAAACATAAACAGCACTAATTCATATCATGGTATACCTGAATCTGAAGTTTGATGAAAATTCATGCATTAGTTATTGAGATACAGCTGTGGCGGAAATTCTGAAAAATGCAGCGTAGCAGCGCCACCTGTTGCGCGATTTACACCAAAACATAAACAGCACTAATTCATATCATGGTATACCTGAATCTGAAGTTTGTTGAAAATCCAAGCATTAGTTCTTGAGATAGAGCTATTGCGGAAATTGCAAAAAATGCCCAATAGCAGCGCCACCTGTTGAGCGATTTACACCAAAATATATAAAATGTCTATTCATGTCAAGGACTAACTGAATCTGAAGTTTCATGAAAATCCGTGCATTAGTTCTTGAGATAGAGCCATTGCGGAAATCGTAAAAAATCCAGCATAGCAGCGCCACCTGTTGAGCGATTTACACCAACACGTAATCAGCATCAAGTCATATCAAGGACTAACTGACTCTGAAGTTTCATGAAAATCCGTGCATTAGTTCTTGAGATAGAGCCATTTCGGAAATCGTAAAAAAGGCAGCATAGCAGCGCCACCTGTTGAGCGATTTGCACCAAAATATATAAAATGTCTATTTATGTCAAGGACTAACTGAATATGAAGTTTCATGAAAATCCGTGCATTAGTTCTTGAGATAGAGCCATTGCGGAAATCGTAAAAAATCCAGCATAGCAGCGCCACCTGTTGAGCGATTTACACCAACACGTAATCAGCATCAAGTCATATCAAGGACTAACTGACTCTGAAGTTTCATGAAAATCCGTGCATTAGTTCTTGAGATAGAGCCATTTCGGAAATCGTAAAAAAAGCAGCATAGCAGCGCCACCTGTTGAGCGATTTGCACCAAAATATATAAAATGTCTATTTATGTCAAGGACTAACTGAATATGAAGTTTCATGAAAATCCGTGCATTAGTTCTTGAGATAGAGCCATTGCGGAAATCGTAAAAAATCCAGCATAGCAGCGCCACCTGTTGAGCGATTTACACCAACATGTAATCAGCATCAAGTCATATCAAGGACTAACTGACTCTGAAGTTTCATGAAAATCCGTGCGTTAGTTCTTGAGATAGAGCCATTTCGGAAATCGTAAAAAAGGCAGCATAGCAGCGCCACCTGTTGAGCGATTTGCACCAAAATCTCTAAATTGTCTATTCATATCAAGGACTAACTGAATCTGAAGTTTCATGAAAATCCGTGCATTAGTTCTTGAGATAGAGCCATTGCGGAAATCGTAAAAAAGGCAGCATAGCAGCGCCACCTGTTGAGCGATTTGCACCAAAAACTAATCAGCATCAATTTGTATCAGGGACTAACTGAATATGAATTTTTGTTAAATTCCGTGCATTAGTTCTTGAGATAGAGCGCCCACAAAATTTGTGTCACATACATACAGACAGACAGACAGACTCACAGAGTCACAGACAGACATTTTGTAAAAACATGTTTTTTGGAATCTCTGACCCCTAAAACGTGTAAATCCGTCGAAAACTGGAATTCGAAAATTTTCATGAATCCAATACTTTCTTCTTGTAAAGATAGAAGAAAGTAAAAATTAAGTGTTTCGGGAAAAAAAAAAAAAAAATTGCAGCAAAATAAACTTGTTGTGTTTCTGTTCATGATGCTGCAAAACACAAATCTCTAGGACTCATAGTTTCGGTACAATTACCATTTGAAATCAGGTATGTTTTATGTGGACACCCTGTATTTACAGGATAATGCTTTGTATATAGAAAATATTAATGCATTGTTCTACACTTTTAGGTTTGTTTATAATATGCAAAATGAAGTAATACTAGGCTGAACGATGTCATATAACCTGAATAACAAAAAAAAAAAAAAACATCCAGCTATTTTGGAATATATACATCCCTTTGAATTAAGAATGAAATAAAAATCCGATCAAGTATTATGACTGTGGAATGAGCAAAAAATTGAGTACCTACATCAAAATTGGAATTGTACTTGCATTTCGCATTTCTTAACTTGAAATAATTACATTTAAAAAAATTAAATTATCTAACGGAATAAAAGTGCTATTTAAGGGGGACACAAAAAGCCTCAAATTTTCTAAAACAATTTATTGCATTAAAAATTGCTCAATTTATTTCTGCTTAAAATGACGTTTAAATCATGTTTCTATCTTAATTGTAATAGGAAGTATTATTTCTTTCGTTTGGGTTCGTTTTCAAAATCTAGCTTTCAAGCAATGGTTGTCATGGAAACGATTCTTGCGAAAATGCGTTTTTTTTTTTTCCTAATGGGTTTTTACACCATTTCTCGTATTTAAAATCTCAAAAGTCAAGAATCGCTAAAAATAAATCGTCCAAACTTGGAACCGGTCTTTTTCAATAGATTTAATTTAATTTTGAATCAGCAAATTTGAAAAAAATATTTACTTTTGAAAATATGATTTATTTTTAAGTTGCATCTTTTTTTTAATAATTTTTAATTTAAATATTTTTAATTTTTATTTAAATTAATTTTTTTAAATGCTGAATAAAAATTGAAGCCTATACATTTCTACTTATTTAAATGAAAAACATTGAAATTCTACAATTAATATTTCGAGTTATAACGATTAAACTGCCCCACATTTATTAAATTTTAAATTGAAATTTTTTTAAAAAAAATAGGAGAAGTTTTATCATGTGATTTTGTTTACAAATGTCATGGTAAACCATTACAAAAGATTTTAAAATTCAAAAGATTCAAAAGATTTCAAATTTGAAAAAAATATTTACTTTTGAAAATGTGATTTATTTTTAAGTTGCATTTTTTTTAAATTTTTAATTTAAATATTTTTAATTTTTATTTAAATTCATTTTTTTAAATGCTGAATCAAAATTAAAACCTATACATTTCTACTTATTTAAATGAAAAACATTGAAATTCTACAATTAATATTTCGAGTTATGACGATTAAACTGCCCCACATTTTAATAAATTTTAAATTGAAATTAAAAAAAAAATAATAAGAGAAGTTTTATCATGTGATTTTGTTTACAAATGTCATGGTAAACCATTACAAAAGATTTCAAAATTTTAACTCAAGAAAAAAAAAATATTTTAAAATGTGTCCCACACCCCGTTAACTGTTAAAACAGATTTAACGGCCAAATATTGATAATATTTATTTTCCTATTTGTTTCCTTGCTTCATGTGTTATAAGAGAAGTATGATAATTTTTTTTACATTTTGGACATAATACAGAGTTTTACTTCACTTGAATTAGTTTCATTTTTTTTAAATAGAATAAATTTATCAAAAGTAAAAAATTACAAAAAACTATACTTCCAAAAATACATATAAATAAAATGTAATATATTTTAAAGAAAATTATTTGAATTGTTGAAAAATATCTGAAATATTATACTTACTTCAAAAGCGAAAGTCTATTTCTACATCAATTTTGACTAACATTGAAAAATATTCCATTATTCACGTTGTTTTGGAGTTATAAGATTACAGAAATTTTTTATTTCCATCTTAAAAAATGTACCCCTATACTCAAAATGTTAAGCTATTTCTTTCAGATCTTGATCTATTTTCGAGAACATTTATTTGACGTCTATTTTCTTCTAATATATAAAAGCGTTGCTTAAAAAGAGTTAAAGCTATTTCTATCAAGAGACATTGCATTCACAATTTTTTTTTCTTCTAAAAGCACTTTTTTGCAATGTAAGCATTAAATATGACACATTTATCTTTATGTAATATGAAATTCAAAATAAAAATATTTTATTACATATATATATATATATATATTTTTTTTTTTACTCCCATTTCTTCGAAGTTTAAAAAAAAGTTAGGAAGACCAAAGAAAATGTTTCATATGATTACTTAATATATTTATTTTGTTTAATGTAGTAAGTTAAAAAAAAGTTGTACAAATAACAAATATGCTAAGGCTAATGTCAGACGAACGTCTTTTTGCACGTTTTTTTTCCCTACATATCATCCCTACACAAATTTGCTAGCATTGTTGTAGGGGGGGAAAGCGTGCAAACAGACGCTCATCTGACAATAGCCTACACGTGTGTGTTTGATAGTACTTTTTGCAATATACAAAAATTGTTTTTTTTTTTTGTTTTTTTTTTCATTTGTAATAATACTTGTGGATCAAACTAGAGGTCTGCACGGACCGAAATTTCCAGGCCCGGCAGGGCCCGGTAAAAAACTTAAAAGTTCGGCCCGAGCTCTACCCGGAACGGAAAAAAATCAACATCTCGGCCTGTCCCGACTGAATTTCAACAAAACATTGATTTTTGATTTTTATTTTAATTGTTAAAAATCTGAAAATGATATGCAGTAAAATCTTCTGACGGAATTGCATAGAAAAAAATTGCGTTACAGACAAGTTCCCTTCTTAGCGAGTGTATTATATATTCTTTTCTTATATATTAGTATAGTAATTATGCATGGATCAACACATTAGTCAGTTTAAAACAGGGTTCCGTGATACGCAGGTTCTTTATCACACGTTTTACTATATTTTAATTTAGCTATATTTTAATAAGCGCAGAAATGTCGTGTTCTTTAAAAATAATAAAATTTTAATGTTTAAGTGTAGAATAATGGCGATTTAAAAATTTATGCATTTTTTGCAAAAAATTTTTGGCCCATGCCTGATTTTACTAACTTTTGAATAGATCAGGCTACGCTGAGACAATGATTTTCATACGGACTCGGTCAAAATTAGGACTGAAAATTTTGGTCTGTGAAAACTTGGAGTGGAACCAGTCCCGGCTCTATACAGAAAAAATAAGTTAGACCCGTACCGGCCCGAACCTTAAAAAAAGTGTGGCCCGGCCCGAGCTCCGTGAGTGAAAACCGGCCCGAGGCTTCGGGCCACGGGCCGGACCGTGCAGATCTCTAGATCCAACCCCGGCTTCACAGGCTATAAAATACCTTTGGAAACCGTTTATTTACTTTTTAACCGAAAACTTTAATATATTTTAATTTACTTATTGTAAACTGCCTATTACTAACTCCAATAAGCTTTCTTTTCGGAAAATATTCATTACATATTAAAAAAAAAAATAATAATAATAATCCCAAAAACGACTCGCTACCACAGACATTTCACTTTAAATCAACGGCTGTGCGCCCCAACAAAACCCCAACCAATTTTTTTCCTGTAACGATTCAATTAAATATATATATAAAAAATTGCAATTTAACAAATTACAACGACCATTTGAAAAATGAAATTTTCAAAGACTAAAATTTAAGACATAAAAAATCGCACGGAGTTGTTCATACATTACGTACGATATCGATTACATTTTTCGTTACTGTAAATTATTAAACTTCTACCCCTCATAGCATGCATGGTCACGGTGACGTCGTTGTGACGTCACTGTAAGTCACTGTGGTCACGTCACATCTGTGACCAAAATGCCACCACTCAGTGATGTCACATTGTGACTGAGATGTGAACTTCTTAGAAAACTTTAAAAAATTGCAAAAATTCTTTAAAACATGTTATTTACTGTAAAATTATATTTTTCTGGCAATTAAAAGAAAATTGTGACGACACTATTATATCATTGCATGTAACGTATGTCACGTCACATATATGATAAAAAACCACCATATTGTAAGTCACAGTGTGACAAAAATATGAACTTCAAAAATCTTTGAAAATGAAGAGAAATAATTTAAGCAGTTCCGAGTTACAGCGACATAAGGAATGAAAATATATTAGTGGATAGCAACTAGTAAATTCTGTCACGAAAGGGGGAAGGGGCATAATAAATAAAATGCACGATACAAGAATTAATAAACTACATTTTCATGTTATGTTTTATCAATTTGATGGATTAAGCGGTCTCACAGACCGCTCACAATAGTTATGCGGCAATTTTTGTCACATCAGTTAAGGGTTAAACAGTATTTTAAACAGTCCCGAGTTACAGAGGCATAAGGAATGAAAATATATTAGTGAATAGCAAATAGTAAATTTTGTCACGGAAGGTGGGGGGGGGGGGGGGAGGGGACATAATAAATAAAGTGCACGATACAAGCATTAATAAACTAAATTTTCATGCTATATTTTATCCATCTGATAGATTAAGCGGTCTCACAGACCGCTCACAGTAGTTATGCGGCAATTTTTGTCACATCAGTTAAGGGTTAAACAATATTTTAAACAGCTGAGTTACAGCGGCATAAAGAATGAAAATATATTAGTGGATAGCAAATAGTAAATTCTATCACGAAAGGCGGGAGGGGGGGACATAATAAATAAATTGCACGATACAAGCATTAATAAACTAAATTTTCATGCTATATTTTATCAATTTGATATCTAAGACAGTAAAAGTATTCTTTTTTCATGATTTCAATTTTATCTAGCATTGCAATTTAATATAATAATCCTCCACTGATTGTTACACTCTCATATAATTATTGCGCATTTCAGATTCAAATCAGTTGTTTACAAAAACAAATAAATAATAAAAACACACCTGCTCAAATCGTCTGCTTCGCGATATTACCATAGAATAAACAAAAGAATACGCGGGAAGCCACTTCACTCCACTGTTTAGAACACCAGCACGCCTTCAGCACTTCTTTTAATATAAAAGAAAGACATCTGCCATTTTAGGATATTACAAATATACGGATATTATTGATGAAGCATATATGTAAGTCTTATTTAATTTAAATATTTTGTTCCTGTTTTGTAAATATTATAATGATGAGTTAAGTAGTTTTATGTTACACATATAGAAAGAGACTGGTCTGTATTGTTTTCAGAAGGATATTTTTATTCGATTCTGTTGTATCTTAATCTGCCATCGCTCGAAAAAAAAAAAAAAAAAAAAAAAGAAAAAAGAAAAAGAAAAAGCTGGCGCAGAAACTGATTCGTGCTTACATTCATAGTAGAATGAATGTAAATATTAATTTTTAGTCTCTTGAGATTGAAAATGTGTTGAAACAGTGGTGTGGAATTTTTTTCGGCTTTTTAATGTTTTCTAGTTACTAACACTTATAGCATCATTATTATTTTGGAGTTAAATATGAAATTAGAAATTGTTTCAGATTAGAAATTAACATTATGTAAGCATTTTTTTTTTCTGTTTGTGATTTTAATCAAACATTTAATTGTAGACACTCAGAATCAGTTATTAAATTTTCTTCGATTGTAAATTCATTTTCTACGTTTTCGATATATGTAATCACTGGAATAAAAAAATTAAATATATTTAAGCATTGAAATAAAGTGTTTTTCATGCCTGTGATAACAAGTTTATAGCTTAAACTGCTTTAGTATATTTTTTAAAAAGTTGGTATGTACTTTCGTAATATAGGACTGAATATTTTTTAAAGCGATTAATAACTACTTTCTACATTTAAACAATAAAAATAGTTAATATGCAATCATTTATTTTACGTTTATATGTTCTTTTTAATACTTTTCAACAAAGTTGAAAAGTGTTTATGACTTCGGTTTGTCTGGCCGTCTGTCCGCGGTCTAACTCTCGCAAATATACTCGGATTGCCTTGAAATTTTTGGATGTTATTGACGTTTACCATAGCACGGCCCCTATTTGTAATGAAGTTTGTAGCGTGTTTAATTCATCTACAGGAACAGTCAAGAGTATTTCGTTACACTACGGCCTACGGGAAAAAATCGTTCCAAATGATTTTTAACGATTTTACACGCTTTCAAACAGAATAAAATTGATATGAATTTATGAAACGCACTAAAATATGCATTCTGAAGAGTATGTGGTGCAACGAATAGTTATTGTTCATTTACAGGGCTAAAAAAGGGATTCCAATACATTATTATACAGGGATGGAGGGAATTATTTGCGGCGTACTTTAATTATGTTAATCTATTTCATATATAATGAAATTGATATAAGTCGCTGAGGTTTACACACTATACATTATTTCATGATAATACGAAATGTATATAGCATTTACAGGACACACAAATTATTTCCGATACTATATTGTATCCGAAGTTCATTAGGGATGATTGCTGGAAATGCATTTTTAATTATGATATGCGCTTTTATGATTCACTATATTTATGCATAGAGTATGGTATATATAAATGCTATAATTCATATACAGGACTACATAAAAGTATTCGTAAGGGTTACTAGGTATATGCGCAAATTGATTAAAGGTAGTTTTTAAATGAGTTATGGATTTTTACGTTGAACTGCATTTAATTTACTAAGAAATGTTTGTAGAATATAGATAAAATGATATACAGGGTCACGTAAAGAATTGAATACATGGCCATCTATAAATTATAATTTCTGGAAATGTGATTTCAGCAGTTTTAAGAGTGTTTGAATTAAATTTTAACTAAGCAGTAGCGCGTAATAAACGTTCTAGGTAAACTACAAATTATACAAAAGTATTCAAGTATGTTTCCATATATTAGTATAAATTGCTGAAAGAGAATTTCAACCTGTTATGCGTTTTCTTGCAAAAATAAATTTTCCCATTATATAATATGTATATCAACTTACAGATCAAATGCAGGGCTGTTCAAAAGAATTAGAAAACATATTTGGCTATGGACGGTAAATGCTGAAATCAGTTTTTCAAATGCTTTATGTGTTTTCTAAAATATTTACTTAGTTACCTTATTTACGTTATTTCCCTAAATTACGATGTCTTGTTAAAGCATTCAGGAAGCATTGGAAAGTGTTTTAAAATCTATGCTTAACGCATGATTTTTCTTAATTGTTTTTTTTCTATTTCGCAGATCAGTCTTTTCCTATAAAACATACCAAATCTATTTAGCTCATATTTACGAAATGCAATATACACGGGAATAAAAAATTTAAATAAATATGGCTTATCATGTCATGTTTAATAAAGCAATGACTAATCAAAACACATTAAAATTTTACACATTCTTAATATCAAGCTTGAACTCAAGATAAAGCTTAAAACTTAATAAAAAAAGATGTCAGTTGATAAGCATTGTTTTTTAAGTGGAAAATTTTTAAATGTTTTAGAAGAATAGGACTCCAAAATAGCGATATTTTGCTAAAAAGTACGGTAAAAAGATAAGAATTCATATTTCAAACAAAACTTTATTTTAAAATTGTTCATTTTAAAATTCATCACAGTGTTTATGGCAAGAACCATCACAGTATTAATACTCCGAATTTTTTCCAGAGAGAAACATTCGGCTTGCATACAATATTTCAAATGAAAATCAAATTTCAAATTATTTGCTTAAAAGGCGCAAAAGCTAACTTAGTAAAAAAGATTCAATGCCGGGATTCGAACCCCTGCCATCAGTATAGCGCACGGACATTCTACCGACTAAACTACGTGGAACGATACCCAGCCTGGAAATTTTCTTGCTATTACTTGTTGGCAAGGCTACAAAAGCAGCACAAGATGGGATATTTATCGTGAGCCACCGACATGGGGCAAACACGAAACTTAATTAAATCCAGCATCGGTTGAAACTATATTAATACTTAGAAATTTTTCCAGAGAGAAACATTCGCCTTGCATACAATATTTCAAATAAAAATCAAATTTAAAATTAAAATTGCCTTTTAAGCATGTAATTTGAAATTTGATTTTCATTCGAAATATTGTATGCAAGGCGAATGGTTCTCTTTGGAAAAATTTCCAAGTATTAATATAGTTTCAATCGATGCTGGATTTAATTAAGTTTCGTATTTGCTCATTGTCGGTGGCTCACGATAAATATTCCATCTTGTGCTGCCTTTGTAGCCTTGCCAACATGTAATAGTGAGAAATTTTCCCGGCTGGATATCGTTCCATGTGGCTTAGTCGGTAGAATGTCAGTGTGCTATATTGATGGCCCGGGTTCGAGTCCCGGCACGGAATCTTTTTCACTATGTTGGCCTTAGCGCCTTTTAAGCAATTAATTTGAAATCTGTTTTTCATTTAAAATCATCACATTTTTTATGACAAGTTCGTAACAAATGACACATATTTCACAAATTGGTCACAATGTGACTTCAAAGCATTGTCACTTTCGTCACAGTTTCGTCACAAAGCTAATGCCAAAATAGTCACAAATGACACACTTTTCACAAATTAGTCACACCGTGACTTCACAGAGTGGTCACAATGTGACGTCACAAACGACCTCTAAAACGGCCATAACGACCTCGCATTGTAGTCACTGTGACGTCACATCGACGTCACGTGACGTCACATCGACGGTCACAAAATCACAGTGTGACTTCACAACGACGTCGCCGTGACGTCACCATGCCTTACGGGACGGAGCTGGTCATTCATTAGGTACGCCATGGATTAAACATTAATATTCCAGGACCAATTTTAAATGAAATTTCATTCTTAAATTTCTAAATATCTCACAATATTACTTTTTACACCATCATACAGAGAACAAATGTACTTTTAAATGGAATTTGTTTGAAAACTGTATCTAAATTTGTTTCTGAGTTATTAATTTTTTTTGTAGTTTTTATTACTTTTTTGTCATAGTGGCAACAGAAGTATCCATCTCTGTTGAAAGTAAAGGGAAAATACAGATTACTGTATAGAACAATCAGAAAACGAATAAAATGCGTATTCAACCAATAAAACGCTTCAGATATGTTTTTGATTTCCTACCCTGACACAGGACAATAACCATTTTTCCAAATGTTTAATAAAGTTTTGAAATTCGAAAACCGTCATTTTCGTATTAACCGCGTACCAGTAGTTAATAGCAGAATAAATCGCTACTGATATCGCAACTTACAAAGAGACTTCTTATTTCTGATAAAATCGGAAGTTTAATCTTACATGTTACACGGGATTACATGTTTGTTATACTGGTGTTTTATTTATAGTTTATTATTTTATTTATTGGTGAAATAATTTCTTTATGGAATACTAGCAAGCCCCGCGGCTTTGCTCGCGTAATAGTTGGAACATGCCAAGTGATATTTGTATGTCTAATTTTTATTAGAAGAAATTATACTTTTAGGAATAATTCGAAAATTACTTGAATTACAAAGGAATCATGCTTGAAAACTATCTTAAACTACACAAAAAATCAGTGAATAGAAATGCAGTTTACAAACAAGTTACATTTGAAATAACATCTTTTTATTCGACGTCATCATTAGTCACAGACTTGTTTTTGCTTTTAATATAGATTTATTTAGCAACACATTAGCATAACGAAGTAACAATAACGTCGATCACTTACAAATTTCATTGGAAAACAACGTCACATTTTTCGCAAAACAATGAAGACTTTATCAGTAATACATAGTAGATATAATGTCTTATACAATTATTATTCCGGGAAGTTCAGACACAGAAGATTAGCATTAAAAATATTTTAAGATCTAGCGTTCCCTAAAGTATTTCTGTAGGGAATCACATTCAAAAACAATCACTAAGTTTCGAGCAGTGATAACAAACATAACTATTCATTATCATAAAAACAAAATTTCTTTATAATTTCTTATAGTTTTCTGTTTTAGTTTTTAATTTAAAACAATGTTTCTATATTTAACTATTTTATCCATTTTCTTTCTGAGCCACGTATTTCACTCAGAAGTTATTATTACGTGTTAATAAGGCGGAATATTCTAAAAGTTTACTTAATAAATATTTTTCTTCTAAATTTTAAATTCACGTAGTAGCCCAGAAATAACCTTTTGAAACATTCAAATCGTCACTAATAACTGCATAGTTTAATTTCAGTATATCTTAGGCTGACTTTTTCATTCTTCGACAGTAAAAAATATGGTAGGAAAAGATTTTGCGTAAGTAACGTTCACTTATTTTTCGTAATTTTTTCACATTCACACTGCTTATTTGAAGAATTTAAATATCAGACCTTATTCTTTAGATATTTTAACGATATAATAAAATATTAAATTCACAACCTGAGATGCACCTGCATTTTCCAAAGAAAAAAAAACATTTCTAGATTATTTTAATGTATATATATTCTGGTTAATCCTGGTTATTTGTCTTTTAAATACGAAATTCAGTTTATACTTGAATTTGTGTATAAAATATATTAGCGTTTTTTTCTTTTTCAAAGAGAACTTTTTAAAATACGAGGTTGTATCTTAAAAGTTATAGCTATTTACAAATGAAAAAAAAATATTTCTATGGAATTATAAAATAACACATAGAAGAACTATTTAATACACCTTGTTTCTAAGTTATAGGATAACACAACAGATAAGCTACCAAATTGGAAACCATTTCTTGTACATAAAATTCTGAGCAATTTCCTTCAGATCTTTGTCTATTTCCGAGGCCATTTACTTAATGGCTATTGCCTGGCAATTTATAAAGGAGCCAAATGTATGGAATTAAAGTTATTTCTATAAAGAAAAATCGCATTCTTATCGTTCTTTTAAAGCACTTTTTGTAATGTATATATATTCTTTTAATGTATATATATTCTGGTTAACGTTATTATTTGTATTTTAAATACGAAATCCAGTTTATACTTGAATTAGCGCATAATTTTTTTTTTTTTTTTTTTCAAAAAGAGCTTTTTTCAATATGAAGTAGTATCTTAAATGTTATAGTTATATACAAAGAAAAAAATTCTTTTTATGTATTTATAAAATAACACACAGAAGAACTATTTAATACAAATTGTTTGTAAGTTATAGGACAACACAACAGATAAGCTCCCAACTTCGAAATCATTTTTGTACTTAAAATGCTGGGCAATTTCCTTCAGATCTTTATCTATTTTCGAGGCCATTAACTTAACCGCTATTGCCTGGCAATTTATAAAGGAACCGAATGAATGGAGTTAAAGTTATTTCTATAAAGAAATATTGCATCTTTTTTTCTAAAAACCCTCTTTGTAATGTAAGCGTTAAATATAGGAAATTTACTTTATGTTATATAAAATCTGAAACTAATTGATTTATTTAATTGCAGTAATTTTTTATTTTTAATCGACTCTAATTTGATTTTAACATAAATATATGTAAACTAATTATTTTTTGTTTCGTATGAGTTAATCATAACTATAGTTAGTTGGGTTTATTAGTCCTCCACATGCAACCAGGATAGCTCAGTTGGCTTATATTTGCAAATTATATGGGTTTTATGAAAACAAAAACGAAAATCAGTAATATAACTATATACAGGGAGGTTCAGAACAATACGTCAAAAGTGTAAAGGCAGGCAGAGTGGACCTAAACAAGCACAATTCGTGAAGGAATGTGGGTATGGAAACGCAGCATTGAGGCTTTAGAGAGCGCTGCTGAGTTCAGTGGATAGAAGCACTTCGCTAGCCGGACAGTCATTCTCAGAACGGTTTCGAGCAAAATGTATTGTTACACGAACGCGAAGCTTGCTGGCATGCATTTCATGGATGCGCGAGGAAATGCAGTAGCTGCTCAGAGGATGTACATGGAGCGATTCCCGGGGGGGGAATTGAGCTTATAAATCGTTTTATGCTTCGAGGCGTGATGCGAACACTGGAAGATATCCCAGAATTATTGCTACGAAAGAAGCCGTACTACGCGCAATATAGAATAGTCGTTCAACAATCTCGAGAGCTGCTTGAAGTGCTGTGTGTGAGAGCCATTTCCTTGTGCAGCGCCATATATAAAAGCCATGTCAGCAAGCTCCGTATTGGTGTAATGATGCATGTTACTCGAAATCCTTGCAGAGAATGACGATTCAAGTCAGCGAAGTTCTTTCATCCGCCGAACTGAACAGCGTCCTCTTCTGCCATAACACTGCATTTCCACACTCAAATTCGTACACGAATTATGCATATTTAGGTCCCCTCTACCTGCCTTTACAGTTTTGACATATAGTTCTGAACCACCCTGTATATATTGCAATGTATTCTCTGAATATGGTAAATTTAGATCCTTTTCTTAACTATTTCTATCCACAAAATCTTTAATTAGGTGATTATTAGTGTAAGAAGAAAAGAAAGTTCGATATTTTATTAATTATGCCATAAATAAAAGCTTTCTGTCACAGTAATTCTATGTGTTACATTAAAATTGCATGAGATCTTTCAATTGTTTATATTGAAAATATAAACAATGAATTTGTCAATACGTTTCAATTGTCAATACGATTAGAAAAAACACTATAATATTAAATTTATTCAATTCTGAATATTGAGTAGTAAATCATTTTTTACAATGTAGTTTAAAAGTCTATTCAATAAAAATATAACCAATTCTTCCATTGTAAAATCCATTTCTTTCTTTTAACACAGGGATTTTTACTTCGAAGGTCTAAAATGAAAATGAGATCCTTTTGGCAAAATTATACAAAAAGACGACATTTATTCGAACTTATGGAAAAAATCTTCAGATTTAGTAATAAATATAAATGCTTACAAGAACTTCATTTTTCTCGTTCGATAATTCCGCTTTTAGTGGCTTTGTTTGAATTACTTTCTTCAAAAAATAATTATAGTTGAAAATTACTATTTCTTCCTTAAGTTTTTTTTTTTTTTTGAAAATATAGTGTTATAATTCCGTAGTTATATGCAAGAAGTTTAAATTTGCTTTTGTTTAACCTCCGTGGTTGAATGAAAAACAAAAAGTAAAACTACGTTGTAAAGACTGTTTCCATACCCAGATTCAGAAGTGCACAAAATCTCCAACGACAAATTTAGAGGACTTATACTTTATTTTAAACTTTTAAAAGGGCACCGTGAAAACATATAGAGATAGCGGAGAAGTAGCAGGTTGCCTGAAGTCAAGCGCCAGAGGGCGCCTCAATAAAACATCTGCATTGATCACAGGCAGCAGCGATAGTGAACAAGACTTCGTTACAACCACCCATGCGTTAGCGGGCACAAGATAAGAACATATCAGATATTGGCGATAATGCGAATGGACAGACAATGTATTGGCGGTTAAAAAAAGCACATTTCTCTGGAATTACGTTAAACGCTATGTAGGACTTCTAGGTTTGCAAACTAACGAATTCTTGTGGTCAGGCGGTGTAGATGAGAACACAGCATTACATATGTTTTTTAAATGTGCATTACAAAATTCTGAACAAAGGCATGCATTAGCCAGAAGGAGATCTGGAAATTGTGTCATGATAAAGGGTGAGAATTGATGCAAATGCTGGCTAAAAACTATGAGAGAAATTAGGGTGCGGTTTTGTGCTAACGACAAAATATCTATTACTTATTGTCGGCTGTGATGCAAAGGAAATTCATTTATATTTTATTCTTTTTATATTAACGAAAATGACACCCGGTTAAGATTTAATTCTACACTTATATCTGTGTGAAAGGGAAACAAAAAAGGAGAAATTCGCACAAAGTTTAATTGATGAGAACTTTAAGAGTATTAATTTAACTTACAGAAATGTAAGGGTAGGGTGCATAAATACAGAGTTATGATATTAATTGTAAAATGTAAAATTAAACTACTAAATCTGCAGATCAGGAGCCTCAACGTCAGCTCTACAATTCATTGTGTTTAGCACCCTTTGAGTAATATTAATCTTTCTACAAAAAACGAAATTTAAAGTTTTGAAATTACATAAACATTTATAAAACGAAAAAATATTTCGAAGGTTTCTGACATTAGAAGCGTTAAATTAAACCCCTTGTTATGTAATGGTATTCTGAAAATCTCATGAGCTACTTATTCTGGAAATTTTTAGATAATAAAGTAGATTTCTTCAGGGGGGCAGAGCCCCCTGAACCCCTTCGTAGTGTAATTTAATTTCCATTTGTAATTATCAATTAATTGTGTTAATGTCCTTTAGTAAATTCTACCAATAGACGGAAACGTACATGAATTCTTTTCTACAGCCCTGTATATTACGTGAAGATTTTTACGCGTCGTCTATAACATTTAAATTTAATGCAGGCAAAAAACCCTCTTAAAACTGCTCATATCACATTTCCGGGGATTAGTATGCATAAGGTGCACCATATATCCAGTTTCTGCGGAGTCCTGTATATGGTTCTATTTAAATTCTGCAAACATTTGTTAGTATACTAAATGTAATTGGGCTGGGAAATACATAACTCAAAAAAAAAAAAAAAAAAAAAAAAAAAAAAAAAAAAAAAAAAAAAAAAACCATTGAAGCAATTCGCGCTCATTTTCATTTATACTTACGAATTGATTTGTGTATCCCTGTACATGGTCTATACAATATTTAAGCACTACTTATTAAGCACAAATTTACTTAACGTTAAAACGCACACCATAATCGAAAATGCTCTTCAGCAATCATCCCTAATAGACAAGAACTGTATCCGAAATTTTTTATGTGACCCTATAAATGAACGATAAATACGATACAAATCATATTCAAGCTTCTTGTAGTCAACCACAGTAATGTAATTAAATTTAATAATGTTTGAATTAGTGCAACACAATTAACACACTGACGACAGGCAATTTAATTAAATCTGGGTTTAAAAACAGTAGAAGCTCCTCCCTCTTCTGAAAGTGTCTCGGAAATTGGTTTCTGAGATATGTTTTTAATGTTTATGCAGCAGTAAATATCTTTCAATGTACGGATGTAATATATAATGTCTTACAATCTATAAAAAATATGGACAACACAATATAAATGTCTTTTCTGTAAGGTAGAAGTCACTCCCTTAGCCAATGATGTATTCTGAATAAAAACAAGAATTCTCGTTTCCCGTCGCTAATGTGTTAAAATAAGCTGTGAGGAGTTAGTTTTTTCCCCCCGTAGACCACATTTTAATCGACCACTTTTGTGTGACCCTGAAAAAAACATATGCTTTGCACCCCATATACTACAAAAATGTTTCAAAAATTCATATCAATTTTATTATTTTGTAACAGAGTAACATCATTAAAAAACGCCACAAAAGGATTTTCTTCAAAGATTGTAATATTATGAATACTTTTGAGTTTCCTGTACGCATGCTGTAAGTGCTACACATAACATATTTTATAGTAACCAGGTTCTAGTGCACCTTAATAAAGTATATAAATTTCATTACGTTTAAAATTGTGTAACATTATCAAAATACACCGCAGACGATTTTTCCCAAAGACTATAATGTAACGGAATAGTTTTGAGTGCCCCTGTAATTAAGCTATGAATGCTACACTCTTCATTTTTAATACCAAACATACTTTGGCAAACCTCAATAACGTATATCATAACATGTAATCCCGACTATATTTACGCGAGATAGAGCACGTAGAGAAACACGGCAATCGACAGATAGAAAAACTGAAGTCATAAATACTTTTCATCCATGTTGGAAAGTGTTAAAAAGGATTTACATGCCTTTAACTGTACTTTTTTTTTTCACTTATAGCATGGTTAAACATTAGTTTAAACATCCTAATCCATGCGATAGCAATAACATATTAAAAGCCCCCCAAAATATGCATATCTGGAGATCTATAAATCTACTGGAAAATAATTCATTATCGTGCCCACTGTTAATTGCATAAATTGCATCGATTTGGCGCGATAAAATATTTTTTGTGATAGCCTTTTAATAGTACCTGCAACAAAATTAACGCAATTTACTAACTTCATTCATATTTGACGCAATGATAGGCTACGAATAACAGTCGCTAGGCAACGAAGAAAAGGAAAAAAAGAAATATGTATCATATAAAACAAGAAAATTAATTTAAAAATTCTTTATATTATTGGAATACATGTATAAATGTCCTCAAAACATTATACACGTAAATAAAAAAATCTGATAGATATATTGATAAAACTTCAATATAATAGGAATAATTGCCGAAACGTCAGTGAAGGCTTACTGTGGAGACACGAAAAGTTTTGGTTTCTGTTATTGCCGAAACGTCAGTGAAGGCTTACTGTGGAGACACGAAAAGTTTTGGTTTCTGTTAGTCTGTCTGTCTGTTCCGCGATAACTGCCGCAAAAAGCATCCGATCGGCTTGAAATTCACTGGGCATGTTGATGAGGTACCCGGACTTAGCTGTATAGTTTTTGGTTAAATTTGGTTCATTCGTTCGGGAAATATGGAACATTTTATTTTGCTCTATAATGCTTTTCAATGGCAAGTCAGACGATTTTCAGATTTTCATTTGTTGAAAGAAATGGCTCATATGAAAAATGGATTTAAATGGTAAATTTTTTATGCTGAAATTTTTAAATAACATTATTAAACTAGTAAATCTGCAGATCAGGAACCTCAACGTCATCTTTGTAAGTCATTCTCATTGCATAATATTCAACTTCCTACAAATCGCTTTTTAAAGTTTTCAAATTACATAAATATTTATGAGCATACAAGATACTTCGTAAATTTTCAGAATTTAAAAGTGTTAAACAAGTGGTTGTACATTGATGTTCTGAAATTCTGATGAGCTACTTATTCTGGTAATTTTTTAAATCAAAAATTGCATTTCTTCAGGGGGGCAGAGCCCCCCTGAACCCCCCGTAGTCTATTTAAATTTACATTCGTAATTTTTTATTGATTGTGCGGATGGTTATAGTATATCTCAGATTTTTTTACGCTGTGATTTATAAGGATAAGCATAATTTTTTTTTATAAATTAATAAAATTAAAATTTAAAATAAAATATTCATGTTAACCGTACACAGACAATAAATCTTGAAGTGACGCCAAAAATGTAACCCTAAAATCGCTACATTCGTCACAACACAACGACGTCCTTAAAAAAAAAAAAAAAAAAAAAAAAAAAAAGGATGAAGTCAAAGAATTTGGTCCTTGTTCCACGTGCTTGTTTTGTTTGGGCCGAATGAGGGCATTTAAATATGAGCGATAACGCACATCGTATTGCAAGCTGTTTTTACGGCATACTGCATCTCCATCTATCTCTTTCCTCCGTGAATAATAGTTAATTTTATTTTACCCAAGATCTTTTTATTCCAGCATCTTTGTTTTCGATAAATGACGTCTAATTCACCTGCTATGCGTACTTACTCAAAACTTTTCATCTTGTTATATTAAGAAATACTCGAAAGTTTTCTTTTTATTTTTAATATGCCGCCATATTAATTTTTCTATTCTTAAATTTATTTTTCATTTTCCTGTTTCATGACAAAACATTTCAATTGAAAATCCTTCTATATATAAAAAAAAGTTTTGATTTGGAAATGGACCAATGAACATCTGCGTAGATATTCCGGGTTGATCCGCATCCAATTTGAATGCTTAAGCATGGCCTTTCATCGTTAATATTAAGAAAACTTTTGCATACAAAAATATGAAAATCGGTGGTATTATAGAAAAATGTTTGATAATCACGCTGATGCAGACAGTTTTCAAATCGAAGAATTATTTTAAGAGATATTTAATGCTAAAGCTCGAAAAAGTCGTTCCATTAAAAAAGTTTTATTTGAGCAAAAACTATGCATGAGAATTTAATCATTTTTAGATCATTTTATACGTTATAAGTTCTTAATGCGCAGATTGCATTTATTTTTCTTATTTGACGCATTTTTTGAGGTTTTATTTCTATTTTTAATTCAAATTTTCAGCATTTCGAGAGATGTTTTTTCAAATTTTAGAAAATGTCATTAATTTAAACTAATGCCAATTTTATAAACAGCGAAACAAATTATCATATCAAATATTTCTTCAAATTAAAAATTTATTTACACGTGACTATTACAAACAGAAAAAAAAAACTTTAAAATTAGAATTAAATGATTACATGTTAAAAGCAGGAAAATTACGTCATAAGAACCATATTTACACTTGCATTTTACGTCATATTTAAAATGCCCAAAAAATATGGTAAAACAATTTAAATTGAAAAATATATTTGCGCGAGATATTTTGAGATAATCTTTTCAACTATTATCGTGAATTCGAAGACAGCGCAAATAATGTTTCCTTCTAACAACAAAAGTATTTTTACGTGAATATTAATAAGAGAAATAAAAGTTTGGTGTAAATTACGTCAGATTTGAAACGATACATTTAAAATGAATTATTTAAAAGAACTATCTTATAGCGCTGCTAAAAAATACCGGGAGACAATGACACTGTTTACTTAATTCATTTTACATTAGCTTATTTTCAAATAACTAATGTGTTTAATTAAATACGAAAACAGAGATTGTATCTCTTAACAGCAACAGATTTGGTCTTAAAAATCCCCAATCCAAGAAAAACGAATGGAAACCCGTTTACAGAGAGATCGCTACTGTTTTTTTTTTTTATTTTAATTCAATATTTTTAAAGCCGATCAAATGCGTGCAATTAGCGTGCTTTTTGGATTTTCGTGTGTCTGAACGGGGATTGGCGAGCGTAGCTCGTAGGGGGCAGAGCCCCCTAGTTGTTTAAAAGAAAATATTATTCCGGGTTTTGATTTTCTTGGCAACAATTAAAGAAATATTGGTAAATGTTATGGGAAAATGTTACGTTATTCTCCAGGAAAATAATGAACTTTTGTATTTTGAAGCAAAATATTTCAATAAAATAAATGAAATATTGCCTATTTTTATTTCTGGTCTAAAATCCTTCTATATGCAAAGATACAAATGCATTAATTCATCTGTTTTGACGTTGGCTTTACTCAAGCATTATACACGCAATTATACTAATATTATTAGGACCAAATACGTTACTAGGCGACAGAGAATGAAAAGGAAAAAAATGAAATATGCATTATGTCAATTTGATAAAACAAAATCCTTTATATTATTGGAAAACATGAATAAATTTCCCCCCAATATTATAAACCTAATTAAAAAAATCTCGCAAATATAATGACATAATTTATTGGAATAATTGCCGAAACGTCAGTGAAGGCTTACTGTGGAGACACGAAAAGTTTTGGTTTCCGTTAGTCTGTCTGTCTGTTAGTCTGTCTGTCTGTTCCGCGATAACTGCCCTAAAAAGCATCCGATTATCTTAAAATTAAGGATGCATGTTGGTGAAATCCCCGGATTTAGCTGTATAGTTTTTGGTTAAATTTGGTTCATTCGTTCGGAATATATAGAACATTTTATTTTGCGACTTAATGCTTTCCTATAGCAATTCAGACGATTTTTCCATTTTTATTTGTTGAAAAGAAATGGCTCATATGATTAAAGGATTTAAATGCTAAATTAAGGATGATGAAATTTCGTAATTAGAACCATACATTATTCATAGTAGTTTGAAATTTTGTGTATACATTGTCAGAGTTTTTAAATTCGGTGTATAACTTTTAAGGAGGGATTTTATATATGTGTTTCAATAATATAAAATATTTTTTTAATATAAATTTTCTTTTTAAGCACATATTTGATTGTTTTTATTATCTTTTAACTGTTACCTAACAGCGAATTACACCTAAAAATATCGTAAATGTGAAAGTATGTGTAATTGTTTGAAGTTAAATCAAAGTCAAAAGGGACGAATTAATGCCTTTGTGTCTTTACATATAAATGGAATTTACCACAGAAATAAAGAAAGACTATGTTCTATTTATTTTGTTCAAATATTTTTCTTTTAAATTAAAAAGTTCATTATTTTCATAAGGAATAAATCGACATTTTGCTATGAAATTTAACAATCATTTTTCTTTTTTTTTTGCCGTTGCCACGAAAATTCAATCCCGGAATAAAAATTTATCCTAAACAGTTAATTTTGATTTGAAAGATTTTTATGTGCGAGAGGAAAAGGAAATAAAAAATAGACATGAATACGCCTTCATATTAGAAATAAAGTAAAAATACGAAAAGAAGGTGAATTTGATCTCATATATCAAAAATAAAACGAATACGCTTTGAGGTTGAAATAAAAGGGGCTTGTGTTATGATATTAATTCTTATTATTAAAAAAAAAAAAAAATGTTACTAATATCTCATGGTTTATCGTCTGCACACAGCTAACAGAAATGTTAATTCTTAATCGAAAATTCCAATGAGAAAAAAAAAAAAACTTTTGAAGAGCAAATATATAGTAAATATCAAAATTATGCACCGCAAAATTATCGCTGTCGAAAATGACGTCATTGTATCGGGAAATAAATATTTTCATCCTTAAAAACCAAGCATTAACTAGATTGCCTGAAAAAATGTTTTTTGACGGGCGTTACTTCTTAATGCCGCCTCATTTCAGAAAATATGAATGAAAATTATTTTATTTTTAAAGGAAATTACATTTTCATTCATAAAACATAAACGTTTAATATAATTGCGTCAATGTAAATCCTTTTCTGTGTTACTCGTATTGAAAAATAAGGCTCGGAAGTGTAAAAAGAAATCTAAGATTTGCGCTAACCATTAGCGCAATCAATAAAAAGTTACGTATTTAAATTAATAAGACCACGGGGGGTTCAGGGGGGGGCGGAACCCCCCTGAAGAAACCTACTTTATTATTTAAAAAATATACCAGAATTAACAGCTCATAAAAATTTCGAAATATCCTTCCATAACTTTTTTAATTTAATGCTTCTAATGTCTGAAAATTTCGTATTTTTAATTCTTATAAATAATTACATAATTTGAAAACTTTAAATTGCGGTTTGCAGGAAACTGAATATCATCAAAGTGAGTCTAAAAACAATGACTTGCAGAGTTGACGTTGAGGCTCCTGATCTGCAGATTTACTAGTTTAATAATGTTATTTAAAAATTTCAGCATCAAAAATTTACCATTTAAACCCATTTTTCATATGAGCCATTTCTTTCAACAAATGAAAATCTGAAAATCGTCTGACTTGCCATTGAAAAGCATTATAGAGCAAAATAAAATGTTCCATATTTCCCGAACGAATGAACCAAATTTAACCAAAAACTATACAGCTAAGTCCGGGTACCTCATCAACATTCCCAGTGAATTTCAAGCCGATCGGATGCTTTTTGCGGCAGTTATCGCGGAACAGACAGACAGACTAACAGACAGACAGACTAACAGAAACCAAAACTTTTCGTGTCTCCACAGTAAGCCTTCACTGACGTTTCGGCAATTATTCCAATAAATTATGTCAATATATTTGCGAGATTTTTTTAATTAGGTTTATAATATTGGGGGGAATTTTATGCATGTTTTGCAATAATATAAAGGATTTTGTTTTATCAATTTGACATAATGCATATTTCATTTTTTTCTTTTTCTTTCTCTGTTGCCTAGCAACATATTTGGTCCTAATAATATTAGTATAATTACGTGTATAATGCTTGAGTAAAGCCAACGTGAAAACAGATGGATTAATGCATTTGTATCTTTGCATATAGAAGGATTTTAGCCCAGAGATAAAAATAGGCAATATTTCTTTTATTTTATTTATTTTATTGAAATATTTTGCTTAAAAATACAAAAGTTCATTATTTTCATAGAGAATAACGTAAAATTTTCCCATAACATTTACCAATATTTCTTTAATTGTTGCCAAGAAAATCAAAACCCGGAATAATATATTCTTTTAAACAATTTTCAATTGAAATGTTTTGTCGTGAAACAGGAAAATGAAAAATAAAATTAAGAATAGAAAAATTAATATGGCGGCATATTGGAAATAAAAAGAAAACTCTCGAGTATTTCTTAATATAACAAGATGAAAAGTTTTGAGTAAGTACGCATAGCAGGTGAATTAGACGTCATTTATCGAAAACAAAGATGCTGGAATAAAAAGATCTTGGGTAAAATAAAATTAACTATTATTCACGGAGGAAAGAGATAGATGGAGATGCAGTATGCCGTAAAAACAGTTTGCAATACGATGTGCGTTATCGCTCAGATTTAAATGCCCTCATTTGGCCCAAACAAAACAAGCGCGTGGAACAGGGACCAAATTCTTTGACTTCATCCGTTTTTTTTTTGTTTTTTTTTTGTTTTTCTTAAGCACGTCGTTGTGTTGTGCCAAATGTAGCTGATTTTAGGGTTACGTTTTTGGCGTCACTTCAAGATTTATTGTCTGTGTACGGTTAACATGAATATTTTATTTAAAATTTAAATTTTATTAATTTATAAAAAAAACTTATGTTTATCCTTATAAATCACAGCGTAAAAAAATCTAAAATATACTATAACCATCTGCACAATCAATAAAAAATTACGAATGTAAATTTAAATAGACTACGGGGGGTTCAGGGGGGCAGAGCCCCCTGAAGAAATGCAATTTTTGATTTAAAAAGTTACCAGAATAACTAGCTCATCAGAATTTCAGAACAACACTTGTACAACCACTTGTTTATCACTTTTAATTTCTGAAACTTTACGAAGTATCTTGTATGCTCATAAATATTTATGTAATTTGAAAACTTTAAAAAGCGATTTGTAGGAAGTTGAATATTATGCAATGAGTGTTAAAAAACAATGACTTGCAAAGATGACGTTGAGGCTCCTGATCTGCAGATTTACTAGTTTAAAACCCTTATTTGGAATTTTAGTATCCATAATTTGACATTTAAATCCATTAATCAAACGTGCCATTTTCTTTCAACAAACGGAAATTTGAAAGTCGTCTGACTTGCCGTAGAAAAGCATTATAAAGAAAAATAAAATCTTCCATATTTTCAAAACGAATGAACCAAATTTAACCAAAAACTATACAGCTACGTCCGGGTATCTCACGAATATGCCCAATTAATTTCAAGCTGATCGGGTGCTTTTTGCGGCAGTTATCGCGGAACAGACAGACAGACAGACAAACGGAAATCAAAACTTTTCGTGTCTCCACAGTAAGCCTTCATTGACGTTTCGGCAATTAAATAGTTTACTAGTAAATCTGCAGATCAGGAGCCTCAACGTCAGCTCTACAATTCATTGTGTTTAGCGCCCTTTGAGTAATATTAATCTTTCTACAAAAAACGAAATTTAAAGTTTTGAAATTACATAAACATTTATAAAACGAAAAAATATTTCGAAGGTTTCTGACATTAGAAGCGTTAAATTAAACCCCTTGTTATGTAATGGTATTCTGAAAATCTCATGAGCTACTTATTCTGGTAATTTTTAGATAATAAAGTAGATTTCTTCAGGGGGGCTCTGCCCCCCTGAACCCCTTCGTACTGTAATTTAATTTACATTTGTAATTATCAATTAATTGTGTTAATGTCCTTTAGTAAATTCTACCAATAGACGGAAACGTACATGAATTATTTTCTACAGCCCTGTATATTACGTGAAGATTTTTACGCGTCGTCTATAACATTTAAATTTAATGCAGACAAAAAACCCTCTTAAAACTGCTCATATCACATTTCCGGGGATTAGTATACATAGTGTGCACCATATATCCAGTTTCTGTGGAGTCCTGTATATGGTTCTATTTAAATTCTGCAAACATTTGTTAGTATACTAAATGTAATTGGGCTGGGAAATACATAACTCAAAAAAAAAAAAAAAAAAAAAAAAAAAAAAAAACCACACTGAAGCAATTCGCGCGCGCTCATTTTCATCTATACTTACGAATTCATTTGTGTATCCCTGTACATGGTCTATACAATATTTAAGCACTACTTATTAAGCACAAATTTACTTAACATTAAAACGCACACCATAATCGAAAATGCTCTTCAGCAATCATCCCTAATAGACCAGAACTGTATCCGAAATTTTTTATGTGACCCTATAAATGAACGATAAATACGATACAAATCATATTCAAGCTTCTTGTAGTCAACCACAGTAATGTAATTTAATTTCATAATGTTTGAATTAGTGCAACACAATTAACACACTGACGACAGGCAATTTAATTAAATCTGGGTTTAAAAACAGTAGAAGCTCCTCCCTCTTCTGAAAGTGTCTCGGAAATTGGTTTCTGAAATATGTTTTTCATGTTTATGCAGCAGTAAATATCTTTCAATATACGGATGTAATATATAATGTCTTACAATCTTTAAAAAATATGGACAACACAATATAAATGTCTTTTCTGTAAGGTAGAAGTCACTCCCTTAGCCAATGACGTAATCTGAATAAAAACGAGAATTCTCGTGTCCCGTCGCTAATGTGTTAAAATAAGCTGTGAAGAGTTTTTTTTTCCCCGTAGACGACATTTTAATCAACCACTTTTGTGTGACCCTGAAAAAAAAATATGCTTTGCACCCCATATACTACAAAAATGTTTCAAAAACACATATCAATTTTATTATTTTGTAACAGAGTAACATCATTAAAAAACGCCACAAAAGGATTTTCTTCAAAGATTGTAATATTATGAATACTTTTGAGTTCCCTGTACGCATGCTGTAAGTGCTACACATAACATATTTTATAGTAACCAGGTTCTAGTGCACCTGAATAAAGTATATAAATTTCATTACGTTTAAAATTGTGTAACATTATTAAAATACACCGCAGACGATTTTTCCCAAAGACTATAATGTAACGGAATAGTTTTGAGGGCCCCTGTAATTAAGCTATGAATGCTACACTCTTCATTTTTAATACCAAACATACTTTGGCAAACCTCAATAACGTATATCAATTACATGCAATCCCGACTATATTTACGCGAGTTAGAGCACGTAGAGAAACACGGCAGGCGACAGATAGAAAAACTGAAGTCATAAATACTTTTCATCCATGTTGGAAAGTGTTAAAAAGGATTTACATGCCTTTAACTGTACTTTTTTTTCACTAATAGCATGGTTAAACATTAGTTTAAACATCCTAATCCATGCGATAGCAATAACATATTAAAAGCCCCCCAAAATATGCATATCTGGAGATCTATAAATCTACTGGAAAATAATTCATTATCGTGCCCACTGTTAATTGCATAAATTGCATCGATTTGGCGCGATAAAATATTTTTTGTGATAGCCTTTTAATAGTTCATGCAACAAATTAACGTAATTTACTAACTTCATTCATATTTGAAGCAATGATAGGCTACGAATAACAGTCGCTAGGCAACGAAGAAAAGGAGAAAAAAAAAGAAATATGTATCATGTAAAACAAGAAAATTAATTTAAAAATTCTTTATATTATTGGAATACATGTATAAATGTCCTCAAAACATTATACACGTAAATAAAAAAATCTGATAGATACATTGATAAAACTTCAATATAATAAGAATAATTTAAAACCCTTATTTGGAATGTTAGTATCCATAATTTGACATTTAAATCCATTAATCAAACGTGCCATTTTCTTTCAACAAATGGAAATTTGAAAATCGTCTGACTTGCCGTAGAAAAGCATTATAAAGAAAAATAAAATCTTCCGTATTTTCCGAACGAATGAACCAAATTTAACCAAAAACTATACAGCTACGTCCGGGTATCTCACGAATATGCCCAATTAATTTCAAGCTGATCGGGTGCTTTTTGCGGCAGTTATCGCGGAACAGACAGACAGACAGACAGACAAACGGAAATCAAAACTTTTCGTGTCTCCACAGTAAGCCTTCACTGACGTTTCGGCAATTAGAGGAGTGAGGGAGCATGAAATATACAAAATATAAAGAATTAATGATTGGCGGTTAAGATTATGTTTCTACATTTATATCTGTGTGAAAGTGAAACGAAAAAGCTGAAAGTAGAGACAGAAAAGACGCACACAGTTTAATTGATGAGAACTTGAAGAGTATTTATTTTACTTACAGAAATGTAAGGGGCTGTGCATAAAAACAGAGGTATGATATTAAGTGTAAAATGTAAAATTAAATTACATATTTTACTTGAGGAAGTGGGGGGGGGGGGGCATGAAACATACAAAATCTAAAGAATTAAAGTTAAGTACTGATTTCCTGAGGGCGGGGGGGGGGGGGGAGTTTTAAAGAGATATAACAGGGAAAACTGTTATATACGTTATAATGTTTTATGGATGAAATGTAGTTAGCAGTTTTTTTTCTATTTTAGAATAAGTTGATTCGTGAAGTTGGTCTGTGCAAAATTATTTCTTAGATATTTTTTCAAAGGTGAAATTTAAGCATGACATTTCTTCAACCTGTAGTTACATTGAAAAAGAAATTCTTTTAAATTTAATGAAAAAAATAACGCTACAATAAATGAATAATTAAAGAAAAATATAATCCGTATCATTTTCCCTTTTTACCATTTTATCCACGAAAATGAAATTAATGTAGTCCTTACTATTACAGAAATATAGTTAAACATTAGAAACAAAAATATTATCTCGAAAGTTAAGTAAGTTTAAATGTTTATACGACACCGTTGGATCCATACGAATAAATGAAGTTAGTGTTCTTGCGAAATCTGCAATATTAAGGAGGAGTAGTTGTTAAATGAAAACAGACACTCAGATTTTACTATAATTAGTTACGTGTCAGCCCGTTGACTTTGCTTTTGAGTTGCATGAGATCAATCGATTCTTTATTGGGATCAAATCTTTATTGTAAATTTAGAAAGCAATTACCATTAGCAATTAATTAGCAAGTCAAAATCTTTACCAATAACAATGCACATATTCTATACATTTATTTGCCAAAATATTTTCGTTCTTCTACGATTTGGCTTCGAATTTTGCACCTGGTAGAAATAACGTCATTTGGGTGAACTTATACAAAAATGACTTTGAATTTGGTGAATTAATTTAAAAGCATATTATATTTATGAATTAAAATAAATATTTTTAGAAATATAATATTTCCCTCTAAAACATTTTCTTCTTAACGTCTTTGTGAAAAGTTTAATCATCATCCTGAGGAAATAGTTGAAATTCTGTTTTTCTACTTTAAGTTAAATTACAAAAGCTACGATTGTTTTTTTTTCTTTTTCCGTCAATGTAGTTTATCTGAATGTTTCAGTCAACAGACGATTTGCTTCTAAAATAAGCTGATTTCTCAAGCTTGAATATGTGAAAATATGTTTGTATTTCTTGAAATTTTCTAGATTGGTTTGTAATGCAATCACAATATTATTTTCACTTTCTATTCCAATATAAGTTAACTTCAATTTGAAAATGATGTCAAACAAAGAAATCTAATAACCCCTATCATTTTCCCTTTTATCCACAAAAATTGAGCAATTTAGTTTCTATCATTACAGAAATGTCATTAAAAATTATGGAAAAAGTAATATCTCGAAAACTAATTAAAATTTGAAAATTCTAAGCCCAATATTGACAACCTCGGTTTTTTTTCCTATACAGTGGTGTAAAAATTTTAAATGTGCAATGTTTAAAATTTTACGAAGTGAAGTAGTGAATATTGCAAAACCGAAATTTCATCGTCAAGTATTGCCATTCGCAAAATGATGTCAGCGTTACGCATAAACACGTTTGTCCTTTAACGTATAGTTGTCGTATAGTTGACATACGACTATGTCGTATAGTCGTATAGTTGTCGTAAGTTGTATCGTATAGTAGTATATCGTCCATATTGTTTAGTTATCATCGGATCCATAATCCTTGGGTTTTGGATTTTTAATATAATTACGTGTAAAAACGAAAAAAATATTTGTATCGTGAAAATTTAAATATATTGTGAGCATTCTTACAGTTTAACACAATGCGGAGCCGTGAATCGACGAAGCTTTCAACTATTTTAAAAATTAAAACTTTCTCTTTATTTTAGTCAATGAATTATTGAACTTAAACTAAATTACTTTACGGAAGACCGTTGTAAATAATGCAATTGGATTAATATATTTTGTATGTTCTGATCATTGTACACTGCTTAAAATTCAGTTTGGAAACATTTGATAAATTTGATTTGTTTGTCCTCATCCAAGTACTTTTATTATTATTCTCAAAAAAGATTATTCAATTACAAATTTCAAATTTCTCGTTTGAAAGTTTATTAAAAATTAAATCTATTTACTTCATCGAAATAATTGGGAATAAATCAAATTTCCATTTAAGAAAGTCATTAAAGTTAATTTGATATAGCATGTGGGGATAATGATTTGAGAAATTTGATAAATAGCCTGAAAAATGAAATATAATTAGTTTCATTTTTCGAACTGTTCAATAAGATGAAAGAAAGTTTTCTAAAATAATATTTCTCTCTTTGTTTGAAATTTTTATTGATGGATCTCGATAAAGATTATTTTAAAATATTTATTTCAGTAACAGTAAAAGTATTTTTCAATCATTTATGAGCTTGAACATTTTATGCCATTTACATCATAGATTAGAAAATTATTTAAATATTTCACTGAAATTCTAGTTACACAAAATTAAAAAATAACATACTTTCGATGGTTAAGATGTTTATAAATGTTTGTCATACCATAATTAAATTTAAAAGTAATTTGGCTGTATGTTAATTATGGAGCAAAAATAGAATTTTTCGTACATTTTAAATTTCTCACTGAGTGTTGAATGTTAATTGCTTTCATAAATTGTATGCTTTTGTGGAACTTTAATCTCAATCAGCCAGTCGATAATTAGTAAATTAAGAGCAATCAAATAAAACTATTATAAATAATTAAATTTTAATATGCTAAAATATTACATGTCAGGTTTCTGACGTTAATGAGCGTATGACTTATTAAGATTGTTTTTAAAAATATTATTTTATTTTATTTATTGTATTTTGTATGTATATCACTTTCTACGTACTTGGGTTTGAGAAATGCATTTTTTCTTATCTTTGGGATTGGAGCCTATTATACACATATCTTATTATATGATTTCGTATTGTGTCCATTGTGAAAAAGACATATCAGCATACATTTTGTATACAGTAATGTGGGAAACAAAGAAAATAGAAAAAGTGAACAAGGAAAAAATCTTAGGATACCCTAGTGAATGACCGAACGAGAAAACGACGTTCAGTGAGAGATAAAGAAATTCCGTGATTTGCAGGGTAGGATACCACGTGTATTTCTCTGGATGTAGGAGCTGAGAGGGAGTGTTTGGTAGTTTTGGCTGAAGTCTCGTGGGTAGAGAGTGGATGTTTGAGCTGTGTAATTGCCAATGAAAGTGATCCTGTGAAAAGATTGACTCCTGCGAGGAGAAACGTGTATATGGAAGAAGATACCTGAGTGATTCTCCAATACGCCTTGCTGAATATGATAAAGTTAGAAGGGAATAGCAAGTATTTTAATAATACTATCCTGTACGTAGACATTATTTCAACGTATAACTTAGTGTTTGGCAGGATCTCCTATATACAGTACAATCTCAATTATCCGAAGTAATTGGAGAAGACCATCATTCGGAAAATTGAAATTTTCGGATAACCAAGAATGTTCAATTTTAAAATTAAGGGTAAATATATCCAATATTTCTTATTATGGTAACAAGTGCTTAATAAAAATAAAGATATAGCAAAACAGAAACAAGAATAAACTAAATGGATTTTAATTTTGAAATTAAGTACCTTTTACATATTATCACAAGTGTTTGAAAAAATGTTTTGTGTGCTGCAGTTTCGATTGCCTTTGCTTTGAAGCTCTATCACGGAGTTTTTTAATATTATTAGTTTACCAGTATCACTGTCATTCTGCTGCTCCAGCCATGCCAAACCTTTTGCAAAACATTCAAAATCTTCAGAAGTGATAATTTGGCCGTTTTCTTCGTTCCACTCAGCAGTTTTCGGGAGCTCAAGTTAAATTCAAAGAAACTCTAAGAAAGGGGTCGAAAACATTTATGTATATTCGTAGTTCGGAAAGGGCCGCTTGCACACAACGAATATGATAATTAAAAAAAAAGAAAACCTTTCAAAATGGATTTTGCATACAAAGGCTATGATGGTGAGAAAAAAAAAAAAAAAAAGCTTTCAAAATGGGTTTCGGATAACCGAGAGCTTCGGTTAAAAGAGTTTTACTATAATTGTAAATAATGTTTTTTTATGTAAATAATCTGCAAATACAGATTATTTGCAGATTGTATTGTAGAAAATGCTATTATATTGCAGAAAATCAATGTAACTTGTTCGTTTTAGCTGCAATACTTGTTCAACGTATTAAACGTGTTCGACTGTACTTTATTTTAACTTTCTTCTGAATCTAACTAATGTCGTTTTATGTTTTCTAACAGTTAATTAAACACAAATCTATCCTTTTCACGAATTGCTGCTCTTCCATTCTTTTCATTGGAAGCGAAAAAAATAAAAAAGAACAACCTCTGGTTGTTGTGTTTTCATACTACATTCTTGGTTGAAAGAAATCCACTTTTTACGAAGCTTTTTATTTTCCTTATTAACTTTACGCGTTTCTCTTTTGTATTTTTCTAAAAAAAAAACGATTATACTTTGAACAATGACTCTCTGATAACTTTTTTAAAGAGTGAAGACATCATTAAAAATCTTTTTCACTAATTAGCTTAAGATAAACGTCTTTTCAAATATACATTTTTTTTAATTGAGTATAGCTGAAAGTTTATTTACTTTTAAAAATTAAAAGAAGTGTAAAAACGCAATATTTCCAAGTCTCAATTTTTTTAATATTATGTTTAGATTACTTAAATAAAAATAATTTAAAAAATCTTCTTCTAATTAAAATTATTAGCAATTTTATTAACATTTTTTTTTTAGATTTTAAATTTAAATTTACTTAGATTCTAAATCTTATAACTGAAACTTCACAATATTTTAGGCTAAAGTATTAAAATCAACAGGTTTTCATGTATGTTTTTGTAATATCTAAAAGAACAAATGTTTATTGACACAAGAACAGAAAAAAATTCATCATGCAGTATTTTGCTTATAAAATTCTAAAGTGCTTTACATTTTCCTTGTTTCTATTTACGGATAGCTTATTCATAAATGTCGTCCTACTTCATTGAAAATGAGTTTCAAATTCGAAAACGTTTTCCATTACATTTATACAAAATAAAATTATTTTTTTTTCTTTTCAACAAGTGATTTAAATTTACTTCTTTTAAAAATTCATATTCCACGAGATAGTTGTCTAATTTAAATCTCCTGTTTATATAGTTTTCAAAATACGTAGGTCTCTAGACATTCAAGTAACTTTATTTACAGGAATAGAAATTTGTTAAAAGTACCGTTTTGTAGATACATAGATTGATATTGAGATACCTTATTTGACATGTTTCTAATTTATTCTGTTACTTAATAGTTAATAAAAACAAAACTCTGTGCTTTTTATTCAATATTGCTCTTCTACTTTCTTTCATTGCAAGCAAATAATAATAATAATAATAATAATAATAATAATAATAAAAACTTTTCGTTGGTAACCAGTGTTTTGAGTCTTTATTCTTAGTTGAAAGAAATCCACTTATTCAGAAGCTTTATTATTATTACAATTATTATTAACTTTACACGTTTCCCTTTTGTATTTTCCTAACAAAAATGATTACCTTTACTTAGAGCAATGATTCTATGATAACTTTTTTTAAAGAATGGAGACATTAAAAACTTTTTCAGTAATTAATATACAATAAACTTCTTTCCGAATGTGTATACATTTTTGAATTACCAATATCTAAAAAAGATTTTTATATTTAAAAATTAAAAGATATAAGAAAGGGCAATATTTGCAAATTTAAATTATCTTTAATAATATGTTTGGATTATTTAAATAAAATTATTTAAAAAAAACATGCTTCTCATTAAAATTAATAGAAATTTAATTTTTCTATTTTTATTTTTAAAAAACACCATCTGTAGCAGAAACTTTATAAAGTTTAAGGATGAAGAATTAAAATCAAGAGTTCTTTATGTTTGATTTTGTAATTTCTAAAAGAACAAATATTGATTGATACACGAAAAATTGCATCATGCTGCATTTTGCTTATACCATTCGAAGGGACTCTATGTTTTTCTTGTTTCAAATTACTGATCCTGTATTCAGAAACATCATCTCAATCCATTGATAATCGGTCAAGCCCGTGTATTATTGGCACACGAACCATGCAACGAAATTTAAACTTGGTTTTCTGCCAAGTAAGCTTCGAAAGCACGTCAATACATCGCATTTTTGTAGGTAGGTTTTTAATTAATATCTCGTTTAATTACCAACATTTTTTTCGAAAAACATCATCTGCAATTATTGGATGACTCCGCGTCGATAGGTATCTCAAACACCCCTCAACTCCTCCCGCTGTAGCCTCTCAAAGTAAAGTTTGCGGGCAACGGGAAAATGCGATTTTCTCAAAAACAATGCAATTTAGTATATTAGATGTAAATTTCCAACTGGGCGAAAAATGTCCGGACCAGGATTCGAACCCAGACCTCCTGGCTGAAGCCGCCAGTGCTCTGCCATCTGAACTATCCCGGACGATTCTGGTCGAACTTTTTCACCCAGCACCCAGCTAACCTTGATGATTACAGCATCTGGTCTGAAACCTGGTTGAGCTCAACAGAATAAATCTCAGGCAATGGAACTCCAGAAATCGCTGGATACGAAATTACATTTGATTAATATTAACACAATTATTCTAATTGGTAAACAAATCATATTAGATGTGAATTTCCAACTGGGCGAAAAATGTCCGGACCTTTTCGCCCAGTTGGAAATTTACATCTAATATGATTTGTTTACCAATTAGAATAATTCTGTTAATATTAATCTAATGCAATTTAGGTTAATAGTTTTCCCGCAAGTTTCAAATAAGCCCCTACTAATTGTAATTTTTTCATAAATTTAGTTCTCAGTAGATGAGGAAATAGAGGGGTGAGGTGAACATACTTATTCAGTAAATTTTCTAAGATATCTTTGAAAAAAAAAAAACAAAAAAAAAAACATATTTTTGGGTTCAGTGCTACGAGATTTTCCACACGATAGGAGATTTTTAAAAAATCAAGTACTTGAATTAGCATATCCAATTTTTTTTCTTAAAATTATTTGTGAATGACTAATAATCTATAAATATGTGTCTCAATAGCCTTTGTAACTCTCCCAGTGGGAACTTTCTATGCTCCATAATTTTTGAGGAAAACTTCTGTAACAAAGGCGAGACTGACGCACGAATAATGGTTCCGAATAATGGTTCCACGTATAATGGTTCCGTTTTAATTTTTGAAGTAAGGAACCCTGAAAATGAGTTTGAATTTCGAAAACTTTTTCAGTTCCATTTATAAAAAAAATAAAACTCATATTTTTCTTACATTTCCACCAATTATTTTAATTTACTATTTCTGTTAAAGCTCTAAGAGCCAGTTGAATAATTTAGATCGCATATTTATTTATGTTTTGAACTATAGACCTTCAAATCACATAAATTTACCTTGAAATGAACTTTATATATATTTAAAAAATATATATATTCATTGGAGGATTTCGGGGGGGGGGGGGTAACTCAAAAGTTTGTCACGTGCGTTTATCATTACCATTCTGAAACTTTAACCTCTTCTAACTCTGTAATAATTTAAGGAAAATTATAAAAACTATACCTTTTTCAAATCTCTCTTCATCCTAAAAACACAAAATAGCGTCAAAACTGGGTGTTACCATTCGAAAATTCAAAATTTGTACTATTTTTATTATACTATTTCAAAAATTGCATTCACATTTGGGATGTTGGTGAGAAAATAACATGGAGCGATACATTTTATTTCCAGACCGCTACATCTATTATAAATATTGTGCGAAGATTTTTTTAAATGACTTGTAAACAGAAAACTAAAATGTTATGCCGAAGATTAAAAACAAGTTCTCATTAATTTCGTTTTTTTAATCAAAAGTACATGATTAGGCAGCCAAATAAACATTAATTTTAAAAAGTCGTTTTTTATTAACAATTATAAATTTTCAAAATGTATAAATAGGTAAATTTTATAAGTAAAAATTCTTATAATAAAAGTTATTTATTATTTTAAGCAGGCTATTTTTTAATTACTTTTAAAGATTATCAAATTCATTTTTTAGAACTAACAAACAATATACCAAATATTTTTCTTCGGCAGAAACAAAATTGACGAGATTTGATTAGTAGAAGTAAGAATTACTTTTGTTGAAATGGAGGAATAAGTATGTGAAAACAAATAAAAATTAAATTTTAAAAATCGAAAAACCCGACTGCGTAAAAAGTGAACTAATTAATTATTTCTTATCAATGTGAAACTATTTTTTATATTACTTACCTTTTTGTTTTGTTTTTTACTTGTATTGATGACTTTTAAGTTGTGTTTAATTGTTAGTTTCTATCTATAAATACTGTTTTGATTAGGCCTATAGGTCTATGAAGGTTAGAGTTGCAGTAAAGCTGGATATCCTATCTACCCAACTTCCAGGTTGTGTAAAATTTAAATGGACCTTCTGACAGTAAAATAGTCAATGAAACATCCTCTTCATTTTGAAAGACCTATCCAATGACATGTCACTTAATAGGGTGCGTACACTTTTCCGTCTCTACCGCCATTTGGAAATTATAAAAACAAAACCTATCCTATAACCATCGGACGGTTAGGACGAATCGATAGAGACCTCATTCATTAAAATCCATCCAACCGTTGGGATGTTTCGAGGGTATAAAGAAATTCATATACCCAGATATGCATGAAACACATAAGCCTTGGCAGTCGGGTAAAAAGCATGCATCAAGTAATCTACGATATGCATCCTTAAAGCTACAATTACCAAAAAGTATCTTTATAAAGCTTGCAAATTAAAAATACTTTTAAAAAGTTTGTGAAGACGAATTTTCTTTCGCATATTATGTTTAAATTATATATTTTTTGTAGTGTTAAATATAATATTAATATTTTTAATAAAATTTATTTTCATATGCACAGCTATTTTCTAAAATTAATTAAATTGTTAACTAATTAATTATTCCGAATTTTTAAAATACTAAACATAACGCGCATATATATTTTGGGAAAATGTAATTTTGTAATGTAAGTTTTAATTAAGAATTTCATTATGTAAAATTCATCAATACAAACATATAATATTTGTATCAGCATTACAATACCCTTTATCGAAAAGCACTCAATATATAATTTCTGACAATAAGATATCTCAATGTATCTCTTAGGTTTATAAGTGACTTATTTAGGTATTTTATGAAATGTTGCTTTTAGTCAAATTCAGATCATATGAAATCAGCTTAATTTAGAAATCTTTCTAAAACAGATGATGACATTATTTCACTCATTATGCATGAGAATTATGTTTTGTGTATTTGATTAGGAATGCGAAAAAGCATATTGCGTGGAAAGTATCGCGTACCCCATATAACGTTTAAGAAATTACACTTATTACAACTATATTATTAATAACATATTTCTCTTAGTGTTTTTATTGATTCGAAATTTTTCAAAGATTTTCAGAGCTTTAATAAAAACTTTGTTAAATTATAATTAAGCAAATATCATAAAAATTGCATTTGTTTCCAGAAAATGTGATTAAAAAGCCTCCGCTACGTTCCTTTCTGTCATAAATTTATGTAAATTGTAATGTATCATTAATTTGTTCTACTAAAATAGTGTGATTAAAAATATAACGCATTTTTAACATATATTACTTAAAAGACGTTATATTTCTCATAAAATGAATTTCTCAGGGTTTTCGGTAACATAATTTTAAATGAAAAAAAACATTATACTGCGTTGTCAGCAGAAAACCATTTATGTCATTTATTGCTAATCTTTATCAAAAGAGCATTTATTTCTCCAAAATAGTTGGGAACTGGTGTCCTTTATAAAAGTCTTTTTAAACATTTTCAAAAAATGCTTACATCAGGCTTTTTGTTATGCACGAAAGAAAGATAGAATTTGCATTTCGAATTGATGCATTAAAACTATTTAAATTTTAAGAAAACCTTTCCCCAGTCTTAGTTCTTATTTTATGAAGAGGTAAAATATTACAGTAAAAAATATTCATCAAGTACTTAATGTATGGAAAGTGGTACATTTTTAAATAATCCATAGAGCAATTTTAAAACACAATTTTAAAAATCTTTGAAAAGGAGAGAAGTGTACATAATATGGCATGAAATATGAAGATGCAGAAACAAGAACAAATTTTTATTTACAATTAAAATATTTATATCACACATGAAATAGATTTTTCTATCATATACACTAGAAACCCTCTTATCCGCCTGTCTCGTAATACGACGTTCCACCTAATCCGACGGGAGTAGAATCCGTCATGTTAATTTTTCTGATTTTCTTCCTTTCATCCCTCCGTAAAGTGGGATTTTCCTTCGATCCACCTCTCCGTCGTGAGATGTGGTTTCCCCCTGTTTCGGTTCTAACGCATTGGTTTGTGAGTACGTTTAGTTTTTCGCTTAAATCGTACGGTTTCTAAAACCGCAATAAGTTTTGTCTCGTTCAATTTATCGTGTCATTCAGGATGACGTCTAAACGTAAACACGTTACGCTAATAATAAAGGCTAAACTTGAGATAATAAAAAAGTGTGAGAAAGGTTATTCTAAAACAGCTTTGGGAAGTGAGTAGGGAGTTGGCCGATCGACGATTTTCGATATTGTCAAAAACAAAGATAAAATACACAGGTTTACTGGCCAGCTGGGTAGTGAAACTGCCACTAAATCATTTAGAATCGTAAGAAAACATAATTATGATAAAGTGTAAGAGACGGTGTACATTTGGTTTGTGTAATGTTTAGGTCTTCCTGTCAATGGACTAATTCTTAAGTAAAAGACTCCCGCTTCGAACAGAATCATGGGTGGCGCAATTCTTACTGCAAGCAACGGTTGGCGGTGTCGCTGAATAAACCGTCATGGAGTCCGTCAATTGACGGTAACAGGAGAATGCAAATCAGCAGATGAAAAGGCGGCAGACGAACTTCCGCTGGAATTCGAGAAACTGATTAAAGAAAATAACCTGGTGCCCGCTCAAGTCTATAACGCACTCTTCTACAAAATGTTACCATTGAAACCCTTTGCAGTGGAAAGTGAATCAGAGGCACGTGTTTATAAGCAGCAGAAAGCACGAGTCAAAGTTCTAGCATGCACGAACACCAATGGTAGTCATAAACGGCCTCTTTTGGTGATTGAGAAATCTGTATATCCTGTTTGCTTGAAAAACATTGAAATGCGATCTTTACCAATACAGTACGGCAATCAGCAAAAAGCGTGGACGGATTCGTTAACGTTTCAGAATTAACCTGTGCCCGCTCAAGTCTATAACGCAGATGAAACGGCACTCTTCTACAAAATTTTACCATTGAAACCCTTAGCAGTGGAAAGTAAATCAGAGGCACGTGTTTATAAGCAGCAGAAAGCACGAGTCAAAGTTCTAGCATGCACGAACACCGATGGTAGTCATAAACGGCCTCTTTTGGTGATTGAGAAATCTGTATATCCTGTTTGCTTCAAAAACATTGAAATGCGATCTTTACCAATACAGTACGGCAATCAGCAAAAAGCGTGGACGGATTCGTTAACGTTTCAGAATTAACCTGGTGCCCGCTCAAGTCTATAACGCAGATGAAAGGGCACTCTTCTACAAAATTTTACCATTGAAACCCTTAGCAGTGGAAAGTAAATCAGAGGCACGTGTTTATAAGCAGCAGAAAGCACGGGTCAAAGTTCTAGCATGCATGAACACCGATGGTAGTCATAAACGGCCTCTTTTGGTGATTGAGAAATCTGTATATCCTGTTTGCTTCAAAAACATTGAAATGCGATCTTTACCAATACAGTACGACAATCATCAAAAAGCGTGGACGGATTCGTTAACGTTTCAGAATTGGTTTCATCTTGTACTTGTTCCTCATGGGAAAAAGAACTGCAAGCAAAGAAATTACTATTAAAGGATGTACTTATTTTAGACAATGCTCCATCACACCCTAATGCGGATGACCCAACTGATGGTGATATCCCAGCCATTTTTTTTTTTTTTTTTTTTTTTTTTGCCAGCGAATGTTACATCACTTATTCAGCCACTCTATCAAGGTGTTGTAGAGGCATTGAAAAGGCGTTACTGACGAACTTTGTTGATAACGTTGCTTCATTCGATGGACAGCGAGATGAAGCTACGTTAAAAAAGTTAATGAAAACCAGGAAAGGTGTGAACCTCATCATGTGGTTTTTAATTTAGCAAAAGCATAGGTTGGAATTTCCGACGAAACAATTATGAAATGCTAGAAAAAACTTTCGCCCGGCACTGTCAAGTGCGAAGACGAAACTGTTAATGACAATCTCATCAGTAATAAGGCTTTCAAAGAAGTGTTCAGCCAACTTTCTGGGTGTAAAGACGTTGCCAGAGTCAGACGAACGACCTATTCAGTACGACCAAACGGAAGTTCTACACCACTTTCTAACTGACGAAGAAATCGTTGAGAATGTAATGGTGGAAGAGGTTGAAGATGGAAGCAATGAAGAGTGCAGCAATGCTATTCAAGGCCGAATTACCCACACAGACGCTGCAACACATTTTGAAAGGGGCCTGATGTATTTGCTACAACAGCTTGATACAAACAGCACGGATGTAATGCTATTCAAACGTTTAATGAATGAAGCTTGCGTACGACGCAGGAAAACCCAGAAACAGAAGTAAATAACGGACTTCTTCAAACCCAAAGATCCACAGACTTAATTTGTCAAATCTGATTATTGATCGCTTGTTAAGCTTTTTCTACCTTAAAGTTTTGTAACTCAACCAATGTAATCATTACGTAACCTTTTCAATGTAATTTTACTAATAAATTTTTAACACTTGAAAAAATAAGGAAAATAAAATTAAAAATGAAAACAAAGATTAAAATTGGCGATACCCAATGTGTGTTGCGCGCATGCTTTGTGACACGCCAAACACATGGCTATTCGCCTTTTATTGTAATCCGACATTTATGGTAATCCGAAGGTACTCAAACATACGAATAGGCGGATTAGAGGGTTTCTAGTGTATATAGATACGTCTTTAAGTTATCATTAATATATTGCTTATAAAATTGAACCAGTCAATTTTTTGCGTAGGTTCTTGCAATAAGGCAAATCTGTTTATTATAAAACTGATTTTAAGATGCATTATTCCTTTAATTAAGTTATTAATTTAATATGTGTTACGTAATCATCCTTTTAACGTCAGTTAAAGATATTAGAATGTGATGTGGAAATTACCACACGATTCCTTATATTTAAATCTTAATGTTAGAGAATTGCTCTTTTGTTTCAAGAACATTCCACCTGATGACAGCATCACACAATCCTCTTTGTTGTTTTACCTGAACAGAGATTCAAAACATTCAGTGGCTAGATGACTGTAAAGCAACGAGCAGCAAAATGCTGCTCTATTAAAAATCCACTAATATTTCAAATGAATAATATTATACATTAAAAACTACAACAAATTAATATTTAATGCAAAATTCAAAGTTTTTTTTATATTTGTGTTTGTAAGTAGTCTCAAGAATATACAATATACATCTATTTTTTTATATTGTGAAGTGTTATAAGTATATTGTGCAGCATATTATTCTAGTATAGTTTTTCTTCAAATAAAAGTTTTTTGTTCATCCTAAGAAGAATATATTTCTACTGAATAATACATTAAAACATAAAGGCAAATCTTTTAACTTTTTTTATTATTTATTACTGAAGAACTTCTTATTCATGCATTCATATCGAATTGCATTTCTACAGTTATGATTATGAGACTGATATTGTCTGAATTTTAAATGAACTAATAACAAAGAAGAAAATATAATATTTAAATTAACATAAATAATTATTTTCTGAATGTTAAATTTTTTACAAGTGATGATATAAAAGGCAATGATATAAAAGGAAATTCAAAAATTTGTTCTTATTTTGAAATCAAAAGTATTGTGCATTGATACGAAATTATTTTGAATTTTATTTTGCCAGTTTCTTATTGAAATTTTATTATGCAAGTTGATAATGTAAATTTATGTTTTAAACAAAGAATTCAAATATTTAAGAAAAGTTTTTTCTGAAATCAAAAGACACTTCAAAAACTGTTCTCGAGTATTTTCTTTTTGTTCTTTTTTCATCATTAGCATTATATTTGAGTTTATAATTTTTGTTGTGGTATATTAATATGATAATATTTTATTTTCTGTGAAATAAGCAAATAATATAATATCATAATGTGTAGTCTTAAAGAATCTCATTATGCTGATACGTTAACCGATGATAATTATTCAGTTTGGAAGTTCAAAATAGAACAATTGTTAATCGAAGAAGGTCTGTATGATGTTGTATTTGAACCTAAAAGGGAAAATTATGACAATTGGGTAAAAAATGATAGAAATTCTAGGGCATTAATATTTTCAAATATTTCAGATTCACAAATTGTGCATGTCAGACATGCTAAGAGTGCAAAAGAAACGTATTACCGATTGAAATCTGTTCATGAAATAGTAAATTTAACAAATAAACTTTATTTTCTTAGGAATATGTATTCCATTCAATATAATGATAGTGCAAAAATGCAATAACATATTAATTCTGTCTTAGAATTGGCAGAAAAAATAAGAAATATAGGTGAAGTAATACAAGATTATAATTTAACAGCTATTTTACTCTGTTCCTTACCAAATTCTTATAGTACCTTTATAACTGCTATCGAAAGTAAATATGAAACAGGTTTATCATTAAAATAGGTTCAAAACAAGTTAATTGATGAGTATCTTAAAAGAGTTGAAACTAAACAAATTTCAACAAAATTTTAAGGTAGATCACGTCAACAGTTTAAAAAAAAAAACAATCAATTTCTCTGCTTTTACTGCTAGTCAAAATAAATATCTATCAGATTCTCAAAACTATCTTGAATTAATGTAAGAATCAAATTCTTCAAGTTTCGTTATGAAATCTCAACAAAATGGAAATAAAAACAAAAATTTGACCGTTGTTATTTATTAAGGTATGGCAATCAGATATCGCGGCTTCACGATGTCAGACCAGATGCTATAATCCAGAGGTTTCCAAACTGTGCTCCGCGGAGACATTGGGGCTCCGCATGAACTTTCCAGGGCTCCGCCGCACTTTCGGAAAATAATGAAAATTTTAACGAAACCAACACATTTAAAGAAAGGTTTTTTTTTTTTTTTTTTCAAAAATGGGAACATAATCTTTTGTTACAAAAGCATTTATACATTGATGATAACGATCTTCACCAGTCTGCTCTTTTAAATAACTAAATTTTATTTTATTTTTTTTAATTTTCCGGTGCAAATTTTAATTTCACTCTCTATTTTTACGTTTTCCGACCTAAAAATGCGATAAATGGAGAAACAAACATATATTTATTCTAAGAAAGCCAGCAAATGTATTCTGAAGGAAAATGGGTATATTTGAATTTCTCAACTCCTCTGCTGAGTGTGACTTGAGCTGAAGTGTTATCCAATGACTCCACGTTTCATGCTCAACTACATCATCATTCCGAAAGAAATTAGTCTTATTTGAAAGATAAACCGCCTGATTTTTTTTCAGTATGAAGGGCAAAGTAATCTATGCATGCTTCAATAGAAAATATCACAGCATTTGTTAAAACAAAAATGAAATGTCCTGGACAGGTGCAGACTTGACGAGTGCGATATAAGTGATACTTGTACAACTAATAATTTTTTTCTTTTGTCCTGTTTAATCACTGTGATTAATTAGGACAAAAATAATGTTGTATAATTAGTGACAGAATTTTGCCTTATTAGACCCGTCCCTCTCGTTAAGTCGGCTCTTCGTGATATTTTAACTAGTCGCTTGAGTTTTTGAAGATCGTATAATTGCACAGACCCTTGATAAGCCTCGTAAAATTGATATTGTCATGAATTTGCTTTATGAAAAAGTTGTTAGTTTAGTGTCAATATTTCCTTGTCAAATAGATCATTTTTTTTAAATTAACTCTATAACAGATGACGTAAAAGAACGCTTAAGATCATCCTAATATATACAAAATTTGCACTACAAATGAATGAATCTATTAACGTCACTGGATTAGCAGTTTTGTTAGTATTTTTCTGTTACATATACTAATATTCCGTTCAGACCAGGGAGGTAAAGAGCCTTAACTGACTTTTTTTAAACGGGCAACCGGAACTTAACTTGACTTTTCTATTATTACGGTGTTTGAGAACATTAATTTGATTCAAATTAAACGCCTTACTAACGCCAGACTGAAAGAGGTTTCACATAGCTATCAGGATCATATTTTTTGTATGTCACTACAAACGAACGCACTAAGGAACGAAATTTTTTTTGATAAATACATAGGAAAACACATATGAGCTTGAATGCATTGATGATGCGAAAGAAATTATGGGTCACAATGCCATTACAAAAAATAAATAGATGATAAAGACCCGTATCACCATCTATTGCGTTCTTTTTAGATACACGCCGCTATCCTCGGGAAAAGGATAAATGCTACATTTAAAATAATAAACTATATGAAATCACGAACTCTTAAAAACAAACTTTTTAATCTTATGTATGAAGTTATTGGATGCCGGTATCCGCCCCGCCTACTTCCATGCCGAAGTAAGATGGTATTGTAGAGCTTGTTGTGTGTAGGATGGTATTGGCTATGAGGAGCGTTTACACGATTGTTGCAACTGCAGAGGTGATATTAGAAGAATCGTAACTCTAAACTTGCAAACCTTTTAAGTAATGAAGATTGTGAATTCTAATTACCTATTTTTCCGATATTTTTAGCAAAATTAAATAAATGTATCTATTATTGCAATGAAAATCTGTCACAATTTCCAATTCATTTACCGAAATTTTCTTCTTTAAGATGAAACGTGTATTGGTCGGTATCTGAGTCAACGATGATATCGACTGCGTCCCTCCAGTTAAAAAGGAATGCAAACAACACCAGATAAAAAAGTATTCAAATAAATATTTAGGGGAATCAGCCTACAGCTTTAGGGCCTACAGCTTTGAAAAACTCTTTTGAACAACATTTTTAACAACTGAATAGAAAAGGCTTTGTACAACTCCAAATGTGTTCAGCGATATAAAAAAAAATACCCAGCTTAAAGTCGGTGAAACACTGAGGTCCTCGTTGATTTGACATATCATAGCAAACTACACTAAATATACCAACAACAATTTGTTATTTGGTGGTAACAAATGAAAATATTTTTATTTGAACCTAGAGTTTTTTTTTAAATAAATACAAATGAAACAGAAATAAGTTAAATAAAAGAGTTATATAGGTTTAAATAAAAATTATTGGTCTGAAATATTTTTATAAAACTTGAGCAAAATTCCTGGTATATGTAGTAGTGCTAAAGATCTTACTTTAAAACAAAATAGAAATACAGAAGTCTTAAACGCAGAACCAGACATTCGCCTGCAATACTATCAACTGGACCTGAATTCAGACATCTGTGCAAAACAATCCAATCAAATTAAGCGTTTATGCGTCACTCTAATAATGAAGAATTTATTGTAAGGCAAATGTTAAGATTTAAGTATTGGAGGTTTTTTAAATTTGTAAACTTTTGACAATTCCACCTGTACTGATGATAATGGAAAATAAATTCAGTGTTACAATAAAAGTTTCAAAATATAATTTTATTTTTCGTACAATGCACAATTGTTTAGAGTATTATTCATCCTCTTTTCCTGTACTCAGTAGCAATGCACCTAAAAAACATTACCTTGTAACATACGGTAGGGTAGGCTTCAGGGGCACCGCCAGTCAAAAAGTTTGGGAACCACTGCTATAATCAATAAGGTAGCTTAGAGAATTTGATCCACCAGATTCTTCCGTGATACTTCAGAGCATTGGTGGCTTCCACCAAGAGATCCCTAGTTTGAATCTTGGTCCGAACATTTTTCGTCCAGTTGGAAATTTACATCTTATATGATTTATTGACAAATTAGAGTAATTGTGTTAAAATTAATCTAGTACTGCCAATAAATCGAACCGTTTACATTTCTCACTGTTTTCGTTTTCTTTTCTTTAAACAAAAACTACCCTAATTTATTTTAAATGTAGTGCAATCTCGAATTTTCATTTTTTTATATATATTTTTTTCTTTTGGAAAATAAAAATGAAAGAGATAAGAAAAATGTCAAACGACTGAAATCTATTTTATTATGATAATTTTGACTAAATACAACGCATCTTCTTTAAAAACACTTGTAAAAATAAATGTTCATTCTCTAACTGGGCTTTTTAGAAATAAAGTGGTACACATAAATAAAAAAACAAGACATTCAAAAGTGGAACGAATTTTTTTTTTTTCACATTTTCATGTAAAACTTTTGTTTTATTATTTTAAATAAACATATTGTACAAAGATTGAAATAGACTCTGTTTTATAAAAGAATTGATGGTTTTGAATAAAAAAGCTTTTATAAAAATGTGTTTTACGAACTGCGATTTCTAGTTGAAATGATTAATTAAATCAAAGCTACAAAACATTTTACTTTTCACTTTCACTTAAAACGTTTTGAATGCCTTTAAGATGTAATAAGGGAATACAATCAATAGATTTGTCACACTAAGCAGTAAATTTTGTAATTACGTGATTGCTTTAAAATGATCATGTGAGTCATGCAACGAGAATTTATCAAAAAAATATTACATTTTTTTAAAATAACAAAATATTGTAAGCTAATTGAAAAAAAAACATTTAATTCCGGAATACAACTGCTATTGCGGTTAAAATATTACACAAAGCAAAATGCATAATTTTGAATTACGAAAACCACTTGAAAATTACTATTCTATAATGTTAATCAACCGAGATTTTTGCTTTTACCACTTTGGTAATTAGAATCAGGATTTTGTGCAGTATAAAAAACCCGAATTATCCTTTACAATTATTTAAAATATGCTCAAATGCTACTGTTACCATTTCAACGGAATTCATGGCTTTCAACTACGAAGAGCATTTTGCGTTGAAAAAGTGTGAATTCTTCGAATTAAAAGTTTGGAAAATTGGCACTGTAGCTGTAATTCTGAGACTTTTTTTCCCGTACGACATTATGGGGCGTTAAAACTTACAACACACGCTTTCAAATTTTGCCCTGTTTCCTTGAACGGTACGTGCGGTTCTTAACTTAAAAGTATCTAGATGGCAGCACCAAAATGAAGTGATAATATTCATTCGGCGGCCATTTTAAAAGATTATTTTCCCTATAGATGTAAATAGTTTTCAGATTGTTGTGGTCGTGTTACATCCTTTGTTTATGTTATGTAAATAATATTATATTCGTGTACCTTACACCGGTACTATATTTGCTGAATTATGTAGTACAAGTACTGTGTAGTATTTTAACAATTAATATTTAATACATTATAATAATGACTAGGGAAACTGAATATATTCTCATCAGTATTGTTTTAAAAAAAAATGCGCCGAACAAAACGGCTGTACGCTGTTATGTTACTGATTTAATTACATCTCATATTCTACTAATGTGGTGACTTAATACTTTTTTTTATGGAACAAATGTGTCATAGAAAAAAAATTAGTTGTGGTAAGTCTACACTTTTTTTGTTTTATATAATTTAATAAAGAATAATGTTTGCTTATTTCAAAGATTTCAATAATTCAATTGAACCATTCGCAGCCTACGTTTAAAGACTGAGACAATCGTTCCTTTTACGCGATGAAAAAGAAGAAAAAAATTCCTACTATTTTTTCTTGTATAGGATCAAAACTGTATCATTTACTATGTGATTTATGTTATATATGAGATTTATGTTAATATGTATGTTATGATTTATATATGTATAAGCTTCGAAATGAGTGAAATGGAACGATATTGTGGATATTTTGCTTAAAAATTTTAAGCATCATCTCAAATAAAATTTGCGACATATTGAAATTTCGGAAATGATATCAATTTGAAAATGGGTAAAATTCAAGATTTTATTCCTAGCTTAGAAAAAAAAACCGACTTCGTGTTATTTTTCTGGTAACACATTAATCTGTTAGAACAGTTTCAAAAATGTAAATCTTGAGCGTAAATTAATCATTCGGTTTGAAAATTTGAGCTTTGATAAAACCCTTAAAACAGCTGTTTTTTACTTTCTTCTATCTTGACAAGAAGAAAGTATTGGTTTCATGAAAATTTTCGAATTCCAGTTTTCGACGGATTTACACGTTTTATGGGTCAGAGATTCCAAAAAACATGTTTTTACAAAATGTCTGTCTGTGAGTCTGTCTGTCTGTCTGTCTGTCTGTCTGTGTGTCCGTCTGTCTGTCCGTCTGTCTGTCTGTATGTGACACAAATTTTGTGGGCGCTCTATCTCAAGAACTAATGCACGGAATTTAATAAAAATTTATATTCAGGTAGTCCCTGATATAGATTGGAGCTGATTAGTTTTTGGTGTAAATCGCCCTGCAGGTGGCGCTGCTATATAGCATTTTGCAGGATTTCCGCAAAAGCTCTATCTCAAGAACTAATGCACGGATTTTTATAAAACTTCAGATTCCGTTAATCCTTGATATGAATTGGTGCTGGTAACGTTTTGGTGGAAATCGCCCAACAGATGGCGCTGCTATGCTGTATTTTGCAGCATTTACACGATTTTCGTAATAGCTCAATCTCAAGAAATAATGCACGGATTTTCATCAAACTTCAGATTCAGTTAGTGCGTGACATGAATTGACGTTTTGCCCCTTGTGGTGTAAATCGCTCAACAGGTGGCGCTGCTATGCTGCATTTTTTGAGATTCCCGCAATAGCTCTATCTCAAGAACTAATGCTTGGGTTTTCAACAAACTTCAGATTCAGGTATACCTGGATATGAATTAGTGCTGTTTATGTTTTGGTGTAAATCGCTCAACAGGTGGCGCTGCTATGCAGCATTTTTCACGATTTCCACAATAGCTCAATGTCCAGAACTAATGCACGGATTTTCATCAAACTTCAGATTCAGTTAGTCCTTGACATGATTTGATGTTTTGTACCTTTTCGTGTAAATTGCTCAACAGGTGGCGCTGCTGTGCTGCATTATTTGTGATTTTCACAGTAGCCCTAGCTCCAGAACTAATGCACCGATTTTCATCAAACTTCAGACTCCGGTATACCTTAATATGAATTAGTGCTGTTTGTGTTTGGGTGCAAATCGCTCAACAGGTGGCGCTGCTATGCTGCATTTTTCAGAATTTCCCCCAACAGCTCTATCTCAATAAGTAATGGACGAATTTTCATCAAACTTCAAATTCAGGTATACTTTGATACGAATTGGTTCGAAATTGATGTAATTTCTTTTACTATTTAAATGATTTAATTGAAGTGATTTATATAGAAGAAAGTTTTGTGATGGCCACAACATACTAGTTTTACCAAAAGCTGAGAGAGATATTTCACAACTGAAACATAAAAGTATAAACGTAAATAAAGTTGCATGTACTAAAAACCAAAGAAATTTCAGAACAGTTCTTAAAAACGGAATATCAACAATCATGATAATTAAGAAAATTCCGACGTAAAGAAAGGTAAATTAAAATGTTATAAAACCGCGTAATTGCGCCACATATATATAATCCATGTAAATCTGGTAATATAATTTACAGTTCATATAAGAACGACGTCATTTCTGTACAGTTTGTAAAAGTAAAGAAACACTTATGAGAAACCATTTAATGTACTAAAGAAGTTGATATATTATCTGTGATTTATGATTAAAGGTTCAAATACAATCAAAATGTCTTTTTTAATTAAAAATAAAGCGAGAGCTGAGATATAGTCGGATTCAGCAGTTACCACAAAGCTTTTTAAATGTTTCCGTAGATTTTTCAAAATTACAAAATGTGTCCACCTTTATCTCAGTTAAGCACTGCAACTGGAGAAATTTTAAATCTGTTTGGTATGTAAAGGCAGATGTTTCATATGAAGATAAAACTAAAATTCTTAAACTGTATTTTAAAAGATAAGAAAATTTTCTACTGTTATTTCGGATCGATTATGTCTGAATTTGATAATTTGCCCGATTATTTGAAATCTGTGTGCAAATGAAATTGAAAATTCTTTTGACAATTTAAAATCTTTATTAAATTAACTTGTTTACTAATAATATTAAGGGTATAAAAAGCTTGAGTAAATCTTGAGTAAAGTCTTGAGTTATGAAACACTTTCCCACACATTCAGAATGCTGTGATAAAGCTTCGCAGTTTATTAAGATTAAAAAATGATGCATGTCTAAATGACTAATTTGTAGAATGCATAAAACATGTGAAAACACAATATCAGTAATTATCATCAATAGTCTTAACAATATCTGATTTTTTTGCGCTACCCTCTATATGATCTATTGATTTATCATATATGTGGGACAAGGCGCCAAAGCGCTAGCTTACAAAGCGCTGCCAGGAGTGATTGGAGATTTCAACTCTGCCATCTAACGATACTCTAGCGATTGGTGATAACGGCAACGCATGCGCGCTAAAGCTAACCTTCGGTATGACAGACACTCTTTTTTCGAGCAGAAACTGAAGTGAGTTCTGGAGAAAAAGAACATTAGAATATGTTTTGGCGGTAAATGAGGAAGTATGCTGAGAATGTTGGAAAGAGACGTATAAAAAGTGAGATAGATGTGTGCACGAAGGCAAAATTAAGATGCATTGATAATTGTCTGAGCGAAGCGAAGGCTAATACTCAGCGAAATATTACTGTCCGGACACTTTACTACTACGTTGGATATTAACGCCATGTCCTACTAAAAAAAAGCCTAATAAAAACCTTTCGTCAAGCATAACTCAAAAAATATTTGTCGGATTTCGTTTCTGATTGCACTAGAAGGTACCTATGAGGGTCGCCTACTGAATGCACCTACTATGAAAAATAAGTTCCAAACCGTTTAAAAATTATATAGAAAAAACTCTTAAAAAAGCACAATTTATCTGCATACGTCACAGAAATTTGGTGTGCGTCACTTTCACCGGTTGATGTTTTCGTAGACAACTGGTTTGAACACATGGAGCAAATAAAAAAAATACGCACGCAGTAATATTGAATAGATCAGTTTCAACAACGTGATCACAAACCTTGCAACAACCCGTGGCAACCAGTTTTGGTGGGCAAACAAATAATAATACAGTATTCCGTACCACAGTGACCGTTTTTAGCCTGTTGTATAAAATCTGGCATGTTGTATGACATACAATTGTGGATGATTAAAACAAAAGACATGAGTGTTTATTGATCCGGAGGTTATCTTTCTCTGGATGTCTGTCTGTCTATCATACAGCATGCAATTTTCTTGTAAAAGATGATATTATTATGCAGTAAAACCTCCATAACGGACACACCCGATTAGTGGACACCTCTATTTAGCGGGCATTTTTTCGATTACCAACCCTTAAATAACTGAACATTTTTTACTCTCTGTAGCGAACACCTCCAAATAGAGGACAAATTCTGCCCTCCCGAGGTGTTCGCTATTCAGAAGTTTTACTGGTAAAACCTCCATAGCGGACACACACGATTAGCGGATACCTCTATTTAGCGGACATTTTTTCGATTACCAACTCTTAAATAACTATACATGTTTTACTCTCAGTAGCGGTCACCTCTAAATAGAGGACAAATTCTGCATTCTCGGGGTGTCCGCTATTCAGAGGTTTTACTGTATATAATATTGATAATTATTTTACAGGACAGCACAAAAGAATAAGAATATTTGAAACGAATATAAACTAAATTCGGGATTGGTAGATCGCTGATGGTAATGTAATTTTAGGATGTTGTTACAGTCATCCGCAGCATGTTTTTAGAGTTTCGTCCATCTAACGAAACCCTACCTGTCTCACTCCTTTGTCTGTCTGCTTGTCCGTCTGTCACAGAGCCCGTTCTCAGAAACTATATATGTCGGAGACTTGAAAATTTGCATACTTATAGCTGAACACCACACATCAAACGGCAAATAATAAAATTTTGAAAAAGTCTAATATTTAACCCTCTGGGCTCTAACTTGTGTATTTTAAGCAATTTTTCTAACTCAGCCCCTAATTTAATTAAGTTGGAGTCATGAAATTTTGCATACTTATAGCTGAACATCTCACATCAAACGACAAATAATAAAATTTTGATAAAGGCTTAATATTTAACCCTTTGGGCTCTAACTTGTGTATTTAAAGCAATTTTTCTAACTCAGCCCCTAATTAAGTTGGAGACATGAAAGTTTGCATACTTATAGCTGAACAGTTGCGATAACACGATAAATCATAAAATTTTGAAAAAGTCATATTTAACCCTCCGGTCTCTAGCTTCTGTATTTTAAGCAATTTTTCTAACTCAGCCCCTAATTAAGATGGAGACATGACATTTAGCATATTTATAGCTGAACACCTCACATCAAACGACAAATAATAAAATTTTTAAAAAGTCTAATATTTAACCCTCTGGGCTCTAACTTATGTATTTTAAACAATTTTTCTAACTCAGCCCCTAATTAAGTTGGAGACATGAAATTTCGCATACTTATAGCTGAAATCCTCACATCAAACGACAAATAATAAAATTTTGGAAAATGTCTGATATTTAACCCTCTGGGCTCTAACTTATGTATTTTAAGCATTTTTTTAAACTCATCCCCTAACTAAGTTGGAGAATTGAAAGTTTGTATTCTTATAGCTGAAAACTTGCGATAACACGATAAATCATAAAATTTTGAAAAAGTCATTTTTAACCCTCCAGTCTCTAACTTCTGTATTTTAAGCAATTTTTCTAACTCAGCCCCTAATTAAGTTGGAGACATGAAATTTTGCATACCTATAGCTGAACACCTCACATAAAAAGACAAATAATAAAATTTTGAAAAAGGTCTAATATTTAACCCTCTGGGCTCTAACTTGTGTATTTTAAGCAATTTTTCTAACTCAGGCACTAATTAAGTTGGAGACATGAAAGTTTGCATACTTATAGCTGAAAACTTGCGATAACACGATAAATCATAAAATTTTGAAAAAGTCATTTTTAACCCTCCAGTCTCTAACTTCTGTATTTTAAGCAATTTTTCTAACTCAGCCCCTAATTAAGTTGGAGACATGAAATTTTGCATACTTATAGCTGAACACCTCACATAAAAAGACAAATAATAAATTTTTGAAAAAGGTCTAATATTTAACCCTCTGGGCTCTAACTTCTGTATTTTAAGCAATTTTTCTAACTCAGCCCCTAATTAAGTTGGAGACATGACATTTTGCATACTTATAGCTGAACACCTCACATCAAACGGCAAATAATAAAAATTTGAAAAAGTCTAATATTTAACCCTCTGGGCTCTAACTTCTGTATTTAAAGCAATTTTTCCAACTCAGCCTCTAATTATGTTGAAACATAAAAATTTGCATACTTATAACTGAACACCTCACATCAAACGACAAATAATAAAATTTTGAAAAAATCTAATATTTAACCTCTAATATTTTGTCTCGCGCAGTTTTTAAATTTAAACTGTTTTGCAATACAATTTTTTGTTCATTTTGCATAATAAGTGTAATGCGGCGTAATTTGTTCTATTTCAGATTTCTAACGCATGTTAATGAATTTATTTTACAATATCCTTTCTCTTTTAAAATTCACATGTAAATATAGTTTTTATGGCGTAATTTCCAATAAGTGCCTGCTTTTTATACCTAATTATTTAATTGTAATTTGAAGGGTTTTTTCTGTTTATAATAGTATCGTGTAAATAATTTTTTTATTTGAAGCAAACATTATTGTTTGCGCTGTTTATACAGTTGGCAACAGTTTAAATTAATACCATTTTCTAAAATATGTAAAAAATATCTGTCTAAATGCTGAATATTTGAATTGAAAATAGAAATAAAACCTCAAAAAATGAGTCAAATTAAAAAAAAAAAATAATGAAATCTGCAGACCGGGATCTTCCATTGAATAAAATGATCTAAAAATGATTAAATTCCCATGTATAGCTTTTGCTCTTATAACTTTTTTTTAATGGAACGATTTTGTCCACCTTTAGCATTAAATATCTCTTAAAATAATTCTTCGATTTGAAAACTGTATGCATTAGTGTGTTGATCAAACATTTCGCTATAATACCACCGATTTTCATATATTTGTATGCAATAGTTTTCTTAATATTAACGAAGAAAGACCTCCGGTCACAAAAAATTCAAAACCGGCGGCGGCGGTGACAGCGTTAGTTACTTTTCATAGAATAGAGAGATATATAAAAATGAACACTTGTCTATCTGTCTGTTTGTAATTCTATAAAAAATCCACAATTTAGAAGCCAAAATTGTGAAGAGATACGTACATGTGTATTAAAACATGGCCGAGACAACTAAGGTAATCCGGAATCGAAATAACTTATAGTTAATTTTTAATTAATAAAAAACCACCAATTTAACAGCAATTTCTTATCAAATTTAAACATTTTTCGTTACAGCAGTTACCAAAAAATAAAAACACAATAAAATTATTACTACAACAATTAATTTTCTACTGCAAGATTTCCACGTGAAAAATGAAAACGAAATAAATAGTTTGCCGAATAAAAAAAAGGGTGAATATTGCGTAATAACTTTCCTATTGCAAGATATTCACGTGAAATATGAAAATGAAATAAATGGTTTGACGAATTTAAATGAAAGTGAATATAACTTCATAACTTTTCTATTTCAAGATTTCCACGTGAAAGGGGAAAATATTACGTCATATTGGAAATATAAAGGGCATGATGGATATAGTATAACGTCATATGAGTGTGAAAAATGTATTGAAGCATAATAAAAACCCGATTAGGGAAATATTGGCGTATTTTAACATTATTGCTCCAATTATAAATTGAAATAAGTTCATTTATAGCTGTATTCTTTTGCGTCTGTTATATACATTTATACATTTTTATATAGCGTTTTCATATGATTCATTCAACAACATTTCGACTGCTTTTTTTAATGTTTGTTTTATGTTGTATGTTAAATTTTGAAATTGATTTTTCAGAACAAACATCCTTCAAATTCTGGGCAACGCCGGCACTTTAGCTTGTAACAGATAAATGGCTTTTGTATCTGTACATCTAATGCTAATATTATAAAGCGTTATAATATTATAAAGTATATAATATTATTAATGCTTGTACGTTTGTGAGGTGTTATCTCTGAAACTACATAGCCAACTTAAAAAAATGTTGGTGGCCATCTCTGCTCCGAAAAAAAGACTATTTTATGTCAGTGCAAGAACCTACATCGCTGCAGGAGCAAAAAAGTTCTAAAATTGTGATTTCTGGGATATTGATTGGGTTAGAAACTTTAAATTTGGTGCGGTAGTTACTTTTAAGATGTAAATACTCGTAATGAACGCTCTCTAAAAGGTTCAATTTGACGGATAAACGTAAAAATTTCTAGAAAGGTTCTAAACTATGATTTATTTGGAATACTGAAATTTTTGGGATACTGTTGGGGTTAGAAACTAGAAGTTTGGCATGGTAGTAATTAATAAGATGTAAATGCTCGTTGTAGAACGAATTCTAAAAAATAGAAAGACTAAACAAAGCGGAAAAATATCTAAAGATGATCTAAGTAACGAAGAACATGGAACTGTTAGGAATATAAACATGAAAATTGACATGGCTGTATTTATCATTACGTAAATTCTCGCAATAGAACAATTTCTAAAAATGTCGCTAAAAAAAAAGTGCAGAAACAAAAAACTTTCAAAAATTTTCTATTTCTCTGTTACTGCTGAGCCCAAAATCTTGAAATTTTGCTTCGGGTTAGTTTTAAAATATACAATTGTCTCTATGAATGGTTTCTAAAAAATTTAAAATTTAAAAAGATGAAATTAACGGAAAGCGATCTCAATTACCATTAATTTGGAATTATTAGGTACAGCAACTATAAATATTTCATAATGCTGCATTTCCTCCGCAAAACATGCGATTTAAATGCAACAAAACTGATAGATACCCACCTAGCATTAAATAAATTGTGTAAATATTGAATAAAGACCTGCATGAAATAGTGAGTAGGTTGCCCGAAATTACTTGTTAAAGTGTTCCTTCTCTAGGCTTTTCTCTCTCTCGCCAAGGCCACTAACATAGGGAAGTCCCGTTTTAAATGTGATATGAATTTTTTATCCGATTCATTTTTCTAGACATTTTATCATAAGGTCATATTCTCAATTATCATTAGTAGATTTTTTATATATTAACTTATTCTGGTGAAATTTTGTAATCGGGTTCATATTGGCGTATGTTAGCTTGCATGATTTGCTGAATAAATATGTATGGATTTGTAAATTACTCAAATGTAAATTGTCATTTGTAAATTGTCAAATGACACTTTGACAGCTCAAAAGTTATGCAGACGATATATTCAGATCTTGTGTCATACTTTATGTTGTAATCATTGTGATTTCTTTTATTTAATACATGCTAAATACAGCTCAACTTGTGCAGAATATGTTTGAAAACAAAACAATACAGCGTATGTAGTGGCCAGCATACACTCATCATTTAAATCCGATCGAGCATATCTAAAACACACTCTAACGAAGCATTGCATGCCACTTTTGATGTATTTGGTACTTTGATACTATATTAGATTTTTAGAAGATAATTCCTTAAATGTTATCGACAACCTCATTGCATCCGTGGAAAACAGATATTGTACAATATTAACTATTCCGGGGGAGCACACACCATATAAAGTATAGTCCATTCTTTTTAAACATCATATACTTGTCATTTAAAGTTACTCAAATTGGTGCGAGGCGTCTGATTATGCTCTTGACACCATTTTATAAAGTTAAAATTCCGATATAAGTAAATTAGTGTTTCATTTTCTATTTTACTTTTAATATATTGCGTACTTTCAATTTTATATCCATGCATGGCTGTCTTGCATGGTTTGATTTCCCATTTTTTTAAACAGTGTATACGAATTTATATATAAGATTTTGTAATTCTATACTTTTATTTTCATCATTTCAATTTTTCGCAGTATATGGACAATTAAAGATAACATCTCATTTTCTTTGCTGCCATATGTTATTATTAAATCTATGTTCTCAGTTATATCGCTCAGACTAATCCCTCTGAGGGAAGTCCTAGTTATGTAAATAGTATCCCCTTGTATGTATCGTGTAAATAAGTCTTCTTCAATATAATTATTTTTAAAAGAAAGTGTTTTTTATTTCTGGTATCAAAGTTGCATTTTATTGTGTCAGCAAAGAGATTCTTCATTATACAGTCGAACCTCGCTATAGTGAACCCGGAATATAGTGAACACTCGGATGTAGCGAACTTTTTTAGTGGTCCCGTACGAACTCCTATTTAGCTAATGTTAATAAAATATTTTATACGCTTATAGTGGGTAGCTGAGAATTTGGTAGTTCGTTTATAATGACTCAAATTTTAATTCCCCAGATTTTTTTGTCAGTTCTCCAACTTTAAACTTGCACTAATTGCGACTGCAAGGGATGGCATTCCTTTACATTTAGTCAAATTTCAGTGGTTGATGCTCATCGCCTCAAACTAGGGCAAACAAGTTTTTTAACAGCACACGCCTCTTCTTCTCACCCGTTCCAGTAACAAACCTCTCTTCTTCGCCCACCTCTAATTCTAGGTATAGGCGTCTTGTGTTTACTTGCTAACTTCTTCTCCTCGGTATAATAGGAACAGTCCAAGAATGCCCTCCGTTTTACAGTGACTTTTTTCGTTATTCTTATGATTGATATGAGATAAGAAAATGTCTTTTAAAGAGCAGCTAATATTAATCGGAACAGTTCAAGAATATCCCTAGTTTTACAGTGACTTTCTTCATTATTCTTATGATTGATTTGAGATAAGAAGACTCTTTTCAAGAGCAGTTAAAATTTCTTGAAAATGGCGAAATCTGTAAAAGGGAAGGCATTTTCGATTGAGAATAAGATTAAAATCATTAAATGTATTGGACATGGAACCAATGAATCGGCACTGTGCAAGACATTTTCCTTGTCAAAATCTACAGTTTCAAACATATGGAAAAAATCGCAGTGCGACTCTTGCTGCACACGAAAAAAATTTGGATTCTTCGAAGGAACTACGTGGGGCTGAAAGGGAAAACGTAGAAGAAGCTCTGTTAAAATGGTTAACCATTCAACGGGATAGAACTCTTCCTGTGACCAGACCCATGCTTCAAATTGCAGCGAATGAGTTTGCCGAAAGATCTCGAGAAAATGGTTTTGTGTGTCCTGACGGACGGCTAGATAGGTTAAACAAACGGAACAATATTTTTTGTGAAAAGATTGTTGGTGAAGCATCAAGTGTTTGTGCATCGGATGTGGGAAAGTGGGATGCTTAACTGTGGGCGGATGCAATCCAGGATTATGAAGAGAAGGATTCCTTTAATGGTTACGAAGCTGGATTGTTTTACAAAATGACTCTCGTTCAGACGTTAAAATTTAAAGGAGAAAAGTGCACTAAAGGGAATCTCTCGAAAGTGAGAATAACTGTTCTTGTATGTGCAAATATGAACGGCTCATAAATGCGAAAATTAAGTGTCGTAGGTAAATCGCAAAAGCCGAAGTGTTTTAAAAATGTAAAAAAAAAAAACTGCCCATCAACTACAAAGTCAGTCATAAATTCTGGATGACTTAAAAATTTTTTGAAGAAGAACTTCGACAATGGGACAATAATTTGTTGAAACAAAAACGTAAAATTGTTCTCCTTGTGTACAAGCATAGCTGATCCCCACTTAGAAAATCTGAAGTGCATTACACTCGTTTTTTTTGCCTGCAAATATGACTTCTGATCTGCAACCCATGGACCAGGTCGTTGTTCGAAGCCTGATGTCCCACTATAGGAAACAGCTATTGATGGGTGTTTTAGAGAACTACAAAGAGAACAACACGGAATAGAACATCTCTCTTTTGGAAGCAATCATTCCGTTGGAAAAGTCATGGAGACAGGTGACATCAGCAACAATCTGCAACTGTTTCCGAAGTGCAGGTTTTTTGAAGGATGTGCTGGAAGAAAAATTATGCCAAAGTGGAGAACGAAGACGACGAAGAAAACTTACCAATAGTTCTGTGGCTGGAAAAGCATAGTGTGAATATTTTTCCTAGGGACGTTACTGAGCACTTCGAATCTTGCGAGGATGAAGTGTACACTTCTGGTACCAGTAGAGATGATGGCATTGTATCGGAAGTTAAACAAAAGAACGATGCTGAAGAAGACATAGAAGACATTGTTGAAGAAGAACTTGAAATTTCGGCTCCTTCAGCTTCGGAAGTGAAATCGCCAGCGAATATCCTGATTTTTTTTCTACAGGATATGTGGACCAGAAGATATTCGTCTAATTGTTCATAAGGAAACTGATGCACTCTACATAAAATTAAATTTCATTCAATCAAAGTCACTAATTTCTTCCATATAATGTAAAAATAAAATCACGTTTTAGTAAGCAACTATTTTTCTTTTTAATATTTGATTTATTATCTACTTAATTAGTTAATAATTTGTAATCAAATTACGTATTATTGCTATCACTATTGGAATACTATATCAAATGATAAAAAATATTTTTTTCAAAGAATTTGGATATAGTGAACCATCGGTTATAGTGGACATATTGCTGGGTCCGCAGACGGTTCACTATAGCGGAGTTCGACTGTATATAGTATGCTAAAACTTAGTTCAGATAGAAAAATCATGCAACAGTTGGAAATACCCCTTCATTAATTTTAATCTGAAAACGGAAATGTACTTTAGATGTTTTATGCTAGCCTGTATATGAACAGTATAATTTATACCGCAAATTAATATAAACAAATGTTATATTTAAAAACATATACGTCAACAGAAAACGCATTTCCAGCAATTATTGTTCATAAATAGCATTGTAACGGAATTATTTTGTGTGTTCCTGTATATGGAAGATGAATGCTATGCACACCATATTATTGCACTGCACCTCAGAGATCTATATCCATTTCAATATGTTTGAAATAGTGTAACATGAATAAAGTACACCGCAAATGGTTTTTCTCCACAGCACGTAATGTAACGGAATTCTTTTGAGTGTCCCTGTAAACGGACGATGAATTTTATGCATAAAATAGTCTATAGTAAGCATCTTGTAGTGCATTTCAGAAATATATATAAATTCAATTTGTGTAATTTTCAAATTGTGAAATATCATTAAAAAAACACCGCGAATATATATTCTCCATAGGCCGTAATGTAATGGAATTCTTTTGATAAATTTTCTGAATAATGCTTTTATGTTATTATAAACCGTAAAAAAAAAAATAAAATAAAAAAAAATAAAAAAAAATAAAAAAAAATCCTGTGATCATGTAGGCGTAGGTTTTATTATCTAATCAAATTATGTTTAACGTAATGTTGCGGGTCACAATACCAAAATCCTGTGTAATAGATACACTATGATTAGACATTCTATTATTAATCTACCAGATATTTATAACATGAAACACCGTGTACATTGAAAATGCGTAAAGACAAATTATTGAAGTCCGTAAATAACGCCAAAATAACCTTTCAATGCATAAACTGCTGAAAAGATACACAATCCTTTAATTTTTTTTTTAAATTCTAAACCATCTTTAATTTAGTATGCATTGCACAATCGACGATTTTTGTATAAATCTTTCGAAACTACTTTTATGTCAACAAACCGGCTCTTTTAAAGTTATTCTAAAACGAAAATATTTTACCTAGTTCATGAATTACTAATTCTAAAGACGGTGGTAGTTTAATCTTTATTAGTTAAGATTCATCGAAGCACATATTTGTCTTTTCTCAAAACCAAAGTTAAACAAAGCCTCAGATATGTTATTTGGATGTTCTTTGTATTTTTAAACTCAATGCATGTTCCTCAAATAATCTCTTGATTATTATTTTAACTTATTTTAAGTTAATTTACTATTAAATCAGGGTTTGCTTAACTTTTTAACACCGTCTCAGATAGGACATCGAATGATTTCTATGTGTTAATGAAAGCAGACAATTTTAAATAAAAGGAAAATTAGGTATCTGAAAAAAAAATGTTTTTTTCTCTCTTTGATAAAAAAAGAAGTACTTTAATGTTTTAAAATTAAACGTAACTTTTAAATGCTATTCCCAGAAAAATATTTAAAATTTCAAAGCTACAACCTTTAACATACATTTATGTTGGGTCATTCCACACAAAGTGAGCAAACATTTTTAAAAAGTCGTGGCTGCATAATAACCGATTTTAATGAAATTTGATACACAGATTCAATTCATATTCAAATAGAGCATTGCAAAATATTTCGACAAAAAAAAAAAAAAAAAAAAAAAAAAAAAAATTGGAAGTTCTGGACTTTTAAAAAACTTGTGACATATAATGACATGTGTATAATCGTTCAAAGTAACAGTAAAGTTGCAAACTTGAAGTTCCGTATCCTGAAAACTATTTAATATAAATTAAATATTTTTGTAATATTGTAATCTCCGGAAAATTACCTTCATATTTATTTAGTAATAATAATTTTGTAACGGGATGATTAATCTTAAATTTGTTATAAAAATTGAAAATTTGTCAATTTTGAGAAAATTAAAAACGTTATAAAAATTAAAGGAATTCAAAAACATCTGTGAAATTCATGCCTGATGTACTGTTCTATATTAAGATCGAATTGCTAAAGTTTTTAAGTTGTCATGTCTTTCCTTCATCTTTAACAAAATTTAGAAACTTTAAAAAAATGACAAAATCGTAATTTTTCCTCTTATTAATACAAAAAAAAAAAAAAAAAAAAAAAAAAAAAAAAAAAGGAAATGTTAGACATTACAGTTATTGCACAGACATAAAGATCAGTAAGTCCATGATACGCTAAAAAAATTTCAAGATTGCCTTTTGATTCCTAACGTCATAAAATTGGATTAAAAAAGTAATATTTGTTGCATTCCAAGGGCTTTTCTCTTTGAATCCGCGCGCGTTTTTTACAATATTGCACTATTTCAAGGAGGAAAAAATGTAGTGCTGGCATGTATGGATTTAGAGGATAAATATATAATTTTTTTGTTCAACGTAATATTTTTTTTTACTGTAGTTTAATATAAATATATTAATAGCCAAAAATAAACTGAAAGCAATGACAAAAGTTCCTATACTTAAAATATACACTTTTATCTATAATATCAAATAATTTAAACATCTTAAAGAGGTTTCCTTTGCGTACAAACAGGCAATAGATATGCATTTTACCCTCAACATTTTTTACAATTTATTTTTTTCTCTCATTAAGGAATAAAAAGGCAAGAATGAAATTTTCGATATTTAAAATACATTTAGCTATAACGTCAAGGCATTTTAAACATGTCAGAGATGTTCTTCGTGTACGAAATAGAAAAGCAATATTGCATTAAAAATTTTCAGAATTTTTTTTTTCTCATTAAGGAATAAAAATACAATTACTAGCTTACACTAATATGTTACTTATTATTCATTCTTAATTATAATTAATTTTTAATATAATCTTTTTATTCCTAACGCTGATAATCAAAATTGATATTTCAAGCATGTAGACAATACCTCGATTTTGCAACAACTTTTAATGTAAATATGTATACTGAATATTTAAAGAAACAATCCTGAAATCTATTATTTTACATTTACTCATAAATTGATGTGATCTACTTATATACTGATTTTTATTAAAATCTGTGACATGTCAGCCACAGCTCATTTGTGCATTTTGTATGGAATGACCCTATTGCTTTTATTACATATCTGACTGATATAAAAAATAAACTCTGTATAATACTGTTAATGAAAAATAAATTTAAATATGATTTTTTTTCTAATGGTTATGGCATACATATTTTAACAGTTTAACACTTTCGAACATAGTTGAAAAGTGTTTATGAATTTGGTTTGTCTGTCTGTGCTTTAATGAGCGCAAATCCGCTTTAACTCCGCTTGAACATTAAATGCATATATGTTATTGGGGTTTATTATGGCATGTTCGATATTGAAAATGAAGTGTGTAGCATTTTCGGTTCATTTACAGGATCACTCTATACGGTCTATAGGTGGGGGGGGGGGAATCGTTTGCCTTGTATTTTAATGATATTACACTATTTTAAACGTATTAAAACCGATATTTATCACTGAACTGTGCTATAGGGTTCTTACTATAGAGCATGGTGAGCATAGAATTTATCGTTCGTTTACAGGGAATCCCAAAATAATTTGGCTACAGAAGAAATGAGCAATAAGTAAACTATTGAATCCTACGAGCAATAACTGCTAGAGGTGAGTTTTCACTTGTGGTATTTGTTTATAAATTTAATTTAATTATTTTTTACATGTTACTTGGTGTGTAAAAATTCTGTAGAACATATACAGGGCTGCACAAAAGTTTTCAACAACATTCCTTTATTGGCGGAAATTGCTAATTGGAAATTTTGAACTGTGATATGCCTTTAAATGAACTAACTTTTAGCATACTATGTTGTATACATACATATCAATAGATCATATACATGGCTGCAGAAAAAGATTGTATATATTGTGTTGTATTGTAGTAGTAATAGAGGAAATTGGGTTTTCAAATACATTATGCGTTTTCCATAGACGTAAAAACCCATAAACCTAACCGTTGGCGTCCCGGTTGGGTGTCTTCTGGTTCATTTAGAGATAATCTTTTACCTTTGTAAAGTGCGAAATTTTGATATAGTATTGAGAATGTGTTGGATAGTGTTTCATAATCTATGCCGTACGCATAATTTTTTTTTTGTTTAAAATGTCTTAATTATGAGGCTTTAGTTCTCCCGAAGATATAACAATTAAACATTTTCCTTTGTTCTTTAACCTGTCACACCAATTTATTAACAAATTGCTTTGAAAGAAATTAAATACTTTTAGTCACCTTTATTATAAAAGTGAATTTTAATGGTGCGAGTTTCGTATATGGGGATTAAAATTAAGTGGGAAGTATAATTACCTCTACCCCAGAAAGGGTTAAACAATTAAAAGTTTCAAAATATATTTCTCAATTATCAGTACTTTGTACTGAATACTTGGCAGTCTCTATATATGTGATTTCACACAAGGCGTCTATATACAAGGGCACATTGCAAATACAATAATTCCTTTCCTGCATAAATCTGAAAAAGAGTCGTGGATATGAGGTACTGTAAAAGTTTTGCATAAAATATTTTTTTTACATGTTCAAATTTCGTCAATTCGCTGTGCTATTTCAAACTGGAAGAATGCCAAAATAGCCGTGTAAAGTGTGTCTTTGTTTTTTATTCTATTAAAGTATTAAAATGTGGAAAGGTATTTTAAAATTATGCTGACTTTTTGAGAATTCTTAATATTTGAGACAATGCAGCACCATACATAGGCGTAAATTAGAAATCATTTAAAAATTAATATACGGAAAATTCATGAGTTATCAGATAAATAAGTCACGTTATTAATCCTTATGTCAATTATATTCAATGAGTTACTTAATTTTAAATTTAGAGAGTACTTTATGAAACATCTTTTAAATTGTTTTTGCTGCTTTAAAATCCGTTACAACAAATTTAATTGATAATATTTATTTTTCTAATTAAAGTAATTATCTTATTTTTATAAAGAAATTGAATAACTTAATGTACTGCTGCCACTTAATGTACATAACTGTATGTATGTAGGGGAGGGTAGTACACAGTGAGACGAAAATTATTATTACTTAACAAATGGCGGCGATTTTTATTCTTTTGAAAAGTTTTTTTGCTACATCTTTAAGCTACACATTAATGTATAAATGGTTTTAAAAAAAGTTATTTATAAAAGCACAGAAGCAGCATAGCGGGGTATCGAAAACTGTCTCACTGTGTACCACAAGTAGTACACAGTGAGACAATATATATATATTCATAAATCATACAATTTTACACTATATCAATAATTTTCTGTTGTTTATGATTTCTAATTAATATTTCTATATTTTTAAAATATTAAAAATGTGAGCCTAGGGTGGACAATGGCAGACCTTGGGCTACCTTCATGCAAATTTTCAGTCTCTTACGTTTAGTAAATTTCCATAGCCATCGCACACCCACACACACACAAATAAAGACAGAGAGATAATTTTTTTAATGATAAATAACTTTTTAAACATCAGAACCACATAGTAGGTACAAAATAAGACGCATCTCACTGTGTACCACAACTGTGTGTCTCACTTTGTACTTTCGTTACGTTGTAACAAAATGGATGCCACAACTGTTACATCAATTTCATCGCTTTAAAAAGTTCATGTGTGTTTTGCTGAAATAGTCTACTAATAGATATAGCTAGGTTTGGTTAAATGAATATATGTCATATTGAAGGAAATAAACCCTAAAATAGACGTTTATGTATCTTTAACCACTGTAAAATAAGGAATTATTTACTATTTTGTCGGACGAGTCACTGAAATGCCGAAACTACATCCACGTGTTGCATAAGATGAGGTCGTTATGTGTATGTGCCAGCTTGAAGAAAAGTTACAACTATATGTCAAAGTGGCTGCTGTCTCACTGTGTACCCCCCTACCCTATTTCATAAGAAATCTTAGTAAAAATTGAAACCATTCACTTCAGAAAAGTAATTGAGAAATAATGAAAGTGTTATTTAAGAAAGTCATTAAAGTAAATTTCATACAATATTTGGTGATAATGATTTGGTAAATTCAATAAATAGCTTAAAAATCAAGTGTAATTAGTTTCATTTACTACAGACTCTTTTCTGTATGGCGAAAGATGGTTTCATATTAAATATTCGTTTGCGAGTTAGTTTGATATTTTTAGTAATTGATTTAAATAAAGATTACTTTTAAAGATTAATAATATTTCTATGTCATGAGCAATTTATTAAGAATATTTGTAAATTATTTATGAACAAAGGTGTTTTTGGCCTTTGACATTATAGAGTAGAAAATATTTAAATACTCCACTAAAACTGAATTTTTATAATGTATATATATATATGTATATATATATATATTAAATATGTAATTTACTTTATTTCATGTAATAAAAATTTTATATAGTGATTGCTTAAACTTTTATCTTCGGTAAACAAAATTTATTAAGAATTGATATTTATTATTTAAAATATTTGAAAATACTTGTGATAATTTAAATAGAAATAAAAGCATTATGTAGAATGTTGTTCTGGTAGCGACATATATAATTTGTCCGGCTCTTTTTAAAAATTTTATCTAATTTTCTATGTTAATTAACATTTCAAATAAGAAATATGATAATTTGCTTAGTTAAATCTCAACTAGCATACATAATTTAATCAGTAATAAGCAATTAAACAACAGCAAGCCTCATTAAATTTTAATATTCTGAAATATTCTTATTAATTATAAATTTTTGTTTGGATTCTAATTAATAAAATTTCTCTTTGCTAATGGTTAATGAAAACCAAAATTTATTATTTTTATATTCCACATTTCTCTTCTAAAGTTTTTCATTGCAAACAACAACAACAACAAAAACTTTTCGTTGATTTCCAATATTTCCTATCTTATTTTTAGGTAAAAGAAATCACTTTTTAAGAAGTTTTATTTCATATTAACCTTACGCTTTTCGTTTTAGGATTTTTCGAAAAGATAAGCTATTATAAGTTTTAACAATGAATTGTTGATTTCTTTTTATAAAGCCTGAAAACATTATTTTTTTACTAATCAAAGATGTTTTTCAATGTATTAATTTTGTTTAAAAATTTGTTTAAACAAAACGAACTAAAAATCCTTCTAAAAACGAACTAAAAAATCTGCGTAGATACCGTGAAATGCATTTGATTGGTCAGAGCATTATGGCGCTATAAGGGATGTTACCAATGAGGGACCTGTCTCTCTGTAGCCAAAAGTGACGCCAACTTGGCACTATTTCCAGTATTTCGCCAAAATTAAGGTTACTTTTCCGTTATACGGACAGCATGCCAAAATGTATGTTAATGCGCCAATCATTTCAGCCCTCATCGTGAAAAGGATTTTTCTTGTAAACCATGCGAAACATTGTGATTTGTTATTTCTGAAACGTGAATTACGTGAATGATTATTATTTAACCTTAACATTGGAAAGCTTTTTAATTTGCTATTATTCGAAATAAAAATGCTTATTTTATAAAAATAAAATTATAATTTACTTTTACTGCTGACGCTGAGATGGATTTTACCATTTGTCAATTACCAGATGATGAGAAAGTTGCGATAAAACTGTTTCAGAAAATTGTAATTCTGCATATTAAAAGGTTGTGTTCAAACAACCATGAAATGAAATTATGGATGAGTTCTGGAAATCCGAAATGGAGATGTAGCTTACGATCATGCGAAGAAAGCGTAGGAATACGACAAAAAACATGGTTTGAAGGATCGCGGTTGTCTTTTCTTAATGCTTTGAGGTTTATATATTTATGGTGCCAAGAGCTGACATCGATTGAGATTTGTGAGCTGCAACTTGATATGAACCATAACACAACAGTGGACTAGAATAGTTATTTTAGAGAAGTTTGTGCAAATGCTTTATGTTCACGACCAAATAGAAAAATCGGTGGGCCTAATAAAATTATAGAAGTAGATGAAAGTATTTTTACAAGAAGAAAAAGCAACGTAGGGCGTGTTCTTCCTCCTCAATGGGTGTTAGATGGTTTATGCCGTGAAACACGGGGATGTTTTCTTACTCCTATTTCCGATCGCACAGCTGAAACTTTAATGGCGGCAATAGAAAACAATGTAGCTGATGGAAGTATTATTTATACAGAATACTGGAAAGGATATAAAACAGATGAACTGCGAAGTGCTGGTTATGATCATTTCACATTAAATCACAAATTCAATTTTGTCGACCCTAATACTGGATGTCATACTCAAAATGTTTAGAGATTATGGGGCATCGCAAAATGGAGCAACAGAAGACATCGGGGAACAGTTCGTCATCATTTAGAGTCGTATCTCATAGAGTTTATGTGGCGACGTCTTCATTCAAAAAATGAAATGTTTACTGCAATGCTAAAAGATATGGCACATATGTCATATTCGCCCCATATTTGCGCGATTTTTTCCTCATGCCAATGTCATATACGCAACGGGTACTTAACTGGCGCCAAAGTGTCGTTATTTTGCTTGATGTGGTAACCCGGATTATGTTGTGGCACAGATGTCATATACCCCATATTGACGCGATTTTTTCCGATGCCAATTTGGCGAAAATATCAACAGCATAAACAGCAACATCCGGGTTACCATATCAAGCAAAATAACGACACTTTGGCGCCAGTTAAATACCCGTTGCGTATATGACATTGGCGTCAGAAAAAAATCGCGCCAATATAGGGCGTATATGACATTTCCACCTATGTTGTTTATGCTGTTAATGTTTTCGCCAAATTGGCAACCGAAAAAAAATCTCGCCAATATGGACCGAATATGACATCTGTGCCAAAGAGATTTGTAATTTTATGGCAGCAGTTTAATATGATTTTTTTATTTTATTACTTTATTGTATAACAGTTATTTGTTCACTTATTTTAATTATATATTTGTGATTTAATAAAATAGTTCGTAAAATTCTGTAATTTTCAAATGTTATATTTTTAAAATGCTCACTTTACTATCGACAATGTTTTTCTTTTATTTTTCAAATGTTTCAATTCACGTGATTTTCATTTTGCACCAACTATTGCGCTTGGCGACAATGTTGTCCGTATAACGGTAAAGTACCAAAAAGCATAGCCTACTATGATGTATACGGCCCACGCATTTCGCCGAAAACAGTCGAAAAAGTGAAGTCAGATTCAGCTTCAAACTCTGAACCAAAACATCACAACGTGCTCTTTTTTGTTTACATTTATACCCTGCCCAGATAGCGGCGGCTTGTTTCTCATCGTCGAAGTTTCAGAATCATTGATCGTATTTTCAGAATAATAAATTACATACTTATATTCTTCGATTTCCTTCGATTTAAAAGGATATTTTACACAGCTTGTAGTATTTTAGTGTTCACATACTTTTAAGATTAGCTAAATTACTTATTGTTTACTTGATCGTTTGGTTCATTCTGTTATTCCTTTTTGAATTTCCCGTATTTACATAAAAATAGATTGTGTTTCATATACACGTTTTAAAATTGAAATTTGGTTTTTATCAAACTACAGTTCTCATAACTGGCTTGAAGCAGTTATTTTTGACGAAATTATTGCTACCCATAAAATGTTTGTGATTGATATCGACCGAACTAAATAATAATAATAACAGTAAAAAAAAAAAAAAAAAAAAAAAAAAAAAAGACGATCTTCCTTAAACATTAAATATTCTTATTTTTAATCATAGAAAGAAATGGTGATCGCAGATTTAAATATCGTTGCAATATTTTGTTATCCAAGCAATTTTGATTAAATCATGTAAGTGTATTTGTTACTTAATAAATTATATTTATTAATTATTACAAGGAATTTTATGAGTACTTTAATATATTTAAAAGAAATTCCATTAGTTTTATTGTTTCAGCAGTGAAGATAGCAAATAAATTTGTGACATTGATGTTTTTAGACTATGCATGTTTTTATTTATTGGGGTGAATCGTAGAAAACTCTACTTCTCCTCAACCTGGCGATAAATGCGCCAAAGAGGCAACCTTGATATTACTATTAACTTGGTATTAAGTAGCAACCTTGGAAGTATTCTCCGGTCGCACCATTTATTATTCCGATAATTGTTAAAATGTTAATGTTTTTTTTTTTTTTTTTTTTTTTTTTTTTTTTTTTTTTTAATTTGATGATTAGAGTTAATATTTTTATTAAACTCTTTTGAATCATATCTATACGGAAAAAAAAGTGAACACATTGGAATTCTCTGAACTCTGCCCAGAGCGTTTTGATTGGTTCTCGTCGTTGAAGTTACGGTCAGAGTCAAATTTCTGTTTTGGGCAGCGTATCAGAGTCCACTGGCGAGCAACTTCATGCATTAAACGCAAATCGGTCTGCCGGTAATAGTATCTAAGTATGCCTTGCAAAAAGTAATGCTTTGGAAATGGAACAATGAAAATCTGAGTAGATACCGTGAAATGCAACTGATTGGTCAGAGCTTTATCACGCTATAAGGGAGGTTACCAAGGGGAGACCCGTCTCTCTGTCACCAAAAGTGACGCCAACTTAGCGCTATTTCCAGTATTTCGCCAAATTTTCATAGACTCCCATTGTAATACAATAGGGTTTACTTGCATGCAGGAAATCAACAAATTGAGATATTTCAATGCAACAAGAACTAATATTAGCTTATGAATAGAGCTTAATTGAAATATTTACATTATTTTTAAGCACAAACAATAATCTGGGGTTGGCTAGAAAATAGGAATTGCTTCGCTATACCGAATGGAATAGCTAAGCGATTACGCGGGGGGTTGGTGAGCGTAGCGAGCAGGGGGGCGGTGCCCCCCTAGTGTAATAAAATCAAACTGAAATAATAAAAAATAAAATTTTGTTAAAAAACAACATTCATGTTATTACTGAAAGGATTACAGCATTTTCTCTTTAAATTATAAGGATAAATGTTTTACGTTATCGTATGAAAGAAAACTGTTTCCGGATACAAGAACAACAAATAGTACATTATACAATATCTTGCTTATAAAATTCCAAATTATTCAATATTTTTCTTGAATTTATGGCCAATCTATTTATGACTATAGTAGAATTCGAAAAAAGATTTTCAAAATAGAGATGTTAGTTTATTCTTTTTTATATAGGATAACATTCTATTTGATTTGGACGAATGCTTTTAAATTATAATTATATTTTTATAGTACTTGTGTCCTTTGTATGAGTTTTTTGATAAAAATATGTATAAAAAACTTCAAACTTGAAAGTTAAGTTAAAGACAAAATTAGTTAATCTTAATTCAGAGTTCCTCAGAAGTTTTAATTTCAATAGAAAAAAAAAGTGTATTAACATTCTAGTGATTGCTCTTAATATAAAAGTATAAATTATACCTTAATAACCTATTAAAAATTATTTTTTAAAATTTTACTTTTCAATTATTATACAGTTTTTAAAATGATTAAATAATTGCAATTTTAAAGAAATTACATTTTTGCTATTTCCTATAGCACTCTAAAATTATTTGGATCTGCGGTGTCAGTTTTCTTTTTCATGGATAAATAAAATGATATCCAAATGTACCTAATTCGTAAAGAAGAAATGATAATTTCAATATTTTAGTTTCCAGCCGATAAAAAAAATAGTACACAAATATATACATGGTGATGCCAAATTCGACCGACAAATTCAGGCATGAAGGGGTCGGTAAACGTTATTTATTTTTCCATCATAGAAATATAAAATGTTGTGCATATATACATTTTATCATAAGAATATAAAACACCTTAAAAGAAATTTCCAAATTTATTATAATTTTAAGATTTAAAAAAAATTAAAATTTTAGAATGAAATTTTAAAATGCTCCGGGTGTCATAAATTTTTAGAAATGTCCTTGTTTTTGCATTTTAATCACTTAAGACTCTATCAAAAACACACCTAAGCATCAATTTTTTAATCCCTTGTATAATTAATTTTTTAGAATTTTTTTTCTGAATTTCCTATCGATTTTCGTCAAAATTTTGCCTCTTAATACGTTAAAAATCAAATTTAATTATCTTTATGTAGTCGAATTTCAAAATGCATGCTTAGTTCCTTTGAAAGTAATATCAGGATTTTTCCTTATCAATTTCATGAATTTTCCTCAAAAAGTATGACGCCTGGAGCATTTCAAAAATCTAAAAACGTTGAAAATCAGTTTTGAGAAAAACAGATTTAAAGTATATTAAAGGGTCGAGAAATAGTTTGAATACAAAATTCAAATGCTTGTAGCTTTGTGAAAAATAATCGCATCTGCATGCGGTTTTTCGCAAATGGCTCAGAACAAACTGGAAAATAATAATATGCACAAAAATAATTTTCGATTTTTGGCTCCATTTCTGCTCAAATAAACGTCCACGACCCCCTCCCCAGGTCAAAAATGTTGCTAGTAACAGCATAAAAAATAAGCCAGTTATTAAAATCGTAAAAAATAGCAACGTTAAAAGCACCAAAATTGTAAATTCTAAGCATACCGGTTTCGGTAGCATATAGCATACCTTCCTCAATGCTAAGGATGGCAGAAATTTTCTTACATATACAGGAGAGATGGGAATTCCAGTTAAAGGTTTATTGACCAATAGGAAAACAGAGGATTGCAGGCAACAGCCAATAGGAAAAAAGATGTGAAATGGAACCGAAGTAGTGAGGGGGGGGGGGAATTAAGAGAAAGAAGTTTTTATGTAATATTTCCAACAGTCTGATAATGGGGGAATAGCGAATTCACAATTAACAATATTTTTTATATTTTTATAAATATGAAATGCTTCAAGGAAGTTAAGTTCGTGTATAGAAGTAGGTTTAGAGATTATTTTAACCGAATTGAAGTCAAAAGTATGATTCATCTCCCAGAAATGTTTTGCAATAGAGGATTTATTGATTTCTTGTTTTTTAATATATTGTTGCTGTTCTTTGATACGAAATTTTAAGCAGCGTTTTGTTTGTCCAATATAGGAAAGGCCACACTGGCAATTAATACGGTTGATACCCCAAGAATTGGATAATTCAATAGGATCTTTGAGTTTGGAGAGGGTGAGTTTATTGGTAGGTGCAAAAATTATACTGAAGTCATTGTCTAAGAATTTTAGCAATGGGAAAGCTTGATTTAGAAAAGAAGGGTAATACAATGCTAATATTGGAAAGAGTAGAAGACTGGAGAGAGTTTGAGGAACGAGGATGCTGAAGTTTAAATAGAGCAGTATCAATTATAGAAGGATTGTATCCTCTGTCAATCGCAATAGATTTAAAGTATTGAATTTCGCTATTAAATGACTGAGAATCAGAGCAAACATGTATGGCACGATTTATAAAGGCATAAAAGGCGGACATTTTTTGGCTTGGGGGATGACAAGAACGAGCATGGGGTGGCAAAGAAACAGCGAAGCTTTTGCGATAGACGGAAGTAGTGAAACCACTTACAGTGCGAGTGACAAGGGTATCCAAAAATGAGAGAGAACTATTATTTTCAGTTTCATAAGTGAATTGAATATTGCTATCAATAGAGTTCATAATGTTAAGGATATTATCAATATTGTGAAGGGAGGTGTCAATTAAGGTGAATTTGTCATCAACATAACGAATCCAGAAAAGGAAAGGAAATATATTGAAAAGGGAGCATTCAAAATAATGCATATAGATATCGGCGAGGATGGGTGACAGGGGAGAGTCCATGGCTAGACCGTCAGATTGTTTGTAAAAATTTCCTTGGAATGAAAATGTAGTTTGAGATAGACATATGTGAGTAAGGTATATAAGTTCTTGGATTTCAAAATATGAATAATGAAATTCACGAAGTCTCTGTTCAAGACAAGAGAGGGCGCCACTTATCGGGACATTCGTGAATAGAGATTTGACATCAAAGGAGACCATAGTAAATTTAGTTGGGGATAAATTTTGAATCATTTTAGCAAAGGTGATGGAATTCTTTACAGTGTATAAATTTTCGGACAGGAGAGGAGAAAATATAGTTGTTAGATATTTCGCTAGGCGGTAAGAGGCCGTGGCAATATTTGAAACTATGGGACGAAAAGGTATATTGGGTTTATGAACGTTTGGAAGAGCATAAAATCTTGCGCAGTTAGCGACTGAAGGGCAAATATAGGTATGTGTAGACTTAGGTAGAAGAGGACAAGACTTAACAATGGATTTAATTTGTGATAATTCTTTATCGGAAGAGTCCCGAGATAAAAGTTTATATGGACCGTTTTTAATAACATTTTCCACTCCGTCAATATATTGCTTTTTATCAGGGATGCTAATCTGGCCACCCTTATCAGCTTTCGTAAATACAATATTCTCATTTGATTTAAGATCTTTCAAGGCAGTCTTTTCAAGAGAGGTGAGATTAGATTTAATATTGGAATTAAAATTAACATTGGCCATAATGAGATGACGTAAATTTTCTTTTTGTATTTCAGTTAGACGACTATTTTTGAATGCTTTTTCAACCGGAGCAATTAGCTCAGGGAAAGAAACTTTTTTAGAAATTGCAAAATTAGAATTAAGCGTAAGAACTGAATATTATGTTTCCGAAATATCTGTACTAGAAAGGTTGATGACAGCATTCTGATTGACAATAGGAAGATCAGCGGGTGGCAAGGAAACTCATGAATCAAGCAGGCGGGTAAATTTAGCACTGAGTTTGTGCGAGTATTTGCTAGAAAGATTTTCAGCAAGATGCCATGAATTTATATCTATGGACTTGAAATTAGAAAGATTAGCTGCCAAATTTAAATATAGATCAAATAATTCCTTTTCTATTTTGGAAATGGAGAGACGAGTATCTTTAATAACGGCACGAAGAATGGCGAAGTGGGATCTGTATAAAGCCTTTTTGACGAAGAATGAGCTAGAAATACTGCATTTTAAAATTATGAATGTGAGCAAATTTCCGCCAACCTTAGCACTGAGGAAGGTATGCTATATGCTACCGAAACCGGTATGCTTAGAATTTAAAATTTTGGTGCTTTTAACGTTGCTATTTTTTACGCTTTTATTATACTCCACCAAGCTCCTACTTGATAATTATGCTAGTTATTGGTATGTTTTGCTTTGTATGCTTGATTTTCATGCTAGTATATGCTTTAAAATGCTAGCCAGCATCAAATTCTGCATAGCTAGCTTACGCAGCAATAGCATGACAACCTATATACAAGCATTCCATGCTTGTTTGCAGTTTAAGCTTCTTCTAAAGCATGGAGGAGGTAGGTACTTTAACGTGCTACTATAAGCTTTTTTATGCTTGCCAGCATAATGTGCTATGTAGCCAGCTTAGGGAGAAATAGCATGGCAAGCTATGTACAAGCTTTTTATACTTGTTTACTGTTTAAGCGTCTTCCAAAGCATGGAGAGGTAGGTACCTTAATGTGCTATTATATGCTTTTTTATGCTTGACAGCATAATATGCTATGCAGCCAGCTTAGGTAGAAAACAGTATGACGTACTATGTGCCAGTACGATGTGCTAATTTGCTATACAAGTCTCTTCCAGTAATGGTGAGGTAGGTACCCCAATGAACAATTGTGTGCTTGTTAATGCTTGCCAGCATTAAATGTTTTTTTTTTCTTTTTTTTTTTAAGTCACTCGAAAAGTATAAATTTGACTAGGTTTTTGGAAATAGAAGAAAGGGAAATTTTAACTATAAATTTAATTTTCAAATCTGGGGAGAGACAATAGCTCTCTTCCAACTCCGTACCCCCTAACAGAAAATGCTGACCTCCTCTTTTATTTTAAGCTAAGAAAAAAAATTAAATTTCAATTTGTTTTTCAAAATCGGGGATAAAAATTAGTTAAATTTCAAAATCGTGAGAGGCTTAATGGATCACGCAAACCCTCTTCCTTTAACGGAATATTCAGGAGTTTACGTTATGTAGATTTTACTGTACATTGCAATTTTGCAAGTTGTAAAATATAACTTCTATTTTTTTTAATTATCTTCTATGGGGATGAGGTTAAATTCTGTAAGGGATTTAACTTCTATGAGAGAGTCTTATAGGGGAGCCTTCCTCTCCCCTCCCCCGCCATTATAAAGGATTTTTTTTCTTCTTTTTCTTAGAATTTAAATGATTAGAATTTAGAAACTTACTCGAAAAAAAAATGCAGTATGTCTTTGAAAAACGGAGAAAAAAAGAATCGTTCCCTAAAATTTAAAATCCGCGGGGAAGGGCTGGTCTCCTCCTGAATTCAAGACTGTCTTAAACATCCCATTTGAGATTAGTTTTTAACACCCAAACATAAAAAGAAACAGAACTAAAAATTAATTTCTATAGTGGATATAGAAGAGTAACTCCTCCCTCCCCCCCACACACACCCCAACGGAAAATTTTATACTGGTCTTCCTCATACTATTAAACTATTTTAACTTACCTGAAAATTGTAAATTTTCTATTCCTCTAAAATTGGGAAGAAAATAAAATTTTGTTTATTAAATTCCAAAAGCTGGGAGGAGAGTTAATTCCGCCATCTGAATTAATCGCTACCGATTGAACACGTTAGAGATATTTTTTTTTAAGGCGTAAACTTTAAAAAAATTAACAATTAATTTCCGTGGTAGATTTAAAGGGAAAAAGATCCCCCCCCCCCCCGAAATGGAAGAAAATTCATAGCTGAACTTTTTCTTAATATTTAATTCCCTTAAGCTTCGCGACAAGAATAAATTTACTATGTTTATTAAAATCAGAGAAAATATATTAGTTTGTTAAATTTCAAAATCCAGGGGCGGTAGATTTTCTTTTCGGAAACTACAACGTAAATTCAACTTTGCCTTCTGCAAATGATTTTAGAAGAATTTTTAACACATAAATCTAAAAAAAACTTAAAATTAATTTCTATAAAAGATTTTTGTGAAAAATCGCCCCCTTTGGTTTAGATAAAATTTTAACACATAAATGTAAAAAAACTGTAAATTAATTTCCTGGATTTTCGGGAAAAGCACCCCCCCCCCTTAACTATCGTAAAATTCTTAGCTCTTCATTCTCTTAGTGTTTAATTCTTTTAGTTTTAAAAAATCCTTGTTTTTCTGAAAGAGAATTTAGTCAATTAAATTTCACAATTCAAGGAGCACTGTTTCATTTAAGAAATAAGTTCATAACAATCGAATTGAAAATATGTACAGTTAATTCACCCCCTCCCCACAATTAGCACTAAAGTTTTAAAATCTTACCTTCCACACCTGAAATTGATAAATTCTATCCTAAATACACTTCAAAATCGTTTATTTCTCTGTAACAAATAATTCTGATCATATTCAAACCATTCGTTAAGCAAAGAAAAATCCACTAATGAATTATATTAATCAAGCCATATTCTAATTATCCATTAAACATAGAAAGAAACCTAAAAATATATAAACATTATTATATAAAACTTGGAGGATAACAGCATCGATAAATTTACCCTCTATCTTATTAAGATACAGCAAAATTAGCTTCATCACTCATAACCCGCATTTAAAATCACTTACAAACACGTCCCCAGTAGCACGTTAGGTAGAGTGCTCGTTTCCCAAACCACAGGTAGTAAGGTCTGTGCTCCTCGGAGATTAAAAAAACCCTACATGAATTTCACCTACTAAAAAATGTCAGAACTTCAGAATTTCTCCAAAGATGGCGCCATCAGCGTCTTTTTTTTCTATCTGGGAGAATAGCAAAAAAAAAGCAAGTGATGCTAGAAAATTAATGCTAGAATAGCAAAAATTAAAAGCAAGTGATGCTTGAAAAGTAATGCCAGCATAGCAAAAATTAAAGCAAGTGATGCTAGAATAGCAAAAATTAGAAGCAGCTTATGGTATAAATGTAACACTAGAATAGCAACGAAAATTGCTTGATTGTGAATTACTGCTAGACTAGCAGAAATTACAAGCAAGTGGTGGTCTTGATTGCTGCTTGGCCAGCAACTTATTCAAGCAACACAAGTTGGAATATGTATGCTGGCCAATCAGTAAAGTGTTCCAATACACACCATGACTTGCTGGTAATTCTGGTGGAACCAGCTAATGTGTTATGGTAGTTTATGCTAATTTACTTACTGGTATACAGCATTTAATGCTTGTCTAGCAAATAAATACCAGCATGAATTTCGACCTGGGTCAAGAAGAACAAAAATTGCAATAGAACATGTCATCGTAAACCACTTGTTTAATCAGAAATAGTATTCTACACCTAGCGCAACTTCGGTTGCCAGTCAGAACTTTCCGAAAACTGAGGTATATTATAATGAAACTTGTAATAGGCATGTCAAATTTTGTTGTAAATGTGATAACATAAAAAAGTGGTAGAAGTTTCCATTATACGCGGCATCAGTATGCACTTGACGCTTCACATTTAAGACTGCGATTACCAGTTCATACGGTATCATTGATTGCGTGATCACCCTGTTTTTCCAGAACTTTTCGTGATGTTATCGCATTTCAAACCAAGAGTTATATCGTTGCATTTTCATAGCAGTATTTTTATTAAAATTATTACCGTCAACACTTAGGGTGTTTACTTAAGGTCAAACACCCTGTATTTCTGAATAAATAAGCGGTTTGCTACCCCAAGTTCTATGGCAATTTTCCATTCTTTTGATGTCTACTATCAATCCTCTAAATCAGAATGTCCAGGATTCCGGACATTTGAATACCACAAATTCTGCATAGAAATTTTTGACTTATTTAATCAATTATATCTGCGATTACATAAGGCATACTATACATTTGTTTTATAAAAAATAAGGTACTATTTAGTTATCCCGTCGACCAATTTCGCCAAATAATGTAAATCGCCAAACCACTCGCCAAATTATACAAATTGACATAATTTTTATTTTAAATAACGAAAGAACAAATGAATTAGTATAACATTAATAAAAATACAAATAAAACGTTGAAATAAAAATGACGTAAACTCGTATAACTTGCTTAAAGTCAAGTGAATGTGACATTTACGTTCAACTATTATTGGCATTTAATCTTATAGTTTGGCGATAGATTTTTGGTCGACGGAATAACTAAGTAATACCAAAAATAAACATTAGATAACTGCATTCAAACAAATACATAAATGTATAACTGAAAGCTTTTTAAAAACGCGAAAAATATTTAATCAGCGCGTAAATATATCAAGATAATTTTTTATTTTAGTAACTGCAAAGTTAAAACAATATAAAATGGCTAGTATTAATGATAAAAATTATATTAGCTGATAATTTTAGTGAAAAAAAAATTGTTTATTACTTTTATCACCAAATGTGCATGGTTATATGTAAACACTAAACAAACTCCTTGAAAATGACATTGTAAAGGGTAACCGGATGGTCGCGTGTGAGCTTTCTGAAAGGATTGGCCAATGATCTAAACATCACAAACGTTTATTACAACACGGAGGACATCGCGATGCACAACACTAACACATATAAATAACAATTGTAACTGTTCCATTCCTCATGGGGTTTCATTTATTACTTTACGACCGGGAGTGTCCGCGGCCGTTCACAGGTTTTTCTTAGCTCACCTTCCTAGGTGAATCTGTCCCATGTTCTGCCTGATTCTCATCTTTTGGCCACAGATGGCGCTTCTATAGGCGAGAGGGCGTGTACAAACATCACACCTCCCCCATTCAAAGTTTTGATTTAGTCTTTAAAGACTAATCAAAATCTAATGTAATCTCTATAAACATTTTAGTATACACACTATTAATAAAAATCAAAATTACAATACTTACTTAACATAAAGATAACTAAAAAGGATAACTAAGATACTATGCAATATGAGATTATGATACTAGTATTGATGCGTTAAAGTTCTAGAATAAATATTTTAAAGTTCAAATAATAATGTTCAATCAATTAATGTCCACAAAAGTCATATTCAGAAAAGTCTTGAAGGTAACATATAATCACAAACAAAATAAATCAAAAGTTTATCGTGAGTTTTTTTTTTTTTCTTTAAGCAAAGTTTTTTTCATTTAAGTCCAATGTCCAATGTGAGGCATATAGCCTGCTTAATGAGTCCGCATTAGTGTGGAGTTTTCCACGTCGATAGGCTATGTGGGCTTGAAATCGCTGCAATGCCAGAGTCCACCTTTGAAGGCGCGCACTTTGGGATGCACAATCGGTCAAGAATTTCAAAGGGTTGTGGTCACTCACAACAGTCACTTGCAAGCCATATATATAATGTTTGAATTTCTTTAGAGCGAAGATTACTCCGTATGCTTCCTTCTCGATGGTGGCATAATGTTCTTTGTATTTCAAAACTTCTAAATTCCGTATCGCTGCTACTTTCTCTGGATCAGGAGCATGTTTGAGTTCTTTCGAATCATCTTTAATTATCTTCGGGGCATTTTCAATTTCACAAAAATCGTTATCTTCAGCATATCTCACGCCTATAGGTGTTGTCTGAACTTTATACTCTAGGACTTCATTATCGTGCAAATGTTTTTGGCAGAAATGGCAAAACTGTACTTTCAAGTCATTTAAGTAATTGGTAACCGAGCCTACTTGATTAAATGGTAAAGGTGTCTCATTAGTATATGATGACTTTAATATGGAGAGGGGGCCAGTTGGACGCCTACCATACAACGTCTGTACTGAACTAATGTCCGTTGTAGCATTTGGTACCTCCCTGTAGCATTCGGCACCTCCCTGTATGCCCACAATATTAATTAGTTTTTCCCTCTCCTTATCTGTTAAACGGTCTAGGTGTAATTTTTGGTGGAGATTATTCGGATCGTCTTTAGTAATCTGCGTCGCCTCGTCAGGACGAGTAACTGGGGTTATCGGTACATTATCAAATTTATTTGCTTTCGCTCGAAGCTGACAGGACAAACATTTGTCGCAAAACTCGTTCACATCTGTCTTAATCCCAGGCCAAAAAAAAGAATATTTTAACCTTTCAGTGGTCTTTCGTTTTCTTAAATGTCCACCCCAGGGGCTTGAATGAGCGAGCTCTAGCAACTGCTTTCTACGCGGCTCGGGCACGAGCAATTGATGTACCGTTTCCCCATATATTTTGTCACGATGGTATAACAGATGAACAAAATAATTACGTCCTGAACAAAATAATTATTGCGCCCATTCTTGGCATTTGTCCAACACTGATTTAGGGATGCATCCATCTTTTGTTCCCATTTAAATTTTTCCGAGTCGTTCGTGAAATTTCTGGTATTTTCATTGCCATCGTTATCAATATTCTCGTTTGCATTTCCTATTTTAACCTGCTCGGCCTCCGTAGCAGCGCAAGCTAAATCTAAATCTACCGCGTTGTTTTCTCTCGTACGGGGCAAATTTATGGTACTGAAATCATTTATTGTGGTGTCGGGTTCATTACTTTCGCTTATTGTGCTTAATTCCTTATGAGTATTTAAAGATAACAGTAAATCATTAATTAAATTATCATCCATTGCGCACGTTATTACTATTTTTGGGAACACCCTGCAATGTACTTTATCTGCTGCTATGCTTAATGGAATGTTTATTAACGGTGCTCTTAACTCGTGTCCGAAAGCTGATTTAAGTATAATTGAACCGTATGGTATTTTAAAATGCTCCGGTACACAATCGCTCTTTATAATTGAAATCTGAATATCGGTGTCAATGACCCCTCGCAAAATTTTATTCTAAAATTCTAAGTCTATAAATTGGAGTGGTTCAATTAACTTTCTCTTTTCTCGCACCCGTTCTAAATCAAATACATTCCGCGGCATTACTCGGGCTGACAGCGCATTTTCATTCGTATTTTTTTCTGATTTATTACCCTTCCCAACTAAAGAATTACAAATTGACACGTGATGTAATTTAGAACACAGCCTACATTTAGTTTTCTTCCGTACAATATTTAATTACGTGTTTCCGCTTTAAACACGCAAAACATCTACCCTCAGCTTTCAATTTATTAATTCTTTCCTGAATTGAATATCTGTCACATTTTTCAGTTAGATGATTATCTGATCTGCAAAACAAACAAACATTCTCTAAGGCAAACACTTCAGCTACACCAGATGTCTTGTTAATCTGTTTACATTCCGGTAATATTTCTGATAAGTACTTTGGCCTTGAATGATCAGAAGATAAATTTATAATTTGTGTTTGTTTTTCCCTAGCTTCCAAATCATTTCGGATAAATGATAATAATTTATCCACGCCGTAATTCTCTTCAGAATTTTTGACACTTTCTCTACTGAACTCAAGCGATAAATTTTACGGTAATTCTTTTAAAATTTTCGGAGTCAATAATGCATCAAAACTGTCCGCTTCCATTTCTAATGACCTTAGGCTACGAATCTGCGTTTTAATAGCGTCATATAATTTACGTAATGACATGACGTCATGCGATTTTGTAACCGGTTTTAAAGTTAACAGCGTATTAATATAAATGGTAATAATTAAATCTTTCCTACCAAATTGTCTTTTAAGTAAGTCGACTGCTTCTACGTAATTTTTATCAGATAACGCAAAACCCGATATAGAATTATACGCTCTCCCTCCTAAATAACTGAATAAATAATTTATTTTCTCAATATTTGAGAGGTGTTCATTGTCATGTACCGCTGTTTTAAACGAGTTCCAGAAATTCTGGAAAAGTTTAATATCTCCATAATATTTCTCAAATTTAAGTGTCGGTAGTTTGACCGTGTTAGAAAATTCTCCGCACCTATTTGCGGGACATACAGGGGGGGGGGGGTCTTTTTGTTATAGTTTTTAATTCACTCTGAACTTCCATAGCGTAATTTTTCCCTGGTACTCTACAGACGCTTTGGCATCTTTTTCGACTTCAGATAAATCATCAATTAATGATAATATCTCGTTATCTTCTTGCTTCAAATCGCTAGCTTTCTGTTCTATCATCGCCAAATTTTCTTCGAGATCGTCTAAGTTTAGCGTTTCGGACACAAAATTATCTTCGATTTTTTTAATTATTGACGTAATAGAACTTTTAGTGACTCCGCGAGCTTTTTTTAATTTTGAGAGCTTGTCTGCCATACTTAAAGTAATGTAATAAAATCTTACCTCCGTAAAAATATAATCCGATAGGGATAATATAGGGAAAATATAATCCAGGGATAGTGAAAGGATAATCCGCACGTTAATATTTCTTATTGGCCAAATAAAAATCCCACAATACTTCTGACGCCAGTGTAAAGGGCAACCAGATGGTCGCGTGTGGGCTTTCTGAAAGGATTGGCCAATGATCTAAACATCACAAACGTTTATTACAACACGGAGGACATCACGATGCACAACACTAACACATATAAGTAACAATTGTAACTGTCCCATTCCTCATGGGGTTTCATTTATTACTTTACGACCGGGAGTGTCCGCGGCCGTTCACAGGTTTTTCTTAGTTCAACTTCCTTGGTGAAGCTGTCCCATGTTCTGCCTGATTCTCATCTTTTGGCCACAGATGGCGCTTCTATAGGCGAGAGTGCGTGTACAAACATCACAGACATGACTTCTTGAAAGTCAAAAAGATATAAAATTCTAAAAACATTAAAGTAAAAAATATAAATGTAGTAAATGATTAAACATGAATTTGGAGATCTCAATAATAAATAAAAAACTGCAAATTGCTTACAGGCATTTACGTGTCATTAAATAAAAAATCAGCAAGAATAAATAATAAACTTAAAAAAAAATATTTCAATCTTTGTCTTTTCTTTTTTAAGTGACGTCCCATTAAGGGACAACGAAGGCTGTCAGAAACATCGTATAACATTAATATTTATATCTGCAGTTAATGGACAATATATTTAATTAGGCGAATGACAATTACTGACGCGTCGTAGAAGATAAACGTATTCTAACACTATAAATTTAACGACTATTCAGAAATAAAGCCTTGTATAATACATTATCAAATGAAGAATCTTTTCAACATATATTGCAGAGGAACGTTTCCAGAAAAAAGGGGGAAAATCTACTGTAAATATATCCGATTCTGTATTTATGAAAATGTTAATAAAATAATTGAGTTGCTCTCTGAATTTTACTGACAATTATATCATTTACACTGCTGACAATCTTCCGGTCATTCACGTTTTTTAGTGTATAAAAACATAAAATCGCACGTTGGTAAAATTATTTACTGGCACTCTCTATGGTGCGCCATGATGAACGAAAGTACAACAGCATCTGTTTATTTTTCGATATAACTTTTCATCATAACCGTATTTATATCAATACAAACACTGCCCATTGATCCGATAATGCCAAGTAACCGGGGTCAGTCTTGGCTAAACAATAACTTGGAATGAACATATCCTAAACACCAGGTGGAACGTCGCCGGAGTTTCCAAACTAGCTTTAACTCTTTTCATTAGCCTATCCTATCTCTTCCTTTCTAATCTATTTGTCATATTTCTTCATAAGAAATTCATTCTCTATAATACTTGCTACTTGCATACTATCGATGATCCTTTATTCCTGTCCAATTTGAGCATTTACTTGTAAAATGAGAGATGATATGATAGACCAGGAGCCGGCAGCACAGACAATCACGTCATCGAGTTCTAGGATTAGTTAAATGTTGATTCGCATATTAAAACGCAATCAGTCTGCCAAGTCATATCTTGTTGAAAAAACCTGAAAACCCGATTTTAGCGGCTGACTCGTAAGTTTACCATTGCGTTTACCTGCTCTCAGTCCTACCTGTTTTCATACCTTTTGGTGCATTAATCCTTATTGTCGAAATGGAAGATATAAACATAATGTTTCTGAACCTGTGTATTCATTTTGTGCTAAAATATTGATATTTAATGGTAAAAGAGCTGCAAATTGAGAGCAAAAGCCACGTTCATATTCAAATTATAAGTAAGTGATCAGAAACAATCCTGAAGTGACTTCAAGAAATGAATGCATTTTAAAGTGTTAATATTATTTTTTTTTTTAAACGAAGACATCTTTTTAAACCTGGATGCACATTGTTAAGCGTGCGTGATTTGTTTTTACTTTCTTCTATCTTTACAAGAAGAAAGTATTGGTTTCATGAAAATTTTCGAATTCCAGTTTTCGACGGATTTACACGTTTTATGAGTCAGAGATTCCAAAAAACATGTTTTTACAAAATGTCTGCCTGTGAGTCTGTCTGTCTGTCTGTCCGTCTGTCTCTCTGTCTGTCCGTCTGTCTGTCTGTCTGTCCGTCTGTCTGTCTGTATGTGACACAAATTTTGTGGGCGCTCTATCTCAAGAACTAATGCACGAAATTTCACAAAACTTCATATTTAGTTAGACCTTGATATAAACTGGAAATGATTAGTTTTTGGTGAAAATCGCCCAACAGGTGGCGCTGCTATGCAGCATTTTTAACGATTTCTGCAATAGCTGTATCTCAAGAACTACTGCACGGATTTTCATAAAACTTCAGATTCAGTTACTCCAGGATATAGTTTGGTGCTGATTACTTTTTTGTGAAAATCTCCCGACAGGTGGCGCTGGTATGCTGCATTGTTCATGATTATCGCAATAGCTCTAACTCAAGAAAAAATGCAAGAATTTTCATCAAACTTCAGATTCAGTTAGTCCCTGATATAAATTATTGCTGCTTAATTTTTGGTGCAAATCGCCTAACAGGTGGCGCTGCTGTGCTTCATTTTTCACGATTTCCACAAGAGGTGTATCTCAAGAACTATTGCACGGATTTTCATCATACTTCAGATTTAGTTAGTCCTTGACATGAATTGGTGTATAAATTAGTTCTGTTTAATTGTTGGTGTAAATCGCTCAACAGGTGACGCTGCTGTGCTGCATTTTTCACGATTTCCACAAGAGGTGTATCTCAAGAACTATTGCACGGATTTTCATCAAACTTCAGATTTAGTTAGTTCTTGACATGAATTGATGTATAAATTAGTGCTGTTTAATATTTGGTGTAAATCGATGAATAGGTGGCGCTGCTATGCTGTATTTTTGCGATTTCCGCAATAGCTTTATCTCAAGAACTAATGCTTGGATTTTCAACAAACTTCAGATTCAGGTATACCTTGATATCGTTTAGTGCTGTTTACTTTTGGTGTAAATCACTCAACAGGTGGCGCTGCTGTGCTACTTTTTTCAGAATTTCCGCTATAGCTCTATCTCAAGAACTAATGCACGAATTTTCATCCAACTTCAAATTCAGATATACTTTGATATGAATTGGTGCTAAATCGTTGTTATTTCTTGTACTATTTAAATGATTTAATTGACGTGATTTATATAGAAGAAAGTTTTGTGATGGCCACAACATACTAGTTTTACTTAATTTGATAAAGAATTCCAGATGCAAAACGTTAAACATTGCAAAAATAGATTTAAAAAAAAAAAGGAAAATTAATTTAAAAAAATTCCGCAATCAGTCTGCCAAGTCATATCTTGTTGAAAAAACCTGAAAACCGGATTTTAGTGGCTGACTCGTAAGTTTACCATTGCGTTTACCTGCTCTCAGTCCTACATGTTTTCATACCTTTTGGTGCATTAATCCTTATTGTCGAAATGGAAGATATAAACATAATGTTTCTGAACCTGTGTATTCATTTTGTGCTAAAATATTGATATTTAATGGTAAAAGAGCTGCAAATTGGGAGCAAAAGCCACGTTCATATTCAAATTATAAGTAAGTGATCAGAAACAATCCTGAAGTGACTTCAAGAAATGAATGCATTTTAAAGTGTTAATATTATTTTTTTTAAACGAAGACATCTTTTTAAACCTGGATGCACATTGTTAAGCGTGCGTGATTTGTTTTTTTACTTAATTTGATAAAGAATTCCAGATGCAAAACGTTAAACATTGCGAAAATAGATTAAAAAAAATTTGAAAATTAATTAAAAAAAATTAATATTCATATTTTCCGCAAACGGATTACGGCTTTTGAAAGTAAAATGAATGTAGATATGGTCTGGTATTTTTGTTTTATGATCAGCTGGGCGGATTAAAATTTTTAAAGATTGCAAAAATCAGGAAAAATACCGAAATGGCTGTCGGAAAAGACATTTTTGAAAGAGTTAACATTGATATTTTTCATAAGTGTTGTGGCGTTTTAAACGTAAAACTTCGATCTCAAATTTTTTAATCAGTTTTTCCGTATTTTGGGTAGTTAAGCGATTGAGGATTTCGAAAAACGAGGAGTAAAGAAGATGAAGTTGTCTTTTCTTAAATTTTTTGAAAGAGTTAATACAAATATTTTTGAAAACAGATTGTTATGATAAAAATATTAAAGAATGTAGATGATTTCACACTTTTGTATCTTCTCTGCTTCTGTGCTTTGGAACGGGGTTCTGGCACGCATAGTCGTTACATTCTTTCAACAGAACCTTTTTTTAATTGCGGGTTTTAATTAATGTCTCAGATAATTATCAAAAAGGGAAAAATGTGAGGGACCATCCTTGGATTATTCACCTTCCCATTTTCAGACCTCTACGTGAGGTAGATTTTCCAACCCATCGCACACAATCAGAGAGACACACAAACATCTTTCTTTTATTATTAAAGGTCAATCAGTCACATTAACCCGGAACATTAGTTTTTCTGATGCTATGCTAAAAAGACGTTTTCATGTTCATCAAATTTTTTTTTTTCAGACAAACACGATTTATTAACACTATTAACAATAGCATTAATTATAAGTAATATTATTTTGTTACACTTGAATGTATAAATTGAGTGACGCAGCCGAAAACGCTTAATTGAGAATTGATAGCTTCTTAAAAACCGATATTCTAATTTGAGAAAACTGATTCATGTACTGTAAAATTTATTCAGAAAGATAACCGAAAATCAGTACCTGCAAATGAAGCAACGTTATTATTACAGTTATTATTAGTTAAACTTTAAACAAAAAAATTGTAAGGTTTATGAAATTTATAATAATAAAAAACGCTTTTAGGAATTGTGGGTAACTCGGAAGAGGTTATTGTTTATTGCGTTATTTATTATATTATATTTTCAGGGTTTAAGAACTGTTTATACCTTTTCACACTGTATATGATTCAGAAATTATTTTCATACTCATTCTCTTCGCTGTGTTTACACTGTATCTGAATGTTCTGAACACTCTCATAAATAATTTCCTTTCAAATAGTTAATTTTTAAATTTTCACTAAACAAATATTATACAAATTTAATCTGCTCACATTTATTGATAGTGAAAACCTTTCGCATCATTTCTCTGTAATTTAAATTTGCGTAATACACAAGGTGGTTATAATTGAAGTTACACTGTTTAGACCTACGTAGAGTCCGTTCTGGTAGACAGATGTCGATGAAAATTCTTAAATACGTTATATGGACCATGGCGTAACAATATTGATAAGTGTTCACAGCCAATACTGGCTACCACACGATGTACCCTGAAGGGACCACCACGGCGTCCAAGCTACCAATAGAGCCACAATTCAGATCCAAGCGGATCCCTCCAGAAAGGGTCGCTAAATCCCTTAAAACTCACGGCTGAGGTCGTGGCCCACCCAGTGGATGAATCAACCTCTGGTTATGAGAACACAGAGGCAGTCTTCCAAGCTCATAGAGGCGCTTGGAGAACTGCGGACCCACATATACACATGGGTCAATGTGATAGCTCTCCAAATGTTGCAAACTGTCATCTGACCATCACAACAGCACTTCAACACTTGGCACAATCAACTAACCGTGCAACGGTGGGCTATCATCCTAGGTATTCAACTCCATTTTTCGAGAAGCTAGAGAGACTCCCGGAAGCAAGGCCCACCTAGCTCGTCGACCCCACCCTCAAATTTGGGCTGGTACTCTCTGAAATATAGATATAGACACAATTCGCAACACAACTTTTATTATAACTTCACTGGTACATACGAAATGGGTGGAATCCGCAAGCTCGGATTTACAGACATTACTATATGAATATGATAATAATATTAATAATAAATGGCTATACAACCAGACACACATGTTAGACTTACAAGGTAATATAATAACTAGTTCTAGTTATAGTACGAATGCACCTCATTTAACAGGTTTGACTTACAATTTACAACTTTGACGACCATTTTATAGTTGTGGAGCAAACATTCAAACCATGCTTCCTCCTTTAGATACAAATTTTTAAAAAACACAAAAAAACTGATAAATTAGAAAATAACTTGTATTTAATTTTAATTTTATTGTGTATTTTTATTACTGATTATTAGAAAGAATTGGAAGCATACATGAGATATTAAACCTAAAACAAATTAATAAAATGCATTTAATATTTGGAGAAATCCCGTTTTGACTGAATTCGGAGGAGGAAACATGTTGTGATTGTTTGACAAGTGGATAAAACACGTTATGAATGAAATAAGTTCTATCTCACAAATAATACAAAAGCATTATTTTATTTGAGCAAATATTGAACTTCAGTTGATTATTGGTAAAATAAAAGGACAGATTATGGTACCTAGTAGTATTCATTAAATATGTATTAAATAAATACTCGTTTGCCAAAATCCACTTCAAATGTTAAAACCAATATCGTCATCTAGACAGTCACACACTTCCCCTCTTTTTCATTGCAGGCTGGTAAATCATGGATAATGTGGTTGTACCATTTGAAGACATAATCAGGCTGATTTTGCCACTGTTTACCATACATTACTTTCAAACGTTTGCCAACATATTTTTTCTTTTCAACATATATGGCGTGGCTAAGAGGAAAAAATTCTAAAACAACCCTTTGAACACGGGCAACAGTAACTCCCTTTTTAAGAAGATTTACACCATATTCTTCACTTAGATATTGAAATCTATAATTCTGGAAGCCTTTAACCTTAACAGTTCTTTAATTTTTCTCTAAAACAATCCGTTTCAATTGTTATACGTATGGTAGGTTTCGAAAGTATACAACACATTAAGTGACAATTGTGACTGGCAGACTGGAGAAATCACTGTTTTACTGAATGCAGGCTTTGCAGGAAACACTCTTTGATTGAAACACCAAGTTTTAAAATTGGTTTTATAAACGGATTTTTTTTTTTTTTTTTTTTTTTTTTTTTTTTTTTTTTTTGTTAAAACAACCAGTTATTTCTATGCAATTTAATATAGAGTTCATAAAACTAACAATAACTCATATTTTACTTTTTTGTGAGAAAACACGGTTTGAATGTTTGCTCTTCAGTTAAGCTATTTCTAAAACTATTTAAAAAAGTTTAGAAACAGTTTCCTTAGTTCATGACGAAAACTTACATAAATGTCAACTTGTTTACATGTAATTTTGAAACTGTTTTTGCCCACTTATGTCTTTTCTGAAAATCAAATTCAACCATTTTTTTAAATCATTGAACGTAAAGCAAATAATCGAAATTTCAAAACCGAAGTATTTAATTAACAATTATTAGATTTTTTTACATTTAATATTTTGTTTAGAACACTCATTAACAATACCAAAAATCATTTTTATATTAAAAATAGCAATAAATTTTAATAAAGCTTAATATTTTTTTAAGCGATATAGTTTTGTATTGGCCTCGCCTCAGGAGTTAACTGCAGAACAAACGGCCAAAGATCATTATTTAAAATCAGTCTATTTTTATTGTGATCATTTTAGTGGTTTAAGTGCATAGTTTGATCATTTCTTAAATCTGTATTTATTTATATTTTGCTATTTTACTTACCGATTGATGAATGTTTTAATTTCGTTATGCCACATAAGCTGGAAAAAAAGTTGACCTTTTTATATTAATTTTAAGTACAAACGGATTCATCTTACTTAATCGTTTGCATGGGATAGACACAGATTTTTAAAAAATCATGCCTAAAAATTATTTTAAAAAGAATAAAAATTTAGCAAATAGCGATAGAGTTTTCAAATAAATTGCCATATAGTTTTCGAACAAATTTTATTTCAAAGTACATTGTTTTCCCTATTCGACGGAGTAAAAATTTAAAATGTGCTATATTTAGAAGTTTTAAAAAATTAAAGTAAACGTTAAATTTAATAGTTTGGTATCACCACCCTCAAAATGACGCCAGCGTTACGAACGAACACGTTTGTTCTTTATAGTATAGAAAGTAGAAAACATTTTTTTTCTTTAAAAATCACGAAATATTTTTCTTGTCACCTTTAGTATTTTTAATTAAAATTAAAAGTGCTCGAATATTTCATAAATTTTTTGCAGTTTATGGAGTTCTATGTCGGAACCTGATATTATTTCATTTTTTTTTTAACTTTATATACTTTATTAAAATCAATTTAACTATCATTAGGCAGACTAATTTAACCGTCAAAATTTTAATTGTTAATTGTTATGGGTTTATTTACAAAGAAATTTTATTAGCCCTCGAATTGCAATTTCTTTTAGGCAATAATTAAAGTGTCGTCACTAAAATAAGACGTTACGTTACAAAGGCAGCCGTAAAACGATGCAAATGTACAAATTTACGGTTAAATACTGATAATCTCAACTGTAACTTTTTTAATTTCTAGGCATCGCAAATTTTCAATCTTACTCCTTCATATAGGAAGAAAATTACGTTCAAATAGAATTTGTTTAAATACTGCATCCCATTTTATTTTTAAAATACTAATTTTCTGCCGTTTCGAATGTCATTTCGATAATGGTGTCAACTGAAGTACTCCATTTATGTTTAAAGTAAAAGGAAAATAGTTGGAAAAAAGTAGATTACTATATATTTTTTATTGTAATTTTCTCATAACAACTGAAAAAACATTATAATTATAATATGCGTTATTTTGAAAAAACATAAATGAATGATTTCTGATAAAATATGCAGCTATTATAAACTAAAATAAAAATAAGTATCCATATTAATGTTACAATCAAATGAAGGCATATGAAGCATTAGATGCCGATTCGTTTTTATGGAGTTTAAGACATCGCTTTTTGCTTGGTTTGTGTATTATTCCGCGATAGTGATGTCATATGCGTATTTTCCTATGGATGTTGTTTAAGACTGGATCGTAAATGTAAAATTCTTCAGCAATGCTTTAGGATGCAAATGACGTCACTTTACATAAAATAAAAGCATGTACTTAAGTCTTAAATCTGAAATATATTTTGTAGAAGTTCACCACTTTCACTACAGTGACTTTGAAATTCCTCATAGATGGAAATGCCTGGCTTTTGAAAATAACACAATTGAAATCATACACTGATAAAGCGCAAAGTTTTACAAAAAAAAAAAAAAAAAAAAAAAAAAAAAAGTAGAGTATCTTTATAGAAAAGCAGTGACCTGTAACTTAAAATAACATTTGTTTTAGATCTAGACTAAACAATGTAAGATGCATTTTTTATTGCAACTAATTTTGTAGGTTTATTATAAATTAGCGAAACTGTTCCTTCTTAAACATTTTCTTTCGTCGACATTCGACTGGTTCCACCTCGTAATAATATTTTTTTTTCCTCATCAAAGGCGACACTAAATTCTTTAAAAGCAGAATTCCAGTGTCCTGCTTGCTTCATTGTTATTACTTTAAAATATTGCTGAAGATTCTTAAGAAAATCTTTTTGACGCAGCACGTCACCTAAAGGGACATTGCGCCATTAAAACGTTGTACAAGAAATCAACCATCTTATGAAAAAATCAGCAGACTGGCTGTCTTCTCGCCGGAAAAATTGACTAAATATATTAATTCAGTGTTTCAATGTGAAATGAAATGATAGTTTTTTGGGAATGTAGATTTTTCGTCTGTGTATCCTGTTGCCTGCTTTTTTGTAGAAGTAGACTAAATAAGTGAATTTAACGGAATGTCTTGCTATTGGCTAAAACAGAACTCCGACATATCGTAGCTGTTGTGGCCGTGCTTCCGCCGATGACAAAAATAATGTTAGGCCAAGTATTCGGCTAAAGACAAGGCTCCAGTAAATTCGATAAGCAAGAAAGTTAAGAACTAGAAATAAGACCAAAATCACGAAATATATTAGAAATTTCAACGCAAAACTTCTAAAAAATTCGATCAATAAGCAAAACGCAAAGTTTTTATTAATTCGAAAACGTCAAAAATCATGTCATAAACTGAAAAAAGATCATTGTCGGTAGAAGTAATATTAATTAGTATTTAGTTATTTTTCCCTTTGAAGTAATAACATTGATCAGTTGTTTGAAAATCGATTTGTATAGGTTTTGGATAAATTCGATGCCATTCGTTTTGATCTCGATTACAGCTTCACACATTGCTTGCCAGAACTCATCCAATATATTATATTGCAGTTGCTTCTCATAAAGGGTGTCGGACATCATTTCTCGCAGTTTTAATATGGTATTTAGATCAGGACTCCTCGAGGGTCAATCGAAATTATCCAATTCGATGTCACTTAAAAATTGCAGTTTTGATTTCGAGACGTGACACGGGTAATTATTCTTTGAAATAGATACTTTTTTTGACCAAACCATTGTCCAAGTAATGGTTTGATATCTTGGCTCATATATTTCTGGTAAAAACTGGAATTTATGTAAACGTAGCAATTCAATAGAATCATACTTCACACCATAATGCCATCACCCTCATTTTGGCATTCATGATTATTTTTTATTAGTTTTCGCTCTGAGCCCATATAACCGGATCAATAACCTGGTCTGTCAAGACAAAACATTTTTTTTTCCATGAAAACTGTTGCAAATCATTCATGTGAGTCCAGTATCCATCGTTGTGCCAACTCGCGTCGTTTCTCCTTGTATTATATATTTATGTACAATATATATAATACAATTGTTTTGGTTGGTCGACACTATCGAAATTTTAATTCTCTCATGTTCCTCTGCATTATCCTTGCAGAAACGTGGTTGAGCTCGCATTTTTGAACATTTGCTGCAAAACCTTCTCTCTTTCAACTTACTAAATTCTCTTTAAACCTCGTCACCTATCACCTCAAAAATACCTTCTTCCGTCCACTCCTCTTAAGAGTCTCATGATAAAAGTCCATCTATCCTTTGACCCATCGCCGCATCTTCATTTCTTACATAGGGGAGAAGGAGTTCACATTGGAACAATCCCAATGTGCCTCAGGATCTATGAACACATGAATCACAGAAACCTTTTTAAACTTTGCTTTTTATAAGAGTTTGTCAAGCCCAAATGGATCGATGAATGATAACACCATAATGGAAACTATGACACATTTAAAAAATCGCGCAAAAAGCTCAAAAGAAAAACCTGTTCTGTCAATCCTTGATAATCATGAGAATCAGTGTAACCTGTATGAAATTGAATTCCAGATCTTGTAATACCTGCATATCATTTTTGCATTTAATACTCTCAACATTACAACTGAATTTAAAATTACAGGAATTTGACCATTTAAACAAAGTGTTTTCAATGCAGATGATTTTATCGCTTCTCACGTTACAGAAAGGGAGTCCAGACAATCTACTGGATAAATGTATTGAAAACTCGGGTTTTTAAAATTATCGAGATACGGCTGGTGTTTTTTACACCCCCAAACCATCTAGCTTTGTTTAAACTCTAATTAACAATAGTTTTGTTACTACATCAAAACATGAAGCAAATGTTTCTTCTTCTGTAACTTCAGAAGCAATAAGACCCTATCCAATAGCCTTCCGTAAAAAAACAAAGCAATCGTGTTGAAAACCTGGTATGTCTCGTATTCTAACTTCATCAAAACAACAAAGAATCAGAATCTTGAGAAATCAGAAAAAATAGAAAACAGGAAATCTGCTTTTTTAGAATTTAGCGTCACCCGGATGAAAAAAAATATATATCTGTATATAAATATAGATCGTACAAAATATATTCCAGTTTTAAGACTTAAAACACACGGTTTTATTTGATATAAAATGACGCCATCCGCATACGCTGAAGAATTATTCATTTACGATCCAATTTAATGAACATCTACAGTAAATTACACATACAGTGAAAAAAATGGATCTTCAAAATTGAGTAAAAAGTACTCAATTTTAAACATGCCACATACTCGAAATAACTCCAACCCAAATGTACTCAAAGCTGAGAAACACATATACTCATTTTTGATTCCATGGTTGTGTTCCAATATGAATCGTTTTGTACTGCACCCCGGAATCTATAAATTAAAGCAAAAATGTACCGATATCTTTTTTCGGCTCAAAATTATTAACAAGAAACGTTTAATTGATTATTTATTAAGAAATATAGCAAAGTTATTATCAATATACTCAAATTGAGTATTTTCATGAGAAGAGCATTATTTGTAAGCACTTTAAAATTATTTTAAAATATTGTGCGTAATTTAACATTTACATTAATAAATGTCTTTTATGCCACCATGAATGAAATAAACCATTACAGAGTTTAGAATTATCGTTTTGTTTGGGTTTGAGAACATGGGATTTTTCAAAATTGAGAAAGTATAGTTTCATTTTTGATCCAAACATATTCAATTCGATATGAGTACATCGATTTTTAACTACTACATTTTCTTCAGTGTAGGACGTCACTATCTTTGAATAATACACAAATCCAAAAAAAGAGATGTCGCCATTCAAAAAACTAAAAAAAACCCTAATGATTCATATGCCTAAATTTGTTTGTAATATTAATATAGATACTTAAAAGTAAATTTGGTTTATAATAGCTCCATGTTTTATTAGAAATCATTCATTTAATATTTTTTCAAAATAACACGTATTTTGATTATATTTTTAAAAGTTGTTATGATAAAATGGTAACAAAAGTTATATTTACTATTTTCGAACAATATTTTCTTTACTTTCTACAGAAATAGAGTACTTGAATTGCCACAATTAAGCAAATGACACTAAAAACTACAAAAAAATTAATATTTCACAAATAAATTGAGATGCAGTTTTCAAACAAATTGCATTTAAAAATACTTTTTTTTTCGAAATACGACAGTATAAAAATTAAAAATGTGCGATGCTTAGAAGTAAAAAAAAATTACAGTAGAGTATTTAATTGTACAATGATACATATGCTTTGCTTTACGGCTGGCTTATACAACGGAACATTACTTTTTAGAGACGACATTTTAATATCTGGGAGAAAGAAATAGAATTACGGGGACTAATAATAATTGAATAAATGAGTTGAATTTCTATTTACAACTGTATGGCCTCTGACTTGTGCATCAATCATCTATCCTCTAACTTCAATCTTCATGCAGCCACTCCTACCAATGTACCTGAATTTTCCTTCTCGAAAAATGCACTGCGAGAAACAGCCCATCGTAATCTGCTTGTACGCCACTCACACTGATACCACAATGACCGAGACTCTAGGGCCAAGGTCTATTGACACTGCAACAACATTGCTATCCATCAAGACTGCAATGACTGGAAGAGATTTGTTCAAGACGGAGACTGCGGCTTTAAGCCGCGTCGATGAGTAATATGCTACTACACCACGGGGAGTCCACGTAGTTTCCCGTTGCCCAGGATGTATGGCTGCTGGAGACAGATACCGGGAAGTTCTTTTATCAGGGAGTAATTTGTCATGCAAGATGGTGCACCACCTCACATAGCCCGAGCAGTGGCGGTACCGCCTTGTGCCCACTTTGGAGATTATCTGGTAATTTCGAGAAGTTTTCTGACAACCACGTCTCCTCCTTCTCCGGACTTGATTCCTTGTGACTTCTGGTTGTGCGGATTCCTGAAAGATCGTGTTTATGGAGAAAGCATGCGGATTTTGCCTGATTTGAAAGCAAACATAACTCGTTATCTTTCTGCAACTGGTCGAGAAACGCTTCGCTCTATTGCGATGTCCCTTTCTCACCTGGGGGTCGAAATTTGAACTACTGTTTTTTTTTTTTTTTTGTCGCAGATTTCTTTTCCCCCATGGTCCATTTTCAAAAATTCATCAATATATGTTTACCAAAGTGGACTCTACGTAGGTCCGAACAGGGTAACTTTAATTATAACCACCCTGTATATTAGAATCCCAATCTCCTCTACTGTAATAACATGAGTAAAAATCAAATACTTCTTTTATTTATATATTACTAAAAAGTCTTTGTAAGAGTACTTCTTATAAAATCATTTCTCTGGATTTTCTGGAACAAAATTTTAAATGAGAAAAAAAAAAACGTTTTAACCTTCAATCAAAGTGAATAACTTTTAGTACATTTACAAAATGCTGATCTTTCCCATTTTTTTTTTTTTTTCGTTGAAACAGTTCAGAATTGACGTCCTTTAAAAAGTATTTGTGCAAGAAGTGCATACATACAGTCTTTTATTGCTCACGAAAGAAAGAAAGAAATTATATTTGAATTTTGAATTAGGGTATTAAGAAAATTTACGTTTTAAGAAAATAGTTTCTTATTCTTAGTTCTGTCTATGAATACTTTAATAGGTACCAATAATTACAGCATAAAATATTCATCAAGCACTTAATGTATGAAAAGCAGTACATTATCTTTGGAATTCATGTAACACATCGATTGGTTTTAATACAGTTTAGGATGAGTTATAGATACATTACTTTATCTTGTTCCAAAAGCATTATTGGTTACACAAAATAAAACTATTTTTAAGAGGATGATTTCTTTTGCTTTTGCATATTTTCAGCTTTCTTGGCGTTGTGAGGTGTGGGGGGATTTTTCATTTCGGAAGTATTTCTATTGTAAGAACATTATATTTTTACATTTCCTAATTCTACAAAATACTAAAAAAATATTTAAAATGAAAGATATGAGTGGGGTTATAAATATTGCACAAAATCCTTATAAATTCAAATTTAATTAATCCTTCTAATTCCTCCAATCCTTCTAAAATCCTTCTAAAATGTATTAAATGATTATGTAAATCTTCTAATGTACCTAGTTTAAACAATTGTCGAAAAATACTTTAGAAGAGAAAAGTTTCATGAATATATAATTCAGTACATAAAGGCTTAACTAGCCACAAAATATGACGTTACTGTAAAATTACCAAATGGAATTGTTGGTTTAAATAAAACAAATAAAATAATTAAAACTAGACTTCAAATACGACTGCGGAATAAATAAAAAAGACACATTTTTAATTTGTCATTAAAATATTACTTTAACAAATACACAATTTTGTACGTAAACTCTTCTAAGATAAATTTTTGATTGTAATACTGATTTTTATGTGACCAGTTAGTTATTCTGTTAAGCAGAATGATCGTTTAACATGTACTAAATTATTACAATTTTTAACGAAAATAAAAGTTTTTAACCCGTTTCATTTTAGCAATTTTGGGCCTCATTACAAGCCAAAAATTTTGAATTCGTTTAGATCAGGACTATTCTCAGGTCAGTCCATGGCTTTAGTACGACATTTTTATTAGATATGACCGCACCTAAAGTGGGGAAATAGGTGGAAAATTACTTTATTAATTTATTTTATGTTGTGAAGATAAAAACTTCTTAATGACACAACAAAATCATTTATGAACAAATTACATTCTACTTACCAATTTCGACGTATGACAGAGTACTAGTACTAAGTCTTGTTTAAAAATGCACTTTTCTGTACTTGAAAATTATTTTAAATAACTAGCTTCAAGCACTTCTTTATGATGCCAGAGAAAACTGATGTTAATTAATAATTTTAGCCATTTAATCCCCTTGTTGGATATGCTTTTTCAGACCATTCGACTCACTAGGAATTTCACAATCAGCGCAATGCAGTCTTAATGATATGTTTCATTTTTTCGTCTCCTAACATACCGCTTGCTGTCCGATCCATGGAGGCTGAGTTTAGATTAAGGAAAGGATTATTGAGTCCTACTGAGCTATTGATCATGAAACATGTTTTTGCACCTAAACAAGTCTCTTCTGCATACTATTTTTGTAAGTAAAGCTTTTTTATGGTGCCATATGCCTGCAACCACATTACGTAAGCTGTAACTGGATAGTTCACCACGGGCGTTTTAAAATTAAACTTTTAAGTCTAGAGTACTTGTATGACATTTACGGAAGCATACTGGGTTCAGTTATAGGTTTTGAAGTGCTCTAGTCGCACTCTTTCGACCTGATCAGTGTATTCTGTCGACATGACCAGGTTCAAGCTTCAGTTTAATCACTCTAGCAAATGTAGACTGGTGGCATCCCGTTATTTTGTTGATCCAAATTGCGGAAAAAACTTCTTTACTTAAAGCATCTGCAAAACTTTTTCCCGGTGTGTCAATTCAAATTTTGGAATCATGCTTTCACAGTATAAAAAATCACGACAAATAACCCATCTTTCATTTTGGCACACTATTTATAGAAACTGGTTCATGATTTGCTACGTAATCGTTGTATGATGAAATAGCAACATGCAATGATGCTATACATTGCTTTGAAGCATCCAAATTAATTTTAGACAAACAAAATAGTGTGTTAAAATTGCAAAAAGTGCATTTTAGATGCAAAAGATGATATAATTTCTTTGTCCTCCACTGTATATTTGAGTCCTAATTTCCTCTACTGGAATAATATCAGTTTAAATGAAAAAAAAATATATTTCAATGTTACTAAAAAGACTTCCTACTTCTTTTAAAAATGCATTTCTCTGTATCTTAAATGAGAAAAAAATACATTTTAAACTTCAAAGGGCAATAAATTTTACCTCATTTAGAAAATGCTGATCTTTACGAAAAGAGTAGTGTTTCCCTTTAAAACAGTTCGGAATTCACGTCCTTTTAAAAGCATTTTTATACATTTCCAAAAAGTGCACACATGTGGTCTTTTATTGCGTATAAAAGAAAGAAAGACATATTATATTTGAATTTTGAATTAGGGAATTAGGAGCATTTATATTTTAAGAAAATAGTTTCTTCTTATTTATTTTTTATGAAAACTTTTAAAGAGTCGATAATTTCAGTGTATAACATTCATTAAGTAATTTATGAAAATCGGTACATTTTCAAAGGAATTTGTAAACATACAGTGGTTGATACATGGAAATTATTCCAGAGAGAAACATAAGCCTTGCATACAATATTTCAAATAAAAATCAAATTTCAAAGTAATTGCTTAAGAGGCGCAAAGGCCAACATAGCGAAAAAGATTCCATGCCGGGGCTCGAACCCGGGCCATCAGTATAGTGCACTGACGTTCTACCGACTAAACCGCATGGAACGATACCTAGCCTAGAAAATTTCTTACTATTATATGTTGGCAAGGCTGCAAACGCACCACAAGATTGAATGTTTGGTGGCTCACGTCGGTGTTTCACGACCAATATTCCATCTTGTGCTGCGTTTGAAGCCTTGCCAACACATTATAGTGAGAAATTATCCAGGCTGGGTATCGTTTCATGTGGTTTAGTCGGTAGAATGTCAGTGCGCTATACTCATGGCCAGGGTTCGAGTCCAGGCATGGAATCTTTTTCACTATGCTGGCCTTTGCGCCTCTTAGACAATTACTTTGAAATTTGATTTTCATTTGAAATATCGTATGCAAGGCTAATGTTTCTCTCTGGAATAATTTTCATGTATTTATATAATTTCTATCGATGCTGGGTTTAATTAAGTTTCTTGTTTACCCCATGTCGATGGCTCACGATAAATGTTCCATCTCGTGCTGCGTTTGTAACCTTGTCGACATATGATAGTGAGACATTTTCCAGGCTGGGTATTGTCCCATGTGGTTTAGTCGGTAGAATGTAAGTGAGTTATACTGATGACCTGGTTTCGATTCCCGGCATGGAATCTTGTTCCCTATGTTAGCCCTTTGCTCCTCTTAAGCAATTATTTTGAAATTTGATTTTCATTTGAAACATACAGTGGTGTCCAAAATTTCGGACACTTTTTGAAATTTTTATGTTTTATAACTTTGTGTGCTTGAGGATTATAACAAATTTTACTTAAATAGAAATGTTTATATATCACATTCAAGGAAACTTAATGTAGAATTTAATTAAAAAAACATGATCAAAATATCTGGATTATAAAATAAGTTACGCTTACAAAAAATAAGATCTATCTTAGATTTCATTACATTTTAAAGTTACACTTACACATTCAATATTTAGTAGAATAACCCTTTTTTTATTACAGCTTCACAGCGTCTATTCATTGCGACAACTAGTGTTTGGAGTTTATCCTTTTTAATCACTTGATGCCGAGAATCAATTATAGCTTCAATAAGTTTAGTTTTATTAGATGAACACTTTTTTTATACAAGGATTTTCAAACGTCGCCAAAATTTTTCTATAGGGTTAAGATCAGCGCTGTTTCCTGATGAGAGTAATAAATGTATGTTTCTTTTTTAACCATTCTTTGCATATTTTTGCCATATGGCACGGAGCTGAATCCTGCTTAAAGATAAATGGTGCTTTATTGGGGAAGAGATCCCCGATGGAAGGTATCAATTTTGCTTCCAGGACAGTTTCGATGTATTTTTTTGCAATCATACTGCTATCAATCACTTGAATGTGGCCCACACCATCTGCAGACATACAGGCCCAAATCATGACATTTTTTGGATTCTTTGTAGTTACTTCAATGCAATCAGGATACAGCTCTTCCCCTACTCTGCGTCTTACAAATTTTCGTCCACCACTGCCAAAGAGCGATATTTTACTCTCATCGCTCCAGATTATTTGCTTCCACTGCTTTGCTGACTTATTAATGTGTTTTTTTTTCCCCACTGACTACGTTGCTTGCGTTGCTGAAGTTATAAAAATGTTTTTATTCGGAATTCTACCTTTCAGTCCAAAACATGCTAATCTTCTCCTTATTATTCTTGAACTAACTGAATTACCCATTGCATTCATTCCACATCTACCAGCATCTAATGAAATTCTTCTATCTTTGAGTCATATCCTTTTTATCTTTTTATCAGCAGAAGCACTTGTGCATTTTTTCGGCCTGATCTTGCCTTATTTATCACTGATTTAGTTTCTTTATAACGTAAGCAGAACTTTCGTACCCAGATAAAGTGACTGATCCACCAACCTGTCTTGCAATTTCAGTATAAGAGAGACCATTTTCTCTCAATATGACAATTCTGCTTCTTTTTGTAATTGTCCAATCAGTTCTTGTTGTTAATAACATTGTTTTAAATTATTTGCATTAAGAAAAAATAGAAATATTTAAATATTCTATTTAGTTACACTAGTATTCTCTATTCTGGAAAATTCATTCCAGCAAAATACCAATTTCACAATTCAAAATATACTACAGTTTAGTTAAATGGTTCTCAGAACAGTCATTGTGATAGGCTAGGAAGCTTTTATTATTTGGTGAGTGCAAAAGTTCTACCCGTTTTGAGCATATGGAAATGTCAAGTTGAGTACGGAAGTCCCAGCAGACATTTCGATGGCTAGATTGTAGCCAATAACGCGTGGAGCAGTACAGTATATATAGGCACAACATTTGTGTGAAGAACTCATGAGGAACGGGAAACAACATGGCAATAGAGAAAGTCCACATGAAACATTGTCTACTGTACGAGTATAATAAAAGCGTTATAGCAGCCGCAGATTGCCGCAGCATTTGTGCAGTATATGGGGAGGAAGCCGTGGACAATATCAACTGCCACCGTTTGTTTATGTAATTCCGGGATGAATACAGATGCTGTAAAAATCATGTCCGTTATGGAGGCACATCAGTGGTTTTTGACGAGGTTCTGGACACAGCCATAACACGTTTCTCACATCCAACCGTCGAAAAATTAGCAGAAACGTTCTCGGTACACATAACTACAGTTGAAAGACGGGTGCATGTTCTTGCCTTCTTCAACAATTCGATAAGTGGGTACCACACCAGCTTACAGCAAGGCAACGAGAAGAGAGGATCGACACCTGTGTTTCTTTGCTTTCCCGTAACAGAAATTAACCCTTTTTGAACCGAATTATAACGGGTGATGAGAAGTGGAAACTCTGGAAAAGGTCGGGTTCGATGAGGTTGGTGGTTAAAAAAACTCCAACATGTAGATGTAAGTACAATCAGTGTTTATTCATTTTTCAATACGAAGGAAGACATCTCACAAAAAAAGGAGCCTCAAATATGAAGCTATGTAAAAGCAGAGATTAAATATATCTCTATGTGTAGAAGCATATCCGTTCATGACAAACTGCTACGCAACGTCACAAAAGCAAAAAGAAAAACAACAGCGGTCCTTTTTGCGGACCTTCCCGCAGGGCGGTCGGGAGCGAACTCTGGTTAATGCGTACTAAAATTCACATGCCTTGGCATATTGTATTATCGCCAACTAATCAAGTTTTTGATGCCAATATTATAGAGACAAAGGATTGGCTGCAGGATTAGTAGACAAATAACGTGGCAGCCCAGCTTTTCGGCGCACCCACGGGATGTGAAGCAACCCTACATGTTTCAAGACTAAGTGCGACATATAGTCTCGTTTTTGCTTACATTAACAACAGATTTCAGCTAAATGTGATTGAGTAATCTTTAATAAATGTGTGTCAAATGTAGAAAGCATAATGATAAATTAAAATATAATTTAAAACTGCAATTCCAAACAATACATTTTTTTCTTTATTTCATTTTTTACCCGTCAAGTTCTAATGGGAAATGAGAGTGGTTTATTTATAGCGCAGATAAAATACGTTAAAGAAAATGAAACGTTAAAAGAAAGTTAAATGTGATCGTGATTGTTTTTAAATAAAAACCGTTAGGAATGGAAAAATAAATAAATATGCGAGAATGAGAATTTTGAATGAGTAGAAAAAAATATTAAAATATAAATCTTTATATGTGTTGAGTAAAGTTCCTTGTGAAAGGAGAAAGGGAAAAAATAAATAAATGAATGTAGAACTATGAGTTGTTTTAGGAAAAAGAATTGCTATAGTAAATTTATTTGTTCAAATTAGATTTTGAAAAACGGGGGGTAAAACTGATATGTTGCAGATAAAATCTGCCACAGATACTGTACCGTAACGTGAAGCGTCGAAGGACCATGTCCCGAGTTACAGAGGGAACTCAACAGACCTTAACTCCAGGCCACCATCCCGAAAAGATTTTGCTCAGTGTATGATGGGATTCCAAGGGAATTATCCCCTAGGAGGTCCTTGCACCGAAGCAAATGACCAATGCAGGTCTATACAACTCAAGCCTAAGCGGATAGCACTCATCAATCGCAAAGGGGTTCTCTTTCATTACGATAACGCCAGGGCTGATTTTCATTTAAGGACTCAGGAAAAATTACTGGACCTTGGTTGGGAAGTTTTACCGTACTCGGCGTATAGATGCGACATTGCACCTTCGGACTATCGCATTTTCCGATCGTTACACAACGCCTTTGCTCGTCGAACCTTAGATAATGTGGAGGCTGTAAAAATGGCCTTACGATAGATTTTTTTAATTCTATAACAGAGGAGTTTTATCGGCGTGGGATTCACTTACTGCCAGACAGATGGCAAGATGTCATACACAATGATGGTACTTACGTGAATTCATAGGTGCTTAACTTTTGTATTCTCCACCTTTTTGTTTTCTCCAAAAAAACGGGTAGAAATTTTGCACTTACCCAATACAATACACTTCAGCATTCAAGACTAATTGTGTTTGTATTTTAGGCTAAAGTAATGCAATTATGTTTGTAATGCGTTTTTGTAAAGCAGATATTTTAATTCTATATTTTTTATTAAATTCTACATTCAATTTCCTTGAATTTGATGTACCAACATTTGTATTTAACTGAAAATTAATACATTCTATAAGCCCATAAATTTATAAAATATCAAAATTTAAAAAAGAATGTCCACAATTTTGGCCACCACTATATAGATACGACTTGAAAACTCTTCGAAAGGAAAGCTTTGTAAAGATGGAAAATACACTTTGTTGAATACATAAAATTTAGTTTAACTAACCATGAAATATTACGTTATATGTAATATTTGACGTTATATGAATTACGTCTATGGATAAAAAAAGGCATATTTTTAATTCGTCGTTAAAATATTGTATTAAAAATACAAAATTCTGTACGCACACTCTTTTAACTCAAATTATTTACTGCACTACTGATTTTTCTGTCATCAGTCACCTATCTTGCAGAATAATAGTTTTATATGTATTACCAATTTTAAAGACAATTAAAGTTTTTAAAATCCCATTTAAAAAATGCCTACATTGATTTTCAATAAATACAGTACGATATGTATAAAAAGTCTTTAAAGGTTATTTCGCATAAAATTAGCGGCTGCAAAAATTTTGTTTAAAAACTTGTCAATTTGACAAATTAACAAAATCTTTTCTAACTCCATACCTTGTGGCAAGCATTTTGAAAGGAAATTTTTGTTCTAACCTTCTTTTTTGGCAGAAAAATCACCAATTTTGTAAATTGATCGCGAGAAAAAACTTGCGAATTTCGTCATTGTATATCAGAAAACAATCGCGAAATTCGAACATTGGTCACTGATAAAAATTACAATCTTTTTCAATCTGTGTCGGAAAAATATCGCAGAATTCGTCAATCTATTCTTTATAAAATCGCTAATTTTGTAAATTGGTCGCTGCCAAAAAAAAAAAAAAATAAAATAAAAAGCAAAAAAACACGGTTTTTGTAGACCTACGGAGAAAATAGATGAAAACATTTTAGACTTCCGAATTTTGCAAATCGGTTGTGGGTAAAAAAGTCGCAAATTTTGTCCATCAGATGCGAAAAGGAAATCGCGAATTTCTCGTTGGGAAAGAAATGCAAAGTTTATCAATCGTAAAAAAGCAGCGAAATTCGTTACTAGGTTTTTGATAAAAACCAGGAATTTCGTAGAAGGGCGTCGGTTTATCGATTTTTAGGGTTCCGTACTTAAAAAGTAAAAACGGAAGCATTATAAGATCACTCCTGTGTCTGTCTGTCTGTCTGTCTGTCACAGCCATTTTACTCGTAAACTATGCAACGTGGAAAGTTCAAATTCAGGGAAGTAATAAAGACCATTGACCCACATATTTTCAGATTAATAACCATTCATAAATATATTTAGTACAAATGTAGAGGGGCTAATTATGCTAGTTGAAAAAAAAAATGATTTTCTTTTCATATCATGTGGGGTATCCTGCGAAAGCTTTCGTAACGCTAGACTCAAAAATACATTTCTTTTAATTTTAGGTATTATATTTTCAAAGATATTGTTGAAAATGTAGCGCAAAAATATGCCCCCCCCCCCCATCTAATTCTGAATCTACTGAAACTAAAATTCTGAAAAATATAGAGGTAGTAGACGTTAATATAAACCTTGCCGGAAAATTATAGCGATTACCATAGGTCTCATCGTTTTTGAGAAATTAGCATTTTTCTATTATACACAACTTTCGATTTACGGGCATTCGAAAAATTGTTTAGCATCGCTGGATGTACTTACCGTTGCAGAAGTATAAAAGCACTGTTGATAATGATTTTCGAAAAAAATTACCAGCAATTAGCCGAGATACTAACCCTTAAAAATACGGCCAGTTTGGACATACACAAGGACAGGGGCGGCGTACTCTATGCCTAGTTAACAACTTTTAATGATATATATGTATAATATAATGTCCAGTAACAGTATAAAAGCAATAAACGTCAAATTTATAAAATCATACTAGTTTAAGAGGTCTCAGGATTCTAAAAATTGGAAAACAGGAAAAAAAAGACTATTTTCAACATTTAATGTTTTAAAATGTATATGATTTTAAAACACAATTTCAATTAAGATGAAAGATAAGTATGTTCTTTCATTTCATGTATTTAAAAAATTGCAAGATACAGAATTAATATTTATAGGGAGCTCGAAACTGTTAGACATTTCTCGAACAAAAAATTGGCATAACAGTTTACGCGCAGGATTGCAAAATAAATTTTGCAACTAGATTGAAAATTTTGGTGCTTACTTATACTTCAGATTGTAATAAATTCCCTGAACTTAAATAAATTTGTATTTAAAAAAAATTATATTTTTAATGCAATGTTGCGACCACTTAATTCTTTCTAGCGCGAGTAATTCTATTTATAAACTTGTGAAATAATGGACTGACACCAGAATTTATAAAAGAATTTATTAGAAAATGCTAACTTGCTTATTTTCACGTACATGATAAAAGGAAAATTTTAATTAAGTATTCTTGGTGCCGTTTGTCTGTTTTGGAATTAAAATTAGGTGTCCTTTTTTTTAAGGGCGCCGCCCTCGAAAGGTTTAATTAGAATGAATCGCATAAATACCGTGGGATTAGCGATAGTTTGCATTGAGTGTATCTCTCAATACGCCTCGAATGACTTTAAAAGTTAATTAAAAACCTATCTGGTAAAACGCGGCACTGACCAAGGCGGAGCTGCAAATTTTGAGACCTCCATTCGAAGCGCGCTAAGCACAATGCCGAATTTAAACTTTAAACAGAGGTTTTGTTTTAGCTACACTGTAGAAATAAAGGTTTTTACTACGCTAAATTTAGTTTTATGAAATGCCAAATGAAGTTTAAATACGCACTGCTTTTATTGTCAGTACCGAATTAAGTTCATCATAAACAGATTAGGACAATATTAAAAAAAAGAGTTATACGAATAGTTATATTTGATATTATTTAGGTTCCATATCTCTTTGAAATTTCATGGTATATCCATTTACACTTTTCTAATATATACAGTTATACCCAACCCTACATTGTATAGTTTTTACAAAGTCTTAGTATTCTTTTAGCAACGTTTTTTTTTTTTTTTTTTTTTTTTTTTTTTTTTTTTTTTTTAAATAAGATAATTACAAATTCATATATTTATTCTACGGAACCCTCTGTGCGCGAGTAATACTCGCACTTGACCGTTTATTTCAATAGTTTCTGATATCAAAAATTATTATCAAAAATTGATCTCAAACATCGCTGCCATTTTATGAAAGTGTGATTTTCCCTATAAGTTAGAGGTTTGACATCTCAGATAATTTAATATGCTTTAATACGTAACTTGTTTTATGTGAGATTATTATTAAGAGTATAATCGATTTAATTATGTTTCGTGCTCGCCCTAGGTCGGTGGTTCACGACAAATATTCCATCTTGTGCTGCGTTTGTAGCCTTGCCAAGATATAACAGTGAGAAATTTTCCAGGCTGGGTATCGTTCCATGTGGTTTAGTCGTCAACTAAATGTTAAGTAAAGTTTAATATAGTTAAGTAAATGTTTCAGTTAAATAAATGTATTTTATGGAAAATGCACCTTTCTGTATAAGTTCAATACGCAAAACGTAATTTCTCAAAAAGCTATTGAAATATCACTATAAAAATTAAATTGCAAGTTATTGACTCATAACTCATGAACAATGTCCAATATATCGTAAAATTTAGATTATTGTCTTCACCACTGTCATACAAATTACATGTACACAGAAAATATATGCGATAGAATTTACTGTAGAGTGTTTTGCGTATTGGGGCTAAATTTCATAAAATTTTACTTTAAACTCCTCAATTTACCTAAATGTAATTAATGTGTGGACTATATTTTCCTTTCTAACGAAGTTTAGAGTCAGAATCTCCCTAAACATAGCCGTAAACTACAATTAAATAGCTTTTTTTTAAAAAAAATTGCTCCGAACGCTGTCAGATAACTTAAAAATATCAATTTGTGGACAATCCCTTATCATTCAGTGAGTTTTAGCGAGAAACTAAAAAACAGCTCACACTAACGCTGATATCTCTGTGAACTTTTACGATATTTGACTGATTTTTTTTATTAAGTTGCTCCATAGAGCTGACTATTAAATTATACAGAAAGTTAATTGTTATCGTTCGCGCATGCGCAGATAAAAATTATTTTATGCAAATGCCCATATTTCCTTAAATATTTAATATATTTATATTCCAATTGCACTGTTTTATTTCTACTACATTTTGTCAAGTTTTCTGAAAATGGCGTTAAATTTGGTTAAAAGCTCGGCATGTTATAAGCAAAAAATATGCAAGGATTTTTTTCCTTAAAAAAAAAAATTGCTATATTTCGATTCATATACATGCTATTCTTACGCAAATAAATACATATACTGTACAATGTCTCCTTTTGTATATTCCGTAGCGATAAATCATTTCGTGCACTTTATTTTACAGAGTGATCCCAAGTGTTATTTTTTTTCTTTAATTTTTTGTCGACTCCCTAATTGACCTCCTTATCAAAACGGCATTGATAAATAAGTTAAACCTGTTCTTTTTCATCCTAGAATTCCAGAAGAATCTGACAAGTGTAATTTTAAATATTAGTCAAAATGTCTAAAATTAAAAGTTGCCGGTCACTAATGACCATATAGTGTATAATCATTAGAGCTAACAGAGTTTCATAATTATAAGAATTATAAAATACAAAATCATTAAAAAGTGTAAAATTTATAATTTATTTGAATAAATACAAATCAAATAAATTTATAATTAAATAAAATTAAAAATTAAAAATATTGCAAATAAAAAAAATGCTTAATTTAAAAAGTAACAAATTTATTAAAGTTATTTGGATTTTTTTTCCTTATCTTTATAATGAAGACACTAACTTGTAGTTACAGTAAATAATCTTATATAAATCTCTTCTCCTCTGAAATGTTCACTTCGCCGCCTTTTAGCCGCCAACGTAGATGTGTAAAATTATATATATAGTGTTTCGAATAAATAGTGTTTGTGCTTAAAATTCATGTAAATAATTCAATTAAGCTCTATTCATAAGCTAATATTAGTTTTTGTTGCATTTAAATATCCCAATTTGTTGATTTTCTGCAAGCAAGTAAACCCTATTGGATTTCAGCCGGAGTCTGTGGAAATTTGGCTAAATACGGAAAATAGCGCTAAGCTGGCTCCACTTTTGCGACTAGTTTTGGTCGCCAAATAGAAACTTAGCGACGTTTGGCGACAGAGCTGGTTCCCCTCACATTGGTAACAACTTTATAGCGTAAGAAAGCTCTGATCAATCAGAAGCGTTTCGCGGTATCTATGCAGATTTTCATTGGTCCATTTCCAAAGCGTTACTTTTTTTCATATATAGACGGGCAAGATTCGGAAAGGATTATTTAAAATAATAAAAAAGTATAAAACTCGATAGGACGCCTATTGTATGTGTGACTTCCACATTTTCAATATATTAAATAGCCTTCATTTACCGGTACCTGTTTGTTAGAGTTTCGTTCATCTGACAAAACCCTATTCGTCTCACTCCTCTGTCTGTCTGTCTGTCACAGAGCCCGTTCTCAGAAACTATATAGGACAGCCTGGGGTAATTTTCAGACTGAGGAATGCAGGCTGATTAACAGATAACAGTAATACTCGCACACTAATCGGAATCTGGCCAAAACATTTTTCATTTTAGTTAAATGAACTATTTTTCGATTGAAATTAGTATTTTCTTAGTAATTAACAGCTAACTCTGTCTTGTAGAAAATTGGTTTCCTAAATGCTATAAAAAATTACTGTTTAACTTTTTGCTTCACTGATTTCAAGTTTCAATTTTTCGGGTGTGGCAACTCTAGCACAAATGCTACTCCGTGTTTGGATACTAGGGTATTTTATCTTTATGGAAACAGCGAAAAACGTTATTTGGATGTTCATCTGGGAAGAAAGAGAATTGAAAAAAAGTGTAGCGTTTAAGAAACACCGGGGTAATGATTAGACACTAGACAGCCTTCGGAGTAATTTTTTGACACTAACATGCGTTATAAAATGTGTTTTGATTGATCCTACATGGTAAAATAAGTGTTTGTGACTGATTTAAAATGGCTTGAGCATTAAAATATAATTTCAAAAGGCCATCTGTAAGTTCAAATGAAAATACCGGGTGGAGTTTAAGCTAAAATTGGAGATTTATGATGAAAGACAGAGATTTAAGAAGATAGTGAGACAGTCCATTTCAGAATCAAATATATAATATATGCTGTATATTATGATCAAACATTCTTTCTGGGAAAGGTACAAAAGTTGTTCCACAAACATGACTATGAGAAAAATATGTTGGGAGTTGAAATAAAATTTTTAAACTGGCTTGAGGATGATCGTTATTGGTGGCCTAAAAAAGATCAAGTTGAAATTGTTGCGAAGTCCTTTTTGTTTTTTGGACCTATTGAGACAAAGACTGTTGATCCTTTTCATGTTAAAACTATTGAAGATATGAAAGAATTGTAAAATAATGTTAAAAATTTTTACAGTGATAAGTTTAGTGTCAAAGAAAATTAAAATGGTTAGGCCTGTCGAAAAAAGTGCTGTGTTAAAATATCATTGCAAGGCGAAAAAGTCCTTCCGGCCAGTGCCGGGAGGAAGAGGTAGCTTTCATATTCCTTATTTTAAAAAAACCAACTTAAAACACACGAAGCTCAATTTAGTGGAAACTGAATATAGGAGATTCAATACTAATTTTTATCAATATAATGAATGAGAATTTCGCGAAATTAGTCAGCTTTATCCAAGCTGTTTTTCTTTAAAGTAACTTATATTTGGCTGCCAAATTCGGCGATTTCTTAAAGTGCCTACCATTTTAAGACAACATGGTGGATGAGGCTAAACAGTGAACTTGGTCGAGACCTTAGTAATTGCTGTGCACATGCTCACTCACATCGGAATCGGCTGATATATACGAGTGCTGTCGCATGCAAAAAATCAGATTTTTCCAAATGTCACTCACAATAGAAATTGAAACTGCTATATCTGAGCCATTTTTTAAGGTAAAGACAAACAAAAAATGCTCCTGAATCCTTATATCAAGGTCAAATGCTTAAGAAAGAAACCTTTTTCAATTTCTAATTTTTTTGCACCTCACTTTAAATATATATATATATTTTAATTTAATGGCCGCCATTTTGAAACAAGATGGCTGATGAATCTGGCCAGCGAACTTGGTCGAGGTATTGATGTATACTATTCAATCCCTTCTTACATCGAAATAGGTGAATACGTGTGTTATTGCGTGACAAATACAAGATCGTTTCAAAATGTTAGCCATGCTAGAAATTCAAAGTGCTATAATTCAACCATTTTTTAAGATATAAACAAAAGAACAAATTTTCTGAAACAAAAACTGCTCCGGAATCTTTGTATCAAGGCCAAACACATAAAAAAATCTTTTCATTTTCCAATTTTTTAATACCTCGTTTTAAATTTTAAATTTAATTTTTTTAAATGGCAACCCTTTTGAAACAAGATGGCGAATGAAGCTGGCCAACGAACTTACATCCAAATCGGTTCATAAATACGCCTGTTATCGCGTGACAAAATTCAGGACGTTTCAAAATGTCAGCCACGCTAGAAATTCAAAATGCTATAACTCAGCCATTTTTTAAGATATAGACAAAACAAAAACTGTTCCTTAATCTTTGTATAAAGGTAAAATACATAAGAAAAAAATATTTTTCCATTTTTAATGTTTTGGTACCACATTTCAAATTTTAAATTTTTTTAAAAATTTTAAATGGCCGCCATTTTGAAACAAAACGGCGGATGAAGCTGGCCAACAAACTCGGTCGAGACATTTGTATGTACTATGTACACACCGAATTACATCAAAATTGGCTCATAATTACGAGAGTTACAGTGTGACATATGTCAGATATATATATATATATATATATATATATATATATAAATTTTGGACGGAGGGTGGTTTCGGGGTCTGGGGGTCATGATCGATGAAAATATACCAAAATTTTTTGAAATCGCTTTCCTCCGAACGGCTGCAATAGGTTGCTTTTTGTAATGAAAGCTACCTAAAAGCAGGTTAGGCAACTAAAAGACATACTTTTATTTATTTATTATTTATTTAATTTTTTAAACGAAATTGCTGTCGGTTTTATGTTTTTACTTAATTTCGATTTTTATTCAACTAATACAGATATAAAACACATATAAAACAGATATAGGTACAGTAGTTATGTGTGAAAAAGTTCCATATAACTTACTTTTATTCGCGAAAATATAAATGGATTTCAGGTGTACAGTTGCAATTGCGTTTTCATGCCTATTTTCTGTATTTAGAATGGTCTAATAAATGTCCCATTTTGTATCATAACATTTTACAATGGTGTATCTTAATTACCGTAGTCGGCGTTCAAATTTGTTCTTAAAAAGCACCACAAATAGCTGTGTGGAAATTACCCCAAACCACGGGTAATTTTTAGGCAGGTTTTTATTAGTATTTTTTTTTATTATTAATGCTAATTATCTGATAATGCTTCGAAATTATCACCAAGGTAATAATATTACCAACTAAAAGTTAAAAGAAATAGTCATTGATTCCTGAGTAATTGCAAAAGTTTTGTTTTTGTCAAAATTACCCCAGGCTATGGAGATTTGAAATTTTGCATACTTATAGCTGAACACCTCACATGAAACGACAAATCATAAAATTTTGAAAAAGGCTTATATTTGCGCCTCCTGTCTCTAACTTGTGTATTTTAAGCAGTTTTTCTAACTCAGTTCCTAATTAATTTGGAGACTTCTATTTTTGCATACTTATTGCTTAACAACACTTGCAATCGCACGAAAAATCATAAAAAATTCAAAAAGTTTTGTATTATGTACGCCTCCGGACTCTAACTTGTGTATTTTAAGCATTTTTTTTTCTAAATCCTTAATTAAGTTGGAGACTTAAAATTTTCCATACTTTTACCTGAACACTTGTGATCATATGAAAAAAAAAAAAAATCAAAAAGTCATATTTGCTACCAAGTCTCTAACTTGTGTATTTTAAGCACTTTCTTTAACTCAATCCCTAATTAAGATGGAGACTTGAAATTTTGCATACTTGTAGCTGAACACTTGCGACCACACGACAAATCATAAAAAAATCAAAAAGTCTTATATTACTTACTTACCTCTCCGGGCTCTAACTTGTGTATTTTAAGCATTTTTTTCTAACTGTTCTGTTTTTTCCTAATTAAGTTGGAGACGTGAAATTTTGCATACTTATAGCAGAACATTTGCGAACGAACGCCAAATCCTAAAATTTTTAAAGAATCTTATATTTAGCCGTCTGGGCTCTAACATGTATATTTTAAAAAAAATTTTTCTAACTGGGACACCCTAATCAAGTTGAAGACTAGAAATTTTGCATACTTATAGCTGAACACTTGCGATCACACGAAAAATCATAAAAAGTCAAAAAGTCTTATATTTACCCCCCCCCCCCACCGTCTCTAATATGTGTATGTTAAGCATTTTGTTTTCTAACTGAGCCCCTAATTAAGCTGGAGACTTGGAATTTTGCATATTTATAGTAGAACACTTGCGATCACACGAAAAATCATAAAATTTTCAAAAAGCCTTATATTATTTAATCCTCCGGGCTCTATCTTGTATATTTTAAGCAATTTTCCTAACTTCCCCCCCTTTCACCTGAGGGGCACTTTTCTAAATTATACCAACACCCCTCACGTGATATATCGTTGCACAGCCCTTTGGCCACTCTTTCGTTTATGCACCATAGCCTTACATATTTTAGTTCCACTTTTTACCGCCAGGGGCGCCTACCAATTTCAAGTGCTAAGGTTCCATTTCCACGACTAATATATCTACGGATAGGTTGTAAAACGGAGTTTCGTTCGGATAGAAGTTTGTTTAAAATAGAGTGCGCCCCCTGGTTGCGAAATGTGGAAAAAGAGATTTTGAAAAGGGATAAAGTGTTTTAAAAAAGAATATTTAATGAAACCCTCTGTGCGGTCTGTGATCACCCTTACCTACTTGTTTATTATTATTAAATTATATAAAAAATTAAATTTAACAAAAATGAAAATAAATATTTCCTCAAAATATAAAAACAAAATTGATCTTTTTTTGAAAGAAATTGCTTTGTATTATTGATAAATATCTACACTTATGTTTATTTTTGCTTTTTTTCAAAATTTATAAAGCTTTATTGAGTAACATTGAAAGATATTCTATAACAGACTGTTCCTGAGTTATAAGTTTACATCACAAAAAAAGGTATATCTCCATCTTTAAAACCTATTTTTGTATTCAAAATGCTAGAAAATTTCCTTGATATCTTGAACTATGTTTGAGGTCATTTATTTGATGACAATTTTTAGACTATATAAAATAGCGGACTAAATGGAGTTAAAGCTATTTCTATAAATAACTATTGTATTGTATTTCTTTCCTACAAGCACTTCGTTGTAATATAAGCGTCAAGTATAATAAATTTATTTTTATGTAATGAGAAATGCTAAAGAAATTCATTTATTTTATAACAGTTTTAATTTAGACTAGTTTTTTGAAGCAAATATATTATGTGAACAATTTTTTTTTTCTTCAGGTTATAGATGAAGTAAGTATTGGAATTGTGGAAACTTTTGACAATTTTTTTACTTACATCTTTATTCATAAGAAGAAAGCAATTCAAATCGTAAAAAAATTCAAAATTCATTTTTGATCGATTTTCTGAATAAAATTTGACTATTTTTTTAAAAAAAGGACAGTCAGGCGGTATATCGTTATGCATGTTCATGCGCGCTACAATTCTTTTGGCCGGTCTATCTCAGGAACTGATGCACCAAATATTACATACTAGCAAACCCCGCGGCTTTGCTCGTGTAATAGTTGAAATATGCCAAGTGATATTTGCATGAATATTTTTTATTAGAAGAACACTTTTTAAAATAATTCAAAAATTACAAATTAAGCCACAGTTTAACTAAACTTCATTATAAAAGTTCAATAGACAGAAATGAGATTTTAATTAATAAGAAAAACGAAAACTAATTCCAAGTAATTGATAATTTAGAAAGAATTTTGAGACTATTATGCTCATTTCATACGCTCAATTCAGTATTCATTTTAAGTTTTGAATTTTTTAGAAACCATCTTAACAAATTTACATCTTAAAATTAACCATCATGTCAAATTACAAGGTTCTTGTATAACAGTCTACCACCTTTCTGGTGTTAGTGACGACAACATAAAATGCCAAAACAGAGATGAAATAGAATGTCTCGAAAAATGTTGAAATAGAGACTGTCACCATGAATTTGCGTAAATTAACCTTGAAATCGGTTGGTATTTCCCAATATTTTATAGAAAACGAAATTTAGATGTTTTTAAAGGCATTCTTGTTGTTCCTGTCAACCACGTGGTTGTGACACCGGCATAAAATATAGACCGTATAGGATCAGGGACTATCAACCTTGATTCGCAAACAATAAGTTCTGTAATCGGTTTATTATTTGCTGAGATTCCACAGAAATCGTAATTTAGGACACTTTTAGAATTCTTTTTGCTCCTTCCCTATGCTTCACCTATTTTTAATTTCGAAATTATTTTCAACTCTTCCCAGAGGACATTTACAATTTATAAGTAACTAATGTGCTATATTTAAAGTTTCTAGCCTCTTCAGTACCGCAGAAATCGCAATTTAGATAGTTTTTTGCTCTTGCAGCCCTCTAGGGTTTATGGCAATGACATAAATTATAGCTTATGTTTGAGCAGGTTCTATCACCGTCAATTTGCAACCATTATGTTTGAAATCGGTTTCGTATTTCATACGATGGCATAAAAATCGTAATTTAAAACGCTTATGGAACGCTTTTCGCTCACTTCATCCTTTTAAATTTGGAATTTTCTTTCGAAAATTCTTAAAAAGCATTTGCATCTTTGACGTAATTACCATTCCAAATTTAAAATGTTAGACCCCCCTCAGTAACACAAAAATCAATTTAGAACATTTTTTGCTCTTGTAAACCCCAGGTGGTAGTGACAACAACATAAATAGACAAATGTTGGAGCGGGGACTGTCACCATCAATTTGAAACCCTTACTTCTGAAATCGGTTTATATTTCCTAAGATTGCGTATAAATCGCTATTTAGGAAGTTTTTAGAACGCCTTTCGTTCATTTTGACACCTTATAAATTTCATCTCATAAGTAATAACATCTCATAAGAAATTACCATACCAAATATCAAGTTGTTAGCCCCTTCAGTATCGCAAACATCACAATTTAGAACGTTTTCTAAAATGCAACCGTAAGGCGGTAGTGATGTCGACATAAAATAGATCCTATATTGGAGCAAGGGCTATCATCATCAATTTCCGACCAATACTTTTGAAATCGGTTGGGTACTTTCTGAGATTCCGTAGAAATCGCCATTTAGAACGTTTTCCGCCCATTTTCACCCCTTTTAAATTTAGAAGATTTTGGGAAATGTTCTTAGAGATTATTTATATCTTATAAGTAACTACCATGCCTAATTTCGAGTTGCTAGGTCCTGCAGTATTACAAAAAAGGCAATTTAGAACGTTTTTTGCTCCTGCACCCTTTTTGGGGTAGTGGCACCGACATGAAATACAGCCTATGTTGGAGCGAGGGATGTCACCATCGATTTCACACCATTATATTTTTAATCGATTCGGTACTTCCTGAGATGGCGTAGAAATCACAATTTAGAATGTTTTTTAGAACGCTTTTCGCGCATTTTCACCCCTTTTAGATTTCGAACTTTTTTAAATGTTCTCAGAGATCATTTATATCTTATATGTAACTACCATTTCAAATTTCATGTTTCTAGGCCCTTCAGTAACACAAACATCGCATTTTTAGAACTTTTTTTGCTTCTGCACCCTTTTTGTGGTAGTGGCACCGACATAAAATATAGCCTATCATGGATCAAGGGTTGTCACCATCATTTTTACACCATTATTTTAAAAATCTGTTAGGTATTTACTGAAATTATGTAGAAACCACAATTTTGAACGTTTCTTAGAAATCTTTTTGTGCATTTTCACCCCTTTTTATTTTCGATTTTTTTAAGAAATGTCCTTAGAGATCATTAGTATTTTATAAGTAACTACCATTCCAAATTTCATGTTTCTAGGACCTTCAGTAACACAAAAATCGCACTTTTAGAACGTTTTTTGCTCCTCCACCCTCCCCCCTTTTGACCAGTGACACGTAATAAGATTAGCCTAATGTTCTAAGTTGGACTAACACCATCATTTTGATACTATGACTTTTGGAATATGTTCGATAGTTCCATAGCTTACCTCCTACAAATAAACAAACTTTACTTTTTTTTTAATAGTGCTAGCAAACCCCGCGGCTTTGCTCGCGTAATAGTTGAAATAAGCCAGGTGGTATTGCATGACTATTTTTTATTAGATTGAGTTGAGTTGATTGTTGACGGCCAATTATCTACACGAGGGATATAGGCCCTAGGGGGAGTGCCTTCCGTGGAGGCCTTTCTAAGGGAACCTAATACGTATTAACGCATGGAAATCCACGGTTCGGAGAAAACCACGAAAACTCCGAACGATTAGGCCGACGGGCGCGATTGGGTTCGAACCCAGCACCTGCCGTCTACCAGTTTCGAGAGCAGAACCTCTCAGCCACTGGTGGGGCATTTTTTATTAGAAGAACACTTTTCGGAATAATTCAAAAATTACAAATTAAGCCACAGTTTGACTAAACTTCATTATAAAAATGCAATAGACAGAAAGGAGATTTTCATTAATAAGAAGTACTAAAACTAATTCCATATAAATGATAATTTAGAAAGTATTTTGAGAATTTTATGCTCATTTCATACGCGCATTTCAGTATTCATTTGAAGTTTTGAATTTAGAAACCATCTTAACACATTTATATCTTGAAATTAACCATCATGTCAAATTCCAAGCTTCTTGTCTAACAGTCTACTATCTTTCTGGTGTTAGTGGCACCAACATAAAATGCCGAAACAGAGTTGAAATAGAATGTCTCGAAAAATGTTGAAACAGACTGTCACCATTAATTTGCCAACATTAACCTTGAAATCGGTTGGTATTTCCTAATATTATATAAAAAACGGAATTTAGATGTTTTTAAAGGCATTCTTGTTGTTCCAGTCAACCACGTGGTTGTGACACCGGCATAAAATATAGACCGTATAGGATCAGGGACTATCACCCTTGATTCGCAAACAATAAGTTCTATAATCGGTTTATTATTTCCTGAGATTCCATAGAAATCGTAATTTAGGACACTTTTAGAATGCTTTTCGCTCCTTACCTTCGCTTCACCCCTTTTTAATTTCGAATTTATTTTCGACAGTTCTTAGAGAACATTTATATTTTATAAGAAACTACCTATAGAAACGTTCTATATTTAAAATTTCTAGCCTCTTCAGTACAGAAGAAATCGCAATTTAGAAAGCTTTTTGCTCCTGCAACCATCTAGGGGTTGTGCCACGGACATAAATCATAGCTTATGTTTGAGCAGGTTCTATCATCTTCAATTTGCAACCATTATGTTTGAAATCGGTTTCGTATTTCATACGATTGCATAAAAATCGTAATTTAGAACGCTTATAAAAGGCTTTTCGCTCACTTCATCCTTTTAAATTTAGAATTTTTCTTTCGACAATTCTCAGAAAGCATTTGCATCTTTGAAGTAATTACCATTTCAAATTTAAAATTTTAGACCCCCTCTTTAACACAAAAAACGCAATTTAGAACATTTTGTGCTCCTGTAACCCCCAGGTGGTAGTTAACATCAACGTAAAATATAGGCTATGTTGGAGCGGGGACTGTCGCCATAAATTTGAAAAAAAAATTACTTCTGAAATCGGTTTATATTTCCTGAGATTGCGTAGAAAACGCTATTTAGAGCGTTTTTAGAACGCTTTTCGTTTATTTTCACCCCATTTAAATTTCAAACTTTTAAGGAACTCTTCTCAGAGAACATTTACATCTCATAAGTAATTACCATGCCAAATTTCAAGTTGTTAGCCCCTTCAGTATCACAAAAATCACAATTTAGAACATATTTAAAATGCAACCGCAAGGTAGTAGTGACACCGACATGAAGTAGATCCTATATTCGAGCAAGGGCTGTCATCATCAATTTCCAACCGTTACTTTTGAAATCGTTTGGGTACTTTCTGTGATTGCGTAGAAATTGCCATTTAGAACGTTTTTTAGAACACTTTTCGCGCATTTTCACCTCTATTAATTTTCGAATTTTTTAAGAAATGTTCTTAGAGATCTTTTATATCTTATAAGTAACTACCTTTCCAAATTTCATGTTTTTAAGCCTTTCAGTAACACAAAAATCTCATTTTCGAGCTTTTTTTGCTCCTGCACCCCCTTTGGGGGTAATGGCACCGACATAAACTGTAGCCTATGATAGAGCAAGAGTTGTCACCATCATTTTGACACCATTATTTTTTTAATCGGTTTGGTACTTCTTGAGATTGCGTAAAAATCGCCATTTAGAACGTTTTTTAGAACGCTTTTCGCGCATTTTCACTCTTTTTAAATTTCGATTTTTTTAGGAAATGTTCTTAGAGATCATTTATGTCTAATAAGTAACTACCATGCCATGTATCTGGACCCTTCAGTGACACAAAAATCGAAATTTCGAACGTATTTTTGCTCCTGCACCCCATTTAGGGGTAGTGGCACCGTCATAAAATGTAACCTATGATGAAGCAAGGGTTGTCACCATCATTTTGACACCATTATTTTTTAATCAGTTTGGTTCTTCTTGAGATTGCGTAAAAATCGCCATTTAGAACGTTTTTTGTGCATTTTCACCCCTTTTTAATTTCGATTTTTTTAAGAAATGTCTTTAGAGATCATTAGTATTTTATAAGTAACAACCATTCCAAATTTCATGTTTCTAGGCCCTTCCGTAACACAAAATCGCTCTTTTAGAACGTTGTTTGCTCCTCCCCCTCCCCCCTTTTGACCAGTGACACGTACATAAGATACAGCCTATGTTCTAAGTATGACTAACACCATCATTTTAATACCATGACTTTTGGAATCGGTTCAATAGTTCCATAGCTTACCTCCTACAAATAAACAAACTTTACTTATATATAATAGTACTTGTAAACCCCGCGGCTTTGCTCGCGTAATAGTTGAAATAAGCCAAGTGGTATTGCATGACTAGTTTTTATTAGAAGAACACTTTTTGGAATAATTCAAAAATTACAAATTAAGTCACAGTTTGACTAAAATTCATTATAAAAGTGCAATAGACAGAAATGAGATTTTAATTAATAAGAAGAACTAAAACTAATTATATATAAATGATAATTTAGAAAGTATTTTGAGACTTTTATGCTCATTTCATACGCGCATTTCAGTATTCATTTGAAGTTTTGAATTTAGAAACCATCTTAACACATTTATATCTTGAAATTAACCATCATGTCAAATTCCAAGCTTCTTGTCTAACAGTCTACTATCTTTCTCGTGTTAGTGGCACCAACATAAAATGCCGAAACAGAGTGTATGAATAGAAAAATATGAAGTATGAAAATAGAATGTCTCGAAAAATGATGAAACAGACTGTCACCATTAATTTGCCAACATTAGCCTTGAAATCGGTTGGTATTTCCTAATATTATATAAAAAAACGGAATTTAGATGTTTTTACAGGCTTTCTTTTTGTTCCTGCCAACCAGGTGGTAGTGACACCGGCATAAAATATAGCCCGTTTAGGATCAGGGACGATCACTCTTGATTCGCAACCAATAATTTCTGTAATAGGTCTATTATTTCCTGAGATTCCATAGAAATCGTAATTTAGGACACTTTTAGAATGCTTTTCGCTCCTTCCCTTCGCTTCACCCCTTTTTAATTTCGAATTTATTTTCGACTGTTCTTAGAGGACATTTATATTTTATAAGAAACTACCGTTCTATATTTAAAGTTTCTAGCCTCTTCAGTACCGCAGAAATCGCAATTTAGAAAGCTTTTTGCTACTGCAACCATCTAGGGGTTGTGGCACGGACATAAATCATAGCTTATGCTTGAGCAGGTTCTATCCCCATCAATTTGCAACCATTATGTTTGAAATCGGTTTCGTATTTCATACGATTGCATAAAAATCGTAATTTAAAACGCTTATAAAGTGCTTTTCGCTCACTTCATCCTTTTAAATTTAGAATTTTCTTTCGACAACTCTTAGAAAGCATTTGCATCTTTGAAGTAATTACCATTCCAAATTTAAAATTTTAGACCCCCTCTTTAACACAAAAACGCAATTTAGAACATTTTTTGCTCCTGTAACCCCCAGGTGGTAGTGAACATCAACGTAAAATATAGGCTATGTTGGAGCGGGGACTGTCACCATAAATTTGAAAAAAATTACTTCTGAAATCGGTTTATATTTCCTGAGATTGCGTAGAAATCGCTATTTAGAGCGTTTTTAGAACACTTTTCTTTTATTTTTACCCCATTTAAATTTCAAACTTTTAAGGAACTCTTCTCAGAGAGCATTTACATCTCATAAGTAATTACCATGCCAAATTTAAAGTTATTAGCCCCTTCAGTATCACAAAAATCACAATTTAGAACATTTTTTAAAATGCAACCGCAAGGTGGTAGTGACACCGACATGAAGTAGATCCTATATTCGAGCAAATGCTGTCATCATCAATTTCCAACCATTACTTTTGAAATCGGATGGGTACTTTCTGAGATTGCGTAGAAATCGCCATTTAGAACGTTTTTTAGAACTCTTTTCGCGCATTTTCACCTCTATTAAATTTCGAATTTTTTAAGAAAAGTTCTTAGAGATCTTTTATATCTTATAAGTAACTACCTTTCCAAATTTCATGTTTCTAGGCCTTTCAGTAACACAAAAATCGCATTTTCGAGCTTTTTTTGCTCCTGCACCCCCTTTGGGGGTAATGATGGCACCAACATAAACTGTAGCCTATGTTGGAGCAAGAGTTGTCACCATCATTTTGACACCATTATTTTTTTAATCGGTTTGGTACTTCTTGAGATTGCGTAAAAATCACCATTTAGAACTCTTTTCGCGCATTTTCACTCTTTTTAAATTTCGATTTTTTTAGGAAATGTTCTTAGAGATCATTTATGTCTAATATGTAACTACCATGCGATGTATCTGGACCCTTCAGTAACACAAAAATCGAAATTTCGAACGTATTTTTGCTCCTGCAACCCATTTAGGGGTAGTGGCACCGACATAAAATGTAGCCTATGTTGAAGCAAGGGTTGTCACCATCATTTTGACACCATTATTTTTTTAATCAGTTTGGTACTTCTTGAGATTGCGTAAAAATCGCCATTTAGAACGTTTTTTAGAACGTGTTTTTGTTCATTTTCACCCCTTTTTAATTTCGATTTTTTTAAGAAATGACTTTAGAGATCATTAGTATTTTATAAGTTACAACCATTCCAAATTTCATGTTTCTAGACCCTTCAGTAACATAAAAATCGCATTTTTTAGAACGTTTTTTGCTCCTGCATCCCCTTTTGGCCAGTGGCACGGACTTAAGATGTAGCCTATGTTCTAAGTTGGACTAATACTGTCATTTTTATACCATTACTTTTGGAATCGGTTCGGTATTTCCAGAGCTTACCTCCTACAAATAAACAATTTTTACCTCTTTATAATATTAGTATAGAAGATTAGTAAGTATTCGTATTATTATTATTAATATAATAGTATAGTATGAGTATATTAGCATTAGTATTAGTATAGATAGATATAATTTTTTTTTCAATATTGAGGATAATTAAATTTTCTTTTTTATCATTAAACTGGGGCGTCGATATCCCATGTTTTTGGAAAATTCCTAATCGGTCCACAATCAATGTTTATGAACGTGCAATCGATCCATTATCTTTTATCCTAAAATTGTAACTTGTTTCTAATTCCATACTCTTGTCAATTGTAGACATTGTTTTTATTTGTGCAGAGAGCTTACCGCGCAGAGAAGTTGTTATTCCTTATTAATAATGAGGAATAGTCTAAAGAAATTATCTGAGAGGGGGGTTTTATTTTTCATTTCATATTTAGAAAGAAGTCGGAAGACCGTAACTATTTTTCTATATTTTAATTAAAGTAGTTCTTTAGCAGACATGAATTCCCCGAAAAATAGATATAATGTAGAATATAATCTTTCATAATTAATGTTTATTCAGCTTGTGTAATCTTCGCACATTCACACTGGATATTTGCAAATCACAAATATTCTTCGTTATCTGTTTTTACGATATGATAAATGGTTTTATTCACAAATAATTATGCTGATGCATTTCAAGAAAATAATTTCCAGATTCGTAAATTACATGCAATTTCGCTTACTATAATATGTGTCTTTGATAAATGAAATGAAATAATATAAATGTTTTAAAGACTATGAAATAATGTATCTTTAAAGAATTAAAAATAAAACGTCATCACTTTTTTATGAGAATTTTGTTTTGAAAAACTAAAATTATTTGAAATGCTATACTTACGTGCAACATGATAAATGTACTTCCATGCAATGATCGAATTGAAAAAATTCTGTACGATATATCTTTTTTCTAGTTTTAAGGTAACAATACAGAAAAAGTTTTCGTCTTTGAAAGTATTGTACACAAAATGCTAAGCAATTTCCTTGAAATCTTAGTCTATTTTCGAAGCCATTCATTTGAACACTATTGCTGGGTAATGTATAAAAGAGGAAATAGAATGAAGTTAGAACGATTTTTATCAAAATCTTTCCATCGTCTTATGTTTCTAATATTTCTTTTCTTTAATACAGGTTTTGAATATGATAATTTCATCATTATTTAATGTGATTAACAAAATGAATGTGTGCAATATTTCAATTTATTCATTTTAATTATTTTAATTTGTAAAAACTATAACAAGAATGTTCTTTTTTGCTTTCGGATCACATTTGACAACCACATTAAGGCCGCAACAAGATAATTAAAACATACTCAGATTTCAAGTTTAAAACATTGTTTATTGAAACTGAAATAGGAAAGTGCTGAAGCTCCTAAAATTTGTCTATGCTGTTCTGAGCTAGATTCGCTCTGATGGTCAATTCAACACTCAAAATATAAAATTGCAAAATTACTAAATCTAAAGCTTACTTAAATACGGATCTCTAGTTTCTCAAACTATAAACAAGAATTCTTCGATGTCAAACACTGCTGTCGCTGAAAACCAATTATAAGTTCACAAATGCAAAACTATGTGTAGTGTCACTAAATACTTGCAAATCCGTGGTTGCCTCAGAACTTTACTGAACTATAGAAAATAGTTTTGTTACACAAAATGGCAGATTCTCTCGCCTAACACAAGATAGTATAATTATATGCGTTGCTAAAGTTTCTGGGTATAAAATTATGTGTTGTGTTTTGTTGTATTGAGTGGGGATATTGAGAAAAGCGTCGTGCTGTATTCAAATTATTGCTGGAAAATCTGTGATTCTGTAATTTTTTTTTTCGAATCGTGACCATTGAAGCCTGTATTTCTTGGTGTAAATAATCTGTTAGATGAATTTTTAGCATTGTAAAAATTGCTTTGTTTGCCATGATTTTATTTCTCGCTTGTATGGCAAAATAGTTCTTTTTTATTCTCCCGATTCTGATGTTGTGTTTCGCTTATTCGCAAAGAATTAACTTGCTCTTTAATTTCCTGCATTTGCTCATTATGTTTTGTGGAGTGTTGTAGGATAGCATCATATAATGAAATATTATTTGGTGTTCCACATTATTTAGTTCGAGGGATTTCTTGTTATTGCGATTTCTGTTTTTTTTTTTTGCCAGTCACTGCATTTCCAAAATTGTCGGGTTGGAATTTTTGCAGTTCAAAGGAAATGTCTGGTCTGAGTCCCTCAATAAATTTTGGCAATTTGATAGTGTCCAAAAATTCTATGGCACCTTCTTTTTCCGAATGTTCGGAACCTGCGAGGTATTCTTGCACTGCAAAGTTAAATTATTTTGTTGAGTCCGCGACAGATTGTGTTGGTAAGTGTTTAACCTGAATGAACGGATCTTGAGCTTGAGCGAATGATTTGTCAGTTTTAAATTGTTGCCGACATTTTTCGGTAACGTTGGCATAGTTATTTTCGTCCCCCGAGGTTGGGCGTGTTAATTAACGTATCTTTGACAACACCTGATAGTTTTGCTTTGAAAAAGATAAGTTTTAACTCATTGGAAATTTTTGTAGCATTGGCGACTTCATTAAATTGTGATAGAAAATAGTTCATATCGTGATCGGGTTTACCTTCCTAATTTTGTAGGTCATTTAAAAGTGAGTCAACGCTAATAGAGATCGTGCTTGTAATATCTGGCTTTTTGTTGCGGTAAATGTATAGGAGGGGGGTCTAGTTGACGCATCTTATGTTTTGTCACGGGTAGTTAAATATTGGATAACATCATGTTTATGTTAAAAAGCAGAAAAACCAAAGTTTAAAATGCACAAATAATATATGAAAAGCAGCAAACAGCTGTTTCGAATCTACTAGCGAGATTCTTCTTCAGTGCAAAAGGAACAGCGTGCTAGAAAAAGCAAAGCTGAGCTGGTCTCAGCTTTGCTTTTTCTAGCACGCTGTTCCTTTTGCACTGAAGAAGAATCTCGCTAGTAGATTCGAAACAGCTGTTTGCTGCTTTTCATATATTATTTGTGCATTTTAAACGTTGGTTTTTCTGCTTTTTAATATTGTTGCACAAAGGCTTTATTTGCTATTTTTATCATGTTTATGATCAATAAAACATAATATATTGTAACATACTATAAATACAGTAATAATGCAAAATCTTATTATTTTATACATGTATAAAATTTTGCATGAAAGAAAGAAATGTACATTAAATATATTATTTTCTGAGCCGTTGTGAAATCTCTGTGTTCCTTAAGTAAATTTAATTAGGCTGTGCTGTGTGCTTTCCCTGCAGGAAAAAAAAAATAATAATAATAATATTATTATTATTATTTGATTTATAAAGTAAATTATATGCTGAAGAAATAATAGTATGAAGAAAAGAAAGAAATAAATTTATAGAAATATATATACGCTTCCAGTAGAGTTCAATCTCCCGAATCAGAGGCACCAGTAAATTAAGTAAATGTTGCAGCAAAAAGAAAGGGGAACCAACATTCAATAAATAAAAGTAAGAAGGGTTAGTACAGGAAAGGAAACTTATCTTAACGGTACGCGTTTAAAATAAAATTTTATATACTTTTAGAAACACACTTTCAGAAATACCTTTTCAACCTTTAGGGCTTAATGACTTACCAGAAAGTCACAAAATTTCATGAAACTGAATCAGTAGGATCGTGGATTTCCGATCTTAATTAGGTTAAAAGCACCACTGTGAACCGTCTCTTTCTATTAAACGGAGAAAATCTTTCATTAGATCTGAATGAACGAATTATGTAAATATCTAAGTCTATTTATGATGACATTATAGCTGAAAAACAACAACAACATAATGGTGGTGATGATGGAACCAATATTTTCACTGTCATTTTACGGTATTCTTTCTGAAGCTCTAGAAACATTGAAACCAAATTATCACCAAACTTCGCTAGTAACATGACATATCTTAGCAATAATGCATTTTAAAGAAAAAGAACGCTCTATAAGCATAGCCTGAGAGAAGCAATACGGGTTATGATGGTTTTAAATGAACGACTAAATTACAAATTTAGTATGTAAGTAAAATTAATATTTATTCTACCTAAAATAAAATTGTATTTTAAAATATTTCTATATTAAAAGTGAAATAAAAATGCATCTTAAACTCCTAAATATTTTGTAAAGCGTAAAATAGGAATCTAGAGCTTAGTGTATAGCCTAAATTCTTTAACTTATAAAATATTTTTAAGCATATGATATTTTATTTTTTCTTTTATCTCTCTTGATTTATAAAGCACATGGAGGCCTTTCAGTTACGCGAGATTTTTAAAAGTTCCCTAGAAATGCATATAAGTGTAATTTAAATGTAATCTTTTGTATTTTTTATCTAAAACATTAACTTGTGATTATAAAATGTAATAAAATTTTACTATGAAATTATCTCATTTTCTCATATTAATATCCCATTTTTTTTATTTACATTAATTTACTCAAATCCAAAAGAGCTACTTTTTTAAGCATTTTTTAATTGATTTTTGTTCAGAAACGCATTCGGAAAGGCAGGTGTTCTTATTCAAAATCAATGCAATGGGAAGACGTTTTCCATTTTCTGGTAAAGACAGAAGAACTTTCAGAAAATGCGTTCAAAGTTGGCATTTCCGGAACAAATTTCCGGAGGAGACATAAAAAACTAAAAGTCACGTGACCACAACTGCTTTTAACGCGATAAGTACAGTAAAACCTCTCTAAATCGGCCACGTTTCGTTCCAATAAAAATTCGTCGCTCCGAGAGCTGGTCTCTTAATGGAGGTCATGTTTAAATCTAGATTTTAATTTTTAGAAAAAGGTAACAATTAATGTTACTAAAATTTATTTCTCACATTAGTATAAAATATGAAAATTTAAGTATCAAAACAAAAGTTAATTACATAAGTTAATTAGTGTAGAGTTCAAAAAATGAATACGTTGACGTTTGCTTTAATTTTACGGTTTTATCTTCCATAACTTTTATTTTCAAGTCCTTTCGAAGTTCAGTAAATAAATGTAATTTTTTTGGACGGGAACAAATAATAACGATTTCATTAATGTATCTATTTCTTTGAGAGTTTCCTGACAGAATAGGGCAGGGGAGTTTATTGGCCGTCATCGTTACTTTGCCATCAATGTTAAAATCATTGCCTAAAAAGACACAAAGGGGTTTAACCACTTAAAAGTTACCGGAATAAATAAAAATTCTAAACTTAGTTTAGAAGTTTGATGAATAATGCACTCTCCGAATTATTATTCTAATAAAACCTTCTTCAAGAGACCAGGAAAAACGGAATTTGTTTCATTTTCTTCGAAAAAATTGGTCGCTCAAGGAGGGAGTTCAATTGAGGTGGTCTCCAAATAGAGGTAAAATTACAATTGAGCCTAAGGGAATAAATTTTGTTCCACGAAAAATGGTCGTTCAGGGAGGTAGTCGCAGAGGGAGGTTTCACTGTAATTTATTTATCAAAAAGTTGGTAAAACTTCCAAGAATTTAGAATTTCGCTTCCAAAGTCAGACCTGGCAATGTTATGCATTTACTTTTTAAAATGAATCAGAAAATTTATCATTGTTGATATTTCATAACCAACTTCATGAAAAGTAAGTATCTAATAAAGTGAAAAAGAAATTATTTTTTGTATGAGAACAGATTAACATTTTAATAAATATTAAAAATAAATTTCATTTTCCTCGGTTTTTTAATTTATATTTTTAAAAAAAATTCCATTTGGATTCAAGTAGTTATTAATTCTAAAAAGCAGAAAAAATATCAATAAAAGAGAATAAAGATATTTGAAAATTAATTAAATTCATAATGCTAAAAATATTTACATCGAAATAATGTATTTTTATAGGGAGAATTATGTATATGATTTTAAACGAATTATTTTTCTTTCATGAGGAATAGCAAAAAAATTTTATAGGAAATTTATGAAAAGGGTAATAATTTATTTTTAATTACGGTAAAATATTATTAAAAAGAAACTCAAAGGTAAAAATCATAAAACATATTTTATTATAAATTTGGCATTTACTTTTTATTTTCATTTTAAATTAAATGTTATTATATTCATTAGTAACTAATTTCATACAATCTTATTTTTTCGAACTATGGAACGCAGTGATTAAAAAAAAAGAAATAAGAGATATTTTATATGTTAAAAAGTAATAATAGAGATTATTGATTACAGCAGAATTAACGTGAGAAACCGTTTACAATTCAGGTTAAACTTATGATATACACTTAATATCTTAGTGTGGCTTTTGGGATGACATAAAATTGATATTCCGGTATTAATAAAAGTCTATGCGTAAGAAAACAACAGAATTATTTGATAAAACAATCAATAAAATGTGTTATCTTATAGACAAAAAAGAAGTAATAATTTTGTTCATTATTGTTGTATCAATACAGTATGTCTTTTTTCAAATAATATAACAGATTTAACAATGATTGTTGAATGGGTATGAAACGAATATCGTGTTACACATTGCATTTATGGTAAAAACACTCATCCACACATCTGATATAAGCTTTGGAATAAATAAATTAACATTACTTCAAAGAAATAAGAATTAAAATTACTTTGAAGAAGGCCAGAGTTAAAATGACAAAAAAGTAATATTATTTAAAGTATATTAATGATGAACCGAATCATACATTTCAATGAAAGCATTTCACTGTAAATCCTCATCAAGCAATCTTTTAATAATAAAAAAAAAAATCTGCTTGAATGTTCCTGGGGAATAATGAGCAATTGGGTCCCCCATTATTACTAAAAAACTGTAAAAAAGACAAACATTCTTTAAGATTAAAAAATATAGTACAGTAGAACCTCGATTATCCGAAGTAATTGGGACCGACCCTCTATCGGAAAATCGAAATTTTCGGATAATCGAGAATGCTTCCACTTTAAGATTAAGTAGAAATATATGCAGTATTTCTTATTATGGTAACAAGTGCTTAATAAAAATAAACCAATAGCAAAATAGAAACAATAATAAATTACCTGAATTTGAATTTTAAAATTAAGTACCTTTTACATATATCACAAGGGTTTGAAAAAAATGTTTTGTTTTTCGCAATTTCGATTGTCTTTGCTTTGAAGCCCTATCGCAGAATTTTTAAATATTATTAGTTCATCAGTATTACAGTCTTTCTGCTGCTCCAGCCATGCCCAACGTTTTGCAAAACATTCAAAAGCTTCAGAATTGGTAATGTGTTCGTTTTCTTCGTTCCACTGCGCAGATTGAGAGAGCTCAAGTTAAATTCAAAGAAACTCTAAGGAAGGGATCGAAAATATTTATATATACTCGTAGTTCGAAAAGGACCGTTTGCACACAAGGAATATGATAGTTAAAAAAAAAAAAAAAAAAGAAAAGCTTTCAAAATGTATTTTGCACACAAGGAATGTAATACTAAAAAAAAAATGTTTTAAAAATAGATTTCGGTTAACCGAGAGTTTCGGATAAAAGAGGTTCTACTGTATATTCATGAACGAAAATATAACAAAAAACTTCTCCTAAGATCCCCATGATTTTTAAAAATCTTCTTCATATTTAGAAAACTCAGAAACTGAGTATCTATTGTGGTGTTAAAGTTTATTTAATGATTTTAATATTCTATTGCTGCCACCAACTTTCGAAAACGTTTTCGAATAGTTTTTATAGTGTATTAATCAGTTTTTTCAAACCGAAATAACCCATATTGAGTGTGGGACAGCTTTTACTTCTGTTTTAACCCTTAAATGCCTGATTTTTCAAAAATCATTTTAATAATGTTTTTCGGATTTCATTTTTTAAATAAATCATGGGAAAAACAGTTTAAAAAATCATATTTTGTTTTAAGTAGGGTTTACGGCTAAAAAACTGTTTGTTACAAATCGGCAATACTGGTCTTTAATTGAAAAAATAATTTTCCTCCATAAAATTGTATAATATTAAACACACAAGACAGGGTTCGTACGGGTACCGTTATTTTCAAGGACTGATATCAGAATTTTTTTTTTATAGAAAAATAAATCTACTTTAAACGGCAGAAATTTCGTCTTATTTCAGGAGAGATTTTCCATATGAAAATACTGGTACCGAAGAATTTCTTACTCGTGAAATTCAAGCACCCGAACGAACCTTGACAAGAATTTTAGGAACTATCATAAGAAATAAATTTTACTTGATCACTGCAGAACAAAATAGGGTATTTCGCAAGCTTCCAAATAAAACAAAAAGAATATGTAGAAACAGTTCAAAAAATAAATCTATCTTTATTCTTAAACAGCAAAAGTGTCTCCATCTTCATATTGAAAATCTATTTAATAATATTTTCAGACTGTATTTTATTGGCAACATTAGACATTATAGCTACAAAATTATTCTAATAGTATTTTTGAAGCCTAAATTAGGTATATTGCCGAAAAGCAACACCCGGCATTTAAGGGTAAACGTATTAGTGCTGTTTTAACAATGAATTTGTACAATAAAATATAAAAATAATATAAATAATATATATAAAATAATATTTATATATATATATATGTAATATAAATGAATAATTATGTCCTCCAATTAAAAAAGAAACTATGCTAATATGAAAAATTTGGGTTTTTCATATTTTTAGTGTATATTCTAATACATTATAAGTTAATTGTCAGAGCACAGCTCCGGCTTCCATGCAAAAATTACACTTATTGTTAACACGATAGCGTCCAAAATATTTGACGCATCGACACAAAAAATGAGCTAGACGTTGGTAGTGCCAAAATCTTGGCGCGTATTGAAAATCATAAATATTCGTCAACACTAACAGCCTGAAATGTCGGCTCAAAATTTTCCCATAGAGATAACATTGCGAGTTTAATTCTATATATTTGAAAGATAAGGCTTTCTTTTTTTAGTCATGTACCTTGAGCTTTTTTTTTTGCACCAATTTTAATAATTCTTTTTTTAATGAAAGCTGTTTCTTTGTAGATTTGCCCGCAATAGCTATTTTTTTTAAATATTCTCATTTTTATACTTAAATTTTAAAATTAAAAAAATTCTATGAATTTGTTTCAAAATGGTAGCAATTGGATTACTTCCATTGTTGTAAATAAAGGAACAATACTAAGGTTTAAAATTAATAATAAATATATTACAAATCATCAGACATACAAGTAAAATTACATAAATACATTTAATACAATTAAAAAGCAAACGTTTCAAGCTAAATTTTAGCCCCTCATCAGTGCAACAAAACATTCAAATGACAGAAAACTATATATCATGTTTACAGTTAAAAATTATGTTACTATATTAACTATTTTACTTGTATGTCTGATGATTTGTAATATATTTATTATTTTTAACTCGTATATCAGACGTTAAAAAATGATTATTTATTTTAATACTAAGGTTTGCTTATCTTTATTGATGCCATTTTCTCATAAAATTCAAAATAAATTTTCTTAAAAGTTGAACAGAAAATGACGTCATGCTTTAATAAAATACTCATGTTTTCCGCAAAAAGCTGTTATAATTCAATTCTTTTTCATTCATTGAGTTTGAGACGCTTGGTGAAATGCTTCAATGAGGGAAAATGACATCATATTTAAATGAAAAGGATTATTTTCTCTGAAAAAAGCAAATATTTTACTAAGAACGTCTCTAAAAGATATAAATTTCTGGAATTTTACTCGCCGATACAGAGATTAGAATCACAAGTCAAGAGTGCGTATGTTCACATACAAAGTCGTAGTTGACAAACTTGATTTCAAGTTTAGAAATATAGGTATTAATCACATATTGCGCATTGTAATATTTTTGAAATGGTGAATGTAAATATAAGAGATACGGATGCAAATTATGAGACGGTGAAAATAACATTAAGTTTAGATTTTATACGAAATATAATTCCATGATTGACTTAAGGTTAAATCCTTTTTTTTTTAATTTTCAATTGGCAATTTTAAACGGCACAGATGTCATATACGCCCCATATTGGCGCGATTTTTTTCTGACGCCAATGTCATATACACAACGGGTACTTAACTGGCGCCAAAGTGTCGTTATTTTGCTTGATATAGTAACCCGGATGTTATTGTTTGTGCTGTTGACGTTTTCCCCGAATTGGCGTGGGGAAAAAATCGCGCCAATATGGGGCATCTGTATACGACACAAAAAATGAGCTAGACGTTGGTAGTGCCAAAATCTTGGCGCGTATTGAAAATCATACCCCATATCTGCCAATATGGGGTATATGACATCTGTGCCTTTTAAACATAACAGACTCAATGGGTAATTTAAATAAAATTACATATCTTGATTAGGTATAATAAATAATTCAGTTTAATTTTTTAATATTTTGAACAGTCGAAGTGTATGGAATTAGTATTTTTGTATCACTAAGTTAAAAATAATATTTGTTTTAAGAGACTATGTAGTCACCTATGTATGAGTTCGTTTTTAAACAATTTCTTTCGTCGAAATTCGACGACATTCATCCCGTTGTTAATTAAAACATTAGCTCCATTTCTGTAAATTATGCATTTTAACCTCATACGGATCATTATTGAGTCGGATGTTGAAGTCGATGTTCATACATTCGTGACCTGAGATATAGATTGACCCCCCCCCCCCCATCCCTTTCAGAAGTTTTACATTCTACGTATGTAACAACCACTATTTTTTTCGAACTTTTCATTCTTTGTAAGCTTTCAAATTGATGCAATTCATTTTGAATTTTAAATTAAGTGAAACGAAAAAAAAAAAAAATCGAATACGGAAAATACGATTTTGGACATTAGTCGAATGGCTACGAGTGATACTCAAAGAAATCGAGAAAAATATAATGCCATGTATTTTTCTCGATTTACTTTACTTATATGTATGTATTCTTATGTATGTATATTTGTAGTCAGACGAATGTATTTTTCTATTGGGAAATTTTCGTAATCGGGTTTGTAGACATATTCATAATTTACTGAGCATTGTTTGATAAGCAAATTTAATAATTTGCAATTACTTGCAATTGTCCCAGTTACTGACGTTTACTCAATTTTTTTTAATTCATCGTAAGTGTATATATTTCAACTGAAATGCAAGTGAACATTCTGAAGTAAATGAGATAAGCATTTTTTTTTTTTTTTTTGTCAAGATGTACACTAGAAAACAGAAATATGTAGATTACAAAATAAAAAATTCCTGTACGGGTTGGAAAAGATAGCTTCCCTATTTCTTGGTTTTAAGATTTTAGCTAATTTTACTGGAGAACACGAGGTTAAAATGCGAAGAACCCGGTTAGAGAAGAATCATCAGTATTGAATTTCAATAGAAATTTCGCCAAATTAGTCAGATACAGCCAAATTCGCTTAATTTTTGACGACATATTTTTGGTCGCCAAATTTGGCAATATTTCGTCCAAATGTCGCGAAGCTTAGCTATACATGCGACTTTAATGTATATGACTATGATCGCTTATGCTTATGATCGGAGAAATGGATACAACAATGAAAGATAATTCGTGAGAAATCATGTTGACTAAAAGTCATAAATCAATCCCTGATTTTTTTTAATGTGCTGCCTAGATTTAGTGTACATTTTAAGAAATATATATTTTTTATATGTGCAACGTTATACACAGAAGTTTCGAAAATGACGGTTAAAAGAAAGTAATTCAAATGTATAGAGTTATTCAGCTTAATTCTAATGGAAAAGTCACATAAAAATAACTCAGATGCTTCCTAATATTTTCTTCATAATAACGATATAGCAACAACTCAGATGAATAAAGGTATCAAATTTGATAGAGGAGTATAGAAGACTATCTACGAGTGTGTGTTACATACGTGTTACAAATGTTTACCTGTTGTCATATTAAATAAGTGTGGGCTGTGCCAGACAAGCAAGTCTTTGATGGCGCATTGAAGTTTTCTGCCGATGGACCAAGTTCTCAAAGATCGGAGCTAAATTTAAAAAATCAAAATCTCTCAAATACATCCGGGGGTAATTCTTTATCTTTACCGTAGATTCTCGTATGCAATGGTTTCTCTTTACTTTTAACATTTCTGAATTATTCTAAAGAACAACAAATTATGCTGCCTTCAGTTATGCACTGAACAGCTTTTGTCTTTGCAAACAAAGGTTACAAATTTCCCTAAATCAACTTTTATTATTGGAAAAAAAGAACTGTAAAATGTACAAAAATTAAAGAAATTAGTAAAACAATCATAGAGCAGTTAGGGTCAGAAGCTATCATTCTTTTGGCACCAACAGGTACTGCTGCATTTAATGTCAAAGACAAGGTAACTCACTCAGTGCTTAAAGAACCTACGTGTTTGAAATAGTTCGCTAATTTAAAAAGTCAGCAATAAATCTACAGCTCAGAATGGATACAGTGTTATTTCTCATTATTGACGAATTTTCAATGATAGGATGTCGTCTTATGGCTGACCTTGAACAAAGATGTCGCGAAGATAAAATAGATAGCATTTAGTCTTTTAGAGGCTTATTTGTTTAAATCCTTGGACGTATTAGGTAGTTACATCGCGTATAAGACATCCCTCTATATAAGAGACATTCTTTAAAAGTCATTTTGATTCTTCGCGGACAAAAAATGCTTAGAGCTTTTAAAAAATGTTTCATGTTAACAAATTCATTGAGACAAAACGACGATCAGCACAGTTCCGAAAGACTCTGAACTCACTTTGCGTGAGTCAAGTTTTTGACTACCTCTCACCCCTTATGCAAAAACGCAAAGATATACTGCTTTCGGCTAACTTGAATGATTTGAAGGTGCCATATGTCTTTTTCTCAAAACCAAGCAAGCTAAAGAATATAATCAAGAAGCACTTTTAAATCAAAGCGGGGGCCAATAAACAAGAATTTTAGATGATCACAATGATTAAATAGCAAGATGGAGTGAAGATGATCACGCGTCTGGACTTCATTCTATACTTTTCTCAGCAGCTGGATGCAGGGTTATGCATTATGCTACATACCAATATCTGAACGGAGTGAGAATTGGTAAACGTAAGTGCGATAAAAGATATTGCCTATGGCCCATGTTTTCAACCTCGAGGCTTGCCACAGGCCATAATAGTTCATTTTTTTATATCATGAGCCATTTCTAACTGTAATTTTTTTTTTTTTTTTTATCAAACCTATTTGTAAATATTGGAAAGAAGACAAAGCTTCATTCTCACGAAGTTAGTTATCTTTAACTGTTGCATACCTTGCCACCATACATAGATCCTCGAGTTTAACATTGTTAAAAACTGCTGTGGATATCCATCTAAACGTGTCGTCACATAAAACAACTTATGTCATTTTTACTGTAGTTTGTCATTTAGAGAAAGTTCTATTGGAAGCAGTTTTCGCTAAGGACAGGCTTTACCAAAATTAGAAGTATGGGAGCACTTGCTGACAGATTAGAATTTGTGCATTACCCGAGGCAATTGACGACTGAGTTAAACACTTTGAAATGAAGTATCGACGATTGTTATGTCAAACTTACTTTTATGTTATTAAACAGCAATCTAGAAAATAAAACATTTTTTTAAATAATATATTTTAAGTTTATGCGCCTCCATGCTCCGACATTTCGGCCTGACGGAAACTAGTAGGTATAGGTATATATGTAATAGTCACATGCAAGACTTTTTGTCCGTTTCTAATGGAATTGCAGAATATCGGTTTTTAGGATACTATTGATTTTAATTTAAGTATTTCCATCTGCGTAATTGCATTTCTACATGTAAGAGTAACAAAATCATATTTTAATATGAACGTTAACGCTGTTAATTTATCACGTTTGTTTTTAAACATGTCTGTCGAACATGGAGATGTTTATTTGGTAATAGATAGCATAGTTAAATCCGGTTGAGAAAATTGATACATGCACTTATAAAAAGTACTCGGAAACGTTTCCGAAAGTCAGTGGCAGAAAAAGAGATTTTATTTTGTTAAACATTTATATAAAACTCGAAAATACATTGATTTCTGAGTTTTTGAGGGAAATAAAGCTTTCTGGAAGCGTGGATAAGTCTAAGAGGTTAATGTATATTTTCGTTTGTGCTCATATTATATTTGTTTAGTAAGATATATTTGTATATTTTTACAGTACATGAAGTAATCTCTGTGATAGTAATTATTGTAAAATGTTTAACAACTTCAACTTTTTACAGAAACTTATTTTAAGGAAAGATTTTTAAAAAGCGCATTTCCTGTTTTAAAGTGCTTTAATTTAAGATTTGGCATATCTTTTAAAAATCATTCTTGATATTTTACCGAGTTTGAAGATAAATGATTCCTTTGGTCACTCAGTCGAATAAATGAATGGAAATTAAACAATTACTATGCATACAACATGCTGTTGTTACTATGACAAAGAGTATACCTTTTTAATTAGTTAAAATTTTAAATATCTAAACCATCAAAAATCTACGATGAAAAGATGAAAGATTTATTAAATATCTGTCAAAATATAAAGTAATTACACATTAAAATAAAGTTACTTTTTTTTTAATTTTAAAAGATAACAAATAATAGATACAAAATGACAGTTAATAAAAAAATAATAAACAAAACAAATAAAAACCCTAAAATAAAAATAGCAAACAAATTTTTTGAAGTAAATGAAGTTTAAAAAAATATATAAACAACGGTATTTGGAAAAGGTGTTCGATTATGCAATTTTAAACCATGCATAGATTTATGCTTAATTAATTCTGGACTTCATTAAAAAACACAGTACTTTTTAGCTTTAACAAATTTTTCAGCTTTATCATCATTTACTGTACTTTTTGCAATATGATACATTTGGTTGCACGAGAACAAAACATTGAAAAATCTTTTCGCATGACAAAGCAGTTGCAATTTTCCCTACATCTACTTGACTTAATTATCCCAAAATATTCCCTTTGCGACAGATCATTAAGAATAATAGAAAAACGTCACGAGTGTTTTGTGAGTTAATTATTTGTAGCAGCGTTTAATGTGCTATATATAGAAAGATAAATAGAGGCTTGAGTTGAGTAAAAAAATTACGTGTCAGCCTAACAAACTTTGTTTATTAACTTAATATAAAGTGATTAGAGAATGGCAGGTGAATATTTTTTTGTGTGTTTTTGTTGTTTCATATTTTGACGAAAATAAAATATGAGGATTTTCATTGTCAGAAATTAAGCTATTTAATTGGAAAATGTGTTGTGTCTATTGTCTTGTGAAAAAAGGTATAAAAGATTATTGTGGGCAGTTTTTAGAACTAGATCATTAATTTATAAAAGCACTTTGTTGTAATTATGTATGGAACCTTTAAGAAATTTATTTATTTATACAAAAGATATAATGTTTTAGTACTGTTCAGAAATACAATTTCAAATAACAATCATATATAAAAAAGTCGACTTTAGATATTAGTTATCTTAAAAGCAACAACTAACCATCCATTATTGTAATTTAATTATAATGGGAATAGCCATCATAAACATTAGCTATTAAGGTTATTGTTCCTAAATGAGACGCGATTCCCCATAAGTTTGTCACATTTAGGGTTTAATTGGCATTTTATTATATAAATATACATTTTATTAACATAAAATTATTGAATTATGTGCCTTTAGCTCCAAACTATCCTGTTTTGTAGAAACGGAATCAATATCTGCAGTATAATCTCACAATATAAGATTTAATTAATTTAGATTAATAGACCACATTTAGGTGATTTTTGTCACATTTATGGCAGTTAAAACCCAAATGAGACGTCCAAAGCCCTAAATGTGACAATGCGTCTTATACATGTCGATTCATCTGAAAATATTCATTAATCTTTAAATACTGTGACGAAAATTGTCATATTACTACTGTGAACGATCTCAGAGGCCGCTTGATGAAAAATAAATAAAAGGCTTCATTAACTCACAGGATACAGTTTCTGTACTAAACTTTATGTACAGGACTATTATAATTTAAAGTCACTTATTTAGAAGTCTCTAGCATTAGTACTAGGTCTCCAAATGGAACATAATTTCACAAATATTTATAGTGAAACTGAAAATTCCAAGTTAATGGGTGACAATTTAAAAAGGAAGTTGTCTGTGAGACCGCTAACAGAAGTTAATGGTTAAACACTTGTCGTAGAAATCATCGTTTATAATTCGCGGAATTCGCAAGTGAATTTTAAACGGTATACGTCACAATAGTGCGTTTTGGGATTCCGTAACTTGAACTGCGTAAACATTTGTTGACGATAAAGTGATAATGAAATATAGCGCATAATTCGTATACAAAATCTAATAAGGAATTGAAATGGTGTATCGATTTTTATTTTAAAAAATCTTATTTTGTTAATGAAAAATAATTAAAGCATGTTTTAAATAATGCCAACATTTTAAATTTTAATCAGTGTGAATTCGCATTAGAATAGAGTTTACAAGTTTAAATAGTATTTACGAGATATTTATAAAATTTTTAACAAGAATTTTTATTACATGTAACTAGAATTATTATTGAAATGTCACATGATAAAAATATGTCTTATCTATACTTCCTATTATAAAGAGGAAAAAATTGTTTATTTGTCGGAGATAAGCTCTGGAACTACCGAACCGATTCCAAAAGTAATGGTATCAAAATGATGGTGTTAGTCCAACTTAGAACATAGGCTATATCTTATGTCGGTGCCACTACCCCAAAGGGGTTGTAGGAGCAAAAAACGTTCTAAAAATACAATTTTGGCGTTACTGAAGGCCTTAGAAATATGAAATTTTGAATATTAGTTACTTATAAGATATAAATGATGTCTAAGAACAGTTCTTAAACAATTCGAAATTTAAAAGGGTTGAAAATGCACAAAAAGTGTTCTAAAAAACGTTCTAAATGGTAGTTTCTACACAATCTCAGGAAATACCAAACCGATTTAAAAAGTATTGGTGTCAAAATGATGGTGACAACGCTTGCTCCAAGATAGGCTATGTTTTATGTCGGTGACACTACCCCAAAGGGTGTGTAGGAGCAATAAACGTTCTAAAAATGCGATTTTAGCGTTACTGAAGGGCATAGAGATATGAAATTTGAAATATTAGCTACTTATTAGATATAAAGAATTTCTAAGAACAGTTCTTAAGCAGTTCGAAATTTGAAAGGGGGTGAAAATGCGCGAAAATCGTTCTAAAAAACGTTCTAAATGGTGGTTTCTACACAATCTCAGGAAATACCAAACCGATTTAAAAAATAATGGTGTCAAAATAAGGGTGTCAAAATGACGGTGACAAACCTTGCTCCAACATAGGCTATGTTTTATGTCGGTGCCACTACCCAAAAAGGGGGTGCAGGAGCAAAAAACGTTCTAAAAATCCAATTTTTGCGTTACCGGAGGGCCTAGAAATATGAAATTTGAAATATTAGCTACTTATTAGAAATAAAGGATTTCTAAGAACAGTTCTTAAACAATTCGAAATTTAAAAGGAGTGAAAATGCGCGAAAAGCGTTCTAAAAAACGTTCTAATCGTGGTTTCTACACAATCTCAGGAAATACCAAACCGATCTAAAAAATAATGGCGTCAAAATGACGGCCCTTGCTCCAACATAGGCGATGTTTTATGTCGGTGCCACTACCCCGAAAGGTGGTGCAGGAGCAAAAATCATTCTAAACTGCGGCTTTTGCGTTACGGAAGGGCCTAGAATCGTGAAATTTGGACTGGTAGTTAGTTATAAGATATCAATGATCTCTAAGGACATTTCCTAAAAAAAATCGAAATTTAAAAGGGGGTCAAAATGCGCAAAAAGCGTTATAAAAAACTTTCTAAACTGCGATTTCTATGCAATCTCAGGAAGTACTGAACCGATTTCAAATATAATGGTGTAAAAATGATGGTGACAGATCTTGCTCCAAGATAGGCTATATTTTATATCTGTTTCCACTACCCCAGTGGAGATGCAGAAGCAAAATGCGCGAAAAGCGTTCTAAAAACGTTCTAGATGCCGATTTGTCGGCAATATCTCAGGAAGAATGAATCTGATTTCAAACGTAATGGTAGGAAACTGATGCTGACAGCCTCTGCTCTAACATAGACGCTATTTTATGTCGCTATCACTATCACCAAGACGTTGCAGGAGCAAAAATGCGTTCTAAATTTCGATTTTTGTGATCGGCAGGGGCTAGCAACTTAAAATTAGGCAAGGTACATATTTATTAGCTATAAATGATCTTTAAGAACAGTTTCGAAAAAAATGGAAATTTAAAAAGAGATGAAAATGCGCGAAAAGCGTCCTAAAAACGTTCTAAATTGCGATTTCTACTCAATCTAAGGAAATACCAAAGCTATTTCAAAATTAATGGTTGCAAATCAATGGTGACAGTCCCTGCTATAACATAGGTTATATTTTATGTTGCTGTCACTACCATCTGAGGGTTGCAAAAGCAAAACATGTTCTAATTTGCATTTTTTGCACAACTGAGGGGTCTAACACTTTGAAGTATGGCATGGTATTTCCTTACAAGATGAAACTGCTTTCTAAGAACAGTCGAAAGAAAATTCCAAATTTAAAAAAAATGAAGTGAGTGAAAAGCGTTATAAATTACAATTTTTAAGCAAACTTATAAATTACCAAACCGATTAAAAAAATAATGATGACAAATTTTGGTGATAGAACCTGCTCAAACATAAGCTATATTTTATGTCTGTTCCACTACCACCAGAGGGCTGCAGGAGCTAAAAACTTTCTAAATTGCGATTTCTGTGATACTGAAAAGGCTAGAAACTTTAAATATGGCATGGTAGTTACTTATAAAATATAAATGCCCTCGAAGGAACGTCGAAAATAAATTCGAATTAAAAAGAGGTGAAGCAAAAGGGGGTGCGAAAAGCATTCTAAAAAAGTTCTAAATTACGATTCTATGCAATTTCAGGGAATATAAACCGATTATAAAAGTAATAGTTGCGAATCAGTGGTAACAGTCTCTGATCCTACACAGGCTATATTTTATGCCGGTGATTCTACCACCCGGGGTTCACAGGAACAACAAACGTACTAAAAAAGGGCTTTAAAAGCTTATTAAATTACGTTTCTATGGAATATTAGGAAATAACAAACCGATTTCAAAATTAATGTTGGCAAATTAATGGTGACAGTTCCTGTTTCAACATAGCCCTTTATGTTGAGAGAGGTGGTAGGACTTGGAATTCGACATGATGGTTAATTTTAAGATGTAAGAAGATGGTTTCTAAAACATTCAAAACTTCAAATGAATACTGAAATGAGCGTATTAATTGAGATAAAAGTTTCAAAATATTTTCTAAATTATCATTTATTTAGTTTTATTTCATTTTATTAATTTAAGTCTCATTTCTGCCTAATACAGTGTAATAATGATGTTTAGTCAAACTTTGTTTTAAATAGAAATTTTTGAATTATTCCTAAAAGTAATAAATACCTTTTAATAAAATAAAATATTACCTTTTAATAAAATAAAAATTTAGTTAGTACCTCTTGATAAAAATTAGACATATAAATATCACTTGGCATATTTCAAATATTACGCGAGCAGAGCCGCGGTGTTTGCTAGTAAACAGATAAAATCGTGCATTTTTTCTAATAATTCGATTTAAGGAGATCCGGGACACATTTTAAAATAATTTTTATTTAATGTGTTAAAATTTTGAAATGTTTTGTGATGGTTAACAATATCATTTGTAAACAAAATAACATGATAAAACTTCTCATAATATGTTTTTTTTTTAATTTAAAATTTAAAATTTATTAAAAATGCGGGGTAAATTAAAATCGTAATAACTCAAAATATTATTTGTAGAATTTTAATTTGTTTTCATTTAAATAAACAGAAATACACAAGTTTTAATTTTGATTAAGTATTTTTAAAAATATTAATTTATATAAAATTTAAAAATATTTAAATTAAAAATTTTTTTAAAAATATGTAACTTAAAAAAAAAATCATTTTCAAAAGTAAATATTTTTTTTTTTCAAATTCGTCGAATAAACATTAAAGTAAACCAATTGATAAAGACATGTTCCAAGTTTGAGCAGTTTATCTTTAACGGTTCTGGACTTATAACAATTTAAATTCGAGAAACTGTGAAAAAACCCATCATGAAGAAAACCGCATTTTCACAAGAAGTCGTTTTCACGACAACCATTGCTTGAAAGCTACATTTTCAAAAACAAACTAAAACGAAAAAATTAATATTTCCTATTCTTATTAAGATATAGACATGATTTATACGTCATTTTAAGTAGTAAAAAACTGAGAAATTTTCAAGGCAATAAAAGTTTTTAGAAAATTTGAAGATTTTTTGTCCCGGACCCCCTTAAGCAGGCTTGATTAATGAAAGAAAGGCCCAAGGTCTGATATTGTGTTGCCCCTCCCCCCCTCCTTTTCCTTACACTTTCACAAAAAAAGCCTTAAAATACATATATAGAAATATAAATACTCATTTCTATAAACACAATTTTCTTTTTTCATTTTATTCTAATATAAAAGTAAAAAATGTTTATTATAATGAGTAAAAGTTGAAAACATAATTAAAAATATCATATTTAAAAAAATGGGGACCTCCAAACCAGAGCATAACGCAGCTGCTTCAAGAGTTAATCAGATTCTGAATTTAAGCTATCGAACGTTATAATGTTTGTAAAATTAACTTACTCAATCGAATTAACAATACTATTGTTTACAATCTAACCAAGATTTTTCAGTATTTTCATCATATAAAAGTACTGCGAATCCCATAATCATGTATCTATATTTTATGTCTCGAATATACACCGTATTCTTACTCCATTTTTTATATTAATAATTTTAGACAGGTATTTCCCTGTTTTGATCATTTTAAGCACATATTTATTACCCGGTTAAAGAAAAACTCTGTTGGAGGATCATGCTGAAATTCCAAATTTACTAACTCAAGAGAGCTTTTTTAAACACCATATCTGCTTTAAACATTATTTTAATACAATACATGAAAATTGACATATAAACTTACATCGCTAACCCCCTCAAAGTCTCTCCGCACTTAGGACATTCCGTTTGTCGCTAATAGGCATCTGAAGAAAGCAAAGTCGTGAAAATATGCAGAATATTTTGTAACTCTAATTTTAAAATTGGTCGCCTTTTCTTAATATTACACTTCAGATGAATGAAACATATGTCGTAGTCCTTCACATCCATAGAGTTATTTGATCTTGAAAGACAAAAAAGAAAACTGTTTACCACTTTCGGGATTTTTTGCCTCATTTAGGGAAAATGGGGGCGCTTTTTAATGAACGATGCGTATTTTAATGGGAATCTTTTTAAGAAAACGTTTCAAATGAATAGAAATGTTTCGGGTTTTGTCTCTGAAGCTCAAATGTCTCATTATATAATATTTATTTACGATACTTGCATTAAGATATTAAGTACAGGAACATTGTCGCATTTAGAGGTCGTTACATTTAGGCACAATGACCTAATTTCAAAATATTTTACAAACTTTTACTGAGCTTACGAGCATAAATAATATAATTTAATAAGTTTTTATATTTTATATTTAGTATCCGTAAATTGCACACGTTTAAGTTAAAGTTGTTTTTATGTGTCAATATTTAAATTACAATATTAAACTTCTTAATTTTGCCTTCTATTACTTGCTAAGTATTTTTTATACGAAACTAGTTCATAATTTAAATAATTTTAGCATTTTATGCAAGTGTAATTTTCATATTATTAAAAAGTATTTTATAAAATTATGTAATATATAGCTATAATTTAAAGAAACACTACACCATGTGTACACTATAGATACATCGGTGCACACTATAGATACACCCAGTCACGGGCTTATGCATATCTAGGAATACACAAGGCAGTTGTGTTACGAGATTATGGCACGTCAGGTGAGCCGTGGGGCTGAAAGGAAAGGGCCTTCACGCCTGGTTTTATGTTAGACATACCGAAGGTTGATAGCAATTTACAGGTTTTCTGTAAGCAGTATTGCTAAAGCTCTGTCTCCAATGATGATAGACAGTTGAGGTCGTATTTCTCATAGGACTTCATTTTTGTCACCTCCTCCTGGCATTAGCGTCATGTTTTGAGAATACTTACGCCATTATTATTATTTAAGGAATGCAGTACTAAACTTAAAAATGTTGCTTCTTGATTTTTACTCATACAGTATATATTTAGAGTCCGTGTTTGACCTGAGTAGTTTGCAAGATGGCTACATCTAAGTTTACCTGGTGCCTAGGGAGTCATCATTTTCTTCAGACGTCCTCCAGTTAGAAATAATCTAACGTACACCTCAACTGTTGATGAAATTTTGCGGTACGGATTTCCCCAACATGACGAAAATTACGTTATATAGTTTTTCTATGAGATTTAAGATAACTTGTGTAATTTCGACACCTTTAGATCCATATTAATATATCTCTCAGTCTGCTTCAATATCGAAGAGATCCCCGGACATATTTGGATAAAAGACTAATTTCAGACTATGCGAGGCACAAAGTTACTAACAAATTTATAATATTTTATGAAAGAAAATATTTTTTTTGTGGTTGTGAAGGGAGTGCGCACCAACAGTGGAACAGGTGATTATCATATAATAATTACCTAATTAAATTTTCCTTAAGTGGTGGATATATAACCAATTAAATAATGAAATTTGATTCTTAAACGTGAATTCTATTTAATTAATTAATTACTTCAAAATGCAGATTAGTTTATAATTAAATATTTACATTTCACTTATTTATTATACTTAATTCTAATAGAGGACAACTAATGCGTTATCAAGTAAAATATATTTATACGATACATTTCAGTTATCTGCGAATAATATCCGGTTATAGAGAGTTTGCTTAAGATCAAATAATCTTTTTCGGTCATCTACGCTGTAGTTTGAAATTTGTTTGAAATTGTTTATTTTTTATCATTATTATTATTATTATTTTAAATGTTGGATTGTTCGGAAAGTAATTTCGTTTTTTTTTCAACAGAGAACATAATTGTATTTTGTCACAGCCAACTTTACACTTAAGCTGCGTCGTCATTATATATTTTGGAATCAGATATAGCAAGGCTTGTTTGTGAAATAGTTTGAATCTGCACAATAGTTTTTTTTTTTTTTTGTGCCCTATGAAATATGGAAAGTCGATAGCAGCATTTTCGACATATTTAACATTTTTACATTATCGAAAAAATAAAAATGCTGTTCAAACAAGAAAAATATTATTCGATGTGCATGAAGAAGATGTATTTATAGAACGTATCGTTAAAACTGGTTTTACAAAATTTCAACATACAACATAATTTCATTCGGGCAATTTTGATTCTGCCCTGATTCTGTGAAGATGCACCACGTTCTGGAAAGCCAATCGAAGCGGATGAAGGCATTGATAGATGCAAAAAGCCGAATAACAACTTGTGAAATTGCTGAGAGATTACATGTATCGAATTCGATCATTCGCGATCATGTGAAACACCTTGATTTCATTTCAAACCTCGACATATGGGTTCTACATGTTCTTACAGAAATAAATTTGCTCTCTCTCTATTTGGAGTCTGTGAGTTGCTCCTCAAACGTCATGAAAATTATCCATTTTTCAAGCGAATCATCACTGGAGACGAAAAATGGGTTATCTACAACTATGTTAAACGCAAGTTATCACGGAGTAAAAAGATGAACAGTCTCAAAGGACTTCGAAAACCGATATTCATCAAAATAGGGTGATGCTGTTTTTTTTTGGTTGGATTTTAAGGGAATCTTTTTTTCTTTAGCATCTACAGGAAAACATCAAGGTCAATTCTGCAATGTACTGTCATCAACTGGATAAATTGAATGCTTAAATCAAACATAAAACTCCAGAATTGATCAATAGAAAATGTATAGTGCTCCATCACGAAAATGCGAGACCTCATACAAGTTTGGTCGTCAAAATCTTTTACAGCTTGGATGGGATATATTACCACATTTACCATATTCTCCTGATCTGGAGCCTTCGTATTATTTCTTGTTCTGGTCTCTACAAAATGTTTTAGATGGCAAAACACTTCCTTCAAATCAGGACGTGAAAAATGTCTTGGATTAGATTTTGCTAGCAAAGATTAGAAATTTTATGGCCGTGGAATCATGCAACTGCCAAATGATGGCAAAATGTATTGTAAAAAATGGGGAATATATAATTCAATAAAATATTTATACACTAGGGCAGGGACGGCGAATCTATGGCACGAGTGCCAAACTTGGCACCTGCACGGCGTTGATTGAAATCCTAAAACCAAATAGAATTAAGTTCATCAAAATATGCAAACTCATGCAAGCTTGACTTTTCTTTCTTTTCCTTTGCTTTTTTTTTATTGGGAAGAGACTATTGATTGTATTTCTAAATTATTTTAATGTGGGCTCAATAAGTTATCAAATAAAAAGAAATTTGGGAGAATATCAAAAAGAAAGATATCAGACATTATAAGTAAACTCCTAGTGATTAAACTAAAGCGACTTGGTATAAAATATGTAGATTTCATGATTGTTCGTTCTATTTATTCCTGCGGATCATTATTTTCGGGAAAGATACTAAAATCTTAAATATAAGAAACCCAAACCACTTGTTAGATAACTCGAATTCAGCTTGCATCCTATTAAAAGTACATATGTTGAACACCATATTAATATTTGGCATAACCGACATCGTATTCAGCATTTTATTACTTTATAATATATATTAGTCTAATTATTAGATGCATATTGTCCCGTATTTTTAAATCCCTTTGAATTAAAATCCGGAAATTTTGATCCACTAAATTATTTTTTGGTGCTTGGCACGTCATGGTCACGTAATATATATATATATATATTTAAACAAAAATGGACACGTGGATGTAAAAAGGTTCGCCGACCCTGAACTAGAGTGATATCTACAGTGCGTGTAAAAACGTTAAGGACAGCAAAAAAATTTAAAAATTTTGATAAATTGAAAATGCGACAAGTGAAATGGTAACTTAATGTTGATCAGAAAGTGGAAACACTAATATAAAAGTCAACAGAATTTATCTGTGTCCTTTTTATTGCGATAAAATCATAATTATGCAAAAAAACACTATTTTTGACTGTGTAAAAACTATAAGGATGCCAGTATTTTTTTTTTATATAGAAATGTTACGTGAATTATTATTAAGGATCGACCAAAACATGTTTTTAAGGCCGAAACCGAAACCGAAACAGAATTTCGGCGATCTTCCTATTTCCGTCCGTAAACAAAAACGAATATGTCCAAAAAAAATTTTTAAGTGATTAAATTGTACGTATTAAAGTAATTAATACATGTATAAATATATAATTAATTAATTATACGTATTTATTAAATATGTATAAAAATTAATTAATTATGCAATAACAACGAAGTTCATAGCAATAAATGGTCTCAAAATCGATGACAAGTGTTGAAAATTTCCGAAGGAAGAAACGAAATTTTTGGAATACTGATAGTTTCGGTCCAAAATCTGAGTTTTGCCGAAAATTCGTTTTCGGCGAAAACTATCAGTATTCCCGAAATCTCGTTTCTTCTTTTGGAAATTTATTGCTATCAACTTCGTTGCTTGTAATTATCAGTTATGACTGACTCAAGACTTGAATGCAGATTATAAAGCAAGCAATGCATATATACTAAACTTTTTCACGTGCTCATTAAAAACTGCAGTCATAACAATAATAGAAAAATTTCAGTTTGAAACCGCAGATCTGTTTCGAATACTCTTTGAGAAAGTTCTAGTATAACAGATGATCAATTACAGAAATCATTATAAAAGATAAATCGATGTGTGTATACATAAAACTAAAATATTTTTTAATTAAATGAAATTCGTATAATTAGAAAACCTTTCTGTGTCGTTGATGAATTAATTACGTTTTATTTTGCATATATAACAAAAAAAGTTTTGAATCTGAGGCACAGAGATACAATTTAGGCCACATGTATAATTAAATAATAATTATATATATTTAATAAATACGCATAATTAATTAATTTTTATACATATTTAATAAATACGTATAATTAATTAATAACGTATTTATGTATGTATTAATTACTTTAATACATACAATTTAATTGCTTAAAATTTTTTTGGACATATTCGTTTTCGTTTTCGGCCGAAAATAGGAATATCACCGAAATTCGGTTTCGCTTCGGTTTCGGCCTTAAAAACATGTTTCGGTCGATCCTTAATAATAATTCTATATAATATTTCTCTAAAAAAAATACTGGTGTCCTTATAGTTTTTACACAGTCAAAAATAGTATTTTTTTGCATAATTATGATTTTTTTCGCAATAAAAAGGACACAGATACATTCTGTTGACTTTTATATTAATATTTCCACTTTATGATCAACATTATATTACCATTTTACTTGTCGCATTTTCAATTTATCAAAATTTTTACAATTATTTGCTGTCCTTAAAGTTTTTACACGCACTGTACTATGAGTATCATTGGACAGAAGAGTTAATGTATAATGTCCAGCCCAGGATTCGAAGCCGGTTATGTCTTGGCGAAACCTGTCAATGCTTTGCTATCTGAGCTATCCCGGGCGAATCTGGAGGACCTAATACACCCAGCTAACTTTATTGATCATTGCATCTGGTCTGATATATGAATCAGCTCAACAGAATTTCATATGAAATATTTACCAATTTGAATAATTGTGTTAAAATGAATCTATTCAATGTAAGGAATTAAAAAGTTAATATAAGGAAAATAAATTCGATGATAGCGCAAGTTCAAAGACAGAGTCCAATGACAAGACGAAACGTCATAGGTCTAAAAAATGGCAACTTTGAAAATGTTTTCATTTAATGTTACTATGTAAGATCCTTTTTAGGTGCGTTCGTAATTATATAAATACGTAGCACCTATAGTCGTCGTTCAGTCCGTCTGTCTGTCCGTCTGTCTGTCCGTCCGCATATAACAGAGCAAAAACTACCCGACCGAATGATCTGAAATTTTTAATATATAATTGCTGCAATATTTTGTCGAGCCATTTCCAATTTTATGAAAATCGGATATATAGTTTAATTACAGGGACAGTCAAAAGTTTTTCTTTACATTACGGCCAATGGGAAAAATTATTGCAAGTGAATTTTAATGATGTTACACACTTCCGAATGGTCTGAAATTTTTAATATATAATTGCTGCAAAATTTTGTCGAGCCATTTCCAATTTTATGAAAATCGGATGTATAGTTTAATTACAGGGACACCCAAAAGTTTCCCGTTACATTACGGCCAATGGGAAAAAATTATAGCAAATGCATTTTAATGATTTTACAGCCTTCCGAATGGTCTGAAATTTTTAATGTATAATTGCTGCAAAATTTCGTTGAGCCATTTCAAATTTTATGAAAATCGGATGTATAGTTTAATTACAGGGACACCCAAAATTTTTCCGCTACATTATGGCCAATGAGAAAAAATTATTGCAAATGCATTTTAATGATTTTACAGCCTTCCGAATGGTCTGAAATTTTAAATATATAATTGCTGCAAAATTTTGTCGAGCCATTTCAAATTTTATGAAAATCGAATGTATATTTTAATTACAGGGACAGTCAAAATTTTTCCGTTACATTACGGGGAATGGGGAAAAATTATTGTAAGTGCATTTTAATGATGTTACAGACTATGCACTTATGAAGCGCAAAAAAATATACATTCAGTACAATATGGGGTGCAAAAAATAATTATAAAACTAGTCATAGTACGAACGCACCTCATTTGCCACGTTTGACGAGCAATTTCCAACTTGTTTTACTACTCGTTTAGAATAACAGGAGTCAGATTTCTTTTAATATAACCTACTGTTCTGCTTTCTATTTTACTATTTTCTGCTATTTTTTTCTGCTTTGTACTTTCAATTTTTTTTAATAAAAAATATAACAAAGTAAAAAAAAAAAAAAAAAAGAAAAGAAAAGTCATCCATTTATTGCCGTACATTTTTTTTTAGATTTTCGTGTAACGGCCCTATTCAGAATTTCAAACAGATCTCTTTAACAGTCTTTTCTAAACAACCACGTATACGTACGAAAAACGTGTTATGACGATGAGGACACAAATCAATACGTTAAATAAATCTTGTATATTTGCCGAAACGTCAGTGAAGGCTTACTGTGGAGACACGAAAAGTTTTGGTTTCCGTTAGTCTGTCTGTCTGTTAGTCTGTCTGTCTGTTCCGCGATAACTGCCGCAAAAAGCATCCGATCGGCTTGAAATTCCCTGGGCATGTTGATGAGCTCCCCGGATTTAGCTGTATAGTTTTGGGTTAAATTTGGTTCATTCGTTCGGAATATACAGAACATTTTATTTTGTGATATAATGCTTTTCTATGGGAAGTCAGACGATTTTCAAATTTTCATTTGTTGAAAGAAATCGCTCATATGAATAATAGATTTAAATGGTAAATTTTGGATGCTGAAATTTTTAAATAAGAGTATTAAATTATTCTTATTAGTTTGCAATTTTGTCAAAACATTTGTCAGAGCTTTTAAATTAGGTGTATAACTTATGATAGAATTTTATACATGTGTTCGAATAATATAAAACATTTTATTTTATGAATTTACTTATATTTCATTTTTTCTTTTAACCGTTGCGTAGCAACAGCATCTCATCTAAAAATATCATAAATGTGAAAGTATGTATGGTTTTTCGAAGTCAAATCAAAGCAAAAGGAATGAATTAATGAATGCCTTTGTATAGATATTTGCATATAGATTTATTTAAACGCAGAAATGAAAATAGTATTTATATACTATATAGAATAATATTTTCATTTATTTATTCAACTATTTGATTATAAATGAAAAAGTTCGTTATTTTCATACAGAATAAACTGACATTATTCTGTTAAATTTTATAAACTTTATTGTTGCCAAAAAAAAAAAAAATGAATAACAATTTCTCCCAAAGAGTTAATTTTAATTTGTAAGATTTTCACGTGCAAAAGAAAAATGGAATAAGCAAATAAAAAATTAAAAAAAAGGATATATAGGACAGGAATGAATACATATAAACATTTCACACCAAATACCACCTAAAATAGTTTTTGTAGCAGTATTTTCCCAGCACTACGAAGAAAGATTCCTCGATTTACACGATTTTACTTGGCCTTCCTTTTCTCATTCTTTGCGATTTCATTTTCGCAATTGCGTGCATTAATTGGCACAAAATTTTACATTTTTATGACTGAGATATATGTAAGGCCATACAAATAAGAAATTCCGTATTGTCTCCTATAAAATGTGATAAAGTGTTGGTTAATCATATATGTTTTTATTAAGAGGAGCAGAGCTGCCAAGCCTCCGGCATTCTGGATACCAGTATTTTAATACAGAAAATGTTATTTTATTTAATTGAAACATTTGCGCGATTTAAAAGAACATTTTCTCTAAGATAATAGTGATGTGCAAAAAGCTTGAGACTTGGTATGTCTGGTGGGGAGTGAAATGTTTTTCTTAATGCATTTATCTCTATTTTAATGTTACGTGAACAACGTCCGTGTAACAGCTTGTAGAGTGTAAAATAAATTAAATTATTAAAATAATCCTTATTACGAAAAATGAAACAGAAAGTCCGGCTAAGGGAAATGAAATGTTAGTTAACCTTTCGTAATTTGACCTGAACATAGGTTCGCGTCAAATTTCAACGGTATTTGTAACATCACGATTTTAAATTAAATGTAGATACTATTAAAAGAAAATCACAAAAAATACTTAAAGGCGCCAAATCATGTTTATCTAGTTAACGATGATGAATTATTAACTGTTAGGTTTAGAAGCCCCCCTACTTTAGGGTGATTTTAGTAAGTTAATGCTATCGAGTACATTTTTTGATATTTAGATTAGATCTTAGATATAAATATTGCAGAATGGTAATCAAAATTATTTTTTTTTAAACAAAATTTATAAAGGTATTAGATTTCTAAATTAGATGTTTCAGTTTACATTTCCAAAAGTTCTTTATCCATTAGATACAGGTATTTGTGGTTAGCAGGCAAGTAAATACTGCTGTATGGATATTCGGATAACGTAAAATGCTTGACCGAATTATTGCTTATCTTTATAAATCGCAGTGTAAAAAGAAATCTAAGATATAGGGTAATCATTAACTCAATCAGTAGAAAATTACAAATGCAAAATAATTTACACAACGGGGGGATTAGGGGGGCAGAGCCCCCCTGAAGAAATTTGCTTTATTATATAAAAATTACTAGAATAAGTAGCTCGTGAGAATTTCAGAATATCCTTACATAACAACGTGTTTAATTTAACGCTTTTAATGTCTGAAACCATCGAAATATTTTTTTCCTTTTATAAATGTTTGTGTAATTTAAATAGTTTAAATTTTGTTTTTGTAGAAAGATTAATATTACGCAAAGTTTGATAAAAACAATGAGTTGCAGAGATGACGTTGAGGCTCTTGATCTGCAGATTTACTAGTAAATAAAACATACATATTACAATACATAATTTAACGCACACAAATAACGCCTGCATTCAGCAGTTAACAGTATATATAAATGTATGTCCGTATACTATTTATATATACTGTTAAATCTTGTATATGTTAGAATTGACATAAAAAAAAAAAAAATCAACTGCTATGAAAAGTAGCTCCGTCGTAACGTTACTTTTTTTAAATTTTTTAGTCTCTACTTATTAGAAATTTGAAGTAAATTATACTTAATTCCTTCTAATCGTGATAACTTAACGCTACTTTAATATACAGGCTGTCCATAATTAAACGAACCTACTTTAAAGTTGTCTACAGACAAAACTAGGTTCACAAAGTTGTGAAATTTTGTGAAAGACATAATAAAGGGATGGGAATTTGTTAGATCTAAAAAAATATATTAAGAAAATAGTTCAAAATTTCGCCACCAAAGAGGGATTTTTAATAAATTACACATTTAGCATTACGATACTTTAGAACTTTTATTTACAGGATGTTCATAATTAATCGACCCTATTTTAAAGTTGTCTACATACAAAACTATTGTTCAGAATGTTGTGAAATTTTTTGGAGGACAAAATAAAAGTATGGGAATTTGTTTGACCGAAAAAAAATAGTGAGGCCATTTTTCAATATTTACGATTTTATTAACAAAACATTTACCATTGATTTTACATTATGATTGTAATGTATTGATTTTTTATTGATTTTAAATTACGATTGATTAACAAAATTTGTTATAACCAAACATGTTTTGCATGACTTTCATCATTTTCAGATACCATCTGGAATCTTAATATAGCATGTTCCACAGTTAACCTCAGTGTGTTCTGGGAAAGGCTAGGAACATGTCATGAAATGCTGTCTATAGAATAAGGTTAGGTTAATAAATAAAAGTTCTAAACTTTCGTAATGTTGAATGTGCAATTTATTAAAAATCGCCCTCTGGTGGCGGAATTTTTAACTATATACAGTATATACCGGGTGTCCCAAAAAGGACTGACTGATTTTAAAATTCAATAACTTGCAAACGGTGACAGATATTAAAAAAATTCTTGCAGGAGGGTTATGCATAAGGTCAAAAGTTTTATTACAGTGATTTTCAATTTTAGTTCGATTTACAAACAATAGATGGCGCTGTAAGCAATAGTCGCTAAATACAGGCTCGATTTTTGGTACTTCGTGGCCCGGATAATACATTTCCATCTCCTTTTTCTGCATGGAACAAGATAAAGGACCAAAAATCGAGCCTGTATTTAGCGACTATTGCTTACAGCGCCATCTATTGTTTGTAAATCGAACTAAAATTGAAAATCACTGTAATAAAAGTTTTGACCTTATGCATAACCCTCCTGCAAGAATTTTTTAAATATCTGTCACCGTTTGCAAGTTATTGAATTTTAAAATCAGTCAGTCCTTTTTGGGACACCCGGTATATATATATATACAAGGTGTCCCAAAAAGGACTGAATGATTTTAAAATTCAATAACTTGCAAACGGTGACAGATATTTAAAAAATTCTTGCAGGAGGGTTATGCATAAGGTCAAAAGTTTTATTACAGTGATTTTCAATTTTAGTTCGATTTACAAACGATAGATGGCGCTGTAAGCAATAGTTGATAAATACAGGCTCGATTTTTGGTCCTTTATCTTGTTCCATGCAGAAAAAGGAGATGGAAATGTATTATCCGGGCCACGAAGTACCAAAAATCGAGCCTGAATTTAGCGACTATTGCTTACAGCGCCATCTATTGTTTGTAAATCGAACTAAAATTGAAAATCACTGCAATAAAACTTTTGACCTTATGCATAACCCTCCTGCAAGAATTTTTTAAATATCTGTCACCGTTTGCAAGTTATTGAATTTTAAAATCATTCAGTCCTTTTTGGGACACCCGGTATATATATATATATATAACAGTATATATATTAGCTTAAACAAATTCCCATCTCTTTATTATGTCTTTCACAAAATTTCACAACTTTATGAGCAATAATTTTGTCTGTAGACAACCTGTAAAAAGTAGGGTCGTTTAATTATGGACAACCTGTATATTCGAAATCCTTATAAAAGTATTTAAAGGAAGATTTGTTAGTTGTGCTTCACATATATTAATTTAAATTAATACTACTTTTCCAGAATTTGTGTATAAAAATTTATTCTTTATTCGAGTGAAATTATAGAAACGGTAACTAGATAAATGAAATATTTATTAATGAAATTCAGCTAAATGTCAGAACACATGTCAAACTGCTAACGAATTTTTATAATTTTTTTTTAAAAATCAATACCTGAACAAAAACTAATAAAGTGAACTAACAGCATAGATATAACTGCAAGCAGATATTGTTGTTAAATCATTTTATTATAAAAGAAGAAAAACATACCCAAATTATGATTCTTCAATTGTTCTCTAGAAAATAAGGATTACCTCGAAACATTGTACTTATTTCTGTTTTTTTTTTTTTTTTTTCACAAGTGCTGTTTCTTAACTATGCGATATGTATAAAATAAATTTCACAAATTTCAATAGATTTACTTAAGTTTATGTCATCTGCATAAATGGACTTGATTACAAACATTTACATACGAGGGGATTCCCTAATTTTCATTAATTCAATAATTCATTAACTACAATAAATATAAATATAAAATAAGTGATCATACAAGCGTTAAGTGATGAAGAACATAAATTTTCTACACAATAATAAAAATAAATTTCTTTAACCGTCACTGCACTGAACTGTTTCAAAATGGAAGAATGGCAAAACTAATAAGTATAACTGTATCATTTGTCTCTCAGTTTTTATTTTAACCCTTAAATGCCTGATTTTTCAAAAATCATTGAAATAATGTTTTTCGGCTTTCATTTTTTAAATAAATCATGGTAAAAATACTTAAAAAAATCATATTTTGTTTTAAGTATGGTTTACGGCTAAGAAACTGTTTGTTACTAATCGGCAATACTGGTCTTTAATTGAAAAAATAATTTTCCTTGATAAAATTCTATAATATTAAACACACAAGACTTTTAGGAACTATAATAAGAAATAAATTTTACTTGCTCACTGCAGAACAAAATAGGGTATTTCGCAAGCTTCCAAACAAAACAAAAAGAGCAAGTAGGAACAATTGAAAAAATAAATATATCTTTATTCTTAAACAGCCTAAGTGTTGCCATCTACATGTTGAAAATCGATTTAATAATATTTTCTAAATGTATTTTATTGGCAACATTATACATTAAATGCCAAATGTATTTTATTGGCATTATAGCTTCAATGTTATTCTAATAGTAGTTTAGAGCCTAAATTGGGTATGTTGCCGAAAAGCAACACCCGGCATTTAAGGGTTTAATAAGGTATTAAAACGAGAAAGATTTTGGTATTTTAAAATTAGGAAGGTTCTTTTTGTATTCTTTCAATTTGATACAATGCAGCGCTATATATTAACTAAAATGTGAAGTATTTTGAAAATTATCCAATACAAATTTATGAATCACCTGATAAAAATATACATTATTTCATCTACGTGTTTACTATAATTACTGATTTAATAATATTTTTAATTTAGAGAGGTTTTAACAAAACATCCTTCAAATATTCTGGATTGCTTTTAAATCTCTTTCGAAAGCTCTGAGTATTTTTTTTTAAAGTAATTTTCTTATTATTTTCAAGAAAATTCGTCATTTAAATCACACAAAATTATCCATTGAACTTCATTGACATTTAAATCCACTCACTTAACAAAGCAATTGAGAAGTAATCAAAGTTTTATTTCAGAAAGTAATTATATTAAATTTCATATAGCTTATTGTGATAATGATTTGATAAATTTGTTAAGTAGCAGAAAAAACAAGTATAATTAGTTTCATTTTCTAACTATTTCTGTAATGTGGAAAAAGGTTTAGTATTAAAACATTTGTTTTTTATATCTTTAATAATACATTTTAATAAAAGGTTACGTTTAAAGTTTGATTTTATTATTAAAAATTTTAAATCGTATATGAACCAAACTTTTTTACGTATTTTACATTAATGAGAAGAAAATGTTTCAAAGATTTCAGAGAAATTGTATTCACATTATGTAAATTTATAAATTAATAAAATATTTCAATTATGAAATGTGATTAAATAAAAATATAGCGTATTATATTGATTCCGTACATCTTCATATTCAGTACACAAAGATTAACAACAAGATGCTTTTAATGTTTAAGGCTTTTGTAAATGTTTGTGATAGTTTGATTAGGAATAAAAAAAATATTGTTTCTCATACCAAAAAGAAAAAAAAATCTTTTTGGGGTATCTTTTTAAAATGTAACACGTTTCCCCAATGGTAACGTATTTGCAACGTAACCCCAGTACTGAGGCAAGATGACTTTGGCCTTGGGGCAAGATGACAACACTGAAAAAGGTTGAACATATTTTATCTTTTAAATATGTTACGTGGTTTAACAAATGACAAATGCATTTTTATATCTTACTAAGTATCAAACTAAGCATAATGCATTGTAACGTAATGTTGAAGTGTTTAGTTGAGCAGCTAACAATAGTAACAAATAAAAATGCCATTTTTATAATTGGAACATCCCTCATGCGACCACTCTTGGCATTTACAGCACTGGATCCATTCTTTTGCTGGTGGGTCACAATATTCCTCGTCACAAGCAGGACATCTGAAAACAACATCCTTTGAAGTTCATGCAGCTGGACTGTTTGGCCTTAATTTAATAGACTTAGACCTACAGGAACTTAGTTTGAGTTTTTTTACTCCCTTTTTAGCTTCACGAGCTTCTTTTCTCTGGTTTTTAAATGTTCCTGTTCTTCCTTCTGCTTTTTCCTTTGTTCTAACATTTCTTTGACGGGTGTGCTTGTAAGAATGCATGAGCTCAGTGTTTTGCTTTTTCTTTTTTTCTCGCATTGTGTTGCTTTGGGCAATGGTTTGAAATCAAAAACAGGCTTTTTTGGTGCATCGGAATCACCATTTTTCACAAGTTTTGGTTCTTCTGGAGGGTTTATACGTTGGTTTTCAACTACCAGGGTCTGATCATGACCAGCTCGTCATTTTGCCCTGGACTGCCTGCTTAAAAATATTCGTTTTCATTGCCATGAAGGAAGGCAATTAATTGACATTTATTCATGGTAATAGGTAGTATTTGAACTAAGTTCCTCATAAATATTAAAGAGAAATAATATATCTTACCTAAATCTGTAGCATAGCTTATTCACACATGCATAAAGGTTATAACGTGGCAGCAGTAAACAATCAAAGCTTCACAACTAACACAAAAATGGCGTCTCTTTACTCTTGTTTAAGGAACGTCCGATAGGAGAGCCAGTAGAGTCCGGTTGATACTGCCACCTAGTGGAAAACGGAAAAATTAAGACATTCTTCATCTCACCCCGGTATCTCCTATGTACCAGAAACTTGATAAGTAAATGTATCTTTTCACATATCACTCGTCTCTGTACGTCATATACTTCTAAATAAACAGTCTTTTTAAACCCGATTAATCATTTAGGCTAAACCGCTATATACAGGTTTATTATAATTAAAGTTTCAGTTTCAAAATGCTGTAAATAATATCCACTGGTCAGAATGACCTGATATTTCATGTGGGTATGGCAATTTGTTTTGCGAAAAAAAAAATACAAAAGTTGACAGATAGATTGCGCTGTACTCGTCATACAATGCTAATAAAAAGACGTGACATTCGCAATGCACATAAAACTTGTGATAAAAAGGCGGGAACATAAAGTTCCTCTTATGCGTCTGAGACGGTAGTCATGGCCCTATCATTGAAGCATCGGGCTCTGCTTGTGGTAAGCTTTTCTACAAGAACAGTGACTGTGCGGCAATTGAATTGAAGGAATTCCGAACATAAAGGGTTTGTGAAGCGGCTCTGGCCTGATGACTACATTTGATATGAAAAAGTCGATTGATAAATTCGAAGAGACGGGTTCATTTAACGAGTTAATTTTCGTTTTTGCTATTTCTACGGTTTTTGGCCTAGGGATAATTAAAAACCGAATTTTTCCTATCGGTTGTACCATCATATCGTCGTGGTGGATATGCATTGGGCAAAGAGTGTCACAATAGTATGTCACGTCTTTTAATTAGCATCTTATGGCGAATACAGCGCCATCTATCGGTCAACTTTTATACTATTTTTTCCTTTCACAAAACAAATTCCCATTGCTCCACGTATACTCACATGAAATATTAGTCATTCTGAGCAGCGGTTCTTTTTTTACAGCCTTTTGAAAGTGAAAATTTAATTATAATCACCCTGTATATGTTAACGGAGGTTAGCATAAAATATGCTTCTAAAATTTCAATTCTAATTTCTATTTTCTTTTTATTTCTTTTTTCTTTTTTATTCGTATTTATTTTTATTTGTTATTTATTATGAAAAAATATAAACTGTTTACTTTAGGGTGAAATTATGTTAAATAACAGCAAATTCAAAATTAAAAGATGTTTTTCTCTATAACAATTCTTTTTATTAGTGGCATGAATGAATAAATGAATTTGTAAATTTTATTTCTATAACCTTCGATGTTATTCTTTGGATTATTAGTGACTAATAATTCAAACCCATTGTTAGTTACTAATAATCCGAATTTATTTTAAAATGACCCAACATTAAACGCAATTTGACAATCATTTTTACAGAGGATCCAGATAACTAACACTAGCAGAATGCAAACAGAAAAATAAGATAAGGTAAAAGCAGTGAAACTTCATTTCACGTAAAAACAACATTAGTCTGAGAAAGTAAAAGCACTAGGTATACGGCTATAGATAGTTTATTTTGAATTGTTTCTCTAGCAAATGTTTCATCTATTCATTGTTCTAATCTTACTTATACTGTCTTTTTGTTTACTGAAGAAAGTAGAATTTTAATTCGTCGAATTTTAGTTGTGAGAAAAGATTCTTTTTGTCGATGAAATTCCGTTAGACAAAAAACGCAACAATATGACCAATATAAAAAGTCTTTTAAACGTGTATTCTATGACTGATTAAATTTCCTCCTTATTCGAATGTATTGCGAAATAAAATATTTTTTCAACGAGCGTAAAACAACGTAATCTGTTTTCAATGCTATAACCCTGTCATGCGCTGCTTGCGCATATTCGATATAACACAATTTTAATCTACAGAATCATTCAAATTTTGTTTAACCGTCTCGCTCACTTAGTCCTGTTATGAAACTCCCAACTTAAGAAATAAGAAAAGTGGTTTGAAAATTTCATCTGAAGAGCTTTTACTTGGCTGACATCTCTAACGCTTTCACGTTCCATATGCAGCTTAAAAGCTGTTATTTTCACATTGTATGTCAGCACATGATTTCTTTCAGAAGTGAAACTTCCACTCCATGTCTTATAATAAATGGAAATCTGAATAGGTATAATTGACAAATGAATTATTCGATTAAAAATTATTTTAATTTGTTCAACGAATAAAGATTTTGGAAAATAATAATAAAGCTTTTGGAAAATTATAAGATAAAGTTTCCTGAATTGTTATATTGACATTCAAACTGTGAAATGAAGTTCGTCAAAAGCTTTCTTTTTACGAAAGTTTATATGAATGTATCGCCGAGACAAAAGTGTTAATGAGGTGGTTCTAAATAAATTATTATTTTGCTACACAATTTAGAAAAGCATTTTAAGCTTACCAATACAATGAATTATTTTTCTTTTATTATTTCATAATTCGTCAGTGAGATAGTTTAATTTGAATAATTGTTTAAGATATTTTAAAACTCTATAACTATTAAGAGTTTTATGTATTTTTATTTAAACATTAATATATCTTTAAAGATGACTACTGTTATATTTCATATAAATATTAATGATACATTAATAATTTCTATATTAAACAAATTGCAGGAAGAATACTGATTCATAAGTAAAATATATCTTTTGAAAAAGGAGAAATATATATATATATATAAAGGAAGAGAAAAGAAAAGAAACACGTTTAAGAATTTGTTGTTAATTCAGGAAATACACGATTTCACGTATACTTGCATAAACATAAAATTATATAATGATTTTTATAGGTAAGTATAGTTTTAAAACGCTGTATGATGGAGCGATTTTAAAAATAGTAATAGTTTTTAGGAAATAATCTGCTGGATTTGAAGTATTTACAAAGGCTTACCCAATTGCATACCAATGTTGCGCAATTATATGCGTACCCAAGTATTACATAAATACAGATAGGCAGATTGCTAATACTGTATCGGCATCAAACAAAATACGACTTTATTACAAGAAAGATTGTAGTACGTAAGAAAAATCTGATAAAGAGGAAGAAAGCCAGCATACGCGTAAGCATATGATCCTATTTCACTATATTCTACACTAATCGAATATGCTCAATATGGAATTGGTGCACAATATCTCAATTGGACATTTCTTGGTATTCACATGGCATTTCTTTGACCAGCATTTCTATTACATGTTAAATGCTTGTCCTTGCATATTCACGTGCCAAAATAATTCTCCCGAAAGCATCTCAGAAATATTTAAAGGAAATCCAATGAAGGAATATAATTGCCTATAGTATATAAGTGATATTCTCCCATTCCTTCTGCTCCTCCACAGCATGTGAATAAAATAAGAATATTAATATTGTCAATAATAGTAAATTTAGTGCTATAGCACACTGGAATATAGATGCGAAAGGCTAATATTTCTTGTTTTCTAAAACGTTTTCCCGGTGTCAGTATGTGTGTCGTAGGGTAATTGCGAAGTTCGGCTCTTTACAAAGAGACCGGCTAATTGGAGAATTACCTTCTTTTTTCCAATCGGCCTGATATTTTTAAAGCTTATTGCAATAAACCTATAGGCTAATTGGGAAATGATCATTTGTTTCTCGATTAGCCTGATATTTTTCAAGCGTATTACAAATAGCCTAATAGGAGAGTTAGGCTAGTTGGAAATTATCCATTTCTCAATAAGCTTGACTATTTTTTAGATACATTGCAATGGACATATGCAGGTTTAGACTAATTATAAAATGAACACATGTTTGTCCAAACGCCTGAAAAATAGCAGGCTGATTGAGAAACATTTTCAAATTAGCATAAAGCTACTTAGTATCTTTGCAATAAGCCTGAAAATCATGAGACCTGTTGGAAAAAGAAAGATCGTTTTCCAATTAGCCCGTGTCTTTGCAAACACACTAGACTATCTGCAAAGAGCCGTATTACGCAATTAGCCTACGACATATCTATCAAAATGTACAGCTTAGTTCTCCCATTTAGCATAATGCCATCCAACAAAAATTTCAAGAGCCTATTAAATGGTCAATTTCATAATTGATAATTATTATCTATATCAATTGTATCCGATTTTGATATTGTTATTTTTTTTTAATTTTTATTAACCACTAAACAAGATTGAATACAGACAAACAGCAATATATGTAAGGGAAAATGATATTCAATTTCTAGAAATATTATAATTAAAAATAAACTGTTAAAATATAGTATCTTTTGAAGCATATATTTGGTTATCAGGCAATTAATAAAAAAAAAAAAAAAAAAAAAAAAAAAAAAAAAAAAAAAAAAAAAAAAAAAAAACAGCAAATTATTGTGCTTATGAAACTAGGCGGATGTTGCAATCCCAAAAGTTTCTTCTATCTTATACATGTTAATATTTCCTGAAAAATAAAACATATCAGTTCCACCAGTGATTAGTTTTTGAGTAGAACTATCTCGGAAATTGTAAATAAATCTTCATAGCAGTGCCACCTGTTAGTCAATTTACTCCAAAAACTAATCAGGACCAATTTATTTCAGGGACTAACTGAATCTGAAGTTTGATGAAAATTCATGCATTAGTTCTTGAGATACAGTTCTTGCTGAAATCGTGATAAATGAAACGCAGCAACGCCACCTGCACACTAAGCACTAAACAGTAGTAATTTATATCAGGAACTACCTGAACCTGAATTTTTGTGAAAATTTGTGCATTAGATCTTGAGATAGAAATATTGCGATAATCATGAATAATTCCGCATTGCAGCGCCACTTGTTGGGTGATTTACACTAAAAAGTAGTCGGCACCAAATAATATCAAGGTCTAACGGAATCTGCAGTTTTACAAAATTCCGTGCATTAGTTCTTGAGATATAGATATTGTGGTAATCGTGAAAAAAGCAGTATAGCAGCGCCACATGTTTGGCGATTTATATCAAAAAGTAATCAACACCAGATTATATCAGGTACTAACTGAATATAAAGATTATTAAATTCCATTCATAAGTTCTTGAGATAGAGCGCCCACAACATTTGTGCGACACACGCGCAGGCAGACAGACAGAGCCACCAACAGACACTTTGTAAAAGCACTTTTTTCGGGTTCTCTGACGCCTAAAACGTACAAATCCGTCCAAAACTGGAAATCGAAAATTTTCATGAATCCAATACTTTCTTCTTTTAAAGACTGAAGAAAGTAATTAAAAAAATCAACTTAAAGATGTAATGAAAATAAAAAAAAATATTATTTCAATTTCTATCGTTACATTTTTAAGTGACATTTTACTAGGAAAAATTGGAAGCAGTCAGAAACACTTTATGAATTTAATAATTAACTCTGTAGTTAATGGACTATAGCTGATAATGATGAATGTCATTTGTTGAAGAACCGTAAAAGTGAAAAGTATGCTAACGTAATACATCTAATGACTAAATTAAAAATTGTTTAAATAACGATAAATGGAGTCATTTTTAAAACGTTTCTCAAAACAGAATATTATCAACAAATACACAACTATGAGTAATAATTAAAATGAAAAAATGTAGTAGTGAAGCTGTAACTAAATGCTTAGTTATAGAATTGTTAATGAGATGATTGGGACAATCTCTCCGTGACAGCGATTCAATTTATTTCAATGTCAAATATCTGGTTTTTTGGAATTATATATAAAAAGGAAACATAATTTGTGCTAGTAAAATATTGCATTATTTGTAATTTTAATGAAACAAATGTTTATCATATTTTGAATTGTTTTATCTCCTTCAAATTCATTTATGTCATGTTCATGCATCGTACGGTAACCAAAAATATCTGAACTAAAACTATCGTTTATAATAAATAAAAAGGAAATTAAAAGTGTCCTTTTCATTCTGAAACAAGAATTTTCGAAAATTTATGTGGTTTAATGTGTCATAAGGGATCACCCACGTATTAAAAAAATTCCTAATTTTAAAAATCCTAAATAGTAACATAATATTTTTGTTCCATTTAAATTGTCTATGCTAGACAATGTAGAAATACAAATTGGCATCCAATTTCAATAATAGGTTAGTCACACATTTATTGAAATGTAAAACAGTTAATGTTAAAAATAAATGTCTATTATTTATTCATATACCTAATAATAATTTTTATATTTCATTATATGTCGTATTATACATTACTTTATAAAAGACCAAACATAACGGGCAAGCAAATGTTGTCATATTTTTTGTACAGTCAATTTTATCTAATAATGCCTTTAACAGAAATCCATCAATAGAAACACCAAAATTAAAATCATTATATTCAAAATCGCTCAATATAATTGTTTTTGCTTTACCAACAATTACGTGTCAAGTTATCAGCAAACTAAATTGGACTTAACATGAAATTTGGAAATCTCTTTTCTGCTTTTTCATGCACACCAATTATACTACTTACACGGTATATTTATGGATTTCTGATGGTAATTAAATTAATAAATTATTCTTGCATATTTATTTTGTTACCGTAGGCTGCAGTATTATATAACTTTCAATACGAATTTCTTAATATTGTCACAGTTACCGAATACGTTTTAACTAATATTTCTATTAAATGTTAAAAAATATATGTGAAAACATTTTTTTTTTTTTAATTGGAAACTAATAATTTTTTATATGCAATAATTTTTTTACATTGCCCACTTACATTAAAAGAGAATTTTTCATAAAGAAAATACGAATTATACGATCAAATAAATTTTTGAAATTTATCAAAAGCGATATTTTCTTATTATCCGCATGCCAAGAATTATTTGACCAAGATTTTGCTACTTGTGGCATCCTTTTATATTCTGATAATTTCAAAACATATACATGCCTGTTAAATTTGTGTTTTATTTATATTTTATTTATTTATTCATTGGGGATTTTTTTATGAATATTATCCGTAAGAAAATGATGAACTGTTTATTTTGTTTTAAGGGCAAACGGATCTAGACACACGGCAGTGTGTCAGCCAAGTTCGCCTGACATAGCCGTGTGTTATTTACACGAACCATTTCGAGCTGTTTTCATCTAATTTCAATGCTCTACAACTGAAAATCTATGAGACCTACGTACTTGTTATACGAAATGTGTAGTAAGGCCACCCTAATTACCTAAAATCCAAAATTTTATAAATAACGCATGATTAGTTTCCGAGATAATGACATTTGAAAATGTCTGATATCCGATAATTTTACCACTGACTGACTGACTGACTGACTCACTCATCAAAAAGATCTCGTATATCTACTGCAGCTACAGACTTCAAATTTGGTGCGAAGTTCGTTTACACTATAAAACTGAGGAATAAAATAAAAAAATTGTGAAAATCGATTAATTACCCACCTGGGGGTGCCCATTTTTACTTTACCATTGCGTCTATTAGGCGAAATTTTAACTTGCCGTAGGAGGGGACGCTGTTCTGTCGCCAAATACCGCCAAGTTTCTCGCCAACATGGCGATATGTCGCCAAATTTGGCGACCAAAATTAGTCGCCAAAAGTGACGCCACCTTGGCGATATCTCTGATATTTCGCCAAATTTCCATAGACTTCCATTGTAAACCTATCTACTTACTGGGGGTTTATCTGGGTTTACTTGCTTACAGAAAATCAACAAATTGAGATATTCTGTCCGTCACAGAGCCCGTTCTCAGAAACTATACATGTTGGAGGCGTGAAATTTTGCATATTTACAGCTGAACACCTCACATCAAATGACAAATCATAAAATTTTGAAAAAGTTGTAAATTTAACCCTTTGGGGTCTCACATGTGTATTTTAAACAATCCTTTCTAAGTGAGCCCCTAATTAAGTTGGAGGCGTGAAATTGTACATAATTATAGCTGAACACCTCACATCAAACGACAAATCATAAAATTTTGAAAAAGTTGTACATTTAACCCTTTGCGCTCCCACATGTGTATTTTAAACAATTCTTTCTAAGTGAACCCTAATTCGGTTGGAGGCGTGAAATTTTGCATACTTATAGCTGAACACCTCGCATCAAGCGAGAAATCATAAAATTTTGAAAAAGTCGTACATTTAACCCTTTGGGCTCCCCCATGTGTATTTTAAACAATTCTTTCAAAGTGAGCCTCTAATTAGGTTGGAGGCTTGAAATTTTGCATTCTTATAGCTGAACACCTCACATCAAACGGGAAGTCATAAAATTTTGAAAAAGTCGTACATTTAACCCTTTGGGCTTCCACATGCGTATTTTAAGCAATTCTTTCTAGCTGAGCCCCTTATTAAATTGCAGATTTGAAATTTTGCATACTTATAGCAGAACACCTAAAGCTAGGCGACAAATCATAAAATCTTGAAAAAGTCTTACGCTTAAGCCTTTGAGCTACACATATGTATTTTAAGCAATTCTTTCTAAGGGAGTCCCTAATTAAGTTGGAGACATGACTTTTTGTATACGTATAGCTGAATACGTCAGAGCACACGACAAATCATAAAACTTTCAAAAAGTCTTATATTATTTACTCCTCCGAGGTCTAACTCGTGTATTTTAAGCAATTTTTCTAACATCCGCCTTTTTCACCCGGGGAGCACTTTTCCAACTTTTGCTGACACCCCTTTGACCATTCTTTCATATTATGCACCATAGTCTTACATATTTTAGTTCCATTTTTTATCGCCAGGTGCACCTACTTATCTCGGGTACTATGGGCTCAATCCACTCGACTAATATATCTACGGATAGTTTCGTTCGGATAGAGGTTTGTTTAGAATAGAGTACGCCCCTGGTAGCGAAATGTGGAACTAACAGATTTTTCAAAAGGATAAAGTGTTTTGAAAGGAATATTAAACAAAACCCTCTGTGCGATCTGTGATCACACTTACCCACTTGTTATTTTCAAAATCATCAGAGAAAAGTTTATTTAGTTAATTAAATTTAAAAATCCAGGGAGGGGCAATGTCCTTCCTCTGCACTGCCTCTTTGCCCGCACCCATGGATGAATGATACATAGTGTGACATAAGCACATAACTTTATATTTCACTTCCAGTACAAAAAAGCAGGCCCAGCTATAGGATATTTAATTGGAAAATTTAATATAGGAATTTAATAGAAATTGTTGTTTGAGAAACAATAAAAATTTCGAATCAATACATTTCGTTTCAAAACATGCATTCAGTGTAGCAGTATTAAAATATAGATTTCTGCCGCAAAGTGACAGCCATATAGTTTGTTGTAGGAAATTAAAATTAAAATTGAATGTTGCTTGGTGAATAAAATAGTCTCATGTAAACACATTAAAAAACATTAAGTAAAGTGTCTAAATATATTGTAACTTTACAAAAAGTAATGATATCTAACAAAAACATAGCTGTGAAAAAAGGGAGCCAAGTTCTGTAAAGACAATGGCAAGAAAAGAAGTGATATCTAAGTGGGTGCCAAGTTCAAATAAAATTCACTCAAACTTACCTACTGAAGTATTATAGAATTTTTTAAATTGTTTAGAAAGAAAAATTATTGATAGCATATTAATAATAAATCTAGAACTTGGCAAGTTTTTGATAAATGCTATGCCTATCAATTTCATGTCTTAATAAAATGATGATGATTAACAACAATGTCATTATAAAAAAAATTATATAGTTATTATTATAAACAAATGACTCATGTTAAAGATTTGATAAACCAATAAATACACAAATACATTCCCGCTCGTCTTTGGTTATCATTCTAGCACCCACCCTTCGGAAAACTCAATGCAAACAGACTAGGCCTGAGAAAGAGGCCTGAGAAGGCAAAGCCTGAGGGCCTCAGGCAAGGCCTGAGAAAGAGACAGTTACCTTTACGCTTGTTCTTGGTTATCCCTCTAGAGACTGCACCCCTTTTTATCCCTTCACGGGCAAAGACATTCGTGACAGGGGCATTCGTGACATGCTGAAATGATTCAATCACACCAGAATTTAAAAACAAATTTATTTCAAAATGGGTAAAAGCTTCTTTTCACGTATTTAATAAAATTAAACTTTTTAGTCCTGAATTCTAGTGTCAATGTGGCATTTTTCAGTTAAAATTAGGTGGGATATATTTTATCACACCATCCTTCAAGGGGAAGGAGCTCACTCAAATGAAGGCTTTCAAACATGAAATAACAAGTTTAGATATAATAATGCCATTAATGAAAATAAATGACGTGTAGGTAAAAACTTGCCAAGTTCTAGATTTATTATTAATATGCTATCAATAATTTTTATTTCTAAACAATTTAAAAAATGCTATAATACTTCAGTAGGTAAGTTTGAGTGAATTTTATTTTAACTTGGCACCCACTTAGATATCACTTCTTTTCTTGCCATTGTCTTTACAGAACTTGGCTCCCTTTTTTCACAGCTATGTTTTTGTTAGATTAATCTTTCGCAATCGATCTCTGCGCGATATAGATAAATTAAAAGATATTTCATGCTTTAAAATTGTTTTTAAAAGCATAGACAATCAGTAAACTGAGATGAACTTTGCAAACAAATTCCATTTGAAAAGCAAATCCTATTTGGTGATCTAAAAATTTAAATTGTACGATTAGAAATATGTTAGATTTGTCAATATTATTCAATTTCATTTATTATTATTAGATTTTTTCAATATTATTCTTTATTCGTTTATAAAAGAAGTATTAATTTCGTTAATTTGTCTTTCACAAATATGTTAGATTGGTGGGTTTTTTTAATATTATTCTTTTATTTGTTTATAAAGGAAGTATTAATTTCATTATGCAAAAAGTGAGAAACAAATGCTGAAAAATGTTTGTTGCTTTATGTGCAAAATATTTATTATTATTATGTATTGAAACCGGCACGTGATAAGCTTTAAAAAAATCATGCTTAAAAATTATTTTAGGAAATATAATAAATCAGTCAATTAAGATACAGTTTTTAAACAAATTGTATTTGAAAATATTTTTTTTTCTTATGCGACGAAAATTGAAAATGTACGATGGTCTGAAGATTAAAAAATTGCAATAGCAAAAATTTCAAGACCGAAATTTGATCATGAAGTGTTGCCGTTCGCAAAATGACGTCAGCGTTACGCACAGATACGTTTGTTCTTTATAATATAGACACTTATTCAGTAAAATATAATAAAGATGAGTTATTAGGATGTGGTTATCAATTGAGGCTCTTATGCTTGGTATTCCGGAATAGTAATTTTAAAAAAAACATCAATTTTCACTTTCTCAAAATTTGCATACGCACTTCTCATATCCATATTCATCATTTAAAAAAATTGTATTTTGTTTGGTCATTTAAAAATAATTTTAACTCAAAACTTGAAGTCACGATTATCAGCAACATCTTTTATGTGAAAGACGCACTCTGTACTTGAGATTCTAATCTCAATTCCGGAGAATAAAAATTTCCGTAATTTATGTTTTTTAGACGCATTTGTGTTAAAATGTTTAGTTTTATCTAAGAAAATGATCGTTTTCTTTTAAATATGACTTCATTTTCACTTAAATAAGCATTTCGCCTAGTGTCTGAAACTTAGTATCAGTACACATGCAGAAGGAAAAACAATATAGAAAATTTGTGAGGAAAAATGCCTGATTTCAAAAGCAGTATGTCATTTTCCGTTATTATGCCACTAACATAATATTCTGCTCCTAATGGGGTTTTGCGACACTAAACCCTATACAAAAATTTTTATCAACAATTTTGACTTTTTATCAGAAAGTGGCATAAATAAAGATTAAATTTACCTCATTATATCTCTCTTGTCTGCAGTAATGAAAGCTATCTAATTTTCAACATTTTGAAGAAAAAAAATTCATAAAAAGTTTTTAAAATTAAAATATAAAAGTAGGGATAAAAAACAACAACAACAACAAAAAAAAACAGATAGTGCGATCACATCTACAAATGCAGAGCTTTCAGTTTTAAAAATATATATATATTGGTAAAACTGGTTCAGCAGAAAGATCAGGGCAGCTGACTAAAAAACACATTTGTTTTAAATATACGGATTATATAAAATTAGGAAAAATTAAATTAAGCACATTATCTTATTTTGATAAAATTATAGTAGAAAGTCCTAAAGAATAAACATTAAAATTTTATTATACTGAGAATTTTAGCCAAAAACTTCAGGAACATGATGTTATTTTAAACCACGAATTATTTGTTTGCTTGTCTAACTCAGCGAAGCAAATCCATCCAGGCGAGAATCATGAATTTCTGTAATATAAATCGCTATTATTTGCATGAAACCTCTCTTTTATAAAGACACTCTAAATTTTTGTAAAACATTGCGTTTTATCAGTGTGTGATTTCGATTATATTATTTTCAAAAGTTAAGCATTTTCACCTGCGAAGAATTTCAAAGCAGCTGGGCTGTGAAAATGACGCACTTCTACAAAACATATCTCAAGTTTAAGAATTAAAATACACGTTTTTTTTATAAAATGACGTCATTCGGATCCGCTAAAGCAATCCACTTTTACAATCGAGTTTTAAATTTCGTCTATAGAAAAGTATGCAAATGACGTCATTATAACGGAATAACAGATAATATTCTTGACATAGCCCGTATTTTAATTTCAACTTTTTTTCACGTTTTATGAGAAAATGGCAACAAAAAGATACAGTATCTCCTATTTTCGACTATTTTCAGTTTACCTTCAATGACTTTCCATAGAAATGGGGTACTTTTGTTGCCACAATAAGAAAAATGGTATTAAATATTACAAAAAAATTAATATCTCAAAAATAAATTAAGATACAGCTTTCAAACAAATTGCATTTAAAAGAATGTTTTTTCCTTACACGACGGTGTAAAAATTTAAAATGTGCGATGTTTAGAAATTTAAAAATTTGCAGTAGAGAAAATTGCAAAAAAAAAAAAAAAAATGTTTCAAATTTCAAAGTGTTGCCATTCGCAAAATGACGTATGCGTTACGCACAGATATGTTTGTCCTTTATAATACAGACTAGTTGAAACCCTCAAAACATGGAGGCAAATCTCTTGATCGCACCATAGATAAAACTTCATAGGCTCTTTAAAACGTTAGAAAGATTTATATAATAGTTCTTATTAGTAAAAATTAAAATAAATTAAAAAAATTAAACATTACCTTTTAAATCCAGGCTGAGGACCAGCAATTGGCGGACAGAATTTCTCTCATCTGGCACTTTTCTATTTACCGTCACAACACCAATAAATCACACACAACAGTCATACCCGAAAGTCCAACATTGGTGCCCGCAAGATGTATTCATGTGTACTACGCGCTTTCATTTTATACTTATTCGAATATGTTGTCATTATGGTGCATATGAATGCATTTTGCGAGCAATCGATATCTGATAATGTCAATCGTGTCCGATTTATCGGTTTCGAGTCGGTAAATGCAATACAGGGCTCAAATTCTTTGAATTGACGTGCATACAAATATGCACCAGGCAAAACACACTACACGCATAAATATATATACTAAGCTTTTTGCATGCTACACAGAATGCTCTCTTAAGATTTGGCCATATTTGAATTTTTAGAGCGCTTTTCAATTAACCAACTTGGTACCGATAAATAATACGCGATTCGTCATTGATTTCATGCAAAATGTATTCATCATATCATATATATTATAAAGCAGTAAGATCTAAAAGTTCCGCCCGAATGTTTTCAAAAACTACCCGGTGGATTTTTTTACAAATAGTGTCATTCGATAGAGAATATTCACGTGGTGGTTTATGAGTAAAATATACAGGGATAACTATGATTTTTAGCAATAAATTTCGCATTTTATTGTATTTTGAACGAAAAGGTTGCCAGAGGTTATTTTTTGGCGACAAATGATTTGAAATCGCTGTATCCGTTAGAAAATAAATAAAAAAATAATTACTGATATTTAATTGTAAAAAAAGAAAGAAAAATCCATTTAAATGAGGGATTATGTTAAAAAACGAATATATTCAATTTAAAGCTAAAAGAAATATTTGTAATTTAATTTAAACCTGAAAGAAATATTTTTAATGCTTAAAAATAATTTAATGAGAAAGATTACAATTGATACGCAATATTTGGCTCATTATCGCTTGCGTTAGATTATAGAAATGAATTTGAAAATTTGATTAGATGAATTTTTAATGACTTTTTTTTCCTTTTGTTCTTTTCTTTTTCTTTTTATCTAATTGCCCCATCACGTAACTTATAGAAGAAACAAGCAGATGTAATTGTGAGTCACATGTGTAATTATTATTTATTTATTTACGATTTTTTATTTTACTTTTATCGCCAAACAATGTGATTTTAAGTCAAAAATGTGTAAGTGTGACACTAGCTTGAGGATATTCTCATAAATGGTGTTTTTTCAAGTGAACGAGATCTTTTTTTGAGTACATTTTTATATTCAATTGTAACTTATATGGATATCAGTTAATGTTTTAAAAATGGAATCAAATACTTAAATTTTAGTGTGAATTTCTGTCACACATACATATTGTAAAATAATTTCATATTTTTTAAAATGTTTTTCACCGTAATTCCGAAAGCATGTGATATTTATAAACTCGAACTCAGATCAATGAATATTATCCATTTTTTTAAGCAAATATTTTCTATTGTTTATTTTATTTTTTCTTAAGTCATATCGCCAATATCATTTATAGGAAAATTCACACCTTCGAAATCTAGGAAATAAAGATAGTTTTTAAGGAAATTTATACAATCATGCGTTATTATTATCGAAAAATTCAATATTTTGAAAAAAAAATTGCAAGTCTTCTGTAATTCGTCATTTCTTCTTTGTCTTTCTTCGTAATTTCTCCTCTGTTATGTAATATTTCAAATGATATTGGACTAATTTTCGATCATCGAGTCACCGCCAAATGGCATATCTATATAGTATCGCTAAGAATGGATTTTCTAAAGTCGCACCCCTAACGGCGTTTTTGCAAGGAGAGGGAAAAAATTCCTTAAAAGTCGGATATTATAATTATGCGTCAGATGATAGCATAATTTAATGTATTTTTGTATGCTGAATCGATTGGTGCCAAGTAAATTCTTATAAGTCCGACAGTTCATGACATTTTTCATATTTTTCTAATTTGGCGGTGTTTTTGGCGTCTAAACCTCAAAATATCTAACATTACATCCGTTACTCTAGCAACGAAAAAAATTCAAATTAACGCTTTTGGATAAAGAATAAAAACGGCTCAATGAGTTTGGAAAAAAAATACGAACATCTTAATGAAAAAAATGGTACTACTTAGTTATCCCGTTTATCAATTACGCCAAATTATATAAATCGCCAAACCACTCGCCAAATTACATTAATTGACATAAGTTGTATTTTAATAATGAAAGAACAAATAAATTAGTATAACATTAATAAAAATACAAATAAAACGTCGAAATAAAAATAACTTGATGACGTAAGCACGTGTAACTTCCTTGAAGTCAAGTGAATGTGACATTTACGATCAACCGTTATTGGCATTTAATCTTATAATTTGGCGATAGATTTTTGGTTGACGGGATAACTAAGTAGTACCAAAAGAAAAAAAATAGTGAATTTATGTAAAATAAAAGGAACAATTTTAGTAAGAAATTAGCGTTATAGAACGAAAAGGTACTGCTTAGATTTTCCGTCGACCAAAAATCTATCGCCAAACTATAAGATTAAATGCCAATAATGGTTGATCGTAAATGTCAAATTCACCTGACTTTAAGCAAGTTACACGTGTTTACTTCACAAAGTGATTTTTATTTCGATGTTTTATTTGTATTTTTATTAATGTTATAATAATTTATTTGTTCTTTCGTTATTTAAAATAAATATTATGTCAATTTGTATAATTTGGCGAAATTGGTCGACGGGATAACTAAGTAGTACCAACGAAAATATTTAAATATGAAAGCAATGTTTGTAACGACTTAAAAATTATTTTCAATGAAAGAAATTGGAAGTGGAAAAATATTTGGCGATTTATAATTTGCTCCTCGATAAGAAGAAAAAATGGGTACATTTATAACAGCCGTGCGCAGATCTCGCCAATAGCATTTTTAAAATTGTCAGTAGCAGTAGACCAAGCAGTTAAGTTAACCAAGCAGTAGACCAGTAGTTAAATATGTATGTAAATTAGAATTAAAAATAATTCTTTGTTTTTAATTATGGAATTATTTCCTGTTATTGTTTGTCTTTTCAGTTTTTTAAATGAAATTAGTGTAAGGCATGCATTTTAAATGAAATGAGTGAAAGGTTTGTATCTTAAATGAAAATAATAAATATAAGAATATGGGATGAAAACAATCTTTGTTGATTTATGACCTGCGCCCGGATAACATAAAAGTATCACAAAAGCCACATATTCACTTTTCTTTGGGTTCATAGGAAACCAAGTTAACCTTCCGTAATCGGATACTTCACATATTGATGTATTAGCTATAATGTTGAAAGCATCGTTTAAGTTTGAAGCGAAAATTTCACGATGAATTCTATTACACAAAATCGCATCATCATCATCTACTACATATTTAAAACGGAAATTTGCATTTCATTCCGATTGTTTATAATACTTTGATAGGATATACCACAAATGGTGATACAGTTGTCATTTAGCGAAAAAATAAACAGCATTAACAACAACTTCCAGGTTACCATATCAAGCAAAATAACGACACTTTGGGGTCAGTTAAGTATTGTTGCGTTTTGCAATGTTTCTGACATTGGCGTCAGAAAAAATCGCGCCTATATGGGGCATGTGTGACATCTGTGCCCAAGTGGTTAGGTAATAATTTTGGAAAGGTTTTAGTGTATACATAATGTTCAACGCTACTTAGTCATAGAGAAAAAAAAATTAAAAAATTAAGTGAACCTGATTATGAAAGGGTTTAGCCTTTTTTAAAAAATCTACAGAACGTATTTTGATACAAGTGACACTGTTACATGACTTTTCAGGAATGGTGTTAGTATATAACATTTCATTATATGTTGATTAGTTATAGAGCTATTAATTCCTGTTGTCATAACGGTCTCATTACCCTACCAAAAGTGCATTGTTAGTTAACAACTAAAAGAATTACTTCTTAATAGCTAAATTTTGTCCAACGCTTAAGGTAATATTACATCACAATGGCGTTCGCATCGTTTTCAGCAATGAGTAAGGTCCAGCTGAAGGTCCATATTGTTTAAAATGAAAGTTCAAATTCACCAATGTTCATTTGGAAAAATTGACCAGCGCAGCGGGCATAGCCTGCTAGTATACAATAAAAGGGTAAAAAGGTTCTCGAAATTAGTAGGCGTGAGAGTATTAGTGCATAGGAATGCATTTCGCGTGCAAAGATGCCGGATGCTGAAAATCGTTTATCATTAATCGGTGGCGCTTCGGTTAATGGAAAAGAGTCCTAAATAATTTCCATTAAAGTACAAACAGATATGGACCAGACAAAATGCACCACATACATTTTTAAAACATATTATTTCACAACATAAACCAATAAATTTGTCGCCTATTTCTCTAAATTGAATACCAGAAAGACATCCAGCAGAGAAAATCCACGCACTATATGCATGAATGCATATACTAAATTTTTTTCTTGTATACAAAATAGAAAGTTGTGTTACATTTCAGTCCTATTTGAACATTTAGAGGATTTATCCTGTACACCAAATGGATTCATGTATACTATGACGACAAAATAGCCATCGAATAATTAGGTGGAAAAGTACATAGTGTTTTGATATAATCATTAAAATTTTATTACATGTTAATTGCACGCTATTTTTTTAATGATAGGAGTAAAGTTCGTTATATCGCACCCCTTTTTAAAATTTTACAAATTTTTGGTATTTTTCAATTTAACTAACACCTTTCACGTGAGTTTTGTAGGTGCGTTATTAATTCTTCATACCACACACAATCAGTTCAATAGCTCAAATAATAAAAATAAAAAAAAATATAAATCCACAAAAGGTATATTTAGGACGTTTGGAAAAAAGTTTTCCTATTATCGCACAATGTGTATTCCTCATATCGCATAGGGCGATATTTGGAATACTTTTTTGTAGTAGTCATAAAAATGGAATATCGAAGGCAAATAAATTTAAAGATATTTTATATTGTTATTATATTTAATACAGAACTCCTTTTGTTAGATTATGATATTTTACAAAAGAAGTCAGGCTGTAAATTGTCATTTGTATATATGAACGGAAATTAGCTGTTTAAACAGAAATCACAAATGTAGGTTTTGTAATCAGTAGCTACCGACATTGTTCATGACACCAAATGCGACATTCAATACAAATGATCCATTTTTCTCTACGTCTGTGAGTTGAGTAAAGCTAGTTACAGAAAGGACATTCACAAACACAATCATTTTGCTGTCTTCATCGTCGGTAGACATTGTTAGCGGTTGACCAGGATTTTCGCCTGATTCTGAAGATGTCTCCAATAATGGCAGACGTTTCATCATTTTTTTTTCTTATTTCCAATAACTTCCTTCTTAGGTACGATTTTTTTTCATTTTTTCCAACCGTAGTCTTTTCCTTTTTAGCATGATCTTCAGCAAGTTTTACTTCTCATTGAGTACTTGTCAAAACTCAAAACGATTTCTAAGCAACTTGGCGGTCTTCTTTTGTGTTCTTGAAAGTTTTTCTCATTCAGATGGGACAAAGGGCCTATATCCAGCGGAGAAGCATATCTACTATTTGGTGAGGGCGAGGAAGATATACAGCTGGACTACTTTTTATTGAACTTGTCTCTCTTGTTTATAGGTAGATCGAGACGACTGGATTAGGCTCAGGTTGTTCCTGTCTATAATTTGATGCTTCAACTGGACGACTTGTCAACGATTGACAGACTGAGTCTTAGGGATGTTCATGTTGGTAAGAACTCTCAGTAGAGTCAACCACTGCAAATTCATGATCTTTGAATATGTTTATATCCAAAGGGAAAATACATTCATAAAAAAGTCATGGAAATTCCTTCATAAACACAAATGTTGACATTTAGACCCTTAAATAAAATAGTTTGCGTAATATTGCACAGTGCCATATTATGACTGCAGTAGGGGTGCGTTATTAGGAAGAACGAAATATTGCAATACGACTCTATCGGTGAAACTAAGAAGAGAAAGAGCCTTACTGTGATATCTACTTGAACTACATGATTATGTGGTGTATTTATGTTACAATATTTAAGAACAGAACTTACTTTTAAAATGATTTTTCACCGTATGATAAGTTGACAAAATCTTTTCGTTTGTACAAAACTTTTAAAAAATAACAGAGACTAAACACAACTGCGCATTTAACCAAGACGTTCATACGACAGACGCCTTGCCATTAGACACTGCCAGTCGGTAGCACCTACATAGTGAGATCATAAGGGGTGTAAATGGGCCATGTAAGGCAATGATGGAATATTAGGGACATTTCCTCTACTGAAAGCAAAAATAATGTACATTTTTACAACTACACAATATTGGCTGAGTACATAGCCAAAATTCATCAGAATACTGTGTACTTGGTACACCTCTGATTCATATTGAAAGTTATATACTAATTTAGTAAAGTTCTTTCGAAAGTAGGATTATATACATTCTATTATTTAGTATTTTGTTAATTTTATCTATTTATTCTTATTTGTTGGGTTTTCATTAATAATTCTTCTTTTCATTCAGTTATCTAGTCTTAATAAGTTGTTTGGATTCTCAGATGGAAAATTTTTGTTTTTATAATACTGCCAGTATGTATAATACGGTCGAGTACATAGAACGTTATTTTGGTGGGTTTTAGCTCCAAATGTAATCGTCTAAACTTAAAAATACAGTGGTAACTCAATTTAAAATATTGTTACAATTGTTAGGATTTATGAACACACACCACATTGTTTTGAAGAAATTTTTTATATTATTCAAAATTTTTAAATATTTTAAGGTAGTTACATTATTTAAAAAGTTGTAAAAAATAGAATAATAAGGAAAATATTTAAATTGATTTAAATTGATAAAAGCACCAGAAAAGTTGAGAAAAGAAAAATGAATGATAAGCAGAAACTACCATTAATCAAAGATATTTAAAATGATAAAATACCAGAATGCACCTATTAAGAGTAAATAACCTCTTCGGACACCCCGTCCACCACCATCTACGGAAAAATGAAAAAAAAAAAAAAAACCACACATCTCCGGGTGGAGGGGGGGGGGGGGTCGGAATTAATACAGACATCCCCCGACTTCACTAAGTAATACGTTTCGCAAACTTTTACGAAACTTGAACTTTACGCAAGTCGAATTTGTAAATCGATTAGGTAAAATTTCGTAAGAAACAGCAATATTTATTATACTTTTATAAATATTAACGATAAGAACGATAATAATTTTTAAAGACTTAGAATTTAGTGCAATATCTTATTTATGAATATAATATACATATGTTAGATTATTCTAACATTGGAAGGTTTTACTAGTTGGAAGGAAGTAACTAGCTGTCGTGATACTAGTAGTGAATCATATCTAGCAATAATACAGTAGTGTAGGTTGTCAAAACAGGTAAAGTCGATCCTGTTGAGTAGTATAACGAAAACTGGAAATCCTGTCGTGTTAAAGGTTATGACATTGACGTCATATGATGATTCGAAAATGGAGTTAACTTCGATAGATAGTAATTGAATAATCAATCTGGAAGTCGTGCATTAGGATAAGCTATAAAATAATGTTTCTGTAGTAATCAACATGGTTATTCGAAAGTTGCTGCAGTCAACGAGTGAAGGCCATGGAACATATTATTCTAGTGTAGTTTCTCCAGAATAATCGAGACAATACGTAAAGTCGAATTAGTATTTTATTTTAACATCTTTCGGTGTCACATTTTCCGCCAAGACATTTAGCCATCGCATCATAGTAGTAATTTACGGTTAAGCAAATTGTAGATAATAGAATACATCGTACGACAACCAGGGGATGGTATGACGAATGGAAATACGACCAAAATTTGAGGAAACACAGCAAGCATCGTCTTTTTGTGCGCCTAGCGTAGTAATACAAATATGACGTAGGTCGCGCTATCAAACAAATAATAATTAAAGATATCACGCCATGGAAAGAGTTCTGACAGAGCGAGTGGATGAATTTCAAGGTAAAAAGGAAAACCCCGGAATACGCGCGGGAAAGTAAAATTCTCGGAAGGAAAAAAATGGTTGTTAAAAGAACATTCTAAAGAAAAAGATCAGAAATGAAACATTTAATTTAAGAATACTAAAAGCGTAATATTTAAGTGAATTAGACAAGTGAGACATTAAATTAAAGGGAATTTAACAGAATTAATGATAGAGATTATTTAAGAATAAGAATTTAGGGAATATAAAGTAGTAATTTAGAATAATTTAAAGAAATCGCAGAATTAGATCTAATAATATATAAATATATATATATATTATTTAAACAGTATTATTTTATAAATAAAGCATCTTGCAGCAGTATTTAATCGGATATAAACTGTAAAAGTATAAAAAAAGACTGAGCGAACAATTTTCAAATAAAAAACATGGAATGTGGAATTTATAAATTTAACATTGGTGAATTGATTTAAAGAATTTTCAGCCTACATCAAACGAACAGGTGAAGCTAGAAGAAAAAAATTGAACCCCTGTTTTTTTGTCTCATTTTAATTGTATTTGAGTTTTTTTTTTTTTTTTTTTTTTGTTAAAGATTTGATCATATATCCTAATAAAAATATAACTCTCACCAATATATAAAACTATATCATGGTTGTGGTTTTCATCTGCATATTTTATTTATAAAATAATTATCAAATGTATACAAATGCATATCAAACGCGCTACTGTGTTCATAAATGTAATTTTCCAGTTTTATTACGTAACTGCGAATTTACGTTAGCCGCATAATATGTAAGTCGAGAGATGCCTGTATAATAAAATTTACGGTAATTTAATTTTTCAGATATTATTAAAAGGAAAAAAAACTTTTAATTTTTTTCTTTTTAATTTAGCGGCAATTTTTTTCAACCATGAAGCTAGAAGAGGTCACTGTCACAATCATTACTGTTGCGTTTTAAAACATTTCAAATATATTAAGCAAATGACCATCAAGATTATGATAGCTAGGGCTTAGAAGAGGTCACTTTCACAATCATTTTTTGGTGTGGGATGCAAAAGTTGTATTTTATGTATAATAAAAAAAATGTAAATAAGCGTACATATATTACAACTTTCGTACCCCAATCCAAAAGCAATTTACAAACAATTTAAAAAAACTAAAGAGTGTACATTTTCATAAAAAATTCATATTTAATCTATTTGTGCGGCACTTATGGGGTACCGGAATATATGGATGGAATTTAATAATAAAAAAAAACACATGTACACTAGTATACATAAAATGCAACTTTTGCACCTCGCACCGATTCGATTATCCACATTTCGATTTTTCGATTCATGCTACTACATAGCTGTCCATCAAAACTAGAGGGTAAACAATTTCCTATTCCTAGAAAAAAATGTTCGCAATATTGTTAAAATATCACAAATTTCAAAATGAACTCATTAAATGAAGAAAATGAACTCAGCAAACCAGAATAAAATAAGGTAAAATCAATAAAATACCAAAATTGTGTAAATGACCATTGAAACATATTATTTGCATGATGTTTAATACTCCAAATAGCGTTTAAAAAATTTTACTAATACTGATTCTCTTGTTTCTGTATTCCAGACCGTGGAATTTTTTCGAACACTTTCGTAAAGAATAAATTAAAAATAGAATAATTTCCAATAAAAATTCATTTATTCATTTTCATTTTTAAAAAATGCGTTTGATCTCAGTAATGGCGAGTGAAAAGTCATTCCAAGATGATTTTCTGGTGAAAATTAGCATAAAATATATGAAGTTGAAATTTTGAACAACTCGAATTTAGTGGACAAAAATCAAAACTTTTTTATTTATACATTTTATAAAGACCATGTCTTTCTTTTCAAGTGCATTTCTCTGGGATTCCGAAACATAAATTCAAATGGACGCTTAAAAAGTGCATTTTATCCTGCATTCAAAGCAGAATAAATTTTACTCCATTCAAATAATGCTAATCTTTATTCCATCTCAATAATTCGAAATTGATGCCCTTTAAAAATTTTCAAAATCTGCATATACTTTTTTTATGTCACAGAAAAAAAGAAAGAAATGCTACATGTCCATTTTGAATTGGTAAATTATCAATACTTAAAATCTAAGAAAATATTTCCTTAATCTTTGTTTTTATTTTATGAAAAGTTTTGAAGAGGAAATAATTAAATTGTGAAATATTCATCAAGTATTTAATGTATATAAAGCTAAAATTTTTCAAAGGATTTATAATGCAATTTAAAAATAAAATTTAATAACTTTGAGGAGAAAAAGCTTTGCAATGAATGGAAAATATATTTCGTTTAGTAGAAGTATTAGAGCCTTGTGACTTTTTCCTTTGTGGCTTTAAAAAAGATCGTGTCTACGTTCCGCCGCTACCAAATGATTTGTCAAAGTTGAGACACAGAATCGAAGACGCTATCGCTTCCATTATTCCGGCCTTGTTAAAAGAAGTGTGAGAAGAATTGTACTTTATGTTGGATGTGTGCTGTTTAACTAAAGGTGAACATACTGAACATTTGTAAAAAAAGAAAACTAGGTTAGTTTGCCTTCAATTTGATAGATGATTTGTTGTAAATAGTCTGAATTAAACTCTTATAAAATACCATTGAAACTGGGACATTTTTTATGAACACCCTGTTTGAAGTGAGCGTTGTTTAGTAATATGTCCATCAACAAAAACTCTCACTTCGTCTTTGGCACCCATGTAAAAGAGACTTTCCTGGAAATGCAGTGTCAGCTGTTCTTTTTGATAGAACGTTTCTGAAACATGAAAAGAATAATAATAATAATAATAATAAAAATTATGCAATTTATCATTTCCGTATTGGCTCTAGAGTAAGGTAAGATATTTTAAAAATTTACATATGTGTGGTAAAGGTGGCATTTAAAACAATATTCGATTTAGCATTATAAAAATGCCTTTAAAAAACTCAAAAAATGTCGAAAAATAAAAGCATTTTCTAAAATCTCGTAGTTCCACTGGATATGAGTTAAATTTGTGTTTTATTTTATGTTATTTTTTTATTGCAATGAGTTTTTAATTTCGTTATGAATATGAAGGGGAAAAAAGATTTTTGTTGTTTTAAGTAAAAACGGGTTAACTTTCCGTATCCGTTCTGCACGTGATAGAAATAGATTTGAAAAAAAAAATGCTTAAAAATTACTTTTTAAATCCATAAAAATCCAGTTCAATTGAGATATAGTTTAGAATCAAAATGTATTTGAAACTACATTTTTTCATATTCGACCGTGTAATAATTGAAAATGTGCAATGTACAGAAGTTAATAAAATCCAAAAAAGGCAAAATTGTTTGTTCGAGCTGTTCCTTCCCTTAATATCAAGTCCGCGTCGCTCACAAACGTGTTTTTCTTTATGATGTATAGATGTGTGTATGATGTATATGTATAATATGGAACTGACCATAAATATTTTATTATGTATTAAACTCAAGGACGAAAGTTATTTACAATGTATTTCTTACGACACTAATGGCTGTATTCTGTTGTTTATCATAATGAAAAACATTTTTAATTTCACATGTTGACACAAGAATTTTCGGTTGTCATTTATATTGCTAACGAATTTTTGATTATTAGGTTATGTTACATTTCTTCTGAGACCTTCCATGCTTTTCCCGTATTTTATCATTAGTAAATGTAATATTACGTTTCTGTTAAAATATTTTTTGATTAAAAACAATTAACGTGTCGCTTTAAAAGGAGGAATTCGTATATACACTCTAAATCGAAATGTCTTAAATTCAGACACTTAAGTGTCTGAAACGGAATGTTCAATTTTCAGACATTTTAAAATGTCTGAATTTTTTCAGACACTTTTTGCGTCTGAATTTTAGACACTTCAAACGTCTGAATCGCAGCCATTTTTTAAAAGCATTACACGTAGCCATGTTTGACCACGTTGATCCTGGAAAAGTATATGGCCATTATTCTGCCCTACTCCCCCCCCCACACACACACACACAGCCTTATTTTAGGGGATCCAAAATATGGTATGCAATTTTCATAAAGCTGATAATCGAAATCATTTTCGACTTTGTACTGATTATAATCAATATTTTGAATTTATAGAGTAGAATAAGATTAAAAATTAAAATATTTGTCACAATACAGTAAAACCTCTCAATAGTAGGCACCTTAGAGCCGTGGAATTTGTTCGCTATTCGGAAGTGTCTGTTTTTCTGAGGTAAAAATTATAAAATATGTGCATGTTGTTAATAAAAAATGTGCTTCTTAAATAGTTGTGTCCTCTATGTAGGAGTGTCCGTTATGGAGATTTTACAACAAAACTTTCATAGGACAATTTTCTTCAGCGAACACTGACCTTTTTCAAGATAAATACATTTTTTTTACCTCATAAAAGCGAACACAATCGAATAGCAGGCAAATTCAACGTTCCAAAACGCGTTCAATTCGCGAGGTGGCCGCGATTGAGAGTTTTTACTGTATTTATTTTTTTATTTAGTTTTTAATCTAATTCTACTTTTAAAGTTCAAAATGCTGATTATAATCAATAGAATGTTGAAACACATTTAAAATATAAGCTTTAAAAAAAAATCCATATCGAATTTGGAGCACGTAAAATCGTAGGGGGGGTGGGGAGGGTCTGCCCATGCTTTAATCAGGCCCTCCTTCTGGAAAAAGTCCAACCCTGTGTTATGATTCGATAAATGTACGTGTCAGTTTTAAGTGCAAAATCTAGCTATATGCAAATAAATATTTTATAAAAATGTACCTCTTTACTTTGTATTCATTTTTAATTTCAAATTACTTTTTAACTAAAAGTAATCAAAAAATCAATATTATATAATTATTTCAAATGAAATATATCTGTATATTTTTACCGCATTCTTACAATTACGTTAACGATACATGATTACATGAATTTAAGAATCTAAAAATAATCATTAAAATTTAACAAAGTGACTACAGATAACGCGAGATCCTTTTTCTAAATCTTTGTTGACATCAACAAATTTTTTTCTGATTCAACGTCTACATTAGTGACGTCAATTTCCGTTCTGAAGCTGTGGTTTTGACTTTTGAATCATAAAAAGATTATATGTTGACTATTCTCAGTATGGCAAATGGGATATTTCTAAAATACTCGGAAACACTAAAATTATAGCAAAGGGAAATCTTTTAATTAGAATGACCGGATTTAATGAGTTTATCAGTCAAAACATTTTAAAATAAATAAATGAACACAAGTAATTCGCTGTATTAAATATATGGGGGAATCAATGAATGGAAAGATGTCCGAACTATATTCTTTTTTAAAATTTATGATGTACACACTATGAGGCAGAAGAAAACTTCATTAGACAAGAAAAGCATAAATAATAAATAAAAGCAGCTATTAACAGGAATGTTTACTATAAATGCTTTTGAATTCCAGTACATAACACATAATAAATCTATCAGAAATGTAAAAATCGATGTAAACATTACAAATGCTGCCGCATTAAATGCTTATAAAAATATTGTATACGTAAATAAATAATTAAAAAGGGTACTTCAGAGTAATAATTACACCAAAAAATACTATTAAGGTAGTCTTGATGGTAATTAAGAAGTATGAGCCAATCAACAGGCGATGTCACTGCGATTTTTAAAGTAATGGCTACATAAGAAAAGGCTTAGGAAGGTGTAAAATTAATAAATTCAGTAACCGCTAATATACACCATGCAGAGACACCAAAATTTATTTTAAAGATAACATTGGATAGAAAATAATACAGAAATATGATTGCAGATGATTTGAAGAGTAGAAATTTAAATATTAGCAAAATAAAATTTTAACATGGAAATACCATAGGCAAAATGCTTTGAACATATTTTGGCATAACTCAGGAAATAATAAAGCTATAGACTCGTGTGAGGTCTTCATTTAAAGATAAAACAATCACAGAGAGTTTTAAATACATAGTTAAGACCCCACTTACCTGGGAAAAGGTCTGATTATTCCAAAAGCACATTCGCCCAGAGGACGTCCGGATTGGAGGCTACGTTAGTATCCGTTAATTAGGCAGACTTGGATATTTAAAAAATAAAATCCCCTTGCACATCCGGCTAGCTCTGTTAAAAGGATGGAAAATTTCCATCCTGAAAACATAGCCCGCCAGACAACAGTTCTCTTTACAAATCTGACGAGATGAAGAACACTGTATTAGTTTTATAGATAAATATTAATACGGAGTACCACTATGTCGATAGAAATTAAATCCCGGAACTTCACATTCCGCAAAAAACAATCAAGTCAAAATAAATTATTAGTTAAAATGTACGCGTACATAAAAACAAGCATTCAGTTTGAATTACAAACGAACATCGAGTTCGAAAGGAAGACGCATGCGCAACTGAGAGTGCCCCCTGGTGAATGCGGAGCGGAGTTACAAAGTGTCTTAAAATTAGACACTTGCAGATTTTTTAGACACTTTTATCAGTTCGTGTACACTATGATCATAGTAAGACACTTAGGTGTTTTAAATTAAGACATCTTTTGTGACTGAATTTTCAGATTCAGACACTTAAGTGTCTGAAATTCTTTTTCAGTCACATATGTATCTTAATTTAAGACGCCTTTATTTGCAGTGTATTTATTGACATTTCCGTTATACGTTTAAATTTAAGTGTGTTAAAAAAATAATACACCTTGCCCGATGGGGAGCACATGCAAGTTCACACGATGAACTTCTAATCAGTGATGGATTGTTTCTTTTAGATGTAAATTTCCAACTGGGCGAAAAAATGTCCGGACCAGGATTCGAATCAGGGATCTCCTGGCTGAAGCCGCCAGTGTTGTGCCATCTGAGCTATCCCGGTCGAATCTGGTGGAAATTTACATATAATATGATTGATTACCAATTAGAATAATTGTGTTAAAATTAATCTAGTGCGATTTTTTCTAGTCATAAACAATCTGGTCGTCAAATAATGAAAGGGCATTAAATTATCAAGTGTTTATAACAACATTATGTTTAAAAAGTGGATATTTGTAAAAGTATAAATGTTTCGCCTTTGAAAAAATTGGAAGCTTGAAAAAATAATTAATGAAAATAATACTTTTTGATAGCATAAGATACAGTAAAAACTATTATTCTCATTTAAAAACAAAATGAAGGTAACCAGTTAAATAGATCTCAAAAAATGGTAGCCAGTATTAAAATACAGTTTAGAGAAAATGGGTTCCGAGACGCATTTTTAACTTGGTTTCGAGATTCCCCCCCCCCCCCCTGGTTTCGAGACGCAATAAATTTCAAGCATAGAGCTGCATGTAGAAAGCTGTAATGCAATATATACTGCATATATTACATAACGGCTTACATTACGGCTTACATATCTATATATATACCTTAATTGTTTGGTTTCAATGCATTTAGATGGACACTAACTTAAATAACTGCCAAAACATTGTTTTTCATATGTGAACTAATTCTCAGATAATTTCTATGTTAGTGCAATCAATATATGAATTTCTCAAATCTAATATTTGTATTTCATATTCAAACATGTTATGAGCTTTTTACGCATAAATAACTAAATAATTTTAACTAAAAAAAATGGGTATTTTATTCTTAATAAAGCTATTAGTTATAAATAAAACCAACGGATGAAATAAAAGTCTATGTAAGACGGAGTATGAAACAAATGTTTTATATGAAACAAATTTCATCTCCTATGTTATTTTTTAACTCATATTTAAAAAAATAATAAAAAAAACAGCGAGAAGGCTCCAAGATTTTTTTCCAAACCCTCTTCTGAAAGTAAAGATGAATTACTTACAAATTTTATCGAAAACTGTTTATACTCTCTTGATGTGTTGTCAGTATTATATAAATAAAAACTCGCCGAAGCATATAAAAAGTAAAACAACAAATGCAGCATAAGCCTCAACGATAAAAAGAGAGAAAATATTTTGATTGGCATTTAACAGAGCAATATTTCTTTTATTTTCGGAAAAGAGAAAAGGAAACCCCGCACGAGGGAGTAACCCGCATTTTTAATAGAGTACAGCTTGTTAAGCAAGATGACAAAAAGTCGTTTTGAAGGAAAGTTTTTGAAAAAGCTTCCAGTATTAGGAGTTAATTGGTGTTTCAGATTTTAAAAAAATAGCCAACTATTATGCTTCTTTGAGGCGTTTTGTGAAGCATTGCAATGGGGCCAAACTCACTTAATATATATATATATATATATATATATATATATATATATATAAATGCATGAAAGAAAATTATTTTTCTCTCTTTTCTATGTAAAATTTATAAAGAGTGAATATAAAGCTAATTCTCAAAGAGCAATAAATTTAGCCGTGGCTTATATTTCAATACAGAATTTTATAGTTTCAGGCAACCTAGTCTTGGTGAAACGCCTCAGTTCCATTAATGCTGAAGTGCATTTTTCAAAGTTTTATCTAAAGCCTTGTTGCTCAAATATGGGATAAAATTAATGAATGATGTCGAAAAATTATGGAATGTCAAATGTGTCATAGGTATACAGGTGACTTTTCCTATCGGTCTTCAATGGCTCTTCTTAAACAATTCGTTTAGGAATTCGTTTAGGAAAAATGCACACATTTTTAAATCGCAATTATTCTACAATTATAAATGCAAAATGATTTAAACGCTGTTCTTCATCAAATTGAAGATCATTTACCTAAATGTACTAATTTTTGTAAAAGTCAGATAATTAATTTTTTATAGGGTCATTGGATGCTATTAAAAAAACATTTTACATTCTCTAAGAAGTAAAACGAAAAAAAAAATTAAGCGCAACTAAATTTAACGAGCTACCAGCATTGAATTATATGAATTTTTACCATTTTCTGGCTCTAAAAAAGAAGGTAAAATCCCGTGTTTTTAATGCCGGAAAACACTGAAACTTCATAAAATGCCAATGATCACACATCGAATAATTTTTGTTATAAAAGTAACATTTTTTTTAATTTTTTTTTATTTATCTGTTATGTCACGGGGAATAAGTTTCTATATGTCTCATGGGACACAAACGCTGTAAATATTTAAATCTCGCAGCTTTTACAAATATAACTATTTTGACATAAATGTTCATATGATACACTTTTGATTTGTTTTCCTGTTGGAAATCTCCTAAATCTGCTTGTCCTTTAACTGCCGTATTATTCTGTCAAAGTAGTAGAACTTCTTGTAAGCACCTGATGACGGAAGACTTTTTTTTTCGTAACTGTACACGTTAGCCATTTTAATGGTGTTTTAAGAAATTGTATCTTATATAATTTAAAAACCCATATTAAAATTATTTATTTATTTGAATTTTGATTTTTTTTTAGACATTGAAAGCAAGGCTCACTTGAACTAATCATAAGAACTAAAAATAATTGCAAATATGTATAATGAATTAAAATTAAAATAAATAGGAAATATCAATATTTAATATCATACAGTACTTTATTTTTTCACAATATATATATGAGGTGTTTAAAAATATAAGACTAATATTTGTGAAGGTCAAGCACACTAGAACAAACAGTTTTTGTTTATGAAATCAGTATAGCACTCTATTTTTTACTAAAAAATAAAGGGTTGTGTTACTTCAAGCCAAACTAAGTTTTTGTTTTTAAAATTTAGCAGTAATAAGGTTATTTTGTGAATATTTTCAAAAGACTTACATTGTTTTGTGTGAAATTTAACGATATCATGGGAAATGTTGAAAGTAGCCTTCATCTACTTCCAAACAACACTCTTTACACATTGGTCGTAGTCATTGAAGACCACACAATTGAGTCACTGGCCAAAATGTAATGCACAGAGCACATTCAATGATGTCATCCCATTGCATATAATGCAATGAAAGCTTGGCAAATACTTCATTTGCATTATTATTAAAATTATAAAAAAAAACAGATTGGAGTGAGGCACACTGTATTCTTGACTGATTAATTAAATATAAAGTGACCACGGCCTACCATAGAGATCTGCACGGGCCGGCCCGCGGGCCTATTTTCATTCACGGCACTCGGGCCGGACCTAGTGACTGATTTTTACGGGCCAGGCCGGGTTAGGGCCTTACTTTTTTTTTTTTTTTTTGAAGGATCGGGCCGATCCGGGCCCAACTTTCATTTTCTGTACAGAGTCGAGACTGGTTTCCTTCCTAGTCTTCAAGACCAAAATTTTCAGTCCTAGTTTTGACCCAGCCCGTATGAAAATCATTGCCTCGGCGTGGCCTGGTCCGTTCAAAGATCAGTTAAATTAGGCCTTCACCAAAAATTTTTACAAAAAATGCACACATTTTTAAATCGCAATTATTCTACAATTAAACATTAAAAGTTATTATTTTTAAAGGATACCAGATTTCTAAGCTTATTAAAATATAGTAAAACGTATAAGAAAAGAACCTACCAATGACGGAATCCTGTTTTAATCTAAAAAACGTGTTAATCCATGCAAAATTAGTATACTAATACGTAAGAAAAGAATATATCATATAATACATTTACACTTGCTAAGAAGGGAACTTGTCTATACCGCATTTTTTTCTTTTCTTTTCTATGCAATTCCGTCTTGGAAGATTTTATTGTGTAGCATTTTTCAGATTTTTAACACTTCAATACATAGAATATGTATTAACAGTATTAATGATAACTGAAACATGACACTGAAATAATGACATATTAATGATAACTGAAACGTACACTGGTGAAAACAATTAAAGGGACAAATGGTTTTTTTTTTTTTTTGCAATTAAAAAAAAAACTAACAAAGCAAATAAAACCAAACTTGGCCAAAATATCATTCGATGTAAGACTAATGTATGGGAAAATAAAAATGGGCACAACCTGCACCCTAAATAAGGTAACTCGTCACGTGTCCAGTACAGCAGCTGACCGACACCCTGTCAGTCAGAGAAAAACACGTCTAATGGAGTGTATAATCGTCTGTAACAACTACACAACTCTCACATCGGCGTTTCATACTGCTTACCAGGGTTCTTATCAATTTCTATGGCAACTGCACCCACTTTTGCACCAAGGCACCATTGAGCTCATCGATGGTCCTTGGAGCTGGTCTTCGAGCTGCAATTAATCGTCCAAGGGTGTTCCATATGTGTTCGATGAGATTAAGGTCAGGGGACATCGCAGGTCACTTCATTCGTTGAACATCCTACGATTCAAGGTATTCGACCACAAACTGATCCCTATCTGGACGGGCGTTATCGTCCATAAAAACAAAATTTGGTCCATATGCTCCGCGGAAAAGTCTCAAAGAGGGTGCAAGAATCTCGTCCCTGTACCGCTGACCTGTCAGAGTACTTCTATCAAACACATTATGGTCGGTACGCCCGTCCTTGATGCCTGCCAGACCATCAGACCACCTCTAGCATAGGGATCATTTTCGACAATGTTAGAGGGTTGATATCGACTCTCGGGTTCTCTCCAGACGAGAACACGTCTCAAGTCGCTGTCCAGACTGAATCGCGACTCATCACTGTACAGAACCGCAACAAACTATCCTCTGTCCAAAACAGGTGATCTTAGTACCATACTAGACGGGACTTTTTGTGGTTCATAGCCAAAGGGATGCAGACTACAGGTCACCTGGTATACAGGCCACCTGCATTAAGTCTTTGGGTGACTGTTTTCCGTGAAATGGATGTTCCTGTAGCATTATACAGGTGACGAGACAGCTGTTTCGCTGTCTCGGACCTATCCCTTTTGGTTAAAAATCTCAAATAATGGTCTTCAGCGGGCGTTGTTGCCCTTTTTAGGCCTTGACCAAGTCCGGGGTATCCCAGTAGACACCACATTTCACGGAACACCGAGGTCCTTAGAACAGGTAGCCTGTAATTGACTGGCCTCGAGTCTTCCAACAATCGGCCATCTTGTGGCATCATATACACGATGTTGACTAGCCATACTAACGATGGGTAAACAAAGAAATTTAAAAAACAAGGATTGGGTTATGCTACGATGCTTCAAAACGCCCTTCCTCTATAAGCTTCGGCGGTGAAATGAGGCAACTCTGCACAAACGCGACCACAGCCCCACTTTCTTATGACCACACGTACCACTTGCGTGGCAGGTGTGTCCGCGACGAGCTTAACTATCATCTGATACCTTATTTGCGTATAGGGATAACTTATTTTGTTTTGTTTTTTTTAAAAAACGTTTGTCCCTTTAATTGTTTTCACCAGTGTACAAGAAATAGAGATTCGTTAAAAAATAAATATCGCAGCCTGTGGCACATATATAAAAATGAAGATTATGAACATGAAAAAAAGTTAAGATAAACATTTTTGGTCAGAATTCCTCGTACGAGACAAATTTCTAAACAAATCGACGTAAAAATCAATGTTTTGTAGAAATTCAGTCGGGTCGGGCCATGCCGAGATTCTAACTTTTTCCGGGTCTGGCCGGGTTCTGGTCGAACTTTTAACTTTTTTACCGGGCTGGGCCATTATTTTTTTTCTTAAGGGCCGGGCCGGGCCGGGCCGGGCCGGGCCGAACTTTTAATTTTTGTATCGGACCGGGCGAATTTTTTCTATGAGTAGGGCTTGGAAAGTTCAGTCCGTGCAGACCTCTAGTTTACTATATAAAAACCCACTGCCTTTGTCTTTTAATATTTTATCCACATATTTAAAACAATCTGTTATATCTTTAATGAATTCATGCCTTTCAGGAAAATCACAATAACTGTCACTATTAATATTATTCATATTACAAGTTTTATCAATCCTTTCCGCATGTGATAAAATATATCTAGCTGAATGGAAATAAAGCATTTATTTACATTCGCGTGATGAAAAATCGGCGATTTTCCAACCATCTACGTGACATAATTATCGCAGAAAATATTCCCGCTGCGACGGATCATTAAGAATAATCGAAAAAGTCTTGAGTGTGCTATGAGGTAATTATTGGTAACGACTTACATATTAAAAGAAAAGGACAAGATGAAAATAATGAAATGATAACAAAGACTTAATCTTTTAACCTGACAAAATAATTTTAATGACTTAATATAATTTGATCAAAGAATGGCAAATGAATGTCCTTTATGTATTTTTTTTTCTTTTACATTACAAAATCCATTAAAGAATAGTTGTATATTTTCGAAAACATTTCGCTGTAATTGTGAAATATTTTGAGATCTCGAAATTTATTATCCATCTGTTAAATTGTTTTAATGTATTTTGAACAGATGAACAGGTGAGAAATTAAATGGGAAACCCAGTAGCAGTGCTACACAACCCACTGTGTATGAGTAAGTGTATATCACATCATAGAGGAGCCTTAAATTTTAGTCTAGCCGTAGCACATAAATGTGCTAAAAATCTAACAATTTCTGGCTGAAGGAAAAGCTAACATTTATCACCCTTCAACTTATGAAACTGTAGCGATTTTCCTAACATTTGCATTAAATAACGGATAGGAACGGGAATCATTTGTGAGATAATGTGTAACGGCCTATGTACAGAAAGAACAGAATAAGTTTTCAGTCGAGATTCACCAAAAATTCGGTTTCGTTTTCGGCCTAAAATATCCGTTTCGCCAAAAATTCGTTTTTGGCAAAACTGCTGTGAAATTTCAGCATCTGCATTACAAAGTATCTGCATTACAAAAATATCGTTTCTTCCTTCGGAAATTTTAAATATTACGCATTAATTTGAAGTGTATAGGCTCAAATGAGACACTTTTTTTTATTGCTATGAATTTCACTGTTTATAATTATCAGTTATGCCTGACTCCAGGCGTGAGTGCAAATTATAAAGCAAGCAATGCATATCTGACTAAACTTTGAAGATTCTTTTTACGTGCTTGTTAAAAGCTGCAGCCTTAACAGCAATAGAAATTCTTTATTTTTAAATCGCAGAAGGGGTTTGAATGCTCTTCGAGGAAGTTTTTATTTTATATGAAAATTAAAAGTGCTGGTCAGAGGCACACAGAGCCAACTTGTGGCACGGAGAGAACTTTTCAAACAGGGTCGCGATTTGTAACTATTTATCTACTGACGGCACTTATAAGTACCATTAAAATAACTTGTTATAACATTCATTTAATACATCGATTAGTAGTAATACAGTTTAGAATGAGTTATAGATGCATTAATTTATCTTGTTCCAAAAGCATTATTGGTTACACAAAACAAAACTGTTTTTAAAAGGATGATTTATTTTGCCTTTGCAACTTTTAAACTTTCTTGGCGTTGGGGGGAGGGGAGGATTTTTCAATTCGGAAATATTTCTATATTTCTTTCGTAAGAACATTATATTTGTACATTTCCTAACTCTACAAAATACTAAGAAAAATATTTAAATTAAACGATTTGAGTGGGGTTGCACAAATATTGCACAAGATTCCTATAAATTCAAATTTAATTAATCCTTCAATCCTTCTAAAATTCTTCTAAAATTTATTAAATGATTATGTAAATCCTCTAATGTGGCTTCAAAAATTCACGAAAAATGCTTTTGAAAAAAAAAAAAATCATGAATTCATAATTCAGTACATAAAGGGTTAAGTAGTTTATTTCAATTAATTTAAATGCAAAATATTAAATAACTGAAAATATGTGTATATTTAAAAATTAAATTTTCAGTATTGATTTTTTTCTCCATTATTTAACTACATGCTAAATAATTATTGATAAATGCCTAACATTATTGGTTGTCATAAAGCTATAAAATACATAAGTTGTATTTGTTTGAAACCTATACACACACACACACACATACATATATATAAATGTAAGTTTGCTTCTTTGTTAGAAATGTGTTTCTATTCACTTATAATTGATTAATAATTATGTATATTTATGGATGTATTAATAAGGTAAAGATTTTTTTTTTCATATTTTCGTTTTCGGCCTTAAAATCCTGATTTGGTAGATCATTAGTTTACATTAATAACGGATTTATAGTATTTCAATCATACAAAATAACTATCATAACTTAATATTATAACATACTGACAAATTATTTTTTGTTTCTTGTAATACCATTAATCGAATCATATATCGTATAACAAATATATAACGCTCACATAACTTTCTAAATTTAATTTAATCTAATTTTCAAACATTTTTTTAGTCTTCGGCATTTTTTTATCAATCATATTTAAAAAATTGTTTTGATGAACCTAATATTATAAGTATAAAATGGAATTGAGTATTTCACGAAAAGCGTAGTCAAGAAAAGCATTTGTTTACACTGTTGAAAAATTCATTAAAAAATTCTGGGTGAACGAAAATTTTATATATATATATATATATAACCTTTCACTTTCTGTAGCATTTGCAGTTTTCTTAACATTAATTCTGCTTAATTATGGAAAAAGTATTCCCTCAGCGCGGCGTCTGCTTAATGAGAAGTATCGAAAAACATCGCAAATGGTTTACGAGTTAATTATTTGTAACGTATTATATATAAAAAGTATAAGGTAGGCATGCATTGATGAAATATAAGAAGTCTTTTAATCTGGCAAAATAACTTTAATAAATTAATATAAAGGTGATCCCAGAAATGCAAATGAGTATGTGTTTGCTGTAATTCGTCTCTTTACTAATAAATAGTAATCAGGTGATTATTCAGTTTTTTTTCTTTGAAACTTTAAATATTTTTCTTATACTTATACGTTTGATAGTTTTATCAACTTTTAAGTGTTAAACGGTTTTATGGGGTTAGGATATCTTTAAACACGTCGAAAAAGTAAAAAATACCACTATGTTCCAAGCTTCTAAACTTGTGTAATAAGTCAAAAATAAAAATCAAACTTCATTTAAACATAAAGCTCGTATTTAAATTTATATTTAAAAATATATATTTACTTGCAAATTCGTAAATAAATATTGAAATGATAAGTTAAAAAATTATGATAATAAGAGAAACAAAATCTTGCGCGCATGATAAAATCTGAAAATATTCCAATAAAGTGGGAAATTCTGGTGAAAATAAATGCATAATGGAGTTATCTTTATACTAAAACCAATATTTTTAAAAATATTGACTAAACTAAAAAAAATAACAAAAACAGAAAAAAAAATAAAATTTTACATTTTTCTGGTTTTAAGTTGTAGATAATACAGAAACAAATAAGTGGTAAAAATGTCTTTTGATTTGCATGCATAATTTTTTAGTAACACTGCGCGCAGTATCAAAATTCATCATTTTGAATAAACGCAACGCAAACTTTAATTATCCTGTGTAGTCTTAATATGTAGTCATAATAAAAATGCCATAATTAGTAAACTAATGGGGATTTTTTTAATGCGTTTTTTTTGCATATTGTTCAGAAATGATTACGGAATCAAAATATGTATAAAACAAAATTCGAAAATTTTGATGGTTTAAAGATATTCTACCCCCTTAATATAAGTTATATGGTAAATAAGAAAGAAACTGCCTATTTCGCTAAAGTTCAAAGTTGATAAAAGTCTTGGAAGTTGATAAAAAAATTTCAATATAAATATTAATCTCCTTTCATTTCATGAAACAATCTCTATATTTCTAAAATTTACGTGACTTAATTATTCCAAAAAAAAGCTCCTCACTGACTTTTCAGTAAGAAAACAGCCTTAAAAAGAAAGGAAAATCATGCGTACAGCATAGATTACGAAACACTTTCTAGCATATTAAGGATATCGTAAGAAAACTTCTCAATTTATTTAGGTCAAACCACTGCATTAGACAACCCTACAGTAGTCGAAAAAATAGTCGCATTTTTGCAGTAAAGACGTGGATATGTTCCATAGATTTGTATGCCTAGTGTTTACTATGAATTACACCAGGACCATCAATATTATAATTATAATAACTAATAAATATAATAACTAAAAGTTAGTTCAGTTAAACGCATTTCACAGTTGAAAATTGTCTTTCTAAAATTTCCGTGAATACACGGATATGTACCTGAGATCTTTTATGCAGACCTACCTAACATCTATAGCATTCATGCATACCAAGCGATAAGCAAGGAAATAGTTAAATTTAAAAATGCGTACCACAAAACACATTTCCAGTAATTATTGTTTATAGGCAGTATTGTTTGCAAATTATTTTGTGTGTACCTGTAAATGAACGATAAAGTCTATACACACCATATTCTATAGTCAACGCCTTCTAGTACACCGTAGTAATAAAAAATACATTTCAATATGTTTAAAATAGTGTAATATCATTAAAAACACTGCAAACGATTCTTCCCCATGCAAGGCATTGTAACAGAATTCATTAGAATGTCCCTGTAAACGAACCATAAATACTACACACTATATTTTCAATACCAAACATGCTACAAAAAAAAAAAAAAAAAAAAAAAAAAAAAAAAAAAAAAGCCCAATAATATATATCAGTTTCATGGATATCTGACTAAAGGATCAGGGTTCATAAGCCCCGTTTTTGGCTCATGAAATAGACTAAAATTTGATTATGTCATACTGACTTAATTATTTCACTTTTTAATATTAGAAGGTATATATCGTACGATTTTAACAATAGTTTTTGTATTCTGTTCTGAATTATATGACTTACACAAGCTCAAAGTTCGTATAATTCATAGTTTTGATGTAAATTACTCACAGACGGCAGACAGACAGACAATTTGAATTAATAAAAACTTTTCAACTTGGAAATTGTTTGAAATTGTTGCATATTGGAAAGTGTTAGAATCAAAATCAGGTGCTTTTTAGGTAATTATCTGTAACAGATTACATATAGAAAGAAAGAGGAAATTTGTAATTAAAATACGATAATAATCTTTTAATGTAACAAAATACAGTAAAATTATCCGATCCAGTTATCCTGATTGCACTAAACAAAAATACAGTTTAAAAAAAATTATAAATGAATAAGCACCAGTTTTTAATTCTGAAAGAATTTACGAATGTAATATTGGTGGATTCTTTTCAGTGAAAGATTTGAGATTACTATTATCAATAAGATAATGTATAGATAAAGCTAAATAATGCTATAAAAAAGTGATAAAATATCTTTATTTAGATTGACGAACGTTTCATCGCACAAACGGCGACATTTTCAAAATCATTCATAAGAGAAAATATTTTCACAAAATTTAAATGAATAACATGACAAACGATGTCACGAGTCATCATGCATAATGAAAATCAATAGTATCATAAAATAAAATGAAATTGGATATCTGTGAGCGGGGATTAATTTTAAGTATTATTACTAAAATTGCATAGCATCTCTTTCCAAATTTCAGTAAAATCAAGGGACACTGAATCATTCCAAATATTCTCGTTGCGTAAAAATATCTTTTTTGATTCCCGTATAATAAATGGCAAATGAATGTTATAGCAGTATTTAGCTTTATCTGTTTATAAGTGATTATTTTACATGTTGTTAAGATAATGTATTCTAATTTATTCACAGAGTTATATTTCTTTCAGGTAGATTGTTTGAAAAATTTCAAAATTCTATAGAGAGAATAACTTCTTATAATTATAAATAAATAAATAAATAACTGATAAAAAATTCTACAGATTACCTTATAAATATTCACTAAAATACGTCACGGACATAAAGTTGTTGTTGGCAGAATCCAGTTTAAGAAGGAAACACGACATTTTGAGTTAATCTGATCTTACAATTAATCTTTCGTTACAGGATTTATAGCCAAACGGCATATTTGGCTTCAAATCTCGAAAAGCCAGAATTCTATTCTTCGATGACGCAGGACTCCGCGCAATATCCACCGATAAAAAAATTTCAATCCTACTTTTATACTCCGCAGATCGACTAGTATGCCCTAAATAGTATATAAATACCGGGAAATGTACGAACTGCAGATTCCGAGAGCCACAAACTCATTTGAGAAAATTGTGGAAAAATGAATGGCAGAGGTCGCTTTAACGCACGCTGATTAACATCAGACACTCGCACATAAAATAGACTCCCTTTATATAAGAGTATTTAGTTCTCTGCAAAATGTTGCTAGGAAAATTACAACAATTTTTTGTGCGCCTTTGTGACAGACCCATAGGTGTGAACCTCCAAATAACCTTCTTAAATATCGTGATTAATTTGACAAAAGGTTACATGGGGCATTCTCACAATCTTTTCACTTTTGGGGGAAAAAATTTGGCGAAATTAAACTTGCTAAAATAACATTTTAATCTGATAGACGAATGCTTTAATGCTTCAAAATAAAGAAAAAAGGGCCTGCAGCGGAAAACTTTTTATTTAACTGAGGTTTAAGCTAAACTTGCGAGTTTAATTTTCCTTACCGTTTTACCCCTATAACTTTTTATTTTCTTCTGAATTTTTATTTATAATGAATTTTCATAGTACCCACAGGACATTCAATTAAGAAATAATAAAAATGTAGTAAGTTTAATACAGAATTTTTGTATAACATTGTCTTAAAATGGTGTTAAAGAAGGGGCAGTAAGGTAAAAAAAGGGGATGGTATAGGAAAAAGGGGCGAAATGGTTAAAAAAGTGACGGTAAGGGTGGAACGGTAAGGAAAATTACCACCTATTTTTAGGAAAATCATGTTAAGACTAAGTGATAGCCACAATCTTCATTGATTTTTAGAAACAGTTGTTAACATTGGATTAAATTATTTTTTTTTAATTTACCTCGAAAAGTGCAGGAATAAACCTTGGGGACGGTAAGACTACCAATAAAGGCATCATCTTGAAATTGATATTTAAATGCTGATTTAAATTCTGCAGTAAATTTCCTGTCAAAGAATTTTAGACATTCTTTCTCTAGCATACTTCTGCATTAGAAAAAACTTGAAAAAAATTCTGTGGCTGCATCTAAAGTGATTTTCTGTATAAGTTTAGCAAGAGGGACGGTAAGGATGAAAAACCCAGGGACAGAGTTCAAAAAATAATATCAACTGTAAAAATGTGAGCAGGTTAATTTTTTGCTACATATTTATATAAAAGAATTGTCCCACTTTCAGGAAAAGTTACATCGAATTACTGTTATTGAAATAATTTTATACAGACAGACTTAAAAATTAGCATCAGGGACACGGGACGGTAGATGAGTTTTCCCGCTATTTGGATCCCCAACATCGTTAAAAGTTTATTTATCTCGTTAATATTGTTATGCAATCATGCAATGGTGTGTTCCCCAGTATATGAAGTAAAAAAAAAACACAAAAAAGTGTATTAAATAAAATATTATTATTCAGGGACATGAAAGTCAAAAGATTGTGAGAATGCCCCTCATATTTTCGAACCAGAATTGAAAAAAAAATGAAAATAAATAAGTTCGACGTAGGAACTTGAAATTAAATAAATAAAGATTCGTCAAAATATTTTTTTTCGTTCGAAAGGGGACTGATCTTTGTCAAATTAACCCACATATTACTTAAAATGAGTGGGAGCTTGGCAGCTATGCAGAGAGAATTTGATAATCGTACACGGTACAGACGATTAAACTCCCATTTTGCGATTATGTTTAGACCGCATTAGCAAAAAATGTATCGATTTTTGTAAAAATCGACTACGGATTATGCGTTTATGTCTTACGTGTGCCTATGTGTTTCTGTTTTACGGATTATGTCTGGTTTTACTGATATATGCGAAGGCTTTTTCAGCCAAATACCCTAACGTAACTTAAGTTTGGCTGTCTCTTTGTCCATAACTCGTATGGCATTTTTTCATTTGATTTTGTCGGCAGTCTGTTTTTTCAAATGATTTGCTGTGGAAATTGCTTCACCCCAGAACTTTAATGGTAAAATTGATTCACTTAACAGTGTCCTTGCCATCTCAACTAACGATCTTTTTAGCTCTCTGCCACACCGTTCTGTCTCGTGCAATATTGGGCTGTGTGTTGAAGTTTTATCCCATTAGCCCTGAGGTAATTTTCTATTTCATTTGTTGTGAATTCCCTTCCCTTATCCATTCTAATTGCTTTTAGTTTTTCCCCAAATTTGTTGCTAATTAACGCGATGAATTCTGTAAGTTTTTCGCAAACTTCACTTTTTCTAAACAATAGGTATATGATCGTAAATCGTGAGTAGTCATCAATAAAAGTAAAGAAATATGATTTCCCCCTTATTGTCGGTGTTTGAAAAGATCCGCACACGTCGGAGTGAATAAGTTGGAGTATTCTAGTTGCTCTATGCTCTGCAATTTTCGGATACGGTTCATCAATTAATTTTGCCTTAATGCACGGTTCGCAATCTATATTATGCTTACAGTTGTTTATTTGGATTCTTCTAGCTAATTCCTTTTGATTAATTTCTTTATTTAATGATAGATTTCTATGTCCTAACCTACGGTGCCGTAATTCTAGGCAGTTTTTGTTGTTACAGCTTTGTGCTACATTTGCGTTAGTTTTCGAATCCTAACTGAACTTCGTATATGTTATTTACTTTTCGCGCTTCTAAACATATTTCACCGTTAAGTTTGAACATACATCTGTCATTTCTGAATATAATTCCACATCCATTTTGCGTTGCTTTGCTAACCGATAATAAATTTGTTTCGATTTCAGGTACTAGTAATACATCTTTTAGTGTTATTTCGTGGACGTTGTTGTCTGATGTTCGCGTGTTTATATTTACTTCACCTGACCCGTATCTGATAAGTTTTTTTTCCGTTTGCGATGGTCACATTTGTTTTTTCACGTGATTTATTTTCTGTAAACATTGATTCTGAACATACAATATGGCATGAGCTGCCACCGTCTACTATAAATGTCTTGTTTTCCATTTCTTGCGTTATAAATAGATAATTTTTATTTTCGCTCGCCCTCCATGTATTGTTTTCATTTTCGGAGTGACTGTACCTACTGTTTGAATCCGGTGTTTGTTCACTTCTAAAATTGTTTTCACTCTTTTGAAAACTAGTGATGTAGAGTAATGTTTTTGTTTGGTCTAATATGTGGATATTGTGTTGTGTTTTGTGTTTTGGCTTTGTTATGCCAACATTCCTGCGGGTTGCGATTTCTCATTCGAAAATTGGAGCAATATTTATTATTTGTTTTCTTGTTGTAATTTTTCTGGGCTTTAAATGCGCTGGCAGGATTTTCTGGTTTCTCATCATTATCATATCGTCGGTTATATTCGTCAATAAGTTTAGTCTTAATAAATGACGGTGTAAGTTGATTTTCTTCTCTCGATTGAAGAGCAATAATAAGAGTAGCATAAGATTTGTGTAAGGAGCATAATAACAGTGCAGATATGTGGTTATTATTTATAACTTCTCCTATGGCCGCTAATTTATCTACTAATTCCATTATTTTTGTAATATGATTAGCAACGTTGCCACCTTCAGCTAATTTAATGCCATAAAGTTTTCTTAAGAGATAAAGTTTGCTAGACAAATTATGTCGCTCATGGATTTCGCGGAAAGCTTGCCAAGTTTGTCTGGCTGTCTGTAAATTTTTAACATGAATAATTTTATTATCATTAATTGTTAGACTAATTAGTGCACGGGCTTTCCTTTCACTTTTGGACCAAGCGTCCGTAAATGGATTAGGCGGTTCTTCCGTAATTACATGAAATAAGTCTTCTTTAGTTAACATCATTTCAGCCTTGAATTTCCAAATCGAATAATTCGTATTTGTTAGTTTTTCAATTGCTAAATTATCTTTAGAATCTGCCATTATCTTAACTTTTAATGAATTACGTGTTACCCTAAAAAGTTTTTCAACATTTCCTCTTGAAAGTTTCAAAGTTTATTTGACTTTATTTGTCAAATATCTGATATTTCAGATTTCAGAGAAGACTATTTAATTTATTTATTTTTAATCAGTCTCATATTCTTGATAGTGTTTTCAATCCCGTTAAATAGGCATGAGTAAGTAATGTAAATTGGAACTTACCTTTTTTCAGGACACTTATCCGTTTATCGCGTAAATCCACGTTTTACTTTTAATCCAATACGTATTAGTTAAGTATATTATTCACTTTATCTTTGTAGAAAATTATATTCTCTAATGCACAACTTTTTATACCTCTTTTAATTAAAGAAATTGTAGACTATTATGTAGGTTAAATGAAGAAGCGGTAACATTTTAAGTTTTTTAATTCACACTATGTAGATTGTAAATAAGAGAGCATTTTTATATGTCTCTTTCCTGGATTAGCTACATGTTCAGAATGAAATAAAATGTTTACATTCCAAGATGCATAACAATAACAATAAATCAGTTCACTGTAGTTTATGAGTTTCAATTTAGCCACTCAATAAGTCATTATCTTTATAGGAATTTCAAGGTTCAATGCATTAGTATTATAAATAGATTTATGGCTAAACTGAAACGATGTATTGTTTATGTAACTGAAGAAATTAGTTTATTTTTGAGCATAGTTATGCATCTTGATGATTCAAGTCCATCATATTCTGCTTTGAAAAAACCGATTAATACACTATAAAAACTACTCGGAAATGTTTTCGAAAATCAATGACAGCAAAAAAACTCAATTTTTTAAATGTTTTTTTAAAAGTTTCAAAAATATTTTTGTTTCTGGGGCTTCTAAATTTAAATAGAGTGAAACCTCGATTATCCGAAGTAATTGGGGCCGACCATCTTTTGGAAAATCGAAATTTTCAGATAATCGAGAATGCTTCAATTTTATGATTAAGGAAAAACATATACAATATTTCTTATTATGGTAACAAGTGCTTAATAAAAATAAAGCAATAGCAAAATAAAAACAAGAATAAATTACCTGAATGTTAATTTTGAAATTAAGTACCTTTTACATATAGGGTGTCCGGTCTCAACGGTGTCCAATGGCTAATTCCTAAACCGTTAGTCATAGACATATAGTTCCACTTACAAAAATGTTCAAAATCAGTTAAAGAAATATTTTAAAAGCGATTCTGGTCAATAAAAACATTTCTTAAAAAATTACGAAATTAAATTTTTTATACGGTCCACCGGTCCTGTAAGTTATATCTAGTAAAATTTTCCTTTTACACTTACAAGTAATGCAGAAAAAGTCCCGTTATTCTACAATTAAAATTGACCGAGTAATAGCTGTTTAAAGTTGGAGCATATTTTTTGCTGCAAATTGGGGGTCATTCACAAATTTAGTCGCAATATAATTTCGTCAGATACATTAAAAGATGGTTGAGAGTAAAGTTAACTTTGCAATATAAATTTGAAATCTTTAATCATTCTGAGATATTAATGCAAAATATACAATTTGTAATAAACATTCAAGAAGAAAGAAAAAACATAATTTTTGTTAAATAAAATGATGCTGAATTAACAACCTCAATTCGTTACAAAATGACACGTATTTTAGAATATTATTTGATTACACTAGCAAAAGTTGGGTTATGTCATGTTTTTTAGCGTTTGATAATTGATTCTTATGTATTCTGTGCCGCTGAATCTGAAATTGATCTTTATTTTTAACCATCACATCAGAATTTTTCACAAATTTCAGAGTTAAAAAGTTCAAAGTTAAAACTGAATCTCCTCCCTCATCTCATCGGACCACTCAGCTATTTAGCTGTAAGAATCCCAGGATAAGCAAAAATATCGAATAAATTATAAAATAAAATAAAATAAAATAAAATAAAATAAAACAAAAAAAGATTTACATATGTTTTATACTATGAAATTTTCGCTATATTTTAACTTACACATTTACGATTTGCAAAAAAATTCTAACGTGATGGTTACAAATGAAGGTCATTTTCAGATTCAATGCTAAAAAGTACGTAAAAATCAATTATCAAAAGTTAAAAAACACAACCATCGCCTCTACTTTATAGTATCCGATTTTTGTTATTCTTTAAATTTGACAATTTATGATTTGCGAAATATCCTGAGATGATGGTTAAAAATTAATGTAATTTTCGGATTCAGTGCTAAAAATGCATAAAAGTAAAAAAAAAAAAAAAAAAAAAAAAAAAAACAATTGCAGTCTTGTATTATCTAATCTAAAACTTTTTCGTAAACTTCTTGGCGGTAATCTATCCGAAATTTTTTGTGTTATCCTGTAAAATAAGTATAAATGTTAACCACCAAAAATCATAATAATATTAGATTGTTATCTGATTCGCGCCAGTATGTAAAATGTAATCTCGGCGGGATATTTAAAAGTGAGTTAAAGTTCGAGTACAAATTTTGACCTGGAAAAACATTACGATCGTTGAAATAACATAAAAACTTATAAAAATAACATAATTTTTGTTAAAAGAAATCATAAAAGAAACAGTCTCAAATCCTGACAAAATAAAACATATGTTATTTTAACCAATCTGAAACTTAATAAATGTTAATCGTAATACTTGTATGATTTTTATCAAAGCGTAGAAACACATGAAATAAGATCTTCGAGTACATCAAGCACTTGGCATATGACCCCTCAAAGCCAAGCCAAACTCATTTGTTTTCAGAGCAGAAAAGTGGCATAAGTCATGCATTTTTAAAGTTTCATAACTCGCTCAATTTTAGTGTTATATGAATGGGACTTTTTTTGTCTTTCTTGTTAGTGTAATAGGAAAATTTTACTAAATATCACTTGTAAGACCGAGGGACCGTATAAAAATTTTAATTTCGTATTCCAATTTCGTAAATCAATTCGTAATTCAATCGTAATTCAATCAATCGTAAATCAATCAAACGTAATTCAATTTCGTAACTCCAATATGAAAATCAAAGAATTAGCTTAAAAATCAATGATGGAATGGTGCAACTTTTATAAACGTCTGTCAAAATACAAACTAATTATACGCTAAAGATAAAATTTCTTCCTTTTAGAAACTGTAAATGACGTAAAATATCAATTAATAAGTTTAAAAAAAAAAAAAAAAAAAAAAAAAAAAAAAACTTATTTTTACAATTGAATGAAGTTGAAAAAAATATAAATAACGGTATTATGGAAAAAGGTGTTCAATTATGTAATTTTAAACCATTAATGGATTTATGCTTAATTAATTCTGTACTTGCTAAAAAGCGCAGTAGTTAACTTTAACAATTTTTTTGTTTTATGATGTTTCATTATATTTTTTGCAATATAATAATATAGCTTCTGTTATACGAGAGCAAAAAATAAAAATCTTTTCACATGATGAAGCATTTGAAATTTTCCCTACATCTACGTGACTTAATTATTCCTAAAATATTCCCTTTGCGACTGTTCATTAAGAATAATCGAAAAACGACAGGATTGTTTTGTGAGTTAATTATTTTTAGCAGCGTTTAATGTGCTATATATAGAAAGATAAAGACTGACTTGCATTGAATTAAAAAAAAATGTGTTATTCTGACGAACTTTATTAACTTAATATAAAGTGATTTGAAAATAGCAGGTGAAATTTTTTGTGTCTTTATTATTTTGGCGAAAATAAAATATGAGGAATTTCTTTTTCAGGACCAAGCTCTTGAGTAAAAAAATGTGTTGTACGTATTTTACTCAGTGATAAATCAATAAAAGATTGGTGTGAGCAATTTTAAAAAACTACTTTATTTATATATAAATCATTTTGTTGTAATTATAGATGGAATCTATGAATAAATTTAATTTTTTATACAAAATTTACTTTAAAGAAATATTTTTTAATTCTGTTAAGAAATATGATTTCAAGTATATCAAAATAATTTACAAAATAGTCGAATTTACTTAGATATCTGCTTATGGGAGTTATGTTTATAATTTCTAAACTTATATTAAAGAAATGAAACTACAATTAAACATGATTTTATCTTTTACACATTCTATTAAATTGACTTGAAACGAATATTTTGGAAATGGAGTCATATATTTTATGTACAGTCGTGGAAAAAAAAAAGTAAACACCCCCTACTAACTCCTCAACAAATTATCGTAGACGAATGTTACTGGTACCGAACGATTGGAAATAAAGTCTACTTTTAAATTATGTATATAAAATTTTCTTAGGGGAGCATCTACATATTAAAACGAATCTAAACTTCATTTTTTTCAATAGTAATACCCAATTTTAACAAGATATTTCAAATCTTTGGTTCAAACTATGCCTAGACACCAAATTTCAAGTCAGTGGAATGATAAGTTTTTGAATTATAAACATTGAAAATTAAGTTCTTGTATTAAATTACATTTTCATATTTTTATTTATATCTCCTGAAATTATGGCTCCTAATGTGCTAATTTTTTTGTAGCAATAATACTAATATACCCAAACATAAATACGCTGAATTTGCAATTTTTATAATTTTATGATATGAATTTTGAATTATGAAATTAATATTCGAAAAAAATTAGGAATTGCAACCTACAATTTTTTTGATGGATTTAGATTTAGTAAGTCCTGGCTTTATGGAAATCCAAAATTTCACTTTTTTTTTTCTAAGTAGTTTTCAAATTATCCTTAAAAAATGGCAAAATGATGGTTTAAGGGGCCATCTATGATAGAAGTGAGTAGATATTTTGAAATTTATTCTGATGTCCTTTAATCTAACAAGCTTCATTGACTCCCTGAGTGGCGCTTCAGATGCCATGATGAAGAAGGTGGCTCTCTCGGTTAACAATCAAGTACGGAACTTCAATTTGGATACAGCCCTTAAAATGCGCTCGTTTTAAAATAAATAATTTCTCGGAAACTTATGGTACGAATTGAATAAAAGTTTGTTTTTAGGCTAATTGATGGGTGTAGAGTTCATTTATGCTGTCAGAATTGTGCACTTCTATTGAAAAAAACAAAGTTATGGTTCGTTTCAATATATAGATGGCCGCCTAAGAAAATTCTATATACATAATTTAAAAGTAGACTTTATTTCTAATCGTTCGGCACCATTAACTTTATTCTACAATAATTTGTTGAGAAGTTAGTAGGGGGTGTTTACTTTTTTTCCACGACTTTACGTACTCTCAGTTTTTATTATTATTTTTTTTTACAAATAGTTAAATATCAGAATCACGGAGATAACTTAACATCATAATCGTTTCGCAGTTTAAAAACCAAAAGTAGTTAAAGTTGTCCGAATTTTTGAAATCCCCAACGGCTAAACATATGATGGCTTTGTTGCAGCTCGTGTAAAGATTTCGTGAAAAAATATTGATATCTAGTTATAAAATAATATGTTTTACTTTCGATTATATTTCACGTCGGGATTTTTAACATAAAAAAGAATATTTCTTGTAATCCGAACCTTCTGAGAATTTAACATAGTATAAATATAACTCTACCAAAGCTCTCTTTAAAATATCGTGAAACAAATAGGTATATTTAGAAATGAAATCTTCAGCGGAAGCCGCACTAATACAGCTTGCGCGTTAGGTTTTCATCGAAAATTTCTCAGTTTTTTTACTTTCTTTTACCTTCAATACAAGAAAGTATGGTAATCGAAAATTTTTCTCCTTCCGGTTTTAGATGGATTTACACGTTTCACGTGTCAGGGATTCCAAAAAACATGTTTATAGAAAATGTCTGTCTGTGCGTGCGTCCGTATGTCGCTCTTGTACCATCAAAAAGTGTATAAAGTTATGCATAGAATTGAACCTTTTTTTTTTTTTTTTTTTTTTTTTTTGAGTTCTTGCCTATGGCAAGCGGGTCCTCCCTTACTTTAAAAATTCCGATGGAAAGGCGCGCTGTAATAGCGATTTTGGGCGATTTCCATTATTGTACCATCGGAAGGTTTATGAAGTTTTGCATAGAATAGAACCAAATTTGTTAGTATGTTTTTGTCCCCACGGGAATGTGCTAAAAATCCGCCGAAGGAGGGCGTTTTAATAGCGGTTATTGCATAACTGTCTTGATTTTTCGTAGTGCTAGTGTGCGCCGGCGGATCATAAATCGACGGTAATTTCGCATCATGATATGCCGGCTGTTCGCGAACAGCTGATGTAAAACAGAATAACGGAAAACTATTGATTTAGATTGATTGTAGGAAAACTATTGATTTAGATTGATTGTAGGAAAACTATTGATTTTTAGAAAACTATTGATTATAGATTTAGTAGTAAATATCTTAAATATCTTGATTCAGATTAACTCGTTTATACTCCGATTAATTGACTGAAGCTAAAATTTAATATTAAAGTCAAAGTTAGATTAGTACTGAAATAATAATATTAAAGTAATGATATTTGTAAATATTTTTTCATATATTACGATGTATTAGAAGAAAATTTTGGGATTGGCACATCCAACTAGTTTTTTAATACTTCTACTCGTCCGAACATTTCAAAAGTTTTGTAGGTGATGTAAAATGATTGTGCTCTAAAATGATTGCATCGAAATACCGACGTTTAGTTACTTAGACGAAAAAAAAAATAATAATAACGTCTTTTGCAGGTGCGAAGTGGCCTGTAGTTTCGATTTTTTTTTTTTTTTTTGAAAGTGTTAAAAGTCTTATTTTCCAAAATCAAGAGAAGAAAGTCTAATATTTAAATACGTTTTTTTTGTGTGTGTGTATGAATCGGCACTTCTGAAATCGATTCCTAGGAGAGCGTCGCCAAAAGATAGAAAAAGTAAATCAGGAAAACGGACTTTATTATTATTTTTTTTTTTTTTTTTGAAAAGGTAAGAAAACAATATTTTTTTTAACTGACTACAGTGTTTAAATCATAAAAATACAAAGTTTAAGTACATGTCTTATATTTTTCCATATCCCGAACGGTTCGGTCGACGGGCGTTAAAATATTATGCCCCCCGAAAATAGTATTTGGTTCTTCTCTTCTACACGCTCAAAAAAAACAGAAATTGGGCATGCGCGGATGAGCTTGGCTATTTTTGGAAAAAAGAATGATTTTTCGATGGACTTTTAATTATTATCTCGGCTATTTATCAAAAAATTAAAACTCTAAGCCTCAGGTCCACCGGGACCTCATCTTGGACTATCCTCATCAAAATTTCCATACGGGTAGATACGGGTACGAGCTGCGGTAGATTTCGTTGGCCACTGCCGAAAGACATCTGCACACATACAGAGCGAAACTTAATTTTGTTAGTTTAGATAGATAACATCAAATGAATGCGAAGTTACTGTTTCAAAATTGGTTTTTAAATGAAGTCTATATTTAGGAACACATACGTATAAATGTAACTAAACCGGGAATTGAATTAATCAGCTCCCGTTGAAATCTGCCCCACAGAGCCCCAGAAAAGAATGCGAAGTTACAGTTCGAAAATGGTGGTAGTTGAAGTCTGTATTTAGGAATACATACTTTTAAATGTAAATAAAGCGAAGAAACCCTTGTGGACAAACTCTCAACTCATATCAAAGGATAAGGTTTTGTAAATGTTTGTAATAATTTAATTAGAAATGAGCACTTTATTTAACATGTTGTTTTTGTAGACAAAAAAGAAAATCATTATAAAGTATCTTTTTTAAAAGTTAACCCATTTTAGGTAGATTTCGTAAGAAAGACTATTTCATTCTCCCCTATGTTGGATTTTTTGAAAAATTCTTGCAGATCTACGCTGATCATGACCCCTAGAACCCAAAACAGCCCCACAGTTCAAAACTGTATCTAACTATTTATCTATATATATACATATATGCATACATCACTTTTTTATGGTCACGATAACTTCCATAATTCTGCACAAATCTATTCCAAAGTAACACATAAACTCAAGGGTCAGGAAATCTTGGTCAATTTTGTTAATGGGCAAAATCGGAGCAAGGGGTGGAAATAGGGATGGGTATTGCGGAAACCGAAAAACCACCATAATTTCTTAATTATAATATAAATAAAACCATTTTAAAGTTATTATTACTTTTAGGAAAAGGGGCAAAAATTTATGTATCACAGATTTTTGATAAAATCAAAAATGGGCTCAAGAGGCGAAAAAGAATGGGATTTTAGGGAGAAAAAAATTCATAACTTCGTCACTTAACAAATTCACTTAAACTTATTATCTTTTTAATACTATCTACAACTTTTGTACTGAGAGGTTTTTGATAGGACCAACACTTACTGAGAAAAAAAGAAGAGGGGTGGTTGAAGAAGAAAAAAAATCATAACTTTGTCAATTCACAAGATATCAAATCCAGTTAAATTATTATAAAACTTCTTAATATTGTTATAACTTTTATATTTACAAGTTTTTGATAGGACCAACTCTTACAACAAAAATAGCGCCTGAAGAAAAAATTATCGTATTAACATGACTCTGATAATAGCAGCTCTTACAGAAAAATGAAATTAAAATCTCGTGAATTGCGTCCAGATGAAATTGTCAAACTGGGTTTATCTCTAATCTTGGTTTAGTTTTTGTTGGTAAAATTAGTACTTAACTTCAAAATCTACCTCCGACTGAAGGCAACGCTCCCTAGATATCTGAGAAAGCCTTGACACGCGTCACGAAAATGTCACACAAAGCAGGCAAAACAAAGAAAAAAGATCATTTTCTCGTGGATATCCAGGAGCCAATAAATGACCCTTTTTATTTGTTTTGCCTGCTTTGTGTGACGTTTTAGTGACACGTGCCAAGGCTTTCTCAAATATCTAGGAGTTGTTGCGGAAGGCCGAGCCGGCAGAGATTTTTTGAATGATAATTAGCATTTAAAATAAAAATATAGTGTGGTTTGTTCATTTTATCAAAACAGCAAACAACAATAAGTCAATATTCCGTAATTTACAATCAAACATTTATGTATAAATGTAAACATTGCCTAATTTTCTAATTAATTATATATTCTATTTTAACTTTCTTTGGGGTCTAATTAATGTAATTTCTCTTTGCTAACCGTTAATAAAAACGGAAATTTACCATTTTCATACTATATTTCTTTTTTACTCTTTTCTAGTGAAAACGAAAAGAAAAAAAAAACTCTTTGGTGGGTTTAAACTTTTTTTATACTTTATTTTTAGCTCAAAGTAATATAAATCCGTTCTAAAAATCCGTTAAACAAACAAAAAAAAAAAAAAAAAAAAAAAAAAAACGACTATTATATTTTTGGACAATGACTTTCAGAATTAGGTTTTTTTTTTCATGAACACACCACACTGTAAAACAAATCCGACCAGTTTTCCTGTAGGAATCGGAAAAATAGTTGCCCTTATCGTACCGGAAAATTTTTCGACCCAGCTCGGAATAAAATCCGTAAAAAAAAAAGGAAATAGTCAATAAAACGTTATTTTAAGGATTTTTTTCCGAACTGGGTCAGAAATTTTTTTCGGTACGATAAGGGCTATTATTTTTACGATTCCTACAGGAAAACTGGTCGGATTTTTTTTACAGTGCATTATTTTTTTTATTAATGTACGTAAGATACGATTCTTTCAAAATGCACACTTTTTAAAAGTAAGTTTACTTAAAAAATTACATTTATATGTTAAAAGAAACAATATAAGACTATATTTTAAAGTGTTGACTTTCTTAAAAAATATTTAAACAAAATGAATATTTAAAGATCTATTAAATGAAATAGCCGTATTAATAGTTAGTTACTTCTAACAATTATTTCGTTTTAAGTTGTTTCGTTTATTATTTCGTTATTAGTAAATTATTTCAGAATTTTACGTTAAAGTGAAACATATATTAGTTTTATACCATCAGCTGAAAAAAAGTATATACTAACATATTTACAAAAAATATTGCAATATGTAAATTTTCGTTGAACAATTCTAAAGTATTTTGTATTTTGCTTAATTTTTATAGCTGTTATTTTATTCATAAAAGACATCGCGGAGATGGAAAACTGATTTTATATTAGATTTTTATTTATTTATTTATTTTTTTTTTTTACATGAAATTAGACTGTTTAGTTTGGACGAATGCTTTTACTTATTTATTTATTTTTTTTATACTGTTCTTGTCCACTGTGTAAAAACTTTGTGAAAAATAAAAAATAAATACATCAAACATGAAATTTAAATCAAAAGAAACATTATGATGATTATATCATATTTAAAAATATTCCCTGAAAAAAGAAAAGATCTTTAACTTTTTATTCATTTCACTTCTTTATAAAGTATCCATTATGTTTGAACAAGCTGTTAAAAAATAGTTTTGAAATTTTAATGTTCAATTATTACACAAATTTTAACATTAAATAAACAATTGCAGATTTTAAAGCAATTTTTACTATTTTATATGGCGCTCTGTACGATAATCAGTACGATAATTCACGATAATCAGCACAAATGGATTTTTTTCTTAAAATGTTATTAATTTTACGGGAAAATATAAACTGCCTACTTTAAGTACAAAACCTGTTAAGTAACAGCAAATTCACACTATATACATATTTTTCTGTGTAATAAAGATCCATTTTATTAGTGACGTGAATGAATAAATAAATGTGTAAATTTTATTACTTTAAAAAGTTACTTCTACCATGTATTTTTTTTTACACGTGTTAAATCTTTAGCTTCATTATTATTTTTTCTTATTTGTGCTGTAAATTTTCTTCAAACGTTTCTATATTCTTGAAAATGAAATTAAATTCAAATAGAAAAATATGTATGGCATACAGCTTTAAGAAAAATAACCGGTTAGCTGAATTAAAATCTTCGGATTCAGTATTGCGTCAACTCCTTGACAGTTAAATATATATCATAGAACACAATTTTGTTTTATAAAATAATTTAAAAATTTTTTGCTTAACCGCTTCGATCACTTAGGCCACTTATGAGTCTCTTAACTTAAGCAATAATAAAAAAGAAAAATCATGCGTTAAGCATAAATTATGAAACATTTTCAAACGCATTCAACGCAAACACTATAACAAAACTGCACCTTTTAATGACGTTAAAGATGATGTCGAACTAAACAGTTTTTAAAAGTATAACACATTTGAAAACTTTATTTCATTAATTACCATCTATAGCCGTTAAAATATCATAATTATTTTGTGTAGCCTTGTATAGGATTTATAAATTTTGTTGTTTGTTTGTGTTGGTCTTGTTTATGACGGCCAATTATCAACACGAGGGATATAGGCCCTAAGGAGGTGGGGGTGACCTCCGTGGGGGTCTTTCTAAGGGAACCTAACTCGTATTTAAGCAAGGAAATCCAAGGTTCGAAGAAAACCACGGAAAACTCCAAACGATTAGGCAGATAGGCGCGATTGGGTTCGAACCCAGCACCTCCCGTATACCAGCTTCGACAGCGGAACCTCTCGGCCGCTAGTGGGGTATATAATTTTGGATTTGTACATTTACTAAATAGTATGCAAAATTTTGTTCCGTCAGGGACTCAAAACTCTTTAGAAATTTCCCTCGAAATCGGAAATGTATTCGAGATAATTTTGCAGATGATTTTAAATTTATGCGCACGTAATATGCAAAACATTAGTAAAGTTTAAAACGCATACCACAATTGAAAACGCATATTGAGCAATTGCTGTGCACAGACATGGCTGTAACCAAATTGTATTGTGCGTCCCTATAAATGAAAGGTAAAATATTGTACACAATAACACAAAGGTAATATAAGGTAACATAATATACACAAAGGTAAAATATTATAAATATTATACACACCCTATCCTATAGTAAGCACATTGTAAAGCACGTCAGTGATGTATGTAAATTTCAATCCGCGTGAAATATTTGTAAAATCATTAAAATACACTACAAACGATTTTTCTTGTAGACAATAATGTAACTAATTATTTTAGTACCCTCTAAACGAGCTATTAAACAACACACTTCATTTTCAATACCAAACGTGCCGTGGCAGATCTCAATAACATACATCTATTACATGGCAATCCAGCTAATCTTATGCGAGTCAGAGAGTGGACAGACGGATTAACGGACAGACAAACTGAATTCATAAACACTTTTGAACTATTATTAGTAAAAGCAATGGTTTTAAAATTTTATCCAATAATTTTATCCATCTGTAAATCTGTCAGATTTCATATGAAACTTCAAATTTTATTAACACTATTTGTACAAGTGTCATTTGAAAAGATTTTGGTTTAAGTTTATTTTACTTCCAATTTTTTAAGATATTAAGTATTAAAAGAACTCTTCAATATATTAAAAGTAATTTTTTGAATGCTTTAATCTAAAACTTACAAATAAACAACCATGAATCAGAAACTTTAAAATGACACTGGTATAAATAAAGTTAATCTTTGCTATCCTACACTGTTAAAAATTTCCGTTCGATCTTGAACCATCATATGGTTCAGAGTCACCAAAAGTACCAAAAGATAGTTCAATCTCTATTTGAAAAATTCTGTTCATGGTAAATTCTGGAATATTGTTCAACCTTTTACCATCCCATTGCAAAACGTGGCAGCTAATCACATATCGTCCGCCATTGAATCTGCCGTGTACAAGTCGAATAAAAGCGATCATAAGGCATTTATATTTTGTTTCGTTTAATCTTAAACATATATAAGGATTTATTTATATTTCTTAGCTATAATTATGAATAAAGTATACTTCCTTATTAATTCTTATTACGTATGGTGATCTGATATGTATGGTATATCTGGTGATCTGAGCAATGCTTACACCAACACAAACAGGTTATAAAAGCATTGAAAAAAATTATGTAGCCTTTGAAAAATTTTAAGGAAGGGGGTCAGATAAATGTTTACATAATACTGGATTTATTGCATTAGAAATGCCACAAATGTATTTCTCAACCAAAGTTTGGGTATTGAATTCCTGGTATATTGTTAAATAATAATTTCTGTTTACGAAATAAATTTGTTCATTCAAACACGCATTGTTTTAAAGCTTAACAAATAAGCATTCATTATTCACAGTCTTAAAAACGTTTCAAGAATGATAGTAATAAAAATGCATAAATATAAATCACTAAACAGTATAATATTTCAAATTCATACATCTTGGCGTAAAAAAAAATAAAGCATTTATTTTGAAATTCAAACCACATGTACATATATATATAACCATTATATAATTACAATTCATCATCTATTTCCAATTACTAACATTAAATTAATAAATTTAGCTTCAATACATAACACTGACATTATGCAAAATAAAGATGGAAATATATATATATATATATATATATATATATATGTATGTACAGTAGAATCTTGATTATCCGAAGTAACTGGGACTGGTCCTCTTTCGGAAAATCGAAATTTTCGGATAATTGAGAATGATTCAATTTTAAGATTAAGGACAAATACATGGGCTATTTTTTAGTATAGTAACAAGTGATTGGTAAAACTAAAGCAATAGCAAAATAGAAACAAGAATAAATTACCTGAATTTTAATTTTTAAATTAAAATTCAGTACCTTGTACGTATTTTCACAAGAGTTTGATTTTTTTTTTTTTTTTTTTTTTTTTTGTCGCAGTTCCGATTGCCTTTGCTTTGCTTTGCTAACACGAAGTTTTTTTTAAATATTATCAGTTCACCAGTATCAGTCTTTCTGCTGCTCCAACCATCTCAAAACCTTTTGCAAAACACTCAAAAGCTTCAGAATTGCTAATTTGATCGTTTTCTTCGCCCACATCTTTGACCTCTTCTTCGTTTGATCAATGTGATATAAAAGAAATAACTTTAAAAATGGGTTTTGCACACAAGGAATGTGATAGTTAAAGGAGAGAGAGAGAGTGTGAGAAAGGAACCTTTAAAAATGGATTACGGTTAACCGAGAGTTTCGGATAAATAAAGTTCTACTGTATATATATTTAAATTTGTAATTGTGAAATTTTAAGGTGCGTAAAAGTATTTAAACTGTTTACAGACAAAATGCCTTAAACATATTATATTTTAAATTAATTAGATTTGGATTTCCAGAAGATTTAACTTCTTTATACAATGATATAAATGTTATCATTAAATAAAACATATATATATATACTAGATTAATATTAACACAATTATTCTAATTGGTAAACAAATCATCTTAGATGTACATTTCCAGCTGTGAAAAAAATGTCATTTCCAGCTGGGTGAAAAAGTTCGACCGGAATCGTCCGGGATAGCTCAGATGGCAGAGCACTGGCGGCTTCAGCCAGGAGGTCCCGGGTTCGAATCCTGGTCCGGACATTTTTCGCCCAGTTGGAAATTTACATCTAACATATATATATAATTTATTTTCTTTTAGTTTCGGAACAAATGCTTCAGATTGTCTCCATAAAAATGTATGAGAATTGTCATAAATTGAATTTATGGTTTAACCTATTTTCAAATGGCTCAATCGAAATTCAGTTTTTGACTCAATTTATTTCCAAACGAAGGTTCATATTACTAACAAACCATAGTTTAATCTATAGCCAAAGTATGGTTCAACCGATAACCAAACTATGGTTCAAACAAAGCACCAAAGGATGGAGAAAGATTTTACCATCTTATGATTGTAGCTACACTTGTACCATGTTTTAATGAAACGTTGAACCGAAATTTTTAACATATTGTATAATTGTGTACAATATGTTGTTTTTATGTATGGTGATCTGATATGTATGGTATATCTGGTGATCTGAGCAATGCTTACATCAGCACAAACAGGTTATAAAAGCATTGAAAAAAATTATGTAGCCTTTGAAAATTTTTAAGGAAGGGGGTAAGATAAATGTTTACATAATACTGGATTTATTGCATTAGAAATGCCACAAATGTATTGGCAGCGCAAAAACGGCAGCAGCCATAAAAACGACAGCAGCCATAAAAACGGCAGCAGCCGTAAAAGCGGCATATAATGGCAGCGCAAAAACGAAAACATCCACAATGTCTTTTAATGCATGGAAAACTGAATAATTAAAATTGAGAAATAAATTAAGCAATCAGAAATATTTTTATTTTTTAAATAATAAAGAAACTAATAAAGATTGAAAAAAAAAGATAAAGTAGAGTGTCTAAAACTCGTCCTAAATTGCAATACCAGACATTCAAAGTGTTAAATAAATTACTTAAAAATCCTTTTATGGCACTTGAATGTATCACCAGGGCATAAAGGGTTAAAAAGATCAAACCAAACAAATAATTCTTTTTCTGTTTAATTTAAAAAATCATTTTAAGAGTATCAATGCACAGAATAATTTTTTAGTACATAATTTGTGAGCGAGATAGTAAAAAATTGAATAATTGCCTTAAATATTCCAAAGAATTATTACTATTAAATATATAATGACAATTTAAACATTAAACAATATAATTTAAACATTAATATCGGCATATTTCATTTAAAACTTATATTTTTCTTTTAAATAAATTGTAAGGAGAGCATTAATTCATAGGTAAAACGTATCAAAAAAAAGAAAAGTAAGAACCATGTTTAAGAACTTATTTTAAATTCAGCATAGTATGACTTAACGCAATTAAATTAAGTTAAAGTTAAATTAACACAATTATGTAACAGTTTTTCATAGATAAGTAGAACAAAAAAAAAAAAACGCTGTATGGTGGGAATAACTTCCCCCCCCCCCTCCCTCAAATAAAGAATTGAAAACATAACTTAGTCTTTTTAAAGAAGACTACTTTAAAGTACTTTTCAAAATTATCAAAATTATTTCTTAGAATTAATATAAAAGCAACAAATAACCTTTGGCTCAAACAGACTTTTGGAAGTATGTTCAGTAAATAAATATATGAGAAATTTGTATTGGAATATAGGAATAAATATGTAAAAGGAATAATGCATTAGATTAAAATTAAACTTTAAAAGGTTACTTAAGAAAGATTTAAAATATAGTAATATTTTTATGCCTATTCGATACATAATGTTTAGAAGAATAAATAAATCTTAGCAATAAAGGATTTTCCATTTAGCACAATTCCATTCCACATGAGAATTCTGGTGTCCTATTAACCCTTTATGTACTGGATGTGAATTCGTGAAAAAAAAAAAAAAATTCTAAAGCATTTTCCTTGAATTTTTGAAACTAAATTAGAAGATTTACACAAACATTTAATAAATTTTAGACGGATTTTAGAAGGACTGAAGGATTGAGAAGGATTAATTAAATTTGAATTTATAGGAATTTTGTGCAATATGTATAACACCATTCAAATCTTTTATTTTAAATATCTTTCTTAGTATTTTGTAGAATTAGGAAATGTAAAATAATGTAGTTCTTACAATAGAAATAGCTCCGAATTGAAACCCCCCCTCACCAACACCAAGAAAGCTGAAAAGAGGCAAAGGCAAAAGAAATCATACTTTCAGAAATATTTTTGTTTTGTGCAGCCAATAACGCTTTTGGGACAAGATACATTAATGCATTTATAACTCATTCTAAACTGTATTACTACTAATCGATGTATTAAATGAATTTTATAACAAGATATTTTAATGATAATTATAAATTCAGTCAGTAGAGAAAGGGTTAAACGGTTGCGCCCATACATTGATTTCCATAACAATTCGTCTTAAATTTATATATTGGGTCGTTCGGACAGTCATGTCCGCTTGAGAAAACCAATTCTAACCGGAAAATTCTGCCCGGTAAATTATTAGACATTGGATATCGCATCAATGTCTAATAATTAAACGATAAAATTTTCCAATTCGAATTGATTTTCCGAAACGGGCACGACTTTCCGTACGACCCAAAAGAATTCTACTTGATAGTACAAAATAGTGATTCTATACTTCGTTCAAAGAACATAAAAAAAGTAACAGAAACCTTTTAAAAAACTCGAAAAAATTAAATTATGAAACATTTTTTATGATTATTGTATTACAACAATAATTGTTTAAATAACTTGATAATGATAAATATATAACTGATAATTATTGACTATATTAATCATTGTATGTGGCATTATTCGTTTTATTTTTATTACTTTTATCCTCAAAGAAACAGGATCATATGCAGACAAATAGAAATAAATGTATATGAAAGTGATATAAATTTTCTAAAAGAATTATAGTTAAAAACCTGTTAAAATATTGTAAATGTTTCAACATGTATATAGAAAGCTGACAAATAGATAAAAAAAAACTATTTCATGCTCATTAAATAAAAAAATATCAATTTAAAGATATAATAGACTTAAAAATAGCATTTCAATTTTTGACTTTGACTTTTAAAGTGACATCTCATTAGGAGAAATCGCAATCCACCAGAAACACTTTATGAATTTAATAATTTATCTCTGTGGTTAATGGACTATAACTGATAATGATGAGTGACATTTGCTGACGCACAGTGAAATTTAAATGTATGCTAACATTATAAATTGAATGACTACAATAAAGATTCTTTAATGAACTGTAAATAGAGACTCTTTTATTGAGTTACTAAAAGAACAATCTTAACGAATACCTTAAATTGTAATTAATATTAAAAAAAAGTGCTACTGAAGCTGAAAATAAATGATTAATTATATAAATATTAATGAAATAATTGGAATGTTCTGTCAAAGTCGGTGGCAGTAATTCAGTTTACTGCATAACTGTCAACCTTTGAGATTTTTTAGGCAAAATAATAATAATAATAATAATAATAATAACAATTAGTACAGAAAAATATTCCATTTAAAGTTTTTTGTCTCTACGTAATTATTTATTAACATATTGTATGCCAATAAAATTTATGGTTTGAGTTTATTTGAAAAACAAAACGGAAGATTCGCAGCTATGCATTTAATTACGTATAATCTGTTATTATACTCGTATAGTCGTGGATAACGTCTGATAAACTGAGTAAGATGAATAAATAAAATTTTACTATAAAAGATGTATCATATTTTGAAAAATTTTACGTCCTTCGAATTCATGTATGCCATGCTTATGCATTGTACGGTACATCTAAAGATATCCGAACTACGGCTATAACTTCGATGCGAATTAATGCAGGAATAAACGGTCAAGTGCGAGTATTACTCGCGCACAGAGCTTTCCGTACAATAATATATGAATTAGTAAGTATATTATTAAAAGAATACAGTTGCTAAAAGAATACTAAGACTTTGTAAAAACTATACAACGTAGGTTTGGGTATAACTGTATAGTATACAGGGTGCAAAGGAAAGTCCCTTTAACCTGAAAATACTTGTGAACGGAGAGAGCTACAGTTATACAAGTGAGGTAACGATACATTAAAGCGACTAAGCCCGACCCAATGCAAACGACAGCAGCACCCCTAGAGGAGAAATTTGGAAGATAGCCATTGCAAATCGTAAAAGAAAAGAGGTAGAGCAAATTTTCCAATTATAAAGTTTTAGAGCACAAATTAATTAGTACGAAACGACATTTGGTTCACACGGATAATATAAATCATCGCCAGCATACCCAGAAATGTCCGAAATCGATGAGCGACGATTCTACTTTGCCTATTCACATTCCGGAAATGTAGCAGTGCACAATTGCAGATTGTGACGTTGTACTGTGCTGTAATGTCTGTAACGATTCAATTTTCAATGCATTTCACATTTTAGAATAACCCTTTCAGGGCCAGAAGAATTCTGTTCGTAAACTGATGAAATAATTGACTGACACCAGAATAGTCAAATGAATTTCTCTGAAAATAAAATACCGCTAATTTGCACTTTCATTACAAAAGCAAAATTTTATTAAAATATTCTTGGTGCCATTTTTTAGTTTTGGAATTAAAATTAGGCGGCTAGACCGTCTAGCCACCGCCCTTGAAAGGGTTAAATCTGTGTCGTCGTATTGAAGAGGCTTGCAATAGTTCCATGCTGAGAAATGTGCATGCAGAATTACTCTCACGAATACAAACGTGTATCGTGAGCAATGGCGAACTTTTCGAACATACTAAATATTAACTTTTTATCACTGTAAGACAGTTTGTCTTTTTTTGTGTGTGGTTGATGTTATCAAAATGTATTGAGATAAGTACGTATTTATAGCATAAATTGTGCGTATTTCTTCATACTTCTGACTATTACATTCAAACGTTTTCACAAAATGGAGTACATCGATTTCGGACATTTTTGGGAAAACAGGCGAAGATTTATCTTATCCATATAAACCAAATGTCGTATTCTATTAATTAATTGATGCTCTAAAACTTTCTAATTGGAAATTTCGCTCTATCTCTTTTCGTTTTCGATTTGCAGTGGCTATCATCCAAATTTCGCCACTAGGCGGCGCTGCTGTCGTTTTCATTAAATCGGGCTTAGTCGCTTTACTTTACTGTTACCTCACTTGCATAGCTGTAGCTCTCTCCGTTGTTATATTCAGAGTTTCGTTGTTATATTTCAGATCCTATTTATTTTCAGATTAAAGGGACCTTCCTTTGCACCCTGTATACTAGAAAAGTATAATTGGATATACCATGAAAGTTGAAAGATATATGGAACCTAAATAATAGCAAGTATAGCTATTCTGTATATTTCTTATTCCATATAGGTTTTTATTTAACCTTTAAAGACATAGTAGGTGTATTGAGAGAGCCACTCAATGGAAACTAGTCGCGAATCCCATAATATTTATGTGATTAATTCTCATTAAATTAGTCTGTTTTTAACAAATTGTCGTTTATTCCTTTTATACTGCTACTGGGCATTGCATTACATAAATATATCCTTAAAATTTGTTATCTAGGCTTTTTAAGCCGATGTAGCATAGAGTACTCCGTCCCTGTCATTATGTATGTCCAAACCGCCCGTGTATTTAAGGGTTAATATCTCGGCTAATTACCGACTTTTTCCGAAATTGATGATCAACAATGCTTTTATATAATAAAACACTCATACTACAATATATATTAAAACACACATACACACATAAATAACGCCTGCATTCAACAGTTAAAGGTATATATAAATATTATACAGACATACATACAATAAATACAATAAACCCAACTGGAGTGAAAAATTAGCCAGAGCCAGGAATCGAACCCGCGACCACAGTATACAAGACTGCTGCTCTAACCACTGAGCTACTCCGGCCGATACCTGAGTCTGCAATTTCTCACTAATAAACAATGTTGGGGAAGTCACCAGCCATCTATACGACAGCCTTGGATGACAGGACAACGATGAATAGATTTTACTATTACATCGATCTACGATAATTATATAAAACACTCATACTACAATATATATTAAAACACACATACACACATAAATAACGCCTGCATTCAACAGTTAAAGGTATATATAAATATTATACAGACATACATACAATAAATACAATAAACCCAACTGGAGTGAAAACTGGAAACTGGAACGATTCCTGGCTCTGGCTAATTTTTCACTCCAGTTGGGTTTATTGTATTTATTGTATGTATGTCTGTATAATATTTATATATACCTTTAAGTGTTTTTATACTTCTGCTACGATAGGTGCCTCCAGATCTGTTCAACGCTTTTGCTGAAGCCTGTAAATCGAAATTTGAGTGTAACGGAAAAATGCGATTTTCTCAAAAACTATGCGACCTAGGTTAATCGCTATAATTTTCCTGCAAGGGTTAAATTAATGTCTACTACCTCTAATTTTTTCATAATTTTAGTTTCAACAGATTCGGAGTTAGATGGGGTGAGGGACATATTTTTACACAACGTTTTCCATCATAACTTTGAAAATATAATACCTAAAATTAAATGAAATATATTTTTGATTTCAGTGTTACCATAGCTTTCACACGATATACAAAGAAAAGTTTTTTTTTCAAGTAACTTAATTAGCCCCTCTACATTTTTCCTAAATATATTTATGAATATTTATTAATCTGAAATATGTGGGTCAATAGTCTTTATTACTTCCCCGAATTTGAACTTTCCACGTTGCATAGTTTACGAGTAAAAGGTCTGTGACAGACAGACAGACAGAGAGACAGACAGAAGACACAGGAGTGATCTTATAATGGTTCCGTTTTTACTTTTTAAGTACGGAACCCTAAAAACGAAAAGTACCGTTTCTATTCGGAAAAAGTTATTTGAAATTTGTTTTATTAAGTCATAAGGGATCATCTGCATATTAAAATATTTCCTAACTTTCCAATGCTTGAAAGTAACACTATAATTTTGTAGCTTTTTTAAGCTATTTATGTTAAACAATGTTGTCAAGTTTTAAACGCGCCGTTTTCATTGTAATTGCGATCGGGCATTTGCACGTAGTTGTATCTCCCATTAATTAATGTAATTTTATCTATTTTTAGTATTTTATCTTTAATATTTAATTATTTCAATATTCCAATTGTTCAGCATTCGCGATTCCCATGAATTTGGTATATCACTTTTGTTCCTACGGCATATATTTTATATTTTCATGTCCCGACGCCGCGATCGTATATCATAGAAACTCGACAGAGTTTCTCGCCAAGCAAAAGAAATAACAGCGCAATGAACCGTAAATGAAAGGAATTTCCGCCAATTAATGCCAAACGATATTTCAAAAATTTTTTAGTATTCTGTCAAGTTTATATTTTCCGGACTGACCAAAGCGGGATTTTGATCCCTCTATATCTCCGGTTCTATTAATGATAGAAACAAAATTCTTAATCTTATGGAATGGGGCGTGTCAAGTGACTCAGAAAAGGAAAATAAAATGGAATCCAGACAATAGGTTTTTAGTAAATGCGATTTTAAAAGTGCTATTTTTTGCACTTTTGAAATTCTTGTTCTGACCAAATCTGTTGACAGGGCTACAGCAATGTGTAATTATCGGATTTTTACGCAGTTTACAGGACTAGAATTGTTTTTGTTAGTAGTTCAAACCTTTGAAAGTTTCATGTAAAAATATTAATTAGTTTTTGATTTATACCAGTTTAAAGTCTCTTTATTTTTGCAGCGCGGCGTGCGTAATATGTGAGGCATTCTCACAATCTTTTGACTTTTACGTCCCGGAATAATAATTTTTACTTCCTTCTATCTTTACAGGAAGGAAGTATTGAATTCGTGAAAAATCGATCCGAGAAAGACAAAATAATTTCTGTCAACACGCAACCGGAGCAGAACCTGATAACAAAAACACCGAAATCTCACACGAACCAAATATGATAACTGACAAAAATATTCTAAAGCATCAAAAGCCGATCCGATTAAGACAAAATAATTTCCGTGAGCACGCATCCGGAACCAAATCTAAGAATTCCATTAGAAAAAACCCGAAATCTTACACGAATCAAATCTGAGACCCGACAAAAGTATTCCAAAGAACCATAACCCAATTCGAGCAAGACAAAATAATTTCCGTGGACACGTAACTCGACCCGAACCTAATTTTTTTTTTGAAAAAAAAAACGAAATATGACCAGAACCTAATATGATAACCGACGAAAATAATCTAAAGAATCATAACCCGATACAAGAAACACAAAATAATTTCCTTTGAAGCAACACGACCCGAACCTAAAAATTCCATTAAAAAACCCGAAATCTGACACGAACCAATTCTGAACCCGATAAAAATATTCCAAAGAACCATAACCCGATTCGAGCATTACAAAATATTTTCCTTGGACACGCAACCCGAACCGAACCTAAAAATTTCATTAAAAAACTTGAAATCTGGCCCGAACCAAATCTGAATCCGACAAAATATCCCCCAAATATATAACCCGATACGAACAAGAAAAAATAATTTCCGTGGATGCAACACGACCTCAACATAAAAATTCCATTAGAAAAAATTCGAAATCTGACACGAATTAAATATGAACCAGACAAAAACATTCCCGATTAACCATAACTCGATCCGAGCAAGACAAAATAATTTCCGTCGACAGGCAACCCGACCCGAACATTTTTTTTTGAAAAAAAAAAAACCGAAATATGACTCGAACCAAATTTGATGACCGACAAAAATAATTTAAAGAACCCCAACCCGATCCGAACAAGACAAAATAATTTCCTTGGACACGCAACCCGAATCGAACCTAAAACTTCCATTTAAAAAAACCTGAAATCTGACACGAACCATAATTAAATCCGAAAAATTATCGCTAAAAACCATAACTCGATACGAGCAATACAAAATAATTTTCGTGGAAGCAACACGAACCGAACCTAAAAATTCCTGTAAAAAAACCCCGAAATCTGACACGAACTAAATCTGAACCCGACAAAAATATTCCCAGGAACCATAACCCGATCCGATCAAGACAAAATAATTTCCGTGAACCCGCAACCCGTCCCGAACCTAATTGTTTTTTAAAAACCCGAAATATGACCCGAACCAAATATGATAACCGACAAAAATATTCTAAAGAATCATAACCCGATCCGAGCATGGCAAAATAATTTCCTTGGACACGCAACCTAAATTGAACATAAAAATTCCATTTAAAAAAACCTGAAATCTGACCTGAACCAAATCTGAATCCGACAAAAATATCCCCAAAAACCATAACCCGATACGAGCAAGACAAAGTAATTTCCGCGGACACAACACGACCCGAGGATAAAAATTCCATTAAAAAACCCGAAATATGACACGAACCAAATCTGAACCCGACAAATAAACTATTCCAAAGAACCATAATCCGATCTGAGCAAGGCAAAATAACTTCTGTGGACACGCAACCCGATCCGAACCTAAAAATTTAGTTTGAAATAAACAGGAAATATGACTCGAACAAAATATTATAATCGACAAAAATATTCTAAAGAACCATAACACGATCCGAGCAAGACAAAATAATTTCCGTGGACACGCAACCCGACTCGAACCTAAAAATTCCACTAGAAAACTCCCGAAATGTGAACCGAACCGAACCAAATATGAATCCGACAAAAGTATTCCAAAGAATCATAACCAGATCCGAGCAAGACAAAATTATTTCTATTGTCATGCAACCCGATCCGAACCTGAAAGTTCTACTTAAAGTTAACCCGAAACCCGAACAGTAGCCGAAATAAAAATATATCAGGCCGTACCCCGAACACAGCTAATTAATTTCCGTGCACACTCAATACGACCAGAATCTGAAAATTCCATTTAAAATCAACCTGAAACCCGACCCCGAACCCGATCTGGAAATGACAAAAATATTTCAAAGAGCCGTAACCCGATCCGAGCAAGACAAAATTTATTCTGTCGACACGCAATCGAATTCATTGGAAGTCAACCCGAAAACCGACCATAACCCGGTTTCGGATCGAGTTCAATTATGACTTTCTAGTTCGGATAGGGTTGCTTGTCGACGGAAATTATTTTATCTTGATCGAATCGGGTTATAGTTCTTTGGAATATTTATCTCGGGTTAAGATTTGGTTCGGGTCTGTTTTCAAGTTAACTTCAAATGGAATTTTTAGGTTCTGGTCGTGTCGCATGATCATGGAAATTAATTTGTTTTGCTGGGATCGGGTTATGGATCTTTGGAATATTTTTGTCGGGATCAAATTTCGGGTTTCTTTCAAATAAAATTTTCAGATTAGGATCGGTTGGCGTGTCAACGGAAATTATTTTGTCTTGCTCATATCGGATTATTGACCTTTGGAATATTTTTGTCGGGTTGAAATTTCGTTTTTTTTTTTTTTTCAAATGAAATTTTTAGGTTCGGGTCGGGTTGCGTGTCCACGGAAATTATTTTGTTTTGCTCGGTTCGGGATATGGTTCAATGGAATGTTTTTGTCGAGGTAAGATTTGGTTCGGGTCAAATTTTGGGCTTTTTTCAAATGGAATTTTCAGGTTCGGATCAGGTAAGATGTCCACGGAAATAATTTTGTCTGTTGGGATCCGGTTATGGTTCTTTGGAGTTTTTTGTCGTGTTCAGATTTGGTTCGGATCAGATTTCGTTTTTTTTTCAAAGGGAATTTATAGGTTCGTGTCGGGTATCATGTCCACGGAAATTATTTTGTGTTCCTCGGATCCGATTATGGTTCTTTGGAATATTTTTGTTGGGTTCAGACTTGGTTCGGGTCAGATTTCTGGTTTTCTTCAAAGGGAATTTTTAGGTTTTTGTTGGGTTGCATGTTTTGGAAATTATTTTGTCTTGATCGGATCGGGTTACGGTTATTTTCAATAATTTTTGTCTGCTATCAGATTTTATTCAGGTCAAATTTTGGGTGTTTTCAAATGGAAGTTTCAGTTCGGGCCGGGTTACGTGTAGACTGAAATTATTTTGACTTACTCGGAAAGGATTACAGTCTGTTATAATTTATTTTTTGGGTTCGGTTCGGGTTATGGGTTTATAAGTCTAAAAAAATCACCCTGATTGGGAAGTTACTTGTCAATTAGCCTAACCACTGTCTAGGCTCTATGCAATAGGCCTGAAAAATATTAGGCTAATTGGAAAATGAGAGATGATTCTCCAATTAAACTACGACATGTATATCTTACATTGCATTTAACATTTAAAGCTGGTTAGAACTCACGCGATTACGGGTTAAACATAAAAAAGGCAAAAATTAGCTAAAAACGTAAAACAAAAATAATTTATTCAAAATTTTTGAATTTTTTGTCCACTTTATTAAAATGCTTCTAGATTTCAGCCCACACCCTTTTAAAATTCCAATACTATGGGTATTTTTGCACACAAAATTTAGATAACAATTAAATGAACTTTTGTTTTGCACGAAATCGGAATGATTTTTGACGAAGGTACTGCGCACAATAATCATCACCGAATGTTCTGCTGATATTTGAGGAGAAACTGGATTATAGAAACGTTCCAGTGGACCTCGATTATGGAAAGATTCTAGGTAAACACTGACTACACATTGTGATTTATCACTAAGCGTAGAACCAAAAGACTGAAAATGTCCAAACCGGGAATCGTATCCGGAACCCTTGGAATAGCGCTCAAAGTGCTCGAATACGTAATATATAGACTTCTTCATTACCTTCCGTATTAAATATTCCCAAACATGACATAGAAATAGAATTATCTTTCACTTTTTATCCTAATTTTTTTACACATTCTCTTGAAATAAATGACATCTGAGAGCCAATATCGCATAATCATTTGTATTTTACAAACTCTTGTTTAAAATTTTCAACTTTTATTAATGTGGTACACAACAAAATATGCCTCTTTTAATTATTATTTGCGTTTGTTTGATAATGAGATGAGTCACAGACTGTAGACATTTCACTCGCTGACTTAATTTTTTTTAGGGGTAAATTCTTGTGCGTTTGGAGACACACTATTTGATTGAGTCTTATTCCTTGAATTATTTACCATGTGCAAAATGTTATAATGTTTCTTAAAGCAATGGTTGCACATAGACTCATGATTAAGTTTTACGAAATCTATTCGTTGTTTTACATGTACAGTCGTGAAAAAAAAGTAAACACCCCCTACTAACTCATCAACAAATTATCGTAGACGGAAGTCACTGGTACCGAACGATTGGAAATAAAGTCTACTTTTAAATGATGTATATAAAATCTGCTTAGGGGGCCACCTACATATTAAAACGAAACCAAACCTCATTTTTTTTCAATGGCAATACCCAATTTTAACAAGATATTTCAAATCTTCGGTTCAAACTATGCCTAGACACCAAATTTCAAGTCATTTCAGTGATAAAGTTTTGAATTATAAACATTCAAAATTTGGTCCTTCTAATGTTAAAATACATTTTCATATTTTTATTTATATCTCCTGAAATTATGCTCCTAATGTGCTAATTTTTTGTGTAGCAATAATACTAATGTGCCCAAACATAAATACGCTGAATTTGCAATTTTTATAATTTTATGATATGAATTATGAATTATGAAATCAATATTCGAAATAATTATGAATTGCAACCTACAATTTTTTTGATGAATTTAGATTTATTAAGTCCTGCTTTATGGAAATTCAAAATTTCACATTTTTCTTCCAAGTAGTTTTCAAATTATGCTTAAGAAACGGCAAAATAATGGTTTAAGGGGCCGTCTATAATAGAAGTGGGTAGATATTTTTAAATTTCTTCTGCCGTCCTGTTATCTAACAGGCTCCATTGACTGTTTGAGCGGTGCTTAAGGTGTCTTGATCAAGAAGGGGGCTCTCTGGGATAACAATAGAGTACCGAACTTCAATTTGGATACAGCCCTTAAAATACGCTCGTTTTAAAATAATTAATTTCTCGGAAACTTATGGTACGAATTGCAGAAAAATTTGTTTTTAGGCTAACTAAAGGATGTAGAGTTCATTTGTGCTGTCAGAATTGTGTATTGTTATTGAGAAAAACAAAGTTATGATTCGTTTTAATATGTAGATGCCCCCCTAAGCAAATTTTATATACATCATTTAAAAGAAGACTTTATTTCCAATCGTTCGGTACCAGTAACTTTCTTCTACGATAATTTATTGAGGAGTTAGTAGGGGGGTTTTTCTTTTTTTTTTCCACGACTGTACATTAAGAAATTTCGAGCACTTTGCTAAGCTATGGTCTTCTTTACAGTAACCACAACCCAAGGTAGCTACAAAAGCATTACTCTTATTTTGAAATACAGATTTAGGTACCTTATTTACTACTAGCTTGCTGTTTTGAAGAGTTCTTGCGTAATTCTTAAGAAATTCAATTAAGTTTCGGAATTTCACTGCTTTTTAGCTAACGTTCCCAACACAATTTTGTAGAAGGATGCAATTTTTGCAAAATTAAATAAGTCATAATTGTATCACCAAATTTGTAAATGGTTTGATTAAATACTTCTAATGAGCAAATGACGTGATTAATGTTGTCAACTAGATTTAAAATAGCAATAGCTGATTCTGTTTGAATTGTTGGTAAACTTAGAAATCGTTTAATATATGCAAAAATTTGGTCTCGCTTATTTTAATATCTTTCATCTAGTAGATTCCCTGCAATCTCAAAATTAGAATCTGAAATTTGAATAGACTGAATGACACGATACGCTTCACCTTTCAATGAAGCCTTCAAACACTGCAATTTTTGAACATTAGATATGCTTGTATTGCTGTTTACGCATGCCTTGAAAAGATCCTTAAACGCTACCCATTCTGTTCCTGCGCGCTATTTATTTCACTTTCGAATTGTTTAATTTCTGTAATTAAAACTTTAATTTCTCTATCAAGTTATTTTTTGGTTCCGTTTCTTTTTGTTTTAACAATGCAATATTTTCTTCTAATTCTGTCTCATCAATCTCATCACCTGCTATTACATTTTTGATTTTCTTAATGCAATTTGTAACACTTCTCCGTAGAACAGTCCTTTTTGTTTTAAAAGTTATCAGTTCTCTCATTTTTCCTTAAATCAAACACAAAACTAGTTCTAAAATTTGTTAATACGAAATTTATTTTAAATCTAAACTATATACTCTCATAATAATTCTACAGTTCTAAACATCAATTCTTTTTAGACATGAAATATTATGTTCAAAATTAACTTACCTCAAAACCTAAGGTAATCTTTCGTCATAAACGACATCACGCAGTTCAGGAAATGTTCGATTCTACACTTATATTTTTCACTAGTGCTCCGGCTTGACTTATACCAACAATGTTTCTGCGTTTCAAACTTTTAACACACACTGCTGGTTCTTAAAACTAAGCGCACACAGCGGACTGTCGATAAGATTTATTCAAAAAAAAAAAAATGGAAGTAGCCATCACACGGCTTATTGCAATGCACCATTTTTTCACGTTGCAAAAAAAATCAAGAATGAAACTGAAAAACAGAGAGCGTTGGTAAATGCGTAAAGTAAGAAAAGAAACTTACATGGATTCGGAGCACATGAAACCAAGGAACATGCAACTTAACTCGCTGCAGAAGATACTTAGATAAACGATAAGTAACTACAAACACATTTTGTATGTATAAGATCAACTACTTCTCTGTTAATTTATATGTTAGTGTTATTAACTCTTAAGTTAGTGAGGTGATTCTTTTATAACGTAAGTGGTGAGGTGGGGTGTGCGTAAACCCAAAATTTGATTTTTTATTATCTCCTTAAAATTATGCAAATTAGATCACGAAAATTTCCTGTGAATTTTGTATTATTTAATTGTATAAAAACAACTGAAAAAAATACTGTAAGTGTACAAACATATAGATATAAATTCGCGTATCTAAATACCACAAAAATTTGGTTTGCAAATTTAGAGTTCATATGCAATTTCTCTCAGGTGAAAAACCTCACCAGTTAAGGGTTAATATAAAAAATTTAAAAAAATAAAATTTGTATTTTATAGCCAAATATGTTATATGATTTTAAAAAATAAATGATCGAATTATTATTATTTAATAAAAATAAGAATTTTATTCCAATTGAATCTATTAGTAATAAAAGATACCACCAGATGAAATAAACGTTGATTTAAAACACTGCTCTTACGTATAGACAAATAATATATTATGTGCTATTTTCTAACTGAAATTGAAAACTAAAATTAAAAACATAGCGAAGACTAAGAAATTTTTAAAAAAATTTCCGTTAAAAGAAAAGATGGATTACTTACAAATTTTATTGGAATCTTTGTATACTCTTTTGATGTTTTGGAAAAATTATATGAATAAAAACTCGCCGAGGCGTCTAAGTAATGCAGCATACGCCTCAGTGAAAAAAGGCAACTAATACTTTGACTGGCATTTAAAGCAATAATACTTCTTTTATTTGCGGAAAAGAGTAGAGGAGAAAAGGAAACTCCGCAATTATAAACCGGGGAGTAACTGGCATTTTTAATAGATTACAGCTTGTTAAGCAAGATGACAAAAATTTGTTTTCTAGAAAAGTTTTTGAAACAACTTCCGAAATTACGAGTTAATTGGTGTTTCAGATTTAAAAAAAATGGTCAATTATTTTGCTTCTTTGGGGCATTTTGTGACGTATATTAAACGAGGCAAATTCTCTTTTTAGAGTAGCGATTTAAAAAACAAAAACTTATAAATACATGAGAGGAAATTATTTTCCTGTATTTTCTATGTAAAATTTATTAAGCATAAATATAAAATTTATACTTAAAGAGATAAATATAGATGTAGCTGACATTTTAATACAAAATATTACAGTTTCAAACGGAGTCGTCTACGTTGCAAGATCACAGTACCGTGCAACTGAAATACATTTTTGCAAATTTTTATCTTAAGTCTTGTTAATGAATGATTGTGATAGTCTTAATGACTAATTCGTAATGACAGTGGTATGTCAAATAGATAATATGTATACAGGGTGATTTCTCTTATCGTCCTCTAATGGTTTTTCCTTAAACAATTAGTTTAGAAGTAAATTATTAATGCAAAAAAAATTAAATGCTATTTTTCAGAGTACAGACATATACAGTTCGTAGACATATTATGTTTTCTAAAAATCACAAAATTAATTTTTTCAACAGTCAATGGGCGATTTTCAAGAAAAATCTCCCCCTCCTCTAAGCAGTAAAATATATATAAAAAATAATTTGTGTACAGCTAAACATGACGAGGTACAGTACATTTAATTGTTTGAACTTTTACCATTTAATGATCCCGAAAAATAAAATAAAAGTCTGCGTTTTTAGTGCCTGAAAAAACTGAAACTTCATAAAATGCAATGTATCATACATTGATTAGTTTCTGTTATATGGAATAAATTTGTTTTTTGATGGAATAAATTTAGTTGTTTGAGAATTGATAATTACTTTCCAAGTATACTCATGCGTCTCAAACTCTATAAAATTTTGCAGCTTTTACAAATATAATTATTTTGATGTAAATAACATTTCATATGATAGATTTTAATGTGATTTCCTGTTGGTTGTTCTCTCCTAATTGTGTTTCTTCTTTCACTTCCATATCTTTCAGTCTGAGCTGTAGCACGTCTTTTTAGGTGCGTTCGTAATTATGTAAATACGTAGCACCTGTTGTTGACCTGGTTCGTTCGTTTGTCTGTCTGTCCGTAAACTACCCAAACGCTCAAACTACAGCGCAAAAACTACCCAAACGAATGGTTTGAAATTTCAAATATATAATCATTACAGAGTTTTGCCGTGTCATTTCAAATTTTATGAAAATCGAATGAAAAATTAAAAAGTTATTAATAAAAGTCTTCATTCTAATAAATCCTATGTACGTTATTAATTCAATGGTATCCCATGATAGGTAACGATTCTAGGTTGTCATGGTGATTACGTCCTATTAAAGATGGAATCAATATTTCCGTATTACTGAATTTAATATACATAAATCTTAATAAATTTCGTACTCATACATTTTTGCATATGAGTGCGACAGCTATTGCACCAAGATCTGAATATTCATAAAACTAGTCGTAGTACGAACGCACCATGATTGACCACTTGTTTAGACTTGATAAAGGAAGACAACTTTTTTGTTGTTGTTGTTTCGATTACTCATTTTAATGGCGTTTTAAGAAGTTTTATCTTATATAATTCAATGTCTCGTTAAAATTAATTAATGTCATTGAGTTTTGATAATTTTAGACGAGGCATGCAAACAGCATTTTGAACTAAAAATAAATTTTGCGAATATGTTTAGCCCATTAATGTTAAAAGGAATACGAAATAGCAGGATTGAAAATCGTATAGTACGTTATATCACAAAATATACAAGGTGTTCAAAAATATGGGACCTGTACTAAGTAGTGCTTCACGACGCGTACTCTGCATTACAGATAAAGCAAGGAAAGCATTTGGAATATTTTATTTTTATCATAACTAAAATTATAAATAAAAAATTAAAATAAAAAAAATAAAAATAAACCGATTGCGTAAAAAGCGAACTGAAAATAGAGAAACAAGATGACTTAGAAAAATAGTAGAGTGTGTAATGGAAATCCTTTTTACTTAAATAATTGCAGTCGGGGGCATCATATTCGTGTTTATATATGTACTGCGGCTCCTGCTCCCTACATGTTTGCCTGCGACTGCAATTACTTAAGTAAATAGGATTTCCATTACACAATCTACTATTTTTATAAGTCATCTTGTCTCCTCTTTTTAGTTCGCTTTTTGTGCAATTGGATTTTTTGATATCTTTAATTTAAATTTTATTTAAAAAAATTAATTGTGTTTAATTAATACACATATCGTTACAGTTGGATGAGGCCGTGACCAAAACTCACAGAATTTAACCGTTTTAGTTTTTATAGATTTCATAAAGCTAAAGATCCTACCTACACAACTTTCAGGATGTGTAATATTTAAAAGGAGTTTCTGACTGTAAAATAGTCCAGCAAACAACGTCTTCATTTTGAAAGACCTATCCAATGATATGCCACACAAGTTGGAACGTAAAAATTTGTTTTCGTCTCTGCCGCCATTTTTCATTTCCTTGCAGCCATTTTGAATTTATGAAAACAAAATCTAGCCTATAATCATTGGACGGTTAAGACAAATCTATAGAGACTTCATTCATAAACATCCATCCAACCGTTGGTATGGTTCGAGTGTATAAAGAAATCCTCATAACCGCATACCCACATACGCCTCAAATACATAACCCTTCACGACAGTCGGGTAACAAACATAGCTTGGATTAGGATACACTGTATTTTTGCCTAAATAATTAAAAATACTGCGACCATAGTTTACTATATAGAAATTGTCTGCATCGGTGTACCTTACCACGATTTAATATTTTACTCACAGTTTTAAAACAACCTATTGATCCAGTGCAGAAAATTATGAAATGCCTACACAAGTCATTATGATCTTTCTTACTTTCAATCAATTAGCTCTTGATGCATAGATAATAAGCAAAGTTTTTTGGAATTTTTGCGCAAATTGTAGAGCATTGGGCTCGTCGAATCAAACAGGAGGTAAGAGTTGAATAGTAATAGGGCCCAAAGCCATACATAGTTTTTATGTATGAGGACGTGAAATTCAAAACTCGACTGATCCAAAATTTAAAAAAATCGTATTTTCTGTTTATATCTACTCTATTGGTAAATATCTGCACCGAAAAAAAAAACACAACAATCTGCAAAAAACTAATTTTATCGTGTATTTCTACCATTCTAAAATCTTGCTTTACGATGGAAACCATTGGACACAGCCAGAGGTTTTTCGAAATTTGGTTTCCTTGATAAGATGAATTTTAAAACTCACGTCCGCATTTATATAAAATCAAAACAACAATAATTTAGAAAAATATAATAAACTTAAAAAGTACAACATCTTAAAAAGTAAAAAAAGAAATTCTGAAAAAAAAAGGGATTTGACGTCTGACTTCGGCAACCAATGAGGTTGCAGAAGTGCGAAGTATCAAATTACCGGGGAAAAAATTGAGGTCAAAGGAGTAAAGTTTGAAGAAAGCGGAAATGTCGAAAACCTGAAAATAATCTATTTTTCATAAAATAATTTGTACATTTGAGAAAAAACACACTTATTCTCATACCGGTAATACATATTTCTTTTAATATAATTTACAAGTATTATCAATCATTTCCGAATTTCATAAAAAAATATCTAGCTGAATAAATATAAAACATTTATTTACATTCACGTAATAAAAAGTTAGCGATTTTCTTAACATCTTCAGGTCTTAATTATCTCAGAATATATTCCTTATGCGAAGGATCATTAAGGAAAATTAAAAACGTCTTGAGGTTTCTGTGGGGTAATTATTGGTAAAGAAATATATATGTATATGTATGTATAAAGAATCATTTTTAAATAACAGAAATATAATCTTTTACGCTGACACAATGATTTTAATAACTTAATATAATACGATCAAATAATGCTAATGAATGCTTTATTATTTTCTTCTTCAAAGGACCATTCACTGGAAGTTTTTAAGTACATTTTTGTAACTATAAAGTATTTTTAATCTTTAAAATTCAATTAATTATTTATCAAGTTCTTTTAATAAATGTTATATGGCAAGTATGAAAACACGTTTCATATTTCATCAAAATTTTATGGTGAGCACTAACATTTAAAAACTGCTGTGAAAATTGATAAACGGATTGAAGCTGAATGGAAACTAATTTATCAGTTTATGAAACATTAGTGATTTTCCTAACTGTTTCGTTAATTAATTATCGGTAAAAATTCACGAGTGTTTTGTGAGGTAAATAGTAGCGGTCGCATTGAGAAATAACAAAGTAGGCTTCTAATAATAACGAAACTATAATCTTTTAATCTTACAAAATATCTTTTATAATTAATATAATCCCAGTAAATGTAAAAGAATGGCTAATGAATCTCTTTTGTTGCCTCTAATACACTACTCAGCAAATTTTAACTTTTGCTGTTAACAAAACCAAAATTAGTTGTTTCTTATTCAGGTTTTTGTGCCGATTTCGGATCTAGTTTTATATTTACTCCAGCTGGTCTTATTTTTGAGATGTTTCCATATTTCTATTTATGCAAATTTAGTAAATTATGTACAATTGCATGCAAATTTAAGGCATAAAGAAATATCAGACTGGCTTTTTTGTTTTACGTTATTATTATTATCTAGTTGCTTTGTAAAAACGTTGTTTTTGAAGTTATACTGACATGTGACTGTTAAATATTGTGCCTTATTTGCATATTTTTCATGTTTCTCCAATAATGTTTTTTGACGTCCAAATATTTCTGCCACACGAGTACACTAATATGTTTCTAAACCAGTTTTTTGCGCTACCTTCAAATCTGGTATCTACTCTTTTTAATCACGTCTAGTTTTTGAAAAAAGTGAAATTTTACATTTTGGTCAAAAAACAAAGGAATCCTTTTTTTTATTCTTCTATGTGATATACTTCAACTACTTACGATAGATTCTACAACTGTTTAAAATTTTTATTTCGGTTATATAAATTGATGTCTATGTATCCCACAGTAATCTGACACAGTGCACCTTTTTGACAATGAGTTCCACACCTCTAAAAAGCATCTTATATCAAATATGTGTCAATACCGTACAAAAGTAAAAATTAATTTTACTCAAAAAGTAGACGCGATATAAGAAAACAGATTGCAGATTTGAAATCAGCATAAAAATCTAGTCTAGAGAAACATTACGTTAATTCTGCGGCAACTACTTTACAGTTGAAAGTAATGTAAACATTACACTATTGAAAAATATGCAAATTAGACTTAATAACTGACAGTAAAATGCTAAGGATATGCAGATCGTGAGATTTATCTTAATCAAATAGACCAGTAATTCATTATCGAGAAAAGGTAATTTAATCTGACACTTATTCTATTTTGCATAAAATAGCACAAAAAAGATTGAATTTACATAAACTTAAATATGGAAAATTTCTCAAACACTGGACAACAATATAAAAACATTAAGCATATTCGGAATCAGTGCAAAATTGTATTCTTAAATCAACTAATTTCAGTGTGAAAAAAACTGTGGAAGAATCATTGTTGTCCAGTGATATCAGTACAAAATCCACTAATGAATAATACTCACAGACCTTTGTAAAAGGATTTTCTATAATTTCAAAACATTTTGTGTAGCCTGGGATATTTTTTTATCAATTATTTTTCTGTTAAATTGTTCTGATTTATGTCAGATTGCAAGTATAAAATGAAATTGAGTATTTCGCAAAACGTTTGGTCCGGAAAAGCATTAGTAACTACTGTTGAAAAAATCATAAGATAATTCTGTGTAAATGAAATAAATGCACATATATCCTTTTACTTTCTGTAGCGTTTGCAGTTTTCCTAACGTTCACATAACTTAATTATGTAGAAAAATATTCCCTCTGCGTCTGTTCATTAGGAAGTATCGAAAAACATCGCAAATACTTTATGAGGTAATTATTTGTAACGCTTTATATATAAAAAGTAAAAAGAAGGCATGTAATGATGCAATAAAATAAATCTTTTAATCTGACACGATAATTTCAATAAATTGATGTAAAGGTGATCAGGGAATGTCAAATGAGTATGTGTTCGTTGTATTTCGTGTCTTTCCACTAGCTACTGGTAATCAGGTGATTATTCAGTTTTGTTTTCATTGTAACTGTAAAATATTTTGTTTATATTTCCACATTTCAATCAAATATTTATCTGTTAACGTTTTATGTCCCGAATTATTAATAAAAAATTTCCTCCACTTGAATATTTGTTAACGACGTATGGAATCTTTAATAAAAAACAAGGGGATACACACTAAATATTAAACGCATCAATAATTTTTTAAATAATATAACAAGACTTCATTAATATAACAAGATTTTATTGTAAATTTCACAATTATTCTAATAATTTTCACACCACTGTAAATAAATGGACATTTATATACAATTGAGAACAGTGTGCACTTGTTTATAAAACTACTATCCTCTTAAAAAAAAAAAATTATTGAAATTTTTAATTGGAAGTTAGTGAAGTTTAAAGCATTCTAAGTGGGTATCGGACTTTTTCTGCTTTGCTGTTCCAATATTCTAAAATGACTTGTAGAATTCACTTATGGTTTCGAAATTATATTAGATTTTTAAGTGAAAAATAAATAGGGTTCAATATTATAAATATATATGATAAGTGTAGAGATGAAAATGCTCGGAAAAAGCCCAAAACATTTTGGATTAAAAAAACAAAGGTTTTTAAATGCATTTGTATTTTTACAAATGCAGGCTGTACCTGAAAAAAGGGGCAAAACTTTACGGGGTGACAAAACGTAGCTATACAAACAAATTTCGTCATAGAATATATGGTCGAAATGTAAGCAGTGCGAAATTAAAAGGTAGATTTCCACTATCGCAGTTAAAGAAGTAACACAAGAATGAGAGAAGATACTTCAAAAAACATTTTATTAACAGGAATGTTATTAATGTACAGTTGTGGTTAAAAAAAAAAAAAAAAAAAAAAAAAAAAAAACATCCCTACTAACTCCTCAAGAAATTGTTGTAGAAGAAAGTAACAAGTACCGAACGATTGGGAAAAGGTCTACTTTTAAATGATATATATAAAATTTGCTTTGGGGGCCATATACATTTTAAAACGAACCCAAACTTCCTTTTTTTCAATCGCAATACTCAATTTTAACACGATATAACAAATCTTCGGTTCAAACTATGCCTAAACACCGAATTTCAAGTCATTTGAATGATAAGTTTTTTAATTATAAACATTCACAATTTAGTGATTCTTATATTAAATTACATTTTCATATTTTCATTAATATCTCCTGAAATTATACTCTTAATGTGCTAATTTTTTGTGTAGCAATATTACTAAAATACCCAAAGATAAATACGTTGAATTTGTAATTTTTCTATAAATTTATGATATGAATTCTGAAATTAATATTTGAAAATATTATGAATTGAAACCTACAATCTTTTGATGAATTTAGCTTTATTAAGTCCTGTTTTATGGAAATCGAAAATTTCACATTTTTCATCCAAATAGTTTTCAAATTATGCTTAAGAAACGGCAAAACGATGGTTTACGGGGCCGTCTATGATAGAAGTGGCTAGGTATTTTGAAATTTATTATGCTATCTTGTAATGCAGCAGTCTTCAATGACTGCTGGAGGGGGAGCTTAAGATGCCTTTATCAAGAGCTCTCAGGAACTCTCTCGGTCAACAATCGAGTGCCGAACTTCAATTTGGATACAGCCCCTAAAATATGCTTGTTTCCAAATAATTAATTTCTCGGAAACTTATCGAATGAATTGCATAAAAATTTATTTTTGCACTAATTGAAGGGTGTAGCGTTCATTTATGCTGTCAGAATTGTGTACTGCTATAGAAAAAAAGTGATGGTTTGTTTTAATATGTAGATGGTCCCCTAAGGAAATTTTATACATATCATTTAAAAGTAGACTTTATTACCAATCGTGTGGTACCAGTAATTTTCTTCTACGATAATTTTTTCAGAGTTAGTAAGGGGGTAAACTATTATTTTAACACAATCAAACTGATTAACTGACTATCACCCCAATCAGTTTGATTGTGTTAAAATAATAGTTCATCTACGTATCCATCGTTTATATGGAGTTCCTTTACCTGCGGTTTATTCTGTTGAGCTGTCTACATGACAGACCAGATGTTATTACCAATAAGGTTTTTCTGAGCGAAATATGCTGGCTGGTTGTCGGCCCAGTTAGCTTAAATGGAAAAGCATTGGCCTTGTAAGCCAAGGATTTGGGTTCGATTCCCAGCCTGGGCATTTTTTCGCTCAGTTGGAAATATTCAATTCGTTTAGTAAGGGGGTGTTTACTTTTTTTCCACTACATGCTTAAAGAAATTGCTGAAAAGATCTTCTGCCCTCTGTAATGCACGCTTCACACCTGCGGAATATAGACTGACACACATTTGCAAAGACACCAGACATTTCCCGAATATCGCCGGCTACAACGGCAATCCAGGCGACTAGATCCATATCGGTTTCAATGTGTCACTCGTAGATTAGGCCTTTCATATGGACGAACAGGAAAAAGTCCAAACACGAGACATCCGGTGATCTTGGTGGGCAAACTATGGGGCCACCTCGACCAATACATCGCCCTGGAACAGAGGAAAATTACCTTTTAACTTCTCTCCACTTACGTTCTGACCATACATTCTATGACGAAATTTGCTCGTATAGCTGTGTTCTATCACCTCTATCACCCCGTAAAGTTTTGCCCTCTTTTTCAGGGATACCCTGTATAATTATTACTGCAAGATAAGAAATTTTAAAATTAATTATTTTTCAAAACCAACAACAGCAACATCAAAACAGCTGCTTTTTTTACATTTTTTTTTTTTTTTTACTTTTTTTTTTTTTTTTTTTTTTTTTTTTTTTTTTTTATACACAATTTTGACATAAAGCGACAATGGAAATATTCTGTTTTAAAAATTACAACTCCTATGAAAAACTTTCATTTATTATATTTTTATATCATTAATATGAAAATTTGTTTTATATTTTTCCTAAAAAACGCAAAAAAAGATATGTTTGTGAACAATAATGATTTAGTAACTTTTTTGTGTTATTTAAAGTATTCCGATAAATTAAATATAATAATTGGAAACAAATTCATATTTTGATATTTGACATGTAATCATTATCTAATATTGTGTTGTCGGATTATTATAATTCTAGCATCGTGATTAATGAGAGATACACTTCGTCTAAATATTATATTTGACATCATTTTACTATCTCATGAAATAATTTGTCATTTTGACATGTCTTTGTATTAACTTTTAGAACCGTTTATATTATTCAACATTTAATAATTATTTATCACATGAAAATGCTTAAAATTTCCCAATAAGAAGATAAGTCATTATTTTCGATATTTCTGTATTTGAAATATATTTAAAATATTTGTAACTGTTATTATATTTTAAACATTTTATTAAACATACTTCATATTCAAGAATACTTATCGTGTAATCATATAATGTAACAGAGAAAAAAATGATTAAAAGAAATAAAATTTAGGACATTTAAAAATGATTGATTTTTTGAACTATACATTTGTAACAATGACGTTGATTTGTGCAGTTTCATGTCTGATAGCATATTTTTCTTTCTTTCACCATAAATAAAAATGAGAGGGAAACTATCAGAAACAATGATTTTCAATAAAAGAAATTTATAACTGTATTAACTTAGGTTGAATGAATACATTTTTAATTTAGAAGAAGATAATTTTCAACTTTTCCCTTTATTTAGGAAAGAAAAATGACAATTAAAATGCTGCTAATGCCACTCTGAAAATTGTTGTACATACATTTTTAGTTACATAATATTCACAAAAGGTTACATAATATTCACAAAAGTTTCCTCTCTGTCTATAAAAACAGTGTTTTTTAACACTAGAACTACCACGACCGTCATTTTGACGGTTTTCAAATTTCATGCTTAAAAATTTGATATAATTTATGTATTGTTTTAGAATTTTATGATACGACTTTTAATGAAATATAAAGATAGTTAAATATTCCTATTCAATTTCCACTGACCCACTTTAATTTCCATAATCTGTATGACCTATACCTATTTATACCAAGACCCGTCAAAATGGCGGCTTTGGCAATTTCAATGTTGAATTATCGAAAGTGTTCGGCAGCCGTTATAACGGGATATATTTTGCTCCGATTACGATTCAGCTTACTCGGGGGCAGAAATGTTTTACAAAAGGACGATTGGAAAATTACTATTGAAGAATTATATGCGTTTGTAGCTATTTTGTATGCTCGAAGAGAGAAATTTGAAATTATCTTATTTGTGGTCTGAAAAATGGGGACCTTCTTTCTTTCACGAAAGTATGAGTAGAAACAGATTTTCAGAAATTATGAGATTCATTCGTTTCGCCAAATAAAAGCGAGAAGAGTGTTCGCTTACGAATTGACAAATTTGGATTAGCTTCCGAAATGTGGAACTCCTTTATTGATAACAGCCAAGCTTGTTAGAAATCAGATCAGAATATAATCGTAGATGAATAACTGTTTCCCACAAAGGTAACATGCAGATTTCTGCAATATGCCCAATGCAGCTTCCATGCAAATCGCCCAATAAGCCGGACAAATTCGAAATTAAGTTTTGGTTAGCTGTAGATGTGCGAAGTAAATATCTTATAAATGGCTTTCCCTATTTAGGCAAAGATGAACTTAGACCATCAGGAGTACCTTTCAATGAATTTGTAGTTTTGGATCTTGTAAAAAACTATGTAAATTGTGGGAGAAATATAACAAAGGATAATTTTTTTACAAGTACACTACTCGCACAGACGCTACAGGCAAAAAAAAGAAAACAAAAAAAAGTAAAACAAGTCTTACTGGAACTGTGCTAGCAAATAAAAGAGAATATCCGAAAATAGCTGAAGTTAGAAAAGATAACATCGTTCTTTTCTCCACAAAACTCTATAAATCAATTGATATTGCTCTAACAATTTACAAAAGTAAGACTCGTAAAAAAGTACTACTTCTTAGCTCAAAATCTAAATCCGTAAAAATTGCGTCGTTTTACAATGAGACTAAGTTTGGAGTAGATGTAGTTGACCAGATGGCCCGCCAATATAGCGCAAAAGCAGGGCCACGTAGATATCCTTTGCAGGTATTTTATAGTATTTTGGACTAGGCAGCAATCAATGCGTGGATTTTCTATAAAGAGACTTGTGATGAAAATATAACTAGAAAATAATTTTTTTTTCAATTATCCGAAATTATTCAATTATCCGAATTACTCTCCAGTGAATATAGGTGCTGCAGAAAAGAAGCCTCCTCACAAAAAAAAGAACGGAAAGCAATGGATTATACTCCAGAAAACTAAAAAAAAGTCCTTATGAACGCAAATCGTGCCAAAATCGATTGTACAACTAAACAGAGCGATTTATATCTGCAATGTATGCAACAAATATGTTTGTGGCAAGTGTTCATCTAAGATAGCATGTACTTGTAAAATATGTGCCTCATAGTTATTTCATACGTGTCAAATGTGGTACACTATAAATGCAAATAGAATGTTTTTTTTTATTAATAATTAATGAATTATTATATTAAATGTTGTTTTTGTTAAATTGTATTCTTTTATTTATATTAACTAAGTCAAAAGTTACAATGAAAGCCATTATCAAAAATCCGTCAATTTGACGGGTGCGGTAAAACTAGGTATATATTTAACATCGGTAGTTATAGTGTTAAAACGAAAAATAATGCATACAGTGCCGGATATACCATCTGACGAGCGGACCGGTAACTCCCGACGACAGAGTTGGAGGGACGTCAAAATCAACCTTCTCAATCACATATTTTGTAAATGCTGCAGAATTCATATAAACTGAAATTAACGGAGTCAGATATATATTTTTTTCAAAATTTGTTCAACTGCGCAATTTAAAAAATTAGACACAGCTTTGACGTTTAAACAAAGCCTTGTCTCTAATTTGATCAGTAGTATAAAGAGATTATTATGCCCCCCAATGCGATACCTATCTGCAAAATTTCCAAGTTTAAACTTAAAACTTACACATATTGCTATAAAAATTACTTAAAAGTGTTAACCGTGTAATTAAGATTTAGAAAAAAATAAATCGTTATTTTCAGCAAGTAACAACTAATTCCTATACATTTTTTTGTTTCAATTTATTTTAATACTGTTAAACACGTTGAGTGCGACGATGACTGACACTGAAGCGCTGAAAATTTACAATGTTTAAAGTAATTTTTAAGAAAGTATAATCCTGTAATAAGTAAAAGGTAGGTAAATTTTAAATATTTATTCAACAATTATTTAAAACAATGTATATTTTTTTTAGTTTTATATCATACTAGCAAACCCCGCGGCTTTGCTCGCGTAATAGTTGAAATATGGCAAGTGATATTTGCATGACTATTTTTTATTAGAAGAACACTTTTGAAATAAATCAAAAATTACAAATTAAGCCACAGTTTGACTAAACTTCATTATAAAAGTGTAATAGACAGAAATGAAATTTTAATTAATAAGAAGAACTAAAACTAATTCCAAATAAATGATAATTTTGAAAATATTTTGAGACTTTTATGCTCATTTCATACGCTCATTTTAGTATTCATTTGAAGTTTTCAATTTTTTAGAAACCATCTTAACACATTACATCTTAAAATTAACCATCATGTCAAATTCCAAGCTTCTTATCTAACAGTCTACCATCCCTCTGGTGTTAGTGGCACCTACATAAAATGTCGAAATAGAGCAGAAATAGAATGTCTCGAAAAATATTGAAATAGAGACTGTCACCATTAATTTGCCAACATTAACCTAAAAATCGGTTGGTGTTTCCTAATATTCTAACGGAATTTATATGTTTTTAAAGGCTTTCTTGTTGTTCCTGCCAACCAGGTGGTAATGACACCGGCATAAAATATAGCCCATATAGGATCAGGCACTATCACTCTTGATTCGCACCAATAACTTCTGTAATCGGTTTATTATTTTCCGAGTTGGGTTGGGTTGATTGTTGACGGCCAATTATCTGCACTAGGGATATAGTCCCGGGGGGAAAGTGCCCTCCGTGGGGGTCTTTCAAAGGGAACCTAATCCGTATTTACGCATGGAAAATCCACGGTCCGAAGAAAACCACGAAAACTCCGAGTGATTAGACCGACGGGCGCGATTGGATTCAACCCCAGCACCTCCCGTCTACCAGCATCGAGAGCATAACCTCTCGGCCACTGGTTGGGCTATTATTTCCCGAGATTCCATGAAAATCGTAATTTAGGACACTTTTAGAATGCTTTTCGCTCCTTCCCTTCGCTTCACCCCTTTTTAATTTCGAATTTATTTTCGACTATTCTTAGCGGACATTTATATTTACGTACTATATTTAAAGTTTCTAGCCTCTTCACTACCGCAGAAATCGCAATTTAGAAAGTTTTTTTTTTTTGCTCCTGCAACCCTCGACATAAAATATAGCTTTTGTATGAGCAGGTTCTATCACCATCAATTTGCAACCATTATGTTTGAAATCGGTTTCGTATTTCATACGATTGCATAAAAACCGTAATTTAGAACGTTTATAGAACGCTTTTCGCTCATTATTTTAAATTTGGATTTTTCTTACGACAATTCTTAGAAAGCATTTGCATCTTTGAAATAATTACTATTCCAAATTTAAAATGTTAGAACCCCTCAGTAACACACAAAAAAAAACGCAATTTAGAACATTTTTTGCTCCTGTAACCCCCATGTGATAGAGACAATAAAGTAAAATATAGGCTATGATGGAGGGGGACTGTCACCATCAGTTTGGAACCATTACTTCTGAAACCGTTTTATATTTCCTGAGATTGCGTAGAAATTGCTATTTAGAACGGTTTTAGAACGCTTTTTGTTCGTTTTCACCCCTTTTAAATTTCAAAATTTTAAGGAACTTTTCTCAGAGAGTATTTACATCTCATAAGTAATTACCATGCCAAATTTGTAGTTGCTAGCCCTTTAAGTATCACATAAATCACAATTTAGAACGTTTTTTTAAAATGCAGCAGCAAGGTGGTAGTGATGCCGACATGAAATAGTTCCTATATTGGAACAAGGGCTGTCATCATCAATTTCCAACCATTACTTTTGAAATAAGTTGGACACTTTCTGAGATTGCGTAGAAATCGCCATTTAGAACGTTTTTTAGAACACTTTTCGCGCATTTTCACCCCTTTTAAATTCCGAATTTTTTAAGAAATGTTCTGAGAGATCATTTATATTTGATAAGTAACTACCTTTCCAAATTCCATGTATCTGGGCCTTTCGGTAACAAAAAAATCGTAATTTCGAACTTTTTTTGCTCCTGCATTCCCTTTAGGGGTAGTGACACCGACATAAAATGTAGCCGATGTTGAAGCAAGGGTTGTCACCATCATTTTGACACCATTATTTTTTAAATCGGTTTGGCACTTCCTGAAATTGCGTAAAAATCGACATTTGGAACGTTTTTTTTTAGAACGCTTTCCGCGCATTTTTACCCCTTTTTAATTTCTTTGTTTTTAAGAAATGTCCTTAGAGATCATTAGTATCTTATAAGTAATTACTATTCCAAATTTCATGTTTCTTGGCCCTTCAGTAACACAAAAATCGAACGTTTTTTTGCTCCTGCAGCCCCTTTAGGGGTAGTGGCACCGACATAAAATGTAGTCCATGTTGAAGCAAGGGTTGTCACCACCATTTTGACACCATTATTTTTTAAATCGGTTTGGTACTTTCTGAAATTGAGTAAAAATCGCCATTTAGAACGTTTATTAGAACGCTTTTCGCGCCTTTTCACCCCTTTTAATTTCGATTTTTTTAAGAAATGTCCTTAAAGTTCATTAGTATCTTATAAGTAACTACCATTCTAAATTTCATATTTCTAGGTTCTTCAGTAACCCAAAAATCGCATTTTTAGAACGTTTTTTGCCCCTGCACCCCCGTCTGGCCAATAGCACGGACATAAGATATAGCCTATGTTCTAAGTTGGACTAACACCATCATTTTGATACCATTACTTTTGGAATCGGTTCGGTAGTTCCAGAGCTTACCTCCTACAAATAAACAATTTTTACCTCCTTATAATATGATGACTAGCAAACCCCGCGGCTTTGCTCGCGTAATATTTGAAATATGCCAAGTGATATTTATATGTCTAATTTTTATTAAAAGGTACTAACTAAATTTTTATTTTATTAAAATGTAATATTTTATTTTATTAAAAGGTACTTATTACTTTTAGGAATAGTTCAAAAATTACTTTTTAAAGCACAGTTTGATTAAACATCCTTATTACACTGCATTAGGCAGAAATGAGACTTAAATTAATAAAATGAAGTAAAAATAAATAAATGATAATTTAGAAAATATTTTGAAACTTTTATGCTCAATTAATACGTTCATTTCATTATTCGTTTGAAGTTTTGAATTTTTTAGAAACCATCTTCTTACATCTTAAAATTAATCATCATGTCAAATTCAAAGTCCTACCACCTCTCTCAACATAAAGGGCTATGTTGAAACAGGAACTGTCACCATTAATTTGCCAACATTAATTTTGAAATCGGTTTGTTATTTCCTAATATTCCACAGAAACGTAATTGAACAAGATTTTAAAGCCCTCTTTTAGAACGTTTGTTGTTCCTGTGAGTCCCAGGAGTTAGAATCACCGGCATAAAATATAGCCTGTGTAGGATCAGAGACTGTTACCATTGATTCGCATTGATTACTTTTATAACCGGTTTATATTCCCTGAAATTGCATAGAATCGTAATTTAGAACTTTTTTAGAATGCTTTTCGCACCTCCCCTTCGCTTCACCCCTTTTTCATTCGAATTCATTTTGGACGTTCCTTCGAGAGCATTTATATTTTATAAGTAACTACCATGTCATATTTAAAGTTTCTAGGCTTTTCAGTATCACAGAAATCGCAATGTAGTTTTTAGCTCCTGCAACCCTCTGGTGTTAGTGGAACAGACATAAAATATAGCTTATGTTCGAGCAGGTTCTATCACAAAAAATTTGTCATCATTATTTTTTTTAATCGGTTTGGTAATTTATAAGTTTGCTTAAAAATTGTAATTTATAACGCTTTTCACTCACTTCATTTTTTAAAATTTGAATTTTCTTTCGACTGTTCTTAGAAAGCAGTTGCATCTTGTAAGTAAATACCATGCCATACTTCAAAGTGTTAGACCCCTCAGTTGTGCAAAAAACGCAAATTAGAACATGTTTTGCTTTTGCAACCCTCAGATGGTAGTGACAGCAACATAAAATATAACCTATGTTATAGCAGGGATTGTCACCATTGATTTGCAACCATTACTTTTGAAATAGCTTTGGTATTTCCTTAGATTGAGTAGAAATCGCAATTTAGAACGTTTTTAGGACGCTTTTTGCGCATTTTCACCCCTTTTTAAATTTCCAATTTTTTTGAAACTGTTCTTAAAGATCATTTATATCTAATAAATATGTACCTTGCCTAATTTTAAGTTGCTAGCCCCTACCGATCACAAAAATCGAAATTTAAAACGCTTTTTTGCTCCTGCAACGTCTTGGTGATAGTCATACCGACATAAAATAGCGTTTATGTTAGAGCAGGGGCTGTCTGCATCAATTTCCTACCATTACGTTTGAAATCAGATTCATTCTTCCTGAGATATTGCCGACAAATCGGCATTTAGAACGCTTTTCGCGCATTTTGCTCCTGCATCTTCTCTGGGGTAGTGGAAACAGATATAAAATATAGCCTATCTTGGAGCAAGTTCTGTCACCATCATTTTTACACCATTATATTTGAAATCGGTTCAGTACTTCCTGAGATTGCATAGAAATTTAGAAAGTTTTTTACAACGCTTTTTGCGCATTTTGACCCCCTGTTAAATTTCGATTTTTTTAGGAAATGTCCTTAGGGATTATTGATATCTTATAACTGACTACTATTCCAAATTTCACGATTCTAGGCCCTTCCGTAACGCAAAAGCCGCAATTTTAAACGTTTTTCTATTGCACCCCCTTTGGGGTAGTGGCACCGACATAAAACATCGCCTATGTTGGAGCAAGAGTTGTCACAATCATTTTGACGTCATTATTTTTTAGATCGGTTTGGTATTTCATGAGATTGTGTAGAAACCACCATTAGAACGTTCTTTAGAACGCTTTTCGCGCATTTTCACCCCTTTTAAATTTCGAATTGTTTAAGAACTGTTCTTAGGAATCCTTTATATCTAGTAAGTAGCTAATATTTCAAATTTCATATTTCTAGGCCCTTCGGTAACGCAAAAATCGCATTTTTAGAACGTTTTTTCCTGCTGCACCCCCTTTTGGGTAGTGCCACCGAAATAAAACATAGCCTATCTTGGAGCAAGCGTTGTCAGCATCATTTTGACACCAATATTTTTTAGATCGGTTTGGTATTTCCTGAGATTGTGTAGAAACTACCATTTAGAACGTTTTTAGAACGCTTTTTGTGCATTTTCACCCCTTTTAAATTTCGAATTGTTTAAGAACAGTTTTAAGACATCATTTATATTTTATAAGTAACTAATATTCAAAATTTCATATTTCTAGGCCCTTCAGTAACACGTAAATCGCATTTTTAGAACGTTTCTTGCTCCTGCACCCCTTTTGGAGTAGTGACACCGACATAAAACATAGCCTATCTTGGAGCAAGCGTTGTCACCATCATTTTGACACCAATATTTTTTAAATCGGTTTGGTATTTCCTGAGATTGTGTAGAAACTACCATTTAGAACGTTTTTTAGATCGCTTTTTGTGCATTTTCACACATTTTAAATTTCAAATTGTTTAAGAACTGTTCTTAGACATAATTTATATCTTATAAGTAACTAATATTCAAAGTTTCATATTTCTAGGCCCTTCAGTAACGCTAAAATCGCATTTTTAGAACGTTTTTTGCTCTTGCACCCCTTTGGGGTAGTGACACCGACATAAAACATAGCCTATCTCGGAGCAAGCGTTGTCACCATCATTTTGATACCAATATTTTTTAAATTGGTTTGGTATTTCCTGAGATTGTGTAGAAACTACCATTTAGAACGTTTTTTAGAACGCTTTTTGTGCATTTTCACCCCTTTTAAATTTCAAATTGTTTAAGAACTGTTCTTAGACATCATTTATATCTTTTAAGTAACTAATATTCAAAATTTCATATTTCTAGGCCCTTCAGTAACGCTAAAATCGCATTTTTAGAACGTTTTTTGCTCCTACACCACCTTCGGGGTAGTGGCACCGACATAAGATATAGCCTATGTTCTAAGTTGGACTAACACCATCATTTTGATACCAATATTTTTTAAATTGGTTTGGTATTTCCTGAGATTGTGTAGAAACTACCATTTAGAACGTTTTTTAGAACGCTTTTTGTGCATTTTCACCCCTTTTAAATTTCAAATTGTTTAAGAACTGTTCTTAGACATCATTTATATCTTTTAAGTAACTAATATTCAAAATTTCATATTTCTAGGCCCTTCAGTAACGCTAAAATCGCATTTTTAGAACGTTTTTTGCTCCTACACCCCCTTCGGGGTAGTGGCACCGACATAAGATATAGCCTATGTTCTAAGTTGGACTAACACCATCATTTTGATACCATTACTTTTGGAATCGGTTCGTTAGTTCCAGAGCTTACCTCCGACAAATAAACAATTTTTTCCTCTTTATAATAGGAGTATAGATGAGCATAGAAGATATAGATTTTAGACGTCAGCCATCGGTGAATGACGCGTTTTAAATGGAAAGTTCGCTGTCAGCTACTGGTGGCTGACGTGGCGCTTAACGTGTTAAAGGAATTCCTAGTATCGGCAAAAAAAGTCGGAAATTTTACGCCAAAAGTGGAAAATGAGCTGCTTTCGTACTATAACTAGTTTTATAAATATTCAGATCTTGACGCAACAGATGTTGCATTCTTATGCAAAAATGCATGAATAAAAATTTATTAATTTTATATATTTTAAATTCAGTAATACGTAAATGTGACTCCATCTTAAATAGGAAATATCCATGTCTGCCTAGAATCATTACCTATCATGGGGTATCATTGAATTAAATATGTATGATAGGATTTAATACAATGAAAAAAAACTTTTATTTATATCTTTTTTATGTTTTGATTCAATTTTCATAAAATTTGAAATGACTCTACAAAATTCTTCAACAATAATATACATAAAATTTCAAACCATTCGATTGGGTAGTTTTTGCGCTGTTATATTCGGAATGGTGGGCGGATTAGACGACAATGATGGGTGCTACATATTTATATAATTACGAATGCACATAAAAACTGAAATTATAAGAATTTAACAAGCAAATTTAATACAAAATCTTTCGGTAAATGATTTGTCAAACATCGAACCTAAATCTTGTGTGTGATAATGTAAATTGTTGCAGTGGTGATTCTTGACGTATCTTTGTTATTAACATTGGAGTGCTGCTAGATGGATATTATTTTTTGGGAAAAGTCATGAGGCCGTTTGAGTTGAGATATGAAATCAAAGACGTGTAAACAATTTTATTAACCACCAGGTTCTTTAAACACAAGTCAGATTTTCGGCCATAAAATGCCGATGCTGGAAACAAACATGTTACATATTCAGTATGACAATCAGTAGAGAAGTGACAACATTACATTCTTTTGGAGCCTTCGTCTTGACTTAAATATATATACATAAAAATAGCCAAATCTTATCATATGGCGAGATTAGATTGAGAAATGTGTTATTTCCGTTAGTGTACATTTAATAGGTGGTATGTGTGTGTGTGGCGGCGGGGGGGGGAGGGTGTTGAGCAACGGACAGATAAGAAAAATTAACTCCAAAAGATTACTGGAGAAGAAAGACTACTGCCAAACTGGAAGACCGCAATTTTATCTAAAAAAAAATCCAAGAAATTAGAAAGTACTAATAATGAAATAATTTTATACCTTTCGGAAAATGTAGCACATGGAATAACGATCAAAATGATAGGTGTAATATATCTGGGTAAATTCTGCTTAACAACTAAATTAGGCATGCGAATGAAATGTGAAAAGTGTACTAGGTGGATAGAAGATATCTTTAATTTTATTTTAATACAGCGCGCTGCGGTTAGAGAATGACAGAGAGAGGACAAACATTGAAAGTATAATTTTATAAAAGGAAAAAAACGTTACAAAATAAATTGAAGCTAGATAAAGTCTGCCAATTAAAATTAAGTATTTATTCATTAAGACATTATATCTTTATGTGGACCTTCTATATTAAGAAACCCCAAAAAAAAGCACCTTTTTATGATTTTTTTGTAAAAAAACTGCAGGATGGATCTTTTTTGAAATTTTAACAGTTTATTGCACATATCTTAAGGTATACACAAAAAAATTGTTAGATTTTCGTGCTTCTACTCTTATAAACAAATATGTTCAAATGATTTGGAAATTTTCGTCTGGACGGTGGGCATGATAGCGCCTTGTAGAATTATCTGAAACACAAAAATACATTTTTTTCGTAAACTGTGTGAGTATAGCTTCTAGGTAAATTAAAGGAACCCATAAATTTATTAAAAATAAGTTATGTAATGGCTGATTTAAAAAAAATAAAATAAAAAGAATCGTTCTTATTTGTTAATAGCATTTTTTTAATAATAATTTTAGTAAAAGCTTTAATTCATATAGAAGTCAATTAAACAAGCTTTAATTAAAAAAAAATCAAGATACTCCATTGTGTAGTTGTTTTTGTTTTTTTTTTTATCTTGCCCACCGTGTCAAAAAATGCGGCTGAGTAGGTGGGCAAGATTAAAAATAAAACTACTTAATGGATCATCTTGATTTTTTTTAAATTAAAACTTATTACTAAATCTTACTAAAATTATTAAAAAAAGTTCTTAGCAAATAAAAACGAATTTTTTAATTTTTTTTTTTAAATCAGCCATTACATAACTTTTTAAAATAAATTTATGGATTCCTTTAATTTAACTAGAAGCTATACTCATGAAGTTTACGAAAAAAAATATTTTTGTGTTTCACATAATTCTACAAGGCGCTATAATTACCACCATCCAGACGAAATTTTCCAAAGCAGTTGAATAGCAGTTTATAACTTATAGTAGAAGCAACAAAATCTAATAAAAATATTATTGTGTATACCTTAAGATATGTACAATAAACTGTTAAAATTTCAAAAAGATTCACCATGCAGTTTTCTTACAAAAAATCATAAAATGTGCTTTTTTTTAGGTCTCTAATGTAGAAGTTACCCTTGGGGGGAAGCGAGAAGGGAAATACCATTAAAAATGAATATGTGAAGGTAACCACCTTCACAGTATGCTTGTCGCGATAATATATCATGATTTTTCTGAATAATATTCCAAAACATGTGATTTTTTAAAGCTTTTCCAGCCTAACTGCATTTGTTAGAATACATACAGTTTTAATTCAGACGTTAGACCCTAGAATGCAATCTATGCATATTTATATCAATGTTGAATCTTACTTAGAAATGTTTGTACTGTGTTGGGATTCGTCACTTGACTTTCAAAAGTATACTAATTATCATTATTAAATTTATAGACTCTGACCTATTACAAGTTTGCCGTTATTTTTTTCACCCTCAGCATTTTTAATCAAGATTTTATTCCCTATTTTTAATATCCTAAAAGACCTACAAATTTTGGAAGAAATTTAGCCACTCTTTTCTGGTGATTTCTTCGCTGATGGGTTTTGAAATACTTGATGAGCTAAGCATAAGCATGCCGACTTTTTAACGTCAATGAAAAGTGACAGTTATCCACATTGTGTAAACTTAAGCGTTGAACTTTTAGAAATACGTCAAAAGTTCTAGAAATATGAAAAGGTTCTAGCTTCGGCCTTTTTGCGTCTGTATAATATAACGTTTCCTTCATCACAACCTCTTAGTTAAGGAACTGCAAAAGGTATCAGAAGAAATATAACCAATATGTATATATATAACCAATATGTTTCTCGAAGGTTGCAAATGTAAATTATTCTATTCGGAACACGGAATTTGATCCTAACACGAATAATATCACAGAGAATGATATAAAACAACTGGATACATCTTAAATTTTTCTTGTTAGGAAAAAGTGTAAAAAACTGACACCGGAAAAAGACTAAAGAAAAATTAAATTTTATTTTAAAAACTTAAACGTATTTAGGAAGTTTGAACTAGACCTGCAATCAGGGTGCCTAACTGTGTCTATCGAGTTCCAGAAATAATAAAGAAAAGGTAGCCTTTTTCATGCAGGTAGTGGCAATGATCAAAATTACAGTCGAACTTCATAGTTTGATATCTACTTTTTAGTAATCATTATGATTACTCTATGTTCAGCAATCTGACTTGTAATGAGTTAATATATGTTTATTTATTTTTCAAAAGTATTCCAAACACACAGTATTGTAGTTCAGTAATTATTTAAAAGTTTTAATTAGTTTTTTATTCCGATTGAAAACACTTTGAGCTTTAGGAATAGTGACCAGAGCTAATACTATATATAACCAAGTCCGAGCCCACCACTGGCTGTACAGTTCAGCTCTCGAAACTGGTAGAGGGGAGGTGCTGGGTTCGAACCCAATCGCACCCGTTGGCCTAAGCGTTCGGAGTTTTCATGGTTTTCATCGAATCTTGGGTAACCGTGCATAAATACGGGCTAGGTTCCCTTAGAAAGATTTCCATGGAGGGCACTCCTCATAGCGCCTATATCCCTCGGGCAGATAATCGGCCGTCATTAATAATACCATCTATAACCAAGTTTGAAACTCAGTAACTTTTTGCCCTACCGCAACCTGGTCTACTAAAGGTAACCTTGGACTAGTAAATAGTTGGAAGTCAGAGAGTAATAGTAGTAACTCACAGAGAGTAACTCGGAAATAAGTTATATTCCATTATGCAAACTTTAGAGAACCTCTAATTAGATAAATGAAGAATATGAAATAAACCTGAGGTAAATGCACCTACAGTGAGCCATGTATCAATAGTGATAAAAAACAAGCCCTAAATGCATTTCGGAAAAACGACTAAAAGAAATCTAATTGAATAACATTCTTAAATGTTAACTTTCCGTAAACTGTTTGAAATAATTGTTTTTTTTTCTGCTGGTACATTTATTTATTTATTTATTTTTATTTAGATTTTTTTTTTTTGTTGTTGTTAGAGTGTCTTCAAAAACAGATTTTTTGGAATATTCTTAGAGATTTCATTGACATATAAGTGTGGAGCGATCTGCTATTTGTAGCTTAATTCTTTCTTTATCTCTTTTCTTTATCTTTATTCTTTCTTTATTTCATTTGAGGCAAAATGTACTGCTATAATTGTGCAGATATCACACTTTTCTAGTAAAAAGTGAAAAAAAAAACTTTAAACACGTTTTTCATGAAAATGTTTCTTTTTTTTAAAAAACCTTGTTCCAATTTTTTGGGAAAAATTACTCTTTATTTCTGAAAAAAAGTTTTAGAAACTGTAATGTCAAAATTGTTACTATTTTTGGTTCCAGTCACAACTGTAAACCTCAAATTGTGAATCTCTTCATAAATTCTATTTCTGGCAGATAGATCTGCTGCTAAGCGTGGCACGTTACAGCTGTGTGCTGTGTAGGTTACGCCGCCATTTTTTTATAAAATAAACGGTCAAGTGCGAGTATTACTCGCGCTCACAGGATTCCGTACAATAAATATATGAATTATTAACTGTATTATTTAAAAATCGTTAGTATAATAAAAATAAGACATTTTCAAAAACTGTACAAGGAAGGACTTGGTAGGGTCAGATGGGGTAATTATGACCAGGGGGTAATTATGACCGCCGTCATATTGGAGAAAAATGTGATGGTAAAATTTTGCTTCAAGCTTAGATATTAACCTCATAATGTATATTTCATCTTGGGTATTCTTTATTACTAGTCTGAAGCCTTTTTGAGATCCAAATAGCAATTTGAAACAAAGTCTATAAAATTTTTGATAAACTGATTTGTTACTTTGGAGTTCAAAGTGGTCATAATTACCCCAATTGGCAAGTATAAAGAGAAGATATAGTGGTCATAATTTCCCCACTAGTGGTCTTAATTACTTCAAACTTATGTGATTGTGAGTTTTGGTGGGGTAATTATAAACACCCTTTTAACTTTAAAAGAAAAACAGCTATGAGAATTAAAACTTTAAAATGTGTTCTTAAAGGATCAAAGTTACTTCCTATGTACAAAAAACAGCACTTTTCCAAATAGAAATAAGCAGAAAAAATAACAAAGTGAAAATGTAAAAAGTGGTCAAAATTACCCCTCCTGACTATATAGCTGTATATATGCTACAAAAGTATGAATGGGTATACCGAAAAAGTTCAAAGAGATATGAAGCCTAAATAATATCAATATTGCTATTAGGTATAACTGATATTTAAATGTTATCCTAATCTGTTTATGATGAAATTAATTTGGCACTGACAATAAACGTAGTGCATATTTAAACTTCATTTGGCATTTCATTAAACTAAATTCAGCGTCGTAATAATCTTCTCTTTTTACAGTGTAGCTAAAACAAAAACCTTGTTCAATGTTTAAACTTAGCATTATGCTAAGAGCGCTTCGAAAGAAGGTCGCAAAGTAATAACGCTACCTTGTTCCGTGCCGCGTTTTTTCCAGATAAGTTTTTATTTAACTTTTAAATACAGGGTAGACGTATTGAAAGATCTACGCAATGCAAACTAGTCGTGAATCCCATAGTAGTTATGCGAATAATTCTAATTAAATTAGCCTGTTTTTAACATTTTGACGTTTATTGCTGTTATGCTGCTACTGGACATTGTATTACACAAATGTATCATTAAAAGTTGTTATCTGGGTTTAAATAGCCGATAGTACATAGAGTAAGCCGCCCCTGCCATTATGTATGTCCAAAAAGTCCGTGTTTTAAGGGTTAGTTCTCGGCGAATTACAGACGATGTTTTTCACAAATTATTATCAACAATGCTCCTATACTTCTGCTACGATAGGTGCCTTAAGCGCTCCTAAACATCCTTGCTGAATGCCCGTAAATCGAAAGTTGTGTGTAACGGAAAAATCCTTTTTTCTGAAAAACTATGTGACATAGTATAATCGCTACAATTTTACCGCAAGGTTTAAATTAACGTCTACTACCTCTAACTTTTTTCGTAATTTTAGTTTCAGTAGATTCGGAAATAGATGGGAAGGGAGACATTATTTTGCTCTACATTTTGGACGATATCTCTGAAAATATAATACCTAAAATTAAAATAAATGTATTTGTCAGTTCTTCGTTGAGAAATTTTTTACACGATACCCCACATGATATACAAAGAAAAGATTTTTTTTTTCAAGTAACATAAATAGCCCCTGTACAATTTTCTTAAAAATATTTGCAAATGTTTAATAATCTGTAAATGTGTGGATCAATAGTCTTTATAGCTTCCCCCAATTTGAACTTTCCACGTTCCATAGTTTACGAGTAAAATGGCTGTGACAGACAGACAGACACAGGAGTGATCTTATAATGGTTCGGATTTACTTTTTAAGTACGAAACCCTAAAAATGATTTTTTTTCTCCCAAAATTTCAAAAGACATTTTGAAGTACAACTAATCATTAAAAAAAAATCATCTGTAATAATATATTTTGCTCATATTAAAATAAATTCCCAAAAATGCCTAGACAGAAGATGTCATAACGTAGTAAACCAACTAAACTGATTTAAAAGAGGCCAATTTTTACCCGACTACCTAGAAGGGTTATGTGTTTCATGCGTATCTGGGTATGTGGATTTCTTTATACCTTTGAAACATAACAACTTCTGGATGGATTTTAATGAATGAGGTCTATCGATTCGTCTTAACCGTCCGATGGTTACAGGCTATGTTTTGTTTTTATAAATTCAAAATTTCGGCCGTAAAATACGAAACAGCGGTAGAATGGCAAAAAAACTTACTGTCCGAAGCTCCGTTAATATATCACACAACCTGGAAGTTGTGCAGGTAGGATCTCTAGCTTTACTGAAACTCTAGCTATCATATACATCTATAGGCCTCATCAAAACAGTGTTTATAGATAGGAACTAAGAATTAAACACAACTTAAAGTCATCAACACAAGTAAATAAAAAAAAATGTAAATAATATAAAAAATAGTTTATCATTGATGAGAAATAATTAATTAGTTTGCTTTTTACGCAGTCGGGTTTTCTGATTTTTAAAATTTAATTTTTACTTGTTTACCTAATGTCTCGTTTAGTAGAACTGACAAAAGTGTCATTGGCTTGAGCTTCACTGGTTGAAAAAAATGGCTTAGATATTATTGATTTTGTTACTTTTTTCTCAAATTATTACATTAAGCTTAAACTCAGAAAATGATATTTATCACAATTCATCAGAAAATGTAATGCCTTTTTTGTTACAGATAAAAACGAAATTTGAAAAAGCGCAAATTCATGGAAAAATGTAATAATACTGCAGAAAAAAATGCCTCTTTTGCATGTCATTGCATATTTGGTAATAATCTTTCTTTCTTAAAAAAAATAAATATATATGATGAATCGCTTTTGGCACTTTCGAGTACTTTCTTCAGTAGATTGTTTTAAAAGTAAACTGGGAAATATTTCGTTTCATACAAAAAAGAAGACTAGCTTTTTAGAATTTTTATTTTCAGAGACACTGAGATTTCGTTATAAAATATTTTCATTTCGCCGCCACGAAAAATATATATAATAATAATAATAAATAAATAAATAAATAAATAAATAAAAATAACAAATCGCCCCAAAAATCCCTTGAGCAGTTGTCCCTCGATAATTAATTATTTGCAAAATTTTCTAAAGTAATACCAAAATTTTACAACATCTTTTAAAAAACTAGAAACATTTCATGAACTAGCAAAAAGTGCTACAAAAGCTGCAAAAAATGTCAAAAGTAATTAATGATTTGGTAATAAGTTTAAAAAAAGGATATATATTTCCTAAAACAAGTTTAGTGATTAAACTAAACTATTTTTTATTTTTCTGAAAAAGGAAAATACTATTGCAAGCAATTTTACACCGCATTACATGAAAATATGTTCAGGATACCTACTTTATGAGATCAACAAAACATACAAAAATCATCAAAATGCTTCATGACATAAGATAAACGCACCAGTTTTGGGCCACTTAAGACATTTAACTAGTTACTATTTAAGTTTTAGTGAATTCGAAAAGATATATAAAATTTTTAGAGTAGTCCTAACTTTCATGTATCAGAATCAGCTCCCAATGTTTCAAAATAAATTTTTCGGAAAAAAAAAATGTAACCCTCCTCTCTGCTCCAATCGTTACACATTACACACATTAGCTCACAGGCTATCAAAGCCTGAGAGATAATGTGCCACCCGTTTCTGTAATGAGTCATTCCATGTCAATTCAACCAGACCTTGTAACCCGACCCCCAGGGATTTGGATGAAACTCGGTGTATATACTAATTCTATCATGATATGAATACATCAGAAAATTTTCCTTCCTAGACCTCATCGTTTGTGAGATATGCGGGTTCCAATTTTTGGATTTTTCTCAAATCGCACATTTCTGAGTCTGTATTTTGAGACTGCAGTTCCATTTTCAAAAAATTGTTTCTCTGGATCTAACATGGGAATCATTTTAAAAATATCACCGTAAGTACACCAAAAGACGCAGATTTTAATAAAAAAAATTTAAAATTAATTTAAATATTTAAGGCCAAAAAATTGAAAGTTATGGTTATTTTTCCAAATTTTTGTGACTTTACGAAAAAGGCTCTACACAAAAAGGCAAATGAAATTTCCAATTTCTATTTGTTGTAAACAAAAGTTTACACTTTGGGCTTTCTATTTATGAAATAAAAATGATGTATTTCTCATGGATTATGCAAAATGTTTGACTTATTTTGGGATGCTCTAGCTATCAAGAGATAAATATCTTTAACTTTGCTTATGGTACCTAAATAATTGCTGCACATTTTAAATATAAATTCATTAATCATTTTTATTTATCTCCTAAAATGAACCCTTAAAATCAGACTGCTTTATTTATTTTTATAACAGTAGAAAAATTGTATGTTATTGGTACATATCACACATTATCTGAAATTGTGTTGTTCTCAATCTTATCGCATAGGTTTGTCACATAAATGTACATCTATCATTAGATTCAATGGTATAGCATTTCTATAAATACTTTCACAAAAGTAGTATGTAAAGAATATGTACAATATTTAATGGAGGGGGTGTAGATATTGAAATCATAGATTTTTTTCTCATTTTACTCAGAAAAAACAAAGCAAAAACTTTACTTTGTAAATAAAAGAAAAGAAGCCCTTATATTAAATAAATTCAACAAGTCATAGGAACCACAGTTTAAATTAGACATATTAGAGATTTTTTTTCCTTGAATGGTGGAATTTCCCAAAACAGGGCAAAATTTTTACATAAGCTACGAGAAAGACTTCATTTTTATTATAATTGAAATAATCATTAATTAAATCTAATACATTAAATAAAATTGCTTATAAATAATTTAAAGATTTAGATTGTTGTAATTTTTTTATGTAACAAATAAAGAATTTGTTAAATTATATACAAATTTTTAAAGCTTAAAAATCAGAATAAACATTATATTTAAAAGATTGAAATTCAAAAATATAACTGAGCTAAATATAAATATAGAAATAAATGACGTACTTTTGCAGTATCACTTAGACTTATTTTGCAACATTCTTTCTTTGTGCAATTTAAAATTTATATTTACTATGAATAAGCAACATTAAGAACCTTCTAATATATATGTCAATTTTCTTATCTTAGTGCAACTCCAAACATATTAACACAACAAAATATCGGTATATTAGAAGATCTTCGTGATTTAGTATCTAAAACACTAAATCGGTGGCTATTTCCCCCTCTTTCCCCCTACTCCCCAGAAAAGAATTTAAATATCTTAAGGGAAAATTCTCTACATTTTTGTAAATGTTTATAAAAATTTACAATTTTTATATTGCCAGAGCACCCATCACAAAAATCAAGGAATTCCTTTACTTCAGGAAATATCTCTTTTACAAATGATATCACTTCCTTCTGCGTTAACACACAAGAGTGACATCCTGTTGCATATCATAAGATAAAATGTGTATGATTGCTGATAATCTAATACTGAGAGATAGAGTGTATATAACAGTTGGATCAAGAGTGCAGCTTCTTTGGTCCAATGGTAACTTTAAGCCTCATCTTGAATAAGAAAAGTAAAATTTTTGCTGAAATCCTACAAAACGATAGCTTTTGGGGGGCCAAAATTTGCTTTAGTTTCTTTTAGGAAATTAGATTTGGCTTTCGTTATAAAATAGTGGAATAACATATTCCAAATAGTTTACTTAGCTTGTCACAAATTCATTTAAAGGGACAGTGCTGCTAATACTGGATTGAATACCTAGAGTTATAATTCTCAAGCTTTTTGGAAATTCTTGTTTAAAAAGAGAATACAACTCATGTAGATACACATAATATCAATCGCTTTTGTGCATAGTACATTCTTAGCAATGCTAACTACATTTTTTTTCCTTTCATGGTTCTTCAATATTCATTACAATTATAAAACTTTTCAATTCGTTCAATTGTTTCTGGACCTGTAGCTGTGGCTTTAATTTTTCTCATTTCTGGCATAGACAAGATTCTCTTTTCTCTCAAAAGCCGTCATGACGGCCTTGCAGCATAATTAGTTACTGCAAATTCATCTATTATATTCTTTTGCAGCACAAGGAAAAATATATCCCCCTTCTATTATGAGAAACATCAGACTAATAATAATTTGATTAACAAATTCGATAACACCTGCCTTAACTAAATAATTTTATCCTACCTTTGTCAGAATTTGTTATTACAAGGCAGGTGTAGAAATATGTTTTGTACTGTAGAAATGAACTAGGCTTTGTTAAATATAAGGTATTTAAACTATAAAAAACATATTTAAAATGATTAAAATTATCCAAGATAATAAGATAAAAAGTTAAAAAAAAATTTTAAATATAAATAAAATATTTTAATTCAAACACACATACACACACAGAAAAAAAACATATTGAAAATGTGATGGGTAAAAAGTCATTATTGCATTTTTTTATTCTATACCAACAAATGATTTTTTGTGTACAGTTATATTGTAAACACAAAATTAAGGGATTGTTTAAATTTAAAAAGAAATACAATAAAAGAAAATATATGAATGAATAAATAAAGGAAACATAAGGATTATACACAAAATTTAATGGAGGTAGGATAGGCTGCAGTCATAGACTTTTCCCCCTTTTTACTCAGAAGAAAAAAAAAGCAAAAACTTTACTTTGCAAAAGAAAGAAACATTGAATAATATATTCAACTAGTCATAGGAACTACAGTAGTTATTTAGGTACCACAGCTAAAATTAGGTAGATTTTTTTTCTTGATTGGTGCAGTTTCCCAAAACAGGGCAAAATTTTGCATAAGACATGAGAAAGACATAATTTTTATTTCATAACTAGAAAGCCCAAAGTGTAAACTTTTATTTAGAACAAAAAGAAATTGGAAATTTCATTTGCCTTTTTGTGTAGAGCCTTTTTCCTAAAGTCACAAAAATTTGGAAAAATAACTATAACTTTCAACTTTGGTTTAATTTTTTGGCCCTAAATATTTAAAATTAATTTTTTAAATATTTTTTTATTAAAATCTGCGTCTTTTGATGTACTTACGGTGATATTTTTAAGATGATTCGCATTTTAGATCCAGAGAAACAATTTTTTTGAAAATGGAACTGCAGTCTAAAAATACATACTCAGAAATGTGCGATTTGAGAAAAATCCAAAAATTGGAACCCCCATATCTCACAAACGATGAGGTCTAGGAAGGAAATTTTTCTGATGTATTCATATCATGATAGAATTAGTATATACACCGAGTTTCATACAAATCCATGGGGGTCGGGTTACAAACCATAAAAAATTTGGTTGAATTGACATGGAATGTACATGTATGTATGTACGTACGTATGTATGTACGTTATGCACGTAACGCGATAACTCTTGATAGAAAAATCCGATTTGCTTCAATTTTTCTTTTCGTGGTTCATTCTGATAAGGTGCTTCCCTGATTAGTTTTAGGGGAACATTGATTAAGTATAAAGCTGGAAAAGAGGGGCTTGTCCACCCCCCCCCCCCCCTTTATTCAGATAAATGGATTTTTTATGCAGAATTATTCGATTTGCTCCAAATTTGGTATACCGGTTTATTATGTTAAGAAGCTGCTTTCATTAGATTTGGAGGTTCATTAGTTAAGTATAAAGAGGGGAAAGAGGAACTAGACCCCCCCCTCCTCTTAATTTAGATAAATGAGTTTTTCATGCAGAGTTATGCGATTTGCTCCAAATTTGGCATACCGGTTTATTATGTTAAGAAACTCCCTTGGTTAAATTTGGAGGTTTATTGGTTAAGTATAATAAGGGGAACGGGGTCTACCCCCCCCCTAATTTAGATAAATTGGTATTTCATGCAGAATTATTCGATTTGCAACAAATTTGATATACCGGTTTATTCCAATATGAGGGTTCCTTCATTATATTTGGAGGTTCATTGGTTAAGTATAAAAAGGGGAAAGGGGGCCAAGTCCACTCCCCTTAATTTAGATAAATGGATATAATGCAGAATTATCCAATTTACTTTATTTTTTTTCTATGTTCATTCTGATAAGGTGGATTACATTTGAAGGTTCATTAGTTAAGTATAAAAGGGGGAAAGGAGATTAGACCCCGCCCCTTCCGTTAATTTAGCGATACTGTTTTTTCATGCAGAATTACCTGATTTGCTTCAAATTTGGTATACCGGTTTATTATGTCAAGGAGCTTACCTGATTAGATTTAGAGGTTCATTGGCTAAGTATAAATTGCAGAAACGGGGGCTAATCCCTCTTCATTTATTTTTGGAGGGGCATTATTCTTTGAAATAAGAGTATAATATACAATTTATGTGAATAGCCTGTGAGCTCAATGGCATCAGTTTAACTGGGTACTTTTCGTTTTATTTAAATATTCATTCACAACGACGGTTATTTACTAGTGGCAAATGAATGAATTTTTATTTACATTAATTTCTGTAATATCATTCACGGATGTAGAAGTTTTATACCAGATATGTTACTCAATAAATTCAGTCAAATAACTGACACAAAAAATAAGTTATATTGTATTAAAAATGTTCAGGTTCTAAACATTTTTATTGGATCTACGGGTTATATGCATAAAATGTTCGATTATAATATGAAGACGCGCTAGTCGATATACACTTTTAACAAATAACGAGTTCAAACCGTCGTATTCGAGGAATGAAAATGCTTAAAAGAACTGATTGGTTAAAATTATAAAAAATATATATATATATATATATAAATGTGGAATTAATAATAAATTTTTATTGGCTGTCCTATCTCATAAAAGGTATCACACATGTAATGGTGTCTACAAATTATTTGGGCAAAAAGAATGATTTATTGAATGGAATTGACAGGGAAAAAAAATTAAAGTACACATTGTTGTAAGATAGAAAAGTAGTTCAAGTTAACCATTATCACAAATGTTCGACGTGACTTCCTTTTGTGAGTCTTTAGATGTCCCATTGATAAATCATTTCTTGCCACAGATTTCTTTGCATGTTTCCGTCGATTAAATTAATTGCAGTGCAGATTCTTGATTTTAGTTCGGGAATGGATGCAGGAAGCGGCGGCTTGCACCACTTGATCCTTTACCAAATCCCATACGCTGAAATCAAGAGGTGAAAAATCTTGTGATCGTGGTTGCCATTGAATAACACCTCCGCTCGCTGAGCGATAGCATGAGTTATGACACCTAATGCAATCTATTAATAAACTTCGGCAATATTGCTACTAGTCTGACTTTCAACAAGTTAATTTCATTTAATATTTCGGAAGTTCTTAACTTACGAAATGCCCAACTAATTTGTAGACACCCTATATTCTAAGAATGATGACAATTTACGTCCCTATTAACAGTGACAGGGTTGGATATATGGGCTATTTATAGATTGTGGTACGAATCTGCTTGTCAAGCTTTAAGTTGGATCGAAGGCACGTTTATAACCAAATATTGTATCGTTGCCATTACTAAAAGCAAACTTAAAATTTATGAAAGTAATACATGATTTCTAATCTAAAAGTACACTGAAAACTAACCGTATCTAATTTATCTTAACTTAATAAAATCTCGTAAACGAAATACAATATTTTTGACTCAAAGCTAGTGGGTTGCCGTATATGTGGAATTATTACATACTTAATATGCACTGTGTGTTGTTTACTTAAAATGAGATATTTTTAGACGTTGTTACACAGTTGCGCACTTTTATAAAATAATTAGTTTATGTTAGTCACGTAACGTCAGACCGAATTATCTTTGAAAACATTTTTGGAAAATTCTAATAAAACATTAAGCAAAGCGTTTAGAAATTTACACATTTGAATAATATTTAATGCCAAGTAAAATGTTTTCTATTTCTAGAATTAAATATTTCAGGCTGCGTGGCACGCAATATAATGATTAATTTTTCATAAAACTTATTTGCTGAATAATGAGCAATTAAGCTTCTTCATTAGCGTATTTGTGTAATTTTCTACTATTCACAATATACCATGTAAGCGGAAATAGGCTATTTAAAAAAATTAGAGATATGAGGGGGGAGAGGTAATAACGTTGGAATTTGTAAAATCATTGTTGAACATTAAATGCTAACAGAGAATTTTTAAAAGACACAAGAAGACTTGCAAATGCTGCTAAAAGGATTAAATTTGCAAATGAAATACGCTGCTTAACAAATTGCCTTATTGTATTTTGAGGGAATTCGGCAACATAATAGATGATTGAATAAATGCAAAGCAACAGGTTTTTTCTACCTGCTTTTACATATTTAGCAATTATAGCAGAAATGTGATTATAAAATTGTGATTTGCATATTATGAATTCACCCGTGGATTAATGAAACATAAATCACAAATATATTTACAATGTCTTAAGGGGGCACAGGACCTTTGAGTTTGTCCAAACAATCAAATACATCGCCTTCTCCAAAGTACCAAAACACAAACAATATGCAATTGAGATCTTTTTTCCCCTTCCTGCCTAAAGTACCTTAACTAGATTATCCTTAACTACATTATCCAGAAAATTAAATGTTGTATGTGCAAAATTAATATTTAAATTTAAAATTTAAATATTCATCTTACTAATGCGTGATTAAGTGCTGCGCGCATGCTATAACTCTAAATAATGCATATAGAAAACAATTTTTGACCAAAATAGATTCATAACACACCTACTTCTAACTTAAAACCAAAATATATGCAAAAAGTTTTGTTTAAAATTTAATTTTAGCAAAAAATAAAAAAAAAGTTCATAAATCTCAAATTTTTTTACAAGTTTTCCAAATGCAAAACAATAAATCACCAAAATATGTGAATTTTTTTTTTGTTTTAGCCTGTAGACTAAAAAGAAACGCATATTCGGTTAATTATTTTAAGCCCCAGCTAAAAATGAACTGCAGTTGTTTTACAAAAATGAAGTATTTTTGAAGTTTTTTTTACGGTCAACTGTAGTTTTTATTTTTTTTTTATTTTTTTTTTTATTTTTTATTATTTTTTTTTTTTTTGTAGTGCAATCTTGACAGTAAAAACACTTCAGTTATTTTACAGTTATTGACAAGCATTTTTTCAACTCAAAATTAAAAAAGTAGTAAGACTTTATGTCTGCTGTGAAACGGCACTGAATTCGAAGTGATTTTATAGTAATTAATTCACAAAAATATTCGGTGATGCATCTGCAGTTACTGAAGAACTTTACAGGTTTCAATTTTTGTAAGTATGATTATTATAATAGTAACTGCAGTATAACGGCAGTTACTGTAAGATTCTTATGCAAGGCACATTGTAGTATGATTGTTTGATATTTTACGAAGTTTCTAAAGTGGTTAAAAATGTTTTAATTTGGTGAGAGTTGCATGAGATGAAACACACTTTTTAAATATTAATAATAATTAATATTCTTTCCAAGACTTTTAAGGACTTAATTAAAAGTCATATGCGGTAAAACTTTATCCTACCCAACGTAAAATAATTCCCCTTTCATTTTAAGGTAAGAGAAAAAATTAAATTTCACTATGATTTTCAAAATCAGGGAAAAACTAGTATGTTGTTTTGCCATCACAAAACTTTCTTCTATATAATTCAATTAAATAATACAAGAAATTACATCAATTTTGCACCAATTCATATCAAAGTAATCCGAATTTAAAGTTTGACGAAAATTCATACATTAGTTCTTGGGATTGAGCTATAGCGGAAATTCAGAAAAATGTAGCATAGCAGCGCCACCTGTTCAGCGATTTGCACCAAAATATAAACAGCACTAAATGATATCAAGGTATACCTGAATCTGAAGTTTGTTCGAAAGTCAAGCATTAGTTCTTGAGATAGAGCTATTGCAGTAATCACAAAAAATACTGGATAGCAGCGCCACCTGTTGGACGATTTACACCAAAAACTAAACAGCACTAATTTATATCCAGGTATACCTGAATATGAAGTTTGTTGAAAATCCGAGCATTAGTTCTTGAGATAGGGCTATTGCGGAAATCGCAAAAAATGCAGCATAGCAGCCACCTGTTGAGCGATTTACACCAAAATGTATAAAACTTCAGTTCATGTCAAGGACTAACTGAATCTGAAGTTTAATGAAAATCCGTGCATTAGTCCTGGAGATTGAACTATTGTGGAAATCGTGAAAAATGATGCATAGTATACCTGTTGCGCGATTTACACGAAAAACTAAACAGCACTAATCTATATCCAAGTATACCTGAATCTGATAAGTTTATTGAAAATCAGAGCATTAGTTCTTGAGATAGAGCTATTGCGGAAATCACAAAAAATGCAGCATATCAGCGCCAGCTGTTGAGCGATTAACACCAAAATGTATAAAACGTCAATTCATGTTAAGGACTAACTGAATCTGAAGTTTGATGAAAATCCGTGCATTATTTCTTGAGATTGTGCTATTGTGGAAATCGTGAAAATGATGCATAGCAGCGCCACATGTTGAGCGATATACACCAAAAACTAATCAGCGCCATTTATATCAGGGACTAACTGAATATAAATTTTTATTAAATTCCGTGCATTAGTTCTTGAGATAAAGCGCCCACAAAATTTGGGTCACATACATACAGAGAGACAGAGTCACAGACTTACAGACAGACATTTTGTAAAAATCTGTTTTTCGGAATCTCAGACCCCTAAAACGTATAAATCTGTCGAAAACCGAAAGTCGAAAATTTTCCCGCTTCCAATACTTTCTTCTTGTAAAGATAGAAGAAAGTAAAAATTAGTTAAATTTCAAAATCGAGGGAGGGGCGCAGTGGTACCAGCTCACCTGTGCCCCTGCCCACAACGGAAAATTCTTATGTTTTTTTGTTTTTTTTTGTTTTTGTTTTTGTTTTTTTTATTTTAAGTTGCTCTTTTTTATTTTAAAATTTTCTATGTTTTTTTCCCAAAATCGGAGAAAAAAAATGTTAATTAACTTTCAAAAGCCAGAGAGGGGCAATGGCCCTCTCACTCACCAGCCCCTTAATGAGACTTTTCTTCTCATTTTTTTTAATGTAAGTTACTTGAAAAGTATACATTTTTCTATGTTTTTGAAAATAGAAGAAAAGGTAATTTTAATTAATTAACTTTTGAAATCCAGGGAGGGGCAATAGGTTTCTACTACCCCTATCCCTAACGGAAAATTCTTAATTCCTCTTTTAGTCTAAGGTTTAAAAAAAATTTAATTTCAGTATGTTTTCAAAAGCTAAGTAAACAGATAAAATTTAAATTCGAGGGAGGGGCAATGGCTCATCTATGCCCCATTCCCCTAACAGAAAATTCTTAGTTCCTTTATTTTTAGTTACTCTGAAAGAATAATTTTTACCACTTTTCAAAAGTGGATTTTTTTTTTTTTTTTTTATTAGTTACATTTTAAAATCCAGAGAGGGGCGGAAATGAACCTCTCATCCCCTCCCCTCCCGCCTTCTTAATGTAAAATTTCTTATTTTTCCAATTCGAAGTTACTCGAAAAGTATAAACTTTACTATGTTTTTGAAAATAGAAGAAAAGGAAAATTTCATTAATTAAATTTTAAAATTTAGGGAGGGGCAATGGCTTCCCTTTACCTTCCCCCCCCCCCCCCCAACAGGAAATTCTCTGTTATTCTTTTATTTTAAGTTAAGAGAAAAGTTCAAATTTCACTATGTTTTTTCAAAAATCGGAGAATAAAAATTAGTTAAATTTCAAAATCGAGGAAGGAGCAATAACTCACCTATGTCCCTTCCCCTAATGGAAAATTCTTAGTTCCTTTATTTTAAGTTATCCGAAAAGAATAAATTTTATTACGTTTTTGTAAATTGGAGAAAAAAATTACTAATTAAATTTCAAAATCCAAGGAGGGGCAATGAGTCCCCCCCCCACACCCCTTAACTGAAAATTTCTTTTTTTTTTTTCATTTTAAGTTACTTGAAAAATTTACATTATGTTTTTGAAAACAGAAGAAAATGAAATTACAATTAATTACATTTTAAAATCCAGGGAGAGACAATAGCCCTTGCTCACTGTCCCATCCTCTTCATAAATGGGAATTTTTAGTTCCTCTATTATTTTAAATTGTTCTAAAAAAATTACTATGTTTTCAAAATCTTAGAAAAAGAAAATTTAATTAGATAAATTTCAAAATCCAGCGAGGGACAAAGGCCCTCTCATTCTTTTTTATGTCGTCCATGATTAGATTTTAGAAAAAAAGGTGGGTTTACTCCTTAATCGGACATACACATAACTTCCAATTTTCCACTTTTACTTCATAAAAACAAAGAACAACAAAAGAATAGTATAATTTTCTTCCTTTATTTATTACTCATTTGAACTTATGATTTATTTTTCAAGCTCTTACATTTACAGTTGCATTTCTGACCCCATGGTTTCGTATTTACTAGAAGAGAAGTAACAAAGAAACATCTCAACTCCTCTCCTAATCGGCTTGTTGACATGTGAATCCGCGCGTTGACGGCGTCCCACGTTGCTTTGCTAGAAAAAGATCGTTTAGTTTGTAGAAAAAATAACTTATTTTTATTGAATTTAAGTTAGAACGAGTAAATACTGGAGTATTTTTATATTTTGAATTGAAATTGTATTGTGAAATTAAAAAAAAAATATTCTTTGTTTTGTACCGCTTAAGACTGAAATTTGAGGTAAACTAGAGTCTGTCACATAAATTAGTCCTCTATTCTAACCTTGAAGTGACATTCAGTGTTCAAATGTAAAAATTTTTATAGGTATCTTAAAAAATACTTGATTTTGGGCTGCTTCAGCTCAGAAGGTCGTCGAGTCATATACATTGTTTACATATATGCTTTAGCACGTTTAAAGAAAAAAATCAGTATAATCTTTTAACAAAAGAAGAAAATGATTCAGAAATTTAGGTTAACTAAGCAATTTTTTTTTTTTAAAATTAAGAATTTAGGTGAAAATTTGAGAATATTAGTCAAAATTTAGCACAGTTTTACAGTAACGGTATTTGCCATATGAAAAAAACTTTCTCAATAAATTCTTAATCTTCTTTTTATCACAGGTGTGGAAGATATGTATGAGACTAGTAAACTAAAAACTAATCAATATATTGAAATAAACAAAATTGAAATATCTATAAAATATATATATATATATATATATTTTTTTTAGAAAAACATTAAGAACGCTTAAAATTAAAAAAATATTGTTTATTTCGTACCGCTTAAGACTGAAATTTGAGATAAACTAGAGTCTCTCAGATGAATTAGTCCTCTATTCTTACTTTGAAGTGACTGTCAGCGTTCAAATGTAAAAATTTTTATAGGTATCTTAAAAAATACTTGATTTTAGGCAGCTTCGGCTCAGAATTTCGTGGAGTCATATACATTGCTTACATACATACTTTAGCACTTTTTAAGAAAAAAATCAGTATAAACTTGTAACAAAAGAAGAAATGATGCAGAAATTCGTGTTAACTAAGCTATGTTTCAAACAATTTAAGAATTTGGGTGAAAATTTGAGAATATTAGTGAAATTTTAGCACATGTTTACAATAACGATTTTTGTCATATAAAAAACTTTCTCAATAAATCATTAATCTTCTTTTTATCACAGGTGTGGAAGATATGTTTGAGACTAGTAAACTAAAAACTAACCAATATATTGAATTAAACAAAACTGAAATATCTATAAAATAGTTTTTTTGTTTCAGAAAAACATTAAGAACGCTTAAAATTAAAAAAAATATTGTTTATTTCGTACCGCTTAAGACTGAAACTTGAGATAAACTAGTCTGTCACATCCACAAGAATTAGTCTTCTATTCTAACTTTGAAGTGACAGTCAGTGTTCAAATGTAAAATTTTTTATAAGTATCTTACTTGATTTTAGGTAGCTTTGGCTCAGAAGGTCGTGGAGTTATATACATTGTTTGCATACATGCTTTAGCACTTTTTAAGAAAAAACTCAGTATAATCTTTTAACAAAAGACGAAAATGATGCAGAAATTCATGTTAACTAAGCTATTTTTTTTAAATTAAGAATTTGGGTGATAAAATTTGAGAATATTAGTCAAAATTTAACACATTTTACAGTAACGGTATTTGCCATATAAGAAAACTTTCTCAATAAATCCTTAATCTTCTTTTTATCGCAGGTGTGGAAGATATGTATGAGAGTAGTAAATTAAAAACTAATCAATATATGGAATTATACAAAAAATTACATGGGATTATATAAAATTGCAGTAATTTCTCATGTTATTACTCTTAAGACAGATTAAAATCAACAAATAATATGCCTAGAAGCAAATGTTTACACCAATACACTCAGGATAACATAAAACACACAACTCAAAACTTTAGTGGTCATATCATTGAGATTTTTTTAATATTTTGAATGAAAATCAATTTTTCAAATGCACTTTTCACATTATAAACAATTTCTACGTATATTCGTAGAAGCTTTCTGAAATCATTCAAGTTTTGGTTTGTGTCGATGTGATGGACGTGGTCTTCGGCTGCGAAGTGCTTGGGCAGAGTGTGTTAAAGGGATTTAAAAAATCCAGTAAGCAGGTACTGGATCCTAATATCGTTTCAGATATTCGAGGCCATGTGACCGCTAAATTCAATGTCAATGTAGCCTTGGTGCAGGCTACAATCCGAAACAAATTAAAGGCTACATCTAAGGCAGAAATAGCTGCCAAAAAATTACAATAAAATATTTTGTATTTTAACGTATGTTGTGTAACATATTTATTTTTTGTTTAAATTTGCTCAGTCCATTTGTATAAGTTACAATTTCTAGAAGGAGAGTAAATATGCAGGTAAGATTATTTTTTGTAAATTTTAACATGCTTGTAAAAAAGTATGTTCATTAATATAATATTATAATATACAGTTGAGGGAAAGTTTTCATTTGTAGCAAAAAGGAATTGTATGCAGTTTTTTTTAAATAAGCATGTATGATTTAAATGCATTTTTTGATCTAAAGTTCTGCAATTATTGGAAGTGGTTCACGGTATCAGTATCACAAAAGAAAAATATACCACTAGTTAAAGAATTGCTAATTAATTTTTTTTAATTCATATACAATATTTTTAATTGCAATTTTTATTGTGGCAACAGAATTATTACAAAATACACGAGTTTAATTTATCTAATTTTATTTCCAGTGTGCACATTTTTCAATTTTCTTCTTCACGTTGAATTTATTTATAAAATTGCATTTTTTATTACAAAAGTGCAAAATTTGAAAAAGATCAGAAGATTTAAATTTTTTGCCACCCATTTTCTTTTTTTTTAACTCTTTCATTTTTTTCAAACTTTAACCATAATAATTGAATAAATCAGACATGAGCAAAAAATATTTTCAATGATGATTTGTCGTTGTAAACTTGATATATTTTTATGTACAGATTGCACATAGATTGAGATATGTCAAAAAATATATATTTATTTAGATTTTAGTGCTTATTTTTATATACAGAAAAATTAAAATTAATATTTAGCTCACAGGCTATCAAAGCCCAAAGCTATCAAATAGGTGCTCAATCCAGACTCGATTTTTGGTATTTCGGGATCCATTCAATACATTTTAATATCATTTTTTTTTTGCATGGAAGAAGAGTAAGGTCGAAAAATGGAGCCTGGATTTAGCGGTTATTGCTTACAGCACCATCTATCGCTGCTATTTGTAACTAAAACTGAGAATCGCAGCATAAAAACTCTTGCCATCTTACATAACACTCTTGCAACAATTTTTTTAATACCTTTTACCGTTTGCGAGTTATTGAATTTTAAAATCCATTTGCCAATTTTGGGACACCCGATATGAACATCCTTTTATTTTTTTAATCTTACAACTTAAACATACATTTATTCCTTTTTTTCTAAAAAATTCTACGAATAAAATATTAAAAAAAATGTAAAAGATATCATCAAAACTAAAATTTTAAGAAAAAAAAAAAGGAAATTGTCGCCTTCACTTCACTCATACACGCGCATTACTTCAAGGTTTAAACATCTAATCCAAAATAAGTTTTAAGACCTGCCAGTGGGTAGAGGAATATTACTTTTAAAATTGTACTTTAAAAAGGCTTTTATACTCTCATTAACTTCATTTTTATTTTATTTTTAAATCAAGAACTTTATTCAATAAACAAAGTTTTTCTCATGAAATGTCTATGTGCAGATTAGGTCCTACGCAAATGTTAATTCTGCCTATCTTTTAATGTCAGAGCTGGTGAACAAGAGACCTTTTTTCCACAAAGTGAAACTATTTGAAACGATTCTCTGTATAATACGTAACAGATTACCCAAAAATTTATAATTGACATTATGGACAGTTGGTTCCTATGAGAAAACAAAGAAGTTGGAAATTACGCGTCAAACTTTGCGAATGTGGTGCGTTCGTACTACAACTAGTTTTATAAATATTTTTTGCACTGCATATTGTACTGAATTTATATTTTGGTGCACTTCACAAGTGCATATCAATTTCATTCTATTCGAAAGGCTGGAACGAAACCATTAAAATGCACTTGAAATAATTTTTTTTCCCAATGACCGTAATGTAAAGAAAAACTTTTGACTGTCCCTGTAATTAAATTATACTCCTGATTTTCATAAAATTTGAAATGACTCGATAAAATTTTGTAACGATTATATATTTATAATTTCAGACCATTCGGTTGGGTAGTTTTTGCTATGTTATATGCGGACGGACGTACTGACAGACAGACCGAACGCCGAATATAATTGCTACGTATTTATACAATTACGAACTAAACTAAAAATAGACTGGAAAGGAAAAACCACTTCAATAACAATGAGATCAATATAGAAAAAACACCATTTTATGCAAGAAACATAAATTATGAAAGAAATGTAAACATTTTCTTATATTATGAGGCTTTTATAGAAGCATAAGGAACATTGGCAATGCAAAGAGCTGAAACACATCGCTGACATGAAGATTTCACAAGTTTTGCATAATTTTTTCTTTATTTTCTGTCACAACTCTTTCTTTATCGTTACCATCAGCGTAAAAACTGAAAACAAAATTCTATAAATGACAGAACTTCCAGTTACCAATACTAAGTTTCCATAAAAGAAGAATGATTTTTGTGCTAACACATATATGAAATAATTCTTTACTCTATTTTATACTATCTGTTCACTTATGAGAACTTCAGATAAGCGCCCCTCAACGCTTTAAAGATTTGATCAATTTAAAGTTCATAAACTAAACATTTCGAAAGTTTTATGTCAAACGTGGCAAAGAAGGTGCGGTGCGTTCATACAATAACTAGTTTTATAAACATTCAGGTCTTGGTATAATAACTGTTGCACTCTTATGCGAAAATGCATGAATACAAAATTTATAACGATTTATATATTAAATTCAGTAAAACGGAAATAATAGGACTCCATCTTAAATAGGACGTCAACCACCATGACAACCTAGAATCATTACCTATCATGGGATATCATTGAATTAATTACGTATGATAAGATTGATTAGAATGAAGAGAACTTTTAATATCTTTTTAAGTTTTAATTCGATTTTCATAAAATTTGAAATGACTCGACAAAATTTTGGAAAGGTTATATTTATTAAAATTCAAACCGTTCGGTTGGGTAGTTTTTGCGCTGTCATATGGACAGACCTGACAACAACTATATGTGCTACGTATTTATTACGGAAGCACCTAAAGGCATACTTTACCCAACACTGTGGAAGAAAGTATTTATCGTTTAAATATATATATATATATATAACAAATTTAACTTAAAATTTAGAATTATTTTAACTTAATAATAATAAATAAACTCAAAATTTTATAATTTGATAACCCATTTAATTAATATTTTTGATAATCTAATTAATATTTTTGATAAGCTATTTAATGAATATTTATATCAATAAATTAAAGCTCCACTTTTTGGAAAGAGTAAGTGATTATAAAAAGCGGTTTCAAACTTTATTTCATAAAATAAATTGATGCGAAATGGGATTAAAAAACATTTTAAAGATCAACATTCCAAAATATTCTTCAGCCTTTTAATCGTACATTTTACTGTATGGTCAAGTTTAACGCCCTGTTCACGGCCATGGTTTATGTAATGTTTAATGTCAGGGATTTTTTTTCCAAATGAATTTGGCATGATTTATATAGCTTTGCATTACTTTGTAAAAACATATATTATAGTAAAAGTTTTCGTAATAAATTTTGATTTATTGCATTTAGGAATACTGTTGGGGGTATCCAAATTTCATAAAATATTTCCCTTTCAAAGGGATTTTCGTACCTTGATTTTACAAAAAAGGAAAAAAAAAGAATACAATTACGATATTTATGTTTAAAATGAATTTAGACATAAGTAATATCTTATAAAGAAGTACCGCAGTGTTCAGATAATTCAAAATATACAAAAAATATTTTTTACTCCTTCCATTTCCTTTTAAATTATCATAGTTGCGATATTTATATTCCATTTTCCCAGTTTCTGCTTTTTAGTATATCCATTTGTTGGAAGCGACAAAACTTTTCCATTAATTTGGTTTTAAAGGAGGATCTTTAAGGTGTATTTAATAAAAATAAGGATCGCATTTTTTAATATTCTAAATAATATTTATTAACCCGAGAGTAGTCGCGACATTTTTTAGAACGTTAGTAGTCGCGTTCGGTCCATTTGTCGCCGTTACCAGCAGGCCGAAAACGAAGGGGAAACTTGCCGGTGTTATCAGATGATCGAAAACGGATAACGTAGGGTGAAAATATTGACTGAACTTTAAAGATTACAGCAATTATTCATTTTACAACATTTTACAGCAATTATTTATTTCACAACATTTTACAGCAATTATTTATTTCGCTTAAGTATATATTCAATTGGCATCTAGATAAGTGTTTTTAATAACTCTTTCTTCGTTTTGCATAAATACTTAAAAGTAAATAGTAAATGATTTGATTGAATTTCTGATGTTACTATGAATCAATAATTAGTAGGAAAACATTTACGATTATGAATCTAAATTCGGGATAGGGTTTTTTTATTTTTTTATTATTATTATTATTATTATTATTATTATTATTATTATTATTATTATTATTATTTTTTTTTTTTTTTTTTTTTTTTTGAAGGACATAATCAGAGTCAGGTAGATTTTTATGATACTCCGGCACTCTATATCCATTTAATAAAATAAAATAAATAAATTTAGCATCAATATACTACACTAACATTAAATTGAACAATTAAACTGAAAATAAAAATGGAACCTATGACATGCAACACAAAAACCAAATACAATACCACTAATTTACCAGCATATTATATGTATATATATATATATATTATATATATATATATATATATATATATATATATATATATAAAGAAAAAGGTAAAAAATACTTAACTTCGAAATTATAAATGTAAATGTTGTAACTACGTTTTATTTATATATTTTGTGGGATATATGTGTGTGTATGAGGGGGGAGAGGAGGCGGAGGTCTCTCGAGATTTTGTGATTAAATCCATTTTTCAAATGAAAATGCACAATTTGTAGTTTTCGTACTTATTTCAGGGTGGGAGCAGCGCCCTTGAATAAAAACTCTGGATACGAACTTCGCTTATATAAAGTAAATAATAAATAAGTTATTGAAATTATATATTTAATTTAAATACATTTGCAATTGTAGATTTAAATCATAAGATGGATAAATTATTTTTATTAATAGAACCATTGAAAGGTTCATCTTAATAGGGATGTATTTTACAGCAACTATTTAATTAAAATAAGTATTCAATTTACATTTCATAATAAGGTATTAACATTATAATTTATTGTTTTATAATAACATTCATTAAAATAATAAAAACAATAAGAAAATTTTCTCCGAAATTATAAATATGCAGCAATAATTTAATTTAAATGAATTTTCTCTGATATTCTGGAAAACATTATTCTGAAAAATAGTTTGAACAATTGATGAAGGACAACAAATTTAAATTTGTTAGATACCGCCCCCAAGCCTCTATTGGATTTCAATAATAATAATAATAATAATAAAACATTTTCTGCGGCATTGTTTAAAAAAATGTGTTTTTACTTACAGTATGAAAATTTAAAAATAGATAAATTTTAGAAAAATACTTAAAATATTTTTTTTAAATCATAGTATAAACATTCACTGAATTATCCAAAAGAGATTTTCATTTCGTAATTTCTAACCTACATTATAAAATTCTCATTATTTTTCTTATTGTACAAATAAATTATATGTATGTTCTTCACAGATATACATACTACATTTCTGAGAAAATTGTTTTGTCTTTCGAATTTGTTTTATTGTACAAAAACGATACTTTTCAGATTTTGGAGATACGGAAATTTTTTTTACTGATTCCCACAAAATTCTCTTCTCTTTTTTTTTAATGGTTTGGCAGTGTTATTGTCTGTTTTCCTTCATTTATATGTTCCGGTAATAAATGGAAAGCAAGTTCTTTGAAATAATGATGATGAATCTCCCTTTTTTTCCATATTTAAACGATTGTCAATTTGAGAATTTATTCCCGCAATATTTCACAATGAAAAAGAAAAAAAAAATGTAAGTGACCATCCATCAGTTTTTTGTGCGAACTGACTTCACAACTAATATAATCAAACAATTTTAAGTTACATTCCAAAAGTAAAAAAAGTATTCTATGAACGGGTAAAATAGCAGATACAAAGAAAGACGAAGTAACAACAGGCAGACAGTCCGGACTTCGAAGAAACTTTCCCCCACAGGTTTCGCGGAAATGGGAAAGGATGAACACGAGGGGGAAAAATTCAACTGACGCAAGTGGTCGCAACGCGGTCATTTAGACCGATTGAAACTTAAGAATGTGATAAAATGCTAAGAAATAGCAGGAATGACTTGCAATTTTACTACACAACTTGTGAACACTCACTTGTGAACACTCAAGGTCAGCTACCCGGAATTTGGTTATCATAACTTTAATGGGAAATGAGTTGAAGGAAGATAACGAATTTCGGGCGGGGAAAAGACCAACGCGCGACTATTAACGGGTTAAAGAATAAAAAAGTTAAGTAAAATAAAATTTTCGCTGCATATTTGCATATACTATAACAGTTTATCTCATTCTGCTTAAACTAATTATTATTTTTAAATAAGATCTTCACAATTGTAAAGCACGCTTCTAATAAAATAATCAATAAAGAAGCTTCAAATTGTCTAAGTGTTAGAATTCGTCTGCTGTTAAAATTTCCCTACTATTATTTTTGCCATTTTGTTTCTACAAATATTTTATTTTTGATTAATTACATCTTTTTCCTACATAAAACCATTTAAAAAAAGTTCAGTAAGATAATACAACATACTCAAGAAAAAAAAAAAAAAGCAATTTAAAGGATATTGAGTCTTCTTGAAAATGCATTTCGACAAAGAAACATTTTTTCAAACTTAATTAGCTTATAAAATATATTAGGAGAATAAACTTGCAAATTTTACATAGTTGACAATAAAATGCAAACTTGATAAATTTAAAATACGAATTTTGAGTTAAAGATTTCCTATACTATAGGAGAAATTACTCACCTGTTTGTAATTTTGATATATGTACGTTTAAATGTGCCTGAGAAACGTCCTAAGTTTTGTTTGAAAGTGACCTTTTCTTTATATGTCAGTTTAGCGAAGTTTTATGTTTTGGTGCTTCCTACTTGTTTGCTTCATATCTTAGGAACAATGCATAGAGCCACTCGCTGGTTAAGTTACAGAATCATTAGGTTTAAAGTGTATATGAATAGATTTTTTCTTTTTGTAAAAAGTGTTACGCTATAAATTTTTTTTGTTAAGTATGAAATGTAGTTGTTTATAAAAAAAATTTCGAAAATTATTGAAAGAGAGTTGTTGATGTTATCCTGACTTTAGAGAATTAATAGTCACTCTCTCTTTTTCAAGTATGTACTTTAAAAGAATTCGTTTTATATTTGATCCGAGAATTTACTTAATAAAGTATTAACATAATCTAAGAGAGAATAAATTAGGTTTAAACACAAAGTTATATAGAATCAAAAAGGATCATCTGCATCACAATCTCTAATGAAGATTAAAATCAACGGATATGGCGCATTCTCACAATCTTTTGACTTTCGGGAATAAAAATGTGGTGAAATTAAACTTGCTAAAATAACATTTTAATCTTACAGCCTTAATGATTCAAAATAACAAAAAAAGGGTCAGCAGCAATTTTTTTTTTTTTTTTTTTTTTTTTTTTTAACTGAGGTTTAAGTTAAACATGCGAGTTTAATTTTCCTTACCATTTTACCACTGTAACTTTCTATTATCTTCTAAATTTTTACTTATAATGAATTTGCATAGTACCCACAGGACATTCAAATAAGAAATAATAATAATGTAGTATTTTTAGTCCAAAATTTTGGTATAACATTGTCTTAAAAGGGTGGTAAAGAAGGGACGGAATAAAAAAAGATGATGGTATAGAAAAAAGGGAGGGTAATGGAAAAATGATCGTAAGGATGGGACGGTAATTAAAATTACCACTATTTTTAGGCAAATCATGTTAAGATTAAGTGATAGCCACAATGTCAATTGATTTTTAGAAACAGTTATTTACATTGAATTAAATTTAAAAGAAAATTTAATTTACCCCAAATAGTGCAAGAATAAACCTTGGGGACGGTAAGACTACCATTAAATACACGATGCTTGAAATTGATATTTAAATGCTGAAATAAATTCTGCAGTAAATTTCCTGTCAAAGAATTTTAAACATTCTTTCTCTAGCATACATCTGCATCAGAAAAACTTGAAAAAAGTCTGTGGCTGCATCTGAAGTGATTTTCTGTATAACTTTAGGAATAATGATGGTAAGGAATCTAAAACCCAGGACAGAGTTAAAACATTACTAACAACCGTAAAAATGTGTGCAGGTTGATTTTTTGCTACATATTTATATAAAACAAGTTATTTTATGACAAAGTGATCTTTGAATGTACATTTTATAGACGCATTTTACAAGCAAATTACGTGTGCTGAAATTCTTTTAGAGTATCATCATTATTGTTAACGTTGAAAAGAAATATTCAGTTTCGGATTGGAATTAAACGCTTTATATTTTTGAATTGACTGAATAAATGGACTGCGACTCTGATTCCAATGCAAAGAATGTTTGCTGTAATATGCTCTACCACTCACTAAAGTTTGAAGGGTAAATTCTGAATTATTCTCTGATATGATACATGTGCAATTGTCCATTTTAAGGCACGCTACCCCCTAATACAATTTACCTCCAAAATTTTTTTACAATTGCAAGACGTTTCCCACAAAATTATTTAGATTTAATTGTGGTTTATTTTTATCTTCACTGACTGTGTTATACGATAGAGTTGTAAATCAGATCTGGGTTCTGTCAATGTCTAAACAATGCACAGTCCCTCTGTGATCAAGTTAGAGCTAGGTCTTCCCTACGAAACATAGACAGAGACCTGAAGAGAAGGGTGGAAATGCCCACATTAAACAAGACGGGTATAAAAATTAAGACAGTTTACGATCAGATTTAGGTAGAGAATGTGGACTAGTCAATGTTGAATACTTGACTAAATTGATTGTAGTGTTAAACAAAATAGCTTAGCATCAGACGTTGTACGTCTGTTATTCTAACAATGTATCTAGGTGTTAGGAATGAAGTAAACCAACATTTTATTTAACCTTTAAAAACACGGAAGGCATACTGAGTGTAGCACTAGAAGAAAAAACCAACTGTGAATGGGAAACTAATTACAGGAATAGCACCTTATCCTCATTTACCCTCTTTGCAAAGACCTTTCAGTGTTCTAACAATGCTTAAAGTTAAAATTCGTAATTTTTCTGTCCTATTTCCTTACTTTTATAGGTAAGTCTCCTCAAGCATACGGAATGGGCAACCATGTATTTGCGTAGTTTATTCGATATCATTTCATAGTTAAATCATTTATTTTAAATATAAAATTTATTTTTATTATTTTTATACTGTTACTAGGCGTTGTATTAAAAGGGATATCTCCGAAATTAATATTTAGGCTTCAAAACATGTTAGCGTATAGAGTATTCTATAAGCCACTATTACTTTAAGTCACGCCACTATTATTTTAAGTTACTATAAAGAATCCGTGTTACATTAATTTGAATTTAATAAATCTTTTTTATATAAATTTAATGTTATTAGTGCTATTTTGCTAATCGACATTGCATTAAAGAGGGATAACACTAACATTTGTTATTTAAGTTTTTGAATCCTTTGCTACACAGAGTTCCATTCTTCAGTTCACACAGTCTTCCATTATTTTGTATGAAATCACAAACCGTATGTATATAAAAGATTAATTATTCAAGAAATATTAATTTAAAGAAAAAGTCTGTTATCATGTATTTGTAGATTTCATTATCTAATAAAATTATGTTTAACGTAATATTGAGCGTAACAATACCTCGCTTCTGTATAATAGACACACAAAGATTTAACTATTAGACATTCATAGCATGAAACACCGAGCATATTAAACATATTATAGATTGAAGTCTGTAAATAATGCGAAAATATTCTCTGAAAAGATATGATGCTGAAAAGATACTCAAACCCTTAAATTTCTTAAATTCTAATCCATCATTAATTTAGTACGCATTGCAAAATCGGCGATTTTAGAAAATCTTTCGGAACTACTTTTATGTCAACAAACCTGCTCTTTTAAAGTTATTCTAAAAAGAAAATAGTTCACCTAGTTCATGAATTTCTAATTATAAAGATGTTGGTAGTTTAATCTTTATTATTTAGTTAAGATTCATCGAAGCATATATTTGTCGTTTCTGAAAACCAAAGTTAAACAAAGCTTCAGATATGTTATTTGGATGTTCATTGTCTTTTTAAACTCAATGTGTGTTCTTCAAATAATCCCTTCAGTATTATCTTTAACTTATTTTAAGTTAATTTTCTATTAAATCAGGGTTTGTTTAACTCTTTTACACCGTTTTAGACAGCACATCGTATGAATTCTATGGTTTAATGAAAGCAAACAATTTTGAATAAAAGGAAAATTAGATACCTGCAAAAGAACTATTTTTGGGGGGGTTCTAAAACAATTTCTACTTTAATGTAATAAAACTAAACAAAATTTTGAAATACTATTCCCAGAAAACTAATTAAAATTTTAAAGCTAGATATTTTAACATGCATCTATATCGCTCTTAATATATATATGACTGATATAAAAAAATAATCCTCGCGATCTGTATCTCAGAAAGAAACAAGAACAAAAAACCATGTGTCCAGCATAGATTATGTAACGCTTTCCAACACATTCAGTATACTGCGACTAAACTTCATAGTTTATTAAGGTGAAAAATGACGTCTAAATAAGGAATTTGAAAACCCAATTTATGCTATTTACTATCAAGTATTAAAAATATCAGGGTTTTTTTTTTTTTTTGGGCCAGCTTGTATATGATTTATGGATTTTTATGTACACTACATACTATGCTAAAAGTTAGTTCAGTGAAATGAATAGCACGGTTGAAAATTTCCATTTAGCAATTTACGTCAATAAAGGGAAAGGTACTTGAGAACTTTTGTGCAGACCTGTTCTGAAGAATTTATCCACATGAAGTAATATTAAAAACAATAACAACTGAAAACGCACTTCTAGCAGTTATTATTCAAAGACTTGAATAGTTAAATTTCTTCTATAGCCACATTCTTTCGTGTGTCTTTAAATTAACGATATATTCTATGCACACCATATTCTACCTTAAGATTCGTAGTACATCTCAGCGATACATACAAATTTCAGTACTTTTAAAATAGTGTGATATCACTAAAATACACCGCAAAAGATTTTTTTCTCGTAGACCGTAAAGTAAAGGAAATATTTTGTGTCTTGAGTGTTTCTGTAAATGAACTGTAAATGCTATACACGTTATCTTCAATACCAAAACATGCCATAGTGATGCCTAATAATCTTTATGAATTTCATCGGAATCGGACTATATTTTCGCGAGTTTGAGCACGGACGGAATGACAGATAGACGGACAACCCGAATTCATAAACATTTTTCATCTTTGTTGGAAAGTGTTAAAAACTCACACATTTTATTAGAATCTTTATTATTCTTCTCGTATTCAAATTCATCATTTCTCCTCCCTGGAAAATTACCTTATGCAAACTGATGTACTTTCTCGTGGCTTTCTCTCATGGTGAAGTAATTACATGAAGATTTCTATAAAGTTTATCGATATTTTCCTGCGTCTAAATTTTATACTAAGAAGGATTTTTTTTTTTTTTTTTTTTTTTTTTTTTTTTTTTTTTTTATGTAGTTTTCTGTGAACGATCATCGATCACGGAAGAAGATAGCAAAACAATCCTGACTCGTTAGCATTAATAATGTCTTTACTATAATAGTGTTGTAATAGCGTTGTTAAGCGCAATAAATTTCGGACAGTCTCAGAAACTACTCTAGCAGATTTTGCACAAATTGACAGTGTAGGATAAATTGTGGAAATCTATTTCTAAAGCAGTCTATAAAATCATTTGAAGCTGTAAATTCTTAATTCCCATGTTAGAAGTAATTTCTGTTGTCTTGTCTATAAAAATTGGGCCATTTATTGGTATGTTTAATGCACAAACCTCGTTAAACCGCTGAAAAAGAAAATTTTTCCCAATTTCTCAAACGTTTCACATATGCTTTCCTTTTTAGTCAGTTTTCCCATCTTCCCCAAATTTTTCTCCATTATGTTCTACTTAATTTAAAGTTGTTGCAAAGTTGAGAATGGAATTCTAATTAAACTAGCTAATTCAGCTTTACTGTCATTGCAATTTTTGGCTTTCATGTAGATTTCCGCTATTTCCAGCTAAGAAAATTGCCCTTTTTCCCAGCCCTTATATTAAAGTTTAAAGCTAATGAAAATTCTATAACAAATGCTATCAACTACTAAAGAAAGTATAATAATGCGGATGGAACAGTGGAGGTATTTCGAATATCGTAACTGCAGGAGAGAAGGGAGATTCCCAGTTTTGTACGTATTAATAAGTTTATTTTTATCATCATAATTTATTTGGCTATCTTAGAAAATTTCATCGAGATTTTTCCGCTGAAAAACGTTAAATGCGGGTAATAATTCAAAATGATAACATTAAATATGAGATTTTCGAAAGATACAATTATAGTCAAATAATTGGGAATAACGAAAAATGGCGTTGTATGCAGGCAATCCTTAAATACGTTAAATAGGGATTTCAGTGTTAGAATTTTATCATTAGTTCATATATTTGTGATTTCATCTTTATTATATATATACAGTTCTCAGACAATGATCGATTATGCTTCTATACTGAGAAGTATGTAACGAAATGTTGTAACACAACTGTCATATATTGCTGGGGACTTATCTTTCATACACAAATAATAAATTTTAATTTATACACTTTACATAATATATAATGGCAAAAAAATAATTAAATAAATAAATAACAATGTGGCAAAAGTATAGATTATTTATCTGTTAGTAGAAAAATATTCATAAATTAAAATCGAACTGCACCTACATTGTCTGCTATTTATGCAAATGTGTGAGTTACCATCGAAGAAACTAAATCCTACATCACTTGGGGGGTCTATTTCGTACCAAACACGTTCAACAGCCAATCCAAGTTCATTTACAGAGGAGTATTGTCAAAAAATTGCATAAACCGTATGAGGTATGATGCCACAAAAGTTTTCGATTGGGTTCAGATCAGGGCTACACGCGGGCCTCTCGAGAATAGTAATATTTTGAGAGTTAAACTATTTTTTTTATTTGTATGCAACATGAATAGACGCATTATCTTCCTAAAATCCATACTTTGGAAGAGCTAAAAGTTCACCAAATGGCTGTATATTGTTTTCCAATGTATGTATGTAGTCCTACGCTGCTTGGCGACCATTGATAAACTCCAGAGATACTTGATTAAAACAACAGGAGAGTGCAATTAAAACAAAGTGAGGCCCAAATCATTAACCCTTTTGAAGCCGGTGTCCTTGAAAAGGAACACCTAATTTTAATTCCAAAACTGACAGACGCACGAAGAAGATTTAATTAAAATTTTCCTTTTATGACGTGAAAATAAGCAAGTTCGTATTTTCTAATAAATTCGTTTATAAATTCTGGTTTCAGTCCATTATTTCATCAGTTTTATAAACAGAATTGCTCCGCGACGGAAAGAAGTCAATATGTTGTGATTTTCAAGAATGCTTGTTTTATCATTTTTATGGAAGCTAATGTGCATCTTTCTATAATTCATCTGTGAAAGTATCCGTTGACACAGAAAGTTCTGACTCACTTTTAATGCGATTAGCAGTCATCATTTGTCTAGATACCAGTTTATGGATCCTTCTATAATCTGGTTTTCTGGATACACGAGGCCTTTCAGATTTATGTTTTGCTTTGAAAGAGTCACCCTTAGACAGTACTTAATAGACAGACTTCTTTGGACGATTCAAAGTTGCTGAAATTTCTGTAACAGTCTTGCCTTTCGATTTCAGCTTCCAATGCTTTAATTACTTCAGTTTTGCTTTGAAAGAGTCACCCTTAGGCAGTACTTCATAGACAGACTTTTTGGATGATTCAAGGTAGCTGAAATATCTGCAACAGTCTTCCCTTTCGATTTCAACTTACATGCTTTAATTACTGCACCTGACTGAAAATTTCGAGCTCGCGGTATCTTCACTAACCGATACTATTGCCAGGTGCACTTAAATACTTCATGCATGTGACATCATAAGTAAAAACTTTCTTCTCTTTATCACCTTTATTAATCATTATATCTTTTTATAATTTATCTATTACATTCTCAATTTTATTTCAGTTTTACTACCTGGTTGCTTCGTAAACTTGTGCAAATCATAAAGAGTTTTAAAATAATTTGTAATTAGAAGCATTTAAACCTTACACTTAATTTATGGATAAAAAAATCAAACAGAATTTAAACAATGACAAAGTAATATTTCACTAATGAACAATAATAAAAATCAAGTAAGAATAATTATTTTAGGATTATAACAGTAATTATTTAATTCCTACTTCATCATTATGTAATTATATGTAATTACATAATCGTACACTTTCTCAATTAATGTAATTATATGTAGTTATATTTTATTTTCTTACAAAACATGATTATTCAGCTTATCGTAACAATATTTAATTACAGATTACTGTTCAAAACAACCAAAGTTCATAATTACATATAGGACATCTAGAATAAATGGCCCTGATTAATAATACTTGATTCAAAATTAAATGTCTTGTTAGCAGATAACTATTATTTCAGTAATAATGGTTCTTGTATGTAAAAATACGATACGAAACTTTAATAACATGGCATTAGTGCTGTTATTTTCATCTTGTGAACTACATACTAATGAGCAAAGTAATCTTTTGGAAAGCCATAAATGGTGGAAAAGTATACTCAATGAAAGATATATTGACTTTTTATTACTTAAGAAGTTATTGTTACTGCTTATATTACAATATATATTTTGGTATGTTTTATTTGTCTAATATCATATTTGTTTTACATTTTATTTTATTTTATTTTATTTTTTTTGGGGGGGGGATTATTACAGTTATACATGAAATAAAGTATTTTATAGATATTTTAATTACTGAAAAATTATAAATGACTTAAAAAGTAACCTCTGCGAAGATAGATTTAAAGAGAGAGTAAAAGCTAAGTCGATGTTCGTAAAAATCAACGATGAATATTTATTATCTGTATCTTACTTACCGGGGATTTCATCGGGTTTTTTTCCAGAATCTTCAATTTCTACAATAACATAAAGAGGTCATTCATGAAAGGTAATAATTTTTAGAAGCAATATTTGTAAAAAAATCCGACTACATTTTGTCTTCAATTAGTATTTATTGAATGTCGAAAGTTATAAATATCTAAAAATGTTTCAAATACACTGTCGTTCCTCAAAACCTTAAATATTGAAATAAAATATTTTTATGAAAATATTTAAATTACAACTTACTTAGAGATATGTCTAATCCAACAAAACAAATCTAAATAATTTCAAACACTTTTTACAAAATCGCTAGTCTTAATATTTTAAAAAATCGTTTAAATCTTAATTCAAGTTAGCTAGAAAATGAAATGGAAAAGAAATATGCATAATGACAAATGATATAGAAAACGAACAACTATTCTAAATGTAATAACTATCATGGATGTATGGTTATTATTTAATTCGTTATTTACTGTTACTTACAGTTTATCGAAAGAAAGTCATAGGAACACTGTCATATGCTACACATACCATGTTCGGTATTGAGCATCACGTAGTGCTCATCAGTGCTGTATATGAATTTCAATGTTTTGAATGGTGTAACATCATTAAAATGCACTGCAAAAAATTTTCTACCATAGACCATATTGTACCGGAATTCTTTTTTGAATTTCTATTTATAATCTGTAGATTTGTATATATTATGTGCCCATGTAAAGGAACCGTCTATGGTGCACACTTTAGTTTCAGTACCGAGCATACAATGGAAAACCTCAATAACTCATATCAATAACATGGCAATCCCAGTCTGTATACTCCAGTTACAGCGCGTGCAGATTGCAAAATAGACAGACATAGGGTAAAAATAATCCGAATGCATAAACACTTTTCAACGATTTTTGAATGAGCTAAAAAGACGCCTGTGGTAATTCGTAAAATTTTGTAAAATATTTGATGTTTTCATAACTTTAAAATGTATAACCTTTTAGTTTTTTTCATGTTCATGTCCTGAAATTAGAACCTTCTCAAAATTTCGCAAGTGTTTTATAACAAAATCTGCGGAACCTACATGACCTAAAATCTCCAAGTTTGAAGTTACGAATTTCTGAGTCACCTTCAGTTAAGCAATAGTACTAAATGATTATAATAAAAGTGATTTAGATTTAATGTTAGCATATCTAATTTTATATATATTATATGCAAAGTATTTATTCGTGTAACGTATCTGTACAACTATTACATGGAGTCCTCAAAGTCTGGATCATGTCAAGTAACTGGTGAAATAAACATCGGATATAAAAACAGACAAGTACATGCTAAATGTTTTATAAAAAACTCTCCAGTGATAGCAAATTTGCCCCCATAACCCGACCCCTAAAGGTCAGAGGGGGTCCAACATTCAAATCTTGAATGACTTGAATGAGGAACTTCCATTATTTATTGCAGATACAAATTCTATGGAAACAATACCTATCTTATGAAAACAAAAATCAAATCATCGAAGATGGCGATATAATCGAGAAAAATGCGGCGTTAAACAACGCCTCCAATCGCCAGTGGCAAGGAAATTCATGATAATGAAGCATCTCAAACGGAACAGGAAGTTATTCCGGTCAAATCGTTGTTCTTATGTAAATCATGTGCGTATGTAAGTAGTAGTAAGTATGGAAGTAGTGCATTCATTTATTATTTAAGCATTAGCCCGTTTCCTACCGATGGCGCAGGGAAGGAAAAAGCATTTTTCTGTTTAGTTTCTATTTATTTAAATGTTAAAATCAGAGCTTTAATGGAAAAAGAGTTTTCCTGATAGAAATCTGACAGCATTTTGCTCGATAACATCTCCATCTACGATGATCCGAAAAAAATATTAAATACAAAAGCTCCGTGGCAGAATGGCCCCACCAGTGGCCGAGAGGTTCTGCTCTCGAAGCTGGTAGACGGGAAGTGCTGGGTTCGATCCCAATCGCGCCCGTCGGCCTAATCGTTCGGAGTTTTCGTGGTTTTCTTCGAACCTTGGTTCTCCAAGCGTTAATACGGGTTAGGTTCCCTTAGAAAGACCTCCACGGAAGGCACTCCCTCTTAGGGCCTATATCCCACGTGCAGATAATTGGCCGACATAAATACAACCCAACTCAACCCGTGGCAGAATATGCACAACGCCGCGAAGGGGGTCGCCAACTGTTTAGGGCACCTGCAGACTAAAACAAATATCGCGAATTTCAACAAATGGTCGCCGAAAGAAATCTTCGTCAATCGTTTGCAGAAAAAATCGACAATTTCGTCCTAGGATTTAGGAGAAATCACAAATTTTGTCAAATAATCGCAAAAAAATGCAAAGTTTGTCAAATATCACGAAAGCAATATGAATTTCATTAAAGAATGGCGAAGAAAACGCAAATTTCACCAATGGACCTCGAAAAAAAACGCACATTTCGTCAAACGATCGCGGGAACAAAAGGGAATATGAAAAAAAAAAAAAAAAAAAAAAAAAAAAAAACATAATTAGCACAGGGAAAGGATCCCCTCTGCTATTCCTTCCTATCCCCTCTGAACCTTTCAAAAAATTGACCTTGAATTTCTGAATTGTTTTTACTTAGAATCACTTATTTAATAATCAGTCGCGGAGAAAAGAATCAAATTTTGACATGCAAAAAAAAATTCGCCAATCGGCCGTGAGAAAAATCTCGCGAAATTCGTCAATCGGGCATGATAAAAATATCTTGAAATTTATCAATCGCACGCTTAAAAAAAATTGAAATTCACCAGTCACTGCCGGGTAAAAATCGGAAATTTTTTCAGTCGAAAACGACGAAAAAATCCGTCAATCAAAATGAATTACGTCAATCTGTTGCAGGATAAAACCGTGAAATTCACCAATCGACCGCAGAAACTATTGCGAAAGTTTATAATAAGTCACTTGAAAAAAATACGTGAAATCTAACCCTCGTTGTTTGCGGAAAAAAAAAACAAAAAAAAAAAACAAAAAAAAAAACGTACATTTCCTCATTTGGTTGCGCGAAAATGTCACGAAATTTCTCAATCGGTGACGCGAAAAAAAATCTCTTCATTCATCAGAAGGTCGTGTAAAAATCGCAAAATCTTTCAGTCATACATAGAAAAAAAAAACGTGAATTTAGCCAATCTGTTGCTAGATGAAAACACAGAATTTGGCAATCGGTCAGGAAAATATCGCGAGATTAACTTTCCATAACTTTCTGCTACTGGGTACAAAAGTTTCGTTACTTTTTCCTATAGAATCCGAATCTGCAATTTAAAAAATGCGGTGTGTGTGTGTGGGGGGGGGGGGGGGGGCTCGCATTTAAGATTTCAAAGTTGGACCACCTCTGACTCCCAAATAGTGGGGTGGGGGTGTCAACTTTGCTATCACTAAGTTTTCTTTAAAATATTTATCACGTATTTTTCCGTTTTTCAATCCCGAATATCTCAAGTTATTGAACCGATTCCAGATTTTACGGACACCTTCTATACGTAATTAATGATTATTTTTACATAATAATAAATTTGAATGCTGCATGTATTTACGTTTTTATTCCCCGCAGCATAACAGACATATCTTATTTATTATACAATTTGCATTAAGGAAATGAATACAAATTATCCCTAATTTTATAATCATATACATATGCGAAGAATAAATTAATAGCAAAAAGTACGCTTTATTATTTTTATATCCACTGCAAGAAACAAACGAATTAAATTAAATGTATGCGAAAGCAGCACATTAATCTTGTATTCATTACATATATATTGAATATATCAAAATTATTAAGTATTACCAAAATGTACAATATGTCTTTGTTATTTCAGTTCATATTATTTCCCTGTTGGCAAATACATATAAAAATCAGTAAATTTTCTTTAGTGAAATCTGTTTCACAAATTTATCAAAGAATTATGATAATATGCAATGTAGTTACCTTAATCAATAAATAATGGCAGGCTTTTACATTTATTCACGAATAAAACTTTAAAATATTTCAATGGATTTTACGTCTTAACGTTCGTCTTTAATGGATTCTTAATGGAATTTAATGAAAAGTGATTTCTTAATAAAATGTATTTAGAATGGTTCTAATAATTTAATTCAAGATAATCAATGGATTTCCATTGTTAATAGAAAATAGAAATAATTGATTTACTTAAAATCTTTCGAGTTGTAAAATAAATCACATTGCATCCTACAAGTAATATCTGAAACACATAAAATTGAAACAATAATTTTAATAAAATATTCTTCGTCCTAAATCAATATGGGTTATACTGTAGCTAACATTACACCAATTGCTTATTTGTGGGAAATATCTTCAATGAAATACAAACATCGGTTATATATTGGCTTTAACCCTCTAAGTGTTTGGGGCGTAATATTCCGTTCACTAAGCTCCAGGTTTCACAGCAATACAAGCAATATTTAAGATAATATAATTCTATAAATTTCATGAATTTTAAATACATTCAAGAATGATTAATACTCTCAAGGATTACATTCACATTTGTAATTGAGTTTTTTTTAATAATGTTGAATGAATCCTATTTTCTTAGCATTTAAAACAAAATGCAAAGAAAACAACATTACAATTTTACCCTTTTGCAAGACGCTCGGAGGGTTAAATTTGAAATAGCTGCAACTAAATGCGATTATTGCAGTCAAATTGGCTTTATGTTCGAAATGAATCGGTCTAGCAGAAATATGGGCCGTATCATTTTTAGGCAGATTTCGTATGAAATACTATCTATTACATTCTTCCCTATGTTGGAAATTCTGAAAACTTTTTGCAGATCTACACCGATCATGACCCCTAGAACCCAAAACCACCCTCAGTAAGAAACTTATATATATATATATTAGGGTGGTCCTTAAAAAATTAACTTTTAAAATTTCTATGGGGCACCCTCCTATTTTGTTCTATGTATAAAATAAAGACCTCCACAAAAATTTCAAAATTTTAAAATATTTTTTAGGGGTTGCTACCAAGGTTTGAATTTTTTTTAAAAATTAAAAATTGACATATTTTGTAATCTAATAATACATTATTAATACAAATCCATAGTCATTGCCAAATGGAATCACGGTATGCTATTAGGCTGTAAAGACTGTCTTTTGTTTCAAGTTTCAATATATTTACACAACCTATAGTCCGAATACAGTCAGGAGTATTTCAAGTCTACACTCTATTTCACCTGAACTTGGCCCCATTGTGAAAGGTAGAGAATCTAACATTCCGCCTTGAAAAATAGTTCTCCGTTATTGTTTAATCTTAAATAGCTAAAATGCATAAAAATTTATAAGATAATGTTTATAAATTATAGAATTTGACTTTTTGATATTCGTAAAATGTCGTACTTAATGGACATATTCGTATCTGAAGACGAGCAAGCAGAGGCCAAAACTTAAAAAAAGAGTTTTCGGAAAGCGTTCTTTTGACTGTTCACTGGGATTGCAAAATTTTAGAAGGCATTTCAGGATCTGAAATTGTAGACAGATTACCCATTATTGTTTCAGGTAAAGGTATTGACCAGTTACTTGTTGTTCCAAAACTTCAATCAGGATAGTTCAAGAGGCAATAGCTTCTGCTGGTAACGTAATATTAGAGTCGTGGGGAGTACCGAGCAAGTAAAATGTATGATTTTTGATATAGCCTTTGTTAATACCAGATTATCAAGAAAAGCTTGTGTTCTTCTGGAGCAGAATATGAACAAAGAAATGATTTGAATTGCCATCATCATATCCTTGAAATACTGTTTTTGTTCTTTAGCTTTTGAATGAAGTTTATTGTATTCCTCCATGAGTGCTATATAACTTTCGGCTACATCATTAACAAGTTTGACTGAAGTCACTAGTGCCTTACATGTATTGTAGGATTCATTTTTATTCCGATTACCTGCATCTGTTTCAAAATGTCTAAAGGTAAATCCATAAAAAAAAAAAAAAAAAAAAAAAAAACCAGAGTGGTGTTTGTTAGAAAATCTTGCAAGCTATTTTGGAGAATGACATCAGGATAAGCCCGTGTACGTTTCAAAGGTTCATAATTTTCTTCATTTTTCAAAGCATGTATCATTTTTCTTTTATTTTCAAAAAAGAAATTATCATCAAAAAATGCAAAGGCAACTAGTTCTGTGAAATACAGAAATGTCCTAGGAATTTCTTCAAAGCACACAAAGAAATTATTTCATTTACATTTTCGTCTTTTTTCAACTTCTTCGGGAGCAATAAATCATTGGGCCTGATACCGGTGTGAAAGTAGATTTTCATAACAAACGAGAAAACTTGACGAACTCCAGATTTTTTCTACTTAGAGAGTTTAAACTGATCTCTAAATAAATAAATCTTGAGCAAGTACATCACCTTCACCATTTATGGAGCCCAATGCAATCCCCACCTGGAGCTCTAATGTAAACACCTCTTTCGGGTACTGCTCCTAAGAAAATGATGGCAAGGTCTATCGGTTCCTTGTAATCGTCCATTGGTTGAAAATCTCTAAGATGATTTTGAGCAAATTCTGTAATTTCGGACGCATTATGTGTTATTTCTTTCACTGATTAAATTGCCAGTTATGAGGGTCTGAAATATGCCATAATCGATAGACATCCACGAAATTTTAAATCGTTGGATTAATGGTATGTCCGGTCCGCTTGAAACTCCGAGAGACTTAATAACAACTTTCTCAAGCATAATTTAAAGGATGTGATGATTGCAAGCCAAACCATTTCTTTGATCATATTCTAATCCAGAACAGCTCAAGCTGCACCTGATAAACAGGTATCAACAAAGGTTATATCAATAGACATACATTTTACTTGCTTATAATCTCCACAATTCCAATGTTTCGTTAACAGCAGGAGCTATTGCCTCAATTGTTCCTGATTGAAATTGTGGAACAGCTATTTAAATGGTCAGTACCTTTACGTGAAACAATAATGGTTAATCTGTCTAGAGTTTCAATCCTGAAATATTTTCTAAAATTTTGCAATCCCAGTGAATAGTCAAAGGAAAGCTTTCCGAAAACTTTTTTTTTAAGTTTTAGTGCTCTGATACGAATGATAGGATACTCTGCGATACGATACTCTTTGATACAAATATGGCCATTTAGTATGATATTTTACGAATATAAAAAAATCAAAATCTATAATTTATAAACATTATCTTATAAATTCCTACTAATTTTAGATATTTAAGATTAAAAAATAACGGAGAACTATTTTTCAAGGCGGAATGTTAGATTCTCTACCTTTCACAATGGGGCCAAGCTCAGGTGAAATAGAGTGTAGATATGAAATACTCCTGACTATGTTCGATAATAGGTTGTGTAAATATATTGAAACTTGAAACAAAAGACAGTCTTTACAGCCTAATATCATACCATGGTTCCATTTGGCAATGACTATGGATTTGTATTAATAATATATTATTAGATTGCAAAACATGTCAGTTTTTAATTTTTTTAAAAAATTCAAACCTTGGTAGCGACCCCTAAAAAATGTTTTAAAGTTTTGAAATTTTTGTGGAGGTCTTTATTTTATACATAAAACAAAATAGGAGGGTGCCCCATAGAGAATTTAAAATTTAAATTTTTAAGGACCACCCTAATATATATATATATATATATATATATATATATATATATATATCACTTTCTTCTGGACACGATAAATTCTACAATTCTGCACAAATCTCTTCCAAACTGATGCATAAAATCAAGCGGCAGAAAATCTCGGTCAAGTTCGTTAATGGGCAGAATCGGACCAAGAGGATGGAAATAGGGAGGGGTTTTGTGAAAACAGAAAACCCCCATAACTTCTTAATTTTTGAACTGTCAAATCAGTTTAAAGTTTCTATTACTTCTATCACAGATTCACAGATTATCACAGATTTTTGATAAAATTAAAAATGGGCTCAAGGGGCACGAAAAATAAGTTTTTGGGAGAAAAAAATTCATAACTTCGTCAATTCTCAAGATATCAAATCCAATTAATTTTATTATAGATCTTCTTAATAATATCTACAACTTTTATATTCACAATTTTTTATAGGCCCATTTCGTACCGCAAGAAAATTAACAAGTTGGAAATTGCTCGTCAAACGTGGCAAATGAGGTGCGTTCGTACTATAACTAGTTTTAAAATTAGTTTTTGCACCCCATATTGCACTGAATGTATAATTTTTTGCACTTCATAACGTGCATAGTCTGATACATCATTAAAATGCACTTCCAATAATTTTTTCGGAACACTTTTGACTGTCCCTGTAATTAAACTATACATCCGATTTTCCTAAAATTTTAAATAGCTCAACAAAATTTTGCAACAATTATATCTTTAAAATTTCAGACCATTCGGAAGGCTGTAATATCATTAAAATGCACTTGCAATAATTTTTCCCATTGGCCGTAATGTAAAGAAAAACTTTTGGCTGTCCCTGTAATTAAACTATACATCCGATTTTCCTAAAATTTGAAATGGCTCGACAAAATTTTGCAACAATTATATCTTTAAAATTTCAGATCATTCGGAAGGCTCTAATACCATTAAAATCCACTTGCAATAATTTTTCCCATTGGCCGTAATGTAAAGAAAAACTTTTGACTGTCCCTGTAATTAAACTATACGTCCGATTTTCCTAAAATTTGAAATGGCTCGACAAAATTTTGCAACAATTATATCTTTAAAATTTCAGATCATTCGGAAGGCTCTAATATCATTAAAATCCACTTGCAATAATTTTTCCCATTGACCGTAATGTAAAGAAAAAAATTTGACTGTCCCTGTAATTAAACTATACATCCGATTTTCATAAAATTTGAAATGGCTCGACAAAAGTTTGCAACAATCACATATTTGAAATTTCAGACTATTCGGTTGGGTAGTTTTTGCTCTGTTACATGCGGACAGACGGACAGACGGACGGACTGAACGACGACTATAGGTGCTACGTATTTATATAATTACGAACGCACCTAAAAATGGAAACAAAGAAAAAACGCGGGGGGGGGGGTGAAGAAGAAAAAAATCCATAACTCCGTAAATTCACAAGATATAAAATCCCCATTATTTTATTATATATCTCCTAAATATTGTCTACAACATTTATGTAGACAAGTTTTTGATAGGACCAATTCTTACAGCAAAAACAAATTAAAAATACATAGCGGTTGAAGAAAAAAATCATCTTATTAAGGGTGAATTCAAATCCAAACTGCTTATTTTCTAACTTACTTTTAAATTCATTTTTGCTGTCAAATGCATTCAAATGATAGAAACAATTATTCAGAAACTATATAATGTACCGTAATGATCTGTTTTTTGATAATATATTTCATAAAATGAAATCAAAGTGGGCATTTTGAATAGATTTTCCCGAAGCGATTGTGTTAGAAACGAAAAATATTGTCCTACTGAGAAAATAATTGTTCATAAATCAAGTTTTAATTAATTGAACGAAAAATAAAAACACAGGCCGCTTATAAATCCCTTCAAAAAAATCACATCAGCAAGTTTCATATTTTTTTCTATTAAAAATGAATCTGAAAATGTGCAAGAAAATGTCGAGCACGGAAAAGTAATTTTTTGAGTACCGCCTTAAAATGATTCTGATAAAACCAGCTATTATATAAAAATTAAATAAAAATCGTCAAAAGCGGCCAGATAAAATTGTTAAAGTGCGTTTATGTCCAATCATGATTTAGTTTTTGTTGGTTAAATTAGTATACTTAACTTCGAAATCTACCTCCGCCTGTAGGCCCAGCCGGCACGGATTTTTTCCTTTTAAGTAGATTTCGTAAGAAATACTACCTATTACATTCGCCCCAATGTTCGAATTTCTGAAAATTTTGTGCAAATCTACGTTGATCACGACAACCTAGAACCCAAAACAACCAGAAGTTTCCAACTTTATATATATTTATATATATCACTTTTTTATGGACACGAAAATCTCCATAATTCTGCAATAATCTCTTCCCAACTAATACATAAAATCAAAGGGCAGAAAATCTCGTTCAAGTTCGTAAATGGACAAAATCGGTCCAAGGAAGTAGAAAAAAAGGAGGGTTTTTCTGAAAACAAAAATCCCATCAAAACTTCTTCATTGTAATACAGATCAGATTAGTTTAAGGATATCATTACTTCTAGAAAAACGGCCAAAAATTTATGCATAATAGATTCTTGATATAATTAAAAATCGACGCAAGGGGCGAAACAAATCGAGTTTTAAGAAAAAAAAATCATATCTTCGTCAATTCAGAAGATATTAAATCCACTTAAATTTATTATAAATCTTCTTAATATTATATACATCTTTTATATTGATAAGATTTTATAGGACCAAATTTTATACCAATTAAAAAAATAGTGGTTGATGAAAAAGTCATCGTATTAACATGATTCTGTTAAAACCAGCTCTTACAGAAAATTGATATTAAAAACTTGTCAACAGAAGTCAGATAAAATTGTTAAGCTGGGTATCTAATTTTGATTTAGTTTTTGTTGGTGTGAAATAAGTACTTAATTACGAAATCCACCTGTGCCTCTAGGCCGAGCCGGCAGAGATTTTTTTATGTGGTCAACGCCCCTTTTTTCTATACAGATGCAAAATGCACGGTGATATATGATCTATCATACGAACGGTTTCTGAACAGATTTTTGAACATAGTGCACTTAAGTTTCGTTAAAGCATGATGTTTGATTAAAAATTGCAGTTTATTAAAATACTATAATTTACTGTGATTTTCTGTTTATACTTAACAGATTTTTGAACACAGTGCACGTTAATTTCGTTAAGGCACGTTGTTTGATTAAAATTTGCAGTTTATTAAAAATTAATGATACAGTTATTCAAGGTAACTTCGATCCGCATTTTCCCTATTTTCATATGGCACACCCTTATTTTAAGAATATTGTTGCAACTAGGGGCAGAAAAGAGAAGAAATGATCCTAAAATATTGTATGACTATCAAAAATTAAGGAATAATAATGATAAAAGCAATAAAAATGAATTTTTAACCTGGTTCAAAGTTACACAGCCATTTAGGGTAACTTTGCACCATATGATAAATGTTATCTAACATAATTCATTATATAAAAAAAGAAATTAGTTAGGAAAACTTTGAACCCCCAAAAAATGTTTTCAGATATGAAAAGACTCCGAATTTCCATTTCCCAACATCACAAGATTTGTATAATTTATGATATTACAGCAAGTATTACGCATGAGAAAAGTGGGAGAAGAGAACCATGAATATTTAGATATAAAAATAAACCGTTTATTGTTCGTATAAAACAGAAAAATGCAGTGAAAAATAATTTTCAATAGTTTAACTCAATGGTATATCCTTAGTTACAGTAATACATACTAGTACTATTATTATTAAAACAAGAATAAAAAATGTCGAATGTATGAAATGTCAAATTTGAGTAGCTCCGCCCCGAATAGCGCCTTTAAATGAATTTTATCTATTTTACATATATTTGTGAAAATATTTACATGTTATATCTAATGCACACTTTCGGCATTTTTATAAAATATACGTGCAAATATGGGAAATTTTTGACAGTAGCACCTAAAATCAGTAAATTATAAACATCAGTATAACTTTGAGCCGGCTCAAAGTTATCCTGAAAATGTGGTAAAATGTTACTGCCTTCTTATTTTACATTTTATTAACTATTAATAAATAAATAATCACAAAATATTAACACATTTACAACATTTAGATAATAATGTCTGATAAATGAGTATATTGTTACTTACTATGAAAATCTAATTGGATTACAACAACTTCAAAACAGTATTCATTATTAACTTAAAAACAGTACTTCACAAATATAGTTAGATGATGCAATTAATTGCGCATAATGTTGCTAATTTTGTTTTCAAAATAAAGAGTAGAAATCCCAGTTTAGAACTTTGCCAGAAGAGCACAGTTCTGGAGATTATTTAGTCTTTTGGAGTCAAAAATACTGAAAATTAGGAGGTGGGCAAAGTTACACGCCATGGTTCAAAGTTACCCTGAATGCCTGTACTAACTTAATTCTATGTAAGTTACCATGAAACATATGTAAGAGTTGCAGATAAATTGAAACATTGAGAACATACAGTCCGGTTTTGCATGAACAACCTTATTAAGCACGTCAAAGATTGTACAACTGTGAACAAATTCATACATTTTTTGTTGATAATACTGCTCGGTTTAAAATTGGGTACAATATATAATACTATATGTTTACAATAAGTTTATCATTAATATGGAGCCCTTGAAACATTTCAGGCCTTTTTTCAGACCGCGTGTAAAAGGAACAGTAGATGAAGTGGGAACAACATTAAAAACATTTTTATGGCATTGAAAGAAACCTAGTAGTAATGCAAACAGTTTCTGGAATCGTTAAATGTGAAACACAATGCTATTTTTTTTCTAAAAAGCATGCTTTCCCGAGTGGTTAGCATGCTTGCAACTAAAGAGGAGTTTCGGATGAAATTTGTGATATCAAAGTCTGAGTGTTGTGATTGTGCACGGGAGCGATAATTCGGGCTATTGTCCCTTTAAATGTTCATCCGGATTTAATCCCTCTTGAAGCAATATTTAAAAAAACTAGTCGATACTTAAGAAAGTCCGGCACCCTGAATGTCAAGGTTTTATTTTTAAAATATTTAATGACTGCGTGATAATTCTGGGCACTTTTCTTTTAAATATTCAACCCGAAGGAACTTCTCTTAATCCTGGAGAACTTGCTGCATGAGATTTTCTCTCACAGTCGTACTCTTTTAAGACTCTTATTTAAATAATTTTTCATTTTAATTAAAATTTCAAAATGTTTTACAATTATTTTACCTATTTTGTGAATAAAAGTACTACGCCAACCAAAAAAACTTGATATTATATGAATATAAAGTAAAATAAAAGCAATTGGGCCTTCTCACTAGCGAGTTCTCCCGGGTTAAAGTAATATTTACAAAAGTAGCCGATACTTAAGAGTGTCCCTGGCTCACACTGAATTGCAAGATTGTATTTTCTCAATCCTTAATGAACTTTGGAACGAATAAATGCCGTTTCCTGTTAGACAAGGAAAACAGTTTATTCTGCCAAATAAAATAGCGGCTTCTGATGTAGCAATGGCATGTTTAAGTAAGAAATCGAGAATATATTTGAGGAAATAAGAAAAGGTAAGTGAGGAAGGGTAGTGTTGGGAGATTCTCGAAAATTTATCAATCGAAAAAAATCGTCATCGATTACTTTCGAAAATCTACAATTGAGATGTTCTAGCATCGATTATTAAAAACATTGTTTTTACATATTTATAAAGCAGATTTTATTGAATATATGGTAACTGAAAACAGATGGAATTAAAAAACAACAAACCGAAAAGAGCCGAAAATGGAGCCCGCCACAAGAGTGTAAAAGCCATGTGACGGCGGCTTCTGGTTGCAAAAAGTTTAAAAAGCGCGAGTAGGTATCAAGGGGTAAGGGGAGTTTAAGTATCAAAAATTAGAATTTTTCCCCAATTAGCGCAAAAATGGCCAAAAAATTACAAATCAATAGCACCTCCTGGTGGCAAATCCTAGAATTAAAAGGATTGTATATGGGATCAATATTTTTTATTGATTTTCTACGTCATTTGAGATCAGATCTATAATTTTCCCATTATTAGAAAACCTTTTACTCGAATACGTTAAACGAATCCCCACGGGAAGCAAAGTAGAAGGGGGAGGGGCAAGGAAAATGCACAATATGAATAAGTCGTCACAGGACTTCTCAACGATATATCACAGGGTTTCAGCTAAATTTAGAAAAGTGCCCCCACGCGGGGGGCAAAAATTGAGGGAAGAGGCGCGAGAGGTATATAAAATGAAATAATAGTCACAGAGATTTACAATGATATATCACATGAGGGGTGTAGGCAAAAAACAATCCCCCCCCCCAAGATTCCAACTACAGTGCCCCCCGAATATAACCTGCACACCTGTCTTTGAAATGTTCATACATTATAATTATTTATCAGAGGGCTCCGTAAAATAAACGTGTGATAAAAACGCTACGATTTGAAAAAAGTTCGAAAAGTGCCTCCCTTGGGGGGACAAACTGGGGAGTGCAGAAGAAAGTTTCATAATACAAAACAGTGGTCCGAAAACTTCCCGATGATATATCACATGGCGGGTCCAAAAAAAGTTTGAAATTTACCCCTCCCATGTAGGTTCACTATTTCTTGCCAGAATACATCCGGAAATCATGCAGTCCCCACTTTTAAATTTTTAAATTTAATAAATAATATTCATATATAATGATCTAAAATCCTAAAAACGCTAAGTTTTCAAAAAAGTTTGAAAAGTTTAAATTTTTATATTTAATAAATAATATTTACTGGAGGACTCCATAAAAAAAAACACTTCTAAAATGATATTTACTATAGAAAGCGCTACAATTTAAAAAGTTCACCCCCTCATCGTTGTCTCCCCCCTACCGAAATTCAACTCCAGGAGGAGAAAGGTTCATAATAAGAAAGAGTGGTTAAAGATCTTTCCGATGATATGTCGCAGGAGATGTTTGAAAATTAATCCCCCCGTTGGTCCACTCTCGCGCCACCCGGAAGATACTCACCTTCCTTTTCGAAATTTTTATACTTAATAAATAATATTTTTCTGGGGACTCCGGATATGGGGCACCTTGGCAGAGCTAAAATAAGCGAAACATTGAAAATTCGGGTGAAAATGACACTAAATCCAACAGCAAACATTGAAACTGGGACTATAGAACTTTATATTATGAACCTTTCTTCCCCCGAAGTTGAATTTCGGGGGAAGGTGGAGGGGAAGGGAAGCGAACAAATTTTTAAAGCAGTAGCGATTTCTATAATAAATATCATATTAGATGTGGGTTTTTTATGGCGTCTTCCGGTAAATATTATTTATTAAACATCGAAATTTTAAAGCTGGGGCTGCGTGAATTCCGGGGCGAAAGAGTGGACCCATGGGGGGGAGAGCAATTTTCAAACTCTTTTTGAACCAGTCATGTGATATATCATCGGAAAGCTCTTGGTTCACTCTTTCATATAATGAGACGTTCTTCCCCCGAAGTTGAATTTCGGGGGTGAGGAGGGGGCGAACAAATTTTTAAAACCGTAGCGATTTCTTTAATAAATATCAGTTTAGATGTGGGTTTTTTATGGCGTCTTCCGGTAAAAATTATTTATTAAACATCGAAATTTTAAAGCTGGGGCTGCGTAAATTCCGTGGCGAAATAGTGGACCCATGGGGAGGCGAGCAATTTTCAAACTTTTTTTGAACCAGTTATGTGATATATCATCGGAAAGCTCTCGGATCACTCTTTCATATTATGAGACTTTCTTCCCCCGAAGTTGAATTTTGGGGGTGGGAAGGGAGCGAGTAATTTTATAAAACCGTAGCTATTTCTTTAACCCATTAATGCCGGTTGGTACAAAAATCTACCAAACCGAATTAATTTTATTATAAATCACTAGATGGCACTATCTCTCAAACAATGATGCATTTGACATCTTAATTAATCATAAAAATAGATATAATAATAGTATAAAAATAGAATTCCCGCATTTTTGTGGAAAATGTGCGTAGTAGTAGGTGTAAAAACTGAGTGAATACGAAATCAATCAGCATGCCTCTACCTTCAAAAAGAAAAAAAGCAAATTACGCTTATTTTTTGAAATTTTAATAATGTTTTTAAATGAAATCCTAATTGTAATAGTGTACTTTATACAATTATGATATTTAAAGTTAGTTTTACTTTTGTTTCGTTTCGTATATTCACTTTTACTTTTAATGGTAGAAAATTTTACCAACCAGCATATATATAGACTCAATCTTAGGTCGACAAGAAAATAAAAAGGTAAACCTTCATTTCACTGGCCCCAACCTATACTGATTTTGAAAATTAATCAACACCATTTGTTTGTGCTGCTTTCTCCCGCAAAAATTTTCGTTTGTGCCACTTCTGTTCCTTTGTTATAACGAACAAAATGGGGCGGGGCCAGTGAACGACAGCCCCGCACCATCAACGAAATGAAAATTTTAGTACTGCATTCGTTTATGCTACATTTGTGCTGGTTTGTGCCGCAAAAAGCTTCTTTTGTGCCACTTCCGTTTTATTTCGTTATAACGAATTTTTTTAACTCAAGGGCACTTATAAAAACCACTTATGAAAATCGTAAATAAATACATGTCACGAAATGAAATACGTAATTATTTAGTACTATGTAAATGTCGGTTTGTGCCGGAAAGAGTTTCGTTTGTGCCATTCTGACTCCCTCGATATAACGAATTTTCCACTTTTTCAATATAGGGCGACCATTTCGGTGGACCCGCCCTATCTAAATTGTATTACGGCATTCGTTTGTGCTGGCTTTTGTCGCAAAATGTTTCCTTTGTGCCACTTCCATTCTCTCGTTATAATGAATTTTTATAATTCAAGGGCATATGAAGAAAGTCGCCTATGAATAAAAACGTATCGCGAAATAAGATGCGTGATTCTTTAGTGCTGTGTAAATGTCGGTTTGAACTCACAAAATTCTCACTAAGGAAAATATTCTTGCCTTCATTGGCAGTTTATTAGTGTCTGGATATAACAAACTACCTAACAGAAGACTCTATTGGACTCTTTCAACTGACATGCATAACAATTTAATTTCACAATCGTTGAGAAGAGACACTTTTGATGTGATTTTGAGATCAGTACATTTTGCAAATAATATGGAAATGGACGATGATAGATTATATAAAGTCCGCCCACTTTTTGAGTACTTCAACAGAGCATGCAAAAATTTAGACATCTCAGTGTAGATGAGTCCATAGTCTCTTAATATGGACTTAGACAGTAAGGCATAAGGCTAAGAATTAACAAAGTTTTACCAATGAAACCATTGGATAGTCAAATCAGAGCAGAAAGATGCCCAATGTAAAAAGTGTGGCGGAAGAAATGGTTATAAGTGCGAAAAGTGTAATCAACCCCTTCATCCCAAATGCCATAAAAGTTATCATGTTGTTCTTATGCATAAATATTCAGTTTAATAAAAATATGTTACTATTTGTTAAATTATTACAATTTTTAAATCTTTTATTCTAAGTTTTAGAATTTGAAAATTATATATTTTACAAATTTTTCCTTTGTAAATTGAATTGCAATTAAATTTTTTAAATATAATTTTAATTTTTAAAAATCTTTATTATACAAGTATTCGTAATATTTTACTAGTATATAAATCTAGAATCTATTATTATAATTATTATTATTATTATTGCAATCAAATAATAAATTCAAAATTTGCATAAAAAAGTGATTTCATACTACACAAACGCCGGTTGGTACAAAAATCTACCATTAGTAAATACAACGGTAAAAATAAAATTTATGTACGATGTACTTAATAGACACAGAATGAACAAATACGAACAAAATTTTCAAAATTGATCGAGTATTTTAAAGTCGGCATTAATGGGTTAATAAATATCAGTTTAGAGGTAATTTTTCTTATGGAGTCTTCCGGTAAATACTATTTATTAAACATCAAAATTTTAAAGTGGGGGTTGCGTGAATTCCGGGGTGAAAACGTGGACCTACGGGAGGGCGGAGGAGGTAGAGCAGTTTTCAAACTTTTTTTGAACCAGTCATGTGATATATAATCGAAAAGCTCTCAGATCACTCCTTCATATTATGAGACTTTCTTTCCCCGAAGGTGAATTTCGGGGGTAAGGAGGGGGCGAATACATTTTTAAAACCGTAGCGATTTCTTTAATAAATATCAGTTAGATGTGGTTTTTTATGGAGTCTTCCGGTAAATATTATTTATTAAACATCAAAATTTTAAAGTGGGGGTTGCGTGAATTTCGGGGCGAAAGAGTGGACCTACGGGGTAGGAGAGTAGAGCAATTTTCAAACTTTTTTTGAACCAGTCATGTGATATATCATCGGAAAGCGCTCGGATTACTCTTTCATATTATGAGGCTTTCGTTTCACCCTTCCCAACTCAGATCCCGCTTCGGGGGGTAGTTTACAAACTTTTTTTGTGTTTACATTTTAGATCGGATTTTTTTTTTTTACGGAGACCTTCGTTAAATATTATATATAATATATGAAATTTGAAAAACGGAGTTGTATTCCGGGGGATGAGATAGTTGGCCCCCTGGAGGGAACACTTTCCTAACTTTTACCGACACTCCTCATGTGATATGTCATTGGAAAGTCCTGTGACTACTTATTCATATTAAGCACCTACCGTGCCTCTTTCCCAACTTTGCCATGGAGCATTTTTCTAAATTTTGCCGACACCAATTATGTGATATATCGTTACAAATTCCTGTGACCACTTAAAGATGATATGCAACTCTGGTATCCATCCCACCACTTTGCCCCCATGGGGGGGCACTTTTCTAAATTTAGCCGAGACCCCTCATGTGACACATTGTCGGAAAGGCCAGTGACCACTTACTCATGTTATGCACCCCCGAGCCCCTCTCTCCTTTGGCCCACGGGGAGAGAATTTTTACAAATGTAGATAGAGACCCCTCACGTAACATAACATTATGGTTCGAAAGGCCTTTGACTACTTATTTATTTCATGCACCTCCGGTGACCCTCCCCCACTTTGCCCTCCTGAAGGCACTTTTATAAATTTGGCCGATGCCCCTCTTGTGATATATCGTTGGAAAGCCTTGTGATGACTTATTTATATTATGCAGCTGCTGCGGCCCCTCCCCCCCAGGAATCCGCTCCGAGGTTCGTTCTGTTCGAGTTTATTATTTTTTTGCAAGATTTGGCAGTGCGTGCACACTACGCCTGCTATAGTCTGCCGTATATAATGGGGAACCAGTTCGAGATTTCATATTACCAGATTACGTATAAATTAGAGGCTTCAATTTAAGGAGGGACCCGCTAGCGGGCGAAGGTACCTAGTCCTTACTAACACCAACTCATTCCAATTCAGCCGCAGAAGATTCTTAATAAACGTATGATGTATATAATGCATGACGCATAAAATCAATTGGCAAACTGGACTCATCGAGAAAAGTTTTACACAATCGAAAAATATCGAAATGTCCATACAATCGAGAAAATCGATAAAAAACATTTCGTTATAGCCCATCACTAAGGAAAGGTATATCCGTCTAAGGATCAATGATTTTGATGTAGATTCTTTATTTTAATCTTAATAAAGCACAATAAATGATTCATTGCTAAAGTAGTAAGGGTCGAATATATGACTAATAATACAGAGCAGTGGTTCCCAAACTTTTTGACTTAAGGAACCCTTTTTAGAAAGAATTTCTATGGCGGAGCACCTGAAGCCTACCGTACCCTATGTCATAAGTTAACGTTTTTTATCTGCATTGCTACTGAGCACAGGAAGAGGGAACGTATGTAACTGAAAAATACTAACAAAACTGCTAATCCAGTGACGTCAGTAGATTTCTTTATTTGTAGTGTAAATTTTGTACATCTGAAGAAGTTGTTAAGTGTTCTTTTACGTCACCTGGTATAAAGTTAATTTAAAAAAAAAAATGATCTATTTGACAAGGAAATATTGAAACTAAATTAACAAATTTTTCATAAATTAAATTCATGACAATATCAATTTTACGAGGTTTATTAAGAGTCTTTGCAAATATATAATCTTCACAAACTCAAGCGACTCGTTAAAATATCAGGTAAGCGCCATGGGGTTATAAGCACAGACTTAACTGGGACGACGGATGTAACAAGGCAAACTTCTATCACTAATTATATAACATTATTTTTGTCTAAATTAATCACAGTAATTGAACAGGACAAAAGGAAAAATTTAAATTAGTAATAGAAGAAAATCTTATTGCCTATTTCGCAACCGTGAAGTCTGCACCTATGTCCAGGAAATTTCATATTTGTTTTAACAAGCGTTGTGATATTACTTTGCCTTTCGTATTGAAATAAATCAGGCAGTTTCTCTTTCAAATCAGACTGATTTCTTACAGAATGATGACGTAGTTGAGCATGAAACGTGAAGTCATTGGATAACACTTCACCTCAAGTCACACTGAGACGAGGAGTTGGGAAATTCAAATATCCAAATTTTCCTTCAGAATACAATTTCTGGCTTTCTTACAGAAAATATACGTTTGTTTCTTCATTTATCGCATTTTTTAATCGGAAAACGTAGAAATAGACCGTAAATTAATATTTGCACCAGAAACTTTAAAGAAAAGAAAATTTAGTTAATTAAAAGAGTTCAGATTGTTGAAGTTAGTTATCGTCAGTGCATACTTTTGCACCTGGAAAGTTCACGCAGAGCACAGTTTGGAAAACTTTCCTGAAAACTTTGTCGGATAATGTATGTTTGGCTGGGAAAACGCGATATTTTATAAGAATTACAAAAATATATTTTTTTGATAATGCCATGTGTAAGCATCACAAACATATATATATGTATATATATATATATATATATATATACATATGTGTGTGTTTTCCACATTTGAAAAAAATAATATTACTTGGAAGGCAGCTATTTCACTCTATTATTTAATTGTATGTTTCCAATTGTTTATACCCTATACGCAAAGGTTAAAATTTATAAAAAATTGTAAAATCATATGAATTTGTAATTCCCTTTTCAAAATTATATGTTACAGTGCAACTTCTATTATCCGAGCTAATTGGGACCGTTAGTACCTCGGATATTGAAAGCCTCGGTTTATATAAACTGTGTGTAAAAACTCATCGTGCTTGCGAATTTAACAGCTCTTAAAATAATATAAAAAAAACAATAGAAAGTTTTTTAAATAAAAAATAAATGTATGTAAAGTTCCGTTTCACAACTTAAGAACTTTAAAAAGGAAATCAACTACTAATAGTAAATTATAAAAAGCAAATTGAAAAATTTACGAAAGTTCACAGGCCACTAGAAACAAAGCATTGTTCGCTGTTGACTTCTCAGGGTTCAATGTTTCTTGGGAGTTGAGTGCTTTTGGGGCCAGAAGAGCCTGAACAGACAGTGAACAAAAAAGTGTGGTCATTTTCAAGGCTCATTCAAAAGAAAAAAAAAAATCAGATTTTGTTATCGGCTCGGTTAACAGAAACCTCGATTAATCGAAGATCGGTTAATCGAGGCTCTATATGCTATTGCTTAATAACAAATGCACAGAAAATTATAGTAGTCCCTGTTACCCAGATATTTGGAAGCATGCATTGCGAACTTAAAGTTCATGTCGTTTTTATGTCAGATTGTTCGCATAATAACGGCATTTTTGAACACGTGCGTTAAATTTATAAAAACTACTTCTTTAAAAACATTATTAATATATAATAAATTGGGTTTTAAATATTTTACGTACAGCAATAATTAAATTGTATCAGTGTCAATATCTAAGATGATGGATTGGATGGTTAGTAATATACTCAGAGTGTTACTAATGTTGTTTTTCATGTTTACAGATAAACGTTTCGAATTGTTCATTTCTCCTAAGTCGGACCGACTAAGACAATATACTTGTACTATTATTTTAACACAATCAAACTGACTGGTAAAGTTATCATACGAATTGAATATTTCCAACTGAGCGAAAAATTGCCCAGGCTGGGAATCGAACCCAGATCCTTGGCTTACAAGGCCAATGCTTTTTCCATTTAAGCTAACTGGGCCGACAACCAGCCAGCATATTTCGCTCAGATAACCTTATTGGTAGAAACATCTGGTCTGTCATGTAGACAGCTCAACAGAATAAACCGCAGGTTAAGGACCTCCATGTAAACGATGGATACGTAGATGAACTATTATTTTAACACAATCAAACTGACTGGTAAAGTTATCATACGAATTGAATATTTCCAACTGAGCGAAAAATTGCCCAGGCTGGGAATCGAACCCAGATCCTTGGCTTACAAGGCCAATGCTTTTTCCATTTAAGCTAACTGGGCCGACAACCAGCCAGCATATTTCGCTCAGATAACCTTATTGGCAGAAACATCTGGTCTGTCATGTAGACAGCTCAACAGAATAAACCGCAGGTTAAGGACCTCCATGTAAACGATGGATACGTAGATGAACTATTATTTTAACACAACCAAACTGACTGGTAAAGTTATCATACGAATTGAATATTTCCAACTGAGCGAAAGATTGCCCAGGCTGGGAATCGAACCCAGATCCTTGGCTTACAAGGCCAATGCTTTTTCCATTTAAGCTAACTGGGCCGACAACCAACCAGCATATTTCGCTCAGATAACCTTATTGGTAGAAACATCTGGTCTGTCATGTAGACAGCTCAACAGAATAAACCGCAGGTTAAGGACCTCCATGTAAACGATGGATACGTAGATGAACTATTATTTTAACACAATCAAACTGACTGGTAAAGTTATCATACGAATTGAATATTTCCAACTGAGCGAAAAATTGCCCAGCCTGGGAATCGAACCCAGATCCTTGGCTTACAAGGCCAATACTTTTTCCATTTAAGCTAACTGGGCCGACAACCAGCCAGCATATTTCGCTCAGATAACCTTATTGGTAGAAACATCTGGTCTGTCATGTAGACAGCTCAACAGAATAAACCGCAGGTTAAGGACCTCCATGTAAACGATGGATACGTAGATGAACTATTATTTTAACACAATCAAACTGACTGGTAAAGTTATCATACGAATTGAATATTTCCAACTGAGCGAAAAATTGCCCAGGCTGGGAATCGAACCCAGATCCTTGGCTTACAAGGCCAATGCTTTTTCCATTTAAGCTAACTGGGCCGACAACCAGCCAGCATATTTCGCTCAGATAACCTTATTGGCAGAAACATCTGGTCTGTCATGTAGACAGCTCAACAGAATAAACCGCAGGTTAAGGACCTCCATGTAAACGATGGATACGTAGATGAACTATTATTTTAACACAACCAAACTGACTGGTAAAGTTATCATACGAATTGAATATTTCCAACTGAGCGAAAGATTGCCCAGGCTGGGAATCGAACCCAGATCCTTGGCTTACAAGGCCAATGCTTTTTCCATTTAAGCTAACTGGGCCGACAACCAACCAGCATATTTCGCTCAGATAACCTTATTGGTAGAAACATCTGGTCTGTCATGTAGACAGCTCAACAGAATAAACCGCAGGTTAAGGACCTCCATGTAAACGATGGATACGTAGATGAACTATTATTTTAACACAATCAAACTGACTGGTAAAGTTATCATACGAATTGAATATTTCCAACTGAGCGAAAAATTGCCCAGCCTGGGAATCGAACCCAGATCCTTGGCTTACAAGGCCAATACTTTTTCCATTTAAGCTAACTGGGCCGACAACCAGCCAGCATATTTCGCTCAGATAACCTTATTGGTAGAAACATCTGGTCTGTCATGTAGACAGCTCAACAGAATAAACCGCAGGTTAAGGACCTCCATGTAAACGATGGATACGTAGATGAACTATTATTTTAACACAATCAAACTGACTGGTAAAGTTATCATACGAATTGAATATTTCCAACTGAGCGAAAAATTGCCCAGCCTGGAAATCGAACCCAGATCCTTGGCTTACAAGGCCAATACTTTTTCCATTTAAGCTAACTGGGCCGACAACCAGCCAGCATATTTCGCTCAGATAACCTTATTGGTAGAAACATCTGGTCTGTCATGTAGACAGCTCAACAGAATAAACCGCAGGTTAAGGACCTCCATGTAAACGATGGATACGTAGATGAACTATTATTTAACACAACCAAACTGACTGGTAAAGTTATCATACGAATTGAATATTTCCAACTGAGCGAAAAATTGCCCAGGCTGGGAATCGAACCCAGATCCTTGGCTTACAAGGCCAATGCTTTTTCAATTTAAGCTAACTGGGCCGACAACCAGCCAGCATATTTCGCTCAGATAACCTTATTGGTAGAAACATCTGGTCTGTCATGTAGACAGCTCAACAGAATAAACCGCAGGTTAAGGACCTCCATGTAAACGATGGATACGTAGATGAACTATTATTTTAACACAATCAAACTGACTGGTAAAGTTATCATACGAATTGAATATTTCCAACTGAGCGAAAAATTGCCCAGGCTGGGAATCGAACCCAGATCCTTGGCTTACAAGGCCAATGCTTTTTCCATTTAAGCTAACTGGGCCGACAACCAGCCAGCATATTTCGCTCAGATAACCTTATTGGTAGAAACATCTGGTCTGTCATGTAGACAGCTCAACAGAATAAACCGCAGGTTAAGGACCTCCATGTAAACGATGGATACGTAGATGAACTATTATTTTAACACAATCAAACTGACTGGTAAAGTTATCATACGAATTGAATATTTCCAACTGAGCGAAAAACAAGCGAGGGCAATTTTTCGCTCAGTTGGAAATATTCAATTCGTATGATAACTTTACCAGTCAGTTTGATTGTGTTAAAATAATAGTTCATCTACGTATCCATCGTTTACATGGAGGTCCTTAACCTGCGGTTTATTCTGTTGAGCTGTCTACATGACAGACCAGATGTTTCTACCAATAAGGTTATCTGAGCGAAATATGCTGGCTGGTTGTCGGCCCAGTTAGCTTAAATGGAAAAAGCATTGACCTTGTAAGCCAAGGATCTGGGTTCGATTCCCAGTCTGGGCAATTTTTCGCTCAGTTGGAAATATTCAATTCGTACAATATACTTGTGCCTTTTTAACCTCTTTCAGAAATACTTCATAACGAAAGCTAATGGTTAAAAGTAATCTACAGCTAAAGCAAAATGTCTGTATACAGGTTTCTATGTTCAGTTCATATTAGAAGATGAAACATTTGATGCTTTAAAAATTCTCCCTGATTTCTTATAGAAACATTTCCGCATAATGGCATATGCCACATAATGTGTACTTTATCAGGCTGCTTTTTTCGTAGGTATTTATTAGGTTTAAAAAAATGATTTCAATTTCAAACTACGTACAGATCGATAGTGACTGACAAAAACAAAATAAAAAATTCGGAACTTGAATGGATGAAAATAACGATGATGACAACACACTGGTATTATATTGGATATTGAAGAAATACAACACAAAAATGTGTTGTACATTTCCGTATACATACACGGAAAATTAAAATCTTGTCAATGTTCGTCCACCGATAAAGTTAAATAAATTTTATTTCATTGGTAAATAATGCTGCAGCGTTTGATTCGCCATAATTTCCGTTATTCATAAATAATTTCAGATTCAGCAAAGTAAGTACTGTATGTTTTACACATTGTCCATACTTGATGTATCTTGTAAAGTAACCCATTGCAAAATGTTTTCTCTAAACTGAAATATATGTAAGTGGTTTTTTTTTGGATATTTTTCATGTCGAAATATATTTTTGTACTTTATTTTTTATCATGAATATTTAAACAAAAGATGAGAAATTTATTTGATATCCATAAAATCTCACGAAAAAATAGCGAAAAATACAAATGGTAACATAAATATGTAATTTAATGTATTTAAAAATTAATCGATGCTAAAATATGAGAAATTATATTAAACGTTTTGAACAACTTTAATTTTAAAACTCATTCTAAATTCGCAAAATTTAGACGATTATTTGACACAGTTATTTTTTAGTTTATTGTATGTTGCATGCCTTTTCTCGGACTTGCTTCACATATGTTGCCATAATGTTTTTTATAACACCATATAAATGTATTAAACTTATTAAAGTTTTCTATGCGAAGTTAGCGAAAAATCAGTAAAAGTTCCTATAAAGCCGGTGAAAGTGCCACTGAAAATATATGTTCAAGTTATGTTGCTTTTCGATAATGAGGGTTCTCTCTCTGTCTCGCTCTGTATATATATTTACATTTGAAATTGATTTGTTTATATATAAAATTTCTATTTATTACAATAAACCTATTGCATATTTTAATCAATGGAAAATACTGGTAATTGAAAAGTTAACTGATGCTCTTTGGGCAAATGTATCTAATCTTGTTAAAGTCAATAACAAACACATTTTCCAACAAGTTAAAAATATTCCAAAAGAATATGCAATCACATATATTTACAAATCCCATAATAATTATGCAATCATATGCAAATCTTATTATCACCATCTTCTTACAACTTGCATTTCATCAAATAAGTCTTTATAAAAAAACTAATGATGATATCATTGTTAACAATCGTAAAATTATTGCTTATTATAAATTACTAAATTTTATTCCTACTAACTTTAACTATCCATATTTAGTACTCATTCCTAAATTTCATAAGACACCACTTAAATTCAGAACAGTTACAATTGGATGTAATACATATAATAATTATGCTAACAATATTTTATTAAAAATTCTGAATCAAATTTCTAATCTAACAACAGAAACAGGTAATAAACATTGTATAAAAAATAGTTATCAATTGGTTAATGTACTTAAAGACATTAAATGTATAAAAAATATAAGTACATTTGATTTCAGAGATCTATTTAATAATATAAATCTTAAAGATCTGCATAATATAATTAACACACTTTTTAAAATATATAAAAATAAATTAACTTTACCTACATATATGGATATAAAATATTTTCGTACTCTTATTAATTTTATAATATACAATAACTATATCTTACAAGATAAGATTATCTATCTACAAATAGAAGGAATGCCACAAGACGGATCTACATCCAGTTTAATGTCTGATTTATATTTATATCAATATGAACGTAATTTTTGTAATGATGATATACTAATGTATCGCTATATTGAAGATATTATTTTAATTGACACTAAACAATCAAATTTTGCTCAATTTCCAGATGATTATCCAACTAATTTAGAATTGACAGAAAAACTTTTAACAAATAACACTATTAATGTTTTAGATCTAAAAATCATAATAGCACAAAACAAAACAATTACTGATCTTTATGACAAACGTAAAGATTTTCAATTCAAAGTTAATACATTTACTCATTTTAAATCCTGTCTACACATTTCAGTTTACCTTAATATACTTAATAATCATTTGTATAGAATCAAAAGTTTATGTTCATCCCATATTATAAAAAAAATTAAACAATTAATTTTTGAAGCTTTAAATCATGATTTTCCTAAGAAATTCATGTATTCCTTAATATACAAATAATTTATGATCTAAACAATGTTTAGTAGGATGGTTTCTTGTATGTTACTATTCACTTTTGCGTATATAAAAAAACATATAAAAAATTACAAAAAACTAAAAATAAACACACACAAAAAAAATACAAAAAAATATATAAAAAATTTAAATAGGTTGGCTGGGTGGGTAGATATTAAATTAAGGACGAGGGAGGAGTTGTCTGGATAATTTATACGCAAATGTTGATTATATATAAATTTATTTAAAAAAAAAACTAGTAGGAATTGTACGTTGAATATTCGTGGTTCTATGTTTTATTTTGTCCTTGTGTACGTTGCTGTCCTTTGTACTCTATAAATATCTATAAATTAAATTAATTTACATAAATTTAATTCACTATTATTGATTTGTTTAAATGTATTTTGCTTTGTAATGATATACGCTTACACAGTTTATGATATATGTATTTATAAGTTTGTAGAAATGTTGTATTCTGTTGGAATATTACCCTTCTCCCCCAAATCAGCAATGATACAGAAATTTTATTAAGTGGTTAATATAAACCAACTTTTATATTATTTATAAAGTTACTTATACGAAATTATTATTAAGTTGTTTAATTTTAATGTAATTATTAAAAAATAAAAATAATTATAACCAATTACAACACATTATATTAAAATGTTAATTGATTATTATCAATATACTGTGCCGTCTTAGTGATATTATAGGTTAAAATATTAGCAATTATATAAAAAAATGCATTTTTCTACTGTTATATTCGGTGTTCTGCAATAGATGCAGCACTAAACATTATTACTTCTGATTTTAATCCTGAACTTATTCATATATTGACTATGTTAATTTTAATTTCATGTAGTTCCGCTAGATGGAAGCATTAAATAATTATTTATTTTGTTCTAATATTATAAGGTTGCCATGGACTCTTAAATTACTCTTAAATTAGATATTGTCTCTTAATTATTAATTGCTTAATTTTAAACAAATACTTGTTTTTGTACTTTTAGTATTAATTTATTCCAGGATCATTATAATAGCATTTAATAATAATTATTATATGGACTATATGTTAATTATAATTGTTATATTTTAAGCTTGTGAATATTTACTGCGGGAACCGTGGGATATGCTTTTAACTGTGCAAGTAAATAGGGCGGGATTTTTATGCTATGCCAAATTCCGTTAAATGTTTGTGTCATGTCAATATGTCATGGCTGTTCTCTCGCTGGGTATGTCTATGATTTAGTTTGTTTCATTTTTTAATGTTTTTCATTGTTGCGGATATCACATTGATTAATTTTTTTATTCAATTTATTTTACATGGTGGTTTTATAATTTCTGATTAATAGTCGATAGGGTACATAACGGAATTCAAATTTTGCTTATAGCTGAATTCCGTTACAGAAATCGACTGTTTTTTGCTCATAAATGTATTTTATGTACCCCTGAAAAAGTGAAATGCTTTATAAGGTTCCGGCATTATTCATCCATTTGGTCTTTGCATGTTTATGATACGGCTTTTTCTGGTTCAACATTATTTAGCCTGGATATTGTATCTTTTGTCTTTAATAGGATTTTATCAAAATTTGGTGGGTTTTTTATTAGTTTTATATAGATTTATCGCCCGCAATATGCTAGTGAATTAGTGGATTTTAGCATGATTCTGTATTACTAGTTACAGGTTCCAACTTTATTCTGTATAATGTCAGTGTTATGATTATTAGCTAATTTATTAATTTAATTTTAGTAATCGGAAATCGATGATGATTTGTAATACATAATGGTTATGTATATATATATATATATATATATACGGCCAAAAATGACCGGTCACTTGCGATTTTGAACGTTTTCTTAAATATATAGAAAAATACATGAGGAATTATCCTGAAACTCCAGGTGTGTAAACAAAATATTACAGGTCATATATTTCCGTGAAAATATTTTTTCCGAAACCCCATAGGGTACCGCCAACAAATTGAAAAAAGACGAATCTCTTTTGGATAACCCTGTCAAAACTAATGTATAACTATAGCAACTTTTGAGTCTAAAAAAAATAACTTGAAAATTCTAAAAATTACCGTTGATAGAATAAACTCAAAACCAAAATGAAGTTGAAAATGAATGAAATGAATGTTCCCAAAATGAAGGAAAAAGATGAGTGGTTGTAATTATATATCCATTGATTAGTGTCAATATAGCATTCACAATATTGCACGTACTACTGTATTTGGATGTCATCTGGCCCCCTCATCTTTTTGCTCCTTTTGAAGATTACGGATTTTGAGCCTATTCTATCAACGATAATTTTCAGAATTTTCAAACTATATTTTTGAGACTTTCACAAAAGTTGCTCTATACCTTTAACTAACATATTATACAAATTATATTTTGATTACATTCGGGCATGCGCAGTGAATCATTATTTATTAAACCTGCTCATTTTTCATTCAATTTTTACTATTTTTTAATTCTGATTGCAGGGTATTGTGATGTGTACAATTTTGATTGAAATATTTTCTGAAAAAAACGTTTTTTTATATTAATAACTCTACAAATTATAAGCAAAAAACTTGGCAAAATTTGGGGCACTTTTTATAAACACTTTAATTTCTCTACGAATATACATGCTATTCTCATAAAAATCAACACAATTTTGTACAATAAGCCACGTAATCATAACCTACAGTTTGAACACTTTTGCTACATTAGTTTTTACAAGGTTATCCAAAGAATATTCGTCCTTTTTCCATTTGTTGACGGCCCCCTATGGGGTTTCGAAAGAAACTCTTCTCGGAAATATATGACTTGTACTGTTCTGTTTACACACCTGGAGTTTCAGCAGAATTCCTCATGTATTTTTCCAGATATTTAAGAAAACGTCTAAAATCGCCATTGACAGGTCATCTTTGGCAATGTAGTGTATAACGCATATTTTTTCAACAAATGAATCAAATCGTGACTAATGAAGAATCTTTCAGAAAACTTATGTACAGTCAAAAACTCATTACTACGCTGATTTTAGTTATTATATTTGTAGTTTTGTCCAGAAAAAAGGACACTTTTTTACCAATAAAAGCAATCAGCAACTAACGCATACCTTAAGGAGGTTTGCACACTTGTATCTTGTCAAGTTAAATGTGTCATATTGATGACACTTTATCTCAGGAACTGTTTCAAGGAATCAGCTGAAATTTACAAAGCTTATTATAAACATATCTTTACATACTTTGACACAGACATTTCTTAAAATTTTCTGTAATTAAAATTTTATGATTTTTCCTGCAAGCTACTAAAGAAAAGTTTAAAAATTCATTTCAGAAATTCATTAAAAAATAAGAAGACCTCAAACTACAAAAAGCATTTGATTAACTATGTTCGTATAAGAGAAAAACGAGTGATAAAAATTTCAAAAGTGTATGTCGTTTAGTTTATGAGATAAAGGGACATTTCGACAATTTTTAAAAAATTTTCTAGTAGAATTAGCAGGTCAAAACAGTCACGAATATAGAGGCAAAAACTACGCTACATAAAGGTAATATTTATAAAATGCCATTTAGAAAGTTTTTTTTTCTTCTAGTAGATTTAGCAGGACGAAATAAACACGAATATGAAGGCAAAAACTACGCTGCATTAAGATACACTGTTAAAAATTTCTGTAGAAACAGAAAAAAAGAGACTCTCTGTAAATTTACACTAGTTGTCGGTTAAATGCATTCGATTCAGTTTCTCGGTCAAGACTCTCTGTAAATTTACTCTAGTTCTCGGTTAAATGCATTCTATTGAGTTTTTCGGTCAAGACTCTATGTACATTTACACCAGTTCTCGGTTAAATGCATTCGATTCAGTTTCTCGGTCATAGTTTTACAGACATTTCCCTTATCGTGAATATATTCCCTGTAGGGATATCCATGTTTATCAATAAAATTTAGATAGAGTAGAGAAACATTCGAAGCTAAATATTTTCAAAAAGTGGTAATTTTCTTAATCATTTTCATAGTTATAATTTTTCTTAAAAAAAAGTTACATAGTACATTTTCAACTGCAAAAGTCTTTCCATTTACATAGAAGATCATAATATATTTAAATACATTACTTTTATAAAAATTGTGATATAACCATAAAAGTATTTTTGGTTAATTAATCTGATTATTTTGTAAATATTTTACAAAAAAGTTATTACTACCGATATATTTAACCAGCTTTAATGAAAAATATACCTAAATTTCACATTATTATTATTTCAAAATTAATAATATGAGAAATAAAGATATTTAATATTTTTAATAAAGATATTAATAAAGATATTTAATATTATAAGATTATACCATTTAAAGAAGATGATTATTGAGAAGAAGCAATTTCATAAGTAATTCCGTAAATAAAGGATTAAAAAATTAAATTTGATTAAAAAAAAAAATAAAAGGTATTATGAATCAGTCTAAACTGAATTAAAATAAACCGTCTAACCCTTCACTGCACGATTTTTTCTATTTTTATGAAAAAAATTATTTGAAATCTATACGTCGGTCTAATAATGGGAAAAATAGTAAAAAAAAAATCAAATTTCAAAATTTAATCTAAAATTTCATATATTATGGCGTACACCCTATGCACACAATTAGTGTTTTAAATATTTTATTGCTATATTTTACAACTAAATGAGCTTAATTTAATTAATTTTATCTGCTTAACACTGTGCAACTTTTTTATATTAATATTTGTAAGTATTCACTAAAAATAATTACAGCAAATTTTACCTTAATAGCTTGATGGAATTTTTTTTTTTGCTCCCGAAGAACAAATTCTAATTTTTTGTCAAATGCAGCCATCTGACATGGACAAAATAAGTGTTATTCCTTTCTTTGTACTATTCTTGATGAGGGATAGAGGTCATATTGGCCAAATTCATGGCACATAATAAGAATTACAGTGTTTTTATGTATGTGCCAGATGTGGCACGTCGTGCAGTGAAGAGTTAAGAAATTTTCTAACGAATATATTTGAAGCGAAATCTTTGAAAAACACAAATACAATAGATTTCCCCCCGCTTCGTTATAAAAGCTACCCTTTGTTCAGAACAGCCAGCAACATGTCCTATGGCTCACTCAGTAAGGTGTTTTTCTCCTGCCCAGAGGTCTCTCATTCAAACCCCATGCCGGCTAGAATGAGATTGCGTAAATATTTAAATGGTACAGTAGTTCAAATTTACTGATACTTCGAAATTTTAAAATTCCCTAGTTTCAAAGACCATGTCAAATTATTTTCATTAAAAAGAAATATATTTACACAGTCTTGTGTATTTTTAACGATGTTAATTTACGGAGACGTGCGTATTTTTAACGATGTAAATTTACCTAATAACTTCTCTGTTATTTAACAGAATCTCTGTTTTTCTAATCTCTGTAATTTTACGCAAGACATAAGATAATAGATTACCTAAAGATTCTTTGTAATTTCACAGAAAATTTTTTAACAGTGTAACATTCCACCAAACCTTTTCAATACTCTACTAATTTCCATCCTTGAGAATTATGCATTGATTCCATAAAACCATTATAAAAAAAACCCCTGAATAATCAAACAGTTTTTTATCAACAAGAAAAAATTACATACAGCCCATTAGTTTATTATTCCCATAAAAAAGTACTAGTGTCGCAGTTGTGTTTATCTTTAGGAAAAGTAAAAAAATAAAGGTAATGAAGTGCAGTGATTTATAAGAAATATCGATCCAGATGTAAATAAAAATCTTTCGTCATCATCTTTTTAGGCTATAGATGATTTTTTTCTTCTAAATAAGATAGTCATTATTTTTTATGTATTAAATAATTTGTATATGGGGGAATTCTCACAATCTTTTGACCTTTAAGACCCTGAATAATAATTTTTAATTTAGTACATATTCTTGTTTTTTACTGGAGAATATCCCATTGCATGACTGCATAACAATATTAACGAGATAAATAGGTTTTGGAGATATTGGAAGTCCAAATACCAGGAAAACTCCTACACCGTCCATTGTCCCAGATGCTGATTTTTTAAGTTTGGAGCTGCCTGTATAAAATTGTTTCAATAAAAGTAATTCAATGTAATTTTTTCCGAAACTGGGACTATTGTTTTATATAAATATGTAGCAAGAAATTAATCTGCAGGCATTTTTACGGTTGTTATTATTTTTTTAAACTATGTCCCTGGGTTTTAGATTCCTTAACGTCCCTCTTCTAAAATTATTTAGAAAATTATTTCAGATGCAGCCACAAAATGTTTTCCAAGTTTTTTCTCATGCAGAAGTATGCTAGAGAAAGTTTGTCTAAAATTCTTTGACCGGAAATTTACTGCATAATTTAAATCAGCATCGAAATATCAATTTCAAACATTGTGGCTTTATTGGTAGTCTTTTTAAGGTAAATATATTTTTTTTTAATTTAATCCAATGTAAATAACTGATTCTAAAAATCAATGGACATTGTGGCTATCACTTAGTCTTAACATGATTTACCTAAAAATAGGTGGTAATTTTCATTACCGTCCCATCCTTACCATTCTCTCCCCCCCCCCCCGCCTTACCGTCTCTTTTTTCCTATACCTTCCCCTTTTTTTATCTTACCGTTCCTTCTTTAACTCCCCTTTAAGACAATGTTATCCCAAAATTTTGTACTAAAAATACTACATTGTTATTATTTCTTATTTTAATGTCCTGTGGGTACTATGCAAATTTACTATAAGTAAACATTTAGAAGAAAATAAAAAGTTTTAGTGGTAAAATAGTAAGGAAAATTAAACTCGCACATTTAATTTAAATCTCAGTTAAATAAAAAAAAAAATTCGCTGCTGACCACTTTTTCTTTATTTTGAATCATTAAGGCATTCGTCTATCAGATTAAAATGTTATTTTGACAAGTTTAATTAAACCAGATTTGTATTCCTGATTGTCAAAAGATTGTGAGCCCCATATATGATCATCTTTGAAAAAAAATCATTTCACATTTCTGATTTTCTCAAATAATAATAATTTTTAAACACTGTAGTTTCCCCGCGATTCATTGCACTAGTATAATTCATAAATTTATTATATATTTTTTTATGAAAATGTACTGCTCAAAAATTATCTTTTTTATTCAGCAACACAATTATATCTTGACACTAGGACTTCCCTTTGAGGGATTAGTCTGAGCGATATTGTTGAGAACATAGATTTAATAATAGCATGTGGAAGCAAAGAAAGAGAGATGTTATCTTTAATTGTCCATATACTGCGATAAATTGAGATGATGAAAATAAACGTTTCGTAGAATTACAAAATCTTATATATAAATTCGTATACACTGTTTTTAAAAAAAATGGGAAAGCAAACCATGCAAGACAGACATGCATGGATATAAAATTGTAAGTACGCAATATATTAAAAGTAAAATAGAAAATGAAACTCTAAATTATTTTATATCGTAATTGTAACTGTATAAAATAATGTCAAAAGCACAATCAGACGCTCCGCACCAATTTGAGTAACTTTAAATGACAAATATATGATGTTTGAAAAGAATGAACTATACTTTATATAGTGTGTGCTCCCCTGGAAAAGTTAATATTGTACAATATCTGCTTTCCACGCATGCAATGAGGTTGTGGATAAGAATTAAGGAATTCTCTCTTCTAAATCTCATGTAGTATCAAAGTGCCGAACACATCAATAGTGGCATGGAATGCATCGTTAGAGTCTGTTTTAGATATGCTCGATCGGATTTAAATGATGAGTGCTTGCTGGCCACTATATACGCTGTATTGTTTTGTTTTCAAACATATTCTGCACAAGTTGAGCTGTATTTAGCATGTATTAAATAAAAGAAATCGGCAATCATTGCAGCATAAAGTATGACACAAAATCTGAATATATCGTCTGCATAACCTTTGAGCTGTCAAAGTGTCATTTGAAGTAATTTACAAATCCATACATATTTTTTCAGGAAATCATGCAAGCTAAAATACGCCCATATTAACCCGATTACGAAATTTCACCAGAATAAGTTAATATATAAAAAAATCTACTAATGACAATTGACAATATGACATTATGATAAAATCTCTAGAAAAATGAATCAGAAAAAAAATTCATATCAAATTTAAAACGGCACTTCCCGCTCTTAGTGGCCTTGGCGAGAGAGAGAAAAGCCTTGAGAAGGAACACTTTAACAAGTACTTTCGGGCAACCTACTCACTGTTTCATACAGGTCTTTATGAAGACAGATTATATATTACAGGTCTTGTAAATTGCATGTTTTGTGGAGGAAATGCGGCATTATGAAATATTTAAAGTTTCTTACCTAATAATTCCAAATTAATTAATTGAGAACCCTTTCCATTCATTTCATCTTTTTAGATTTAAAGTTTTTTAGAAACCATTCACAGAGACAATTTTAAATTTTAAAAATAATCCGAAGCAAAATTTCAAAGTTTTGGACTCAGCAGTAACAGAGAAATAGAAAATTTTCGAACGTTTTCTTTGTTTCTGCAGTGTTTTATATAGCGACATTTTTAGAAACTGTTCTATTGCGAGAATTTACGTCATGATAAATACAGCCATGTCAATTTTCATGTTTATATTCCTAACAATTCCATGTACTTTGTAACTTAGATCATCTTTAGATCTTTTTTTCGCTTTGTTTAGTCTTTCGATTTTTAAGAATTCATTCTACAACGAGCATTTACATCATATAAATTACTGCCATGTCTAAGTTCTAGTTTCTAACCCCAACAGTATCCCAGAAATTTCCGTATTCCAAATAAATCATAATTTATAAACTTTTTTACGTTTATCTTACTTCTTACGTTTATCTGTCAAATTGAATTTTCGAACCTTTTAGAGAGCGTTCATAACGAGTATTTACATCTTAAAAGTAACCATCACACCAAATTTAAAGTTTCTAACCCAATCACTATCACAGAAATCGCAATTTTAGAATTTTTTTTGCTCCTGCAGTGACGTAGGTTGCTGCACTGACATAAAATATAGTCTTTTCTTCGGAGCAGAAATGGCCACCAACATTTTTTTAAGATGGCTATGTAGTTTCAGATTTAACACCTCACAGACGCGCAATCATTATTAATATTATACACTTTATAATATTATATCGCTTTATAATATTAGCATAGATGTACAAATACAGAAGCCATTTATCTGTTACAAACTAAAGTTTCCGGCGTTGCCCAGAATTTCAAGAATATTTGTTCTGAAAAATTAATTTCAAAATTTAACATACAAGGTAAAACAAACATTAAAACAAGTAAGAAAAATCATGCGTACAGCATAGATTATAAAACACTTTCCAAAACTCCCTTAAAGCTTTAACGAGACTTCGTTACTTAGGGAAGTAAAGTAAATAAGATAACTAAGTAAACATTTAAAAATCTGATTTCAGTAGTTACCGCCCATAGCCAAATATGTATTCGAATTCTTTTGAACAGCCCTGTATTCGATCTGTATATTGATATATATATTATATAATGGGAAAATTTAGTTTAGCAAGAAAATGCATAACAGGTTGAAATTCATCTTTCAGCAATTTATACTAATAGATGGAAACATACTTGAATACTTTAGTACAGCCCTGTAGTTTACCTAGTACCTTTATTACATGCCACTATTTAGCTAAAATTTAATTCAAAATAAAACACGCTTAAAACTACTGAAATTACATTTCCAGAAATTATCAGCCATAGACAGCCACGTATCCAACTCTTTGCGTGGCCCTGTATATCATTTTATCTATATTCTACAAATATTTCTTAATACACTAAATTCAGTTCAGCGTAAAAATGCATAACTCCTTTAAAACCCACCTTTAAGCAATTTATGCTCATACTCAGTAACCTTTACGATTTCATTTTTGTAGCCCTGTATATGAACTACAGCATTTATACGCACTTTATAGTATGCATAAATATAGTGAACAAGTAGGTAAGTGTGATCACAGATCGCACAGAGTGTTTCGTTTAATAATCCTTCCAAAACACTTTATCCTTTTGAAAAATCTCTTAGTTCCACATTTCGCAGCCAGGGGCGCACTCTATTCTAAACAAACCTCTATCCGAAGATAGACTATCCGTAGATATATTAGTCGAGGGGATTGGGCCGATAGCAACCGAGATAAGAAGGCGCCCCTGGCGGTAAAAATTGGGACTAAAATACGTAAGACTATGGTGCATAATATGAAAGAATGGTCAAAGGGGTGTCGGCAAAAGTTTGAAAAGTGCTCCCGGGTGAAAAGGGCGGAGGTTAGAAAAATTGCTTAAAATACCCAAGTTAGAGCCTGGAAGAGTAAATAATATAAGACTTTTTGAAAATTTTATGATTTGCTTGTGTGGTCTGAGGTATTGAGCTATACGTATGAAAAACTCGTGTCTCCAACTTAATTAGGGGCTCTCTTAGAAAGAATTGCTTAAAATACATATGTGGTAGCTCAAAGGGTTAAACGTAAGACCTTTTTCAAGATTTTATGATTTGTCACCTGGTTTCAGATGTCCTGCTATAAGTATGCAAAATTTCAAATCTCTAATTTCTCAGTTAGAAAGAATTGCTTAAATTACGCATATGGGAGCCCAAAGGGTTAAATGTACGATTTTTTCAAAATTTAATTATTTGTCGTATGATATGTGGTGTTCAGCTATAAGTATGCAAAATTTCATGCCTCTAACCTAGTTAGGGATCACTTAGAAAGAATTGTTTAAAATACACATATGGGAGCTCAAAGGGTTAAATGTACGACTTTTTCAAAATTTTATGATTTGTAGTTTGATGTGATGAGATAAGCTATAAATATACCAAATTTCACGCCTCCAACCTAATTAGGTATTTACTTAGAAATAATTGTTTAAAGTACACATGTGGGAGCCCGAAGGTTTAAATGTGCGACTTTTTCAAAATTTTATAGTTTGTCATTTGATGTGAGGTGTTCAGCTATAAGTATGAAAAATTTCACGCGTCCAACCTAATTAGGGCTCACTTAGAAAGAATTGTTTAAAATACATATGTGGGAGCCCAAAGGGTTAAATGAACGACTTTTTCAAAATTTTACAGTTTGTCATTTGATGTGAGGTGTTCAGCTATAAGTATGCAAAATTTCACGTCTCCAACCTAATTAAGGCTCAAGTGGAAATAATTGTTTATAATACACATGTGGAGCCCAAAGGATTAAATGTACGACTTTTTCAAAATTTTATGATTTGTCGTATGATATGTGGTGTTCAGCTATAAGTATTCAAAATTTCAAGTCTCCAACATGTATAATTTCTGAGAACGGGCTTTGTGACAGACGGACAGACAGACAGACAGATAGACAGAGGAGCTACGAAACCCTAAAAAATAAAGAAAATAAGAAAAAAGATGCTATAAAGCAAAATATTTTATTAAACATCATATAAGTGTTTCTAATTTTCACACGCGAAATATAAAATATGCTTTTGGCGATTAAAAAATGCTATTGAAAGATTATCGCAAAATCTCAAATCAAAGTTTTTATGCCTTTTTTTTTTAATGGAATAACAAACAGATTTCTTTTCCTGTTTGATTAAATTTTTTATGGCACTTCATTGTTACTGCGTGCTTTTATTATTATTATTATTATTATTTACTCCACGTGTTCAAATCAGTTGTCTACAAAAACATCTACCAGTGAAAGTGACGCGCAACAAATATCTGTGACGTATGCAGATAAATTTTGCTTTTTTATCAGTTTTTTTTATATAATTTTTAAGCGGTTTGGAACTTATTTTTCGTAGTAGGTGCATTCAGTAGGCGAACGTCATAGATACCTTCTGGTGCAATCAGAAACGAAATCCGGCAAATATTTTTTGAGTTATGCTTGACGAAAGTTTTTATTGGGGCTTTTTTTAGTAGGACATGGCCTTAATATCAATCGTAGCTGTAATATTGCGTTGAGTATTAGCCTTCGCTTCGCTCAGACAATTACAGTGAAACTCGTTTAAGATACGAATCAAGGGACCGAGAGCATTTCGTATCTTAAGCGGGATCGTATCTTATCCGGATTTCATAGAGTCTCGAGTAATAATGCATATACAGTCAGCGCGCATTGTTATTAACGTATTTTATTCATTTATAACTTTCATTTTATCCATTTTTAACGATTTTTAGATATTCTAGGAAATTTGAGTTTAAGATTTTGAAATAAAGAATAACTTTATTGTACTCCAAAATTTTATTGGTTCACCGTTTGTACAATAACAAAATTAAAATGCCTTTATGCAATACTCTCAGCCAAAATTAAAAAAAAAAAAGACAATAAAACGAAATTTTTGTTAATCTTTAGAAAACAGAAACTAACAAAATTAAAGTACGTGAGGTAGTTTTAGTTTGTGGAAGAAAAGTCATTTACCTTGGTTTGGTGAAAATCGAGATGGAATTGTGGTGGTCGAGATTTTATCACGAAGTTTTCTGCCTTGTTGATGTGGTAGAAAAAATCTTCTACGGACGGACCAGCATCCATCGAAGAGGCGTACAATCGAAGTAAAGTGAACCAGCTCATTAGAGATGCGAATGATGGTATGGCTGGTACACCCGTTTCTTCATCCGCGTCGTCTTCTGCTTCTTCTGATGGCCTAGGTTCATCGGAACTTTTGACGTCCGCGATTATATTCGCGATAGAACCAACTTCACTGCCTCCCCACCTAGCAGAACCTGTTACAGCCTGATCGTCAATTTTGTCAAACGAGTCCCACTCTTTGCATTTTTCTTGATCCTGCTCCTCTTCTACAATGTCAACGTTTTACAAAATGCCGTCGACGTTAAAGACTTTACAAGGGCAGTTCTCAATTATAGTTGATGTTACGTCTTCCCAGGACGCACTCAGGAAATGCATGGCGTATAAGAAGTTAATAGGTTTACAAGTTGGGCAGAACAGGTCCTTTTCGCGATGATCTATTTGGTGTAGATGACGTACAACGGAACGACTTTTGTATTTCACACTGAGAACATAAATTATGCCTTCATCCATGGATTGAACCACGCTAGCGCATTGAGTGGTGAAAAGACTAGTTCGATATTTTGTAAGTTGGGGCTATCCTTGGGATGGACGAGACAGTTGTCGGTGAGACACAATACTTTCCTAGCCTCCTTTTTCATTCGTTCATGGAACTTTCGGATCCACTTAACGAATATATCGTTTGTCATTCATGCTTTGGCTTGAATTTCATAATCGCAGGGCTGATTTTTATCATTTTAAAACAACGAAGATTCCGCGACTTGCCGATGATGAGGGATTTTAATTTATCCATTCCGCTCATATCTGATCTAATGAGATCAGTGATACGTCCTTTGCTCAGTTTGTCACCATAATATTTCTCACCCTTAAATGCCATTGTTTTATCAGGCATTAATTTAAAAAAAAAGCCCATCTCGCCGACATTGTAAATATCACATATTGAGTACTTTTTCAATAGCGGTGAGAGCACGTTATTTTTCCTACTACTGACATCATCTACATTCACAGCTGTCGACTCTCCGCATACCTTCCTATTAAACTATGCCGTATCTTTGTCTGAAGCGGTCTAGCCAAACGTTGATAGGAGTGAAATCCACTCCAAGACGTATAGCAATTTCGCAGGCCAATGGACAATCCGTTAGTTGGTATGTTCGTCGATCGGTTTTGGGTGAACCACTCAAATAAAATCTTCTCCAATTATTCGTCTGCCACATTAATATTCTTTCTGCCATAGCCTACAGCTAATGCACTATTTTCCAGTTTCTGTCTATTTTGTTACAGAGCTCGAAGCGTTGACTCGTGTATTCCCTCAGATTTGGCAAAGACAGTCTTGCTTATCACATTCTCGGGGCGTCGTTATTTCCTTAAGACATCCAATTTTTCAGTCAAAGAAAGCGCCTTTCTCTTTACTTTAACTCCTTAATTCTCGCTTCCGTCATATTCACGGGCTGTGTCTTTTACTCAGATTGTTTGATTCCCACCAGTTTTATAAAACAGTGAAAATGGTTACATTTTACTATCGTTTTACCTGTCATTAAATAAGCTGAATATTTCTTTTTCATAAAAGTGGTGCCAATAAGTAATTTGAATTTTTAAACCGTAATTTAATTCGAGCATTAAGGGTTTAAGTATTACATAAGCCCCATTTCGTATATTAAGCGGGTTTCTTGACATCAAGGGACAAATTTTCTTCGTATATTAAGCGGGATCGTATCTTATGCGTACGCATATTAAGCGGGTAATTTTACACAGGTTTAATAGGCATTTTTTAAGGGACCGAAGATAATTCGTATCTTAAGCGGGATCGTATCTTAAGCGGGCGTATCTTAAACGAGTTTCACTGTATTTTAAAAAGAACTAATGCAAAATTGTTTTCCTTAAAATATAAAAGTATCACTGTAAAACCGTGTGTAACTAAAACAGAAATCTAAATAGTCTTTGTTATTCAGCGAGAAATTTGTTTGTCCCATAAAACTAAAAAATGCTCAGAGATTGTTTTCCCTCTCTGATGTTTTTCAAATTAATAATAAATTCGAAAACATTAGTAAACCAAAGAATTTAAGTATTATATTTCATTTTAATTTTAAACGAATTCCGTTGCATTATCATCAAATTTTACTCACATTTCATAAATATTTTAATAACTTAATTTTCCCTGATGTTTGTATGGAATGTTAAAACTACTTTAATTTGAAGCAATTGTGACATGCGTACGGAAATTCTATTTTAATATTAACTAGTGTTTCACAAAAGAAATATAATATTTAAAATTCAGTATAGATTTAGAAATTACAGTTACGGAATATTTCTAGTAAGCGTTCAAACCTTTTTCTTATATATATGTTGTAGGCTTATTGAGAAATCCGGCTCTTTGCAAACAGCCTAGGCTGTTTGCAAAGAGCCGGGCTGATTAGAGAATCCATCTCCCTTTTTCCAATTAGCCTGATATTGTTCAGGCTTATTGCAAAGAGCCTAGAAAGCGTTAGGCTAGATGAAAAATGACCACTTATTATCCGATCAGGGTGATATTTTTAGCTCACAGACTATCAAAGCCTGAGAGCTTATGTTCCCGCCGATTCTGTATGTAGTGTGTACGTACGTACGTACGTATGTACGTAACGCGATAACTCTTGATAGAAATATCCGATTTGCTTCAAAAAAATTTTTGTAGGTTCATTCTGATGAGGTGCTTCCCTCATTAGTTTTTGGGGTTCATTGGTTAAGGATAAAGGGGAAAAAGGGGGGCTAGTCCCCCCTTAATTTATATAAATGGGTTTTTCATGCAGAAATATTCGATTTGCTCCAAATTTGGTGTACCGGTTTATTGTGTTAAGGAGCTTCCCTGATTAGATTTGGAAGCTCATTATTTAAGTATAAAGGGGGGGAAAGGGGGGGGCTACACCACTTAATTTAGATGAATCGGTTTTTCATGCAGAGTCATTCGATCTGCTCCAAATTTCGTATACCGGTTTATTATGTCAAGGAGCTTCCCTGATTAGATTTGGAGGTTCATTAGTTAGGTATAAAGAAAGGAAAGGGGGCTAGACCCCCCCCCCCTTAATTTAGATAAATGGGTTTTTCATGCAGAGTTATTCGATCTGCTCCAAATTTCGTATACCGATTTATTATGTTAAGGAGCTTCCCTGATTAGATTTGGGGGTTCATTAGTTAAGTATAAAGGGAGGAAAGGGGCTAGACCCCCTCTCCCCCTTAATTTAGATAAATGGGTTTTTCATGCAGAGTTATTCGATTTGCTCCAAATTTCGTATGCCGGTTTATTATGTTAAGGAGCGCCTTGATTAGATTTGGAGATTTATTGGTTAAGTATAAAGGAGGAACAGGGGCTAGTGTCCCCTTAATTTAGATAAATGGGTTTTTCATACAGAATTATTCGATTTGCTTCAAATTTGATATACCAGTTTATTACGATATGGCTTCCTTCATTTGATTTGGAGGTTCATTGGTTAAGTATAAAAAGGGGGAAAGGGGGGCAATTGCCCCTCCCCTTAATTTAGATAAATGGGTTTTCATGCAGAATTATCGAATTTAGTTTAATTTTTTTTCAACCGGATCCGAACTTGAAGGTTCCATTTGAAGTCAACCCGAAAACCGACCACAATTAGGTTTCGGATTGAGTTCAAATAGAACTTTCAGGTTCGGATCGAGTTGCCGGTGGACGGAGATTATTTTGTCTGGCTTGCATCGGGTTATAGTTCTTTGGAATATTTTTGTCGGCTAAGATTTGGTTCGGGACGGGTTTCAGGTTGACTTCGAATGGAATTTTTAAGTTCTGGTAGCGTTGCGTGTCCACGGAAACTAATATATCTTGTTCGGATCCGGTTATGGATCTTTGGAATATTTTTGTTGGTTATCAGATTTGGTTCGGGATTTCGGGTTTTTTTTCAAATGGGACTCTCAGGTTCGGGTCGGGTTGCATGTAGACTGAAATTATTTTGTCTTGCTCGAATCGGGGTACTGTCTGTTGTAATTTATTTTTCGGGTTTGGGTAGGGTTATGCGTTAATAAACCTAATAAAAAGAAAATTGCCCAGTTAAACTGATGGCATTGAGTTCACAGGCTATTCACACTAATTGCATTTTATACTCTTATTTCAAAGAATAATGCCCCTCGAAAAATAAATGAAGGGATTAGTCCCCGTTGCCCCCCTTTCTACTTAACCAAAGAACCTCCAAATCTAATCAGGGAAGCTACTTAACATAATAAACTGGTATACCAAATTTGAAGCAAATCAGATAATTCAGCATGTAAAACCATTTCACTAAATTAAGGGGGAGTATTAGCTCCCCCATTTCTCACTTTATGCTGAACCAATGAACTTTCATATCTAATCAGAAATGCTCCTTATTAGAATGAACCTAGAAAAGAAATTAAACTAAATTAGATAATTCTGCATGAAAACTCATTTACTTTAATTAAGGGGAGGTGAAATTGCCCCCCTTTCCCCCTGTTTATACTTAACCAATGAACCTCCAAATCAAATGGAGGAAGCCATATCGTAATAAACTGGTATATCAAATTTGAAGCAAATGGAATAATTCTGTATGAAAAACCCATTTATCTAAATTAAGGGGACACTAGCCCCTGTCCCTCCTTTATACTTAACCAATAAATCTCCAAAACTAATCAAGGGAGCTCCTTAACATAATAAACCGGTATACGAAATTTGGAGCAAATCGAATAACTCTGCAAGAAAAGCCCATTTATCTAAATTAAGGAGGTTTCTAGCCCCCCCCCCCTTTCCTCCCTTTATACTTAACTAATGAACCTCCAAACCTAATCAGGGAAGCTCCTGAACATAATAAACCGGTATACGAAATTTGGAGCAAAACTGGGGGCTCATACTGATTAAGGATACACGATGAGCGTCGTGTAGTTATTTAGAAGGGTATTGAATTTAGAACGCCATGTTAAACCACACAGTTTCCTTAAAGTGCAGAGAGTTTTTAGAACTGTGTCTAAAACGTGATTTTTCGAAAGTTTCAATTTTGTGCTCAGTATAAACCTAAGATTTTTATTTTGGGCAATCTGTTCCGTAGCAAAGCTGAAAATTATTATATTATTTTGGTAAATTTGTCTGTTTTTTGGATTTATTGTAAACACAATTAGTTTAATTTTCGATGAGTTTATTTCCAACTTCAGGCCCGTAGATCAAACCCCAATTCCTAAAATTAATGCTTATAGCTCTTTTTGGGAGTGTAAACAACCATAACTTTATTGCAAATATAGCTGTGTTCATGTATAGAAATAAGAGAATTATTCTAAGCTAGGAACCTTAGAAGACACCCTCTCAGTCTACGACTTTGTTAATAAATTTCATTAACTTCTGTCTCCAGACACGTCAAAAACTTTGGAGAAGTCTAAACAAACAATGTAATTTTTATGAAAGCCAGCATTAAACGATTGCACTAGGTAGTACAGTTGGTCAGCAGAGTTACGTTTAACTTTGGGTGTTGTTGAATGGAATTGCAGCCCTTTTTGTTCGATATACTTAGGGTGAATAATCGTCTCCTTGAGTTTAAACGTGGTGCTGGTTAAAGAAATGGCGTTGTAGCTCCTGCAATGTGTGACGTCTTTGTCTGCAATAAAATTGTATTTGTTAATGGTTTTTTCCATGATAAGGTACTTTACCGAATAATCCGAAAGAGGAAAAATCTGATCCCCGCCTTTATTTCTTGCTTGATCATGTGAGCGAAAATCTTGTCAATACCATCAAACTCGGTATAATATCTTCGTTGGATTGAATATCCAAGTTTTTCCATCGTGAGTTCTTTAGGAAATGTTTGTGATACAAATAAGGATATCGTGTTCAAAGCAGCCTACTTGTAGTGTAGTACCTTCCGGTACTATGTTTAGAAATTTTCCACGATGGAATCTGATATTTACAGTTAAAAGTATTATAACACAAAAGAAAAAGGACAAAATCTTGTTTGTTACATAAAAATTACATTTATGTCGCTTACAAGTGGCAAACTCTATCCAAACCCGACATTTATGACCAAGAGTTACACAGCTAAGAAAGGATGGAGGAAACAAATCTGGGATTTCAGCAAAGAGTTACAGAAACCAACTATAAATAAAAGAGTAAAAACCTATCGTATATGCCGTAAAATCGAGGAAATAATATTGTACTGCGACTTCAAAAAATAAAATAGGTAGACCCCCTGCAGCAAATATATTCTAAACTTCCAAATGTTAAAGGTGGGGGGAGGCGGATTGACGTCTTCAACAATGGCTGTAGTCATGAAGGAGATAAACCTTCCAATGTGATAAAGTATGACGACGGAATCCAGGTTGACAAGGAAGCAGCTAATATATTTGCTAAATATTATGAAGAAAAGCTAGCTAACTAGCTTTCGAGATAAATGACAAAAATCTCAGATAATATAGCAGAATAAATACTCTCGCTCAAAAGAAGATAAAAAGTAAAGTATATTTCTATTTATACAATCACAGCCATCAAAATATGTATATATTTAATAATAAAAATGATGACTTACCAGTGCAAAGTAAAGTAATAGTGAAGCAAACCGAAACAATAAGAAATATTCTTAAATGTCCTAAAATATAATAATGTTTTGTGCAATTTGTCGCGTAATAATTTCCCCATTTATTCAAACAGTTTATTTTTATTGACTTAGATTTGCTATATTTATAAAAACATTCAAATAAACTTTCACAGCATATAATTATTCATATATACGGAGCAATTTAACAGTCTCGTCAAATGTTTGACTTCTACGACCTTCGTAGATTTATAAAATCAAAACACTTCAGTATGTTTGTTATATTCATTCAAACCTATGCAGATGAAAATATAAATGCTACAAACTTTAATTTAAGGTTTTTCCTAGAAATACCTCTCGCTTATACGACTATCTTGTTTATACACCGATTTCACCATGTCCCAACAGCGCCTTACAGGAAATAGTGCTGAATTTATATCATATCTGCAACGTTTTTATCACTTATAAGAGGCTAAATTCAATTAGTCAATTGGTCTTTTTAGCTTCCCTCTTCCCACTATAATGTATTTTTTTACTTACTTTCAATTCCCTTACTCCAGCATTACATAGTCCTACTCCTTATGTGCTTACTCGTAATCGTTCGTAATGTTCTTTTTTTTCAGGCGCAATTCATTTTAATTTTATATTTATTTAGATAGTAGTAATTAACACTTTTCTGTCTATATTTTAGTCAGAGATTTAATAGAAGTGTTCTATGCTGATAAAGAACTAATCAATAAATTTCTCTTTTAATCAAATTTGTTTAACGTAAAAATCAAACAATTTCAGTTTTTACGAAATCAAGTCGAAACAAAATATGCTTTCAAAAGATATTTGTTTGATATATGTAATTTACTTTATTTTATTCTATGCTTTTTAGAATAATGTACAATGAAGAGTTTTGTAAAACTCTGTGCGACCCGATTACAAATTTTAATCATTTAATATTCGTAAAGAAATATAAATCCTTGTGTGCTCAAAACAAGGTAATTAATCATTTCTTTGTAAGAAAGAAAGAACTTCTTAAAACACCATAAAAATTCAATGAATGCGCAATATGTATATAGTTTTTCGAAAGAACTAGTCTTTTTTCATCAAACGCAGAGAACACTCTGCTACTTGGAAGAACTTATTCACACCTACCACTTATTTTATTATATATTTTCTTTTGTGTTAAATTATTTGATATTAGTTTTGGTTTTAATAAATATATGTATATTTCTTAATTTTATATATATGTATATGTGTGTGTGTATGTATGTGTGTAGGTGTATATATGTAAATGTATGTGTATTTGTATGTATATAATATTTTTTTAATTATGTATTATGTCCTAGTTTTTATTAAATTGCTTCATTATTCTACTGTTCTATTAATTGTACTAATATATTAATTGTAATTTTTTCTGATAATTGCTTCGATTCATTATTCCTCTTCTTATCATTCATGCTGGTCTGTGTTCTTCTCTTTGAGTATTGATCATGTGTGATTGGCTGTTGCCTTCTGCTTTCGTATTGGCTGTTTCCTACGCTTGCTTCCATATTGGCTGTTTGTTCATCTTGTCCCCTTCTCCTATCTGCTCCCTGTCAGTCTTGCTGCTGTTTTCAAAGTGTTGTAGGCCGTGTTTTCTGTGCCTGATGAAGAAAGACTAGTTCTTTTGAAAAGCTTTTCTCGTTTATTAAATTTTTATGGTGTTTTAAGATCTTTCTTTCTTATCATTGGACACCAGCTTATTTAATTATTAACATACCTTTCGATTCATGTCTCACTACTAAAGTATCAAAAGAAAGTTAAACTCCAGAAATAAATGAATAAATAAATAAATAAAATGCGAATTTAACAGATATGTATTTGAATAAAGCGCTTAAATAATGAAATGGTCAGAATCACAAATATTGATAGAAAAGGTGAAATGTTTCGCGATTGACCGATTGCTTATGGGTAGTAGGAAGGTGCTGAAAATACATTTTAGTGTAGTTGCTGGGTAATCTATAGAAATATTAAAAAAGTAAATATATATATATATATATATTACAGTTCTCAATTAAAACCCAATTTCACCTATGCTCTGTATTCCGTGTTGTATTTCGAGCTTTTAAACTGGGTTGACTGTGTTGGATCGCAAGTTTTAAAAAGATGTATATTCATAAATATATATTCATTTGTTTATTTGTAAATATAGGGTAAATGCACCAGTAGTCGGCGAACTCCGCCCCCCTCCCCCAGTAGTCGGCCACTTTGAGATGAAATACATTATGAGTAGCTTATTTTTTGTTTCAAATGAAATATTACAACCCCCCTATATGTAACCATTCTTTATACGCCATAAGCCATCTGCAAAGAATTGTGGGTATTTTTATTGTATTTGTAATCAGCCATTTCTTATTTGGTTGCGGTCAAATAACCGTTTTCGCTATTTTTTTGTTAATCGATGACAAAATTTTTATAAGACTAGTATTAATTTATTTTTTATTATTTTCTAAAATTATAAGACTGTACTATTAAAAAGTTTAATAAACTAATGATTTTGAGTATCAAAATTAAATAAGTGTGTTTGTATTAATTAATTTTAATGTAGCCGATTATTGGGTATAATATTTACTCACATGTTCAGTAATCGGCCACTACGGTTGACTACTGGCTAAAAAGCCATTTCACTTTTTTGAGTCTATTTTTAATAATTTGATTTTTTTCGTAATTTGATTTTCCAATTTGAGATTTATACAACCTTTTACTTGCATTTTATTTTATGTACACAAAATATAAGGTGTCCTGAGGTAATAACGCCACGTTAACGTTCTAAAAAAATTTACGGCTTAGTTTTAGATTTTTTCCCCCAAACAAATATAGGATTGGATACAGCAATTTATTAATTATGCATCCAAGAAAGACTATTTTAGCAGATATCTATTCATAAAATGTAGTGGCGTGATTTCTCGACCAGTGTTATTAGGCATTATTACGAACCTGGTGGGTAATAACACCATGCAAGCAAATCTATAAAATAAGATGGAATAATGGCATGTAAATTATCCACTTCTAAAGATACAAACTGTACACCTTTAGAAATTGATAATTGCTTTTACATACCATTAATTGCGATATCAGGATGCAGTAATTAGAAGCATTTAGGACGTACAAATTTCTCTTTATCTTTTTCAGTTTTCAACAATGACAATAATGGCCTCTCGTGTATAAAATATAACAAATAAAATAAAAAATGTATTTATGCCATTGAAAAGAATCAACCCGGGTGATAACACTAGTGGAAGGCGTTATTTCCCCGGTATGCATTTTGCACAGTATATTTTAAACTACAAGCTACCTCGCGAATACATCCAAAATCTGCCACAACATTTTGAAAGTACATGAAATACACTAAAAAATTATGTAATAAACAAAGTATTTCCTAACAAATATATCGCTCACCCCCAAGAAAAGTGACACATCTCGACAAAAGTCAATTTCACAGGTGAGGCAAAAGAAATGGATAAAAGATTTGCAAGATTTTACTGTGACATGAAATTATAGCACTTGCTCTGCATGCAGGAATAAACAAGTTGGAAATTGCTCGTCAAACGTGGCAAATGAGGTGCGTTCGTACTATAACTAATTTTATCAATACTTTTTGCACCGCATAGTGTACTGAATGTATATTTTAGTGCACTTCATAAGTGCATATCAATTTCATGCTGTTCAAAGGGCTGTAACATCATTAAAATGCACTTGAAATAATTTTTTCCTATTGGCCGTAATGTAACAGAAAACTTTTGACTGTCCCTGTAATTAAACTATACATCCGATTTTTATAAAATTGGAAATGAGTCGACAAAATGTTGCAACAATTAGATATTTAAAATTTCAGATCATTCGGAAGGCTGTAGCATTATTAAAATGCACTTGCAATAATTTTTCTCATTGGCCGTAATGTAACGGAAAACTTTTGACTGTCCCTGTCATTAAACTATACATCCGATTTTCATAAAATTTAAAATTACTCGACAAAATTTTGCAACAATTATATATTTAAAATTTCAGACCATTCGGTTGGGTAGTTTTTGCTCTGTTATATGCGGACGGACGGACAGACGGACGGACTGAACGACGACTATAGGTGCTTCGTATTTATATAATTTCGAACGCACTTAAAAAGTGCATAAATGCATAAAACTCTTAAGAATGAAGACGTTGGATAAGGTTTAAAGGGTTGCGTAATTTTACCTCTCCACACAATCCACCCCTCTTCTGTCGTCACAAATGGACAGATAGTGTAATAATGTGATTTTTCGTATAATTGCACTTATAAAAATTTTTAATGTAGCTAGACGCACCTACGACGGACATATTAGTGGAATAAAACGCAAAATGAATTTTTACGAGATGTGTCACTTTTCTTACAGGTTACACGGGTTTCTTACGGGATAGACTTCACATGACAGAACTTACCAAGCAAAATTTGGATCGGACATTGACTCTTACGAGCTTATTCCAGCGATAAGGTCGATAAATGTAACAAATTAATTTTTAGCTGTTGTTTGTGATTTAGATGACTCAGAGACTTTGAGCGCAGAAGCTAAAGTGCCATTTTGCGTATTCCTTCATAACTATGCCTATTATTAGCACTTGTTGCTATTACTCACACTGGCGTATATACACCAGGACACCTGATATAAAATGCAAATGCGAATTTCGTTCCGGCCACTTTAGTTTTGCTGAATAGATTTCGATGGAACTTGCATCATTAGATACTTTCTCAGGAAAGGTTTTAGTTTATTGCATATTATTCTACGTTGCTTAGTTATATCATCACGGGGGAAAGTTCTATAATTAGGTGAACTCGATTATGAAGTATTAGCATTTAAAAAAAACACTAGACGATTTTGATGAGATTTTCATTGTTGATCAGGTAATATTTTAAAGATGCATTAGTATATTGCATTACAGATGGGTGACAAAATAATACGAACTCCTATGTCATCAATGGCTTACGAATTGCAACTCCTGCACAAATGTTCAAAGCATGAAGATTCCTTTGGACAGTTCTTGCTGAAATGGGATTATGGAGATGGCTACTTATCTTTGACGTTATCTGGGATAAAGATTGTCTCCGCTTTCGGACCGCTACGCGGATCAACTCCCTTTTATCCCTCACAGAAAGCTTTCTATTCCATTCACTGTTGTACTTTGCATGAAACTTTAGCACATTTCGATTATGCTGACATAACTGCTAACACAGTACTCCTTGCACGCCCCATATAATTGGCTGTTTCCGTTACGGAGTAACCAGCGTACCGCATTCCAACAATCATTCCTTTTTCGAACTCAGACAGGTCAGTCATTATTGGGTTTTCCAGAGCGTATGGTAAGCGCATGCAACACATATGACTGATGTTGAGCATCTGATACCTTACCTTTCATAGCCACTAGGTGGCAGAATTATGTGCAAAGTAACATGCGCGTATTGCTTCTTTGAAATGGACCATGCCTTTTTCATGGGTGTTCGTATTATTTTGTCACCCATCTGTATATCGTTCTATCGTTATTTACTAAAACATGTAAACTGTGAATTTAACCTTGTATTTATAATGTTAAATTCACCGATATATTTCGTTTGGGAAAATCAACCAGCGTGAAGCCTTCTAATACATTAATGTTATAAAGAAGAAACGTTTGTTTCTTTCTTTTGTAGCAAGAAATCGTTGGAAATGACGTCACTTTTAAAAGTAAAAGTTAAAAAATGATGGTGGCAGTCTCTGCGGAAGCAAAATACGTTCTAAAATATCCCTTTTTGTAATACCGAGGGTGTTACATATGTAAAACTTGACATGAAGTTTTTCAAAGAGATAATTTAAATGCCGACTGAAAATGGTTTCTACAAAAAGAGAAATATAAAAGGCTGAAATGAGTAGAAAAGATTCTAAAAACGTTGAAAATTATGATTAATATCAAAATGTTAAGGATGAAGACTTGAAATATTAAATGACAGTTATTTATAAAACGTAAATGTTTTCGCATAATAGTTATGATAAATTTGAAATTTTAAACGATAAATTAATCAAAAAAAGTTATACTTGTTAGGGATAGAAGTAAAAGCAAGTACTTTAAATTTTGGATGGAAACTCGACATAGCTGTTACTTACTCGCACAGAAAAGGTTAATTCAATATGGAAAATTTAAAGTGTGAAATGTGCGGCAAGCATACTTAAAACGATGATTTGGAATTGCGAGGGCTATTGCTAGAAACTAGAAATTTTACAAGCGTTTTACTTTTAAGACATAAATGCTCTCAGAAAGTACGTTAAAAGATAATCGACATTTAAAGGTTTGGAATGTTTCTCACATTCATCTAACGAGATATTAAGATGAAAGTTCAACAAATTGCATTTTAATTAATAATATTTAAACTTTCTGCGGAAATATAATTTCTTCCTAATTTTAATATGCACACAAATATCACTTGCAATATTTCAATAACCACAAATGTGGATTGTGACAACTTTTCAATAATATAAAATAAAACTTATTGTCTGGTTGATTAACTCAATATTCAGCAATAATATTAATTAGAGGCTAACTATTGTGTTTTTAATTCCCTTCTTCTGCTTCTATAGAACTTAAATTAAAAAAAAAATAAGATAACATTGTTCATTTTCAACGAAACTGTTACTATAAAATATACATTACACAGAATATCAATAATCGATGTCTATGACATGCTAAAATTTCACATCGAAACTCGATCTGTTAGTACCGCCAGAATGATGAATTGATGCTGTATTCGGATCGAATAGTTTCAAGCTATAACGAAGCAGATAGTAATATTTTTACTGTACTATTCTTAATATGCAACATATTAAAATTTTATTCCGAAATTCGATGATGCGATAGTACAACTAAAAGGAAGAATTGTCGCCCCGTTTTTCTCATATCTTATCAGGATATCACGAAATCGACTGAAGTATTTGAATTATACTAACCTGTAGCTTTAAATATTTACATTTTATTCTCAAAATTGAAAACGAAATAGTACCACTAAAATAATGAGTTGGCGACCCGTTATGCTTGTATAGTGCTCAGATAACACGAACAGACTTAAATACTTTAATTGTATTAATTGAAAGAGAGATATTAAAATTTCATTTCGAAATTCGATGACCAGATAGTACAGCCAAAATAGGAATTGGCACCTCATTCTGCTTATATCGTTTGAAGGTATTACGAGGCAGACTGTAATATTTGTAAGTACTATTCGAGATATGCAACTTATTAAAATTACATATCGAAACTCGATGACGAGATTCTACCGCGAAAATGAAGAATTGGCGCCGCGTTCTGCTCATGTCTAACCACGAAATCCCAAGACAAACTGAAATATTTGCATTGTACTAGACGAGATATGCAATATATTAAAATTTCATCTCGAAACTCGATGACATGGTAGTAACGCTAAAATGACAATTTGGGACTCTCTGCTGCTAATATCATACCAAGATATGCATCAACAGATCAGTCATTTATGTTCTGTTAACAATCTTGTTCTACATCATAATTTCATTTTGAAACAAGATGACGTAATAATTTTTTCTCTTCCCGTCGCCGAGTCTACGATGGCTAAACACAAAATATGAAAGGCTGACTACTATAAAATATATATAGATAATTTGGCCTTTTAACTTTACTTTCCATAAGGAACAAGAATGAAAAATCATGCATCAAGAATAGATTACAAAATAACTTCCCATGACTTGTAGAATTCTTTAATGAAATTTATCTGCTCAATACTTTAAAAAATGTAAGCATTTTAGAAAAGGCATATTACTTTTGAAAACCAGATTACTGTCCCGAACCGGAATAGTAGTTTAATTATTTTGTGCAGACCTGCATTTAATCTAAAGATTTGTATATTATTCTATACATAGTATGATAAAACTTAGTATAGTAAGAAAATGCAAAACAGATTAAAAATTCACCTTCAGCAATTTCTACCAATATATAGAAACATACTTGAATTATATTGTACAGCCCTGTATATTACCAACAGATTTTTATGTGCCGCACATATTAAGCTAAAATTTAATTCAGGCTAAAATGTGTTTAAAACTACTGCAATCATACTTCTACAAATTATTATCCCTGGTCGGTCATGTATTCAGTCCTTTACGTGGCCCTTTATATGATTTTATTTATATTATACAAACATCTCTTAGTATACTAAATATTGTTCAGCTTGAAAGAGCATTACTCAATTAAAAGCCTCTTTTAAGCCATTCACGCTTATACTCCGCAAAGCTTACAAACTCTTTTGTGTAGCCTTGTATATGATCTATATCAGTTATACACACTGCATACTAAGCAAAGATTTAATTAAACTTAGAAACGCATGTCATACACAAAATCACTCTTCAGCAATTATCGCTACTAAAAAGATACAGTACTGTATTCGAATTTTTTGTGTTTCCCTATAAATGAAAGATAAATGCTATGTATATCATGTTATACAACAAGTATTTTTTAGTAAGCCTCAGTAATGTAGTATATCAATTTCATTCTATTCGATATAGTATAACAGAACTAAAATACGCTGCAAACCGCTTATTCCCTGACACTATTATGTAAAGGAATTCTTTTGCGGGGCCCTATAAATGAAATTTAAGTTCTTTGGAACCCATATTGTCCAGAATGCGTAGCTAAATGCACTTCATAAATGCATATCAATTTCATTATGTTTGAAATGGCCAAAATCATTAAAGTAAACTTCAAACAATTTTTTCTCATTGAGCGTAATGCATCGGAATACTTTTGACTGTCCCTGTAGATGAACTATAAATGCTACACACTTTATTTTCAATAGAAATCGTGCTATTGTTAACGCAAAAACATACAAAAAATTCAAGGAGATTCGAGTATATTTACGAGTGTTAGAACTCAGAAAGTCTGAAGACAATCCAAATTCACAAACACTTTTAAACTACGATGGAAAGTGTTAAATACTATTATAATATTTTAAAATATTACTGCAACATTATAAGAAAAGAATAAATTAACACATTTTATTATTAAAATGTTGTTCTGTTTATAAAAGTTATACTTTAAGTTATTTAAATATCAAAGCATTTAAGTGGCCGACTACTGGTCTAGTGATGGCCGAACACTAGAATTGAGTGGCCGACTACTAGACCTTTGCTACTTTTAAGTTTAAACTTTTATAAAGAAAAACTATAATCAGTTTTTTAAAAAAATTGCTGAAACAGTAAAAGAAAAGTATACATTAAGATGTGTCACTATTAAAAATGTTGTATTGCTTTTTAAAATTACGCTTTGAGCTATATACTAACAGAAATCGCTTAAGTGGCCGACTATTGGTGCTTTTACCCGATATGGGGCATTCTGACTTTCGGGAATAAAAATCTGGTGAAATTAAACTTGCTAAAATAACATTCTAATCTGATAGACGAATGATTCAAAATAAAGAAAAAATGGTCAGCAGCGAAAATTTTTTTATTTAACTGAGGTTTAAGTTAAACTTACGAGTTTAATTTTCCTTACCATTTCACCACTATAACTTTTTATTTTCTTCTAAATTTTTACTTATAATGAATTTGCATAGTACCCACAGGACATTCAAATAAGAACTAATAAAAATGTAGTACTTTTAATAGAGAATTTTTGTATAACATTGTCTTAAAGGGTTGTTAAAGAAGGGACGGTAAGGTAAAAAAAAAAAAAAAAGGCACGGTATAGGAAAAAAGGGACGAAATGGGAAAAAAAAGGATGGTAAGAATGGAACGGTAAGGAAAATTACCACATGGAAAAATCGTGGAAAAATCATGTTCAGACTAAGTGATTGCCACAATGTTCATTGATTTTTAGAAACAGTTGTTATCATTGGATTAAATATATATATTTTTTAATTTACCTCGAAAAGTGCAGGAATAAACTTTGGGGATGGTAAAACTACCAATAAAGCCACGATCTTGAAATTGATATTTAAATAGTGATTTATATTCTGCAGTGAATTTCCTGTCAAAGAATTTTAGACATCCTTTCTCTAGCATATATCTGCAAGAGAAAAATCTTGAAAAAAAGTCTGTGGCTGCATCTGAAGTGATTTTCTGTATAAGTTTAGCAAGTGGGGCGGTAATTATGAAAAACATAGGGGCAGAGTTAAAAAAATAATATCAACCGTAAAAATGTGTGCAGGTTAATTTTTTGCAGCATATTTATATAAAACAATTATTCCAGTTTTGGATAAAAAGTACATCGAATTACTTTTATTGAAACAATTTTATACAGACAGCTCCAAACTTAAAAATCAGCATCAGGGACACAGGACGGTATAGGAGTTTTCCTGGTATTTGGACCTCCAACATCGTCCAAATCTTATTTATCGCGTTAATATTGTTATGCAATCATGCAATGGGATGTTCCCCGGTATATGAAATAAAAAAAACCCCACAAGAATATGTACTAAAATAAAAATCATTATTCAGGGACATAAAAGTCCAAAGATTGTTAGAATGTCCCATATACATGTTATCATATCTTGTATATTATATAACATTAATTAAGTCGCTTTGATAAAATATTGTGGGACTTTCTCTTTGTTCTATAATTTTTTTCTTTGGTTCCATAAGATTAGTATAAGTTTAATGTCACTGTACGTTTTTTTTTTTTTTTTTTGCTAACAAACAATAAACAATTTAAGGTGAAGAAGCCACAATGAAAACATGAGCATTTTTAAAAGTAAGCAGAATATGCAACGAAAAATGTAACTAAAGTTAGATATAATTTATTTCATTGATAAATATGTTTGATTACAAATTCAATTATGTGTCGTATGTTGATTGACAAATTAATGCCTCACTACAACAATATACTTTTCATTCAATTAAAGTTAATATTTTATAGTATGTTAAGGAAAACATCATCTCTTTACAATAATAATTGCTAATTAACTTTAGAATAACTTATTTTACATAGAATCATTTTGCAATTTAAATTTAAGGAAAATTCGTGTATATGATGATTTTAAGTAATTTAAAAATTCTCTATTATTGACCATTTTCAAATTTAATTCAGTAATTGAATAATTTAAAATGCTCTTTCTATTTTTGTGTACGTGCCACATTTCTAAGCATTAAATCATGTTATTGTGACAGAAATTATCAACAAGAATTAGTTTGTTATTTATTCAATTCAAAAGGAAAATAAGTTTCTAAACAATATGCTATAATTATCGCTTTAATGCATGTTAATCCATTAATGCATTTCAGTTAAGAAAGATTTTCTAATATTGCGCTTTTAAGAATTTCATTTAAGGAACTTAATGAGATTTTGTGCGTTTATTAAAAAATAAAGGAATAAGAATAAAGTGGCTTTTCACAAAATCATTTTAAGCAGGAGTAAAATTTATGCTTGTATTGTTACATAAATGGACAGAGTGCTTGTAAAAATTTTGGGTTTTGAAGAATTCTGTTTTCATACTTCTAAAGTAAGTGTCTTATTAGATTTGTTAATTTGCTATTACAATAAATATTTTTTATGATGTAAATGTAAACAAAATGATTTATTCGGTAAGAAGTATAACGCATTCCAATGCACTGACAGAAAAACTCGTCAATATACACTAAATAATTCCTGATTTTTAACAAATAATTTCCGTACTCCTAGAAAACACGTTTTATCGGCAAATTCTTCCCGAATGTCTGAAAAAGAAGGAGAAATTACGTTCATTCCCAGCACGGATGCATATTAGTTCTATTAATATTAAATCCGAATTTATTTTATAAATCAAAAATGAAAAAATCTATAAATTAAGATTTCTAATATAATTAAAAAAGAAAAAAATATTATATAATTTAAAAATAAATAACATAATTTCTGATTCACTCAAAGTAATCTCAATTTTTTTAAAAAGTTGAATGAAGGTAAATAAACTTGAATTTATAAAGTTTATAAATAAATAAACACATTTAAAATATATTTTAAACGAACACATTTAAAAGATATTGTAATTAAAATATGAAATGGAAAAAAAAATCTATATTACTCAAAAAAATATTTTACCGAATAAAAATATAATATTCATGTATTACGCTAGCAATCTACTGAAAAATATTTATAATTCATATTTTTTTTCATGTATTAATACTAAAGTATTAAAACTCCAGCCACAATTTCATTAAAGAAGAAATCTTCCTGAAATTACCTTCAAAATTAAAAGCTTTTTAAAGAAATTTATCAAACCATACTTATCTGAAGTAAAGATGTTTAGCCCAAAATCTTTCGCTACTGTATAACCGTAGCCCAGTAGTTAGCGTGCTCGTCACGTAACGTTAAGATTGCTGGTTCGAATCCAAGGCCAGCGACTTTTTTTTTCAACTTTCTTCACTGGAGGGAAATTTTACCTCCTGTAACGGAGAAAAAACGTATATCCGACAATTAACTGAGAAATTATGGCAGCACTGCTGCCAGAAAATTCCGTGACATAAAGAAGGTTTTTCTTCGAGTGTATCGATTGAAAATATGTTAATATTTTCATCATCTAATTAAAAAAATATATTTTATTAAGGTATTACAAATAGTTCGACATTGGATGATCGTAAATCTTAATTTTCAGTAAAATGACTATCGGTTATAAGCCTAATAAAATATGTATTATGAGTCTAATTTTTGATTTTTCAATTATAATTAAAAATTAGACTCTTACCTACACTGTTAAAAATTTGCAGCATTCTGGCAGGTCATTTGACCGTTTTTTCCGAAAACGGTTACACAACCGTAATTTTAACACTATTCTGACCATATTATTGGCCATTTTATGGTCAGAATATAGTTAAATTATGGTTATAAAACCGTTTTTTCAAAAAACGGTCGAATGACCTGCCAGAATGCTGCAAAATTTTTAACAGTGTAGAGAGTTTTTTTTTAGAGATACCGTTAATAAGATATACATAACAAACAAACTAAATATAGACGTGTTTAACAAATCTAGAATTAACAAATTTGCACTCATTATATAACACGACGCTTTGTAGCAATTTTCTATTTATAACATGCACATTGTACATACCTAATGCAATAAATATGGCGTTAGTTTGTAAATATACACAGCGTACTCCAAAATGTCTTACAACATTTCTAAACATGGTAACATCATTGGAATTCCATTCATTTCTTATGTGATACAGGTCTGCACTGAAGAATTACGGCAACCCAGTGATGTTTCAATTTTCGCTTGTAATGGATGGGGTGCGTTCCGACGGACGCACAGGTGAATGCTATGGGTGAAGTTTTTGTCCAAACTATAGAAAAATATATTCAAGAACATATCAATATGCGCCTGGACAATTTAGTTTAAATGAAAGAGACATTAACAAGTTAACAAGCATTACTTTGTCAGTAATGGCAAGCCCGAAAAGATGTTTTCCAAGTCGTTTTCTTCAGAAATCGCTTCGACCAATAAAATTTTATTGCGTATGTCGTGACTTTTTTTGAAGTAGCCTATTAACGAGGTCTAGTATGATAACTTTTTCAGATAAAGAAAATATTTTCCATATGAAGGTACTTCAAAAACATATCTCCATAAAGTTTTTTTTTTTTTTTTTTACATTCAAAGTTACAGGGCGAGCATCTAAACTGCGGTTTTCTAACTAGCCGTAACCCGAATGTCACTCATTGAAGACCACTTACTTGGAAAAAAACCCCACTAAACAGGATATAAATGGAAATAGAAAAGAACACAGATGGTTGTGTTTCAGCAGAGAAGGGCTGTCCAACATTTTGGCTTCTTTGAGCCGCAACAACAGATAATAAATTATAAATTAGAAAAATGTTTTAAGGAGAAGCTTTTATTATAATAAAAAATTATCGACGTACAATTGATTTAAAAAAAATCTTTATAAAAACAATACATGAAATTATGAGTAATTTTTTTTCAGTTTTTTAAAAGAAATATACAATTTTAAAACCAGCTTCCTGGCACGAAAAAAATCGAACAACATCACTTGCGGATCGAACCGACACACATGCATCCATTCGCCGAAAGGAAAAAGTGGTATATTTATTAACCGTGGTATAGAAGAACATCAGCTTATTTCTGAAACAATCAATTTCATCTACGTGATCACATAGGCCGTGGCATTTACTTAAAATTATTAGACAAATGATTTTGCTCCCCTAAGATGTGGCTGAAGAAAATTTCATTTTTTTTTAAAACAAAATAGTGTATTATCACCCAAAATACATCTATATATACATCGAATGCACATAAACAATATTAATGCTAAAATATAAGCAAATGTTTAATATAATGCATAATGCAAAATTTGATAAATATGAAAACATGCGAAAAAGTTTTTTTTTTTTCAAAAGACACATTTTTTGTGTCAAAGTAAAGGTAAGTTCACATACCTAAACAAAACTGATATAGATTTATTTATCTTTGTCACTCAAAATGTACTGAAAATTTGTCGTTTATTGCAAAAACAACAACCGTCAATGACTATACCAAGATATATTCGAATGACCAGAAACAAAATAAGTAGAAAGTAAATGAGAGGACCAATGACTATGTACATTAATGATTACGTGCCATGTACTGCGAATTTTTAATGCCACTATTTCTGAAATGTATTTTTTTTTGTTATTGAATCACAGAATTCTGGTACTCAATAAGACAAATATTACTATTAGGAAATTGTCTTACTAATAGTTATAGTAATGCTGTCGTAGTAATAGTAAAAGCTTGTCACTTATGCGTAATGTCAAACATAAAATTCAGATTTTAATGATTTATGTCAACTTTGTCAAATACCTAATAAACATATGCTTAAAAACTTTTTTGTGGCATTTATATCTAACGAAATCCTACTGTTCTATTTCCAGCAAAAAACAACAAAATTCCAAAAGTATTTATTTTTTATTTTTATTTTAATAAATTAAATAACAGATACCCAAATTGCAAATTTAAAGATTTAAGAAATATAATCAACATAAAAAAGATCTTTCCAAGTAGAACAATTTTTATTGATTTATAAGAAATGTTTGAGTCTTTAACTTATATATTTTTAGTTTTGTGAAATGACTAATTTATTTTAGTTCTTATTTTAGATTTTAATTTTGAATCTCTTTTTAATAATTGCAATATTGGTTTTGGTATTTGGAAAAATTATATGCAAAAACCATTTTACTGAAAGCTATATGAAATGAGTTCTAGAATAATATGTTGAGATTATCTTTAAAAATAGAAATTTGCAAGGTTTTATCGTTTGTGCAATATATTTTTTAAATAATTTTCAAAAGTTTCAGATTCATTTCAAAATAAATACAATTTGTTTTCAAGAATTAGTGTCAAAACACGTTCATTATCTACTCATAGACAATGTTCAAGTAGAAATGTACAGTGGGGTGCAAAACGACAGGAACGATAATCGATAGAATAAAAAATAAAAGTGGCCAGTTAAGGGGTCTTGTACCTTTTAAACGAGACGAAATTTAACGAAAAAATTCAAAGTTTGAATTAGACTATCTTCAAGACCTTTTTATGTATAAGCATGAAATTTTGTATATTGATTAAACAGATTGTGCTTTGTAATATGCTGTTATTACAAATTTATTAGTCTTTTTCAGAATTTGTGTATTGTTGAAATCAAAATAGCTCTTTTTTTTACTCCAGAAGTCATTGCTTGCATGATATCTTGAGAAAGTATGTATGGATTGTCATGAAATTTGGTAAAGATACTAAACATGTGTGTTTAAAAGGAACTACCTTTAGACCAAAATTATTTCATTAAGTCTATAAAAAAATATTTTTGTAAAAAATATATAAATTTTGTATTTTTAATGAATAAAAATAATCATAACTAAAAATATTACCATTGTAAATACTGAAAAGTGGTTCATCTTAAACACACATATTTGTTTAGCATCTTTACCAAATTTCATGAAAATCCACATATACTTTCTCAAGATATCATGCACGCAATGACTTCTGGAGTAAAAAAAAGACCTATTTTGATTTCAACAATACACAAATTCATTAAAAGGCTAATAAATTTCTAATGCCATCATATTAGAAAACACAATCTGTTTAATCAATACCCAAAATTTCATGTTTATACATAAAAATATTTTGAAGATAGACTAAGTCAAACTTTGAAATTTTTCGTTAATTTTCAACGCGTTTAAAAGGTACAAGACCCCTTAAACGGAAGGCATTGAGCTCACAGGCTATTCACACAAGTTGTATATTATACTCTTATTTCAAAGAATAATGACTCTGGAAAAATAAATAAAGGGAGGGGATTAGCCCCTATGCTTTCCCCTCTTTATACTTAACCAATGAGCCCCCGAATGTCATCAGGGATGTGCCTTATCGAGATAAACCGGTGTACCAAATTTGAAGCAAATCAGTTGGAAAAACCCATTTATCTAAATTAAGGGGATATTTGCCTCCCGTTTCCTCCTTTATAGTTAACCAATGAACTTCCAAATTGAATCAGAGAAGCACCTTATCATAATTAACCGGTATACCAAATTAGAATAAAATCTGATAATTCTGCATGAAAAAATAATTTATTTAATTTAAGAGGAGGGGTGGGGATTAGCACCCGTTCCAGCCTTTATACTTAACCAATGAACTCCCAAAACTAATCATTGAAGCGTCTTATCAAAATGAAAATAGAAAAAAATATTTGAAGCAAATCGAATATTTCTATCAAGAGTTATCGCGTTATGTACATACAGAACACGCGCGGCGGGAACATTAGCTCTCAGACTTTGATAGCCTGTGAGCTAAAAACAAAGAAATCAGTTCGCGTTTGTTATGCAGATGCGCAAATCTTTATGTTAAAATTAAATACATGATATTCCAATTACTATTAAATTAATCGTTTAAAAAATTGTATATATATTTTTAATCTATTTTAAAATATGAATTCAGCTAAATTTACTCATGACCGAAATGACAAGCGCAGCAAATATTTCAAAAAACCGCGGGACGTGATTGGCGGATATTTTCGCATATCATTTAAAACCACATTTAAAAGAAATTCTGAGCACATTTCTTTAGTTTGTAAAACATGTGGTCCACAGAGTGATGCAAAATGCTTTCTGATATAGAACGAGGGCAAATTTTAGGTCGTAACAAGTTCGGAATGTCACTTCAAAAATTTACTGATAAAATTAATCGTTCAAAGAAAGTAATTTTTAATTTCTTACAGAATCCAATTATTTATGTTATACAAAATCTACAGAAAGGCCGAAAATTCTTTCGAAACGATCGAAAAGTTTAATTGTTCTCACGGTTCCAAGCAAAAGCATGACAGCAAAGGAAATTGGAAGCCAGATAAACATGCCAGCATTAGTATCGATTATAAGAAAAAAAAAATAAAACCGTCAGGAGATCATAAAAATGTAAAACCACGTCGGTATCCGCCTTTAACACATGGTACTAAAAAAGCCCTCATTCAGTTTGCAGCGAAACACCAGAAAGAACAAACGACTTGATTTAAGATTAGCTTAAGTGCTCAAAAGAAGTTTAATTTCGGTATTCCGAATAATGTTAATCCCTATTAGCATGACCTTTAAAAGGAATAGGACATATTTTTTTATGAGGCAATTAGTTAGAAGTTCCTGATAGGTTTGGGTTGTTCTTTTCTCGGAAGGTAAAATCAGAATTACTTTCCTAGATGGATAAACAAAATTGACATTTAAATTCACTTCTTAGAATGCAATTTATTCAACATGAGATAAATAATTACCGGCTTTAAATAATTTTCAACGAGACAATGCCTCTATTCCCTCGAAAAAATACAGAAAGAAAAGGTTTGTAGAAAAATAAGGCTCTCAAACTTGAGTGGTCAGCCAATGGTCCAAACCTTAATACCATTAAGAACGTTTGGGTATTATAATGCGCAATATATAACGAAAAATGGTCAAATCGTGCAATATAACTCGAAAGCAGAATTAAAATTTGTCATTTGGGAGGTGGGGCGTGTTTTGCCACCTCTACAAATTCGAAACCATGTAAACTCTATTCGACAATGTTGCTTCGAGATCGTGAAGCACAAAAGAAGCCGAATTGACATGTAATACTTCTATAATTTAGAGCAATCTGGTTCGTCCTTATAATCCCCCCCCCCCCCCCCCCGTGAATATCGGGAAAAAATGCAGAGTTTTATACAGCCATTAATCAGCGGACACTTTGAATTGTAGGCATTTTGTCGAATATTTAAAGATATATCTCTTGGATTTTTCTGAAACTTCAGGATTTTTAAGGAAATGTTTGATTTCATATTTATCGACGATTTGATCAGTATCCGTAAATTGATTAGTAGGACAATTAGGGCGCCAACAAAAAATCAAGGAAAAATAATAATATTTGGGATCATCCTGTAAAACAAAATGATCCAAATGATATATCGCTATAGCTTACGAATGTGTGGATATTCTGTAATATGTGTATTCATTTGTTTAATTCCTGGAGATATATCGATTTTTTGCTAAAAAATTCTTGCATATCTTTTGATGATATCGTGCAGTGTTTTCTACCAAATTTAACACCAGTTTCATTGACAAAATGTAGTATAGATAGTATGGTGCAATTTCTATATAAATATATTAAATATTTGTTGAAATATGAGCAGTTGTGTGAAATATTTTTCTCGCATGCGCGCACTATAAGGAATATTTTTTTTCGTGATCTAATAGTGAACTCTATGTAGCAACTCAGAAAAAAAAGTCATTCAAATATCGTGAAAATTCAGAAATATATCTAGCTAAATGATAAGGGGTTTTCCCTTAATTGTCGTTTTTTTTTTCTCCTTTTTTATTGATGTTCATTTTGATGATCATTTCATTCATATTTGATGATGATTATTTCTTTCATCATTCATATTGATGATCATCTTTTATTGATTAACACCAGAATGAGCCTATTGCAAGGAAAAATAGGTATCAATATCTAAGCATTTCTTCAAAATCTACTCATTGACATTTATTAAATACTAACTCCTCTGCTGAAAGCTAGTTAATGAAAAACGACAATTTGAGGATAATCCCTTAACATTCAGCTGCTTTTAGAGAGGAACTAAAAATTAGTTCACTCTATCGCCAATAACCTTTTGAATTTTCAAATTATTTAACTGGCTTTTTTTTATGAGTTGTTCCATACAGTTGACTATTAAATCATGAAAAAATATTTGTTATCGAGCGTGCATGCGCAGTTAAAAAAAATTTCATACAAATTCTCATGTTTCATCAAATGTTTAATATATTTACATTCCAATTACACAATATTATTTCTACTACATGTTGTCAAGTTTTCTGAAACTAGCGTTAAATCTGGTAGAACACACTGCATTATATCACACACACAGTCAAAAAAAAAAAATCATGCAAGAATTTTTCGAACATTTAAAAAAAATTGATATATCTCCAGGAAAATAGATGCTATTCTCACAAAAATGTATACAAATATTGTACAATATCCACATATTCGTAAGATATAGCAACAGATCATTTTTTGCATTTTATTTTGCAGGGTGATCCCAAATCTATCTTTGATTTTTTTGTTGCCACCTAATTGTCTTCCTGAGCAAATCGCCGTTGATAAATATGTATTAAAACATATTCTACATAATTCTGAATATCCATAAAAATCCGACATGTAAATCATTAAAAATTTGACAAAATATCTAAAATTGAATGTGTTCGGTGATTAAAGGCGATATAGTGTATGATGTATATAACACTTGTTTTAGAATATTTTATTTATGTTTATATTGACTATTTAGTTTGATAAAATAAGTTTTTTTGGTTTATATGCGGATTACAATAATTATATTTGTTAATTAGACAATCGCATGATCGTTCCTATGATTTTGTACCGCAGTGTATACGTGCTCATTGAATGGGAAATGTATAATGCCGAAAAGGATTCAACCCGTGCCTGCAAATGAGAAATAAAAAATGCAGATTTAGCCATCAAACTGTGTCATAAATATACCCTCACTGTATTGATCATGAAAAACTCAATTCTAAATTGAGTGCAATTCGTTAGTTTGGCGATCACTATAATGCATACTTACTGAAATGCACTTCGTAGAAACAGCAAAACAAAACGAAGCACTTGGGAATAATTATTGTAAATTATTGTATTCAGATGTACTATAGGTATTTACAGAAGTGTAATTTTAACACATTTCTTGACACTTTTAGATTTAACTGTTCATGTTTGAAAAACCTTTTCAAAAATAACAGAAAAATGTATTAAAATCTATAAGTAAAATATATCAATTAATGGAAGTGTTAAAATATTTATAAACTCGTAATTATTTTGAAAAATTATGTTGTATTGTTGTATGTTGTATTGTAAATTATGTTGAAAAATTATGTTGTAAATTATATTATTTATCTTTTGAAAGATTCCTTACATTTTAATCTGTAATGAAATCTAAAAGAAACAATTCTCGCTAGAATAAATATGTATCGGTATGTAATTTATATGTATGGATAGTTAAATACTCTTAAGGGAATAAGAGGCCTAGAAATGGTACTGTAAACATTAATTTATGCTCACATTATGACATTTAATAGTGCACTTAAATATGTTTGTTATGTCTAACACCCAATACCATTCCGCATAAAAATATAAAATGTTTATTTAACATTTAACAATAAATGGTTTATTTCTCTGGAGATATATTTATTTTAAAATTTCAGCGTTAATTCATACGCGATACGGCGATTAATCTTTTCATATCATAATATTAAAATATTTATTTGCTTAAAAGACGTTATAAAAACACATTAAAAGTAAATTTTAAAAAAAGATAATTACATCTTTTCTTTTATTTAGATTCTTAGATTTCATCTTTAGTAATGGACGTAATTTTGAATTACTACTCGCACTTATTTACATTTGAATTAATCTTCTATCAAAGTAAAAAAAATATAATTAAGTCCTTTATTTAGCATACAAATAAATTACCTATTGTTAGCAGTAATTTTACTCCATTCAAATTATGAATTATTGCTAGAAACTTCTAAGCAGATAAAGCGCTTCAAAGTTATTGGTTTTGTTAATATTTAAAAAGAGCTAAAAATGTCACTCAAGCATAGATTGGGAAACACTTTACATCTGTAATAAAATAAAATTATGAAGTTGCATGTTTTCATGCAATAAAATGACATATTTAAGAAAGCAATTTAAAAAGTATATAACTGTGTAAAAATCTATTTTCAGCGCTCGTTGCCCATATGCGGTAACGTGAGCGAAATCTGTCGCGGAGCCCTGTATATAGCATATAGAATTTATACTCACAATGGAATAAACTAAAAACCAGATAAGTATAAAAACGCAAATCACAAACGTACGTCCAGCGATTACTAACCAACGTCAGTCCTGTAATAGAATTACTCGATCATTTATAAATGAAAATCACGATCAAGCGCTCCAGAATCTATAAAACATATGTTTAGTGCATTTTAGTGATCCCATCTTATTTTTGTATGTTTGAAGCATCAGAAAGTATTAAAATGCACAAAAACAGATTTTTCATCATAGATCAAAATGTATTAGCATTCATTAAGCGTACTGTAAACGAATAATAAATACTCCTTATTCTATATTTCTGATAAAGCATGCTAGGATTGCAACTCAGTGACGCATATTGATGTAATTATGTTTGAAATAGCGTAACAGGGATATAATGCACCGTAAATGATTTTCTCCCCATAGACGATAATGTAACAGAACTCTTATGTCTGTCCATGTAAACGAACTAAAAATGCTACATATTTCATTTTCAAAACCGATTATTCTATACTAAAACTCAATAACATAAAAATTTCAGGGTAATGAGAGTATACTTACGATAGTTATATCACAGTTAGTCTAGCAGATGGCCAGACACAATTAATAATCGGAAAATTAATAATCAATCTCATATTGGCTGGCTCAACTCTTAAAACAAATATAGAAAGTATGGAAAGTGAATTTACGTCCCCATTCATAATAACAGGGTCGGATATATGGACGATTTGAATTCGGACAATTAACAATCAATCTTATATTGGCTGGCATAACTCTTAAAGCAAATGTAGAAAGCATGAAAAGTGAATTTACGTCCCTACTCACAATGACAGGGCCGGATATATGGACGATTTATAGATTACGGTTATAATCTACTTGTCATGCTTTAAGTTTCGTCTAATGCCTGTTTATTAGTAAATATTGCATCGTTGTCAATACTAAAAGCAAACTTAAAATTTATGAAAGTCATACATACCGGGTGTCCCAAAAAGGACTGACTGATTTTAAAATTCAATAACTTGCAAACGGTGACAGATATTTAAAAAATTCTTGCAGGAGGGTTATGCATAAGGTCAAAAGTTTTTTTACAGTGATTTTCGATTTTAGTTCGAATTACAAAAAATAGATGGCGCTGTAAGCAATAGTCGCTAAATACAGGCTCGATTTCTGGTCCTTTTTCTTGTTCCATGCTGAAAAAGGAGATGGAAATGTATTATCCGGGCCACGAAGTACCAAAAATCGAGCCTGAATTCAGCGTCTATTGATCGCAGCGCCATCTATTGTTTGTAATTCGAACTAAAATTGAAAATCACTGTAAAAAAACTTTTGACCTTATGCATAACCCTCCTACAAGAATTTTTTAAATATCTGTCACCGTTTGCAAGTTATTGAATTTTAAAATCAGTCAGTCCTTTTTGGGACACCCGGTAACTTCTCATTTAAAAGTGCACTGAAATCTAATCTTATCTAATTTATCTGAATTTAATAAAATATCGTAAACAAAATACAATATTGTTAACTCTAAGATTGTAGGTTGTCATGTATGTGTAATTATTAGAAACATAATATGCACGCCTTGTTTGTTTACTAATAATTCGATATTTAGTTGTGCATTTTTATAAAAGAATTATTTTATGTTAGTCACGTAATGTCAAACCGAATTATCTTTGAAAACATCTTTGAAAATTTCTATTAGAATATTAAGCATAGCATTTACAGATTTAAATATTTGAATATTGTTTAGTGCCAAGTAAAATGTTTTCTACTTGCAGAATTAAATGTTTCAGACTGTGTGGCACGCAATATAAAGATTAATTTTTCAGAAAACATATTTGTTGAATATTGTGCAAATATTGTAAGCTTCTTCATTAGATACGTTGTGTAATTTTCTAGTATTCACAATATATCACGTAAGCAGAAATAGGTTATTTAAAAAAAATAGAAATACCCGGAAAGTAATAACTGGTTTAAATTTCTATAATAATTTTAGAATATTAAATACTAACAGAGGATTATTAAATAACATATAAAGAACTCTTATCTTGTTGCTTGATGAATGAAATTTACAAATGAAAGACACAGCTAAACTAATAGCTTTTTTGCATTTTGGGAACATTGGGAAGCACACTAGATGGCTAAATAAATGTAAAATAACAGGGTTTTTGCAATCCGTAACATATCTAGCAATTTAAAAGAAATATGATTAAAAAAGTGACCTTTAGATTATAAAGTCACCCGTAGATTAATGACGCATAGATCATAAATATAGTTAACAATGTGTTAAACTTTTTTTCCCGATTAACATAATTTAAGCTCTTATGGCATTAATATGCGGGAAGCAGTTGGCTAATAATGAAATATTCGATTATTACTAGTGAAGAAAAGACATATCGAAATGTAGTGATCAAATATATTTTCAATTGATCATTAAAAGGATATCTGATTATCAAAATCCTACTCATGAATTGTTACGTTATTTTTCAGAAAAGAGATTTGTACAAAGCTAAAAAATAAAATAAAACCAGTGGTTTTCGATAACTTCAGAGTGGTGTTACATTCTGAAATATGTAACATTGTGACAAATGATTGGCAAAACATATGTAGATTTTCTAAGAAAATGATCTTTAAAAAAATTGAAAAAAAAAACTAAACGAGGAGATTAGTAATAATATCACATAAGGAAAAATTATATGTATTTTTTGTGTCTAATATGCAGTAGAGTGCAGACTATTTGATCTCCAATTATTGGAAAAAGTATAAACGTCCGTTTACATTTTTAATCTTACTTCTTAAACATACATTTTTTTCTCTTTTTTCTTAAAAAAAACTAACAGTAAAATCTAAAAAAATCTAAAATATACCATCATAACTGTAATTGTATGAAACAAAAGAAATTGTTGCCTTTATGGCGCATTACTTCTAGCATTAAACTTCTGGAATTAAATTTTAAAGATTTTCAGACCTGTCAGTGGGTCGAAATATAAAATTTGAAAAAAAAAAAAATTCTACAAAATCGGTTTTAAAGTCTGTTTAACTTCATTTTTTTAAAGCAAGAACTCTTTATTCTATATACAAAGATTTTCTCGTGAAGCCTCTATAAATAGGCTAAGTCCTACAGAAATGCTAATTCTTCTTTTCTTATAATGTAAGCGTGAATTTCTTCTACAAGGAGAAACCAGTTAAAACGATTCTATGTATAACACGTCCCTGATTATCGAAAAATTTATTATTGGCACCAGGGACATAAAATCTAATGAGAAAACTCAAAGCATAGACTGCACTGAAAATACCAATGAACATCAAAATCGAAAAAAACACTTTTTATGCAATAACTGTAAAACTTTTCTTATATTATGAAATATTTACAATAATAGAAACATTGGCAATGTGAAAAGCTGAAAATGACATCATTGCATTATTGACATGAAGATTTTACAAGTTTTGCATATGCAAGACAATTTTGGAAATTTTTTCTTTATTTTCTGTCACAACTTTTACGTTAACGTTACAATCAGTGTAAAAAACCAAGACAAAATTTTATACATTCCAGAACTTTTGCAGTTACCAACACTAAGGCCGGATGAAAGAAGAATGATTTTTATACTACTTAGCACATACTAAATAATTCTTTACTGCATTTTATGCCATCTATGCACTTATGAGATCTACGGCCTATCTCGAGATGTTCTGATAATCGACACTCAGCTGTTTAAAGTTTTGATCAATTTAAAGGTTATAAGCTATTAAACATGCTTTACAAAACACTGCGGAAGAAAATATTTTTACATTCCAAAATTGTTCATAACAAATTTAGCCTAAGAAATAAAGAGAAAGACAGTTGCCGATGAGATTTAGGGAGATAATCTGGACTTCAGTCGACGTTAAATATTTGACAAAAATGATTGTCGTCTTAAACCGATTAGTTTAAAATCAGAGGATGTACCTCTGAGAACATAACAATGTACCTAGGTGTTAGGAATGTATTAAACCAATATATTATTTAACCTTTAAAAACACGACGGCGTACTATGTGTAACACTCAGACAACAAGTAATTGTAAATTGCAAACTAAATTCAGGATTAGGACCTGCTTCTCATTTATCCACTTTTCAAACACCCTTCAGTTTTAAACCAATGTTTAAAGTTGAAGTTCCTAATTTTCCTGTCCTCTTTCATTACTTTTATCGGTAAGTCACAAATGGCATACGGAATGCGCTTCCGTGTATTTGCGTAATTTATTCCATTTTATTTCATAATTAAACATTTTTTAAAAATATAAACTTTATTTCTGTTACTTTTATACTGTTACTAGATGTCGTATAAAAAAATCACCAAAAATTGGTATTTAGGCTTCAAAACACGTTGGTGTATGGAGTACAACACCAGAGTTTATAAGTTATTATAAACCATTCGTGTTATATTAATTCGAATTTAATTAATCCTTTTTATATAAATCTGATGCTAATTACTCCTATACTGCTACTGGGCATTGCATTAAAGAGGAATATCATTAACGTTTAGTATTTAGACCTTAAAATATTTGGGACACAAAGTAATCTTCCCTCGTTTTTATAATTTTACAAATCGTATGTATATAAAAGGTTAATTATTAAAGAAATTTTAATTGAAAGAAAAAGGCTGTAATCATGTATTTGTAGGTTTCATTGTCTAAAAAAATCTTTAACGAAATGTTGCTGGTACGAATTCCTCGCTCCTGTATTATAGACACAAAGATTTAACTGATAAACATTCATAACATGAAACACCGTGCATATTTAAATTATTTAAAGACAAATGATATAAGCCTGTAAATAACGCCAAAATAATATTTGAAAACATACGATGCTGAAAAGATACACAAGCCTTTATTTTTTTTTTAAATTCTAATGCGTCTTTAATTTATTATGCATTTGAACAATCAGTGATTTCAGAATATCTTTCGAAACGTGTTTTATGTCAACAAACCCGTTCTTTTAAAGTTATTCTAAAACGAAAATATTTTACCTTGTTCATGAATTACTAATTCTAAAGACGGTGGTAGTTTAATCTTTATTAGTTAGTTAAGATTCATCGAAGCACATATTTGTCTTTTCTCAAAACCAAAGTTAAACAAAGCTTCAGACATGTTATTTGAAAGTTCTTTTTTATTTTTAAACTCAATATATGTTCCTGAAATAATCTCTTCATTATTATCTTTAACTTATTTTAAGTTATTTTCTATTAAATCAGGACTTGTTTAACTGTTTCACACCGTCTTAAATCGCACACCGTATGATTTCTGTTTATTAACGAAATCAAACAATTTTAAATAAAAGGAAAATTAGGCAGCTGTAAAATATATATATATATATATATATATATATATATATATATATATATATATATATATATAATTAATGTATTAAAGTGCTTTAATGTAATAAAATAAAACGGAATTTTGAAATACTATTCCCAGAAAACTATTTAAAATTTCAACGCTACAAACTTTAGCATGCGTCTATATTGCTTTTATTACATAGATTACTGATAGAAAAAATAATCCTCGCGATTTGTATCTCAGCAAGAAACAAGAACGAAAATCATTCGTATACAGCTTAAATTATGTAACACTTTCACTTTCCAACATATTCATTATACGGTGACAAAACTTCATAGTTTATTAAGGTGAAATATGATGTCTAAATAAACAATTTGAAAAACTTATACCGCATTTGAAAACCAAATTTGTGCTATTACAATCAAGTAAGAAAAATATCAGTTTATTATTATTATTATTATTATTATTATTATTATTATTATTATTATTTCTTCTATAGCCAAATTATTTTGCATGTCCCGGTAAATGAACGATATATTCTATACACACCATATTCTACCGTAAGCTCCATAGTACATCTGAGTGATATATAAAACTTCAGTATGTTTAAAATAGTGTGATATCATTAAAATAACACCGCAAACTATTTCCCCCCATAGACCGTAATGTAATGTAATTCTTTTGAGTGTCTCTGTAAATGAACCGTACATGCTAAACACGTCATTTTCAATACCAAAACTTGCTATAGTGAGTCGCAATAATATCTACGAATTTATGGCAATTGGACTGTATTTACGCGAGTTAGTTCACTGGCGGACTGACAGACAGACAAACCGAATTCATAAACACTTTTCATCATTTTTGGAAAGTGTTAAAAATTCACCCATTTTACTAGAATTTGTATTTATTTTTCTTCTCGTACTGAAGTTCATCACCTCTCTTCCTTGGAAACTTACCTTTTTCGAACGAATACATTTTCTCGTGGCTTTCTCTCATGCTAAAGTAATTACATGAAGATTTCTAGATCGTTTATCGATAATTTCCTGCGTCTAGAATTTATATTTAGAAGAATCTTTTTTTTATTTTTTTTTAATTTTGTCTCATGTATTTTTCTGTGAAAGACCATTGATCACGGAAGAATTACTCTCACTTTCTTTTAACCTGTCAGTTTCAGAAGAGAAGCGTCAAATGACAATACACAACACTTCTTGAACCGTTTAAAGACTCTACTGTTAAATTCAAATTATTCCAGGAATTTTTTATAAAAAGCTTTATTTTCAATAAAAGATAGTTGTTCATGTAGTGTTGTAACAGAAAATCAGACATCTGAGATAACAAGCATTTTAAAGAAATTATTTTGAATAGCCATGGTAAAGTATATTATATTTATGAAACTACATTATGTATTTATTTAAAATACTAGTAATAAAAAGATTGTTTATTAAGATTTTCAAGATATCAATGTTTAACACTGTAGAGCATTTCGTTCATGGAACATACCATTCACTAAAAATGTTTAAATTTTAAATGATTTCAATTTTCTACATAACTGATTTCAATTATTTAATTTCAATTATTTTTTAAATGAAATTATATCCAAAGATGTTTATTTTTATCGATAAATATGCATATATATGCAATAGGAAAGCATATTTTAAAAAAAGGTTTAAAACAAAAAAACCTGATTTAAGCAAAATAAACCAGGGTTTTTTGTTTTTTTTCAGCACCGTAAGTATTACATTCTCAGATTTATTTCAGATAACAACAGGATTATTTCAAAAGCATCTGCAAATCATGAAGAGTTTTAAACTAATTTGTAATTAGAAGCATTCAAACCTGAAAAAAATAGAGACAGAATTTGAACAATGGCAAAATAAGTTTTCACTTATGAAATAAAAATAAGAATCAAGTAAGAATAATAATTTTGTGAGTATAACAGAAATTATGTAATTCCTACTTCATCATTATGTAACTATATCGAATCACATAATCGTACACTTTCTCAGTTATTGTAATTATATTTAGTTATAGTTTTTTTCTTACAGAACATGATTATTCAGCGTATCGTAACACTATTTTAATTGCATATTACTGTTTAAACCCACCAAATTTCATAATTTCACAAAGGACATCCAGATTAAATTGCGTTGATTAATCTACTTGATTCAAAATTAAATATCTTGTACTGATAACCATTATTTCAGTAATAATGGTTCCTGTATGTAAAAATACGACGCGAAACTTTAATAACATAACATTAATGATGTTCTTGTGAACTACATACTAATGAGGAAAGTAATATTTTGGCAAGCCATATGGAAGAGTATACTCAATGAAAGATTTATTGACTTTTTATTACTCAAGAAATTATTCTTACTATTTATATCACTATATATATTTTGGTATGTTTTATTTGTCTAATATCATAGTTGTTTTATTTTATTATTTTTAACATTTTGAATTATTACAGTTATAAATGAAATAAAAGTTAAAATATTTTATAGGTATGTTAATTATTGATAAATTTCTTAAACAGTTACGTCTAGGAAGACCGATTTAAAGAGGAAGTAAAAACTAAGTAGATGCTCGTAACAATGAACGATGGATTGTATTTACTATGTCTTAATTTCCAACACTTTCATCGTTTTTCTCCCCGAGTTTTCAATTTCTACAATAACATAAAAAGGTAATTCGTGAAAGTTAATAATTCATAGAATAAATATTTGTAAAAAGTCAAAGTACATTTTTAATTTAATTTTTGTTTATTGAATGCCGAAAATTTAAATACTTAAAAATGTTTTACATACACTGTCGCTTCTCAAAACCTTAAATAGGGAAATAAAATATATATTATTTTTAATGTTTAGATTACGACTTACTTAGAGATATGTCTTACTCAACTGAGCAAATCTAAATAATTTCTAACTCTTTTATAAAATCACTAGTCCTACTAATCTTTTAAATCTTAATTGAAGCAAATTAAAAAATGAAATGTAAAGGAAGTATGCATAATGGCAAATCTGTTGCATAGAAAAAAAAAATTATTATAACAGGAATAACCATCATTGAAATATAATTATTATTTAATTCTTTCTTTATTGTTATTTACATGGGATCGAAAGAAAGTCATGACAAAACAGTCATATGTTACACAAACCGTGTTTGGTAGCAAGCATCACGTATGAAACATTGAATGGTGTAACATCAAATAAACGTTCTGTAAAGAATTATCAACCATAGACCATAATGTAGCGAAATTATTTTGTGCATCCCGATGTATAATCTATGCATTTGTATATATTATGTGCCCATGTAAACGAACCGTATATGGTACACACATCATTTTCAATACCGAGCATGCAATGGTAAAACTCAATAACCTATATCATAAGATGGCAATCCAGTATATATACTCCAGTTTGAGCGCGTGCAAACAGAGAGACAGAACGACGGATAAACATATCGAATGCATAAACACTTTTAAACAATTTTAGAAAGTGTTAAAAAGACGCCTGTTGCAATCCTGAAAATTTTATGACATAAAATATATAACTTTTTAATCTTTTTTTCTTGTCCTGAAATTAAGACCTTGCCAAAATATCGCAAGTGTTTTTTAGTAAACACTGCGGAAACTGCATGGCATGAAAACTCCAAATTTGACGTCGTTTAAGAATTTCTGTGTCAACTTAAGGCTATTTGTTCTCTACTGCACTGCTCAACAAGCACAAAACGTTTTGACACATTTACAAATTCATTTTTTTAATGGAAAGATATAAAAGTGGAACGTCTGTCTATGGAAGTGATTTAGAATCGAGCTGTGTTTTCCGTTTTTTGAAAAATAAATTATCTATTGAGTTATAAGTGATTTTGATCACGTGACAAAGACTTTTTCGTCCTTTTTGAGTGGTTATTCTTCTTTGACGCGGACATTCGGTTCAAAACGCCCACTTTGACACAGATATCTGAAAGATTTATTGCTTTTGCAAAAACAAAATGGGAAAACAGTTCGATTACATAGTTTCTGAACAATAATATCTGCTAGTTTCATGCATTTCCGAACAAAAATGAATTAAAAACATATGCCATAAAGTTGTCCTTTTGGATTTGAGAATAGTCTTACATTAAGCAATACTACTAAAAAAGTATAAAACAAATTACATTTACAAGCAGTGTTATTTCTAATTCTACATGTTTTACGTGCAAAATATTTTATTCGGGTAATGCAGTGGTTCCCAACGTGAGGCGTACACCCCACCGGGGGCAATTTGGCTTTCCAGGGGGACAATTCCAAATTTTTTACTCGCTCATTCGCTAACAATTTCTTTTGTCCTTTTTTTTTTTTTTTTTTTTTGAAAAGTAATGTTGTAGATTAAAAAGGAATAGATATGCAAACAACCACAGTTTACTTGTACAGTTTTTTTAATTATTATTGAATCTTACAATCAAAATTTTGACATTGATGTAACACCAGAATAATGATACAAATAATCTTTTAAAATAGTTTGACATATTTTTATAGTATTAAAACGCATTATATTTTTTCTGGAACTGGTTTTTACATTTTTTATAGTATTTTCGATTATTTATTTAATGAACTTTGTACTTCTATTCACTCTGCTATATGTCACGCGAAGAATCTTTTGCTCGTGAAAAAACTTAAAAGCATATATGTAAATTTGACCGTCTTGAACATATTTAACCTAAAAAATATATGATATATGTGAACGAGATAGTATTAACTTCATAAAACTTAAATAGCATTAGCATTGCGAATGAGTAGATGGCTCTAGTGCAGGCATCCTACGCAATAAATAAATTTACATATGACATTTTCACCAACTCTTAACTAGAAAAATGAATTATAAAATGCGTGAATGTCAATTGTAAAGTTAAATGTAAGTTTCTTTTCAAGATATTTTGTGAACTTAAATACTGAGATAAGTTGGAAGTACAACAAAACAATTTTTTGCATAAAGGCGAAGATGTATATACATAACCTCATTGCATTTATAAAATTAAGTTAAAAACACATTTGTGATACGAGACTCACCACTTTGATAAGTTGAAAATGTGAAATGAATAGTTATTGTTAAAGCTTTATTACGCTTCCACCATGCGAATAGCTCACTTTTTAAATTATAAAAGATACAATTTGCAGATTAAGGGGTAGGTGGACATAGTGACTTTACTAATGCTTTGGTGGGGCGTAGACATTAAAACGTTGGGAACCACTGGTGTAGCGTATATCTGTAACATATACATGGTGTCCGAAAAGTCTGGAAACGGTCAAATAACTCGGGAAATAAACATGGGATTGAAGAGCGGAAAAGTATGTGTTAAATATTTTTTTAAAAGCTACTCAGTGATACCAAATTTGACGCCCCTCCCTGACCCCCTGTGGGTCAACATTCTAATCTTGAATGACCCCCCCCCCCATTTTTTTTATTGTCGATACGGATTCTACGGGAAAATACGTGATTTTTGAAAGAAAATTCAACTCATCGTAGATGGCGATATAATGTAGCAAAATGCTGCCTTAAACAGCACACCGAATCGTGAATGGCAAGGTGATTCATAATAATGAAGCATCTCAAAGGAAACAGGAAGTTACTCCTGACAAGTCGTTGTTCTTCACACTTAAACTAAAGCATTCATTTAGAATTTAAGCATTAGACCATTTCCTACCCACGATGTAGGGAAGGAAGCATCATTTTTCTGTTTAGTTTCTATTTTTCAAATGTTAAAATCACAGATTTAATGGAAAATAGCATTTCCTGCTCAGCAAACAAATCTGACCTCAATTTACTCAATAACGTCGCCGTCTACGATGATCCTAAAAAAATGTTAAATACAAAAAATTACGTGTTTTTTTCCGTAGAATCCGAAAATGCAATAAAGCAAGGGGGGGAGGGGGTTTTGAATCAAGATTTAAAAATTGCACAACCTCTGACTCCCAGGCGGTCGGGTTGGTGAATCAACTTTGGTATCACTAAATAGTTTTATTTAAAATATTTAACACATATTATTCCGTTTTTCAATCCGATCTGTATTTCTCGTGTTATTCGACAGATACCAGAAGTTTTAGACACCTTGTATATGTAATTAATGATTATTTTCATATAATGATAAATTTTAATGCTGCATTCATTTGCATTTTTTATTTCCCTTAGCATAACAAATATCTTTTATTTATTATGCACTTTGCATTAAGAAAATGAATACAAATTATTTATAAGTTTATAATCGTTTACCAACGAATAATAAATGTACATGTAACGAATAAACTATTTAAAGTAACAAGGTATGCTTTATTATTTTTATATCCATTGTAAGAAAGAAATGAATTCAAATAAATGCATGCAAAAGCAATACATTAATATTGTATCCATTATAAATAATTTGAATATAATCAAAATCATTAAATATTAACAATATGTACAATCTATTTCCTTGCAATTTCATTTCATATTATTTCTATGCTGGCAACTACATATAAAAATGCGTAAATTTCTTTAGTAAAATGTGTTTTACGAATTTATCAAAGAATTATGATAATGTGCAAAGTACGTTATCTTAATCAATGAAGAATGGGCATGCTTTTAGCATTTATTCAGGAATAAAGCTTTAAAATATTTCAATGGATTTTACGTCTTAACATTCGCATTTAATGGAATCTTAATGGAATTTAATGCAAAGTGATTTCTTAATAAAATGGATTTCGAATGGTTCTAATAATTTAATTCAAGAGAATCAATGGATTTCCATTGTTAATAGAAAACAGAAATAATTGATTTACTTTAAAATCTTTCGAGTTGTAAAATAAATCAAAATTCCATTCTACAAATAAAATGTGAAGCGCATAAAATTTAAATTATAATATTAATAAAATATCCTTCGTTCTAAATCAATATTGGTTATACTGTAGCCCAACATTACATCAATTGCTCATTTATCGGAAGTATCTTCAATCAGTGGCACCAAATTATATGGATCCAAGGGGCGCGAGCCAACCCAATAATTTGATTTCTCCGCCTACTCAATTTCAATGGATTTATTTCATAATTTATTTTTTAATTATTTAATCGCTGAAATGAAATTTGGTTTTATTAATCTTTTCATAATAGTTTTGTTTGAAAAAGAGTAAGGACATCAGTTATACTTACAGGAGCGCTGAAAACCCCTTCAGCGGATGTAATAGTTATATTTTTCACAAAAACAAATTTCCTGCATATTTTGCCATATCTTTTGATGTCTTGAATTGATAAAGAACTTGGGTGACAAAAATGTATGCTTTTTTGACATTTAGTTTTTTGGACTTTCAATAATTATCAACTGCAATGTTATTTAAAATAATTATTAACGTATTAATAAGGAACAATTTATAAGAATATAATAAAATAATTTACAAAGTTATAATAAAATTGCATTAATTTAAAAATTTGCTTAGAAAAATCATCATTTAATTTCGAATTATTATCCTTAATGATTTTCTACTCCCCCTTCACTCTCTCCACACGCATATACACTAAAGGGGAAAAATTATGTGTGTTATTTTAATCAAAATTTTCCAGCCCACCCAATAGTTTTGAAAAGTTAGCGCTACTGTCTTCAAGGAAATACAAACATCAATTATACATTGGCTTTAAATTTGAAAAGTTTCAATTGAATGAGAATATTGCAGACAAATTGGCTTTATATTTATTTATTTTAATTAAATGATAACATTGCAGAAACGTCGGCTTTATAATTTATCATTTTTATTATGTTAATGCCCCTTTTTCTATGTACAGTCGAGGAAAAAAAATAAACACCCCTACAAACCCCCTAACACCTAACTCTGCAACAAATTATCGTAGAAAAAGTTAAAGATACCAAACGATTGGAAGTAAAGTCTAATTTTAAATGATGTATATAAAAATTTCTTAGGGGGCCATCTACATATAAAAACGAACCCAAACTTTGTTTTTTTCAATATCAGTACCTATGTTTGACACCAGAAATAAATTCTACTCATTTAAATTAACCCAAATCCAAAATTTCATGAAATTTTCGAGAAATTAATTATTTTAAAATGAGCAAAATTCGCGGACTGTATTCAAATTGAAGTTTGGTAGTCGACTGATGAAATGCTACAGAATGACTATGTCACTTCTATTGATGCATTATTTCCAGCTAATTTGACCATTTCACTCGCTTAATATGTTTCGACTATTGATAGCCCAAATATTTCAATAAAAGCGGTAAAATATATTTTATCAAATTATGCTTTTTTGCACATCATCTTAAACCATCATTTTGACATTTTTTAATGATAATTCGAAAGCTACTTGAAAAAAAAATTGAAATTGAGAATTTGGATAAAACAAGACATAATAAATATAAATCTATCAAAAAAATTGTAGGTTGCAATTAATATTTTTTTTCGAATATTAATTTCATAATTCATAATTCATATTATAAAATTTTTTAAATTAAAAATCCAATGTATTTATATTTCGGTTATTTAGTTTTATAACCACACACAAAATTATCACATTAGTATTAAAATTTCAGGAGATATTAATAAAAATATGAAAATGCTATTTAACTTTAGAAGCTCTAAATTTTGAACGTTTATAATTCAAAGGACTAGAAATTTCGTTTCTAGGCATAGTTTGAGCCGAAGATTTCAAATATATTGTCAAAATTTTGTGTTGCCATTAAAAAAAACAAAGTCAGGTCTGGTTTTGATTTGTAGATGGCTCCCTAAGCAAATTTTATATACATCATTTAAAAGTAGACTTTATTTCCAATCGATTGTTAACAATAGCTTTCTGCTATTGTAATTAGTTACAGAGTTAGTAGGAGTTATATATATTTTTTTCCACGACTGTACATGCAACGTGCTCAGCGATCTATGATGTATAATTAAGGGTTTTGAACACAATTTTAACGCAGTACTGTTCAATTTCGTTAAAGCACCATGTTTGATTAAAAATTGCATTTAATTAAAAATTACTGATAAAATATATCCGCAAATCATTTCAAAGATTGCAATGCAAACGCATTGCACGGGTTTACTGATATTGAAAATATCTGCAATGGTATAAGAAAATCGTTCTTGATAGTATTTAAACAATATTAGCAAAATGTTGTAGAAAAGTTCGTATAATATGATTATACGATGCAAAAAAAGTTTTAAATCATAAACAGCAGGGACTGCGGAAATTGTAAGTTGGTGTTCCTTGGAGTGGTTGCATTTTCCTAAAGAATATAAAGTTAGTTGCCGTAAATTAGCAGCGATTGGTAACAGTTTTTTTATGACTAGTTTCTAGACTCATAAATCTGACCTAAAATCATCAGGAAAATCTGATGATTTTAGGTCAGATTTATAACTAGCAATGACTAGTTTCTTGCCCTATAGCCCTATAAAACCACTCTACTTATACATTATTACAGAATCTATTGGAAATGAATTTAAATTTAATGCTTTTATTTTGTGTGGAATGCTTCCAGTGAAAGTGATTAATTTTGACACCTAACTGAAGTTGAGCATAAATTGATTTTGTCAACCATAGGATTAAATTTTTTTTAAATAGATTTTAGAAGTTTGGTGTTCTAAACTTAAACAGCGTTATCTTGTCACGCTCCATTTAATTCATATAACATTTTTTAGTCTTATCAGGTTTTCCTGATGATTTTAGGTCAGATTTATAACTAGCAATGACTAGTTCCTTGCCCTATAGCCCTATATAGCAACTCCACTTTTTCTGAACATTTTATGACATTATTGGAAATGGACGTATTTGCCTTTACATGACAAATATGTAATCAATCTATAGCCAGATTAGACATGAGCTAGTCCTTACAAACAATCTTGGTCCACTATTGTTTTGCTTCTGGGTATTGTTTCAAATAACATAAAAGCATCCTGTTTATAGATAAATAACTTCTTCAATCTATATTAATTTGAGGAATTTAAAGAGATGATGGCGTAAAAGCCACGGAAAAGACATCTTTAGTTATGTCTATTTTTGATGATGAGGGTTTATTAAAAAATGTCATACATATTAAAACATAGTTATTTCTGTAAGATCAGAACCCAAATTCGACATAATTGCGCATGTGCCAACTGTTTTTCGAATATTTTCAATTTAGAACAGTGGTTTCCAATTTTTTATTGACCATGCCCCACCAAAGCATCTGTAAAACCACGATGCACCACCTCCTCACATACACATTATGGAACATATATCTCTCTTTATTTAAAAATGAACAATATTTTACTAATACAAGCGTAAGACATCCTTAATAATAACTATTATTTTGCCATTTTTTATTTATCAGAGAAGTGAATTTTCTGTCACATATGTGATTTTTATCTAATTCTATATATATAATGAGACTATACAAATCAGCTTTTATGCAAAAAAGAGTTTCATTGTTCCTTTCCAACTTACTTCAATGTTTAACGAAAGTGTTAATGGCGTGCATTTTAATTTTCATAAAATGCTTCAAGAGACTCATATATTTACCGTTAAAATTGGTAAGACTTACACGCGAATTCATTTAAATAATTTATTAAGATATGATGGAAATGTTTTGGACACTAAATTTCCTTCTTATGGATAAAAAAAAATACACAAGAATCTTCTAAGATTTTGACCTTTATCAATTTTAAGTAACCATTAATCCCTATCAAGTACTTTATTATTTTCCCTTCGCGATTATCGTTAATTTATTACCATGTATTGTCGGATTTTAAAATTAAAATTGTATACGTTATATATTAATTTACTGTGCAGGAGACCTGCACTGGAATCATATATATTTACGTACTACCTACATACAGTAGAGTCCCTACTATCCGAGTTAATGTGGACCAAGACTAACTCGGATAACCGAATAACTCGGTTAAAGCGAAAATTGTAAGTAAAATAAATGAGATTGGTTTAAATGTATATTTCAAGAAATAGAAAAGTTATACAGATACACCACATGCAGTTCATATTGTTACGATAATTAAAGAGTTCTTTTAGCTTAAAAAAAGTTCTTAATTGTTTTTTGTGTCACGTTACTTCGGCGTTTTTCAACAGGAATGTTTCACCATTTTTTTAAGGATGATAGGATTCCTGGTGACGATTCTTCTCGTTGTTCTATATATTCAATAGCACTTTGAATACGTTTTAGTACATCGGTATGGGAGATTTTCATATGTCGATTTTCATCGCAATTGACTTCATCATCGTCGCCAGATTCATTTTCCTTATTGACGATATTGAAGATCATTGCATCTGTAATCTCTTCTTGTTCGTCAGCGTTTATCGAGTCACGTACATCCTCCTCGGTGATTGGCTCAGACAATAGCATTTTCATGGCTAAATCTAAAAGCTCATCGCTACCTTCATTGGATGTTCCATGGTGTTCTGTATTCTGTGTATCGGTAATTTTCCTCCATGATATTATTATGGTGGCTGATTTTACTTCATCCGATGCATCTGCTATTCAGTAGACAACATCCTTCAGATTAAAACATTTAAGTGTCTCAGGGACACATTTTTTTCCACGATTCCTTCAATAACAGATTTTAGTTTTTTTTTTCGGTAATTTATCTTCATGTTCTCCAAAACACCTTGGTCTAAAGGCTGAATTAGTATTGTGATATTGGGAGAGAAAAAAAAGCGCTTTAATGTTACCTCTCAGCAATTCATCATCATCCGGATGAAAGGGAGCGTTGTCAATCAATAATATTGTTTTCCTTGGAAGATTGATTTCTTAAGAATGCCTCCACGTTAGGAACAAAATCATGAAAAAATTATTTTTTGAACAAATTCGTATCCATCCAAGCACTTTTCGGATTCTGGTAATATACTATTAAACTTTGAATATGAACATTGTTAAATGCTCTAGGTTTTTTCGAGTTGTCAATCACCATTGTCTTTAGTTTTAAGTTTTCAGATGCACTGGAATATGCTAATATTGCTACCTTTTTTTTTACTTTTCTTGTGCCCCGAAGTACTTGTACTCCCTTTGATCCTTTACCGCAAGAGTTTTGTAAGGAAGCATTCTAAAGTTCAGTCCTGTTTCATCACAGTTAAAAAGGTCACAGTTATAGATGACTCTTTATCTCAGGTACTGTTCCAAGGAATCAGCTGAAATTTACAAAGCTTATTATCTACATATTTTTACACACTTTAATACAGTTATTAACTGGAATTTTCAGTAATTATAATTTTATGATTTTTACTGAAAACTACTAAAAGCATTAATTTTAAAATTTTATCAAAAAATAACAAAATTCAAATTGCAAAAAGCATGTGTTAGACTATGTACTCATGAGTGAAAAACGGGTGCTAAAAATTTCAAAAGGTATATATTATAAAACAGTTGTAAATTTCTGAGTGTGTGAAAAATGTCCGAGCCAGGCTTCAAACCAGGGATGTCTTGGCTGAAGCCGCCAATGCTTTACGAACTGAGCCATCTCAGACGAATCTGGAGGACTAATTCACACAACTAAATTCTTTAACGATCATAGAATCTGGTCTGATATCTGAATCAGCACAACTGAATAAATTGAAGGTTATTTTTGGAACTGCAGTAACCGATGCATGCGTAATTACATTAGATTATTTTATTAAACACTATTATTCAATTGGTAAATAAATCATAACAGTTGTAAATTTCCATGTAGGTGAAAAAAGTCCGGGCCAGGTTTCGGACCAAGCCAAGATTTCAGCCAAGACATACCTGGTTCGAATCCTGGCACGGATTTTCTTCACCCACTTGGAAATTTACAGCTATTATGATTGATTTACCAGTTGAATAATTGTGTTAAAAAATAATCTGATTTATTTTATATAGTTTATGAGATAAAGGGTCATTTTCGCAATTAAAACAAAAATTCTAGTCTAATAAGCAGGACGAAATAGACAAGAATATAGTGGTAAATACTAATCTACATTAACGTTATATTTATAAAATATCATTTTGCAAATTTTTAATTTTTTTTCTAGTAGTTTAAACAGGAAAAAAACAAACACGAATATAAACGCTGCATTAAGGTAATATTCTATTAAACGTTTTCAATAACCTACTAATTTAAATCCTTGAGAATTATGCATTGATTCCATAAAATTATGATGAAAAAATTCTGAATAATCAAGCATAGTTTATTGTCAACAAGAAAACATTACATACAGACCATTAGTTTATCATTCCCATAAAAAAATGCTAGTGTCGCAGTTGTGTTTATCTTTAATTTCCTTTCGGAAAAATGAAAAATGAAAGGTAATGAAGTGTAGTGACTTACAATAAATATCGATCCAGATGTTAAAAAAAATCTTTCTCCATCATCTTTTTAGGCTATCGATGATTTTTTTCTTGTAAATAAAATAGTCGTTATTTTTTATGTATTGAATAGTTTGTAAATTTGAGCATTTCTGAAAAAACAACATTATTTCACATTTCTGATTTTTGCAAATAATTACTATTAAAATACTATAGTTTCCACGTGATGGATTGCACTAATATAACTCACACGTTTATAATATATATTTGTATGAAAATATACTGCTCAAAAAAGTATATATTTTTTCCATTCAGCAATATAATGATTTTTAACATCGATCTAAAGGCTCTTAACTAAAAAGCACAAAAGCAATAATTATTTCGTAAAAGGTAATCGTAATACTGTAAAATCGTATCGAACTAGAAGATAAAAAAGCTATACAGTCTATGCTACGCAGGTTGAAAATCTTTGCTCCCTAAAAACAAAGATTAACTAAAGAATGATTTGTTTTTCTGTTATCTTTTATAACGTTAATAAATCAAAGACTTTAGTTGTTATATTTCATTTGAATTTACAACGAATTCCTTTTCATTATTAGCAAATTTTACTCATATTTTCTGAACATTTTAACTATTTAATTTTCCATGATGTTTCTTGGAAAGGTTAAATCTAAATTAATTTGATGTAATAAAAAAATTCAAAAGAAATATTTATTTTAACAGTAACTAGTGTTTCACAAAAGAAATATAATAATTAAAATTCCTCATAGATTCAAAAATGACAGTTTTAGAATATTTCTAACAAGCGTTCAAATTTTTTCATATGTATATTCGCAGATTTAAAATAAGACGCTTTAGTAAGAGGAATTTCCTTAAGTTCTTGCCTTATACTAATAGAATAAAGAATGTTTTCAGAAAGAGTTTCTTTGTGTAATAATTTTTAAAGGCGGGTTTAAGAAATCCTATGAAATGTTATCAATTATGTTTTACGAAAATGTACTACATTTTCTTTGCAAATAATTCATTACGCTATTAGTTAATTAAATTGAAAAACAGTTCTCAATTATTCTTTAATTATTAAAAATAAGACATTATTATTAACAATATTATTTTGTATCAGAATTAGATTTTAAATTCACTTAATTGTCAACAATAAAAAACAAAATTAAATTGTATGTAAAATTATTTTTTCCATATTTACTGTAAGAATATATTAGTGATAATAAACCCCCAGAAAATAATTTTTGAATGTGAAACACTTATTCAAACATAGAAGAAACAAACATATGAAGTAATCAAAGAAGTGTCAGCTTAAAAATATTTTCTGGTTACAAATATGGAAAGCATTTTCAGAAATAATTAGAACTATAACGTGTATATGTTTTTACACGAATATCGATTACAGTTATATATCTGTTCTCACTTGATTATATTTTATATCATTCGATGTTATTTATGAACTTTAATGAACTTTTATTCCGAAATTTTAGAATATAAGATGTAACATATGTTTACTACAACTAATTATTCAGACAACTGTTATGAAAAAAATAATTCCAGGCACATATATATTTTTTAAGAATAGAAAATAAACGTTTATCACAGTAAAGCTTTTCCTTATATTAATAAATTATCAATTAAGGAAAAATAGGATAAACTAAAATTAGTGTTAATTTTCTGATAATGGTAGAGATATATATCGTAAGATCTTTCTAGAAATATTATAACTTGCTGAAACTAAATACTTTAAAAACAGTTTAAGTACATATTTGTGTGACATTTATAGATTTGAATCATACTTTATCCTATATTCACGTCCATAATTAATTGTAAAAAGCTATAACGTTAATAATTGCTATTTTGATGTACGTTTGTGATGTTAATGTTTAAAAAAAGTCTTTCGACATTTTTTTTTAATTTATACTTACCGATAATATTTTTGTATTTATTAAAGAATGCAACTATCTTTCTGACAAGAATAAAATACATGTAAAACTGATATTATACTAATATTATTATAGTTATTTTGTTTGAGAAGAATCTGCGTATATTAATTTCTATTTTACATTGATCAAGTTTTTTACATTTTGAAATTTAAATTTATAATTAAGCCATTGAAGTATAGTCCAGTATTATTTATCTTTTTCCCATACTAAAGTATTATCCATATGGATAAATTTAATTTAAATTTTTATTTTTATTAAATGTTCCACATTTTAAAGAATGCTTAGCAGAATACCTCTAAAGCTTTAAAAAATAATCAGGGAATATTATAAGAAATAATACACTTCACAAAACGTGCATCATAAAAATGTATACATATGGTTTTTATGTGTATCATCTCATACACTACTAAGTATTAATGGATAGTTGATTTATTAGCCAATTTTCTCTCTCATAAACTTTGTGAAATACAGTCGAAATGAAATATATTTAGCTAAAATTTCCATACAATCCAGTATTATTTATCTTTTTCACAGATTAAAGTATTTCGGATATGGATAAATCTAATTAAAATTTTGATTTTCTTTAAATGTTACATTTTTTAAAGAATGCTTACCAAATTGTTATCTGCAATCCTTTAAAAAATAATCAGGCAGAATTATGAGAATTAATACACTTCACAAAACGTGCATCATAAAAATGTATACATATGGTTTTTATGTGAATCATCTCATACACCACTAAGTATTAATGGATATCTTAGTTGATTTATTAACCAATTTTCTCTGTTAGAAACATTGTGAAATATAGTCTTTGTAAATTATAGTTAACTAAAATTTCAATACAATCCAGTATTATCTATCTTTTTCACAGATTAAAGTATTTTACACCTGAATAAATCTAATTAAAATTTTTATTTTCATTTAATGTTATAGGTTTTAAAGAATTCTTTGCAGAGTAATATTTCCACTGCTTTAAAAAATACGGATTTCTTATGAGAATTAAAACACTTCGCAAAATGTGCGTCATAAAAGTGTATACAGATTGTTTTAAGTGAATCATCTCATATACTAATAAGTATTAATGAATATCTTAGTTTATTTATTAGCCAATTTTCGCACTTAGAATCTTTGTGAAATATAGTCGAAATGAAATATATTTAACTAAACTTTCAATACAAGCATTGCGAAATGAAATATGTTTAACTAAAATTTCAATACAAGCATTGCGATATCTATAGTATTAGTATAAACCTCGTCATCTATCATGCACAATGAAATATCACATCATTATTTCTAAATATAGTCTGCATTGAATCTTTAATTTGAAATGCTAGCAGTTATTACTGGAAAGCCACCGAAGTTTTGAGTCTTGAAACTTTGAGAAATTCGCCACACTGCATTATTTAAGACATAAAGAAACCCGAATTCTTAAAATTTATTTCGGTATTATGTGCGATTGATTGGGACTGGCAAATATAATTTATAATTATTTATTAAGGGTAAATAATTAGTTTCTAGTTATAACGATGTAATAAATAATAATTTATGATATTTGTAGACACGAAAACTTAAATATTTCTTATTTTTTACTCGTTTTGTACTATTTATCTAACATGGACTAGACAATGCATTCTGCGGAATAAAGTAACTGTCACGAGTTAGTATTAAGAGAATTTAAACAAATATTATAAACAAATAGGAACAATGCATTCAAATTGTATTAGTTCTCAAATATAATCTTATTAAAAACTTTATTTGACAATTTTTAATTATTTCATTAAGCGCAGTGTTCCTATATATGCAGTGTTGTCAAAGGCAAATAATTACGAGTTGTAGAAAAGAAGTTCGTTTCACAAATTTGGACTTGAAAACCAGAGTCGTTATAACAATTCAAAGACAGGTTTTTGCCTAGTATAATAGTCTTTTATATTAACACAGCGTTTTGCAGTAGCACGGAAAACTTTTATAAACAGTAAAAGTTTTCGATTTAGATAGAATTCGTCACACGAGGACAACGATATAAAATATTCATTTAATGTATGCAACAAGCATATCATACAAGCATACTCCATTTAAATAAACAGATAATACAGATAATAGTTAATATAACAGATAATAGTTATATAAACCCATGTACAACAGTAAGTCGAGATTTTTAGAAAGATTAGAACGACTTTGACGTATACAACCACAGTGAAGTCTCCTTCATCAAATTTTGCACTTATTTATTTCGTATCGTAGAACCATGTCGAATATAAAAGCAAACTCTTCCACTTTGGATGGTAGTGGAGTATGTGAAAAGACTTGTGCATCTAACGGAATAAACAACGTGGATAAAAACTGAATGACATGTAAAATTTTAGCTAGATCTAGAAACGGATTTATTGTGCATATATCATTGTGTATTGCTGAAAATAAATGATATGCAACTTCGTATAACACTTTGTTTTGTGGGCTTTTGTCAGCTCTCAAGGCATAACACCAATTATGAAAAATGTACGTGGCTAAATATTCTTTTTTCCTTAAACAAAACTGTATTATGGAAAAAGGTTGCTGTTTAAAGACTGTTGTACGTGAGTAACTTGACATTATATCGAATTATATAATATGTTAAAGAATTTTGAGTCAATTTCCATTATAATTTATTTTCATTAAACTAATGGTCACAAGATAGAATGTGTATACGGTAAAATAATAACTCCGTCGTCAATTTTTTATTAGTATGGTAATCGCCCACCACCTGAAAAAAATACTTTTGCAAATGTTTTACATTTAAAATGTTGTGTAGAATTACCTTTTTAATGTACTACGTACAAAATTTAAATTTAAAACAATAAAATTTTAAACACAGATAATAATGTGTTGTCGCGGCCATAAAAAAGGGCAACAAATAAAATATAGTCAAAGGTTCAACGCATTGTCTTAGACATTTTCTAATTTTGTTAGAGTACTAAAAGTCATGAGGCAGACAATGTATTTTGAAAAGTACTACCGCTACGGCAAGATAACTATGAAAGTAGTCAAGAGACAGTTGTGCAGTTGCGCAGTGCTAGTACTCTGTGCAATTTCTAAGACGATCTAGGTTACAATTCACGTCTTCCATGTGGCCTGTTCTTAATGTGGATATTGTTGTATGGTATTATAATTTATGATATTTCAACTCTCGTATTAAAATTTCTTTCGCTGATGGGTGGAGGCTAGAGAGTTTGTGGGTTGAATTACGTAGTACATTTCGTCAGCAGAGTTCTGCTGAATTTTGTGTGCTGTTCAATAGAAGTGAAACTCCTTTTGTATGATATACTTGAGTGAATATTTTTTTCCTTAAATTTACACATGGTGCTGATGTTTTTAATGAAATGTTTCGGTTGCGCTTTCAATCTGTGGCGTCTTTGCCTGCCTATAAAATTGTAATTATTATTGGCTACTATTTAAGGACAGTTTACCTGTTTATCGGGATAAATAAACACTCCGAAGAACGAAAAACCTGATCTTTGTCTTTATTTCTTAAGTGTTTGATCATGTGAACGAGAATGCTGTCAGTATCACCAGATTTTTAAAAATCTATGACTTGGATGGAACATGCAAGCTTTTCCATCGGGAACACTTCAGAAAAAGTTTTTTTGTGGTACATATAACACTACAGTATCTGGAGCAGCTTTCTCTCTTGTTTCCTACATAAAAATAACCTTTATGTCGCCTGACTGCAAGAGGCCAAACTCAGTCGAAATCCGACATTTATGATCAAGAGTTACACAGCTAAAAAAAAGGTTGTAGAAAACATATATCGGATTATTGCAAAGAGCTACACAAAACAAGGTAAATAAAATAGTACAAAGTTACCGTAATTACCAGTATTATCGAGGAAATAATGTTCGACTGTAAATGCGATAAGTAGATAGACCTATGCAGCAAATATATCCTTGACTCCCAAATGTTAGTGGTGGGGTGATTAATGTCCTTAACAATAGTTTTACTCATAAAGGAGATAAACTTTCCAATGTGATAAAGTCTAACGGAATGCAAGATGACAAGGAAGAAAAAATTAGTTTGGTCAACATTATGAAAAAAAGCAAGCCTACTAGATTTCGAGACAATTCAGAAAAATGAATGAATAATCTACAAACAGATAATAATGCAGAATAAATACCCTCCATTTAAAGAAGAGCAAAAGTAAAGTACATTACTATTTATATTATCACAATCTTCGACATATTTATTCATTAGTGTTACTTGCCAGTTTAAAGTAAATTAATAGTGAAGTATACAGAAACTATAAATAATATTCTTAAAATACTAAAAGAATATAATATTTTGTGTACTGTTTGCATGTAATAATTTCCCCACTCATTGAAATGGTTTTTTATAAATATAGATTTTACTTTTTTATTATTTCATTTCATTCAATTAAACATTCATTGTATATAATTTTTGATACAGTCTCGTTAAATTTCTGCTTTCTACGACTTTCGTAGATTTATAAAATTAAAACATTTTAGTATGTTTGTTACATTCATTAAAATCTATGCACATGAAAATATAAAAGCTACTGTTTTTCATTTGTATCTATATAAATAAAAATGTAAATATTCGTTTGTTCAAAATCGCTAATCTCCTAAAGTTCTTCACCGATTGCTTTGAAGTTCACGGGTTGAGTTGCATCCGCATACGGGAGTGTTGTTATATACTTATTATAAACCTCGCTCCCCCACCCCCCACTAGGGATAGCTTTTTAATTTTTTCCCAAAACCCATCATGTGACAGATCATTAGAAAGCCATAGGACTACTGTTTCATATTACGCACCTCGCATCTCGCTCCCCTCACTTTCCCCACGTGGGAGCACATTTCTATATAAATAAAAATAAAAATGTTCGTTTTTACAAAATCTTAAACCTTCGAAACTTCGTCATCGATTGCTTTGAAATTCACGGATTGCATTGCATTCGAATTCGCGCGTGTTTTTATATACCTATCACGAACCTCTCTCCAACCTCCTCCAATTTCCTCGCCACCACCAGGGGGCACTTTTTAAATTTTCTCAGACACACGTCATGTGACATATGATTAGAAAGCCCTTTGACTACTCTTATATTAGGCACCTACCCTCCCTCTCATCCCACTTTCCCTCTGTGGGGCACATTTCTATATAAAAATGATGTAAATATTCGTTTCTACGAAATCTTAATCCTCCGAAAGTTCTTCACCGATTTCTTTGAAATTCACCGAATGCGCGCGTGTTTTTATATTACAATTATGAACCTCGTATTCCTCTCCCCCAATTTCATCACTCGGGGCACTTTAATGTTTTTCGACATCCATTATGCGGTATATCATTAGAAAGCCTTTTGACCACTCTTTCATATTATGCATCTCCCCTCACTATGCCTTCCGGAGGGACACATTACTGAAATATTTCGTCAGTATTTTTTATATTTGTTTTCTCTTTGTTTTTTTAGTTCGTGGATTTTTTTCTTTTTAACTCACAGGCTATTAAAGCCTGAGAGCTAATGTGCCCGCACGTTTTGTATGTTCGTATGTATGTATCGCGATAACTCTTGATAGAAGTATCCGATTTGCTTCAAACGTTGTATATAGTTTCATTCTGATAAGGCGCTTCCCTAATTAGTTTTGGGAGTTCATTGGTTAAGTATAAAAGGGGGGGGCGGGGGCTAATCCTCCCTTAATTTAGATAAATGGGTTTTTCATGCAGAATTTTCCGATTTGTTTCAAATTTTGTAAATACGTTCATTCAGATAAGGTGCTTCCCTGATTAGTTTTAGGAGTTCATTGGCATAAAGTGGTCATTAAGCACAAAAAGGGCAACGAGAGCTAATATCCCCTTAATTTAGATAAATGGGTTTTTCATGCAGAATTATCTGATTTGCTTCAAATTTTAGGAGTTCATTGGTTAAGTATAAAAGGGGAAAGGAGAGCTGATTTCCTGATTAGTTTTGGTGTTTTATTGGTTGTGCAAAGAAGAACGCCGAACTAAATCCCGGTTCCTTAATAACTTTGTTTTTGATGTAGAATTATTCGATTTGCTTCAAATTTTGTGAATTGGTTCTATCTGATAAGGCACTTCCCTGATTTGTTTTGGAGGTTCATTGATTAAGTATAAACGGCCGAACAGGGGCTATTCCCCCCCCCCTTAATTTAGATAAATGTTTTTTTCACGCAGAATTATCTGATTTGCTTCAAATTTGGTATACCGGTTTATTCTGATAAGGCGTTTCCCTGATTAGATTTGGAGGTTCATTTGTAAAGTATAAAAGGGTCGAAATGGGGGTAATCCCCTTAATTTATTTTTTAATGGGCATTATTCTTTGAAATAAGAGTATAATATACAATAAGTGTCAATATCCTGTGAGCTCAATGCCACAAGTTAAACTCTGCACATGTCTTTTTAATTCACTCGATATGCAAGGGATGCCACCGCACGTACTGCAATTGACAATCGGCCTGCCAATTAAGATGTTGCGAAATATTCACAAGCCAAATCTTTGCAACGTCACGCGGCTTGAAGTAAAAAAATAATGTGCAACTTCGTAGAAGCAACAATCTTGACAAGACCTTTCAAAAGTGAAGATGCCCTCATTCCTCGCATTCCTTTAATTCTAACGGATGCGAATTTTCAATTTAAGAGATTGCAATTACCTATTTGGTTGGCGTTTGTAATCTCCATCAACAAAGCTTACGGCCAAGCTTTAAAATTCTGCGGTTTAAATCTAGACATGAATTGCTTCTCACACAGGCAATTATGTTTCGTGTTCTAGAATCGGCTAATCAGACAATCTCTATATCTGCACAGACAATGTAACAACAAAAAATATTGTATACTCACAAGTATTGTGAAATTAAACATATTAGAAACGTGCACTTTCTCTTTTCTTTCTTTTCCATTTAGCCAGACTGCGTCACAGCAACGCGTGGCCGGTTACATCTAGTTTTTTAATGAAAATACCTCTCGCTTATACGATTACTTGGTTATTTCTTCTGATCCAAACTGCGGCTCTAAAGAAATAATGCAGAATATGTATAAGATATGCAATGTAGTTTTCACTTATGAAACTTTAAATTAAATTAATCAGCTGGTCTTTTTAGCTCCCCTCTTACCGCTATATTGTATTCTTTACTTTCTTGTCATTTCCTTACTACTTCTTTACTTACTCCTTCTCCTGATGTGCTTACTCGTACTTGTTGTTTGTAATTATCTTTATTTTTCGCGCGCAATTTTTTTTATATTTTATGTTCATTTAGCTCTTAGTAATTAATCTTTGTCGGTCTACAATTTAGTCAGAGTTAGAAATGCTAATCTATCAATAACATTCCAAAGAAAAGAAAAGGAATTTTAAAGCTTATTCGAAATACTTTTAAATAGAATGTATATTTAACATATTAATATTTCTTATCACAATTTTATTTTATGATTACATGAGTTGTACATTTAAAAAATGTATTTCACATAATTTATACAAATTTAGTTTTCATAGATGCATTCTATATGTATTAGAAAGCAAAAGTAACGTTGCCGTCGACCTATCTAATAAATGTCTCTTTTACTGCAATTTGTTTAACGTAAACAAATCGAACAATTTAAATTTTTACACTGCAAATCGGAATAAAATACCCTTTCAAATGCTATTTATTTGAAAGCTGTAATTCACTGCATTTTATTTTATGTTTTTCAAACTGATCTCCGATGAAGAATTTTTTAAATTACGAAATATCAACTCGATTACGGAAAATTAATACTTTTGTACTCAAAACAAAGTAATTAATGCATTATCTGAGGGGCTAACAACCACAGTAGACCATGTCCATTTCGGAAAAAAAAATGAGATAGTCCATTTAGAAGGTGCATAAAATCAGTTTTATCTACTCCTGTAGTGAACCAACTCTGTTTTCACATACTTTCTCATATATGGTATCTGTTTACAGACTTGGCTCATTGTGGGAGAGAATAAAACAGATTTTATGCACCTTCTAAGGTGACCATTTTTTGTTTTTCAAAATGGATTTGGTCTGTGGTTCTGAGCTTCTCATTTGTTTGTATTCGTGTTCCATCACTACATTTCCGAGAGGAAGTTAAACTTCACAAACAAATGAATAAGTACCGTATATACTCGCGTATAAGTCGAGGAATTTCTGACACTTTTCGGTAAGCAAATTTGGGGTGGGGGGGGGGGGGGGGTCGACTTACACGCGAATCAGTTAAAAAAGCAAAAACAAAAACAAAAACTTCGAATACTGCAAAATTATGGTTTTTTTATGTATATGAATAAAATAATATATATATAAAACATATAAATAATAATAATTTATCATTTGAAAAAATTTCAAAGATTTGCTTTTGTTTACTTTCTACCTTTTCGCACTGGCAAGTGAAGTCTTTGGTTTGATTTTGCGCAAAATTGAAGTAAAAAGTTAGGGGTTCCACTTATACGCGGGATTTTGATTTTTTGCAGAATTTGTATTCGAAAGTTAGGGGGTCGACTTATACGCGAGTCGACTTATACGTGAGTATATACGGTAATTAAAATACTAATTTAATATATATGTAACCTAATCCCGCGCTTAAATAGTGAAATAATTAGACTAGCAAGTTCTGCTATAAGCAAGGATATGCTTCGGGATTGACCGTTCGCTTGTAACTAATAGAAGAGTGGAAAAAATAGATAGCATGGTGCATAATCTAAGGAAATATTATATATGTATATATATATGTATTAGAGTTTTCAATTCAAACCCAATTTCATCTATGTTTTGTATACTGGGTTTTGTTTCGAAGGGGTTGACTGCGTTTGATCACAAGGTTTAAAATTATATATATTTATAAAAATATATACATTTGTATAATTGTAAGTAGATATACATATTTTCATATCTAGTGTATTATATAGCCACATGAATAAAGTCACATTGATAAAATGGAGCGTGATGTTTCATCATACGTTTCTCTCAGTTGCACGATTTTTTTCTCTAGTTCCATAACATTCGTTTAAGTAGAAGGTCACTATACTTTCCTTTGTTCCTACAAACATTAAACGAAGAAGCTATAATGAAACCAGGGTCGTTCTTTAAAATGTGGAGAAAATGTAACGAAAAATTTAACTAAAATTTGATACAAATTTTTACATTGATAAACATGTTTGTATACAAATTCAAGAAAGTGGCATATGTTGATTGAAAATGTAATGTTTCACAGCATATGTTCTATTCAATTAAAGTAAATCTTTTGTAGTATGTTCAGGAAAACAATATTAACTCTTTGTAATAATACTTTCTAATTAAATTTAGAATAAAATTTTCTTGGCTTAGAATCTTGTTGCAATTTAATATTAATGAAAATGCGTGTAAGTGACTTTAAATAATTTAAAATCTTCTGTTATAGATCCTTTTCAAAATTAATTTTGTAATTGAATCATTTTAAATATACTTTTAGTTGTGAGTACAAGTCCCTTTTCTAAGCATTAAATCATGTTATTGTCTGAAAGAAATTATAAACGAGAATTAATTTGTATATTTATTCTATTCAAAAGGTAAATAAGTTTCTAAACAATATTCTAGAATTATCGCTTTAATGGGTGGTTAATGCATTTCAGTTAAGAAATATTTTCTATTGTTGCGCTTTTAACAATTTCACTTAAGGAAACTAATGAGATTTTGAGAGTTTATTAAAAATCAAAGAAATAAAAAGGAAATGGCTTTTCGTAAAATACAATTTTAAGGAGGCGTAAAATTTATACGTTAGTGTTATGTAAATAAACAGAGTTCTTGCAAAAAATTTTGGATTTGACGAATTCTGCTTTCATACTTCTAAAGTAGCTGTCATATTAGATTTGTTAGTTTGGTATACAAGAGATATTTTTATTATTTGAAACTAAACAAAATGACTTATTCAGAAAGAAGAATTGCTATATCTATTGAAAATATGTTAATCTCGTCATCATCTATTTATTAAAAAGTACATTTTATTAAGGAATCGCAAATATTTCGTCATTGGATGAGCGCAAATCGTAATTTTCAGTAAAAAGTATTATTTATTAAAAGCTTAATAAAATATATATTATGAGTAATTTTTTATTTTTAAATTGCAATTCGAAATTACCCTTATCTGAGACTTTTTAGAAATACCTTTATTAGTATATGTATTAAAAATAAGCTAAATATGAAATTATTTCACAAATCTATAATTATGAAAATTGCACTCAATATATAACAAGAGGCCTTTGTAGCATTTTTAGGTGCGACCGTAATTATATAAATGCGTAGCACCTATAGTTGTCGTTTAATCCGTCTGTCTGTCTGTCAATTTATAACAGCGCAAAAACTAGCCTACCGAATGGTTTGAAATTTTAAATATATAAATGTTGCATAATTTGGTCGAATCATTTCAAATTTTATGAAAAGCGGATGTATAGTTCAATTACAGGGACAATCAAAATATAACTGTTACATTAGGGCCATTGGAAAACAAATTGTTTCAAGTCTAGTTTACTGATGTTGCACCCTTTCGAGCATAATGAAATTTATATGCATTTATGAAGTGCACGACAATATAGATTCGGTAGAATATGCGGTGCAAAGAATATTTATTATTCATTTACAAGGAAACATAGAAAAATTCCATTACATAATGGTATAGGGAGAAACATTGTTTGAGGCGTATTGTAATTATCTTAAATAATTCACATATACTGAAATTGATATATGTTGCTGAGATTTTCTGCAAGTTACTTCCTGTATAATAGAAAGTGCATAGTATTTACAGAGACACACAAAAAATTTTGGATACAATACCGTACTCGAAAAACTGTATATTAGCTATGATCGCTGGAAGTGCATTTTTAGTTGTGATATGAGTTTTAAGTTAAGCTAAATTTTTGCATATTACGATGTATGTATAAATGCTGTGGATCACATACAGGTCTATACAAAAGAATTCGCAAGGGTTACTGATTATAAGCGAAAATATATTAAAGCTGGTTTTTCAATGGTTTATGCATTTTTACGCTAAACTACATTTAGTATACTAAGATATGTTTCTAGAACATAGATAAAATGATATACAAGGTCACGCAAAAAAATTGAATACATGGCCGTCTATGGATGGTAATCTCTGGAATTATGATTTCAGTAGTTTTTAGGGTGTTTCAGTCTTACTTAAATTTTAGCTAAATAGTGGCATGTATATAAAGGTATTAGGTAAAAAAGAAGGCTGTACAAAAGTATTCAAGTATGCTTCCGTCTATTGGTATAAATTTCTGAAAGACATATTTCAACCTATTACGCATTTTTAACACTTTCCAACACAGTTCAAAGTGTTTATGAATTCGGTTTGACTGTCCTTCTGGCTGTCACCCCACCAGTAGCCGAGAGGTTCTGCTCTCGAAGCTGGTAGACGGGAGGTGCTGGGTTCGATCCCAATCGCGCCCGTCGTCCTAATCGTTCGGAGTTTTCGCGGTTTTCTTCGAACCTTGGTTCTCCAAGCGTTAATACGGGTTAGGCTCCCTTAGAAAGACCTCCACGGAAGGCACTCCCGCCCTTAGGGCCTATATCCCACGTGCAGATAATTGGCCGACATAAATACAACCAACCAACCTTCTGGCTGTCTGTCTGTCCGAACTGTCCGAAATGCGTTAATATTGTTGGATTGCCCTGTAATTGATATATATTATTGAGATTTACAATGCCATGTTCCGTATTCAAAATAAAGTTTCTAGTGTTCATAGTTTATTTATAGAGACACTCAAAAATATTCTATTATATTATGGTCTATGGGAAAATACCGTAATTATATAAATACGTAGCACCTATAGTCGTCGTCTGATCCGTCCTTCTGCCTATTATGTCTGTTCGCATATAAGACCGCAAAAACTACCCAAACGAATGGTTTGAATTTAAGATATATAATCGTTACAGAATTAGGTCAAGTCATTTCAAATTTTACGAAAATCCGATCAAAAATTAAAATAATAATAATAATAAAAGTTTTCTTCATTCTATTAAATCCTATTATACATAATTAATTCAAACATATACCATGATAGGCAATAATTCTAAGTTGCCATGTTGATGACGTCCTATTTAAGATGGAGTCCTGTTATTTCCATATTACGGAATTCAATATATATAATCGTAATAAATTTTTTATTCATGCATTTTTGCATAAAAATGTAACAGCTATTGCAGCAAGATCTGAATATTTAGGAAACTAGTTATAGTACGAACGCACCTTATTTGCCATGTTTGACGTACAATTTCCAACTTGTTCTATTTATAATATGCACATACCCATGCAACAAAATTGGCGTTAGTTTATATATATTCACAGCGTACTTCAAAATGTCATACAACATTTCTAAATGTGGTAGCATCATCGGAATTCCATTAATTTCTTATGCGATATATTTCTGCATTGTAAAATTATGGCTACAGAGTGATTTATTCTCCGTCTGATTGTAATGGATGGGGTCCCTCGAATAAAGTGGCGATGGACGCTTACATTGCATGCTATAGATGAAGCTATAGGTCCAAATTATAGAAGCCCATATTCAAGAACACATCAATATATGTGTAGGCAATTTAGTTTATACGAGTGAGACAAGTTCAGAAACATTAGTTTGTCAATAATGACAAGCCCGAAAACATACTTGCCGATTCGTTTTCTTCAAAATTAGCTAACTTTTATTGCCGTATGTCGTGTGATTTCCATAAGTACACTAGTGACGGGGTCTAGTTTAATCACGTTTGTGACAAAAACACAGATTTGCCATATTAAGGTACTTCGAAAACTTTTCATCGCCAAAAACCATTTTTGTTAAGCATTCGAAATTTCAGTGCGAGCAACTGAAATATGCATGTCTAATTAGCCGTAACCCGAATGCCACTGGTTGAAGCCAACCTACATAAAAAAGTCAACAACAGAATATAAATTAAAATAGAAAAAAAAAACACAGATTATTGTGTTTCTGCAGAGAAGGGATGTCCATCATATTGGCTTCCTTGAGCCTCAACTCAAGATAGTAATTTATAAGTAAAAAAAAAATGTTTTTTCTTAAAAAAAGAGAAAAAAAAAAAGAGAAGCTTTTAATATAAGCGCTAAAATGCAAAAAATGTTAAAATGTTTGTTTAAAAAAATAAGTCTCACTGGTGTTTGAACTCACGAAAAACCCTCAAATCCAGCATGCTACCAACCATGCTGCTCAGTCACTTACCAAGGAAGAAATTTATCCGACTATAAACTGCACTGGAATCTTAGATACACAAGATCGCCAGTGTATTGCGCTTTATGACTTTCATATATTTTTATACTAATTATACTCTAACAATACACAAACGTTCACAGCATTCTGTATTGCCGACAGCGGAACCTTCCGTTTTAAGGTGAATTCGAATGCCCAAAAGTAGAATTAGTAGAAAGTGAATGAAAGGATCAAAGAGTATATGCATCAATAAGTGCGTGTCAAGGAAAACAAATTTTGAATACCACTATTACTCAAGTGTAAATTTTGCATTATTGAATCCAGAAATCTGAAATTTAATAAGAAAAATATTAGCATTAGCAAATCGCGTTGCTAAGAAAGTTAGTAAGATTCTGGTAGTAATAGTGATACGCTCTCTGCACAAAGACTTAATTTGAAACATTATAGATGCATAATTTAATGATTTATGAATACTTTATCAAAATAAAAGTATGCTTAATGACTTTTCGTGACATTTGCATGGCTCGAAATCTTATTATTCCATTTCTATACATATATATATATAAACTAAAGTGCTTTTATATTTTTAAATATTAAATAACTGATACCCAAGTTACAAATTTAACGATTTAAGAAATATAATCAACTTGAAAAAGTTCTTTAAAAATCCAATATTTCTACGAAGATCATTTTTTTATTTATTCATGAGAAATGTATAGTTAAAAACGACAAATTTATTTTAATTCTTATTTTAGATTTAAATTCCTAATCCCTTTTTAGCAAATGGAATTTTTTTTTTATATTTATTTAGTAAAAATATACGCAATAACTTGTTTCTCTGAAAGCTACATGAAAGGGGGGGGGGGGGTGTCTAGAACAATATGTTGGAACTATCTTTAAAAATAGAAAATAGTAAATTTAATTTTATCGTTTATGCAACATATTTTAAAAATAATTTAGAGAAGAAGTTTTAAATACATTTTAAAATTAAAAAAATAATAATAATAAATACAGACAAAACATGTTTATGTTCTACTCACAGACAATGTTGAATTAAAAATGTACACTCTAATTAAATTGTCAAGCACCAAACGGTTTCAAACCGTGCCGGCAAATGAAAAATAAATATTCAGATTTAGTCATCAAACTGTTGAATAAATATTTACTCACTGGATTGATCAATAAAAAATTTAATCTAAACTGAGTGCAATTCGTTAATTCAGCGATCTGTGTATACTGGACCTTAATGTACTTCGTAGATAGAACAAAACAAAACGAAGTACTTCTGTGTACTCACTGTAAATTATTGTATGCAGATATAGTGTAGATACTTAGATGTGTGTATTTTTAACACATTTATTGGCCTTTTTATATTTAACTTTACAAGTTTGAAAAAACTTTTCAAAAATAACATAAAAAAGAAAACGTTAAGTAAAATATATCGATTAATGAAATTTTTAAAGGTTTAATTATTTATTTTCACATTCACATTATAACTAAGATGAAACAAGTTGGATGTGCCAATAAAAAAACTTTCTTCTATCTCTTACACCTTAATACTTCAAAAAGTAGTTACAGATGTTAATACGTGGGAGTATCAATAAGCTTTTGCCATCACATAGAAATAATTGAGTGAAATTTATGAAATTGCTACTTTTTATGAGTCTTTTCCTCTAATAGTCATTGTGCACAGTAACACATTTGTACAATCACTATTTTAAAGAGGGGGGGGTGTATTTTAGAAGGCGCGATAATAGACCCAAAGGGGGGTATTTTTCTATCTTTTACAGAACCCCACATGAGACATATTGTTGGAAAGGTCTGTGATCACTTATTCATGCTATGTACCTCTCAAGCCCCTCCCCCAAAATTTGCGGGCATCATTCATGCCCCCCGGTGGGCAAATTTGGGGGAGGAAGGGGCTCGGAAGTGCATAACATGAAAAAGTGGTCACAGGACTTTAAAACAATATGCCACATGTGGGCGTCGGCGAAAGTTAGAAAAATCCCCCCCCCCCCTTTGGGTCTACTATCGCACCTCCTGGAATACATCCTCCCCCTGTCTTTGAAATACCGTTTGCTGTTGTTATGTGTTACTGAGTCCTGCTATGTCTGAAAAGTGATCTCGCACTTGTAAATTGCTGAATGTGGGTGTTTCTTGAATGTAGTTTTACTTAGTCAGGCGCAATCGAACCTGTATTGATAATATGTTTGATTCGCTTGCATAAAAACTGCTGAGCGCCTGCGTAATGTTGACGTGAGTGTGTCGATAACACCCTGTATATAATGCTACATCCAAAGCAGCTAAATTGAATAGAGTTCTGTGATTTGATGACGAAAATTTTTCTAGAGATGGAATCGATGCAGAGCTAATCAAATTAAGAGTATAGACTATCAGAAAGCTAGTCAGGCACCTAGAAGCTATCGAAGAGGTGACTCATCGTATGCTTTTTCAAGAAAATTCTATAATGTTTACATTGGTAAGTATAAAAATTTTGTCATTCCAGAAGAAGTTTTCGATATAGCCAGCTACTCAAGCGAATTCTACGCTATGTTGATCAAACACGACCATGTGTTCGTGTAGTTTAGATCAATTACTGATACGACAGAAGACTACTTGTCCGAATACTTTAGTCGACTCTCTTTGTCTGAAACAAAAGACTGATATATTTTTTAATTACACAGTGAATTTTAATGATCTTTGTGATTTATTGTGAAATCAGATTTAAAATTTATAATTAAATTTAATTATTTGTTCTGACGAATTTTAACTTGTAAAAATTTTGGAATTAATCTATAAAAATACCTGCATTGTACACAGAACCAATACTCAGCCTGCTGATGACAAATCTGAAATCACGTAAACAAAAATTGGATGTCACATACAAAATCTGGTATATTTGCATAATTAACTTGTGATCTTGCCTACATAACCCGAACTGATTTTCTAATATACGAAACGAGTGATCTCGCATACAGATAATCAGTGATGTTGGATTATTTCAAAATTCCTGCATTATACATCTCTGAATCAAAAAATGTGGAGGTGGAAACGGTGGTGGTACACTGTCGTCTTCAAATGTAGTCGTCCGATTCATATCTCCTGTTCCTGGCTGTACCCATTGGCCTGAATCTGAGGTTTGATTTTCGAATGCCGATATGGACAGCGAGGACGACTTCTTGCCTAGCCCGAAGCGTATTAAATGAGCTTGGAGAGTGCGCCCAGTGCATGCACTTTAACCCGGGAGACCTCGCTAGTGGGAATTTCTCTCACGGTGCCCAATTACTTTTCTGTTACTTTACATTCGATTAATATTATTTTTAATTTTGCTTGGCTTAGTACTTTTACTCAAAAATAGGTAAAATAATTGAAATAACATTTTTTAATTTTAATTAAAATGAAAAATGGTTTAAATAAGAGTCTTAAAAAAAGTACGACGGTGAGAGAAAATCTCATGCATCGAGTTCTCCCTGGTTAATATACCAGTTTTTGTACATAGCCTGCTTTTTTCTGGAGAAAAAAATTATGTAAATACGTCTAATTCCTGTAAATGGAAATGCAAATAAAAATTCAGATTTAGTCATCAAACTGTTGAATAAATATTTACTCACTGGATTGAGCAATAAAAATTCAAGTCTAAACTGAGTGCAATTCGTTTATTTAGCGATCTCTGTATACTGGGCTTTAATGTACTTTGTGGATAGAAGAACACAAAACGGAGTACTTCTGTGTACTCACTGTAAATTATTGTATGCAGATGTACTATAGATACTTAAATGTGTGTATTTTTAACACGTTTCTTGACGCTTTTATATTTAACTTATAAGTTTGAAATTTTTTTTTTCAAAAATAACATAAAAAAGAATTTAAAATGTTAAGTAACATATATCAATGCCATTTTTAAAGATTTAATTATTTATTTTCACATTCACATTATAACTAAGATGAAGCAAGTTGGAGTAGCAATAAAAAAAACTTTCTTCTATCTCTTACACCTTAATATTTCAAAAAGTAGTTACACCCCAAGTAGTTACCGAACCTGAGACATTCGATCGATAATATATTAAGGATATGTATCACATCACATGATACATTAAGGCCCAGTATACAGAGATCGCTAAATTAACGAATTGCACTCAGTTTAGACTTGCATTTTTATTGGTCAATCCAGTGAGTAAATATTTATTCAACAGTTTGATGACTAAATCTGAATTTTTATTTACATTACTATTTACAGGAATTAGACATATTTACATATTTTTTTCTCGAGAAAAAAAGCAGGCTATGTACAAAAACTGGTATATTAACGTGATATAACAACTGGTATATTAACTGAGACATAATGTTGAAAAGTTATGTGACCACTTATTGATGCTATGCACCTCTCGAGCCCCTCCACCCAAATTTGCTCTCGGGAGCACTTTTCTAAATTTTGTGGACATTATTCATGCTCCCGGGGGGGGGGAGGGGAAAATTTGGGGGAGAGGCTCGGGAGTGCACAACATGAAAAAGTGGTCACAGGCCTTTCCAACAATATGTCACATGAGGGCGTAAGCGAAAGTTAAAAATATTCCCGTCTTTGGGTCTACTATCGCCTCTCCTGTAATACATCCTCCCCCTGTCATTGAAATACCGTTTGCAGAAAAGTGTTACTGGGCACGGTGATTATATATAAAAGGACTAATACAATGTAGCAATTTCAAAAAATTCATTCAATTATTTCTATGTGAGGGCAAAAACCTATTGATACAACCACGTATAGTATTATTAGTTCAATACTATACCAACTATGATTTTCATCTTAAATTTCTCCTTCAGTAAATTAATCGGAGTAAAAACGAGTTAATCTCGATCATGAAATTTATTAAAATGAATAGTCTCGTTATTATGTTGTACATCAGCTGTTTGTGAATAGCCGGCTTAGCAGGACGCGAGATCCCTTCGCTGCACGAGCCATGTACAATAGAACTACAAAAATTCGAGAAAAGTATGCAAAAATCACTATCACAGTGCCCCTACTAGAAACATACTACCAAATTCAAGGATGACCTGCTAACCACAGACAAAAATATATACAAAATATTTGGTCCAATTCTATGCATAACTTCATACACTTTTCGATGGCACAATGACGACACACGGACAGGCAGACATTTTGTATAAACATGTTTTTGGGGATCTCTGTCCTCTAAAGCATATAAATCCGTCGATAACCGGAAGTTGAAATTTTTTTCCGTTACAATACTTTCTTCTATTGAAGATAGAAGAAAGTTAAAAGTAATTAAAATATTAAGTAATATACATATCAATTAGTGAAAGTTTTAAAAGATTAGATTCTTTTGAAAACAGTTGAGAAACATTAGGATGCATTTTATATTGTTTGTCTTTCGAAAGATTCTTTACAATTTAAATATGTAAGGAATTATGAAATAAACAATTCTTTCTATAATAAATTGCTTAAATATGCATGAATAGTTAAATACTTTTTAGTGAATAAAGAGCATGAAAATGTTATTGTAAACGTGTTAATGTATGCTCAGATTGTGGCATTTAATAGTACATTTTAAACAATTTGTTATGTTTGTTATTCATAACACACAATGGTATTTTTCATAAAAATATAATTTATTTATTTACCCTTTAACTATAAATGGTTTCTTTTCTCTGGAGATATATTTATTGTAAAATTTCAGCGCTAACTCGCACGCAATACGACAATTTTTGACGAAGTAATAACGTGTAATTAACCCCTTTACTTATCATACAAATAAATTATCTATTGTTAGCAGTAATTTTACTTCATTCAAACGATGAATAATTGCTATAAATTTCTAGGCAGATAAAGCACTTTAAAATTATGAGTTTGTTAATATTTAAAAAGATCTAAAAATATCAATCAAGTACAGATTGAAAAGCACTGTAAAAAAGTAACAGATTAAAATTATGAAGTATATATTTTTTTTATATAAAGTCAAATGATATATATAAGTAAGCAATTTAAAAAGCATATAACTCAGTAAAAATCTATTTTCAGCAATTGTTGCCCATATGCGGTAACAAGTACGAATTCTCTCGTACAGCCTTTATCACTTTAAGACTTGACATACACAATTGTGTAGGTGGTACTAAAGAAAAAGAAAAACATTTTCCTCTTTTTGAAAGATTTAAAGTCGACCCTACATAACATCCATACTTGATATTATACAAAGCCTTCAGGTGCCACGAGTAGTTGACCGACTGCTGAACGTGTTTCTTAAACCTTCAGACTCAGAGAAACCTTCCTTGTCTTTCATAAGAAATGCAACTGAAGAACTTGCGCTTTGTTTTAAGCGCTTTAGGTAGATTTCGTAAGAAATACTACCTATTACAATCTCCCTTATGTTGGAATTTCCGAAACATTTTTGCAGATCTACGCCGATCATGACCCAAAACCACCCCCCAGTTCAAAACTTTATTGTGTAGATCCTCCCTTTTGACATTGGATATATTTTAAATTTTTTTTTCAACCAAATCCTATTAATTAAGGGAAATCACCAAAACTTTTTATTTCTACCAAAAATCTTCCGGTCTTAAGGGGAAGGTATACGTTTAAAAAAACGTTTTCTTTTAATTTTCATAATAGAGATTTGAAATTTTGTTCAAATATGCATTTCACCATAAGTGTATAAAAAGAAATTTCCAATCTAATTATAATATCAAGATATTTCAAAAAAATTTCAATTTTAAAACGAAATTTTAAAATGTTCCTTACGTCTTAATTTTTTAGATATTTCCCCAATTTTTATATTAATCACGTAAAACTCTATTACAAACAAATCTGTGTATCGATTTTTTAATCCCTTAATTTGTTAATTTTTAAGAGATATTTTTCTGAATTCCATATCTATTTTCATCAAAATTCTGCTTTATAATGATATATAATTTTAAAAATCAAATTTAATTGTCCTAATGAAGTCGAATTTTAAAATGCATACACAGTTTCTTTTTAAGCAATAACAAGATTCTCCTTTATTAGTTTCATGAATTTTGATCAAAAATTAAGTAGTAAGGAGCATTTCAAAAAAAAAAATATGCACAAACATCAGTATTGAGAAAAATAGATTAAAAGTATATTAAAAGGCAAAAAAAGCGTTTGTGAACAAAATTAAAACATTTGTAACTTTGCGTAAAATAATCGCATCTGCATGCGGTTTTCCACGAATGAGGTATTACAAATTGGAGAATATATATACGTATAGTTCGCCATAGTGTTTGCGATAAACGATATTGTTTCGCTCTTTGACAACCAGCCATCAGTGGGTTGGAAGTTTTCAACTCTCATCATTTGCACGGAATGTTCAGCTTTCTCACACAAAATTCCGAGAGAAATGGGAACTTTTTAACCTGGCATTTTTAAACCATTCTAAAAGTGCTGCTTAAAAGTGCTGCTTTGAAGTCGTCTGCTTTTCCTTGTCGCTTCTGTTTGAGGCTCAAAAATTCCGTTTGCTACAATTTCAGACTTAATATTGTGTCTGTTCTTAAGCAACTTGCATAAAGCAGATGGGGAAATTTAAACCTTTGAAGCCGCTTCCCTTTGGCTACATTTAGGTAAATTATCACAATTCTCTAAAATTTTACTCTTTTCTTTCAAGCTTAAATCATTTCCTTTCGATTAAACATCTTACTCGGTTTCAAATAAAACAAAATTAAATTAAACTGAATTACATTATCTTTTCAAAATTACTGAAAGAAACAAAATAAGCCACGTAGTCACTGTAACAACAACTTTTCAAAGTTACCACTGCACTAATAATCTTTGATAGAATACATTCGTTTATCCTGTCTCCCATACATCTACACTTTACCCCATTCCTCTTTAACCATCTCACGGGTGGTGGTATGTGTATGAAACCACTTAATTTTAATTCCCAAATGCCACAATATCACCAGAGTTTTTATATAAAATTTCTCGGTTTATTATATATGTGAAAAATAGCTTTTTCTTATTTCCAAATAAATTTGTACTTAAATTCCGATGTATGCATTCTTTTAACCATTTTAGCAATGGAAACGCTTTGCCCCTAAAGGGTTACTATTCCTCCTTTCTTTGTACACTAATCTTCTATACGAAATCAGAGGGGAGAAATTGGTTGTTAGGACACTTGATGGGCATGCTTGTTACTAATCTGGTGCCACTCTCTGGGATATTGACTGTAAATTGTTTGTTTTGTTTTGTTTACGTTTAATTTGAAAAAGAAAGTAAAAATAAAATTTTTCAGTGAAAATTAAACTGATTGTTTTACTTGCACTTATCTACTACGTTTTGCTTCTGAAGAAATTTTTTGAGTTTATTAACGGGCGATACTGATTTTATTAAGCGGTAGTTTTAACAGAAGTTTGTATTGGTTTGATTCCGGTCCTCAAAATTTGATCAGATTAAGCGGCTGATGTTATTTACCAGTGATTTTATTAAGCGGCCGGTACTGTAATAGCGTACTCAAAAAGAAATGTCGAGTTTTGCTCAAATAAAGGTCCACGGTCCCCTCAAAGGGATATATGATTTATAAAATTTACACTCACCATGCAATAAACTAAGGATCAGATAAAAATAAAAATTCATACAACAGCAGAAAACGCACTTCCAGAAATTATCATCCAAAGTCACTCCTGTAATAGAATTATTTTGCGAGTCTCTGTAAAAGAACAACATGATAAATGCGATGCGCTCTATAATTTAAAGAATAGATCTTTTAGTGAATCTTAGTGATTCTTTTCAATTTTCATATGTTTTAAGTATAATAACACATTAAAACGCACCAAAACCAATTTTTCCACGTGGATCATAACGTTATAGAATTCTTTAATAGTCCTGTACACGAATTATAAATGCTACTTCTTCTATAATCCTGAAAATGCATGCTGTATCCCACCCTAGCGTTGCATACAAATCTCTTTATGTTTCAAATAACATGAATAAAATGCACCGTAAACGATTTTCCACCGTATGCCATACTGTAACGAAATTCTTTTGTGTGTTCCTGTAAATGAATTATAAATGCTACATATAGTGCAAGCGGTAGAAGTAATTGAGTATGCAAAATATAAGGACCGACAACTATGTTCAGATTCGTATATCTGAGATCCTAAATAACTTAAAAATGCATGATTTCGGAAGCAGATGTGGTCATTTCTCCCCGCTTCCCATCCCTCTCAAAAGCCCTATTGAATAGCATAGCGTGCGCAATATATAGTCCAAGCGCGAGTAGGATGTGAGTGCGCAAAATATGAGAACCGCAATTATCCAATTGATATAGACTCAGAAGAGCTCATACATTAATATCCTGGATGGGGCTAGTTCTTATGGTTTAGTTGTATTTTATAGACCCCGGCCCCTCTTAAGGTATTGAGCGCATGCCGTGGAGTCTTTTAATATTTATTTTGAAATACAGTTATTAGTTATTTTAACGGATATTAGTAATAATAGGTTATTAGGTAAAGTTAATTTTTTTTTAATTCCTAAATAAGTAAATCTGCCGATCAGTGGTCTCAACTTTAGTTCTGCACCTCAGTTTTTTAATTAATGAGAGAGATAACTCGTACAAACATATAAGCTTTTTAGAAGCTTCCAGAATTTAGAAGCATCAGATTCAACACGGTTTTATGCAATGCTGGTTATTCTTGTATTCATTTTTCAATGATACATTTCTTCAGTGAGGCTCTGGACCCCCATAAGCTCATTAATTTTACCGTCGAAATTTTTTATTGATTGTGTTATATCAGGATCGTTATATACCTTAGATTTCTTAATAAAATCTTACATAAGAAAGGTTATATTATCTAGGTTGACTATGCAATGTTCGGTATTGAAAATAAAGTGAGTAGAATGTATACTTCGTTAATAGGAACACTTAAAAAAATTCGTTACATTATAATGTATAACGAAAAATCGTTTGAATTGCATTTTTAAAAGAATCAGGCTATTTCAAACATATTTAAACTGATAAACACATCACTAAGGATCAATCACTACATGCTTACTGTAGAATATGGTGTGCACAACAATTATCTTTCATTTTTAGGAGCACACAAAATACTTCGGCTACAGTACTGTGTATGAGCCAGAATTGCTGGAAGGCCTTTTTCTTTTATAGTATGCGTTTTAAAATGAACATTTTTTTTTATATTACTTGGTATTATGATATGATTATTACACCATTACTATCATATGATTATTATGATATTATTATTATTATGATATGGAAATTGCTGAAAGGTTACTTTTAACTTTGTTATAAATTTACTATCTGCACTAAATTCTAGTATTTCATGCAGTATATATAAAGTATATTTAATTCACACAAATGATTTTACAAAATAACTTGAATACTTTTCCGATTTTAGCCCCTAATTACTGAAACTGCGTTTTCAAATGTGTTATGCTTTTCCAAATTGATTACTTGCACATAATATTTCACTTTATTAAACGCTGAAGTTTTGTTAAAGTATTCTGATGTTCTTGAAAAACGGTTTCATAATCTATAACTAACGCATGACAATATGACATTTCTTATGTTGTTTTTTATTAATGTTCCTTTTAAAGATAGTTTGGTGAACTGAATTTTGTTGTAAAATTCTAAATAGCAGATATGAATTCTAAAGAAATTTACAGGTATATGATAAATAAATTACGTCAATGCCTCTGCTTGCCGCAAAAAGACTAAAATCAAATATAAATTAAAAACAAATATAAATTAAAATCAAATTAATGCAAAATTATTTTTCACTCTATTTTTATCAATGTTTACGATTTGAAAAGTGTTTATGATGGTCTGTCTGTCCGTGCTCTTACTCTTCTAAAAAAAAAAATGGATTGCGATATAACTATTATATCGCTCATCCGCAAGAAAAGTGACACATCTCGACAAAAGCAAATTTCACAGTAGAGGCAAAAAAAAATTTGCATAATTTTACTATATGATGAACTTGCAACACTTAACTCTGCATGCAGGACTAAAAACATGCATAAAAGCATAAAACCCTTAAGAATAAAGACGTAGGATGAGGTTTGGAGGGTTGGGTAATTTTACCTCCCCACACAATCCGCCCCTTTTCTGTGGTCACAAATGGATATATAGCGTAAGAAAGGGATTTTCTGTGTAACTACACTTATGAAACTGCTTGTGTAACAAGACACACCTATGACAGACCTATTAGTGTAATAAAACGCAAAATGAATTTTTGCGAGGTGTGTCACTTTTCTTGCGGGTGAGCGATATGTAATCGCGATTAACTATAGAATTTTCGTCATTTAAAGCATTTAATATTCCTTTAAAGGGACTCAGAAAGTAAGCGATATATGAGAAAAGTAGTTTTGAGTGGATTGTTGCAATGCTTTAAACTTAATGCTACCAATATATATCACTGAATTTCAGAACAATGCATTTTCCATAGTTTATTGAGTATGTTGCATTTGTCGTTCATTTACATGCAAGTATAAAACAGAACAACTCACCGGTCTGACTATCATTTATAATTGTTGAAAGTGCCCATCTTCAGCTGTGGTATGCAATTTTGAACTTTACTAACTTGTAATGTATTACGTGGTGAATGTAAATTCTATACAACACAGAAGGTTACTCGAAATCAATCACACACATTACTAGATATGGATACGCGTTTACTGCGTTATGTGTTTTTATATTGTTTAATTAGATAGCTTATTTCATTGTATGAAAAAAATAATTTCCTTGCCAATAATGTATCAGTGTCAGAAAGTGCTCCATAATCTATTTCCCATGCATGATTTACAGGTTTTTATATTACTTTTAGACTTGAATAAAAACTTATTCAAAAGTAATACAAATATCGGGAAAAAAGTTTTATTTGTATATAAACATTATTTAGTAAAATTGGCTCTTGTGTGCTACATTTCTAAGCAAAAAGAGCAGTACTAAAAGGTTTACAATAAGTTCGAATTAAGCTCTGATTTTAAATATTTTTATATAATTACTTCTGTTTAGTGTTGCCACCTATATTTTTTTCCAAAATAAAAAGTTCTTAGTATCTGAAATGACCACGAACGCATGCATTCGGTACTTTTATAACTCTGAGAGTTAAAAATTAACTCCGCTAGACTCTCGGGTTTAGTTAGCTTGTTCGAAAACGGCACTATATATATACCGGGTGTTTCTAATGTTCGGTGCGAAATTAAAACGTGATAAATAAGATCTATGGGTCGGAGAGGTATGAAGTTTGCAGATAAAAATTCAGCGTGATGCGGGATTTTGAATGACATCAACAAAAAATTAGTTTAAAATCTCGACAATAGAGGGCGCTACCGCAAATAATTCCATGAAACATTTCCACATTGCTCGCACAACGCAAGATTTGTATACAAAAAAGGTCTACATTATTACTCTCTTGTGTTTATGTATCCAAATCTTGCGTTGCGTGAGCAATATGAAATTATTTCATGGAATTGTCTGAAGTAGCGAACTCTATTGTCAAGATTTTGAATTAATTTTTTGTAGATGTCATACAAAATCCTGTAACATGCTGAATATTTATCTGCAAACAGCATGTCTCTCTGACCCATAGATCTTTTTTATCGTGTTTTACTTTCCCACTTAACTTTTGAAACATCCGGTATATATACATATACATACATATATGCATACACATATATATATATATATATGATACATACATACACACATACATACATACATATATATATACACACACACACACATAAATATATTTTATAATCTCTATAATTAAAATTCGTTATTATGCATAAAACTTTATTCATTTTTCGAGATAAAATACCTTACGACATTAAAAACAATTTTATAAAATTTAATGCATACAAAATTAAAAAATAAAGAAATTATGTTATAAGAAAACCTTGAAAATATAATTAATAACATCTGTGTCTATATTATGTTTCAGGATAAAAGATAAATGGAATTTATTCGCTACGTGTGTTTTATTAATTAAGACACATTCCTCATTAAATTGATTCTCGACTTTAATTAAACAGTTATTTACCTGCGCAAGTTTTTACAAATTCCTTAAATTCATTAATTTCAATTAAGAACATCTTATATTAGAATGATTAAATATGCTTCATTTAATAAAAAATACCTTCAAATTAGATGAACCGTACTTTAATTATGACCGTTATTAGTCATAAAATTTCCTTGTAATTACATAATTATATCGATATAAAGCTGTTATTCACCTCTTGAAAACTAAGAACAATCTTAATCAAAATTATGAAAAATTATGTAAATTTATCTTTATTACATGATATAACTAGTAAATCTGCAGATCAGGAGCCTCAACGTCATCTTTGCAAGTCATTGTTTTTTAACACTCATTGCGTAATATTCAACTTCCTACAAATCGCTTTTTAAAGTTTTCAAATTACATAAATATTTATGAGCATACAAGATACTTCGTAAAGTTTCAGAAATTAATAGTATTAAACAAGTGTTTATACATTGATGTTTTGAAATTCTGATGAGCTACTTATTCCGGTAACTTTTTAAATCAAAAATTGCGTTTCTTCAGGGGGCAGAGCCCCCATGAACCCCCGTAGTCTATTTAAATTTACATTCGTAATTTTTTATTGATTGTGCGGATGGTTATAGTATAGCTTAGATTTTTCTTTACGCTGTGATTTATAAGGATAAGCATAAGTTTTTTATAAATTAATAAAATTTAAATTTAAAATAAAATATTCATGTTAACCGTACACAGACAATAAATCTTGAAGTGACGCCAAAAATGTAACCCTAAAATCCGCTACATTCGGCACAACACAACGACGTGCTTAAAAAAACAGAATACTATTTTTAGTAATACAGTTTTTAATTCATAACACAATTAAATGCTACCTTAGAATGCTTATTGCTTAAATATAAGCAGATAATTTTCATTTTACAGAAAAAATGCACGGATGAAGTCAAAGAATTCGGTCCCTTCCCTGTTCCACGTGCTTGTTTTGTTTGGGCCGAATGAGGGCATTTAAATCTGAGCGATAACGCAGATCGTATTGCAAACTGTTTTTACGGCATACTGCATCTCCATCTATCTCTTTCCACCGTGAATAATAGTTAATTTTACTTTACCCAAGATATTTTTATTCCAGCATCTTTGTTTTCGATAAATGACGTCTAATTCACCTGCTATGCGTACTTACTCAAAACTTTTCATCTTGTTATAGTAAGAAATACTCGAGAGTTTTCTTTTTATTTCCAATATGCCGCCATATTAATTTTTCTATTCTTAATTTTATTTTTCATTTTCCTGTTTCACCACAAATCATTTCAATTGAAAATTGTTTAAAAGAAAATATTATTCCGGGTTATGATTTTCTTGGCAACAATTAAAGAAATATTAGTAAATGTTATGGAAAAATGTTACGTTATTCTCTATGAAAATAATGAACTTTTGTATTTTTAAGCAAAATATTTGAATAAAATAAATGAAATATTGTCTATTTTTTATTTCTGGGCTAAAATCCATCTATATGCAAAGATACAAATGCATTAATTCATCCGTTTTGACGTTGGCTTTACTCAAACATTATACACGCAATTATACTAATATTATTAGGACCAAATACGTTGCTAGGCAACAGATGAAAGAATAGGAAAAAAAATGAAATATGCATTATGTCAAATTGATAAAACAAAATCCTTTATATTATTTGAAAACATGCATAAAATTCACCCCCAACATTATAAAACTAATTAAAAAAATCTCGCAAATATATTGACAAAATTTCAAACTAATTGGAATAATTTAATAATCTTATTTAAAAATTTCAGCATCAAAAATTTACCATTTAAATCCATTTTTCATATGAGCCATTTCTTTCAAGAAATGAAAATCTGAAAATCGTCTGACTTGCCATAGAAAAGCATTATAGAGCAAAATAAAATGTTCCATATTTCCTGAACGAATGAACCAAATTTAACCCAAAACTATACAGCTAAGTCCGGGTACCTCATCAACATGCCCAGTGAATTTCAAGCCGATCGGATGCTTTTTGCGGCAGTTATCGCGGAACAGACAGACAGACTAACAGACAGACTAACAGACTGACTAACAGACAGACTTACAGACAGACTAACAGACAGACTAACAGACAGACTAACAGACAGACTAACAGAAACCAAAACTTTTTGTTTCTCCTTAGTAAGCCTGCACTGACGTTTCGACAACTAGTAAATCTGCTGATCAGGAGCCTCAACGTCATCTTTGCAAGTCATTGTTTTTTAACACTCTTTGAGTAATAGTCAACTTCCTACAAATCTCTTTTTAAAGTTTTCAAATTACATAAATATTTATAAGCATACAAGATACTTCGTAAAGTTTCAGAAATTAAAAGAGTTAAACAAATGGTTATACGTTGATGTTTTGAAATTCTGATGAGCTACTTATTCTGGTAACTTTTTAAATCAAAAAATGCATTTCTTCAGGGGGGCTCTGCCCCTCTGAACCCCCCGTAGTCTATTTAAATTTCATTCGTAATTTTTTATTGATTGTGCGGATGGTTACAGTATATCTTAGATTTTTTTTACGCTGTGATTTATAAGGATAAGCATAAGTTTTTTTTTATATAAATTAATAAAATTTAAATTTAAAATAAAATATTCATGTTACCGTACACAGACATTAAATCTTGAAGTGACGCCAAAAAATGTAACCCTAAAATCCGCTACATTCGGCAGAACACAACGACGTGCTTAAAAAAAACAGAATAATATTTTTAGTAATACAGTTTTTAATTCATAACACAATGAAATGCTACCATAGAATGCTTATTGCTTAAATATAAGCAGATCATTTTCATTTTACAGAAAAAATGCACGGATGAAGTCAAAGAATTCGGTCCCTTCCTGTTCCACGTGCTTGTTTTGTTTGGGCCGAATGAGGGCATTTAAATCTGAGCGATAACGCAGATCGTATTGCAAACTGCTTTTACGGCATACTGCATCTCCACCTATCTCTTTCCTCCGTGAATAACAGTTAATTTTACTTTACCCAAGATATTTTTATTCCAGCATCTTTGTTTTCGATAAATGACGTCTAATGCACCTGCTATGCGTACTTACTCAAAACTTTTCATCTTGTTATATTAAGAAATACTCGAGAGTTTTCCTTTTATTCCCAATATGCCGCCATATTAATTTTTCTATTCTTAATTTTATTTTTCATTTTCCTGTTTCACCACAAAATATTTCAATTGAAAATTGTTTAAAAGAAAATATTATTCCGGGTTTTGATTTTCTTGGCAACAATTAAAGAAATAATGGTAAATGTTATGGGAAAATGTTACGTTATTCTCTATGAAAATAATGAACTTTTGTATTTTTAAGCAAAATATTTGAATAAAATAAATGAAATATTGCCTATTTTTTATTTCTGGGCTAAAGTCCATCTATATGCAAAGATACAAATGCATTAATTCATCCGTTTTGACGTTGGCTTTACTCAAACATTATACACGTAATTATACTAATATTATTAGGACCAAATACGTTGCTAGGCAACAGATGAAAGAAAAGGAAAAAAATGAAATATGCATTATGTCAAATTGATAAAACAAAATCCTTTATATTATTGGAAAACATGCATAAAATTCCCCCCAATGTTATAAATCTAATTAAAAAAATCTCGCAAATATATTGACAAAATTTCAAACTATTTGGAATAATTTAATAATCTTATTTAAAAATTTCAGCATAAAGAATTTACTATTTAAATCCCTTTTTCATATGAGCCATTTTTTTCAACAAATGAAAATCTGAAAATCATCTGACTTGCCATAGAAAAGCATTATAGAGCAAAATAAAATGTTCCATATTTCCCTTACGAATGAACCAAATTTAACCAAAAACTATACAGCTAAGTCCGGGTACCTCATCAACATGCCCAGTGAATTTCAAGCCGATCGGATGCTTTTTGCGGCAGTTATCGCGGAACAGACAGACTAACAGACTGACTAACAGACTGACTAACAGACAGACTAACAGAAACCAAAACTTTTCGTGTCTCCACAGTAAGCCTTCACTGACGTTTCGGCAATTACTAAAAAGTTTTCATATTTAGCTAGCTGCCAGACACCCCGTAGGCCTATTATATTAATATTGCGTGAAATATTACGATTTCTTGAGGAAAAAGAGAATCCAATAGTATTGCAAATTTAGAAAACAACAGTATAACATTAATTTTATCAAATACTATATTCCAAGTAAGAAATGTTATTGAAATGCACGTCAAAAAGAAATTGCGAAAATTGCATTATGCACATTACGTGATTTTTGATGCTTTGAACTTTACTTGTAAAACGTATATTGTTCATTTAAGAATTAGATTCTAATTTCGACCTAATAAAATGAAATCCATGCCACTTTTACAAACATATAAAAAAAATATTTTAGCTCTTTCAAATAAAGCAAATGCTTTAAAAGAAAAAAAAATGTATTTTATGCCCAATAAGCCATTTTAATTTTAGTACCCTCATAATACATTCGAAATGCCATCTTTTAAAAATAATTAATCGAAAATGTTATACTATTTATCTTTAAGTTTAATTCTTGTAAATAGAGATCAATAATTGTCTACCTAATTCCACGGATTTAAAACTTTCCATTTTGATTAAATGTAAAGTCGAAAAAAGAAATCTGCGGTGTAATGGTTTAATAGTCTCAGTATGTCGACAGGCGATTTTTGTTTCCCCAGAATAAAGCTTGAGTATGTGAAAATATGTTTTTATTACTTCGAATTATTTTAATTAATTCAGATTTTTTTCCACCATGAATTTAATTAAAAATAATCACTTCTTTTTCTAAGAAAAAATGCCGCTTAGGATAAAAATAATTTTAATATTCCCAATTGCCTTCCCTATTCTAAAAAAGAAAATAGAATAATTCAGTTGGCACCACTACATAAATGTCGTTAAAAAGTATATGTATAAAATCACAAAAACCAATTTGAATTGAAAAAAAAATGGAGGCTTTATATAGTAGCATCGGATTAATGAAGATAACTGGTGTTAATTTTATAGTACAACATTCTATATTCTGGAAGAAGGAGTTGTGAAGCACTCGCAGGCAGACAGATTTTTAATATTATATACATTACTAAACAAATAAATTTAAACCTTTGGACTTCATGTGAATAGCGACTTGTACTATTATATAAAGGTACGAGCTACGCTCGCCAACCTCGTTCAAACACCGCAGAATAGAAAAACACACTCTGATCGGTTTAAAAAAGATTAGAGAAGATTGAATTATAATGAAGAAACACGTGGCGATCTCCCTGTAAACAGGTTTCCATTCAATTCGTTTGACTGCGAAAATTTAAGGCCGAATAAGTTGCTGTTAAGACATTCAATGGTTGTTTTTGTGTTTGATTAAAGAAGATCAGTTAAACATTTGATAAGAAGCTAAAATCAAATGAATTTTCTCCCGGTATTTTTTAACAGCGTTATAAAACGATTGACATAATAAAATACAGACATTTTAAATGTGTCGTTTTAAATCTAAGTTTCATTAATGTTTTTTTTTCTCTTTTTAGCATTCACATTAAAATATTTTTGTTTATAGAAAGGAAATATCATTATCCGCGGTGTCTTAGAATTATGAACATTAATAAAAAAGGTCATCTCGAAATAGGCAATAAATGTCTCGCTTAGATATATTTAAATTGTTTGGTGGTATTATTATTCGGCCATTTTAAATGTGACGTAATTACTACAATTTACTGCATTAACCCCTTCAAGGTCGGTGGTTCATTTTTGGACCACTTAATTTTAATTCTCAAATGCCACATTGGCCACATAATCAAGGAAGGACAATTTTCTTTTTATTAAATGATCAAAAGCATTTTCGTATTTCGAAATTAATTTCTTTGTAAATTCTGGTGCCATTCACTGATATCAACATTTTATGAACAGAAGTACCTTGCCCCTGAAAGGGTTAACGCATATTAATGTATTTATTATTTTAATATTTCCGTTCTCTTTTAAACTCACGTGTAAATACAATTTCCAAGACAATTTTCAATATTTTCCTGCTTTTAACTCGTACTCATTTAATAGTAATAGTATATATATTTTTTTTGGTTGTTGTTGTTTTTAATAGTCACGAGTAAATAAATTTTCAAACGTAAGGAAATATTATTCTTTTCGCTGTTTTTCGAATTTGAAATCAATCTCTATATTAATAGCTTAAGTCATGTGACTGTTATCAACAGTTTCGGGCCGAAAACTTCGCTTTTTATATTCCAGGAGGTCATTTTGGTACTTTAATGTTAACCAGCCACAGGTGATAAGTCGCCAAATATAATTCTATCGCCATCATCTCACCTATATATTACAATAGTCCAAGTCATGTAGCTACCATAAACAATTAGGGGCAGATCCTTCCCTTTCATCTGAAAGGTTTCCATTTTGATTAAAAAATTAAAATTATTTTTTCGAATAAAACTACATAAAAGTTGCCATGATTGCAAAAAATTCTCGGTACTTTTACGTTAGCTGGGTGCAAATCTCGCCAATAGTTTTTTTTAACTGGCTAGTTTTAGTTTTTCGAGTCGTAAATTAAAACTTGGTTATCCCGTCGACAGAAAATTACTTGTCAAACTACAAGATAAAATGCCAATAATGGATGATCGTAAATGTCACATTCACTGGACTTTAAGCAAGTTATACGTGTTTACGCCATCAAGATATTTTTATTTCGACTTTTTATTTGTATTTTTATTAATGTTACACTAATTTATTTGTTCTTTCGTTATTTAAAATAAAAATTATGTCAATTTGTATATTTTGGCGATTTATATAATTTGGCGAAATTTTCCGACGGTATAACTAAGTAGTACCATTGAAACATTGCTTTGAAGTTGAAATTAAATGTGATGGTTTGTTGCATTATTTAATATTTGGCACAGATGTCATAATCGCACCAGGTTTGGCGTGATTTTTTTTTTTACGACAATTCGCCGAAAACCTCGTTTTCGAATACCAGCTACATATGCATTTTAAAATTATTTTCTATTATTTTTAAAATGAAATAACAGTAAATGAACAAAAGTTTAATTAATAACTATAGAACAAAACAACTTATAACATTTAAAAAAAAAAATAAAGATAAGTTAAATGTAAATACACATTTATTAATAAATAAGCAACAATAGCCGGGTTACCACGTCAGGCAATATAACGCCATTTTGGCAACAATTAGGTAACCCGGTGCGTATATAACATCTGTGTCTAATATTTTTCTTTTCGTTTCGTAGAAAAAAAAAAAAGAAGTGAAAACCATTAATTTTATATGTTTCAGTTTTAAATGAAAGTTTTGTATTATAAATAAACTGATAATAAAATACCATAAAATGCGACGGGAAAAATGCTTGGCGATGTATCACCTGCGTCTCGCTAACATAAAAAAGCCGAGTTCTTGATTTCTCTATCAGAATCTTCCAATTTGGCGGAAGATTGTTCAAGTAAAGTTAAGTACAATAATAGTAACGTGGTACATTTCTTATCATACATTTAAGGGAAACATGGTCGCCAAATTAGTTTAAAATAATAACCTTTTCTAAATATGAAAAAAAAATCTGTTTTGATTAAAATTTGAGTTGGCGTCATTAGAGAAAAGTGTTTAAAATTAGAAAAATATTAATATCTCGAAAACTAATTTGAATTAAAAATTCTAATACCAGTTTTTCAATCTGCAAATCAATACGGATGTTTAGAGTTTATTTCATTGCATAACATTTCATATTTTAGGAGAAATCACAGTGAAATATAATCAGCCTTTTAGCCAGTCGTTTCATAAATTCGTTTCATTAGGATTATATATATATAGGGTAGATATATTAATCTAATAATTAGTTTGTATGTAATCTAGTGGTAATTGTAAATGTAAATCTACATAAGAATTTATCTAATATTAAATGGTATACATGTATGATGAGAAATAAGTCGTCTTCACACTGAATAAATAAATAAAAAGCATAAACCTCTCCGTAACAAAGTTCATTTCGGTAAAATATATTTATCTGTAGCTAAAATTACGTTCACATACAAAGTTTAAAAGCAAATACTTCTAGGCAAATGACTTAAAAGATATTGGCGTGATATGCATGAGGCTGAATTCTTTTATGCCTAGCGTCCCATTTTTAGGACGCTTCGAATTTTAAATTTTTTTATAATTTTCTTCTTCTTTACAACATGCAAAATTGCATGAAATAATTATCTATAGGGGAGACTAGGGAGGGTTGACCCACTTTTTACAAAATAATTTTTTTTTTAAATATTAAACGTAGAATACAGTTTCATATATGATTTTATTCGTTATACAATCATTTATCAAAATAAAATTGCTACGTATGTGTAACATATAAGAAATTTGAAAAATTATTGATTTTAATCCTGAAAAAATAATAAGTCAAGCCTCCCTCATATGGGAGGGTTGACCCACTATATAACGGGATTGACCCACTTTGTTTTATATAGCAATATTTGTAAAGAGAAATAAAATCAGTTGAAAAAAAAAAAGCAAAATAACTTTATGCTACATGCTTTAATTATTATAAAAAAATATTTTTTTAAAAAATATGATGCTTAAACAAACCTGTTGAAACGCGATAGCAAGTCAGGGGAGACAAATTTTGTTTTAAACATGATTTTGTCTGAACAGATATAATTGTACAGCAGGGGAAATGACATTTTAACATTTAAAGCAGTATTCTGTTAGAGACAGGAGTCACTGTCCCGCCTTTTTTTGTCCCTTTGACCTATTTTTTGTGACACTCGACCTGACAACTCTAGTTGTCACATAGTTTGGCTTCATCTCATTGTATTCACACGGGTAAAATTTGTCTACATACCTTCCTAAAGTTTTTTGATCGATGCTATGTCCTTTTGCAGCCGCATGGACACTTAACTAAACATTAACACGATTTAAAGCTTTAAAATTCAAAGTACTTTCAGTACTAAAATGTTAAAATAAATAACTGGCACCGGAATTTACGAACAAATTTATTTGGAAATAAGAAAAAGGCTATATTTCACATACATATTAAATGCAAAATATTTTACTAAAATTCTAGAGCCATTGTGACCTTTCGGAATTAAAATTAAGTGGTTTAATAAACGTATCTCTGCCACTGAAAGGGTTAAAACTGCTGCTTTCATCCTTTCTAGTCTTTCCCACTGTTTCTATTTACCTATTGTAAGTAATATTTAAATGGAAAAAAGTTCCTACCTACTTTTCCATTTTCTAGCAATTTTTCACATCATTCTTTAGTCAGTTTTAAACATTTTCTTTTCTATCACACCATTTCACTGTAGCTTTATAGAATAAATTTACATTCTTTTATATATATAATCATTAATATTTATATATGCACTGTGTATAATAAAAAGATTTCCAAAACCACTTAATAAAGGGAGCCTTGAGCATCTGGTCAACACTCCCTCACATTGACTGGGTCAAGTCTCCCTGCATAATCCTTTTCTAAAGAATAGCACATTGTTATGTTAAGCCCAACTTACTCTGCAATTTTTATGCCAGGAATGAAAGCTCAACATTTCTGCATTACTTTAAACCTACTTACTTAAATGTCTATGATATAATTTATCTGAAAAAAGCTTACAAAATATTCCTAAAAAACGAAACTTTTATGTTGAAAAACCTCTGAATTGATTTTTTCTACGCCTATTTCGATTATCTCTATGAAACGAAGAGTGTCGTTTGAGCATTCCAGTAGCTTTGGTTGACACCTATTGATAAAACTCTGAAATTATTTTAAATATGAAAATTGATGGGTGGGTCAAGCCTCCCGTATTGTCAACCGTCCCTAGTCTCCCCTAAATATCTTTATCTGCTAACGAAAGATGAAAGCATCAGATGGATATTTATTTGCTTAAATTAAGGCTTTTTTTCAGAGTTTATGGAATTTTTAATTTTCAATATTGCGAAATGGAAAAAAAAAAATTTTTTTCTACTAAGTATCGAAATATTTAAGTCATAATCTTAGTTTGTAGACTACTTTAAAATACGTATTTTTTTTTAATTGTGAAATTATATGTTCCAGCCTATTTTTTATGTATTTTTTTAACATACAAAATATAGGGCGCTAGGCACGAATAGATACATATTTTTATTAGCCATTTAGGTGATGGTTATTTATGTAAAGTCTTTTTTAAGATGATTATGAAACAAAATCTTTTAAGCCTCAGATCAGATTATTCTTAGTTTATTATTACTAATACTTATAATGTTATTTGTCTCTGTAAAGAAATGAATATATTTTTTTTAACAATTCATTAAAATACTAATTATAGTATATAACATACAATTTAAAAACTTTACATAAATTTAGACAAAACATATAATTATGCATATTATACTATTGCAAATACTATGCATATTCCCATATTTAGTACGCTTACATTTTATCAAATAAATACAAAACTTTTTACCGTAATTTTTTTTAGTATTTTTCCAGTTCGCTTTAAAATATTTTAAAGTGATTTTACCAAAAACTTAAAAAAACAAAGAAAAATTCAGGCACAAATGGGTACAAAACAAAATTAGTAACATACAAATATGTAACAGAAATTATGTAACGTTATTAAAACAATTATATGAGGAAACACAAAGTTTAAAACTACTTCCATTCTTTAAAATACTTATAATATAATTTGTTTTTATATCCAAAGAACAATTTAGACTAGTAGAATTATAAATGCATCAGCCTGCATGTAATGGAAGCGATATGTGCAATCATCGCTCGACTTGCCCTGCCTGTGTTTTCTTCTCTCATTTGAGATGTGGTTAACATGCCAAGTGGTTGCTTTCAGCCTTTCACAATTACAGCTGAAAATGCTGTAAATTACAGAAATTGCTGCTTTTAATCCTATGTGAATTATTTACACTATTTCCCCAATTTTACAGTGTAGAAGATTCAAATCATTGATGCATGGATATATATTTAAGATAAAAAGTACCAAAAGTATAATATTAAGACATTTTTCATGTGAATTTACAAAGTCATCATAAAAATAATTGTGTTCCACAAGATACCCTTTATGTACATAGGGATAATTTACGTACCATTTTATCGTATCGTTATTACGTATCATCAAGAAATATTAAGAAAATTTTACTTAAAATATTTCACAATCCAAGCAAAAATATCTAATTAGTTGCATCTTTGAAAATATTTATAATTTAATTAATGCTATTTTTAGAAAATTCTAATATGCTTATCTAACATTTAAGAAGAAAAGGGTGCTTTTCTCCAGAGAACACAAATTTTCAAATATTGTAAAGTATTTGACACACAATATGCTCATTATTTTTTTAGAAAATTAATGGTACGTCATTGACTTCTTCATTTGGAATGCTGGCGGATTTTACTAATTGCAGAAAATTATACGATTTCTTGAAAATACGATTTCGATTAAAATATACATCTGTTGTTAAAATATATAATGTGAAATAAGAACTTGAAACTCATTTTTCTAAAAGCAAAATTGTAAGTAAAAGAGAATGTAAATATAAGTAGCAATACTTTTTTTTAAAAAAGAATCTTTTTAATAAACTATTGGATATGAAACAGTAAAATTTCTAATAAATAATAATAATGACTAGGACAATTTTGTTTCGTATTTTATTTAGTTATACATACATGATATTACAAAATAGTACGAGGGCTTTCCAGAAAATACTACCCGTTTACCTGTACAGATGGCGCTACTGATCTCATGAAAAGTAAAGTGGAGCAGGTGTCTAGATTAAAATTGTAGCTTTCCAGGTGAAAAAAGTTCGAGTGCTTCCGATGCATGGCGTGAGTTTAGTGACTGTTTATAATGGTGCATAAGATAGAAAATCCCGCCCAAATTCGCAGTGCAATCCGTTTTTTGAATGCAGAAAACAACCGCACAAGTGAAATTCACCGCAGGATTACTGGAGTGTACGGTATGTGAATAATTGATGAGTCATCTGTAAGGCGCTGCATTCGAAATTTCAAAAAGGGAAGAGACTTTCTTCGGAAATTTAAGTGGGAGGTTTCTGACTACCCTTCCTGTAGACCCGACTTGACTCAAAGTCAGTATCATTTCTTCACTAAACTCAAGGATTTCTTGTCAGGACAACGTTTCCAAAGAAAGGATACAACATTGGTTGGCTACTTTGGCGGAAGAGGTTTATGAGGTAGGCATAAACAAACTGGTTTCAAGATACGACAAATATCTCAACAACGGTGGTGACTACATTGAAAAAAGAGTAAATGTATTACTTTCATTTAAATAAAATCATTATTTGCTTTCCTTCCCTTTTCTTTTAATTATATATATACTCCCTGGACTATCCTCGTATACAGTCGAACGTGGTTAAGAAACATTTAAAAGGAGTGGACAAAAGCTGAGTATTAAGCGTGATTTGTGTAATGTTGCAGGAACTTGTCTTACTTACACATCTAATCGTCTAAATGAACTTTAGAGCTTTAATTTATATATTTAAGATTGAAAATTGTCTTTTACGTATATTTAGATTAAAATTTTATTGTATTAAACTTTAATATCTAATTTCTTTGTATAGGACCAACTCGTTGGTTGATTGGTTGATTGTACGTTAATGGCACAAATTCCTTTTTCGGACATGCTGCGCCAAGACAAAGTCATGATCAAAACAAAAATTATGTACCAAAAAGTTAAGAATAAAAAAAGACTTACAATAAGATGAGAAAAACAACAGAATTAAATGAAAACATCAATGATTAAACCATTTAAAAAGTTAAAACCATTTAAAAAATAAAAAAAATAGTTAAAAGACACAAAATTGCTACAATTAAATCTGAAAAAGTGATAAAATAATAATTGTTAAAATACAAACAAAGTATAAGATGCTGTATAAAAAACCAGCTATTAAGAATACAAGTATTAAAAATAACAGAGAGTTTTAAAAAAATGTAAAATTATTAAGCCAGGAACTCCTCAAAAACAGTTTTTTCATCATCAGCATTCGGATCATAAGATTCTAACTCCATAGATTCTTCCACATAATTTTGAAACTATTCGCGATCTTTGAAATCAGTATAAGGTAGGCTATGATATGATTTCTTCTGTTTTTTGTTCACAGTTTTACACTGTGAAGAGGCTTGAGTTGAGGATTCCTTTCTCTGTTTCTGTGCACAAGAATTTTCACTAGTCTTTTGAGATGGATAAACATCAGGTTTCTGAAATATGCTTGAGGATGGAAGTGAGGTTTCCTCAGTCTGTATGGTTAAGAGGCCACACTAGTCACGGCTTGAAGTTCGAACGCTAATGCTAAGTCTATGGGAGCAATGTTTTCAAATATCTTGCTTGATTTTTAATATTTTTAAATGATTTTTTTTGCACAGGATAGCTGAGGACTATCTGTTTACGGGCTATTTTCTACTTTTCCAATTTTTGTTGTAGTTTAATTCTCAGGATCCTGTCAATTTAGGATCCAGTGAAATTCGAGGTGTTGTGTCCTTTTTAGTCTTATAACATTCATATCAGCAAAATTCAGGAAAATTTTTTTAATAACAACGAAAATATAGAGTTTAAGCTTTCCAATAACATGCTTTCAATAGTTCTACTACAATTAGGCTGAGCAAAATTTGCAAAGATTTTGATGAATAATGTGTCAAAAACGGCCTCGTAATGTTATGCTCTCCGCCTCTACCAAGACGATGAAAACCACGCCTATTAAAAATATGATTGGCTAGTATCCAAACACTTTAGCAAATGGAAACGATTTAATTGTGATTGGATTATTGTATCGTGTTAAAATAGATCACTCCTATTTCAAACCTTGCATTTATTTTTTTCTATGATTATTGTTTAATTTCAACAAAATACTCTTGAAAGAATGAAATATTTCAAATTCTATATTTCTATGAATAACGAAGGAAAATATGCATTTCGTTTGTATATACACAATTTCTGAACGGTACAGTGAGAGGTACAACTTTTACCAAGTTACCAGGGGATACAGATAGTTTATTAAGTAAAACGGTAAAAAAAATAGACGCGTTCTTTTTAAAGTATTTTTTAAGTTAAAATAGTTAACAAATAATAAAATTACGAAGTCATAATTTGCTAGAACATGTTTGTGGCCTGGCCAGGAGACACGGTTTCAAGTCTCCCATTCTTGTATATGTATAAAATATTCGTCAATTTAACATTTTAAGTTCGAAAAAGTTTTTTTTTTATTAAAAATCAGTAGGATTTAAAGTTAGAAAGTTTTAAAGATTGTTAACTTTAAAATTATAGATCAACTTGTTCAAAACTTTGAAGAAATATTTTTAATATTCATTACTTTAATATTTATTATTTTTAAGGGAACAGTACACCTTTAACAATCGCAGAACGAAATTTGTCCTGTGTAACACATCTTTTTTTAAGAGCCCACTTCAGAAACGGGAAGAAAGTAAAACGTTAATGTTAAGTCTATGGATGCGTTATTTTAAAATTTCTCGCTTTGATTTTAAAATTATTGAATGAAGTTTTTTGCATAGGATAGCTGATGACGCTCTACAACCAGGCAAGCTTTTACAGGGTTCGTACACATTTCTTTAAATAAAAATCAAGTATTTTTAAGGACTTTCAAGGACCAAAACCAAAAAAAATTAAGGACCTTCAAATTAAATAAACTAATAAATTATAACATGCATTTTTTAATAAAGGGTTTCTTTCATTTTTGTAAAAGTTTTAAATATTCAAATGGATGGGAAAGGGGGGGGAGGGAGGGGGGGGGGAATTTCACTATGTGGCAGTAGAAATTTGGAAAATTTTAAAATAACATACAGCAGAAGAAAAAACTAGTCAGATGTGCCAATCCCAAAACTTTCTTCTATCTAATACATGTTAATACTACAAATTCATTATCAGAGTGCCAAAATTAAATGGTCTATGCCCCTCATAAGCATTCTAAAGATATGAAATTACGTGCATTAGTTCTTGAGATACAACTATTGTTAAAACCGTGCAAATCCTGCAAAATATAGCATAGCAGCGACACCTGTAGGGTGATTTACACCAAAACCTAATCAGCAACAACTTATGTAAACATCTAACTGAATCTGAAGTTTGATGAAAATCCGTGCATTAGTTCTTGCGATATAGGTATTACAGAAATCGTGAAAAATGCAGCATAGCAGCGCCATCTGTTAGGGGATTAACACCAAACCATAATCAGCACCTATAATTAGCAAGGTATACGTGAATCTGAAGTTTGATGAAAATTCGTGCTTTAGTTCTTGAGATATAGCTATGGCGTAAATCATGAAAAATGCAGCATAGCAGCACCACCTGTTGGGCGATTTACATCAAAAACTAATCAACACTAATTTATATCAAGGGTTAACTGAATATAAATTTTTATTAAGTTTTGTGCATTAGTTCTTGAGATACACAACCCACAAAATTTGTGTCACATACAGACAAACAGGGTCACAGACTCATTTTGTAAAAACATGTTTTTCAGGATATCTAACCCCTAAAACGTGTAAATCGGTCGAAAATTTTCCCGAATCAAATACTTTCTTATTGTAAAGATAAACAAAGAGGAGAAAAATAATTTTCTTTAATTATTGGGGGGGGGAGGGGGGGTTGTTTAACAGACTTATAATTAACTTAAAGACTTGGAGGGGGGGGGATAAAACTGTATGATCGATTATTTATTGTTACAATAAATTAACTAATGGAGCAGAAAAAGTTTTAAAAAAAGCAATGATTTTTAAGATTTTAAACTTTATAAGTTGAGGGGGGAAAGTAACAAGCACATTTTTTTTTTATTTTTTTAGGGAGGGAGTTTATTAGATGACTTATTTATTTACCTTACGAAAAATTTACAAGAAAAGTTTTTTTTTTCGCTATGACAAAATTCGCGTGTTTCTCGCGATCTTTTGACGAAATTTGCGTATTTTTGGAGATCTTTTGACGAAACTTGCGTATTTCTGGCAATCTTTTCACGAAATATGCGTATTTTTCGCGATCTTTTGACAAAATTCGCGTATTTTTTGCGATCTTTTAACGAAATTCGCGTTTTTTCACAATCTTTTGACCCCGTTTTGTACGTTTATTGACGAAGTCAGCTATCCTTTGACAAAATGCACATTTTTTTCGCGATCCTTTGACGAAATTGACGTGTTATTCGCGCTATTTTGACGAAATTCTTGTGTTTTTCGCGATATTTTAACGAAATTCATGTGTTTTTTGCGACCTTTTGATGAAATTTACGGGGTTTTTTCGCCATTTTTTAACAAAATTATCGTTTTACGATCTTTTGACCGAGTTTTGTTCGTTTTTGACGAAATTAGCGATCCTTTGACAAAATTCACGTTTTTCCGTGATCATTTGACAAACACAGGGATGAAAGTACACTAAAGCCGTTTTGTAGCAGCAAAAATCGAATTTTGGAGCAGTAAAATCTATTTTTTTAGCAGCAAAAATCTGATTTTGTAGCAGTAAAATCCTTTTTTTGTAGCAGCAAAAATTAATTTTGTAGCAATAAAAACTGTTTTTGGCGCAAATTGAAATTCTAATGCTAATAAAAAGAAAATTGCGTATTTTCGCGATCTTTTGATGAAATTTGCATATTTCTTGCGATCTTTTATCGAAATTAGCGTAATTCTCGCGATCTTTTGGCGAAATTAGCGTATTTTTCGCGATCGTTTGACAAAATTCGCGTATATTTCGCGATGTTTTGACAAAATTCGCGTATTTTTTGCGATCCTTTGTTGAAATCAGCGTGCTGTTCGCTATTTTTTGACGAAATTAGCGTGGTTGTTTTTAATCTTTTGATAAAATTTACGATTTTATGTGACCTTTTGATGAAATTTGTGAAGTTTTTCGAATTTTTTAACGAAATTTGCGTTTTTTCACAATCTTTTGACCCCGTTTAATTCATTTTTAGAAGTAATTGGTAATCCTTTGACAAAATTAACGGGGTTTTTTTCGCTATAACAAAATTCGCATGTTTTTCGCGATCGTTTGACGAAATTCGCGTGTTTCTCGCGATCTTTTGACGAATTTGCGTATTTTTCGCGATCTTTTGGCGAAATTCGCGTATTTTTCGCGATCTTATAGCGAAATTCGTGTATTTTTCGCGATCTTTTGACGAAATTAGCGTGGGTTTTTTTTAATCTTTTGACAAAATTTGCGGTTTTTTGTGACCTTTTGATGAAATTTGTGGGTTTTTTCAAGATCTTTTAACGAAATTTGCTTTTTTTCACAATCTTTTGACCCCGTTTTGTTCATTTTTAGAAGTAATTGGTAATCCTTTGACAAAATTAACGTATTTTTTTTTTTTTTTTGCTATGACAAAATTCGCATGGTTTTCGCGATCGTTTGACAAAATTCACGTGTTTCTCGCGATCTTTTGACGAAATTTGCGTATTTTGGCAATTTTTTGACGAAATTTGCGTATTTTTGGCAATCTTTTGACGAAATTTGCGTATTTTTCGCGATCTTTTGACAAAATTCACGTATTTTTCGCGATCTTTTAACGAAATTCGCGTTTTTTCACAATCTTTTGACCCCGTTTTGTTCGTTTTTTTACGAAGTCAGCTATCCTTTGACAAAATGCACGTTTTTTTCGCGATCATTTGACGAAATTCGCATGTTATTCGTGATATTTTGACGAAATTCTTGTGTTTTTCGCGATTTTTTGACGAAATTTGCGTGTTTTTCGCGATCATTTGACGAAATTTATGGGTTTTTGCGACCTTTTGATGAAATTTGCGCGTTTTTTTCGCCATCTTTTAACAAATTTATCGTTTTTACGATCTTTTGACCGCGTTTTGTTCGTTTTTGACGAAATTAGCGATCCTTTGACAAAATTCACGTTTTTTTTGTGATCATTTGACAAACATCGCGTGTTTTTCGAGATCTTTTGACCGCGGTTTTTTGCTTTTTTTTGACGCAATTGGCGGCATAGAAAAAATTGTTTTTTTTTGTTGTTGTTTCTCGGATCGACGAAATCCTGATAAATTTCATCTTGGCACTAAGTACGTTTTGGTGTAGGTTTGGCGCAAAATGGAAAAAAAATAGCTCTTTTGTAGCAGCTTTGCGCAAATTTTGGCTTCGTCTGGCGCAGGTCTTACATCCCTGAGAGTAGAAAAAGATTAAAAAAAAATGAAGTTTTTAAATTTGATATTACAAAGGGGAAAGTAAAATTTCAGAAGGGGAGGCAAGGCGGGATTAAGATTTTTTTTTTTTAAATCAGAAATTAAAAGAAATGCAGAAGAGTTTCACCTTTGATTAAGAATTAATATGAGAGTAAAATTAAGCACTTTTAAGGACTTTTTTCCGATTTTGCATGAAAATAAGTACTTTTAAGCACCAAAAATTTCCTTTGAAAAATGTAAGCACTTTTAAGGACTTTCAAGGACCGTACGAACCCTGTTTTACTTTTTAGATTTTGGTTATAGTATTTTTAATATATATATATTAGGTTAGTTTCAATTTCAGAACAGATTCACCTCGGTTTCGAAAGTAAAGGTAATTTTTTTTTAATATCTGAAATTAAAATCGAAAGGGTAAAAACTAGCCCGGTTGTAGATCATCCTCAGCCATCCTATGCAAAAAAAATCATTTAAAAATATTAAAAAGGAAGTTAAATATTTGAAAATAACTCTCCCATATACTTAACGTTAGAGCTTACATTTTGTTCTCGTAACAAGTGCGAATTCTCAAAGGTAACATAAAGATATTCTTTGTAACTTCAAGGAAACGCTAAAATTTATCATTAACTTTAATAATGTAAAACTAAAAATAATGAGATGTAAGGTCAAATATAGCATTTTATAAAAGTCTGCTAGCTAGAAAATTTATTTTGTAATACGTATTATTTTATAATAATTTATACTTCACTTATATGGACATTCAAAAGTTTTCTTTTATATTATGGCCTATGTGGGAAAAATCATTTGCGACGTATTTTAATGATGTAAAACAATTTTAAACATAAAATTTATGCACCTTATTGAAGTGCACAGGTACGTGTACAGGGGAATTCAAAAGTGGATTTCGTTATATTATGGACTATGAAGAAAAAAACGTTTGCGGCGTATTTTAATAACGTTTCTCTGTTGCAACATAATGAAATTGATATGAATTTATAAGGTGAAAAAAATGCTTTCTGAAGGGGTTGCAAAGCATCTATCACTCATTTACAGGGTCACAGAAAAGAGTTCATCTTTATTACAGAAAAAAGTGCTTGCAGCATGTGTTGTAGCTATGTTTCACGATTTTAAACAAGATGGAACTAATATACCTTACTGAGGTTTACTACAAGATGCTTACATTAAAATATGATGTGCATCACATTTTATTTCATTTACAGGGGCACATAAAAGATATTGGATACAATGATGTATATGAGTATTGTCTATTAGTGATGATTGCTGAAAGTGAGTTTTCAGCTATGATATACATTTTTAACTAAATTTCTGCATACTTGATTAATCTATAGACTATATATAGGGCTACACAAAAGAACTAGGAAGAATTGTTGCGAATGAGAGTGAATTGATTAATTTTATTTTCAAGTTCAACTATATTTAGAAAGATATGTTTGGAAAATTCAAATATAATAATATACAAGTCTGTTCAAAGAATTCGATGCATGCATGCCTATTTCAGACACGGGAAGAAATGAAAACGCTAATTTTAAGCCCTTGGGGGCGTCATTTTCAAATTTCTCGCTTTGATTTTAATATATTTGAATGATTTTTTTTGCATAGGATTGCTGAGGATGATCGACAACCAGACTAGTTTTTACTTTTTCGATTTTGGTTATAGTTTTTTTTTATGTTAGGATAGTTTAAATTTCAGAACGGATTCCAACCGGTTATGAAAGTAAAAGTAATTAAAAAAAATATATCTGAAACCAAAATTGAAAAAATAAAAACTAGCCCGGTTATCGAGCGTTCTCAGCTATCTTATGCAAAAAATTCATTTTAAAATATTAAAAAGGAAGCGAGATATTTGAAAGTAACTCTCCCATAGACTTAACATTAGCGCTTTCATTTTTTCCTAGTTACTAGTGTGGGTTCTCAAATGTAACGTAAAGGAACTGTTTGTAACGTTTAGGAAACGCGAAAATTTATCATTAACTATAAGAATGTAAATCTAAAAATAATGAGACTGTAAGGTAAAATATCGCAATTTATAAAAGTCTGTCAGCTGGCAAATTTATTTTGCAATGCGTAACTGTAACAGAATCCTGGTTTAAACGGAATAGCTTCATGATTCCCCTAAAAATATCTTACAATTGTATCTGTAAAGACGGAAACAACCCACCTAAAACGGTATTTCATACACATTGTTTATGTTTCCGTCTTAGCAGGTTTTATAGTGTCATGTTTTTAGTTGAGGGGGTGGAATTTTAATTATTACCAGGCCCCACGTTTTTCTCTAAGCCCTCTATATTTTCTATTTATATATCCAACACAAAACGTTTGGACGGGTACTCAGATGTTTAGCACTCTCCAACATAGTTGAAAAATGTTTATGAGTGGGGCTTGACTGCTCGTCTGTCAGTACTCTAACTAGCGTACATATACTCGGATTGTGATGTAATAGAAATACGTTGTTGATGTTTATCATGTCATAAATAACATTGATAATGAAGCGTGTAATAATTTATACTTCACTTACATAGACATTGAAAAGCATTCTTTTATATTATGGCCTATGTGGGAAAAATCATTTGCGGTGTATTTTAATGATGTAAAACAATTTAAACATAAAATTTATGCACCTTATTGAAGTGCACAGATACGTGTACAGGGGAATTCAAAAGTACATTTCATTATATTATGGACTATGAAGAAAAAACGTTTGCGGCGTATTTTAATAATGTTTCTCTGTTGCAATCATAACGAAATGGATGTGAATTTATTAGGTGCACTGAAACATGCTTTTTAAGGGGGTTACAAAGCATTTATCATTCATTTACAGGATCACAGAAAAGAATTCAGTTTTATTACAGAAAAAACTGCTCGCAGCGTGTTTTAATTCTGTTTCAATATTTTAAACAAGATGAAATTCGTATACGTTACTGAGGTTTACTACAAGATGCTTACATTAGAATATGATGTGAATCACATTTTATTTCATTTACAGGGGCACATAAAAGTTGCTAGATACAATACTGTATACGAAGTATTGTCTATTAGGGGCGATTGCTAAAAGTGAGTTTCAGCTAACGGTTAGGAAACGCGAAAATTTATCTTTAAATATCTACCCTATATATATAAAATCCTAATGAAACGAATTTATGAAACGATTCTTTGAAACGACTGATTCAGTTTCAAGGCTATTTTTCCTAAAATATGGAATACATTGCGATAAAATTAACACCAAAAATCCGTACTGATCTGCAGTTCTCAAAGCTGGTATTAGAACTTTTAAATTCGAATTAGTTTTCGAAATATTATTTTTTTTCTAATTAGGGTTTCGTTCATCTGACGAAACCCTATTCGTCTCGCTCCTCTGTCTGTCTGTCTGTCTGTCTGTCCGTCTGTCCGTCACAGAGCCCGTTCTCAGAAACTATACATGTTAGAGACTTGAAATTTTGGGTACTTATAGCTGAACACCTCACATCAAACAACAAATCATAAAATTTTGAAAAAGTTGGTAATTAACCTAATTACGGGCTAATTAAATTCTAAAATTAACCAATCAACCTTTTGAATGCAGGTGAAAATGCACGTTATCGAAATCCTCCCCAGTTTCTCCTAATGGTTGCCAGTAAACTCGGCGGATGCTCCGTCAAATCAGCCGGTGCAGGGTTACCACGGAGTACTTTAAGCAATAAATGAAGTGGACCTTCAAAAAGCAAAATTGGATCTGCCGAAATATCGGTCGTACAAATTCGTAACAGGTGTAGAAATACGCGGAAAAAATTCTACTTTATTTTGGTATAAATTTCAAATTTCTGCATAGGATAGAACGCAAAAAATCCACTAAAAATCGATCGATAAAAATTTAATTTCTGTGTTTTTAAAAACAATGAAAACAGATTTCCATTCACCGGAAGGCAACTGTCATCATTTCTCGACATATCGGCGCGGGAGAAATTTAAGGGGAGGAAAGTCTAATACGAAATTTAAACTTTTTAAATATTAAATTTTTCGATTAAGTTTTTTGACATCCGTGCTGGAAATTTCTCGCAGATTCCATACATACCCGGTTCAAAGAAATTGCTTCATTACGAGCTGAGATATTAATTATTATTTTATTCCTTTTATTTCCATCAAATGCCAGATTAAGATGGAGGCACGTGCTTTTTTAACGGAGATTTCATTTAAATTGGGAAATTAACAATTTGCGTGGTGTGTTTCGACGGCGCGCTATGAGATAAGTATTAATTATTCAATATGAAAAAGTTTATAGGTTTATATGTGTTCATCCCACTATTTCCGAATAGCAATTTCAGGAAATATCTTAAATTATTGTTTAAGACCGCCACTCGATGTCTTCGAAACTTTAAGATACTTTATAACACATAAGAAAAAGTGTAAAAAAGAATGGAGTGTGATATTTCGAGGAGTGGAGGGGGGGGGGGCTAGATTTATTTATTAAATCTTAGCGTTTGTTATCGCAGAAAATGTTTTAAATTGTTGGTTAAGACTGCACCGCCACCCTCCCGACCATGTATCTACGGAGAGATTGCGCAAAGGAGTTTCGTTCAGATATGCTTTTGTTAAGAATAGAGTGCGCTCCCTGGTGGTGGAATGCGGAACTAACGTAATGCGATTTTGTTAAAATTAGGAAATATAACAAGGCGATCCGTTTGCAACTTTAAGATACTTCATGACACATAATAAAAAGCTTATAAAATAATGGTGCATGCAATTTCCTGTGAAGGGAGGGCGGGGGAGGGGCGATGGATTTCTTTTTTAAAAAATAGCGTTTACGACCTTTTTAGGTGTCGTTTTTTGAGCACTATGATATACTCAGACACGTGCTGCTTATGAAATATAAAAATGTCAAAATTTTAGTTACCACTATTTCCGAATAGTACTTTCAGCAAATTTCTTAATTTCTCGCTTAAGGCCGCCACCAACTCCAGTAACACATCCACTGATAGGTTGATTAACAGAGTTTCGATCTGATACACTTTTGTTATGAATAGTGTGCGCTCCCTGGTGGTGGAATTTGCAACTAACATAACGCAATTTTGTTAAAATTATGAAATCTAACAAGTCGATCTGCTGGAAACTTTGACATAGTTCATAGCACATAATAAAAAGCTTATAAAAGAATGTTCCGTGCAATTTCCTGGGGCGCCTACCTATCTCGGGTGCTATAGACCCGATCCCCTCGACTAATATACCTACGCATAGGTTGTAAAACGGAGTTTCCTTTGGATAGAGGTTTGTGTAGAATAGAGTGCGCCCCTGGTTGCGAAATGTGGAACTAACAGATTTCACAAAAGGATAAAGTGTTTTAAAGGAATATTAAACGAAACCCTCTGTGAGATCTGTGATCACACTTACCCACTTGTTTTAAGTACATTTTTCTAATGATAGCAACTAAAATTTTAATCAGAACAGATATTTTTTTTTTCTTATTTCAGAAAAGGTTATTTTAAATTAATTTGGCGACCAGTTTGGCCTCCCTTAAATATATGCCAAAAAATGTATCGTGCTACTTTTATTTATAATTCAATTTACTTGAACAAATCGAAAGATTCTGATTGGCGCCAAAATGGCATTATTTTGATTGACATGGTAACTCGGCTATTGTTGTTTATTTAATAATAAATGTTTATTTACTTTTATTTCTTTTTTAAAATTATATAAATTATTTTGTTCTATAGTTATTAATTATTTTTTTTTGTTATTTCCTTTTGAAAATAATAGAAAATAATTCAAAAATACGGTACTACTTACGTAAATAAGTGCGAGTAGTAAATCAAAATTACGTCCATTACGAATCATATCATAATATTAAAATATTTATTTGCTTAAAATACGTTATAAAAACACATTAAAATTAAATTAAAAATCTATATTTTGTAAATATAGATAAAATATATTTATAATATGGATTTTTAATTTACTTTTAATGTGTTTTTATAACGTCTTTTAAGCAAATAAATATTTTAATATTATGATACGGTACTACTTAGTTATTCCGTCGACCAAATTCGCCAAATTATGTAAATCGCCAAATTATACAAATTGACATAATTTTTATTTTAAATAACGAAAGAACAAATAAATTAGTATAACATTAATAAATATACAAATAAAACGTCGAAATAAAAATCACTTGATGACGTAAACATGTGTAACTTACATAAAGTCAAGTGAATGTGACATTTACGATCAACCATTATTGACATTTAATATTATAGTTTGGCGATAGATTTTTGGTCGACGGGATAACTAACTAATACACAAAATGCATATGTAACTGCTATTCGAAAACAAGGTTTTCGCCAAATTTTTGTAAAAAAGAAAAAAAAAATACGCCAAATCTGCGGCGCGTATGTGACATCTGGCCAAATGTTAAATAATGCGGGAAGAGTTCCATATTGTGTGCTGGTTTTTTTGGCGAGATTTTTTTTTTGGCGTTAAATGAATCGATGTCGTTGCGATCTTCAGCCTCTGAGGTTGTTTTTTTTTCTGGAATGAACTTTATTCATATGTTTTTTGCGTATTTTTTTTTTTTTTTTCCATTTAGCCTATATTTTTCGGAAAAATATATAACTTTGTTTTAATTTGACATGTATAATAAATATAATAAATACATAAAATATAAGTACATAATATTTATTTATAGGTGTATCTCTCTATTCTAAAAAAAAGTAACTACCGCTGTCACCGCCGCCGCCGCCGCCGGTTTTGAATTTTTTGTGACCGGAGGTCTTTCTTCGTTAATATTAAGAAAAATAATGCATACAAAAATATGAAAATCGGTAGTATTATACAGAAATGTTTGATAAACACGCTGATGCAGACAGTTTTCAAATCGAAGAATTATTTTAAGAGATATTTAATGCCAAAGTTGGAAAAAATCGTTCCACTAAAAAAGTTTTATAGGAGCAAAAACTATACATCGGAATTTAATAATTTTTAGATCATTTTATACGTTATAATTTCCCGGTGTGCAGAATTCATCCATTTTTTTTAATTTGACTCATTTTTCGAGGTTTCATTTCTATTTTAAATTCAAATTTTCAGCATTTCGAGAGATATTTTTTACTTATTTCAGAAAATTGTACTAATTTAACCTGTTGCCAACTTTGTAAACAACGTAAACAATAATGTTTGCTTCAAATTAAAAATTTATTTACACGTGACTATTATAAACAGAAAAAAACTTTCAAATTAGAATTAAATAATTACTTATAAAAAGCAGGAACTTATTGAAAATTACTTCATCTATAATTACACATGAATTTTAACAGAGAAAGGATATTGTAAAATAATAAATTTATTAACATGCGTTAGAGGTCTTAAATAGGAGAAATTACATCACATTTACGTCACATTACAGTTATTACATAAAATGAACACAAAATAATTTTGCAAAACAGTATAAATTTAAAAATAGCGCGAGACATTCACTTGATATTTTAAGATGAATTTTTCAACTATTTTTTTTTTTTTTTTTTTTTGGACAGCGCAAATTATATTTCATTTCTAATAAAAGCATTTTCACGTGAATATTAAAAAGGGAAAGAAAAGTTTGGTGAAAATTACGTCAGATTAAAAACGATATATTTAAAATGTCTTATTTAAAAGGACTTTCTTTTCGCTTTGTTAAAAAATACCGGGAGACAAAGACTCTGTTTACTTAATTCATTTTATATTAGATGATTTTGAAATGCCATTGTATCTTTTAACAGCAGCTGATTTTTCCGTAAAATTCCCCAATCAAAGAGAAATGAATAGAAACCCGTTTATAGGGAAATCGCTTTTGTTTTTTTAATTATAATTCAATCTTCCAAAATCTTTTTAAAGCCGATCAAATTAGCGTGCTTTTAGAGACTGCAGTGTCTGAACGGGGGTTGGCGAGCGTAGCTCGTAGGGGGCCGAGCCCCCTAGTATATACTATATTTGTATAAGGTATATCTCTATACGTGATATATATAAAACTATCTGTGTAAACATCGTACTTTTTTTAACATGTGACATACATAAGATTTATTAAATATATATATATTTACAAATATTTAAAGACCATGTTTTTCCGACATCCTGAAAAAAATTATAAGACGCTAAAAATGGCTTTTTGACGCCATTTTGGATTCATTCGCCAATCGCGCCAACCAGCACACAATATGGAACTCCTTCCAATAATGCAACAAACCATGACATTTAATTTCAACTTCAAATCAATGTTTTAATTTACCGCTCGAAAAAAAATGCTATCTGGCAATTTGAAAAAAGCTATTGGCGAGATTTGCACCCGGCTAGCGTAACAGTACCAAGAATTCTTTGTGACCATGACAACTTTTATATAGTTTTATTTGAAAAAAAAAATTTTGATTTTTTAACCAAAATGGAAATCTTTTGTACAGATGTTATATACGGACCCATATTGGCGCGATTTCTTTTTCTGACGCCAATGGCATATACGCAACGGGTACTGGCGCCAAAGTATTGTTATTTTGCTTGATATGGCAAGCCGGATGTTGTTGTTTATGCTGTTGATGCGTTTCCCAAATTGGCGTCGGAAAAAAATCGCGCCAATATCCTATATGACATCTGTGCCAAAGTTTCATATGAAAGGCGAAGGGATCAGACCGTATTTGTTTATGACAGTTGTTGACTTGAACTATTATAATATAGATGAAACGATGGCGATAAAATAATATTTGGCGACTTATCACCTGTGCATGGCTAACATTAAAGTACCAAAATGGCACCTAGAGTATAAAAAGCGAAATGGCCCGCCCGAAACTGTTGATGATAGTCACATGACTTAGGCTATTGTTATAGAGATTGTTTTAAAATACCGGGAGACAAAGACTCTGTATACTTAATTCATTTTATTTCAGCTATTTTTCAAATGTTTAACTGATCCTCTTTAATCAAAAACGAAAATAACCATTGGATGTCTTAACAGCAACTGATTCGGCCTTACATTTTTGCAATCAAATGGAATTGAATGGAAACCCATTTACAGTGAGATCTGCACAGCTTTTTTCAGTATAATTCAATCTTCTCTTATATTTTTTAAACCCATCAGATTAGCGTGTTTTTAGATTCTGCGGTGTCTGAACGGGGGTTGGCGAGCGTAACTTGCAGGGGGCAGAGCCCCCTAGTAATAATGTAAAACTAAAAATAATGAGACTGTAAGGTAAAATATAGCATTTTATAAAAGTCTGTCAGCTGACAAATTTATTTTGCAATACGTAACTGTAACGCAATCCTGGTTTAAATTGAATATTTTCATGGTTCCCCTAAAAATATTTTACAATTGTATCTGCTAAGACGGATACAACCCACCTAAAACGGTATTTCGCACTCATTGTTTTTTTTCCGTCCTACCAGGTTTTATAGCGTCACGTTTTTAGCATGAGGGGGTCGAATTTTAATTACTATCAGATCGCGCGTATTCTTTTATATTATGGCCTATATGGGAAAAATCATTTGCGGTGTACTTTAATGATGTAAAACAATTTTAACATAAAAATTATGCACTTTATTTAAGTGCACAGCTCCTATGCGGAAAGGTTGGCTGTCCACGAGTGGGTGATTTCGGTACGTGTACAGGGGAATTAAAAGTATATTTCTTTATATTATGGCCTATTAAGAAAAAACGTTTGCGGCGTATTTTAATAACGTTTCTCTGTTACAACATAATAAAATTGATATGAATTTATGATGCGCAGTAAAACATGCTTTCTGAAGGGGTTGAAAAGCATTTATCATTCATTCACAGGGTCACAGAAATGAGTTCAGTTTTATTACAGAAAATACTGCTTGCAAAGTGTGTTTTAGTTATGTTTCATGATTTCAAACAAGATGGAATTCATATACATTACTGAGGTTTACTACAAGATGCTTACATTAGAATATGATGTGAATCACATTTTATTTCATTTACAGGGGCATATAAAAGTTGCTGGACACAATACTGTATACGAAGTATTCTCTATTAGAGTTGATTGCTAAAAATGAGTTTTCACCTATGATATCCGTTTTAATACTTGATTATATATATGATTTCTATAGACCGTGTATAGGGCTACGCAAAAGAACTAGGAAGAATTGCTGAGAATGAGAGTGAATTGCTAATTTTTTTAAATTAAATTCTACATTTTCAAGTTCAACTATAATTAGAAACTGTTTGTAAAATATAAATATAATAATATACAAGGCTATTCAAAGAATTGGATGCATGCGCGCGCCGATGAATGATAATTTCTGGAAGTACGATTTCAGTTGTTTTAAGCATGTTTATACTGCAATAATTTTGATCTTCACATGTTGCGTGTATATAAACTTGTTCGAATGCAAGGGCTGTACAAAATAATGCAAATATACTGCCGGTTATTGGTAGAAATTGCTGAAAGTTTACTTTCATCTGCATTAATCGTTTTCTTATTATATTAAATTTTATCATTTTTTTCATGCCGTTAAAACAAGCCCAAGAATATACATTGATGACTTTATCATTTTAATTTTTCAATAATTTGAACAATTTAAATTTACTAAGATCTAACAAAAACTTAAAGCTAGTAAGTATTAAAGAATGTTTACTTTGAAAGTTTTGATCAACTTTAAAGGAATATTGTTAATATTTATTACTTTTAATATTTGTTATTTTTAACGAAAAAGTACAACTTTAACAGCCGCAGAAAATGCGAAATTTGTCCTGTATTACACATCTTTCTTTAAGGGCCCACTTCAGACACGGGAAGAAATAAAAAAGCTAATTTTAAGTCTATGGGGGCGTTAATTTCAAATTTCTCGCTTTATTTTAATAGATTTTTGCATTGGATAGCTGAGGACGATCGACAACCAGGCTAGTTTTTACTTTTTCGATTTTAGTTTTAGTTTTTTTTAATATTAGGATAGTTTCGACTTCAGAATGGATTCCAACCGGTTCCGAAAGAAAAAACTAAATATAATAATATACAAGGCTATCCAGAGAATTGTATGCATGCACGCCTATGGATCATAATTTCTGGAAGTACGATTTAAGTAGTTTAAGCATGTTTATACTGGAATAAATTTTATCTTAACATGTGACGTGTATAAAATCTTGTTGCTAATGTAAGGGCTGTACAAAAGAATGCAAATACACTTCCGTTAATTGGCAGAAATTCCTGAAAGTTGATTTTTATCTGTATTATTCATTTTCTTATTATATTAATTTTTAGCATATTTTTCATGCCTTTAAAACATGCCTAAGAACATTATTGATGACTTTATTATTTTAATTTTTCCTAATTTTGAACAATTTAAATTTACTAAGATTTAACAAGAACTTAAAATTTGTAAGTTTTAAAGATTGTTAACTTTAAAAGAGTTGATCAATTTGTTCGAAACTTTAAAAAAATATATTAATATTTATTATTTTTAATATTTGTCATTTTTATGGGTACAGTATACCTTTAAAAGTCTAAGAAAATGCGAAATTTGTCCTGCGTAACATATTTTTTCCAAGAGCCCACTTCAGACACGGGAAGAAATGAAAATGCTAATTTTAAGTCTATGGGGGCGTTATTTTCAATTTTCTGGCTTTTATTTTATTTTATTTTATTTTATTTTATTTTATTTTATTTTTTTTATTTTTTTTTGCATAGGATAGCTGGGGGCGATCAACAACCAGGCTAGGTTTTACTTTTTCGATTTTAGTTTCAGTTTTCTTTTATTATGATAGTTTCAATTTCAGAACCGATTCCACCAGTTCCAAAAGTATAAGTATTTTTTTTTTTTTAATATATCTAACCAAAACCGAAAAAGTAAAAAACAGCCCGGTTGTAGATCGTTCTCAGCTATCCTATGCAAAAAAAAAATCATTTTAAAATATTAAAAAGGACGCGAGATATTTGAAAATAACGCTCCCATAGACTTAACATTAGCGCTTACATTTTTTTTCCCGTCACTACACTGTAAAAAAAGGATTAAATTACGGAAATACTACTGGAAATCTAGACGATAGTACTATTTCCGTATTTTAACGGAACTTTTTCCCTTTAAATTACAGAAAAAATCCGTTAAATTCCGGTCTAAGTGCTGGCGTCTAGATTGCCAGTAGTATTTCCGTATTTTGGTCCTATTTTTTCCCTACAGTGTTGTATGTGTTCTCAAAGGTAACCTAAAGATATTTTTTGTAACGCAAAGGGAACGCGAAAATTTATCATTAACTATAATAATGTTAAACTGAAAATAAGGAGACTGTATGGTAAAATATTACATTTTATAAATGTCTGCTAGGTAACGAATTTATTTTCTGATACCTAGCAGTAACGAAAGCCTGGTTTAAACGGAATTCTCATTATTCCCCTAAAAATACCCTGCAATTGTATCTGCAAAGACGCAAAAAATCCATGTAAAAAGGTATTTATCACCTATTGTTTATGTTTCCGTCTTACCAAGTTTTATAGTGTCATGTTCTCAGCATGAGGGGGTCGAATTTTAATTACAACTAGGACCCGCATTTTTCTTGAACTCCGCCTTTTTTTTTTTTTTTTTTTTTTTTTTTTTTTTTTTTTTTTTTTTTTTTTGGGAGGGAAAATAAAATTTGATATCGATACGAGTGTGTTTCGAAAGGTTATTAGCCCGACAAAGAAAATGAAAAAAATTTGACAATATTTAATTTTTTTAACGTAGTTCCTTACAACTTAAAAAAATTAAACCAACGAGTTTCCGACTTTTTATTATCTTTAGCATAATATGCCTTATCTAACTTTGGAAATGAAGTGGTGGTCTCTGCTTTAACCCCATATTTTGAAGTGAATTTCCGACTACCGAGCCATTTCTTCAGGCTTGGGAAAAGGAAATAATCGCTGGGAGCAAAATCCGGTGCATGTGGAAGCACTACAGAGCGTAGGTCATTGACTTTCGTAGCGAAAACTACAAGCATGTGTGCAAGAGCACTGCTGTGGTGAAAGAACACGTATTTGTTGCTCAGGTATAGACGTTTTGTCGGAATAAGCACTCTTTAATTGGTCCCGTAGAAATGCATAACACTGTCCGGTGACGATTCTACCTTTTTGCCGGTGCTCTATGATCACCACACTTTGTGAATTCCCGAAAACCGTATCCATGGCTTTTCCAGCAGATGGAACCGTTTTCACTTTCTTTGGCGCAATTTCAGCTGCTCTTTCACATTGTTTAGATTGCTGTTTCATCTCTGGTGAATAATGGCGAATTCATGTTTAATCCACCGTTATAAGACGTTGATGAAAATCAGAAGATTGGTTAAGTTTTCTAACTTAACTTGAAATCACCATAGTCCACATTACTAAAGGCAGTGGGCCATCCGCACTACCTTCTTTTGAAAAAAAAATCGAACAGTGAAGATGGGGAAACTCATAAAATGATAAAGAAAGGAGGGGGGGGGGGCGTGAAGAAGGAGACCAATTTCACGAGGTTTAATTTGATTATGTTAATAAATGAAGTGTTTTCATGAAGGAATTTTCAGCAGAAAGTCCACCCAAATTAGCATTTCATTGCAAAGTATATATATGTGATAAAATCATAATAAAATCTCCACTTTTGAATTTGCCAAATTCGATCTATAAGCGATGTTCTAATGGAGGCAAATCAGACAAATTTCTACCACTTATTTTAAAATGTTATTATTGTCTTAATTAACTGAAGTTATTAAATAGGATAAAAAAATTAAAAAATTTGTAATAGAAGTATGCCTACTTCATCCTCGTGAAATCGGAAGCTACGGTTCGATCCAGCACATTTCGGCCTGAAACTTTTTCTATAAGCAAGCCTCTATGATTGAATACGAGTCATAATTGATTGTATCAGTTTATAAGTCTTTGTTGGCTAAATATTAGAAAGTAGAGGGCTCCTCGGAGGGAAATTTCTTGTTCCTGGAACTTGACAGTACAATTAGCAGTAAAAAAAAAAAAAAAAAAAAATACGTTTTATGAAGCTAAAACTTTAGCCTGACTCAGTTTCTACAAAACATGTCGATATTTTTAAAACAACGTTATTCTACATTATTCAAAAAACAGATTTACGCATAGTTTTTATTTTCAGATTATTTTCGAAATTCATGGAATATAAAGAATAGTAGCAATGTTAATAATTATTTAGACTACATTGATGACTACATCGAAGAGGCCTTTTAATCAAAGCAAAAGTCAGTTCCTACCTACAGAAGATTTTTCTTCGCATTCAGTGAGACAAGAAAATTGTTTATTAATAGATGTTACGTAGAAAATACAGCATTAATTTGCAGAAATACTGTTTATAATTAAGTGAATTAAATCAAGCAATCCGCTAGAAACAGCTTCAAACAATCAACAATTAGGCATTGTTTCCCAACAAGACTGCTAGACCACATGTATCTAGCCCACTTCAGACACAAACTGTTATAATTGAGATGAAATGCTTCAATCCAAGAACCATTCTCCAAAACTTGCATCGTCGTATGACCGTTTATTTAGATCACTTCAAAACATTTTGAGGATAAGATATTTTATTTTTTGGAAGATTTGAGAAAATACATCGATTCTTTAGCCAGATGAGCGCTAATTATGTAACTATTAGGAATTGAAATTTACACGAAATACATTTTCTTTAATTTCCATCAACAATATGCGACAAACTTTTGCATCCGTCCCAAAAATTGGAATTTGGTAACAGATTCTTCTCTGGTCTTTTACTATGAATTTTAATAACACTCGATCTTTACTTTCAATTTACATTGGTATCCTGTTAAAGATTGCGTTAGTTAACATTTTTATTTCATGTTGTATTGTAATGGCACATTCTTTCGTTTACTACAATTCATTATTCAATCACACAATTTTATAAAATGATTAGAGAGGAAATTAAGGCTCACAAAGCAACAGTTAGTAAATTTGTTATTAGCTTTTCAAGAATTATAGAAGAAGGATAATACCGTCATCAACAAGTCTATCACTGTGAAAGTCTGCGTTATATACGTAGAAAATGTCAATAGGACATTTTTAACAAACTGATAAAAACATTTTCTGGGCACCAATGAATGACAGCTTACCATTGTCTTCATCAACATGTTCAAGTAGAGGCTGCAAAGTAAAACCAGTGATAATTTACCAAGCTAATTTATAAACTAGTAAAAACAGTTTCTTAGCAACAACGAATGATAGCTTAACACTGTCATGATCGGTAAGGTCAAGTAAAGACTATAAACTAAAAGCACTGCTAATTTACCAAATTCCGATATAGGACACAGATTGGTAAAGGATATTACGGCAACTCCTCCTGATTATTAACTGGGAAGTAGAGGAAGAAGATGGAGAATCTCTGGAGATATTTGACTGTGAGCTTTCAACTGACAAGGTAAAAAAAAAAAATCTCTATCAGCAATGCGGGGAAAATAAAATTGTAACTTAGTCTAAAGATAAAGATGCAGAAAATAAATTTATTTTCACTGATTTCTGATAAAGAAAAATAATGCTTTGGTAAAATTGGAAGAAATTCGAAATATTGCTTTGAAATGGAATTCTATGAAATTCATTATCAGAATTGCATATCAATGTAATGAAAAATCCAAGCAGTTTTCAGAGAAAATAAAAACAAAGTCTTTCTCAAACAATTGTAAAAAAAAAAAAAAAAAAAAAAAAAAAAAAAAAAATACAGCTGTATTTGTTACAAAAATCTCCAAATTCAGAGTAATGAATTAAAAAAGGTTTTTATACACAATCTAGGTATAAAAACACAGATAGGAGGTTTTTGTGCCTGTCCACAGATTCCTAAAGAGTGATACAAGATTACACAGGAAGGGATTTGTTCGACGGGTGGCAATTGCACAGACCATCAGCTCATCAAGTGGAAGGCTGAAATTTTAGGATTAGATAGAACTAAATTAGCATATTAAAATGCAAATGGTCTGCTAAGTCATATCTTGATAGAAAACACCTGCACACCGGAGTTTAGTTTTTGATCGATTGGTTTATCACTGTATTTTGCAGCACCCAAATGTATGAAAATATTGAAGTTTGGGTGCATGAAAACACAATGGTAAACCTGCGGATCAACCACTAAATTGATGTTCTGCAGATGGTTTCCACCAAGATACGACTTGGCAGACCAATGCATATAGCTTGTATATAAAATAAACGGTCAAGTACGAGTATTGCTCGCGCTCAGAGAGTTCCGTACAATAAATATATGAATTATTAACTGTATTATTTAAAAGAATAATGAAACTTTGTAAAAACCTATACAACGTAGAGTTGGGTATAGCTGTATATATTAGAAAAGTATGATTGAGTATACCACAAAGGTTCAAAGAGATATGAAGCCGAAATAAAATTAAATATTGCTATTTTGTATAATTCTTTTTTTAAACGTATCTTAATCTGCATGTGGTGAACTTAATTTGGTACTAACAATAAAAGTACTGCATATTTAAATTTCATTTGGCATTTCATAAAACTAAATTCAACATAAAAATATTTTTCTTTTTACAGTGTAGATGAAATGAAATCCTTGTTCAAAGTTTAAACTTAGCGTTGTACTACGCGCGCTTCGAAAGGAGGTCGCAAAGATGCAACTCGACGACTTTGTCCGTGCCGCGTTTTTTCAAATAGGTCTTTAATTATCATTTAAAGACACGGGAGGCGTATTGAGAGATTCACTCAACGCAAACTAGTCGCGAATCCCATAGTATTTATGCGATTAATTATAATTAAATTGGTCTGTTTTTAACAATTTGACGTTTACTGCTTTTATGCTGCTACTGGGTATTGCATTACACATATATATCATTAAAAGTTGTTATCTAGTATTTAAAAACCGATGGTATATAGAGTACGCCGCCTCTGCCATTAAGTATGTCCAAACCAACCGCGTCTTTAAGGGTTAAGGCTCCTGCCCCTGCCAGCGAAGACAATCACGAGCTAATGCTAATCGTATAGGGAAGGATTTTTCTAATATCTATTTGTATTTCGATATTTTAATTTTTTTTTTTTTTTGGCATTATATAGCCGAGATCCGTCTCTACATTGCACACCTTTCTTTACTTTTTCCTCCCCATCGGATTAGCATTAGCTCGTTAGTGTCTTCGCCGGCAGGGACAGGAGTATTAATATCTCGGCGAATTACCGACGATTTTTTTTCGAAAATCATTATAAACAATGCTTTTATACTTTTGATACGATAGGTACCTTTAGCGCTCTTCGATACCTTTGCTGAATGCCCGCAAATAGAAATCTGTATGTAACAGAAAAATGCGATTTTATAAAAACTATGCCACCTAGGGCTATAATTTTCCTGCGAGTATTAAATTAACCTCTACTACCTCTAATTTTTTTCATAATTTTAGTTTCAGTAGATTTGAAAATAGATGGGGGGGGGGCACATTTTTGCACTACATTTTCGACGATATCTCTGAAAATATAATATCTAAAATTAAAAGAAATGTATTTTTGAGTTATGCGTTACGGAATCTTTTAACCGATACCCCAAACGATACACAAAGAAAATATATTTCTTCTTTAAATAACCTAATTATCCCCTCTACGTTTTTCCCACATATATTTGTGAATGTTTAATAATCTGTTTAATAATCTGTAAATATGTGGGTCAATAGTCTTTATTACATCTCCCAATTTGAACTTCCCACGTTCCGTAGTTTACGAGTAAAATGGCTGTGACAGACAGACACAGGAGTGATCTTATAATGATTCCGTTTTTACTTTTTAAGTACGGAACCCTAAAAATCATGATTATTGCAACTGAGAAATACAAAAACATAAGAAGATGAATTATTGAAAATAAATAAAACAAGAAAGGAAAACCATGTGTCAAGTATGGATTATGAACCCTTTCCTACATTTTTAGTTCAGTTAGAAAAACACATAACACATTTGAATATACACATTTATTAATTCCTAACAATAGACGGAAACGTACTTCAATTGTTTTGTGAAGCTCTGTATGTTCCTTATAAATTTTTATACACGCCACATACTGAGATGACATTTAATTCAGAAATAAATACGCTGAAAATTACTGATATCACACTTCTAAGGCTAACATTAGCTTAAGAATTGCTATCCATGGACGGCCATGTATCCAGTTTTTTGTCATATCCCTATTTATTTATATGCTACAATGTCACTTAGCCGACGGGACATTTAGCAGACAGCAATTAGACGACAGGATGTTTAGCCGACAGCGACTGTTAGCCGACAAGACAGTTAGCCAACAGAGGACAATTATTCGACATGGACATTCATCCGACAGGATATTCATCCGACTTAACTGTAACGTAACTGTAACCTGATCTTAACCTAATTATAACCTAAGCATAAACTAACTGTAGCGTAACTGTAACCTAACCAATACCAAACTGTAACGTAACTATAATCTATCTGTAACCTAAACGTAACCTAAGTGTAAGATAACCGTAACCTAACTGAAACCTAATTGTAGCCTAAATGTAACCTAACTGAAACCTAACAGTAACCTAATTGTTGCCTAAATGTAACCTAACTGGGACGTAACCGTAATCTGACTGTAACTAACGTTTACCTAGTTATAACCTAATCGTATGCTAACTGTAATGTAACTGTAACATAACTTTACCATGACCAAGCTCTAACCTAAGCGTATTCTAATTATCACCTAAACGTAACCTAACAGTTATTCAACCGTAATCTAAACGTAACCTAACGGTAACATAATTATAAAGTAACCGTAACCTAATTGAAACCTAACAGTAACCTAATTGTAGCCTAAATATAATCTAACTGGGACGTAACCGTAATCTAACTGTAACTAACGTTTATCTAATTATAACCTAATCGTATGCTAGCAGTAATGTAACTGTAACACAACTTTACCATGACCAAGCTGTAACCTAAGCGTAATCTAATTATCACCTAAACGTAACCTAATTATAACCGAACAGTTACCTAACCATAATCTAAACGTAACCTAAGTGTAACCTAATTATGAAGTAACCGTAACCAAACTAAAACCTAACAGTAACCTAATTGTAGCCTAAATGTAACCTAACTGGGACTTAACCATAATCTAACTGTAAATAACGTTTACCTAGTTATAAACTAATCATATGCTAAATGTTATGTAACTGTAACATAACTTTGCCATGACCAAGCTGTAACTTAAGTGTAATCTAATTATCACCTAAACGTAACTTAATTATAACCTAACCGTAATCTAAGAGTAACTAATCGCAATTGTAACCAAACTGCAAATTAACTGTAACCTAGCGGGAGGTGCATAATATGAAAGAGTGATCAAAGGGCTGCCCAGTCCAATGATATATCACTTGAGGGATGTCGGAAAAGTCAGAAAAATGCTCCCGGTGATACAAATTGGGGGAGGGGGAACGGGAGGTACATAATATGAAAGAGTGATCAAAGGGCTCCAATGTGATGTATCTCATGAGGGGTGTCGAAAAATGTTAGAAAAGTACCGGCTAATTATACTATCAGCTAAATGTCCTGTCGGTTAATCGCCTTTTCGGCTAAATGTCCTCCCGGCTAATTGCCACGTTCGGCCAGTTGCCTGTCGGTCAATTGTCTGTATTTCTAAAATTATTACTATATGTCCGTTTCGATCAATTGTCCTGTATGCTGTATGTAAATTTCAGCTAATTGTGTTGTCGGCTATATGTACGTATCGGCTAAATGCACGTCTCAGCTAACTGCAATCTGCTAAATGTCTTGAAGGCTATTTGGTTGTCGGCTAAATGTCTGCGACCGGCTACGGGTCAAACATCTGTACTAAAAGTAGTTGAGCTTGAAAATGCATAAATCAAATTAAAAAACATCTTTAAGTAATTCATAGTCATTCTCGGTACTACTGATGAAATCTTTTGTGTAGTGTCTATGCAACGGAATAGCAATAATTTCAGCAATACAGACAATTGGCCGACAGACAACTGGCCGAACGTGGCAATTAGCCGGGAGGACATTTAGCCGAAAAGACGATTAGCCGACAGGACATTTAGCTGATAGTATAATATGCCGGTACTTTTCTAACATTTTTCGACAACCCTCATGAGATACATCGCATTGGAGCCCTTTGATCACTCTTTATATTCTATGCAATTCATATACACCACCTATGTGCCTGTGCAAAAATATTAGTTTAACTTAACTTATACCATAACTTTTCATAAATCAAACATATCATAATTTAAAACTCACTATCAGCAATCATCCCTAATGTTTCCCTGTAAATGAACAATAAATTCGATGCACACCATATTCTTATCCAAACATCTTGCACTCTTTGTCTCCCCTTCTTCCGAAATTTCGTTTCCCGTTTTGCTCCCCTTACAGTATCAAGGTTTAAAATCTTTAAAATTCCTTAATATTTTCTTTAATTTTCTGTTTTATTTGTTACTTTAAACTAACAATAAATAGTCAGTCATAAATTTCGTTATCAATTTATTTCACCATATTCATTTCATTAAAAGTTATTGTAAATTGCCTCCATCGAAAATGTCATTTCTCCCTTTTGCTCCCTCATCCACGGTATCCATATTTTAAAATAAAAACCCTTTAAAACTCTTTAATTTTTTAAAATCTTTTCTGCTCAATTTGCCACTTTATTTTAACAATAAACAAACGATCATAAAAATTTCTCCTCCCCCCCCCCCAACCCCAACTGAAATTGGTATTTCCTCCTCGCCTCTCCCTCTTACCAAGCATCTGAAATTTAAAGTCCTTAATTTTTTTTCGTTTATTATTTTTTTAACTTATTTGTAAATATTTTCTAAGGTAAGTAAATAATAAGTCGCCGATAAACTTCCGCCCGCCCCCCCCCCCTTCCCGCAAAAAGAGAACTAATTCTGCTTATTCCTCTTTTTTTTCCCTCAGATCACAAAATTTTAACCTTAAAAGTCATTGCTTTTTTAAAAACATTTTGTACTCTATCTGTTAATTTATTGTAATCATAAATAATCATATAACTATACTCCTCCCCCACCAAAATTGACGCTTGCTCCGACTCTACCCTTACCAAGAACACAAAATTTAGTCTTAGTAAATAAGTCATCAAATAAAATCCCCCCCTTTTTTTTCGTTCCCTTATTTAAGTTTAAAATCTTTGAAAGTCTTTTTTTAATACATTTTCAGCTTTATCTGTTTCATATTGAACAATAAATAATCGATTATATAATTTCTTCCACCCCCATATAAAATTAACGTTTTCTTTTCTCCCCCCATTATTTCCATGCTCATAAAATTTAAAGACTCTAAAACTCCTAATTTCAATGTTTTTGCCCTATTTGTAAATCTTTAATAAGTTACATAATCGGTCATCTATTAAATCCCCCCCCCCCCATAAAAAAAAATCTGTTAATTGATTTGTCTTACCCTCAACTCATGAAGCTAAAAAATGTAATTTACAGTCTTTAAAACTTTTTAATTTTTACTTTTTTTTCGTCCTAATTATAAATCTTTATTATCTATAATATTAACTAAATCATTTCAACTATGTACGAAAGTGTTAACAATAAAGCGATAGGTGTACATTTAATTGTGCATAAAAAAATTTTTAACTGTATTTTTCAAAGGAAAATGTCTTTAGAGAGATATTTGTAAGGAAAATATTGTGGTTTCTCGTCAACGTGCAAGTAAATTCTCAAAACCTTTCGAAATCATTTTATTCCGACTAGCTCAGAAAGAACCATCAAACGTAGATACCAAAGGTGCCTGAGTAATCGACTGAACCGAGTATGTCCATAAAGAAAAAAGAAAAATCATGCGTCTACGTCGATACATTCCAACACTTACAGAACACTGTAACAAAACTTCGCCGTTTAATAAAGTAAAGGAGATATCTAACTAAACATTTGTAATACCTATGACACGTTTGAAAAGCAGATTTCAACAATTGCACCCATAACCTGGATGGTACTCCAATTCTTTTGTGCAGCTCATATGATATGCTCATATGTTATGCAGCTCATATGAGGCAGTGTATATGATATATTTGTACTGCATATATTTGTACAGATTCTACATACTATGTTAAAATTTAGTTTTGTAAGAAAATACATAAAACAGTTGAAAATTCACCCTCGGCAATTTCTACTAATAGACGGAAACATACTTGAATTCTTTTGTGCATTTCTGTATATAGAATACAGATTTTTATACACGTCAAACAGTATTAAGCTGAAATCTAATTCAGGCAAAATCATGCTCAAAATTACTGAAATCACACTTGCAGGAATTATTTTCTATCGGCGGCCCATGTATCCAGTTTTTGGAATATCCCTGTATAGGATTTTATTTGTATGATACAAACATCTCTAAGCATATTAAATGTAGTTGAGCTTGACCATTTATAACTAAAAAAAACCTAACATCTTTAAGAAATTCATACTCATTCTCAGCAATGGTTACGAATTCTTTTGTGTGGTCCTGTATAGGGTTTGTAAAATATGTGCACACCACGTAGTGCGCAAAAATTTAGTTAAACTTAAAAACGCATTCTGTAATTGAAAATGTACTTTCAGCATTAATTTTTAATAGCTATATCGGATACAGTATTGTATCAAAATATTTTATGTTTCCCTGTAAATGAACGCTAAATGAAATGCAGACCATATTCGAATGCAAGCATCTTGTAGTAAATCAAAGTAATGTGTATCTATTTCGTCATGTTTGAAATAGTGTAACGTGATCAAAATACGCTACAAACAGTTTTTCTCGTAGACCATATTGAACCAAGTTCTTTTGTCTGACCCCGTAAATAATTGTTAAATGCTCATGTTGTACAGAAAGTAGGCTAAGGACACCTCAGAAATTCATATCAATTTCATTATCTTTGTGACAGAGTAATATCAATCAAATACGCCGCAAACGATATTTCTTCACATAACGGAATACTTTTGAGTCCCCTATACTCGTACTTTAAGCATTACACATAACATAGTCTATAGTAACAATTTTAAAGTGTGTCTCAATGTACATAAATTTAACTGTGTTTAACATTGTGTAACACTATTAAAATACATCCTAAATAATCCCCCCCCCCCACATAGACCATAATGTAGCGAATACTTTTGAGTGCATCTGTAAATGAACCATGAATGGTGCACCGAACATACCATGATGATTTTCAATATCGTATATCAATTACATGGCAATCCGACTATATTTACGCTAGTTAGAGCACGGATAGACAGACAGACGGGCGGACAAACCCAATCCATAAACACTTTTCAACTTTCTTGGAAAGTGTTTAAAATGAAAAAATGTAAATGAAAATAAAAGTATTTTATTATTATTTAGATTACGAACCGCTACAAAAAACATTCTTAACTGTCTGCATCATTTAAAAAATATTTAGTGTACAGAAATCTCTCCACCCCCCCCCCCCCACACACACACACCTGAATTTACTCCTATGCACTTAAAATTTCAAATTGTGAAAACTCCTTTATGTTTTATAACTTACTTGTAAAAATAAAATATAATCTAAATTTTCTTCCGCCTGAAACCTTTCTGCTAACATCACACAAAGTTTTGAATATTTGGAAAACTTTATTTTTTCTGTCATATATTTTAGTGCTAACAACAATAAATTATGTACTATACCTATAAATGACTACGCTGGGATTTAGATGTATAGCCCCCCCCCCCCACTTCTCCTCAAAATTAATATTTCCCGTTCTCCCCTCCACCCCTCTGCAGTACAAAATATACAGTTTATTTGGTTAACCTTTCTCTCCTAATTTTATGAACATCTTATTTTTAACCTTCAATGTTGTTTAGCTTTTATATATCTCTTGATAAATTTCATGTTCTAAAAAGAATCCCCACAAAAGATAGTTATTTTAGAATATTTGTATCTGGTATTTCCCCCCCTCATTCAATATCTCCCCCTTGATTTTAAATGTAATTTCGTTATGTGAAATAAAATAGTTTTTATACTGCGCTAATTTCAATTTTATGTTTGTAAAAGCTGTAAAATGAACTTGATGATTAAAAAAAAGAAATATATCTGAATAAAAAAATCATTTATTTTCTGAAAGTCAAATCGCTTTAATTTTTGCACCCTTATTATAAACAGATTAAAATTCTTTTTACGGCTTTCAGCGTTATCCAGATTCTCCACAAAACATACGGCTTTGATCTACGCTGGACAGTTGAAATAAGAAATCTCTTAGACCACCTGAAACCTATTGGAAATGATCCAAGAATATTCTATTTGCTGATTGGAAGAGCTCGCTTGTCAATCATTTGAATTTAGACCATCCTTTCAATTCAGCTAAAATGCCAGCGGCCATCTTGATTTCTTTTTGTCCGTGACTGCATTGGGGTCTTAATTTTATGGATTGAGAAGAAGTTTTTGTGACTAATTTGGTATTCCATTATAACAGATTCTGAGGATGGTAGCCAAAGTTCGAATTTTGGATTTGCATATCCTTTAGTAGCACAACAGATATCGCGGGTTTCTCTATCTGAAGTGCTAGTTGAATGTGTCATAGATGAATTATAGTAGAGCGCCGGTTATCCGAACAATCGGTGACCGACCCTAGTTCGGATAAGCAAAAATTCTGATAAATGGACAAAGAATTTAAGGGATGTTTCTGACTATACTAAAACCTTCACACTTTATCCAGGCTTAGGACTGGCAGCACCGGTTAGTGATAGCGTGTTTAAAAACTTTTTTTAAAAAAAATTTTGTCATTTAAAATTTTCTTTTTCTTTTTTTATCATTTTCTGAACTCTAGAGATTATAATTTAAGTAAAAAAGCTGTGGCTTGCTTTAAAGAAGACGTTCTTCCAATGCTTCCATATCTCGAATTCTTCTTAAATACCTTAGTTGAATAGGATCAGAGTTCTGCCGTTCGAGCCATTTCATAACTGTTTCCAAACATTCAAAGTCTTCATTATGTAATGGACCTGGGTAATTTCCTGAACATTCGTTTTCATTTCTTCAATTTCTTTTTCATCTTAAATCTCATACACAATCTCATCATCATTAAAAGAATTTTTGAGAGAAATAGGCTGTTCGGATAAATGGAAGTTCGATTAAAAAAACTTTTTGAGAGAAATGGGCTGTTCGGATAATTGGAAGTTCGGTTAATTGGAGTTCCGATACTCGGCTCTCTACTGTACTTTGTGGAAAAGAGATATTGGTCTGGGTCTCTTATGTGTCTTACGGGTTTTGATTGTTGTTTGAGTTTACTAGAGTAATATGCTCTAACAGACGAGGACCTGTATTCTACAAGTTTACAAGGTTCACGATAGGAAATGTATTGAGTTATTTTAATAGCAAGTATCTCTTTTTGACGGATCCAATTTGGAATAAGCGGGAGTCTACTGGATGATCACCCTTACAGTTTATCCAGCGTTCAGAGTTTTCACAGGATTTACCATTGTGGCCGACTTCTGCACAACGTGGACAGGTAATAGAACGGTATGGCCATATTGTTGACATTTGAAACAGCGGAGGGGATTTGGCATGCAAGTCCGTACAGGACAGCTTAGGTAGGCTACTTTAATTCTAGATGGTAAAATAGAGCTATTGAAAGTCAGAATAACATGCTTCGTAGGAAGCATTTGTTTATTCCGGCGCATAGTGATACTGCGTGCATCTATAACATTTTTATCTTTTAAATTCTGCAGCAGTGATTTTGTAGATAGTAAAAGATCAGGTTCGGATATTACACCGCGGCATTTATTTAGAGTGTGGTGTGTCTTAACAGAAACAGAAAAAGGGCTTATTGTATTGCAATTTGAAAGAAGTTTCGATTGGCAGACTGAAGGAACCTCAACAAGCAAATCTCCAGTGTAGCATTTTAAGTGAGTAGTCATCACCAAAAACAGAATGGAATGTTTTAGAAATGAGGAATGGTGAAGTTCTTATAAATTAATTATCTTAAAGACTGTCAGTACGTTTAATTATGGAAAAAAGAGGGAATGAAATGTTCTGTACATTTTGTTGCTCTCCACATGGGAGAGAGTTAGAAGGAAATGAAGTTTTTCCATCCATATTAGGAAAAAATAATAATTCAGACCCCGGCCGCACCACCCACTACAGAATACAACAAGGGGATGCATATTCGTGCACCAATGCTAACCAGAATCCATACGGTCATAAGATATTCCTATGCCAGTATTCACCCTTAAAGTGATGTCTAGTAAATGCTCGCTCACTCGATCCCCAACCAGTGACAAACCAGCTGACCAGCCGATTGATGCATACGGGACTAATATGCACCCCCCGTCTACATGAAGCAGGGGCCAAAGCAGTGTGTTGGTTTCCCTCAACTACCAGGAACACCCATTTCAGAAACACGGGTCCCACGTCCGGCAAACACGAGGGTGTTTTACAATTCTCCATGAGTCGATATAGACAGGATGATATCGGCTTATGCAGTAGCCCTCACCTTCGAAGAGGAAACCACAACGAGAGTGAAACAAGGCGCAATGAAAGACAAGAGAGATAAAAGGAAAAGAAAATGAGAAAGATCGCTGGAGTGCCCGGCGTTGCGAAGCCCGTGATTATCTAAAGAAGGAATCCCTCTGGGTGACATAGGACCGACAATAACTGAAAATAAATATGAATCCAAACATGGCTTTATTATATATTTATACATTACAGACATTTTGTAATTGTGTAATGATTACAAGTATAACCTGACCTTCCGTTTAACATGAGAAAAAAGTATCCTTATTAATCTTTGTGTAACAAGATGATTAGCATGGAAACAGGTAAAGAAAACAAAATAATTATACAATCGCAATTGTATTTGTTTAATCTTTACGCTTATGAGTTTTATTTTTTTTCTGTGATCTCATAGTAGTGATATAACTTACATTTAAAACCTCACTATCAACGTGTATAATAAAATCATAGGCAAATTAACTGTTATTTAATTAACTACGATTAATTCCAATAAATCAAAGTTATCCTCTTGAAGACATTTAATACATTGTTGCAAATATACCTTGATTTCACAGGCGAAATAGCGCCAATTAGCCGATGACTTCTATTTAAAAGAACAATTTTTGCCTAAACTCTTCTGACGATAGCTTGTATCGTTTCAAAAGAATGTAATCGTATTAGAGGGTTTCAGGATACTTTTCACTTGTTATTATAAGTTCTATCAATCACGTCTAGTGGCATTATTATAATTAAATAGACTGCCCACTTTTTTTTGTCAATACCTGATTGCTCCATTTACATTTCGTACATGGTCAGATATAGACTTTTATCACCGGAACCGTTATATTTTGTTAACAATCTAAGTAATTCATATTACTTGGATTTGTATTTACATCGGTATTTTCCCTTGAAGTTCTTTGTATCTTTAATTTCTTAATGTCTAACTCTCCTTCGCGATCTACATTCCAATTCTACTCTCCATTTTCTCTCTTCTATTTCCAATTTGTTTGTTCCATAGCAGCTTGAAATTTCTATTCTTCAATTTCGGCTTGCAATCGTAATTTCTTTTCTTCAAGTTCTGTTTTTAATTTCTTCTCTTCGAGTTCAAATTGCGCTTGTAGTTTCTTCTCTTCCCTCTCTTCCTTTTCCTGCTTTCTCGTTTCTTGCTGCCATGATTAATTTTAAGCGGTCCTTTATGAAGTCTTCGTCGTGTTATTCTGTGTTTATAATCAGTTTTATTAGCGGCGGGATCGACGCTTTTTCTGGTGGTTCAATCCCGCAATCATCTAATAGATTTATGATAGCAATTCTTCTAGCTTTATTTAGGCCCCCCATGTTTATATTCCAAACTTGTACTTGGAGAGGTACGATTACGGTTTTCATACATGCATTGCCATCTCACAATCCAACTCTGGACACTGGCGATTCATCATAGTTTCATATTTGATTCATGTTTTCTATTTGACTCAGTTATCTCCGCACTAGTATAATAGTTTGCTTCTTTTTTTAAAAATCCGGCCGAACAGTTAAATTTTAGGAAGGTGATGTGAAAGTCATTAATTTATTGAAATATTCAAATAATAACAAAATACTGAAATCACACAAACTTTAATTTAATTTCTTGAAGATATAATTTTACAATGCATTAAAAGTAGTTTTTCAAACACAATATGGTTAATTCTGTAGAATTTTCTAATATAGCCGATTGGATTATTGACATTTCCCATTTCAATGCTTCATGAATGATGGGAAAATAAGAGGCTGACTCTTTGCTTATTTTCACAGTTTAAAGTGATTTTGCCCGTTATTTGTGAATTTGCTTTTATATCTCATGCGTTCAAATCATTGACATTAATAAATGTCAGAGACTTACAAGGAGAGGGCCAACCTTGTTAATCACAGATTTTGATTATTTTAATATATGTTGTAGGGTAGATGTCCCCTTAGCGTCAGGTTCATCGGATTTTATACAACGCTCCTTAGTTCTTGAGAAAACAGGGGGGGGGGTCTAATATTAGTACACAACTTAAATACTTACTTTGCAACCAAAATGATAGGTCACCTGTAGCTCAGTTGGTATGGCGTTTGCCGGCTGATCCGCGGTCCCGGGTTCGATACCTGAATGCGCTACGTTCATTTTTCTCATTTTTTGTTTTATAAATATACTTTTAATTATAATTTAATAATTTCAATTAAAAATTTTAATATCATACATTAATTATAATGTTAACAAACTTAAATGTATCATTTCTTATTTGTAAACTATTATTTTTCATCCTTTAAAGAGGTTTAAAAAAAATTGGATAGATTATTGAATGATAAAAATTCCAAAATCGTGACAAAATCTGTTGTATCGCCATCTAGTTTTTATAAAATAAAGGAATATTCAAATAAAATAAAAATAAAAGCAGAAATGAAGATAAAGGGGAAAGCGAAATAATTGAAAGCGCAAGCATACTTATTACAAATTTAAAAATCTTTAATATGCAAAAAATCGGTTGTATTTAATTATGATGCTAATTTTTAATATAGTTATGCTTGTTACTTTAAAAACAGAATAATAGTATTATCGCATTGACTCCCTTTGTTAAAGCAATGCGTAAATGATGTTTCTTTAAAATCACGAATTGACACAATTGCTAAGTATCATTGAATCGATAAAGAATATATGAAATACATTTTAAAAGTGATTTTTAAAAAAATAACAGTTTTATGTTGTTTTATTACAACTATTTAGTTAAAAGTAAAAAACTAAATAGGTTAAAATTATAATTGATATACAATATTAAAAATTTTAATTGACAATGGGATTACTTACAAGTATATTTAGAAAACCAAAAAATATGAGAAAAACAAATGTAGCGTATTCAGGTATTGAACCCGGGCCCGCGGATCAGCCGGCAAACGTCATGCCAACTGATCTACGACTAACCCAGTATTTTGGTTGCTGGGTAAGTATTTAAGTTGTGTACTAATATTAGACCCCCGGTTTCTCAAGAACTAAGGAGCGTTGGATAAAATCCGTTGAACCTGACATTAAGGGGTCTCTACCCTACAACATATATTAAAATAATCAAAATCTGTGATTAACAAGGTTGGCACTCTCCTTGTTAGTTGATTTGGTCACGTTTATATATATAAATATATATATCACAATTGCTATAATTAATAGACGTTATTATACATAAAATCTTATTCAAATTTCCATTTAACGTACGTTGCGACTTTTTAAAAGACAATGGTTTTATAAAACTTAGTATATAGAATATTGAAAAAATAAATTTTATGTTATAAAAAAAAGTTCAAAAGCATATTTAATTAAAGACATCTGTGTCTATATTATGTTTCAGGATAAATGGTAAATGAAATTTAATCCTTACGTATACTTCATTAATTAAGACACATTCCTAATATTATATCGAATCTCGGGTATAATTAAACAGTGATTTAAAGGAGAAAAGTTTTACAAATTCTTGAAATTCATTAATTTTAATTAAGAACAACTTTAATTGGAATAATCAAATATAGTACTTCATTTAGTAAATGATACGTCCGGTTAGATGAACAGTTCATTAGGTATAACGGTTATTAGGCGTTCAATTTCCATGTAATTACCTAAATACATGGATATAAAGTCATTATTCCCTTCTTGCAAATCATAAAAATAATCTTACGCCTTAAGTTTGAAAAAATTAAATAAAGTTATAATTGCATGGGTTAAACTTAGTACTAATTTTCTTAAATTTTATGAAAAGCCTAACAATTTAGAATCATATAATTATGGATAAGATTTTATATTTCAGCTGTCTGTTGCTTCTTTGATTGATATTGCGATTTCTTTTTACAATAAAATCAGTATTGTGGTACATTTAGAAAAAAAGTACGAAATCATATTTAGTTTGTAGATTAAACAGAAATATCTATAATTATATTTTGCTGATTACGTCATTTTCGATGTCTTGAACTTAATTTGGAAAAAAATACGTATATTGTTCTTTTAATATTTGGTTTTGATTTTCGGAGCAAATGAAATGAAATTACGTCTCTTTGACAATCTTATAACAAAAATATTTTAAATCTTTCATTTAGAGAAAATGCTTTGCAAGAAAAAAAAAATTGTTATCCAATAACATATTTTACTTTTATCGCCTTTGTGAAATGTGTTTAACGTCATTCTTCAAAAATAGTTAATTGAAAATAGTACATTAAGTTCAATTATTGAGAATAGTTGTCAATAATTGTCCACCAAAAGGCAATGCGTTTAAGTTCTCTTCCACGGTCAAATGTACAGCTGAGAAAACAACTGCAATGTTATGATTTCTAAATGTCAATATGTCGTCAGATGCTTTTTCTTCCTGTGGAATAACTTTATTCATGAAGCTTGCATGTTTGAAAATATGTTCTCATACCTTCGAATTTTCTCAGAAAATTTAAATTAACCCAGATTTTCTGTTCACCATTTATTTAATAAAAAAAAATATTTCTTAATTTTTTTTTTATGAAAATGCCTCCAGGGAAAAAAATTCCAATAATCCTTATCGTTTGCCTTTTTCTTCCTTTTGTGCAAAAAGTACGTAATTTAGTTGCCATCCTTATAAAACTGAGTTTAAAAAGTACGAAAGAAAAACATTAATATCAGGAGAATTAATACAAATTTTTAAATTCTGAGATTTCATATGACGCTATCGGATACATGCGGATAAATGGAGTTACGTTCATAGACTAGGGATGCACAACCTGCGGCCCGCGATGTGTTAAATTGTGGCCCGCGAATTTCGTCAATTTACAACTGGAAAAAAGCGTAATTTTTATCTGTTAGTCGCAGTAAAATATCGCGGATTTCGTAACTTTTCCACAAGAAAAATTGTAAAAATTTCGTCAGTCAATTAAGATTCGCAAATTTCGTTGATCGGCTGCGAAAAAATAGCGCGTTTTTCCAGTTTATCGCGAAAAAAATTGTGAATTTCGCCAATTTGCGCGAGAGAAAATTGAAAATTTCATCAGAGCCAGTTACGAATCGTGAATTTCCTTAATAGGATGCAGTAAAAATCGTGAATTGCCGATCATGTGCAGAAAAATCTCAAATTTCGTTAATCGGCCGCGGAAAACTCGCGAGAAAAAAATGCGAATTTTAATAATTTGAAAAAAATTACAAAATTCGTCAGTCAGTAAAGAATCGCGAATTTTGTCGAAGAGGTACGCAAAAATTGCAAATTTCATTTATCGGCTGCGGAAAAATCGCGAGTTACGTCAGTTTTTCGCGAGAAAAAATCTCGAATTTCGTAAATTTTCACGGGAAAAATTACAAATTTCATCGAAGTCTGTTAAGAATCGGGAATTTCATGATTGGGCGTGGAAAAATCGCAAAGTTTGTTGATTCGGTGCGGAAAACTCATGAATTTTGTCGATTCGGCGGGCGAAAATCTTAAACTTTGTTCATCAGGCACAGATGAATTGGTAGCAAAAATCTCGCGAAATTCGCAAATCGCTCATGAAAAAATATCGTCAATTTTGTCAAAAGTTCAAGAATTTCGTAAATCGCTCATGAAAAAAAAATACAAGTTTTGTGTCGGTCAAAAATATATCATGAAATACAAATCTATTGTTCGCAGGAAAAAATGAAGTTTTTTCGTTCGTGCGCGGAAAAGAAATAACTACTTTCGTCAATTTATAGGTGGAAAAAAATCGCGAATTAAATCAATGTATATCAGGAAAAAAACCACAAAATTGCGTCAATTGGTCGCAGAAAAAAATTGCAAATATTGTCAGTCCATCACAGAACATATCGCGAAATTCGCTAATCACCTATTTAAAAAATCGCGAATTTTGTCAATAGCTCATGGAACAAAATTGCAAAGCAGATCGCAGAACAAAAAAATTGTGAAATAATTCGATCGGGAGCGGAAGAAATCGCAAATTTCGTTGATCCTTTGTGGGGAAAAAAGTAGCAAAATTTAAAATTTATTTGCAGAAAGAATCGCGAATTTCGTCAATTTATCGCAGGTATTGCAAATTGGTCGTTTGAAAAGAATTCAAATTTTGTCAATCAGCAATGGAAAATTAACGCGAAATCTGTCAATCGGTCATTGATAAAAAAAATCGCGAATTTCGTCAATCAGACGCGCTTGATTGACAAAAAGAAAAAAAAACGAATTTTGTTAATCGGTCGCTCAAAAAAATAGAACGATAAATTTAACAAGATAAAACACCATCTCACCATCAGCATCGCCATCAAAGACCATCTTTTTTCTTTTTAGAATTTATAACAAAATACTGTTTCTAGGTAAAAGACATGAAAGCTATTGTCCCATGTATATTGACATATACATGGGACATAAAAAAGAAATCGTATCTTACCAATATATTATAGAATTCATATACTGTTACTAATACCGTGATGAAAACGTAAAGATAAAACAAGGTTTTATTCTTTAAACTATTTATGAAACATTCTTATTTATATCTACGGAACAATTGTAATTGTTTATACTTATAATTGTAAAATCAACTACCCGAAGGTAATGATCTCTGTATCTGCTTTCAGCACTGAACCTGCGCTGTCTGTGTTTTCTACTTTAATTTGAAATATAGCCAAGGCGCCAATAGAGGACACATTCGGTCTTTCGTAATTATTCATTTATTCGATAGTTTTCAATACCAAAAGTTCCGTATAGCTCGAATGATTTCTGTGGTACATTGTTGTATGATAGCTTTAGGTTTTTGTTTTACAAAAAGCTTTATATTTATCGTTGTTTCTTTACCAAAACTGCTTTATGCATAATCGGGAAAAAAAAACCGTAAACACCCTCTACTAACTCCTCAACAAATTATCGTAGAAGAAAGTTATTGGTACCGAACGATTGGAAATAAAGTCTACTTTTAAATTATGCATATAAAATTTTCTTATAGGAGTATAATTTCAGGCGATATTAATAAAAATTATGAAAATATAATTTATCATTAGAAGCACTCAAATTTGATTGTTTATAATTCAAAAACTTATCATTCAAATGACTTGAAATTTGGGGTCTAGGAATAGTTTGAACCGAAGATTTGAAATATCTTGTTAAATTTGGATATTGACATTGAAAAAATGAAGTTTTGGTTCGCTTTAATATGTATATTGCCTCCTAAGCAAATTTTATACACATCATTTAAAAGTAGACTTTATTTCCAATCGTTCGGCACCAGTAACTTTCTTCTACAATAAATTCTTGAAAAGTTAGTAGTGGTGTTTACTTTTTTTTCCACGATTGTACAAATATTTTTTATTTCTCATTTTTCTGTAAACTGAAATATTATCATGTCTAATATTCATAGTAAAAATTTTATGTAATAAGAACTTGATTACAGAACTTCTTTATACATTATTAATATAAAAAAATACCTAAAATATAATAGTAATATTGTTGAAAGAATAATGTATATATCTAAAACATAAAAGTAATATTGTTGAAAGGAACATGTAGATTAAATGTAAACAATATACCTATTGCAATTGCAAATATTCTGTATATCATTTAAATGTCTTAACTTTGATCGACTATTATACTGAATTTTCAAATACAATGCATATGAAATATCTTAAAATTTACATATGAAAACATTAAGATAATGCATATAAAACTGAATTCTATAACAGATAGAATGATATCTTTTACTTTCCTCATTCATTAATATTCAGTATTTGTTTCTATAACCGACGTATAAAAAGGTGTTTAAATCTAAAAAAACTGTTGAAATACCAATTTATTTTACAAAAATCATAATTTTTATTTCGATTAAAGATACTTAGATGTATCATATGACATGCATACACATATTTACAAAACAATTATATGTTAAATATTTTTCATCTTAGTATAAATCCACGAAAATGTATCTTTAAGTAAAAGTAAACATGAGCTTTTAGATTTAAAGTAAGCACAAAGATACGTTATGTACGAATAATAGTAAAAGATAGACAAATGAAAATAAAATGAGGGATTCTCATTTCCATTTTTGTATTAAAACTTTCAGTTTAGATAGTTGAACATTAATATTACTCATGTTTAATGCACTCGAATAATGATATAGTTTTCAGAAGCAGTGTAGTAATTTTAGCAATATTGTACGACAAATAATTTTTAACACGTATTTTGTTATAAATAAAAACAATATTATTGTTAACTTACTTTAAGAAATTTTCTTAGATTTTTATGCAGTAGATTATTAATCCATTTCATTAAAATATTGGATACTATTGAATAAATTGCTTTATTTTTAAATGTTTTCATGAATATGTACAACTTTTAAATGTTAATTAAATTTCAATAAAATGTTGCTAAATTAATATAATATTAGGTATTTTTATTAATCACAAATAGGCAGGATTAGATCACAGAAATTTTACTATGTTTCTTCCTATTGTATCATATTTTAAGTAAAATTTTAAAAACTATATAATTTACATTGTGTGGTATTTCAAGAATGGTGAAAGAAAAATATATCAAAACCGTGAAAACATTATGTATAAAGCTATAAAACATTAAAAATAATTACATATGTATTTTACATTAAAGAAATTTACTGTTTTTTCTTTGTATTTAAAACTTTTCGGTATTAAAATTAAAAATTAAAATAGATTATAAGAAAATTGCTGGGATTTTTTAAGCCAATTCAAGTTTATTAAGTAGAAACACTTTTTAAAAAAAATGAAAAAGTAAGAAATTAATTTATATTTTTCTTTTTATAACTCTAACATATTATAAAATATTCTCGAATGCGGAAAATCTGTCGGTTAGGAATGACATATTACTGTGAATGCAAGATATTAACAAAAAAAAATCTTTCTAGTCCTTTTTTTACTTTATCAGCCATAGTCTTTAATTAAGTTTCCTTATTCATTCGTTATAGTAAAGGGATTTTGTGGTTCTTAACAGATAGGGTATAAATTTTTAAGTAGTATATTAATAAGCGGGATATTTCTTTACGTTTTTAGAAATTCGAACTTTCAAATTATTCCCTTTTCAGTCAGTTTTTCATGTTTTCAAGAGCAGTAATATATTTCGTAGTAAAGTTCCTTGTAATAATTATAATTTAAAAAAGTAAAATGTCTAATACTTATTTCAAGATTAATGTATAATTTTCAAATTTTAATTCCTTTAAAATGCGCAGAACCAACAGAGTGAAATCTAACGATGCTGGATTTCCTTTTCGTTTCGTATTTTCCGCGGGGTTGGTGGCTCATTAACACTATTCCATCGCCTGCTGCAGTTTGCAGCTTCGCCAACAGATAAGAGCGAGAAGTGCTAGACCTAGCATCGTCCAAACTTAAAAGCAAAACATTGGCGCAGTTGACCCTGGTTTGATTCCAGGCTTGAACATTTCTTCACTCTGTTGTCTCTGCTCCTTTAAAGCAATTAAAATCTGAAAATTACTAAATTCAATGAGTGTGAAATTTTCTACGAAAAAAAATTCCAAAATTACATAAATAGATTTATTCCCTTTCATCGATTAAAATGCACTTTCACACTGTAAACTGAAATGTCTGAAATTCAGACACTTAAGTGTCTGAAACGTAGTGTTCAATTTTCAGACGTTTTAAAATGTCTGAAAATTTTAAGACACTTCTTGCGTCTGAATTTCAGACACTTAAGTGTCTGAAACAGGAGTGTTCGATTTTCAGACATTTTAAAATGTCTTAAAATTTTTAGACACTTCTTGTGTCTGAAGTTCAGACATTTCAAATGTCTTAATTGCGGCCATCTTTGAGCCTTTTTTTCAACAATGTGAAGCTATCTTTGACCACTTTTCATTCTAAGCCACATACGCAGCCATATTTGACCACATTGAATCATTTTTTATAAATGGGAATAATTTGTTACCATAAGGCTAATGTCAGACGGACGTCTTTTTGCACGCTTTTTTCCTTGCGTATTATCCCTACACAATGCCGCTAGCGTTGTGTAGGGATAATACGTAAGGATAAAAGCGTGCAAAAAGACGTCCGTCTGACATTAGCCTAAAGCAGAGCTGATTGCAGCGTGGTAAAACTGGGATGCTTCGGTACGAAGTTTTCATAAAGCTGATATTTCAAATCATTTTTGACCTTATGATGATTGTAATCAGTATTTTGTAGTTTTAGAATAGGCTAATATCTATATATTTTCACCTAAATATGTATCTATGGGATATCATATATGCCTTACGGCATCCAAAATGTTTATTACTTTTAGTGCGAACTTTCAAAGACCTAATATTCATTCGCGCCCGTCCCCACAGCTTTGATATACTGTTACAAAAAAAAAAAAAAAAAAAAAAAAAGCCTACTCGATGCTATCAATACATATTTGGATAAATATATATTTTTCTTTAACCTAATCATGCTCTAAAAATACAAAATATTTATTAAAATAAGCATAAGATCAAAACAAATTTAAAATGTCAGATTTATGGATATTGCATACCAAATTTGGGGGCCCGTAAAGCTAAAGGCCCATAGAAACAGCCCAGTTTGTCCATGCTGCAATCAGCTCTGCTTTATGGTAACAAATTATTTCAATTTATAAAAAATGATTCATTTCTTCAGAAAGAATCCCATCCCTGCTTTGTTGTACAATTTTTTCCCATTAAAATTAGATATTCCCAGTGAATTATTTTAAGCAGTTTTTGCATTTTTATTTCAAAATTGAGTATGAAACTCATACTTTTTTTTTCTCCCTTCATTTTTATTATTATACTATTTATCATTACCAATAAATATTGAAAAATTTGACAACCACACATCGGCGGCTGAGATGAACAGTAGTTATAGGATTCTGGATGGACAGCATGTCTATTTGACACTTTTTAAACGATAATATAGTAAATATAACTGGAAACAGAAATCCTTTATAATGAATATCTTTCATTTCTGCTCCCCACGAAGTTTGTAATCACACAAACAATGGCAGTCACTAAAGCCATTTCTTATCTACATGATTGGTATATTGTTAACTACATTGAGAAAGAAACCAAATTAAAATTGATATAAAGTAAATATCTTGTACTATTCTGTTCATTTCTTAGTAGAAAGTACAAGTTTCTTTCCTTGAAGTGTGCTTTGAAATATTTTAACGTTTAAATATAATAATTCAAAAATAATACTATTAATAATAAATTAAAGTTTTTTCTTTCTCTGAATATTTTAAATTTGTCATACAAATATTAATATCTAAAAAAAAACAGGCTGGTGTTATGAACTTCCTTTTTTTAAGTGAGAAAAGAAAAAAAAAAGAAAAAGAAAGAATTTTGGGAAAATGTCCAAATATATTAAAATTTGCTAAGCAGTCTATGTATATATTGTACAGCATTTTTAAGCAGTCTAGTGTAAAAAGAAAAACAATGAAGAAAAAATCATAGAACCAGTTAATTCTACTCTATATATAGCGGATACCAGCAAATAGCTGATTAATTACGTGCTCCCGAAGCGTCCGCTATTCAGAGGTTTTGCTATTATATTCATTTATAGGCGCATTCTAATTAAATAAAAAGTTTTTTTGTTACAGTGTAGGAATAATGCTCTAAATAAATTCTAGGTCCAGCGGTTGACATTAATCAATAATATTCGCAAAGTTACTTTAAAGTTTAAATCATATGAATCTAAATATCCATACATGCAAACCAACCAATTAATTACTTGATAAGTTACTCTATTTAATTTGTAGCATTACAATGTGCATTTATACATTTTTTTTTTTATCATATAAAGACAAAATTGAAATGCAACAAAGATAACTTGCGTTGAGATGCTACATTATCAAACACAAACATAAAAAATAGACTTAAAATCCTATTTCATTTTTTTGGAAATTAGTTTCTTTTTATTAGTAATTTTCATGAATTTTTTTTTTTTTTAATTCAAATAAAAAAAATCTTTGAGGTGAAAAGAAACTTCTAAAAATATTTTTCCCTATAAACATCGTAATAAAAATACCGTATATACTCGCGTATAAGTCGACCCCCTAACTTTCGGATGCAAATTCTGTAAAAAATCAAAAACGCGCGTATAAGTCGACCCCCTAACTTTTTACTTCAATTTTGCACAAAATCAAACCATAGATTTCACTTGCCAATGAGAAGGTAGTAAGTAAACAAAAACAAATCATTGAATTTATTTAAATGATAAATTATTATCATTTATATATTTTATATAGTACTTTTTTTTATTCTTACACATAAAAAGAACATAATTTTGCAGTATTCGATGTTTATGTTTTTGCTTTTTAACTGACTCGCGTATAAGTCGACCCCCCAAATTTGCTTACCGAAATTTGTCAGAAATTTCTCGACTTATACGCGAGTATATATGGTAATTTATTTAAGCATAAATTAAAAAATGGAATAATATGAAAAAAATATATACGTACACGGAGCAAACATAATAATATAAATAATCTTCAAAGCACATTCTTTCACAGAATCTTAAATATCAGCGAAGTTATATAACTCACCAATCAGATGGTAAACAATTAGAAAAGTATCTTCCCCTGTCATGGGCGAATGGGTCTTGCTTATAACCATATAATTTTTTTTTCTCATATTTTTTTTCATTTCTGTGTATGATACTGAACTTGATTTTTTAAATATTTTTTTAGCGCATATTGGATTAATTACACAGATTTTATTATTTGCTTAAAGCATCTTTTAAATATGGCTCCATTTTAAAATTTAACCCAGGAGTACGGGCGCATGCCCAGGGTGTGAATAGTTTTTATTTTGTCACCAATAAATACAAATACTAATAATCTTCACTTTATTTAGTCGCAGACAATTGTTACAAATTCTGCGATAAAATAATTAGAAGATTATTTAACAAAAAATAGTGGTAACAAAAAAAACCATACGCACTCTGGGTCTGTCAGGCCTGGCGTTAATCCTTCCGGGTTAAATATGTTATGTAACACAGTAAATATACATAAATAATTTTCTATTTTTAAACAAGTTTTCATAAAGATAATTAAAAATAAATAAATAAAAATAGTCGTTCAGTTGAATACTATAGGAGAGATTTATTTCACATTGGAAAATTGAAACTTATAAACTATTCTGAAATTCATAAAAACTTTCATTCTTATGCTTTTGTGATTTCTTTTCATGCTCTTGTATCCACTGTATGAAGCAATATGAATTTCTAAATGTATCAATATGAAAAAAAAATATTTCAATGATAGGAGTACTGGTCCCAAGGGCCAGTAAGCATGAGAGTTTACTGGTCCACAGTCATCATCACTGGCCCGCTACATAAAATTCCATTAAGTACCTTTAACACTTTAAGTGACAACCACTCCCCCCACCCCTCCTGTTAGAATATAAACAAACCTTCCTTTGCAGTTACCCAAAATTTGGCTTAGGGGGGGGGGGATGAAAAAGGTCTTAAGGCTCCAAAAACTTAGAGAAATACTGTTTCGTAAAAGAAATTCTGTTCTTTACTATATAATAATAATAATAATAATAAAAGAAAATTAATTTTAACACATGACAACATATATCCTTCCTCCCCTCCCCCGGCCAATACTCACATTCTTCGAGATAACAAGGACCATTATCGCCATATAAAAAACATATATATGTATATTAAAATTTAATCGATATAGGATTAAAATCTTATGGAAAAGTTGAAGGAGTACATGAACTTCAAACACAAAATTCACTTAAAATTTAACACACGAAGCATGGTTATAGAAAAAAGTTTAATTCTTATTAAACGCGTGACTGGACGGGAATAAACAAGTATAAATAATCATTTGTTAATACACATTATTTACACTTAATTACTAATACGGAAATTCTCACTAATAATCAAGATATAGGTATATACTACTTATTTGCAATCATAAAAAAATTATCATTTAAGCAATACATAGGTAATTATAAAAAAAGTAAAATTGACACACTAAACATACAATTGTAAAATTTTAAAAGATTTCATTAATTCTCAAGAGATTTTTTAAGAAGAGAGAGCGTCAGCAATTTAAACAAATTAGCATGATAAACTTTAATATTCAGAGTGCAATATATTATTTTAATATACCTATTAAATAATTACGTTCATTCTAAAATAGAAAAATAAAAACCAGTAAGGAGTTACCTGTAAATACAATAATCCAATAGAAGAATTTTTAACGCATATTTTTATGCATTATCATGTTTTGTTTAAATTAAAACATTATTAATAAACACTGTGAATCTTTGATATTGATACCACAATATTAAATAATCAGGTAGGATAATGCCAAGCACAGTTATTAAGATTGTGGCGGTAGGGATCTTTACTTTATTATTGTATTGGAAAATGCTCGTCTTCAAAAACATTTACCCCTCACTACAAGTCCTAAATGATGAATCCACCGTAATAAAGTTGCATGAGAGAATGATTAATATTACTGTTTCTGGAGATTGATATTTAATTAAGAAATCGTTGATTTAGGCTACTAGGTACCTGATGATGGTTCCATTGAGGTTTTCGATAAAAATGTTATATCCTTAATACAGTAGGTTTTTTCATGCTTAAGTAGCGGAGCCGGATGTGAACTTGATTCGACGGCCATGCTTGTAAAGCTGGGCACATGGTAGGCTTAGCGGTTTTAAAACGTTCGAAATTAGAAGAAATGAACAGTGCGAGACCACGCAACAACCACGAAAAACACTGACAGGATGCAGAAAGGGTACAACTCCACGATTAAAATGAGGGGAATAATTATTCGAACAGAAAAAGGAAAAAAAAACAAAGTGCTAAGACTTGTAAATACTCAAAAAATTCTCGCTTCAACACTCCGCTGTTAAATTCGACACTGTCTCAGCTACGCATGCGCGGCTAATTCTACGCTTCTTCTTCTTTTTTTTTTTTTTTTTTTTTTTCCTATCTCTGTCTCTGCGATATGGAAAGATTTGCCATTTAAGAAAGTTGTCGAATATTCCACAATAGAAATTAGTAATAATAAAATTTAGGGTTTTTTGTTTTTATGCGAAACACTTTTTTACGAATAATATTATTAATAAACCTTTTCATTTTTTTTCTATTTTACTATTTTAAGCAGGTACATCTGTATCAAAAACTTTGTGTGTGTGTGTGTGTGGGGGGGGGGTTACGAAGGGAGATTTTGAAATTTAATTAATGAAATTTTCTTTATATTTGATTATTAAGAAAATATTAAAATGCATTCGTCCCAGTGCCTTAGAGAATAATCAAACACCCCTAAAGCCCACATAGAAGAGAAGATTTAACTCTGCTCGCCTTTTAACGTTCACGTGTTTCTATTTAAAACAGAGGTTTTCTATTTGTGGTGCTATATTTCAAGGATCAGGAAGACAGAACCCCCACCTCCCTTCCCTTCCAAATAAAAACTGCTTCAATTCTTGATTTTGAAAAATTTTGTTACAAATTTATTTCCGAATATCTAATATTTCTTAATTGTAAATTTGTTCTATTGCTTTTATGTTTAAAAAATGTCTTGCATGGGGAGTTGTGACAAAATATTCTTAGTTTAGCTTATTTTATATTTGTATTCTGCATTTTAAAAAGCGAATTAGGTAGTAGACTACAGGCATATCTGTTCCTCAGTCTTGCTCCTCCCTACATTTCTTGCCCCACCAGTGGCCGAGATGTTCTGCTCTCGAAACTGGTAGACGGGAGGTGCTGTGTTCGAAACCCATCACTCCTGTCGACGTAATCGTTCGGAGTTTTCCGTGGTTTTCTTCGAATCTTAGATTTCCTTGTATAAATACGTGTTAGGTTTCCTTAGAAAGACCCCCACGGGGCACTCACCCCCCCCCCCTTAGGGCCTATGTCCCTCGTGTTGATATTTGGCCGTCATAAACACAACCAACCAACCAACCCTATATTTTTTTCTGTTCGCGTTCAAATCTTAGTATTTCAATTTTCAAGCTATATATATTACTCTTTTAGTGGTAGTTTTCCGCATTCTCCGGCGTAGACCCATGAGTGTAAGTAATTTTTGAAAAACTTTATACTTTTGTGAAAAGTAATAATTTAATAACTTAATACATCATAAAATTAACTTAGTCCCAAGACTTGATAAATGGATTTGTACAATACTGACACACGTTCTATGTTCTAATCAAATTTTTTCTTTTATAAAGTAATACCAAATTTTGTGTGCAGAACTGTATTTTAAACATTTTTCATTTATCCAAAATATTCTCTGGTGGTGCTGAAAAATATAGTGACACAATCGTCATAGTTATGATGCTATTATATCATATCCAGACACTTAAATGTCTGAATTTCTAAATGTCTTAATTTCAGACATACCATCACAATTAAGACATATTTTCCCGTTCATTTACATCATGATCATATTAAGACACTTATGTGTCTTAAAGTAAGACATTTATTATATCTGAATTTTCAGATTCAGACACTTAAGTGTCTGAAATTCTTTTTCAGTCACATATGTGTCTGAATTTAAAACGTCTCTATTTGCAGTGCACATTTCTGCTTCATACTTTGACTCATTTTTGTATGTCCATACAAAGTTTACATTGCATGTAAAAATTAGCTTAAGTTACTTGTTAAACAGTGGCGAAATTGCTCATAACCTCGAGGCGAATTAAATGTTTTTGTTTTCTTGAGTCTTCTTTGAAAACAAGCTAATATTCATAGTGGAGAATTGTATTACTAAATTACTGGGGGACTATATCTTATGAAACGGACCGTAAAGTAATATTTTATTATTCCCTTGCAAAATTCAAACCGGTTCTTGCATATATTGGGTTAAATCTATTCATATAATACGCTAAGGTGACGATTCCGGGTCCGACCACTCCGACTCATACTCGAGAAAAGCAACTCATTGTGGCCATGTTAGGCATACGTATTCAAGAGGCTGTAAGTTTTCCGATTGTTCAACTAATGAAAATATACACATAATCTGTTTGTATCATATCTATTCTTCTTTATTTTCTCTAAAACCTTCAAAAACTATCCAATTATGTTTTAAATTATAAATTAAAAATAACGGATAACCAGATGTAAACAAACAAAGACTGCTGCCATTTAGATCTACAAATTGTAAATTTAGAAGGAAAAGCAAATGAACGACTCTTACAGTGCTTCATAAAAAATGCAGATTAACATCTGATTATGCTATTAAAATATTTAGAAAAACTTAAAGCCTTTAAATATTTTGAAATGCGTTCTTCACTTTTTCATACAACTCACGATTTTGTGAAAAATGGAGTTGGGATCGGGAAAATGGAGTTCGAAAGTACAAGTTGTATGGACTTTCAACACGAATGGCAACAGTCACACCTCTCTCTCCCCCCCCCCCCCCTCCTCGAAAAAAAACTGTTTATTGGACGAAGGGGAAGGAGTGTTAAAATGTTCTTCATGCCTGTTTGTTTTTATCTTCTGCTTACGCGTGGCTGATGTCACATGGATAAAGTCCACTGAGCTTTAGAGAAAATTGGATTTTTTGTTAACATTTTTTTGGCGCCACCGATCGGCAATAAATATAAATGAAAGATATTTTGACTGAAATTTGAGTTTCTTATTAAAAAGAAAAAATGCAGGATTTGATGTAATTTGAGATCAGTTTTTAAAAGATTCGTTTATATAATTATATAATTTTAAAATTTCATTCAATATAAATAAAACAAATATTATTAGTATTATTATTTCTTTGATAGAATTTTAATTTAGTTTGATTAAATTTAAACATTTATCCTCTTATTTTTAAAAAAAATTAGTTTGCAGTAAAAATGAGGGGGTTTTTTTTCCAGAAGTAACTGAAATATAAGATAGATACTATCCTGATTGCATTAGTATGGCCGACAATTATTTTTTCACTTATTAAATTACATTTTTTTTTCACTCCAAAGTTATGCCCAAATACTATGTTAAAAAACGAAATTATATCTACATTGATATAATTAATATATGTAGTACATAACATGGTATAGTATTATTCCTTACATATTAATTACATTTGATATGAAATAGAAATTTTATTTGCAATGCAAGCTAATTTCAAATGGAAATAAGCTAAGTTCGGAATAATTAATAAAATTAAATTAAAGTTTTACGAAAGAAATAATGATAATTGGTAACTTTTGGTTTTATGTATCCCGAATGAAATTCTAAAGTTATATAACTGAAGATTTTAGAAACTAAATTTATCTTGAATTAAAACAATGCGTCCTGAACATGTTCTATAAAAAAAAACTACAATTTTCACAAAACGTTCCTTTGTTTACGAAACGTAAACCTCCATGAATGAGTAATCCTAGAGTTCTAATAGAATATCTTTATCTCCGTGCCTTGATCCACCCCTAATGGAAAGTGATTTATTGAACCATTCATTATTGAGATCCATTCATTTTTATAAAAATAATATATTTTAAAATAAAAAAAACCCTTTAATACATTGAATATTTAATTTTAATGTTTTGTGAAATCTTCAGAAATTGCGTTTCACTTTGCTAATTATTATTCTTGCAATAAATACTGCTGTTTATTTTGTCCAATTTTTTAACTCTTTCCGAAATTTATTATTGGGTAAAAAAATATCCTTATCATTTATACTGGCAGAAATAATTTTTTACTTTTCTACAATACAAACTCTTCAATATTAAAATCTTCATCCAGTTTTTTTGTGTGAAGTCTTATGAAAATGAAATTGCAGATCAACATTCCGACTTTTTTGACGGTGTTATATACTAGTAGTTAAATATAGTCCATGCAATAGAGACCGTATAGAAGCTCTACCTAGCAAAATTGATGGTAGTTCTGGAAAAAGGCTTAATATATGTTTTTTGGGTCGCTGAATCCGAATTTTTAACTTCCCGCCAAAATTTCCCCCGGCAACCCCCCCCCCCCAAATTTTGGTAAAATGTCCCCAAAAGAGGTTTTTATTAAAAAAAATCAATTTTTTTTATTGTTTTAGGGGAAAAGTATCTAGAAATTCAGAAAGTAGACAACATTTGCAACAAATTAGACATATGACGTTATGACTTAGGATGAAGGGGAAGGGGGGATCTGCCTCGGAACATGCGCGCGGTGCTGCGGTGACTAAGTTGTGGGATTCCACTTAACCACTCACACGTTTACATTCGCCCTCCATTCTTCCCTCCGAACTTTCTCCATAAGGTTTACTTTAAGATTTTTGGGTCGCTGAATCCGAATTTTTAACTCCCTCCCCCCAAAATCACCCCCGAAATCCCCCAAATAGTTGTTTTTAACTTAAATTTCCTATTGTTTTAGGGGGGAAGCATTACGAAATTCAGAAACTAGACAAAATTTGCAACAAATAGGATACATGACATTATGACGTAGGATGAACGGGGAGGGGGAGGGCTGCCTCTGAACATGCACTGCGGCGCTACGCGCACTAAGTTATGAAGTCCAGGCAATAGGGGATTTTACCTGGAAAAATTAATACTAGTTTTGGATTTCGACTCATTTTATGTTTTGGGGGTCTCTGAATCCGAATTTGTAAATTCCCACCAAAATTTCACCCGATAACCCCCCAAAAAATTAATTTTATGAAAAAATTTGGTTTTTGAGAAAAGCGAGCGGGGAATGTTCCAAGCCCCTCTCTCACCGTTTATCCTACGTCATAATGTCATATATCCTATTTGTTGCAAATGTTGTCTAGTTTCTAAATTTTGTAATGCTTTTTCCCTAAAACAATAAGAAATTTAAGTTAATAACAACTATTTTGAGGGGTTTCGGGAGGAAAAATTTTGGGGGTAAGTTAAAAATTCGGATTCAGCAACCTAAAAAACTTAAAGTAAACCTTATAGAGAAAGTTCGGAGGGGAGATGGGAGGGCGAATGTAAACGTGCGAGTGGTTAAGTGGAATTGCGCAAATTAGTTTACGCAGCACCGCGCGCAATTTCCGAGGCAGTTTCCCCTTCCCTTCATCCTAAGTCATAATGTCATATATCTAGTTAGTTGGAAATTTTGTCTACTTTCTGAATTTCTAGATACTTTTCCCCTAAAACAATAAAAAAATGATTTTTTTAATAAAAACCTTTTTGGGGGGCTTTTTATCAAAATTTGGGGGTGGGGTGTTGCCGGGGGGAATTTTGGTTGGAAGTTAAAAATTCGGATTCAGCGACCCAAAAAACATAAAGTAAGCCAATTTCCGGAACTACCTTTAATTTTGCTAGGTAAAATTCCCTATTGCCTGGACTAATAGTAAAACATCATTTTTTAAAAAATAAGGACACGAAAGCCTCATATGGAGATAAAGTTAAAAATTCTGTTTCGTACCCACTATTTCGCCTGTATATATTAGAATAACAAGTTTGTTTCTGGGAGATGTGTACAAAATATGAATTTATTGATTAAGTGGTGGTTTCCATTCAGCACACATATACTTACAATAAAAATCGATCAATATATCCATCCTAAAACGTAATTCAAAATCAACACCAAAATGTTTCTCTAAAAATTATATTTTAGCTTAACGGTAAGGAAATTCAAATTTCTAATTGCAAAATTGAAACTGCTTATTCCATGTACTGAATGAAATAATAAAACAATTTTCTAAGTAAAAGTATACGAATGCAATTAAAATAATTTATTAAGTTGAAATAAAGTTGAAATTTGTTTCTCGCATTTTCTATATCTCCTGACATTGTAAAGTATGAACAATTTTTCATAAATATATGTATATGCAATTGTGAATTTATTCCATACTTTATAATCAATACGCCTGTAGTATATACTTAAAGTCACAATTGGTCAAACATCCATCATTATTTATCGTAAACACCGAAATATTTCGCTAAAAAATACTATTTTAGCGTAACGGCAAAGATAATTTTCTTTTTAAAAAAAGAACCATTTTTTTCGATTTATTGAAGGAATTAAATAAAAAGCTTGCGAAAGCAATTAAAAGTATTGCGATTATATTGAAGCAAATTTAAAATCTATTTCTCACACTCAATATTTCTCCGGATATGTTGGATTACCAAGATTTTCCAGGAACAAAAGTACGGAAATATGAATTTATTCATTATGCAGTGCCTTTTCTTTCAATACATTTATACTGACAGTTAAAATTGAACAATAGATTATTCCTGAAAAACTATTCATCAAGGGCACATGGAGCATAAAATTGTTCAAATTTGAGTTTTCAATTATCAGCCTAAAAAATAGAGCTAAAAGATTATGATGCGAAATGAGTATGGACCTTTCAGGTGATGGTGCTGGAAGGTTTTTAAATAATATATTTTAAGCACTCTGGGTTTGATTTTGTTTTTGCCTTCTTTTCGAAATGTGTTTTTTATGTTATGTTACATATATGTAAAATTCTATTTTAGGTAAACAGTTGAAACTTTCCAAAAAATTGTGTAACTAGCTGGTTCCTTTAAAAAATATGTAACATCATAATAGACCGGGAGCGGGTAGCACAGAAAATCACCTCATCGAGTTCACGGATGAAATTCCAGGATTAGTTAAATCTCGATTTGCATATTTTAACGCAATCGGTCTGCCAAGTCATATCTTGTTGGAAAACACATGAAAACCCGATTTTAGCGGTTGACTCGTACGTTTACCATTGTGTTTTCCCGCTCCCAGTCCTCCATGCTTTTGTAACTTTGGGTGCACGAAAACACAATGATAAACCTACGAGCCAACCGCTAAAATCAGGTTTTTAGGTGTTTTTTTTTTACCAAGATAAGACTTGATTGCGTTTTAATATGCGAATCGGGATTTAACTAATCCTAGAATTTCATCCGTGAACTCGATGTGGTCATTGTCTGTGCTGCCGGCTCCCGGTCTATAAGTCTGAGTTAAAAAAAATAAATAAATAAATAAATAATAATAAATATCTTCTTGAATCTTATAGGATTTCCAAAGCTTTTTGCAAAAATATTTTGGTACAGATGTCATATTCGCACCATATTGGCGCGATTTTTTTGTATCGCCAATATCATATAGGCAACGGGTACTTAACTTGCGCTAAAGGGCTTGATGTGGTAACCCGGATTATGTTGTTTATGCTGTTGATGTTTTCGCCAAATTGGCAACCGAAAAAAATCGCGCCAATATGGGGCGAATATGACATCTGTTCCAATATTTTTCATTTTATTTATTTTAAGCCAAAATAAAATTGCTTCTTATTATTCTCAAATAGTATGTTTTCGGATACCATAACCAAATTTTAAGGTGATATATTCAACAGTTTTTTGGAAAAGTGTACCTAACAGACATGTTGTTCAAAACATTTCATAGAGATGTGTAAAAAGTTAAATAGTTCTTTAAAATTAATTTCTGCATGAAATTAATTTCTTTTGGTTTATTTATGGGCTATAATGTGTTTATTTACTGTAAACGAATTTCATTTCTATATGTATTTTTAAGTAAAGTACATGATGTTAAATATTTGTAAAAACTGATTCATTTTACTTGTCGAGATGTTCAATGTGCCCTTAAACATTAAAACCTTTCGCTAAAAAGCCACCTTTTAGCATAATGGTAAACATAATTAATTTTTAAAATATTCCGTTTCACGAAAGTATGAACTAAAATAAACTATTTTGCATTTACTCTACTGAATAAGATTCATCAATCCATATTATTAATCTACATTTATGCTCAGTTGTGAGCAGAAATGGTGAAACTTATTTCCACTATATAGACAACGTTTTGGAAAGTTCGGCACTGTGTTTTGCAATTATTTTATTATGATCTATGAGATAATATTACCAAATTACTAAACTATCTTGTTAAACAGACACTTTATTTTAATCATTGTATGTCAGGTTTATAACATTTCAAATACATATTTTTAAAAATTTAATTTATTCTATTATCCATATTCATGTAATATTTTCCAGGATTCTTATATATATATGGTCAACTTGAAGGTAGGGTGGGGGTACTATAAATAAATACATTGTAAATATCCACTCTGCATTTTGTGTCACATAATTCAAGAATTTTAATAAGTATATTCTGAGTTTTTATGTTTAAAAACATAGATAAATATTTATATTTATATTTGTCTGCATCATAATTATAATATTTAAATGCTAGGGGCTCAGGCCCCTGATCGCTAACGCTTGCCAAGACCTATGAATTGCGACGCATTAAAATTGGGACCCCTACGCGGTACCAACTCGCTTCGATCGTTCGACACGTTTTGCAGCAACTCTAACCAGAATGAATATCATAATAAATCATTTTAACATATGAAATTTTCAAATTATAGTTCTTCTCTATATTTATTATTTGATGACCCCAGAAGCCGAGAGGTATAAGTGAGAAGGTTGAAAAAATTGAACTAAATGCACAGACGACCTGGAAATAGGCTTGTTTCTTTTCAGGTAAAGAAACATAAGTGATTTTCTAATTATGTGTTGTGGTTTAGAGATCAACCACTTTTGCTAAATAATAATCAATATTGATTAATTATAAATTTACTACTTTTTTCACATTTATTAAAATAAGAGTTCAAATACCACTATCAAACAAGCAGCAGTTTCCAATTTCAATCCAGTCAATTATTATTGATGTTCAACTTTAACGTCTGTTATCTTTGAACTCAATTTACTCCAAATCAAAATTCTGTCACTTGTACCCCTTAGCTTCTGATGTCCTCATTTCTAAAATGTGGAAATAAATGTCCAGTTAAGCACAAGGAGAATATATTTGTTTATGTTTAAACTCATTGGTTAAACTAAAAATAATTACAATGGAATTATTTTCTAGATGTCAATTGGTCCATGGAAGATTTTTTTTGTTTTGTAGAATAAAAAATCTGCTTGAAAACGTGAAGTTATCCTTTAATTTCTTAAAAATTTCTTGAAAAAGGTTATTTAATCATCATATTTTTGTTACCATCTATTCAAGTAAAAAGACAATTACACATTTCAATTTAAATTTTAAAATAGCGTCAATTAAAAAAAAAAATAATATATGTAAATATTCAATAATCCTAATCGAAAATTATGTGATATTCAAAGCTTCATCCTTCAAATATTTCTTCTTGTGGAATGAAATGACGTCAAATTTCCTTACGTATAAAAACTGTATTTAAATTTTAGGAATTAAATATGTATATTCCATATTTTATTGTATTGATTAGTGATTTCTTCTTCTATTGCACCTAGCAAAAGTTTTAAACACTATTTATTTAATAAAACTATTAGTAGAAAATGGCATCACAAACATCTGATTTTTTTTTCACATTAACAAAATATTTAGATTAAAATGACATTGGGACGAAGTTATGCAAAAATATTTCAGATTTACATATTAAAATAAATTCTAAAGACAAATATATTTTTTTTTTGCCAAACCATTCCTCTTTATTTTTAAACACTTTCCAATAAAGTTGAAAAGTAGTTATGAATTCGGTTTGTCGGTCTGTCCGTGCTCTAGCTCACTTAAATATAGCCGTTTTATCATGGAATTGATTTATGTTATTGAGACTTACAATGGCATGTATTAAAATCTTTATATATCCCTGAAATGCAATACAAGATGGTTACTATAGAGTATGGTATAACGTTCATTGTTCATTTACAGGGACTCTCAAAAAAATCCCGTTACATTACGGTATATGGGGAAAAATTATTTGCGGTGTATTTCATTCATGTGATACTATTTCAAACATTTCAAAATTGAGGTACAGTGCAAGATACTTACTATAGAATATGGTGTCCATAGCATTCATCGTTCATATACAGGGACACACAAAATAATACGGTTACTATACTATCTATGAACACTGGTTGCTGGAAGCGTGTTTTCCATTGCGGAATGTGTTTTAAAATTTAACAGTTTTTTACATTAACTAGCGTGCATAAATCATGCATATCATATACAGAGCTGCACAAAACATCTAAAATACATTTGTGTTTTATGATTTTATGATGAAAATAATGAAGAGGCATTTTCAACTGTTCCAGCTTTTCGTAACTGAACTAAATTTTAGCATACTATGCATTGTATGATAAATTTGCAGATCATCATATACAAAGCAGCACAAAAAATTCAGATATTGTTCCGACTATTGATGGTAATTTCTAAAATTGTGTTTTCCCATGTGTTATGCATTTTACAAATTGGTCATTTGGACATCATTTTTCATCCCATTAAACAGCGAAGCTTTATTCTAGTATTCTGAATGTGTTGGAAATTGTTTCACAATCTATGTTTGTGCATGATTTTACGTTCTTGTTCTCTCAAGTGAAGAGTTTTAATATCCATGTTTATAAAATAATTAGTTAAAATCCTTATTAAAGATTTAAATACATTTCGAGTAGATAGGTGTCAGTAATTATTTAGGTAATGCTTTAATTTATGGCTGTTACGACACCGCAAGCTACAAATTCATCCGTATTTTCGCTCCTCGTAAAAGGAATAGATACAGATTTTGGATTGGGAAATTTTCATTGCATGATTGTAAATCACAAAAAAAAAAAAAAAAAAAAAAAAAATTCAAAAATTTCAACAAATCACAAAAGGAAGAAATACAAATTATGCATTTTACATCATTAAGATGAAATTATTAAGGAACCATCTTTCGGAACGGTGAACGTAGATTTGTAACTGAACAGGGCGGTTCCTAATCAAAGCATGATACTTGTTCAGCGAATGTTGATCAAAAGTGACGTGTACCGATCTCTGTTCGAATAGCAAAGCCCAAAAAATCACCGCAACACAGTAGAAAATAAAAGATTTGTATCTAACGAATTAACAGAAGTGTAATAACCAACTCAACACTGCAAAAAAATTAATCTGTCATTGAAAATACTAATATTAAATACAACATATTAGAACTTTATTTTATCTTTCAATATTCAAAAATCCGAATTATACCGTGGATTTCGAGATAAAGAGTTTTGATACACAGTGCATTTCTAGATAATTATGATCGTTACAGTTAATGAAAGCAAAGTGATATCCATGTTTTCTAAAAAAATATATTGAAAACACTGTTTTTATAGTTTATTATGAAGTTTTCAAACTAAATATTTTGAATGTTTAAAATGAAATGTGCAGTAATGAGTAGGGAAGAAATAATTATATCTTATAGTTAAAGTAAAGTTTCTTACTTTTAAAAAAGCGTAAAGTACTAAAAGCAAAAAATATCTTTAGATGAGTATGTATTCAAAATCTTTTCGGCTGTGTTAGATATGAAATATTGATCAATTCCATCGAATATAGTTTATTAAAATGTATTTCAGCATAAGAAAACATCATGATCAACTATCGTTTCTAATTCTGTTCTAGAAATTTTTATGAACACTCTACTGCTCCAAAATGTTGTAAGTATTAGGACAAAAAGGAAGACAGGCGAAAAAAAAATCTAGCAAAATATTTTTTAACCGATTTATTACATTTCCATATCAGCGTTTTTTAATAAAACTTTTTATATGTATCGTTCTATAGAAAATACCCAATTTATATTAAATAATTAATATGCACAATTTCAATTGACCTTACTTCCTGACTAATAGTGTAATAATGTTTGACTGATTTCTTTTTCTAGGAAATCATCGATCTTAATTACTGCAAGCCAATGATTTACATTAGGAAGACAAATTAGTCCAAAAGCAACAAAAAAAGGTATATATATATATATATATATATACCGGGTGTCCCAAAAAGGACTGACTGATTTTAAAATTCAATAACTTCCAAACGGTGACAGATATTAAAAAAATTCTTGCAGGAGGGTTATGCATAAAGTCAAAAGTTTTTTTACAGTGATTTTCGATTTTAGTTCGAATTACAAACAATAGATGGCGCTGCTATCAATAGAGGCTAAATTCAGGCTCGATTTTTGGTACTTCGTGGCCCGGATAATACATTTCCATCTCCTTTTTCTGCATGGAACAAGAGAAAGGACCAAAAATCGAGCCTGTATTTAGCAACTATTGCTTACAGCGCCATCTATTGTTTGTAATTCAAACTAAAATCAAAAATCACTGTAATAAAACTTTTGACTTTATGCATAACCCTCCTGCAAGAATTTTTTTAATATCTGTCACCGTTTGGAAGTTATTGAATTTTAAAATCAGTCAGTCCTTTTTGGGACACCCGGTATGTTCATTTACTATAACTCTGGGACGTCTGTTTGCTCTTAAATTATCGTTAATATTATTTATTTTTTGAAAATCACTATAAAACCCTTAAACCATTGAACTACTTTTAATTAATTAAAACGAAGCGAGTGAATTTACTAAAAATTACATTTTTAGGCCTGTTTTTTATGATATTCTCATTTTTCCGAAACAATACATATAAAAATTCTCCAAGTTCATTAATAGAGTGTTACAAAAAAAATTACACCAGTGATGAGAAAAAAGTTATTAAAATATCTTCCTTATTATCATCAGTGAAAATAAGTTATATATTTTGAATTATTATATGTAAAATGTAACATAATTAGAAGGGATATATTATTTAAATATGAATATAGTTAAAATTAGCATTATATAAATTAATATTCTACGCATTTATATGTTTGTCTTTTCTTCTAGACTTTAAAAATATGTGATTTAATAATAATGAGATTTTTTAGTTCACGTTAATTTATATAGAACATAATTATTTTTTTAACTCATCTTTACGAAAAATTGCGATAAAGCAAACGACCATTCATTACATCGACAACGCTTAATGAGGCAGAAAACGTACATAAAAAATAATGATTTGGAAAAAAAACTCATTTATGTAGAGTTTAGTTCTCTTTTTATTAATTAGTAAAGATCATTACAACCGGGAAAATAATTTAAGTAATTCTTTTAAAATTTATGTTAAATAAATTAAACTTATCCCAGCAATAATAAATCTCAGTTAGTTTCATTTAAAATTTTTAAATGCCAAATATCATGAAATTTATAGGTATTAGTCATATTTTCGAATTCTTTCTTTTTATTATTTGCGGAGCATGAGCCCAATTTGAAGTTCGACCCTGAAACTTTTTGTGTAATCAGAGCCTTAGCTCGAGTAAGCCAGATTCCGAAAGTACGCAGTAAAAAAAAAAAAAAAAAAAAAAAAAAAAAAAAAAAAAAAAAAAAAAAAAAATGTTAATAACAATTGAAACACATTTCAAGATTAAATTTCACATTCAAAAATTGTTTCTTCCATAGAAATGAGTATTAACTCTACTCTCTCGTGGCAACATTCGGGATTTTCATGTCATTGAAAATCTGTTCTAAGAAGGAATTTTTCTACTTATGTCCAACCACTGGCAGAAATATCCAAATGACGCAGTTCTTATTCTTTTAAAATTATTTTAAAACTACAGGAGAATGGCATCCGTTTTTTTTCCAGTAATTATGGAATATGTTTTCAAACAGATAGCTAGGATAGACATATATCGAAGCCTTTTTAAGTTACTAACATAGACCGTAGTTCAGATTCAGATCCCATGAATAACAATTCAAACGAGATCTGTTTTAAGCAGATTGTTAAAGGAATCTTAAACACTTTAAAAATATATACATGCTTCTTTCTAAAATAGCAAGTTTTGTTTTTTCAGTTTATGAATAAATATTTTTCCCTATTTTGAGCACTAACGCTGAAATAAAAATGGATCCAGAACTAAATTTGTGTTCACTGTAATCTCTAGAATGTACATCCCAAACATGCATGTAACAGTAATTTATCTTTTAGTAATAATATGAACAAGTTACTGAATTATAAATTATATAAATTTTGCTCTTTTATGTAAATATTTTAATTAAGAATTCCGAAAATTCTAATATAGGCAAATGTGCATTAAAATTCCATTATTCTTTCTTATAATAAATAAAAGTAAATAAATGTTCTAAATAGATCTTTCCACATATTTCATAATGCAGCTGTTCCACAAATAACTTTATGAAAGTATATTAATTGTATCCCTATAAATCTATTATATTATTTCATAACTGAAGAGAAGGAAATTTTATCAACACGATATATAATATTCAAATCTGGAGTAGCATTGTTGAGGTTCATTCCAACAGATCGAAAAATGTCCAGACCGGTACTGGAACCTTGATACCTTGGCTTACCGTGCCAATGCTCTACATATTGCTCTATCCGAACGGTATCTGACTGGCATAATTCACTCTTATTTGTTGTATACGTCTGATTACTGTAGTTTCATTCTTCCTTCAATTATGACCTACTTACACGTTACAGGAGTTTCTGTGTTTTCACACATTTCATCATATAAATACTAGAGTTATAGCTCAGATAAATGAGCGCTGAGGTCCGCAGTCGTATACAACAAACAAGAGTGAATTATGTCTGCCAAGTACCGTTCGGATAGCTCAATAGGTAGAGCATTGGCACGGAAAGCCAAGGTATCCAGGTGTGAGTCCTGGACTGGACATTTTTCAATCTGTTGGAATAAACCTCGACAGTGCTAATCCAGCTTTGAATATTATATTATTGTTGTTTTTATTTTAGTTAAAACTTAATGTCATTATAAACGATCCAGAAACATGAAATACTTCTAAATTGTAGAACAGTAATACTTAAAATTAAATCTCTCTTAACCTACAATATCCGCGTTTATATAAATTATTCAGCATCAGCGCTAAAACTTTGCAAAACTAGGGTGGGCAAAGAGAATTCGGAATCACGTACTTTTCCATGGTCGGAAAAACCTTCATGCCGTCGGCTTTACAAAGTTAATGCTGGAAAACGGCATTTGAAAACAGATCGATGAGAGTGTAGAATTTGAAAATAAAGAAACGTTTAATTAGCTGACTTAAATCTCGCATATGGAACTGAATATTAAGGGGTGAGATGCTATGTGTTTTTACCAGGCCTGTTTCTGAAGAGGCGTATCATGTGCTCGACGCATGCCTGCATACAACTTACATAAGAACAGTTTTTTCGAGAGAATTGCCATTAGTTCGAAGGACCTAAATGGACATAGTCAATGAGGAGAATGTACGACATTGTACAAAAGACAGTCCAAGTAAAAGTACTGTAAAATGAGAACAATTGCAAGAACATCCAAACAATTTTCTCATTTCATCCATCGCAGATATAGTTGTAGATGTATTTACTATGACTGACATCTATGACTTTATAATTGAAAATTGAATGAGTTAAAGGATGATTTTAGAATATAGCTTTAAAGATTGATTTTAGGTTTTGGATTTTAGATTTTGTGTCTTTTTAAATTTCAAAATATATTTATTTTAATTTAATGAAATATATTAAGTTTCCGCATTTTTAGGTAGATTTCGTATGAAATACTACCTATTGGGATCGTTCCTATGTTGGAATTTCTGAAAAATTTTTGCAGATCCACACCGATCATGACCCCTAGAACCCTAAACCACCCTCAGTAAAAAACTTTATATATCAATCTATCTATATATATATATCACTTTCATCTGGACACGATAACTTTCGTAATTCTGCACCAATCTCTTCCAAACTGATACATAAATTCAATGGGCATAAAATCTCGGTCAAGCTCGTTAATGGGCAAAATCGGACAAGGGGATGGAAATAGGGAGGGGTTTTGTGAAAACAGAACCCCCCCCTCATAACTTCTTAATTTTTGTACATATCAAATCAGTTTAAAGTTTTTATTACTTCTAAAAATAGGGCCAAAAATTTATGTATCACAGATTTTTGATAAAGTTAAAAATGGGCTCAAGGGGCGCAAAATATAGGGTTTTTGGCAGAAAAAAAATTCATAACTTCGTCAATTCTCAAGATATCAAATCCAATTAATTTTATTATAAATCTCCTTAACATTATGTACAACTTTTAAATTCACAAGTTTTTGAATGGACCAATTCGTACCGCAAACAAAAATTAAAAACGAAAACAAAAAGGGAGTTTGAAGAAGAAAAAAATTCATAACTCCGTCAATTCAAAAGATATTAAATCCGCATGAATTTATCATATATCTTCTTAATATTGTCTACAACATCTATATAGACAAGTTTTGGATAGGACCAATTCTTACAACAAAAACAAATTAAAAATACATAGCGGTTGAAGAAAAAAATCATCTTAGTAAGGGTGTATTCAAATGCAAACTGTTTATTTTCTGAGTCATTTTACAGTTCATTTTTGCTCTCAAAGGCTTCCAATTGGTACGTTTTCTTACTCAGAAACTATATAATGTACCATAATGGTCGATGTTTTGATAGAGGAAGAATATATTTTTTAAAATGCTGTTAAAAAGGGCATTTTGAACCGAATTTACCGAAGCGAATTTTGTTGTAAAAATCATTGTATTAAGGATGCACTAAAATCCTAACTGCTTATTTTCTGACTCATTTTTTAATTCTTTTTTGCTCTCAAATGCATTTAATTGGTATATTCGCTTAATCAGAAACTGTATAATGTACCGTAATGATCGATTTTTTGATAGAGGCAGAATATATTTCAAAAAAGTCCTTCCGGCCAGTGCCGGGAGGAAGAGGTAGCTTTCATATTCCTTATTTTAAAAAAGCCAACTTATATCATTCAAACACACGAAGCTCAATTAAATGGAAACCGAATGTAGGAGATTCAATACTAATTTTTATCAATACTAAATCATTATGAATGAGAATTTCGCGAAATTAGTCAGCTTTATCCAAGCTGCTTTTATTTAAGGTAACTTATATTTGGCTGCCAAATTCGGCGATTTCTTAAAGTGCCTGCCATTTTAAGACAACATGGTGGATGAGGCTAACCAGCGAACTTGTCGAGACCTTAGTAATTGCTGTGCACATGCTCACTCACATCGGAATCGGTTGATATATACGAGTGCTGTCGCAGGCAAAAAATCAGATTTTTCAAAATGTCACCCACGTTAGAAATTGAAACTGCTGTATCTGAGCCATTTTTTTAAGATAAAGACAAACAAAAAATGCTCCTGAATCCTTATATCAAGGTCAAATACTTAAGAAAGAAACCTTTTTCAATTTCTAATTTTTTTGCACCTCACTTTAAATATATATATTTTTTAATTTAATGGCCGCCATTTTGAAACAAGATGGCTGATGAAGCTGGCCAGCGAACTTGGTCGAGATATTTATGTATACTATCCACATGTTTCTTCCATCGAAATAGGCGAATACGTGTGGTATCGCGAGACAAATACAAGATCGTTTCAAAGTGTTAGCCATGATAGAAATTCAAAGTGCTATAATTCAACTACTTTTTAAGATATAAACAAAAGAACAAATTTTCAGAAACAAAAACTGCTCCAGAATCTTTGTATCACGGCCAAACACATAAAAAAATCTTTTTCATTTTCCAATTTTTTAATACCTCATTTTAAATTTTAAATTACATTTTTTTTTTTTAAATGGCAACCCTTTTGAAACAAGATGGCGAATGAAGCTGGCCAACGAACTCGCTCGAGACATTGGTATGTACTATGTACAGACCAAGTTACATTCAAATCGGTTCATAAATACGCCTGTTATCGCGTGACAAAAATCATGTGTCAGCCACAATAGAAATTCAAAATGCTATAACTGAGCCATTTTTTTAGATATAGACGAAACAAAACCTGTTCCGGAATCTTTGTATTAAGGTCAAACACATACAAAAAAAGTCTTTTTCATTTTCCAATTTTTTGGTATCTCATTTTAAATTTAATTTTTTTTTAAATTTTTTTAAATGGCCGCCATTTTGAAACAAGATGGCGGATGAAGCTGGCCAACGAACTCGGTTGAGTTATTTGTATGTACTATGTACACACCAAGGTACATCCAAATCGGTTCATAAATACGTCTGTTATCACGTGGCAAAAATCAGGGCGTTTCAAAATGTCAGCCACACTAGAAATTCAAAATGCTATAACTCAGCCATTTTTTAAGGTATAGACGAAACAAAAACTGCTCCCGAATCTTTTTATCGAGGTCAAACACATAAGAAAAAAATATTTTTGCAATTTTCAATTTTTTGGTACCACATTTCAAATTTAAAGTTTTCTTAAAATTTTAAATGGCCGCCATTTTTAAACAAAATGGCGGATGAAGCTGGCCAACGAACTCGGTCGAGACATTGGTCTGTACTATGTATAAACGAAGTTACATCCAAATCGGTTCTTAAATACGCCTTTTATCGCGTGACAAAATGCAGGACGTTTCAAAATGTCAGCTTCGCTAGAAATTCAAAATGCTATAACTCAGCCATATTTTAAGATATAGACGAAACAAAAACTGCTACGGAGTCTTTGTATAAAGGTCAAATACATCCGAAAAAAATATTTTTCCATTTTCAATTTTTTGGTACCACATTTCAAATTTTAAATTTTTTTTAAATTTTTAAATGGCCGCCATTTTGAAACAAAATGGCGGATGAAGCTGGCCAACGAACTCGGTCGAGACATTGGTATGTACTATGTACACACCGAATTACATCCAAATCGGTTCATAAATACGAGAGTTACAGTGTGACATAGGTCAGATATATATATATTGATATATATATATATATATATATATATATATCAATTTTGAACGGAGGGTGGTTTCGGGGTCTGGGGGTCATGATCGATGAAAATATACTAAAATTTTTTGAAATCGCTTTCCTCCGAACGGCTGCAATAGGTAGCTTTTTGTAAAGAAAGCTACCTAAAAAGAATGTCAAAGTGAGCATTTTGAATGGAATTTCCCGAAGCGATTGTGTTAGAAACGAAAAATATTGTCCTTCTGAGAAAATAATTGTTTATATATCAAGTTTTAACGAATTGAACAGAAAATAAAAACACAGGTCGCTTATAAATCTCTTCAAAAATCACGTCAGCAAGTTTCACACATATATATATATATATATATATATATATATATATATATATATATATATATATATATTTTTAATGAATCTGGAATTATGCCAGAAAATTTCGAGTTCTTGAGCATGGAAAAGTATTTTTTTTAATACCGCCCTAACATGATTTTGATAAAACCAGCTATTATATAAAAATGAAATAAAAACTCGTCAAAAGCGGCCAGATAAAATTGTTAAAGTGGATTTATCTCTAATCATGATTTAGTTCTTGTTTGTGAAATTAGTATATTTGACTTCGAAATCTACCTCTGCCAGTAGGCCGGGCCGGCAGGGATTTTTTATATAATGTATTGTTACTTTGTAGTAGGGGGTGGAGTTTTTTTCTATCCATCTACTGATGAGAAAAAGGCAATCAGTTTATCTGGGTTTTTTAAAGTTTTTTTTTTTCATGGTTTACTTTAAGGGGACCGGGAAAGCCCTATCCCCGCCATGTTAAATTCACCAACATTATGTACATTTTTCTCAGAAATGGTGAAAGATAGAGGTCTAGATTTTTTAGAGTAGTTAAAATAACATGATTTACGTATTTTAACAAACCATTTTCTTTCTAAGCGAAACTCAAAATTAACTATTAATTATTTATTGAAAGTTTTTTTAAATTAGCATTTTTGGTAAGATTAATAAGTAAATAAGTCTTCTAAATTCTCCCAAATTCCCCTAAAATAAATAATTCTCAACAAATCATTAAATTCCTGTGTTAAAGTATACAATATAACATAAGTATTAAATAAAAATATGAGTTCTTAAGTTTAATAGATAGATTTAAAAGGAACATAAACCAGAAAAATCCAAGTTTTCAGAAAAAGTCAATTAAAGATTTAAATGGCCATTAAGCTGTGAAGAAAGAAAGAATGAATAATTTCAGCACTAATTTTTTTTATATATAAACATGTGTGACACATCGTTGGAAAGATAAAAGTCTAAACTATTTAATGATATAAAAAAGTAGAAATCGATTTTTTGGTTGAATTTTGCTTTCCGGTCCCCTTAATAGATTGAGATTTATAGTTAATTGTTTAATGCAGTTGGTATGTTTTATATATATATTCCTCAATACTTGAAGATTCATGTTTTTCATGGATTATCTCTCTCTCTCTCTCTCTCTCTCTATATATATATATATATATATATATTATATACTAATAAAAGAACAAATCGCTCTGTGTGTGTGCGATGGCTAGCGAAAACTACTGCACGTAGAAGTCTAAAAGTTTAGATGTGAATAGCCCAAGACAGGTCCTGATGCACCCGAGGCTCAGAGGTTTCATTTTTTACAGGCCGGGGCCCCTGGGCCCCTTTAAGTTTTTATGCACTAAACTGCTAGTAACATGGCTCTTTTCTATCCGATCTTCGTCGTTTTTGGGGTGAATTCTCCTTTCAGTTTATGCCCCATTTCTACAATTCAGTTAAGACCCTGGCACCCTTGCAAGGGGCCCGTTACAGGGCCCCTTAATAGATTGAGATTTATAGTTAATTGTTTAATGCAGTTGGTATGTTTTATATATATATTCCTCAATACTTGAAGATTCATGTTTTTCATGGATTATCTCTCTCTCTCTCTATATATATATATATGTATATATATATACTAATTATATATACTAATAAAAGAACAAATTGCTCTGTGTGTGTGCGATGGCTAGCGAAAACTACTGCACGTAGAAGTCTAAAAGTTTAAATGTGAATAGCCCAAGACAGGTCCTGATGCACCTGAGGCTCAGAGGTTTCATTTTTTACAGGCCGGGGCCCCTGGGCCCCTTTAAGTTTTTATGCACTAAACTGCTAGTAACATGGCTCTTTTCTATCCCATCTTCGTCGTTTTTGGGGTGAATTCTCCTTTCCGTTTATGCCCCATTTCTACAATTCAGTTAACACCCTGGCACCCTTGCAAGGGGCCCGTTACAGGGCCCCTTGAAGTTTTAGTGCACTAAATTGTTAATAACATGCCTCTTTTCTATCCGACCTTCTTCGTTTTGGGGTGAATTCTTTCAGTGTCTGTCCCATTTCTACATTTCGTTTAAGACCCTGGCACCCTTGCAAGTGGCCCAGTACAGGGCCCCTTAAAGCTTTAGTGCTCTAAATTGTTAATAACACGCCACTTTTCAATCCGATCTTCTTTTTTGGGGTGAATTCTCCTTTCAGTTTCTGCCTCATTTCTACATTTCAGTTATGACCCTGGCACCCTTGCAAGGAGCTCAGTACAGGAGCCCTTGAAGTTTTAGTGCACTAAATTGTTAATAAATTGCTTCCTTTTTATCAGATCTTTATTTTTGCGATACTTTCTCCATTTAGTAATTCTCCTGTTTCTACATTCCAGTTATGACCATGGGCCCGTCCGGACTCCAGTAGGGGCCGGTCCAGGGCCCCTTAAATTTTTTGTGTGTCATGCGTTTTTCACACCCTAATTTTCTAACCTTTGCAGTGCGTAATTTTAAAGTTGACTCTTTAACTCTTCCCCTTAGACCAACACTCACATATTTTTATAGGGGCCCTAGGACATTTTTTAAGCATTTCCCCAATTATTTGCACATTTCTTTCAAATTATATTCTAATGATTAATTCATACCCTATGCTTAATCTTGACTAATCGAAGATCTAAAATGCGAAGTACTAAAACTTTGTAACATGTTTTAATGTTAGGGCCCTGTTCTCAATTACCAGTTGGCCCCTTTTGGGTCCCCTATTATAACTCCCTTTAAAATAGTGCAATTCACTAGCTTTTTTTCTTATAACATCTTAGGTTCTCTAGCTATTACAGTAACGACAGAAAAATATTTCAGACCTTCGACTACCACCAATTTTTAATATAAATCATCTTCTTAGGGCCCTTGGTGCATGTTCTTTTAAAATGATACGAATTCCTTGCAATTTTCTTAAGATAGTTCTAGCGTCCTCAGATTACATTAAAAACTACTAAAATGTGTATTTTTACAAAACTACATGCCACTTAAGTCCTTTCCCCATTGGGGCCAGGTACAAGTCCCCTTGAAGCTTTTGCACCATAAATTATTAATAAATTTCCCCTCTTAATCCGATCTTCATTTTTGGAGACATTTTCCATTTAATTATTCTCTAGTTTCTATATTCCAGTTAAAATCCTGGGGCACCTTAGGTTCCTGTAGGGCCCGATTCGGGGTCCCTTGAACTTTTTGTGTGCTATGTATTTTTTACACCCTAATTTTCTCACCTTCTCATTGCATAATTTTAAAATTGAGTCTTGGACTCTTCCCCCTAGAACAACACTCTCATATTTTTATTGGGGCTCTACGGCCCCTTTTTAAGCATTTACCCCATTTTTGCGCATTTCTTTAAAAGATTATTCTAATGATTATTTCATACCCTATGTTTAATTTTGACTAATTGAAGATCTAAAACGCTAAGTACTAAAATAATTAAACATGTTTTCATGTTAGGGCCCTGCTCTGAACTATCAGTTGGGCCCTATGTTATAGCTCTCTTAAAAATGGTCCGATTCACGAACTATCTTTTTTTAAAAATTCTTAGGTTCTCCAGCTACTACATGAACGACAAAAAAATGTGCAGGCTTGAGCTACCACCAATTTTGAATATTAATCGTCTTTTTAGAGCCTTTCTTGCCGCTTCTTTAAAAACTATCCTATTCTATTTCAATTTTCTTTAAAATAGTTTTAGCGTCTTCCAGCTACTTTAAAACCCCTAAAAAATTTCTTATACCCAACTACATTCCAGCTAAGACCGTGGCCCCCAGGGCGCGGTCTTTATACCTTAGCGACCACCTTTTTCAGCATCAATTTACGCCTACTCACTACAGCCGTAAATTAAAAATCGCATTACTTTAAAGGTAACTTTAGATAAGGGATTTCATCCTTTAATTAAATATCGTGTTAATGTAATTAATTAAATTTACAAGGTGAGGAGGCATCTTCCACCGCTTGGTGGCAGGTTATTTCCTCGAGTTTAAGGGCACATTTTCTACAGGATTTGCTTCGTTCAACTTATATTACTATTCAGCTACTTGCTGTATTATGAAATTTTATCTTAGACTTTCGTTAGCAACATTTTATAACATTAATGGTGCATTTTTTGAATCTGTGGGCTTGATTCCTACGAGGTTTGGCTTACTCAACTTGGTTTTCGATTGTCTCCGGCACATGCGTGCACTTCCGGTAAATGATACCATATGTAGTGGATATTTAGATTACACGTTCGAAAGAATTTACTAGACGCTGCGGAAAGCAATGGGGCCTCCGAAATTAGGTTCATTGAAAAGAAATTCCAAAGATATAAAATTATACAAACTTAAGATTTGTTAAAGATTATTATTTACAAACACCGGGGAGTTCTGCTAGTATATATATATATATATATAGATATACACTCTTAGACTAACTCAATTTGAAGTATATTGATTATTGAAAAAGTATACACTTGAAAGACTTTCGAATTTCAAAGTTCTTTGAAATCTGAAAATTTCCAAAATAATTAGAATTCTTTTAACATGCACCATTTACTAGATATAAATTAACTAATTATACAAAACTGCAATTCTTAAGAGATAAATCATTAACTTGTATTGAATTATATGTTTTCATTAAAAAAACATACTAATTATCTTACAAAGAAATTTTGATAAGTTCCTTGAAGTTTTCTTCGTTGAAAATGTGTTTAGGGATTTGTTTAAAATTTTGATTTTGCGCAACATACTTTCTTTTACTAATAATAATTTACTTAAATTAAATACTTGAAGTAAGTGAAATAATTACCTAAGCTTCCTTATTGTTTTCTAAAACTTAAAGTTATTTTATTTTTAAGTAAAGATTAAAATTTTAAGACAGCGCAAATGACTGAATTTCTGTTAGTTTTAAATAATGTTCACTTGAAAAATTAAAAAGTATTATCCCATGCATCACTTTGCATTGTATAATTTAACGTATATTTATGTTATGAAAATTACAGTCGTTAATAAATATTTCAGTATAAATTACATTTGTAAAAACTCACTCTCTCTTTTTAAAGAAATTCAGTTCAATTTAAGAACTTAAACTGTATAAAGATTTGACCATCAATTACTTGCAAGAAAATATTTTACTTTAAAGAGAAATAATTTTTCAAAAGTTTGATTATGTTTTATTGATTTATTTATGAAGGCTTAAAAAAGTGCAATTTCGTATAACAATTTATATATTCTGATTTTTTTTTTCTTTTTTTTTTTTTTTGTTAATAAGACGACATTTTACTTTTATTCCTTTTAGGTAGCTTTCTTTACAAAAAGCTACCTATTGCAGCCGTTCGGAGGAAAGCGATTTCAAAAAATTTTGGTATATTTTCATCGATCATGACCCCCAGACACCGAAACCACCCTCCGTTCAAAATTTATATATATATATATATATCCATATATATATATATATATGTATCCATATATATATATATATATGTATCCATATATATATATATATATATATATATATATATATCCATATATATATATATATCCATATATATATATATATATATGTATCTGACCTATGTCACACTGTAACTCTCGTATTTATGAACCGATTTGGATGTAATTCGGTGTGTACATAGTACACACCAATGTCTCGACCGAGTTCGTTGGCCAGCTTCATCCGACATCTTGTTTCAAAATGGCGGCCATTAAAAAAAAATTTAAAATTTAAAATTAAAAATGAGATACCAAGAAATTGGAAAATAAAAAGATTTTCTCCGTATGTGTTTGACCTTAATACAGATATTCCGGAACAGGTTTTGTTTCGTCTATATCTAAAAAAATGGCTGAGTTATAGCATTTTGAATTTCTATTGTGGCTGACATTTTAAAACGACCTGATTTTTGTCACGCGATAACAGGCGTATTTATGAACCGATTTGGATGTAACTTGGTCTGCACATATTACATACCAATGTCTCGACCGAGTTCGTTGGCCAGCTTCATTCGCCATCTTGTTTCAAAAGGGTTGCCATTTAAATCAAAAGTAATTTAAAATTTAAAATGAAGTATTAAAAAATTGGAAAATGAAAAAAAAATTTTTGTGTGTTTGGCCTTGATACAAAGATTCTGGAGCAGTTTTTGTTTCTGAAAATTTGTTCTTTTGTTTATATCTTAAAAAATAGTTGAATTATAGCACTTTAAATTTCTAGCATGGCTATCACTTTGAAACGATCTTGTATTTATCACGCGATAACACACGTATTCGCCTATTTCGATGGAAGAAGGCATGTGGATAGTATACATCAATATCTCAACCAAGTTCGCTGGCCAGCTTCATCAGCCATCTTGTTTCAAAATGGCGGCCATTAAATTAAAAAAAATTATATTTAAAGTGAGGTGCAAAAAAAAAAAAAAAAAAAAAAAAAAAAAAGAAATTGAAAAAGGTTTCTTTCATAAGTATTTGACCTTGCTATAAGCATTCACGAGAATTTTTTGTTTGTCTTTATCTTAAAAAATGGCTCAGATATAGCAGTTTCAATTTCTAATGTGGGTGACATTTTGAAAAACTTATTTTTTGCCTGCGACAGCACTCGTATATATCAACCGATTCCGATGTGAGTGAGCATGTGCACAGCCATTACTAAGGTCTCGACCAAGTTCACTGATTAGCCTCATCCACCATGTTGTCGTAAAATGGCAGGAACTTAAAGAAATCGCCGAATTTGGCAGCCAAATATAAGTTAATTTAAATAAAAGCAGCTTGGATAAAGCTGACTAATTTCGCGAAATTCTCATTCATAATGATTTAGTACTGATAAAAATTAGTATTGAATCTCCTATATTCGGTTTCCACTAAATTGAGCTTCGTGTGTTTGAATAATATAAGTTGGCTTTTTTAAAATAAGGAAAATGAAAGCTACCTCTTCCTCCCGGCACTGACCGGAAGGACTTTTTACTTCCTTCTATCTTTACAAGTAGAAAGTACTGGATTCATGAACATTTTCGAATTCCGATTTTCGACGGATTTACACGTTTTAGGGGTCAGAGATTCCAAAAAACATGTTTTTACAAAATGTCTGTCTGTGACTCTGTGAGTCTGTAATGTCTGTCTGTCTGTCTGTGTGTATGTGACACAAATTTTGTGGGCGCTCTATCTCAAGAACTAATGCACGGAATTTAATAAGAATTTATATTCAGTGAGTCCCTAATACAAATTGATGCTGATTAGTTTTTGGTGTAAATCGCTCAACAGGTGGCGCTGCTATGTTGCATTTTTCACGATTTTCGCAATAGCTCTATCTCACGAACTAATGCACGAATTTTGATCAAACTTCAGATTTAGATAGTCCTTGATATGAATTGATGCTGATTACGTTTTGTTGTAAATCGCCCAACAGGTGGCGCTGTTATGATGAATTTTGCAGGATTTACACGATTTCCCCAATAGCTCTATCTTAAGAACTAACGCACGGATTTTCATCAAACTTCAGATTCACTTAGTCCTTGATATGACTTGCTACTGATTATGTGTTGGTGTAAATCGCCCAACAGATGGCGCTTCTGTGCTGCCATTTCACGATTGCCTCAATAGCTCTATCTATAGAACTAATGGACGAATTTTCATCTAACTTCAGATTTAGTTGTATGTTGACATAAGTTGTTGTTAATTAGGTTTTGGTGTTAATCATCCAATAGGTGGCGCTGCTATTCAGGAATTTTCACGATTTTCGCTATAGCTCTATCTCAAAAACTAATGCACGGATTTTCTCCAAACTTCAGATTCAGTCAGACGTTGACATAAATTGTTGCTGATTAGGATTTGGTATAAATCACCCAATAGGTGGCGCTGCTAGGCAGCATTTTGCTGGATTTAGACGATTTCAGCGATAGTCATATCTCAAGAACTAATGCACGGAATTTCATATCTTTAGAATCCTCATGAGATGCATAGATTGCCATTTAATTTTGGCAGTGTGATAGCGAATTTTGAAGTAATTAACATGTATGAGATAGAAGAAAGTTTTGGGATTGGTACACCCGACTAGTTTGATAATATCATGTAAATTGATATTTATAAAATATATTATTTTAAACTTGTGTTTTAAATTTTAATTTTGGTTTCTTAAAAATATTATTGGATTTTATTTTATAAAATGATACACGGTTGTTACACCGTCCTGTCCAACTCCATTTTTATGAAGGTTACTTACTTTTTTAAGAACGGTCACTGTTAAAATCAAACTACATAACTAGGTAAACAATAGTAAAATTAGTATGCACTACTTCATAAGACAGCTTACAACGCCTCCTGGCGACAAACTGTGGAGTTAGCATTCATATCTCGAAACGGGTACAAGATAGGAGAAAAATATCATTTCAAAATTGTACAGCATCTTCGATTTAGTATGAAGCGATGTCTTATATCAGGAATGTACAATTTTATATCCTATCACCAACTTACAAACGCCATGAATTGCATGTAGATTCTGAAATTGTATTGCAGATGTACATTATTAATAAAAATAATATATGCGAACAAGGTACAGTTTATTTAAATAATACTAATGAAATAGATTGAAACCGTATGTTCAATATATCTATCAAAATCTCCATGCACTCAATTTTTTTTTTTTACATTTTAAAATTCGAACTATTGAAAATATTTCCTATTTTGTAACAATAATGTATTAGTAATATATTAATTACATGGCAAAAGTTATTTGAACAAGAAATGAGAGTTATGTGTCAAATCTTGACATCAAAATCTTTTTGTCGAGTCTTTAAATATTTGAAATACGTTAATTAAATTTACTTTAATTGAAAACTGAATATGAATAAAAAAATATTTTTATTTAATAATGTAATAATTAAATATGCAGAAAAATTCATTTGCTTATTTTTTAATTTTTTAGCGATTTGGGTCAATAAAAACATTTCTTAAAAAATTACGAAATTTAAATTTTTATACGGTACATCGGTCTTATAAGTTATATTTAGTAAAATTTTCCTATTATACTTACAAGACAGACAAAAAAAGTCCCATTCATATAACCCTAAAATTGAGCGAGTTATGAAACTTGAAAAATGCATGACTTATGCCGCTTTTCTGTTGTGAAACAAATGAGTTCGGCTTGGCTTTGAGGGGTCACATACCAAGTGCTTAAAGTATTCAAAGATTTTATTTCATGTGTATCTGCGCTTTGAAAAAAATCATACAAGTGTTACGATTAAGTTAAGTTTTATTACGTTTCAGATTGGCTAAAATAACATATGTTTTATTTTGTCAGGATTTGAGACTGTTTCTTTTATGATTTCTTTTAACAAAAATTATCTTATTTTTATAAGTTTTTATGTTATTTCAACATTCGTATGTATGTTTTTCCAGTTGAAAATTTGTACTCGAACTTTAACTCACTTTCAAATATCCGATCGAGCGTACATTTTACATACTGGCGCAAATCCGATAACAATCTAATATTATTATGATCTTCGGTGGTTATCAATTATACTTATTTTACAGGATAACTCAAAAAAAAATCGGATAGATTACCGATAATTAAAGACTGAGATTGTTGGGGTTTTTAACTGAATCTAACACTGAATCCAAAAATTACCTTAATTTTTAACCATCATCTCAGGATATTTTGCAAATCATAAATTGTCAAAGTTAAAGAATAAAAAAAATCGGATACTTTAAAATAGAGGAGATGGCTATGCTTCTTAACTTTTAATAATTATTTTTACGTACTTTTTAGCACTGAAACCGAAAATGACTTTCATTTTTAACCATCACGATAGAATATTTTTGCAAATCGTAACTGTGTAAGTTAAAATATAGCAAAAATCTCATACTATAAAACGTGTGTATAACTTATTTTATTTTATTCAATAATTTATTCAATATTTTTGTTTATCCTGGGATTCTTACAGCTAAACAGCAGAGTGGTCTGATGAGATGGGGGAGGAGGTTCAATTTTAACTTTGAACTTTTTAACTTTCAAATTTGCAATTTGAGAAAAATCCTAACGTGATAGTTAAAAATGAAGGTCAATTTCGGACTCAGCTTTACAGAATACATAAGAATAAATTATCAGAAGCTAGAAAACATTACATAACCCAACTTTTGCAGGCTAGTGCAATTTAATAATATTTTCAAATACGTATCATTTTGTAAAGAATTGAGGCTGTTAATTTAGAATCATTTTATGCCCCGAGATAAGTCGGGGGTAAAAGCACTGTTTCCCTATATCCATCGCCGGCGAAGTGGTTAACAAAAATTCAGTTTTTTTTTTCTTCTTAAATGTTTGTTATAAATTGTATATTATGTATTCATATGTCAGAATGATTAAAGATTTCAAATTTATATTGCAATGCTAATTTTACTATCAACCATTTTCTTAATATATTTCACGAAATTATATTTCGACTAAATTTGTGAATGACCCCCAATGTGCTGCAAAAAATATGCTCCAACTTTAAACAGCTATTACTCGGTCAATTTTAATCGTAGAATAACGGGACTTTTTTTGTATTACTTGTCAGTGTAAAAGGAAAATTTTACTAAATATAACTTATAGGACCGGGGAACGTATAAAAATTTAAATTTCGTTATTTTTTAAGAAATGTTTTTATTGACCCAAATCGCTTTTAAGATATTTCTTTACCTGATTTAAAACATTTTTTGTAATTGGAACTATACGTCTATAACTAACAGTTCAGGAATTAGCCATTGGACACCGTTGAGAGCGGACACCCTGTATATAAATTTATGAACAAAAATTTTAAAAATGAACTTAATACATATTATTGATTATTTAGATTAAAAAATGAATCAATGAATTGTATATATTTAGTAAGTGTAAATTAATATAGGGTGACCGTAAAAGAATGTTCCAGTTATAAATGTTAACAGTATCAACTGTAAGCGTTTTAGAGTTTTCGTTTAAGGCCACAAATAAATTGCAACTCAAACAGTTTTATATAAGTGCATGCGTTAGAACGGGTTTGTTTTTTACTCGCTTGTAGTGAAACATGCGCAAAATAGCGACTCATGAGCGTGAAGCATTTTGTATTTTGCAATTTGCTAAGTGTAAATCTGTAATTTCCGTTCAACGTGCGTTTCGTTTAAAGCTTAATGTTGATACCTCATGTGGCATAAACATACAGAATTGAAGAGGATTTTTGCTTCCATTACTCCGGACTTGTTAACCGAAGAGTGAAAAGAAATGAACTTTAGGTTGGATAAGCGCCGTATAAATAAAAGGTGCCGATATTGAGTATTTACAAGAAAAACTAAGTTAGTTTACCTTCAATTTGATGTATGATTTGTTATAAATAGTTTAAATTGTATTGTTATAATACACCATTGAACCTGGGACATACTTTTATCCACACCCTGTATTACACATTGTTGACAGTTATAATTCATTGTTGTTGTATAATTTTTTGAAATATTAATCGATTATGTATAATGAAAGATTATACTTATTATATAAATTAATGAAAATATTGAATGAATGTAAATATATATTTAAAAACATTGTGTGAAAATATATTCATGTAATGCGCTTTTTATAATTTTATGCAAATATTTTTTTTTATTTTTTTCTATGAATTAGAGAAATATATATATTCAAAAATATGTCAATATGTTTAATGTAAAGTTCTCTTTGTAAAAAATTGTAACTCTAACAATTTATTTTTACTAGAGCTTAAGTATATCACATTATTACACATTCTAAAAATATATTACAATATCCTATTCTTAAAGTTAACGTGTATTTCTTAAAACGTTACCCATAATGTTATTTTTTTATACACTTAAATAAGTTTTTTTCCTATATAAAGAAGTAGGAATAAAGAAATAAGCCAACGTTTTTAACAAAAATATGTTTTTTCAAGTATTTTGATTAATGTTCATTTCCTAGTGGTGAAATTTTTACTACCTGTATCTCATTTCCTTTTAAATATTTAAATCTGAATTTTGCATCATTAGCGAGAAAAGACATTAACTGAAAGTTTAACATCATCATTTAAGGCATCGTATTTTTCTTCCTTTTTTGTAAGAAATGTTTTACAAAAAATAAATTTTGAATGAATATCTTTAGGCTATAATGTAACAAGATTTCAAATTTACTATTGGAATTATTTTTCAAATAAAATCATTAAATTTTTTGGGTGTTTATTTAGTAAAAATAAAATACTTTGAATAATTTAGCTTAATTTAACTTTAAAAATTAAATTTGTTTTCTGTATCTAATTTATGCAATGTTCTGTTGCTGTTCAGAAATGTTGGCACACTAAAATAGTTTTACACATAAATTATAAATATGTTATGAAACACAATTAAAAAAATATACCGAAAGATTTTGAAGGGATTTAATTAATAATTATTTCACAAAAGGTTAAATCTTTATAAAACGATTTTTCTTGCATATCTAAAGTAGGTTTAGATAGCGTTGTAAGTCGCCAGTTCTATGAAAGTACACTTTGTAATGTTGGACAACCCAATGCAAATTGAAGTGAACAGTATCCCGATTACGGATGTTATACACGCAACATTAGCAATCTTCACTATTAAAATTTGGGAAGAGTTTGGAACACTGTGGAAAGTGTTTCGTAATACATATATGCCTTATAGGTTGTATATTTGTTCTTGTTTTTTAGAAAAATTATTTTACATAAAAGTTCTCATAGTGCAAACAAATCTTTTTGTACCTTTAATTATTCCGTTTTATGATTCATTTGTTGTATTTGATTTTTTTAAGATATATAGAACTTAAAACAGTTTATTTCTATTGAAAAGCAGTCATTACACATGTTCCTGAGACCTGAGCAAAATAAAACACATATAGTTTCTAATATTAATTTTTTGAACAAATAGATCTAAAAAATGAGGTTTTTAAAGAAATTATTAAATTTTAAATTTTGCTGCACAGCACATCCATTTAAATGGATGTTGAAGCATAGGCACTTTAAAATACACAGATCAAAACAATTAAATGATATTGTAAGTCTTATATAAAATAACAGTATAAGCGAATTTCGTTTTACAGAAAATGGAAATAGAGTATCACAAATACAATTTTTTCTCATTTTCAAACTTCGGAGTATGCAAATTTTGAATTTGACGTCAAAAACGACGCTTTAGTGGCAGCGCAGGAAATTTGGCTCTCAACTTCCTGAAAGACAAGCGAAAAATAATGATCGACATTCAGTAGTGGAAAATAATGATCGACATTCAGTAGTGGAAAATAATGATCGACATTCAGTAAGTGCTTTGTTTTGATGAGTGCAATGTCTTAAAGAAGTCAACCTAATCGGAAGCTTGGAAAGTTACTAGTCGGTTAGAGGGAGGGGTGGACACAAGGCGAAGGAGCCGAAGCCACTGGAATTTCAGAAAGTGTGATTTCCAATATCTGGAACAGTTTTGGAGACTGGAAATGCAAGAACAAGACCAGGGAATGGTCGTAGACGTGCAACAATGCGTAATGAAAATCGATATTTAACGCTAACGTCTCGGGCACACGGAAATATAAATGCCACTCTTCTTCAATAACACATTCTCCCGGCTACTGCCTCCACAGTTTCGAATGAAACTGTCCGAAACTGGCTCCACCCTGTACGTCTGTATGCTCGCAGACCAATGGTATGTGTTACGTTAACAGTAAAGTACCATGATGCCCACAGGCAGCGGCAATATAGCATGTGAACTGGAGGAAAAATGAATGGCGCAATATTCTTTTCTCTGACATGTCCCGTTTTTCTGTGCATCCTGATAATAGGCGTATTTTTAACTGGAGCGAATGTGGCACTAGAAACAATCCTGCGTTCCTATAAGGAAGTGTCAGATTTGGCTGTAGGGTACTGATGGTCTATGATGGTATCTCCATTGATGGGCGCACCAAGCCCCGCATCATTCGAAATTCAACTCTGACCGACCAGTGAGATAGACATGAAATCTTCAGACCTAATTTAGTAATTTACACTGCAGCAATTGGAGAACGACAATATTCTAGGTCACATAGTGCTCACTTGGTGCATGATTTCCTTTTCGATGAAGGAATCATACGACTGGAATGGACGTTCTCCGGACGTGTCCTCAGTACGTGAACCCCATAGAGGAGCATGTTTGGGACATTCTAGGCAGGCGTATTGCTGTCCGCCTACCCCCCACACAAACTCTCCAAGAACTGGAAAGGAGTCTTCTAGAGGAGTAGTAAAGAAAACCCCAGCTCCTCATTAATAACCTCAATGACCACATGCCTAAAATGTGTTCAACTTTACAGGCCATATGGGAAACCCGTACTCCGTACTTAAAATGATTTTCTTTGAAGGGAAAAACTTTTTTATTCGTTTTTTCTCATGTGTAGAAATTGTATTTTTCCCTTTTGTATCCAAATGCTCAATACAATGTATTTTTGTCTGTCTAACATGTGTAATTATTTTCTCATACAGCCTAAAACGTCTGTCGATCATGTATCAATCATCTAAACAATTCCCCAGTCTCAAGATCCATCAACAATCTCAATATTCTTTAATTGTTTACAGCAGTTTAATTTAAAAATTACTAGAAGTATGGGAAATAATAGAATTTATTAAAATCGCTGCCGGCTCGCCTACAGGCGTATGTAAATTTCGAAGTTAAGTACTAATTTCACCAAGAAAAACTAAATCATGATTAGAGATAAACCCACTTTAAGAATTTTATCTGTTCACTTTTGACGAGTTTATAATTTCATTTTTATATAATAGCTGGTTTTATCAAAACCACGTTAAGGCATTATTCAAAAAATATTTTTCCATGCTCAACAATTCGAAATTTTCTGACACATTTTCAAATTAATTTTTAAAAAGAAAATATTAAACTTGCTGACGTGAATTTTTAAGACATTTATAAGCGAATTATGTTTTTATTTTTCGTTCAATTAATTGGAACTTGATTTATAAACAATTATTTTATCAGTAGGACAGTATTTTTCGTTTCCAATACAATTGCTTCGATAAATTCGGTTCAAAATGCCCACTTTGACATCTTTTATAAAAATATGTTCTGCCTCTATCAAAAAATCGACCCTTACGACACATTACATAGTTTCTGAATAAAAGAACCTACCAATTGGATGTGTTTGAAAGCAAAAATGAATTTAAAAATGAGTTAGAAAATAAGCAGTTTGGATTTGAGTAATACGATATTTTTTTCTTTTATCCCTATGTAATTTTTTTCGCCACTTGAGCCCATTTTTAGTTTTATCAAAAATCTGTCATACATAAATTTTTGACCCATTTTTCAAAAGTTGTAAAAAATTTAAATTTAGTCGATATATATTATAATTAAGAAGTTATGTTTTTTTTTCGTTTTTTTACAAAAATCCTTCCTATTTCCACCCCCTTGGTCCGATTTTCCTCATTAACGAACTTGACCAAGATTTTATGTCCTTTGATTTTATGTATCAGTTTGGAAGAGATTTGTGCAGAATTATGGAAGTTATCTTGTCCATAAAAATGATATAGATAGATAAAGTCTTTTTACTAGGTGTGTTTTTGGGTTCTAGGGGTCTTGATCGGTGTAGATCTGCAAAAACTTTTCGGTATTCCAACATAGGGGAGAATGTATGAAGGGCAGTATTTCATACGAAATCTATCTAATAAAGGACATAATACAAATATTAATATACTTTAACAGCAAAAAGTCTTGAGCCTCTTTCATTTTTCTGAAGTATTTTATCCTATACATAGTAAGGTGTTTCTCTTTAGAATTCTATCCTTTATTGTTATACCTATTGCTCCTATTCCCATTTGGCGAAAAATTTCTACAAAAATAAGTTGCGAAATACCTGTCAAAATGTACTCGAGTTACAGCAGAAATGTTTCATAGAGATTGAGTACTGATACTTTACCAACAGTGAAAGATTTAGTGTCATTTTGCATTGGAAATGAGCTTTTACCCTGATAAATTACGAAATCTAACACAATTCTAGATATGCTTCCAATGCTGCCATTCCTATGGAATATTAAATAAATCTAAATAATTATAAAGAATATATACCAACTATATTTATTTATTACTTTTAAGTGTTAAATCTTTATTATTTGTAAATATAATTCGTGTTAAAACAAAATGTTTACTTTCTAATTGTTCAAGCCTATCGATACAATGGATGATTTAAGACCCAACACCCATTTAATTGGATGCCAATAAAAATCAGCTAAGTCAACAAATACTTCCTATTTCACGTTATTTATTTTTTATACAGTAAAATTATAGATCTAACTGCTATTAAAATCGCAAAAGAATAGTTGAAACAAATTAAAATAATGTAAAATACAAAACTTACCACCAGAGCGTCGAATTCCAACTTGACTCAATTATTTCGTCATTTTGTAAATAAAGTTGTTGCTGTTGCCAAAATCGAAGAGCTGAAAGTTGAGTTCCGATTCATACATTGCAATGCCAGTTTGGTTTTAGCTAGCTATAATAAAGTTTAACGCAGTAGAAGGATAAACCAAAAAATCCATTTAAATGAATGCCAGATCTCAGGAGGATAAATGTATTCATTTATTTTAACTGAAGTTTAAATGTTTAATGTATTTACTAAATTATTTACTATCATATTCGTTTTCACCATATTTAAATGTGAAATTTCGTTAAAGCTTTCTTGATGTGTTCTAATGTGTTTCATACTCTATGCTTGACTCATGATTTATCTTTCTTGGTTAAAGATTTGAACTGTTTTAGTTTTTTCTCAAAAGCATTTCCCATTTATTTCCTAATCTTTCGTTAAGGGGTTATTTAAAAACTTCAGTAAACTTCAATAATAAATAATAAATAATCCAAGGTCGATAATATATTTACAAAAGGTTATTTTTAACGACTTACATTTACACACTTTGAATAAATTTATGTAGGTTTATTATAAATTTGAGAAAATAACATTGCATAATGACCTAGATCCTTATTATTAATTAAATAACTTAACAAATAATTCAATTTCTGGTATATATTTATTAAGTGTAAATATATTTCGTATTATTGAAATATATATATATGTCTGAAAAATGATGTTAAACCTTATTATTTAACATAAGATATATGTTTAAAAATGTTAATATATATTAAAACTTGTTGTCGGTGTTAATGTATCGTGTTGTTTCTAGTTTTAATGTTTGTTTGTTTTTTATTTACGAATTATAAAATTACATATATTCAAAAAAATTTTAATGTTTTTAACGTATAGATAATCTCACATAAATTTTTATTTAGAAGAGTTTAAGTATATTAGATTATTACACATTCTGAACTAGTATTTAAAAATATACTACAAATATTCAAAGATATTTCCTTTAACGTTATGGAGGATGATTATTTTATGTGATACAATTAATTTATATATTTTATTAATAAAGAAGAATCAAAAATAAAGAAAGTAAATTCAAGAACTTTTCACCTTTTTAACAAACACCAGATGTCTCTTAAAGAATATTTGTACTCGTAATTTGTTAGTCATAATATTGTACTATCTCTATTACTATCTGTATACATTTTGTTCGAATTTTTAATATTTTTCGCATCATTAGCGGGAAAAGAAAAACTTAAAGCTTAATTTAGTTATTTAAGGCATCATCTTAAATTTTAATTATAAAAATAAATATTTAAGGAAAAATAAGGTTTAAATAATATCTTTAGGCTACAGTGGTGACCAAATTTGTGGACATTTCTGGTAGCTTTCATTACAAAAAGTAAAAAGCTATCTATTTCAGCCGTCCGAAGGAAAACACTCGGGAAATTGTGCTACATTTTCACCGAAGATGACCCCCCAGATACCAAAACCACACACCGATGAAATGTTGACACATATATATATATATATCTGAATTTTGTCATGCTGCAACTCTCAAGTTTTTGATTTTAATGTAAATTTTCATTTGCATAAGTACTAAAGTCATATGCATAGTAATATCTCGACTAAGTTCGTTGGCCAGTTTGACCCACCATCTTATTTCAAAATGGCGGACATTTGAATTATTGGGTTTTCTAACATAGCATACATATAGAAAATGTTACAGTTCACAAAATGTAAATTTTTATGTATCATTTTATACAGAATGTTAGAAATATTAAAAGATATTTTAATGAGTCATACAGTGTAAGTTAAAAAAATAGGTCATTTTAAAGAGAAAGTTAAGAAACCTAAAAATTTCCGAAAGTGTCCACAAAATTCAAATGGCTGCCATTTTGAAACAAGATGGCGGAGGAAACTGTCCAACAAACTCGGTCGACACATTGGTATGTGCTATACATATGAAAAATGTCATCCAAATCGGTTCAAAAATTCGAGATATGACAAAATTCAGATATAAACATATATATAAAGTCAGCATTTCAATGGAGGGTGGTTTTGATATCTGGGGAGTCGTGTTCGGCGAAAATATAGCAAAATTTCCCGAAGTGTTTTCCTTCGGACAGCTGCAATAGGTAGCATTTTACTTTTTTTAATGAAAGCTACCTAAAAGTGTTCACAATTTTGGCCATCACTGTATATTGTTTCAATACTTCAAATTTAGCATTACAATATTTTTTTTAATAAAAATTTTAGCAAAATCATTTCAGCGAGTTCATTGTGAAAGTATTCATTTTGTAAAAATGAAATAAGTTAAATAATTTTCTTTAATTTAACTTTACAAATAAAATTTGTTTATATTATATGCGATGTACTCTTGCTTTGACATCACACTAAATGAATGCACAGATGTGCTATATAAAGACAGCTGTTGAAGGAAATTAGGTATTTCAGTAGGTTGAACCTTTATAAAAACGGCATTTTTTGCTTATCGGAAGTAGTTTTGGATCACCTTGCAGATTTCTAAAGTATTAAAAGTAAACTTTCTGCAATGTGAAGTGAGTAGTAGCCTGACTACGAATCTTATCCAAACTAAGGACTGTTTCCTAGAAATCAGCCACAATCTTTGCAGTTATGCAAAACAGCAAAGGAATAGGAATCAGTAGCAACATGCACGTGAAGTGTTGCGTTATCGTATATAAGGGCACACCTGTTGGCCGAGAGTCCATTAAGTAATCTGTGTTTTGCGAGAATGCAGTCGAAAGAGGAGTCTCTGTGTACGCAAAGTTTTTGAAAGGCAATACTCATCGCTGGAAAAAAGTTCATAGTGAACCATTTTTTTGCCGAAAGTAGCCTCGACGAACAATATACGATGTTTTAAAACGTTTCTAGAAGGGACTCTCGCCAAAAGACAACCGGGATCTGGTAGGAAGGTCCAAAAACCCAACAAGCCAAACTGGCAACTGTTGAAACAGCAGTTTGACACAAACGACGGAGTATTAATCCATTCCACGGCTGCCAAATTCAGTGTTTCAACCGATCACTTTCATAAAACAATCACCAAGAAGCCTAACATCAAATATCACAGGAAAAAGATCATACGAAACGCAGATGGTTGCCGCGAAAGCGAAGTGTGGTCGCTTTTTCAGAAAACTCTCTGATGGAGAATGACGAGACATATTTTACGCTCAGTCACTCCACTTTTAACGATAATGGTACTACTACATATCTGACGTCTTCACGACATAACCTATTATCAAATTCGCTACTAAGGTGAAATTCGAAGATTCTCGTATTTATTACGATAGGACCGAAAGGCTTGAGTCTTCCGTTCACCCGGAAGTCTGTGTCCGCTGACAATGGGCAACGACATTTGAACAAGGGCATTAACCGTCGCCTCATCCCCTACAACCGTAGCAATTATAAAAGCGGAAATTAAGTCTTCTGGACAGACTCGGACAGTGGTCATTACTGCAAAATCTTTCTCAGCTACTTCAGTCTGCAAAACATTACTTTCGTAGAGAAGTTCGACAACCCGGCTAATGTTCTCGAAATTTGACCAATTGAGTGGTTCTGAGCGTATCTTAAATACAAAGTGTGTAATAAAGGCTGGAAAACAGATAACATCCAGAAATTCATCAATCGAATCAAGTACTGTCTCAATATTATGGACCTAAATTTTGTACCACGTCTAGGAAGTACCATAAAAATAAAATTGTAATTTCCGACTAAACGGTTTAATTGAAACCCGATAATAGTTTTACAGAGTAATGCGATTATTAAAGTTATCTTATAACGCCCATTTGTGTTCTTTGTGTCTTTTTTCATAGCTTTCCAGTCGAGAAAAGTTTGTGCTTATTTCTAGGAAATAGTCCTTACATTAGCAATCTTCATTAATGAAACGTAGAAAGGCTTTAGAATACTATGAAAGTATTTCATAACCTATTCCTAACGCTTGAATGTTTGATTTTTCGTTTTTGTTTATTAAAGAAATATTTTTTACATAAAAATTATCTTTGTACAGAATTTTTTTTTTCCGAGTCTAATTATTCGACTTCGCTATTCATTTATTACGATTTATATTTTTTTAGAGGTATAAAACTTAAGATTTTTTTTTCGAAATGTAGTCATTACTGAAATGTATTCATTTACTTTTATTTTCATATTGATAAAGTTTTTATTTATTTTTGCTAAGTTTTCTTAGATCATTCTTCAAAATATTTTTTTTTTTTTTTTTTTTAACAAATTTCTGTATCGTTAGAAACGAATGACATTAACGGAATGTGGAGCATAATTATTTCATGTTTAATATTAAACTTTATTTCCGTGAACAGTTAAATAAAAAGATACAGAATTAATTTTATTTTTCAGAGTATTATGTTTTAAAATTGGAGTTTTAATAGAAAAGTATAAAATATTTAAAAATTTATTTAAAAATTCGATTTTGAGTTTATTCTGAAGGAAAAAATAAATAAATATTTACGTTCTGTTATGGAATTTAATGCTTCAGAATTAACTTTTTGACCTCTGTAAGTGCATTATTAAAAGATTATTATTCTTTTTCTCTTTTAGATTAATTTCTTTAAAAATAAAATTTTTGAAAAAAAATGGCGATAATTTTAAGGGACGAGCTGCGGATGTTTGCGTAATTTTTCTTTAAAAGTTTTCGCTTTTGGGTGAAAGTAATACTGTAAGAATAAAAAAAAATGGGTGGGGGTAATCTAGAAATATATAATGTTATTTCCAATGGAAATATACAGTCGTGGTAAAAAAAGTGAACCCCCCCCCCCCCCCTTCTACTAACTCTGCAAGTAATTATAAAAGATGAAAGTTACTGGTTCCAAACGATTGGAAATAAAGTCTACTTTTAAATGATTATGTAAAATTTTTCTTAGCCATCTACAAATTAAAAACTGACCAATTTTTTTTTTCTATGGCTACACTCAATTGTGACAATATATTTTAAATCTTTCGTTAAAAATATGCCTTGAAACGAAATTTCAAGTCATTTTGATAATAAGTCTGAATTAAAAACTTTCAAAATTATTTACTGAAATTATAATCCTTATGTGATAATGTTTTGTGTGGTTACAATACTAAAAAACCCAAACATAAATACATTGAATTTATGATTTAAAAAATTTTATAATATGAATTATGAGTTTTGAAATTAATTTTCGAAGAAAATATTTATTGCAACCTACAATTTTGTTGAAATATTTTAATTTATTTTGTTCTGCTTTATGCGAATTCTCAATTTTAAATATTCTTCGATGTAGTTTTCGAATTATGATTAAAAAACGTTAAAATGATGGTTTAAGGGTCATCTATGATATACTGAAAGGCTTAGTTTGAAAAATATATTTTCTACTCCTTTTGTTGAAACATCAAAATTTTGTTGAGGTATCAATCGAAACATATAAAACGGGTGACATGGTCATATTGGCAGGAAATAATACAATAATAGAAGTGACAGTCTTGTTATTAGCTAGTAATTCAACAATTGAGTACCGAACTTCAATTTGGATTCAGCCCCTAAAATATGCTCATTTAAAAATAATTTCTCTGAAGCTAATCGTATTTCATAAAAATTGTTTTTAGGCTAATTGAATGGTATAGAATTTATTTATGGTGTCAAAATATGTTATAAAAAAATTGCTTTCATTTTGGTATCTAAATGTTTTTTTCAGACAATTTTATATTCACCATTTAAAAGCAGACTTTATTTCCAATCGTATGGTACCAGTAACTTTCTTCTACATTAATTTGTTGCAGAGTTAATAGGGAGTGTTTACTTATTTTCCTCACGACTGTTCATTAACTCTCGCCTAGTTACAAACTATTCCGAAAAACTAGCTTTAGAAGATTCAAAAAATACTATAGTTTCGAGATTTAAAGAAGCCTTTGTAAAAATGTTTCCTAGTAATTTTTATAGTACAATATTGAGTTTTCTTAAATCGGAATATTGGCTTTTCTGGATGTTGTCAAATCTCAAATAAGCGTTGTCACATTCAACAAACATCTATTTCAGTCAAACGTGGTAAATAAACAGCCCTAACATATTTTTACTTTTACATATTATATTGTTACTCTTGTATGAATAAGTTTAGTTACGCAGCTGAAAATTTTTATTAGCATCTTAAAAACCGATTTTCGATTTTGTGAAAATTTATTAATACACTATAAAAACTATTCGGAAACATTTTTGAAAATAAGCGACAGTGAAAAGAAACTGTTTTTGCAAGGGTGGTTTAATAATTATTGTCCCGAGTGTGTATAAAATATTTCTACTGTGATGGTTGATGTGGAATATTCAAGCTTAATGCCTTAGATGCCTATATGCTCAATTTCAGAACCGTAGCTGCTATATCATATTATTTCGCGTTTTAGGTGTGAGAGGTGGCACCTATCTTGAAAGGGGAGGGGGTTGGGGAGAAAGGCTGGTTTGATACTTATGGGGCCAGACCTGACGCAGTTCTGTGATAGATTTGTGACAGCGGATGAGACGTGGCTACGTGACGCTGTTTACAGGAATTTTTGTTGTTGCCGTTACATAAAAAGTTCTAGGAATCCCGGTTTCGTAGAAAAACTTTAGTAACTTTACAGATTTTTTTTTTTTTTTACGGTGTAGGTACGACCTCTCACTCCAAAAACGAAAAAATAAAATGTTAATTTAGCACATACAGTTCTGAACTTGAGCATATAGGCATCTAAGACATTAGGCTTCAATATTACACATCAACCATCGTAGTACAAATATTTATACATACTCGGGGCAATAATTATTGAATCACCCTTGAATAAATGCCTCTTTAAAGTTCAAAATTAAATTTGTTTATGTAATTTCTAACAATAAAGAACATTTTTTTTAATTGTGCGTAACTCAAAAGTGGTTGTTGTATGTATCCGTTCATGGTTTTGTTATGTCGCTCATTTAAATAAACGATTTTTTTTTCTTTTTTTTTTCAGTGATCTGGATATTTTATTAACAATCAAATTCTCTAGCGTGTTTAGTAAAATAATTATATAATTAAGCATCTTCCCATGTTATTTCTTATCAAACAGTGTATTATGAAATTCTTAAATTTTAATCTGAAGCTTTTTTTATTTTAATTTTTTTTAAATTATGATAGTTTTAAATCATAATATTAAATTCCTTTAAAAAGAGAAATAATGAAATACTAAACAAAATAGCGGTTGCTATCCAATGTATACTTTATTCATAAATTTAAACATGATGTAAAAATAAAGTCACAAAAATAAAATAAAACTACGTTTCAGTTTAATCTTTAAAACCATCATCAGGAGTCAAATATTTTAAAAAATACAAATCTGCCGGAAACAATCTCTTTGATACATCGTCAAAATCTCTATTCAAACTGGAAAAAGCAACATAAACTTCAAAAAGCATTTTAAAATGATTCCAATGGCGTCATCTGCTGTTCAAAATAAAGCGGGCGAGGGGATTTTAGCACAATCCTTACAAAATGTTAACCCAGATTTCTAGAATACGAAAGAAAACATTATTATTACATATTTCATGGTTTCTTAAAGGAATTTCCGCAGATTCGCGAATAATAAATATTTATTCTGGTGATTCTATTTTTACATCATTTTTAAATTTATGAAGAAAATATACGTTGGACAGCAAAGTCTATTTTGTTTAGTGTTTCATTTTAGAAAGTAAACTCCGTAATTATTATGAGAAAGTCATTTTACTAAGTGATAACTCATGATACAATTTCGAAAAGCTAAACAAGTACTATTTATTTCCCTGATAACTGTAACTATAAAAGAATTTCAATCGAAAAGAATATTGCACTTTTAAATTCCTAATTAATATTTGCTTTTTAGATAACAATTTAATGCCTAAACTAATTTATGCACAAAATTGTATCTTCAACTGAAAATTACTTTTTTTTTAAATATTAGAAATTCGGAAAAATGTGCAAATGAAAAATGTAAATTTCTATTAAAATTCAAAAGATTTTCTTTTTCAGTAAATAGCCACTCTAAGTTTTTCATTTTATTATGAAAATAATTACGAAATTTTGAAACTGCATAATCTTTATCTGATCTAGCATGTCCATATGAAGAATATCTACAATGTGATTTTAGTTTAAGATAATTAATTTTCTAAATGTGATGGGATTAACTTTTTCGAGTAATTTTTGAATTCCCTGCATAACGACACTGATTATGTTTTTTGTAATAATATTTGATGCTGAATATGTTATTATAAAGCATTTTTTAAGTACATGAAATAATCAATTATAGGAAACTTTTTTTGGTCAAAAATCCATTTTTTTAGGAGATTAGAAATTTACTGCATATCGGCGGAGACGCGTAAGCGTATGTTCAGTCCCTTCTTTTTTGAGCGCGTAGGAGGGAAGAACCAAATGTTGTATTTTTTTTTACCGTTTGTGCCAATTCACGACAGCTGAACCATTTGGGATGCGAAAAAATGGAGACATTCCTAAATTTAGTACTTTTACGTTTTAAAAGCGGCAGTCAGTTAAAAAAATATTTAACTCTTTGAAAAAAAAAAAAAAAAAAAGGTTTTCCAAAAGTGTTATTTTCGCTTTTGACTTTATCTTCCATTCGGCAACACTCAACCAGTGTTCAATTTCAAAGATAAACAAAAACTGTATTTAAAGTCGAGGCCGTTTCGACGGTTCAATCAGTTATTAAAAATACAAATTGTAACCTTATTAAAAAATTACCGAGCGCATGTCACTTTGCGCCTACCGGACAAGACCATTTATCTGAGCTAAAAGTAACTAAATGTCTGTACTTCGACATAGTTATTTTAAAGCATCTCGATAGATCAAATTTACATCAGTTATAAAAAACTGATAGGTTTGGACAAACAGAAATTTTTATGAAATAAAATCTTAAGAATTTTCGATGAAGCGCTAAAAATCGTGTTGTTTCGGCACTGCTTCGGCTCATGTTTTCACTACTTAATATTCATTTTTTTTTTCACGAAATCTTAAAGAGGGCTTGGACGCAAGTATATTTATAACCGATTAGCATTTTTGAGAGTTTAGACAATAAGATCTGTTTTAATAAGATAACAATTACAAAATATGATAAGGTCTATTCAGCGAAAAAAAAAATCACGAAAAGACTATATTTCTTTTACAGCTAGATAATAATTTTTCATTAATTAGAACTTTTCTATGAAAATGCGGGTGTCTCGGAGCGGCTTCGTCTCATGATTCCACTACTCATTATCGATATTTTTTGTCGAAATTTTGAAGAGGCCTTTGGATGCAGTTATACTTATAGCCGATTAAATTTTCAACGAGTTTGGACGATAAGATCTATTTTAATAAGATAACGATAACAAAACAGGGACGACAACAAAATAGGACGCTAAGATCTATTCAGAAAAAAAGCACGAAAAAACAATTTTTTTTGTACAACTACAGATCAATATTTTTTCACCAATTAGAAACTTTCTATGGAAACGTTAAAAATCAGGGCGTTTCAGGGCGGCTTCGACTCATGATTTCAATACACATTATCGATATTTTTTTCTCGAAATTTTTACGAGGGCTTTGGATGCAGTTATATTTATAGCCAATTAACCCTTAAATGCATTACTGATGCATATCTGCATCACTTTTTATTTAAATCTTATCAACCACTATATTTATATAGAAATATTATTCGCGTAAAAAGTATATAAAAAAAATATGCTACTAAATAAATTTAAAAATCTATCTTAAAATTTCTGGTATATAATCTTTAATATACGAATAAAAAACAATTCTAAAAGAATAATTCATGCATTTAAGGGTTGTGCTTTAAAAAATAAAATACATATAAAATAAGGTATTTCATACATTTTAAAATATTTACTAATCTACAATATTTTAGTTTTTACTTGTATTGGAGTTTTCCAACATAAGAAAAGGTTGACGTATTATACGAAAATTGTATCGCTGATTTTGTAAATTATTTTTCCTGTGAAATAAACCTTTCTGAGAATCATATATAATTTATTCGAAACCAAATAAAAAAATCATGCATTTAAGCGTTAAATTTTCAGCGAGTTTGGATGATAAGATCTATTTTAATAAGATAACGATAACAAAGCAGATACATAAAAAACAGGACAATAAGATCTATTCAGCGAAAAAAAGTAGTAAATATATATTTCTATTACAACAAGATATAAACATTTTTACGCGGGCATATTTATAACCTATAAAGATTTCAATGAGTTCAGACGAAAAGGAATTTTTTTTACCATATGTTAAATAACAAAGAAAATGCCTTTTTACGAGCGCTTTTGCCAGTAAATATCAATATTTTGGGGGAATTTTTCATTTGAAAATAAAAATTCTTGGGAAATTGGGTTAAAGATATAAAATCATATAAATGTGCGATTTATTCAATGTCATTATCACAAGTCCTGTTAATTCCGGACGGGTCAGGTATTAGTAAAACATAAAAATACTTTAAAATTGTTGAAAAATTTAGTTTAAAATATTATGAGAAAATTTTGTTATAAGATAAAAATTATGATTTTACTTTGAGATTTTTGCAAATATTGTTTGTAAAAGGCGTACATTTTAGAACAAATTAGTATTTTTATGAAACTGTCGAAAAATCAAATTATGTATCATTTACTTTGTTTAATGTTAATAATTTAGTTAGCACAATATTTATTATGTTAAAATTTTCAATAATTTAATTAAAATAAAGAAAAATTATAATGTGCTAGTTCAACTTAATTCAATGTATTTATTGTTTCGTAATTTGCATTTGTTGTTTGAAAAAAACTATGTGGATTTAAAATATCTAGGTTATAAGAAACAGCTGTTTCAATATTTTTTTTCTTGAAATCTTAATACAAACAACGAAAAAGAATGATATAAACGGAGCATCTGAATAAAATTGCCGACAAGAACGTGAAATGAATAAATTCTGTATATCATCAAAAAGCCATTTACATCATTTTGTAAAAACCAAAGAACAGTTTAAAGAATACTGAAACCAAGAACATAAATCAAAAGGTGTTGAAAGCTCACATGTATCTGATTTCAGCAAAACAATTGTAATGTCTAGGACATCGATTTTGTACGATATTATGTAAATGTATGTATGTGGCATAATGTTTTATTGTATGCTTTTCAATGTTTTTTTCTTTAAAAAAAAATCATTTAATTTTTAAAAGAAAACATTTTAAATAATGAATAGATATATGAAAACTGGGAAATTGGAAATTGGAAATTTTACTAGTATTGAACAAGTATTAAAGAATTTTTTAAATGAAATTTTGATATTCAAGGTATTACGTTTTCCATGGCTTTATGGAACACAAATACAGGTTTGGCTGGATTTTTAAAGAAAAATGTAAATCATAGCATTTTATTAAACTATTTTTAAGGGAGTTTGTTACATTTTATGAATAGTTTAATTCAAATCAGGGAGTAGTAACACTACTAGCTTATTTTTTTAAAAAAATGAAATATTTGTACATTTATGTGCTTTTACGTAAGTATTCTAAAGCTTAAATTTGAAAATAGCATTCAGAATATGTCTATCCATGAAATAAATAAAATACCCCTAAATAACGTCTTTGTAAAAAGTACCCGGGATTATTAAAGGAAACAGAAAATGAATTACTTTTTCATCCAAATTTTTATTGCCACCTTCAAAGTAGATCCCAATCGAGTTTACCACATCAAATATGCCAGCGCAGGACACAATATTCCTTCCATTTTCATGGCCTTTAGTCCCTTCTGCGAATTTATTTTTACGGCCTCAACTGATACAAAACATTTTTCCTCGAAGTGGAAATTTTAGATTTAAGAACAGGAAAAAGTCATTCGAGACCATACCAGGCGAGTACATTGCTTGGTCGAGGATATTAGTTGCCAGACTTTTGCAAAACAATAGGGAAAAAAAAGACCTCATTCGAAACCAGTCGTGTAGTGATGTGTTGAATGGCCAAGATATTAGTCATATTATTATGAACGGATTTAAAAGTTATGTGAGATATCTTGAGCTAACACTCGAAGACTCATATGACGATTTTCATGCAATATCTACTTGGTTTCGAAGTTTGAGCCATTGTTAGACGTTGAAGGTCAATCAGATCGAAGCAAATCAACTACCATTTCTCGAATATATTTGAATGCTTGGTACTATTCACATGCCTATGGTTTTGGCATGCGTTATTTACGGTAGGTCTTCTGCAACATTTTTAGTTATTATATTCAGTTATCATACGGAATTTTGTTTGAAACAGAAAATTTAAGGCAAACATTTTATTGTACTAATTTTTCCATTCCAAAAATAGCTGTGTACTCTAAAGTACGTCTGAAAAAAAACAGCTGGTGTCAACACGCTATGTCACAAGAGGTGATCAAACTCAGCATTGTAACTGTTCACAGTGGTTCCAAATTATAGAAAAAAATTGTGATTATCTTTTACGGGCATCTCTTAAATGATAAATTCCCTGTACTTTTTATACAGAAGATATGTATCTTAAAATAAGTCCCAGTTAGGTTACAGAGTGATTACATTAGTTAAAAATACAAGGATTTATTAATAATGCTAAATGTAAAGATGAAATAAATGGCATGTCCTTAACGTAAGTTATACACTTCGTAAGCAGATTGTTTAAATTCTTCTGTTGTTAATGTTTAAACCTGTAATATTGTTCAAACTGACGCCAGAACTTAAAGTCCAAACTATTTCTTTTGAATTTAAACAGCTAATATGAATAAAAAGTTAATACTGACTGATCGTCAATGTATCTTTACATGTTAGTTTAAGTATTCGTGCAATTTCGGCCACAGCTGAATGTACCCCTAAAATGGATACCCACCTTTTTGATTATTATAAGATATTGATAGGGATAGTACCATTTTACACGTAGAACTTAATTAAGCTGAAATTACAATTAGATATGTATGTCAAAAGGCATGCGTGTACGAGATGACAGAGAAGACATTGTCCCTGCTACGAAATATATTTAAATTTGTAAATCATATATATGTGTGTGTCTATATAATTCCTTGTTCTGCTTCTTATAACAAATAAAATTTTGTTTCAAATGTACAGACTAACACCAATAAAGCAATTATTTTTGCATGAATTATGACAATCGAAAAATTTCCTTTCTCTGTGATGCTATGCAGTATTTCTGACAAATGACTTGATGACAATACATTTCTAACATAGCTGAAAAACGTTTATTTTGTCAGTCCGTTTGTCGGTTTGTATTGTGCATTTTTCGGTAATAAAGTAAATACTTGTTGAAACTGCAAGATTTTGACGTTTTCCAGAAACAATTTTCTTTTTCTATATCATTTATTTTGAGAACGTATATGGTATATGGGGCATTCTCACAATCTTTTAACTTTCATGTCCCTGAATAATAATTTTTTTATTTAATACACTTTTTGTGTTTTTTTTATTTCATATCCTTGGGAACATCCCAATGCATGATTGCACAACAATATTAACGAGATAAATAAGTTTTGGACGATGTTGGGGGTCCAAACACATGGAAAACTCATCTACCGTCCCGTGTCCCTGATGCTGATTTTGAAGTTTGTAGCTGTCTGGATAAAATTGTTTCAATAAAAATAATTCGATGTAATTTTTTTCTGAAACTGGAACTATTGTTTTATATAAATATATAGCTAAAATTTAACCTGCACACATTTTTAGGGTTGATATTATTTTTTGAACTCTGTCCCTGGGTTTTAGGTTTTTTACCATCCCTCTTCTAAAATGATACAGAAAATCACTTCAGATGCAGCGACGGAATTTTTTTCAAGTTTTTGCTCATGCAGAAGTATGCTAGAGAAAAATATCTAAAATTCTTTGACAGGAAATTTACTGCAGAATATAAATAAGCATTTAAATATCAATTTCAAGCACCGTGGCTTTATTGGTAGTCTAGCCGTCCGCAAGGTTTAATCCTGCAATTTTCGAGGTAAATTAATTATTTTTTTTAATTTAATCTAATGGAAATAACTGTTTCCAAAAATCAATGAACATTTTCGCTACCACTTAGTCTTAACATGATCTGCCTAAAATAGGTGGTAAGTTTCCTTGCTGTTCCATCATTACCGTCCTTTTTTTCCTCATTTTGTCCCTTTTCTCCCAATTTTATTCCTTTTTTCCCCATTTTGTCCCTTTTTTCCTATACCATCCCCCCCTTTTTTTTACATTACCGTCCCTTCTTTAGCACCCCTGTAAGACAATGTTATAAAAAAATGTTGCACTAAAAATACTACATTGTCATTATTTCTTATTTGAATGTCCTGTGGGTACTATGCAAATTCATTATAAGTAAAAAATTAGAAGAAAATAAAAAGTTATAGTGGTAAAATAGTAAAGAAAATTAAACTCGCAAGTTTAACTTAAACCTCAGGTAAATAAAAATTTTTTTCGCTGCTGACCATTTTTTCTTTATTTTGAATCATTATAGCATTCATCTATTAGATTAAAATGTTATTTTAGCAAGTTTAATTTCGCCAGATTTTTTTTTTTCTCAAAAGTCAAAACATTGTGAGAATGCCCCATATAAAACATTTATATTTAATAGAAGTTATAATATTAGTTAGTTAGCGTCTTTAAGAGATAATTCGAAATTTAAAATGCACGAAAGATGAATTAATGTGGGACGATATCTGTGTCAGTATTGAGATTTTTTTTTTTTTTAATTGCACGATATTTCCCCTAAAGGTCATGTAATTATAGTTTACTAAGCAGAATAAAAATACTAATCAGCAAATACATAAACATATTTTTTAATTGTCGTTCTAACCGCCTACCATATTCTGAAGAATTAAACTAAGAATTTTCCTTATAATTTAAATTCATTTTGTTAAAGCAGAAAAATTTTAAAGTGAAATATGTACTATTTTTAATTTATAATATATTCAGGTAATCTCAGGTATCAGGTAGCATTAAAAGGATTTTCAACTGCAGTGTTACATAAGACCATTTAAAGTTTCTGATTTTACATATTTGTTGATAACATGGCAACTAATTATCAGAAATTCAAGAAATTCCATAATGGATGGTGTCAAGTATAATGATCAAGTATAATGTTGCTGTCGCAAAAATCCCTTAAGGGACATGCTGCGCCAAAACAAAAAGACCAAATACATCAAAACGTGAGACAAAAACAAAGCAAGTAAAATTAAAAAGAACAATGAGAACAACAATCTGGATGGGGGATCCCATCCAGATGATGTCAGACAAGTGTAGAAGAATAAAATATTTTAAGTCCTAAAAACAGTAGAATAAAAAAGTAAAAATATATCAATAAAGTGCAGTTTGTATGGGATTCCCATCCAGATGTCATAAAAGTGTAAAAGTTAATTCTGAACCCTAATGATAGAGATAAAAAATTATATTTCAAAATAAAATCCTACATGTTTAAAAAAAGTAAAGATTGCCGCATGAGCTGTTTCCCCAATGAGGTCTGTCATGATTGGTGATGATGAATTAAAATAAATACTGTACAAGAGCCGGAGGCCCGGACAGTCAGTTAAAACAGGATGAATGGTCAGATAATCAAAATGACAATGTGGACACATGGGTGCATCCTCCCGAAGTAGGAGATGTCTATGAGAGATCATAGAATGCCCAATTATCAGACGAGTCAGAAGAACATCCGTTTTTCTTGGATAACTCATTGGCCAGGTCATGATTGTAGGTTTGATATGGTGCAGTTTATTATTGTACTCTAAATTCCAACTTTCCTGACATTTATTATGGATAAAGTGTTTTATAAGTAGTTTAACGTCTGAGAATTGAGTTTTGCCGCCGCATCTGATTTTTCAAAAATTCCAGGAATACCAATGTGTCCAGGTATCCAGCAAAATCAGATAATATAACCACGTCTAGTCAATTTATTATACAAATCCAGGATAGCTGGGACACAAGGATGCTTTTTAACCCTCTAAGTGTTTGGGGCGTAATATTCTGTTCACTAAGCTCCAGGTTTCACAGCAATACAAGCAATATTTAAGATAATATAATTCTATAGATTTAATGAATTTTAAATTCATGGAAGAATGATTAATACTCTCAAGGATTATATTCATATTTGTAATTGAGTTTTATTTATAATGTTCAAAGAATCATATTTTTTTAGGATTTAAAACAAAATGCAAAGAAAATAACATTACAATTTTACGCTTTTGTAAGACGCTCGGAGGGTTAAATGATTTTATTGCGTCAATAGAACTATTTGAGTCAGTATAAATGATGAAGGATGTATTATGACGATGAGATATGTGCGACATGACTCCCTCTATCACGATCAATTCAGCTGTAAACACAGAAGTAGACGAATGAAGCCGATAGCTGAGAGAACTGTTTTCACAAAAAAAACCCAAAACCAACAGTATCTCCACTTTTAGAATCATCTGTATGAATGTCTGTGTAACTATTGAAAATTAATCGATGTGCAGCAAATAATTGTTGGAAAATAGCAGAAGCCAAGCTATTTTTATCATATCCTTTAAAAAGATGGAGAGAGGTAATATTAGGAGGTTTTCAAGGACGGAGCACATGCAAGGGACTTGGACTCACCTCGATATTTCTCAGAGGATATTGTCAATAATGTTTCTGATTCTGACTCCTAAAGATGGGATGCAAGATGGACGATGCTGATAAAGAGTGTCATTATCTGTATTTAAAATGTAGGAATGAAGTGGATGGCCACGATCGGAAAGGAGACGGTAATACAGGATCAAGGACAGTTTTTCAGGAGTATGGTATAGTGACGGTTCATTACAATCGGCATACAAGCTTAGAACTGGAGATGTGCGAAATGCACCAGAGCAGACACGAAGTGCGCTATGGGTCACAGTGTCAAGTTTTGTAAGAACATAATTAGATCTAGAAACGTAGACCTGACAGGTATAGTCAATTTTTGAACGGATTACAGCACGATAAATCTTAAGGAGAAATGTCTAACCAAGAAGTGTTTGAAAGCACCTTAAGTAAATTTAGCGATTTTTCACATTTTGTCCATAATTGTAAAACATGTGGTAAAAAAGTCAGTTTATTATCAAAATAAAGGCCTAGATAACGAACATTGTCCGCATCAGGAATTTGAGAAGAACCAATATAGATTTCATGATCTGGATGCAGATCCCTACGTCTACAGAAATGCACACAGGAAGTTTTGTCATGAGAAATTATAAAATCATCTTTATTTGTCCAGTTAAGAATATTTTGATTGCAATTTGAAGGTTTCTCTCAATAAAATGCATATCCTGTCCCATGCACATAATACGGAAGTCGTCAACGTATAAATCTCCCTTCACAGAAGGGGGTAGTTGATTCAGAATGTCATTTATTTTGATTGCAAAGAGGGTGACACTCAGGCTACTAACCTGAGGTACACCCTATTCTTGAGTATAAAAACTAGATAAAATTCCACCAATTCGAGCTTGAACAAGTTGAATCGTGTGGATGTTTTTGATACAAATTGGAAGTTACCCACGTAAGTCCAAGTTACAAAGGTCACTAAGGATCCCATAATGCCAGGTTCTGCTATAAGCTTTCACCATGTCAAAAAATACTGACACCAAATTGTTGCGTTTTAAACAGGCTGTCCGTATGTGATTTTCCAAATGCATCAAATTATCGATGGTAAACCTACCACTTCGAAATCCACTCTAAAAAGCTGCAAGGCAATTGTTAGTCTCCAAAACATACACGAGGCGGCAGTTGACCATATTTTTAAGTAATTTGCAAAGGCTGTTAGTAAGTGCGATCAGCCTGTAATTATTTGGATTGTTATCATCTTTTCCTAGTTTAGGAAAAGGATCGTGACCTGGGGCAGATAATTTATTGTCACGCAAACAAACCACCAGCTCTCATAAAGTAAATGGATCATTATATACACATGAGTGATGAGAGTTAAAATTAATCCTGGTCATTTCAGTTCGTCTTTTGTATGTTAAAAAGGGTTCTGGCTAAGGGTCTGACTTTGAAATGGATGCCAGGGTACTCTCTATTGTCTCCGCTATATTCTTAGGAGATGTGATGGTTTAACGATTATGTTTTAGAATATAAATATGACTTCCAGAATATAGACCCATACAATTTTTCACTCGTTTCTAGATTTCTTTTCTCGATGTGTTGGAGTTGATGCTCGAGACATAGTTCATCCAGGACTCCCGATGGCTTTTGCGTCGCACTGTTCTAGCCTCATCCTTTGCTTTTTTATATGCAATATAGTTAGTATTATTTGGATTCGTTATTCCACCATAATTTTCTATGCTTATAGTTAGATGTTTTAGGAATGCTAGAATCTGCAGCATTGATAATATATTGGGTGATATTATCAAGTGCATCGTCAATATTAACTTTTATCATATCGTTTGTGATCTTAGAAAAATCTGCGAATGTTGGCCAATAGGCTCTGTCATAGATACAGCGTTTAAAAGAGCTATTAGAATCCCTGTCAGGAGTAGTCTGAAATAAATCTGGGAAAATGGTCACTGTTGTGCAGATCATTTGAGACTCAGAAGTTCCAAAATAGATAGATGGGGAACAGATTGTAAGATCTATTACATGAAAGGTGCGGTTTGGTTCATGAAAATAAGTCTGATTTCCATTATTAATCAGGCATAAGCCATTTTCAGATATTAATTTCTCAATTACATCACCACGTTGCTTAGAATCACTGTTCCCCCACAGTTGGTTGTGTGCATTAAAGTCTCCAACAACGATGTATGGAGTGGGAAGTTGGAGAAGGAGATTATCCACATCAGCAGATTGAATATTTTGGTTAGGAGATAAATAAATCGTACATATTGTTATGAGTTGTTTATTATATACACGGACTGTAACAGCTTCTAGGTTTGTATTTAAAGTGATATGAGTATGGGCTAAATTATTGGAGATGAGAAGAAACACTCCACCAGTGGCCCTATCAAAACCTATAAAATCTTTTCTGTAGGTTGAATAGCTGCGTTATTTGGCTTTGTTATTAGGTTTTAAATGGGTTTCCTGTAGAGCTAAACACAATGGTTGATGGTTCGAGAGAATATTACGGATTTCGTCATGTTTATTATGATATACACGGAAGTTCCACGAGATAATATTAGTCATGTTTTTTTAAGATAAATTGATATGCTTCAATTTAATCAGAGATAGTAAACATACTATCTCCATCGTTAAATTCTCCATCAGATTCTGGGTGAAGAACAACAGCATCTTTCTCCTCCATTTTATCATTCTGTTTAGGTTGGGTTTCCTTTTTGGATGTTTTATTTATTTCTGGTTGTATTTTTAGATGATACAGTAGATTTAATTATTGGTAGGCTACGTTTTTCTGCAACAGATCTACGGTTTGTTTTAAAAAGTGCTGTTTTAGTGAGTGTTTTAGAGTTTTTTTTTATAGAGTGCAGTTTTGGGAAACAAAGATTGTGAAGATTTTGAAGAGGCATTTGGTGGTGATTTGGGGGGAATAGTATTCGGTGATTTAGGGAGAACAGTATTCATTAAGTTAGATATAATAGACTGTGCTGATTTATTTGTCTTACCAGAATTACTTGAGAGCTTGTTTTCGTTGTGCTTTTGTTGACAGTTAGTTTCAGTGGGGATTTTGGTTTGGTTGCAATAGGTTTTTGGGTTGTTTTAGATAAGGCTGCAGCATATGATACACCAACATTGGGTGTCTTGGATTCTACTATTTTTCTGGCTTTAGGGTATAATATTTTCTTTAGTGTGTATTGTATGTATTTTTTTTTATTTTCCATTGTTCACAAGATTTAGAATAGGATGGGTGTACTTTTTTGCAATTTACGCAGCGAGCTGGAGCGCTACAGTCAGCACTTTGGTGACCAACTGTACCACACCAACCACAGGTGATTTTACCACGGCATGATATTTTAGAATGCCCAAGACATAGACATTTAAACAGCGCACAGGATTTGGGCTATATGGTCTAACGGAACATGATAAATATCCTGCTTTTATTGATTTTGGTAAGTTTTACCAGTTAAATGTGAGTGTAATGTGCTTAGTGAGTATTTTAACTCGATTAGCTAGTATTTGTCCGTCCCGACGGTAGATTTTAATTCTTCTAGCTTCAACGACATTTTGCTGTTTTAAATTCTCTGGTATTTCATCTTCAGTAACATGAAGGAGGTCAGTTTCAGAAATCACTCCGCGAGATGCATTTAGAGTTCTGTGTGGAGATATAGAGACAGGAATGGTTGCAAAATGAGTACATCTTTTTAGATTAGCTGCTTGAATACTACTACTTACTTCAATTAAGAGTTCATCTGATCGTAGATTTTTTTATTGTTTTGGTTTCACCAACCAAAATCTAAAAGAGATTTATGTATCAAGAAGGGAGATGTTTGATCAAAACTCCCCACTTGGCATTTAATAACAAAGAATCTTTTTTCTAACTTACAAGTTTTATTTCCATCAAGTTCAGAAGTACATCTCTCTCAGCACATGATTTTGTTTGGCTCTGATAAACAGTGGCTTTTGAGCCAGAGCCAAACGCATCCATCATTCCTTTATACGATTGTGGGGCTTCCACATCGCATGTTTTTTTCCCCCAAAATTGTGACCATATTGAGAGACAATTAGAAAAACACCAGGCACCGGGCCTGATCACAGATCCTTCTTCTTACCATTACTTTAGGCGCAGGTCTCAAAATGGTGAAAACTATCTCAACAAACATCCACGTTTTCGAGCCTTGGATTAAACTCGATAGTATTTCCTAGTCTAGTTCTGTCACATTGGAATCATGTAGCCAGTAGGTAAGACTTTACAGCTTTGTCCAACCTACAGTCCCTTTTGCTGAAAGGCACCAGTCTCCCGGTGTTGTTCCTAGCAGCCACTATACATGTATGGCGTCCTCCTATCACGGAACCGAATTTCGAAAATGCCCTGCACTCTGGGATGCACGATCAGCCTAAAAAGGTAGATCAGAGGCGAATAGATTACAAAAAAGTTAGTAAAAAAAATCAAACAAGAATAAAGGATAGACAACAAAAAAGAGAAGTGGACAGAAAAGGAGAAAGATTGCTCGGGAACCCGGGGTCGCGAGATCCGTAAATACGTAAAGAACGTTTTCCCCTGGGGGATACACGGAGAGCGGAAATATGCTATATAGTGTTGTTATTGAACATTTTAAAGTTAGATTCAATTTTGCGTGTCGTTGTATGCATGTCCTGTCCTATGAAAAAAATAAATCCCGTACAATTTAAATAAATCTGTATGAACCAAATTAATATTTCGCATTTCTTCTTTTTTTTTTAAGTAAATATGTGTTAATTTTTTTGACGTACTAACCACTACCACTATATACTTTCACATAAATTGCAAACATGAACTTTTTAATTGGAATAACCACTTATATAAAAAAAAAACATACAGAACCGTGGTATTCTTATCTTCGTTGCTTTTCAGGCAACCTTGAGCCCATAGCAGATCGATTACACTGGTCGGATTTTTTTTTAATTTTCCTCCCTGCAATCTAAAAATGTGAAGTGTACAGATCTGATATTCGTAATTCTAAATATGATACCCAAATTACTCCATCACGCACCATTTTTCCGAAAAGCCATTTTATAATGAGAAACAGTGAAGGATTATATTAATTTGCAATGCTAAATAAAAGTGAAATCATGATAAAAGGTATTTTCACTGTCTTAGATATGTAATTTATAAAATATAGCATGAAAATCTACTTTGTTGATACTTGCATCTTGCATTTTATGCCGTCCCACTCCTTTCGTGTCCGAATTTATTATTTGCTATCCACGAATATATTTTCATTCCTTATGCTTCTGGAACTCGATTAATGATATTTATACATTTATTTACAGGCAATTTAAATATTATCTAAATTTTACGGTGTACAAAATTTCCACTTATGTTTTAGCAAGATATAAAATACATTAAATTTAAAAGCAAACCCTCCTACTAAAATAACGATCCGTGATACAGTAATTGCATTAACATATTTTTATTTATTAGAGTGAAATCTATAAAAATAAACTATTATTTTTAAAGAGGGGATTTTTGTGCCGACCTGTGTTATTAGTCAAAGGATTGACGACGTGGCAGCCAAGACGTGTTGAAGTATTTTGGACTGTCTTTTTTGTTGATTCCAGAACAACATAAAAATTAAAAAAAGGGGGGGGGGGTTGATTTTTGCATATGAATTAAAATATACGATAGCTTTAGTGCAATCACTACCTCAGAACGAAGTCTCTGTAGTGCATTTATGTTTCTCTAAGCTTCCGTTCACATACAAACGGATACTACTCTACTAAAAGCATACCTATTTGGTAAATACTTTAATAAATGCGTAAGTTTTTAGCGCATTTACTTTCAATTCAAAATATAACAGTTTTCTTTCATTAAAAGAATGGTTGAACCAGAAATAAGACCTATGTTTTTTCATTATTTTTCTTCTGTTTTCTTGTCCTTTAATAAAATAATATTGTTTGAAGAGATAAGACAATAAGATTTCAGGAATATGTACTCCTCTATAACTTTGTGTATAACTCAAGTAAAATTTTGTACTTTTATATAAAAAGAAAAACATGAAAAGAAAAAAATAAATAAAAGTTTTTTTTTTTTTTTTAAATCTATCTAATTATTATCTAATCTATGTTTACTTGCAAGGAGAAAAAATTTCTAGAATATAAGCTCAATCTTTTCTGAAACTAATCAATGACTTCTAAAGAGAAGTAAAATTCAGAAATTTAAATACGTTTAATTTTATCCTAAATAGTATGTTGAATTTTTGCAAATATAGTGCAGAATTTAAACTTTGTGCAGCTTTTACTTAATGTCACCAGTTAAAAGTTTTCCTAAGAAATAGTGATTTTCTATTTTATAATTGATTGACGACGAGATTTGTATAAACCCTATTAATATAATATACATGTTATGATGGTTCAGATAAATTTATTCAATAGCATATTTATCATTAAAACTGAAATGATTATAAATATATCGTTATGTAATAAAATGTGGATAATAATTGGTAAAATATTTACTGAGCACTTTATATTTACTGAGGAATATTCATCGTTGAAATGTTTCATTAATAATCTTTCTTTAGGGTTATATTTGTTGAATGGGATTGATATTTTTCGAAAAGAAATATTTCGAAAACATATTTAAAATTTCTGAAAATTCTGATATACTATTTATTAGACAGTCATCAGAAGAAAATTAAGAAACATCAGTTCATAACAAATAGATTACAGCGGCAAAAGAAAATAAAAATAAAAATGTCCAGCTAAACTGATGGAATTGAGCTTTAATTGTATATTGTACTCTTATTCCGAAGGATAATACCCCTCGAAAAATAAAGAAATCGACAAAAAATCCATTTATCTAGATTAAGGGGGGGGGGGAGGTTAGCTCCCAATATCCTTCCGTTTATACTTAACCAATGAACCTCCAAATCTAATCAGGGTAGCACCTTATCAGAATAAACAAATGTACCAAATTTGAAGCAAATCAGATAACTCTGCACGGAAAACACATTTATCTATATTAAGGGGGATTTCTCCCGGTTCTCCCCTTTATACTTAACCAATGAACTCCCCCAATCTAATCAGAGAAGCGCCTTATCAGATTGAACCTATTTACAAAATCTCAAGCAAATCGGATAATTCTGCATGAAAAACCCATTTATCTAACTTAAGGGCAGAAGGATTAGCCCCCACTCCTCCCTCTATACTTAACCAGTTAACGTCCCAATCTAATCAGGGAAGCGCCTTACCAGAATAAGCTGGTACACCAAATTTGAAACAAACAGGAAAATTCTGCATGAAAAAACCCATTTATCTAAATTAAGGGCGAAGGGATTAGTCCCCGTCCCTCCATTCTACTTAACCAATCAACACCCTAAACTAATCAGGGAAGTTCCTTACCAGAATAAACCGGTATACTAAATTTGAAGCAAATCGGATAAATCTGCATGAAAACCTCATTTATCGAAATTCAGGGGGATCAGGGGAATTAGCCCCTGTTCCCTCCTGCGCCTTATCATAATGAACCCATTTACAAAATTTGAAGCAAACTGAATGTTTCTACCAACAGTTATCACGTTACGTACGTACATACATACATACATACACAACCTGTGGGCACATTAGCTCTCAAGTTTTTATAGCTAAATGATGTGATATGCACGTTAAGAAGATAAAACAAACTTAAACATTTATCTACTTTCCATTCATATATCTGAAAAAAGAAATCGTGTTAAATATTTTATTCCAATGTACTTTATAGGAAACATGTTTTTATTCGAACTGTTTAAACTCTACTTTTTTTAAGTAAAATATATTTATACTGCTGTAAAATGTTGGAATAGAATGTTTGAAAAAAATACTTTGTATTATTTTCATATAGGAGATGAATACAAATGTGGAAGCCTTATTTTAGATTTTATAGAATAATTCATTTTTTCCAGCCGTTACAAAAAATGCTTCTACCATTCGATGGCGTTATTTCTGCAACCAATGCAGATTGCGGAACAAATATATGCACATTAAGTGCTTTTATACGGAAATATTTCTCTTAGTTTTAAACTCATGTAAAACAGCATTTTATATTACTTACAAAATAATATTTTTACATACTTTATTAGGTATGCGAAGTGCTAATCATTGTAGGATTAAGTCAGACACTTATGTGTTATGATCTAGAAAATAATAATTTTTTATATTATTTACAAATAATAATTTTACGTAATTTAATAATTATGTTAAGTGATAATGTTTTTTGAATCAAAGTGTTTTCGTGTTTCGAGCTGGAAAGTAATTTTGTTTTTCTAAGGTTCAATTTTATTTCAGAAGAAAATATACAAATTTATAAAAAGATAATATTTAGGACTTTGCAAATAATTAATGAAACATTTTAAACTTATTTTACTTGCAAGAGTCAACTAATGCTCTTCTAAAACTTGTATTTACATTTCAAACTATAACTTTTCATTTTCATCATTTTATAGGTAATTAATTTACATTAATTTGTAAATGAAAGTAAAAACATTTCTGTTTTATACGTGTTTTACTAAAAAATAAATTGTCAGTTCTATACGATCTGCATATAATACATCAAATGTACACTATATGGCCAAAGGTGACCGGCCACTTGCGATTTCAGACGTTTTGTTAAATATTTAGAAAAATACATGAGGGATTAACCTCAAACTCCAAACTCCAGGTGTGTAAACAGGTCATATATTTCCTATAGGTCATATATTTCCGCGAAGATTTTTTCCCGAAACCTCATAGGAGACCGCCAACAAATTGAAAAAGAACGAATATCTTTTGGATAACCATGTCAAAACTAAAGCAGCAAAATTCGTTCAAACCGTAGATTATGATTATGTGGCTTATTGTAATACTTTGTGTCCATTTTTATGAGGATAGCATGTATACTCGAAGACAAATTCAGGTTTTCATAAACACAGTCTCAAATTTTGACAATTTTTTTTATTATAATTTGCAGAGTTTTAATATATAAATAAAAGTTATTTTCAAAAAATATGACAAACAACATTGTACACAATACCCTGCAATCAGAATTAAAATATAGTATAAATTGCATGAATAATGAGCAGGTTTACTAAATAATGTTTCACTGCGTATGCCCGAACGCAATCAAAATGTAATGTGCATAATGTGTTAGCTAAATGTTTATAGCAACTTTTGTGAAAGTCTCAAAAACATAGCTTAAAAATTTTGAAAATTATCGTTGATAGAATAAGATCAAAATCCGTTGTTCCCAAAATGAAGCAAAAAAATGAGAGGCTGTACCATATATCCATTGATTAGTGCCAATATAGCATACACAATATTGCACGCACAACTATATTTGCATACAACCTCTCATCTTTTGCTTCCATTTGGGAATAACGTATTTTGAGCTTATTGTATCAAAGATAATTTTCAGACTTTTCAAACATTGTTTTTGAGACTTTCACGAAAGTTGCTCTATACGCTTAGCTAACATTTTGCAATTTATATTTTGATTACATTCGGGCATGCGCTGTAAAAGAACCACTGTAAATTTGCCAGAACAAACTATCACAGTGAATGTGTTGTAACTTTCTTTGGTTTCCTGACTATATTAACATGGAAAATACAGTAGTTGCGTAAAATTAACAGCACAACGTGATGGCAATTTGGACGCATTTTTTTACAGCACAAACTGCTGGCGTCCAAATTCCCAGCACATTGTGCTGTTCATCAACTGATTCATTCATCATAATCACGTTTGTGGATATAGCACACATGATCTCTCTGAAACTTCTCAATACTTTGTCGTGAAATTTTCAAAAGAGATATTTTATGTTTGTAATGGTGTTATTACACGAGGGGTCAAAGACGCTTGAGATTCCAGGCGTCTCCATGTCCTGCGACCCACTTTTGAAAGCCACTTTTTACGTTTTCCGAGCATTTCATTGGCTGTTCAGGAAAAGGCTTTTCCATCGTCAGATTTCCAAGCATTTGATTGGCTGTTACTGGCGACTCGCCTCGTTTCGGGCGTCAAAGATGCTCCGACAGAAAAAAGACGCTCGCTCTCCAAGCGACTCCCCTGCAGCCATAGGAATAACATGGAGACGCCCGGAATCTGAAGAGTCTTTCACCCCTCGTGTAATAACACCATAAGCTGTCATGCCAATTGTCTAGTCGACAAAATTTTTAATCTAGAGGCAAAATTAATTTTCTTATCATATACGTAATGGTGTTATTACACGAGGGGTCAAAGACGCTTGAGATTTCAGGCGTCTCCATGTCCTGCGACCCACTTTTGAAAGCCACTTTTTACGTTTTCCGAGCATTTCATTGGCTGTTCGGGAAAAGGCTTTTCTATCATCAGATTTCCAAGCATTTGATTGGCTGTTACTGGCGAGTCGCTTCGCTCTCAGGCGTCAAAGACGCCCGACAGAAAAAAGACGCTCGCTCTCCAAGCGACTCACCTGGAGCCATAGGAATAACATGGAGACGCCTGGAATCTGAAGCGTCTTTGACCCCTCGTGTAATAACACCATAAGCTGTCATGCCAATTGTCTAGTCGACAAATACCTGAAAGTTTGAAATCATATATGATAAATTTTTAAGATAGTCAACATTGAAAATATTTCCGTTTTTCATTTTTTCCAATTTTAAGATACCTGAGACCCCTTTAGAATCCATAATTGCCGGAAGTGCATAATTTTGTTATGCATTTTTAAATATATTTAATATTGAGTGTAACTAGCCGCCTCTGGCGACCAGTTTGGTCTCCCTTAAATGTATGCTATGCATTGCAACATGTTACTTTTATTCATAATTTAACTTATATGCTTAAATCTTCGCCAAATCGAGAGATTCTGATAGAGAACTCAATAACACTTCGCGATCATCGCAGCATTTCGATATTTTTAGTTGAGTTGTATTTCTTTTTTCGAAGAACCGCTCAGTTCACTTAGACATTTATGCTTCTTATTAATTTGCTTATCAGTTGCAATACGTTCCCTAATGAGGAGATTTTTAAACCTATTAAGTAATCTTCTGTAATTGGGTTCCTAGCCAAATGGCGTATTTTAGCTAATAGGATTTAGTCAATGATTTTTTTTTTTTTTTTTTGTGAAAAACTTTTAATAATTCCCACACTTACATTAAGACAATATTGTTATTAATATCTTTTTCGAGTTACTCTCCATTATCCCGTCGATCACTTCCTATGAAAAAACAACTATCGCCAAACGCCCAATAAAATAAATGTACACCTTCAGTTAAAACGGTTGAAACTGATCTATTGTACTAATGCATCATCACATTGTTTGAATGTTTGTACTCTTTTAGTGTCATGACGTCCTTGTTTAATGACGTAATTGATATTTTAATCAGAGAAAAACTAATAAATCTGTAAAACATCATTAAAAATACAGATAAATGTCGAATTAGAAATCACTTCATGACGTAACAAACACGTGAACGAATCTGACGTCAAGGTAATTCATTTTTGTTAAGTGCTTAAGTACAGCGCCTAGAAGATACAGTGTGGAAAACGGCTACAAAATAGTGCTAAAAAATTGAATCCCATAAATGTACAACGATGCTGAATAACAAGATGTCGATCGTAGCGCCATCGTAGTGATTTAAAAACGATAGTCATTCTAAAAGAGACTCTTTAACCTATTTCACGTCATTCCTTAACTAAATTAGCTTATAACAGACTAAAATATCTTATATTTATAGTTTCCGATATTTAACATTCTATAATTTCTGAAAACACAGGGTTTATATTGAAAAGAGTTACGAGATGGCGCTCGTATCAGCATATTGCCGCTGAGCATTGTTGGAGATTTATGGGATACAAGTTTTTAGCACTTTTTAAAGCATTATAGGAATAGCCGTTTTCCACCACTGTATCTTCTAGGCGCTGTAGCTTAAGTATTGTTTTGTGTAATTTTGATTGCTTCAATATTAGTTACCATTTTTAATGCTCTTATTTAATAAAAGAATATTAAATCACTGTTTTGAATGCGATATTGACAAAGGTAAATATGACTGGCTATTAACAATCATCTAACAATCATCCTCCTGGCACGGATAATACATAAATATCAAATTATTTGACTATGCGGTTTGAAATGTCATCCATTAAATATTATTTCATGATTTGGGTTTGTTTTTGAAGAAAATATCGTGAAAGAAGTTGAATTGTATAGCAGTTTACCTAACAGAATGATATACTGAACTTTGATTGGCTTAAAGGCGTGAATTATTTTTGCACAAAATTCATTGTCGGAGAGCTTGATGAGTGGGAATGATTACCTCCATAAATTAATATTTTTTTCGCTCAATGAAGAACAAATCTTTTGTGTTTACTTTGGTGGAAACAGATATTGGTCTGTCAATGTCATTTCAATTGAAGTTATCTCAGAGTAAATAGATATTTGAATGTAGCTAATCTCTCAAGCATTATAATTTTTTGAATACGATCTTTCTAAAAGTATAACTTTTATGCAGGTTTATCCTGTTGCAAACTGTTGATGACAGCCAAATGCTTTGCGCTTTATAATACTAATATATATAATATTTGGCGACTTATCACCTGCGCTTGTCTAACATTAAAGTACTATTGGCCGCTTGGCTTATAAAAAGTGTAGCGGGTAGACAAGAAATATTGATGACAGTCTCATGACTTAGGCTATTATTATATAGATTGAATACGATCTTTCTAAAAGTGTGACTTTTATGCAGGTTTATCCTGTTGCAAACTGTTGATGACAGCCAAATGCTTTGAGATTTATAATACTAATCTATATAATATTTGGCGACTTATCACCAGCGCTTGTCTAACATTAAAGTACTATTGGCCGCTTGGCTTATAAAAAGTGAAGCGGGTAGCCCGGAACTATTGATGACAGTCACATGACTTAGGCTTTTATTATATAGATTGAATACGATCTTTCTAAAAGTGTAATTTTTATGCAGGTTTATCCTGTTGCAAACTGTTGATGACAGCCAAATGCTTTGCGATTTATAATACTAATCCATATAATATTTGGCGACTTATCACCTGCGCTTGTCTAACATTAAAGTACTATTGGCCGCTTGGCTTATAAAAAGTGAAGCGGGTAGCCCGGAACTATTGATGACAGTCACATGACTTAGGCTTTTATTATATAGATGCCTGGGGTTATATATCATGTATAGGACTACTCCAAAAAATTATCACACTGTATCAGATACAGACAGCAATTACAAAAAATTGATTATTACTGAGTTGTGTTCCTTTAAGTTTCTAAATAGCCTGTTCGTGTTGGATAGTGTATAATATACCATGTGTGATTCATGATTCTCCGTTCTTCTTATTTTCTTAAATAAAATTCTTTAAGCTTTTATTTTAAGTGTAGATAAAGAAAACAATACAATTCTGAAAATTTCATTATGAAATTAAGTGAAGGCACATTAAAAAACCCAATATTGCTGCTGCGATTTCTGTGTCTCGAATATAAAATTTAACACGTTACTTATGTTGGAAAACAGTTATGTGACATTTTCTTACTCATCCTCTGATATCACAATAAAATTGCTTTGAGTTTATAAAAGAAATGCAAGCAATTTAAACGAAAAAAAAAATTATAAATGCAAAAGTAAAAATTCTTTTATTAATTTTAATTAGTTTAAATCTTATTAATTTAAGTTACTTTAAATCTTATTAATTTAAGTTAATTTAAATCATATTAATTTAAGTTAATTTAAATCTTATTAATTTAAGTTAATTTAAATCTTATTAATTTAAGTTAATTTAAAACTTAATTTAATTTAAATCTTATTAATTTAAAGATAATGTTAATACTTTCCAATAGTCAAGTTTGACTATAAAAACAGCCAGAACTCGCAAAAGAAACTGTTTATAAATGCTTCTTTTACTTTTTTAAATGTATTGCTTTCAAAGATTTCTAAAAATAGAAAGCTCTTTTCGGAATCATGGGTATTTTGGAAGTGGGTATATTATATATCCGTTCGTGAATATACAATATTTTTTTTAGTTAAATTATATCGGTCTTTATGTAATGTACAGACAAACAGTATATATTAGCAGAATTGACATTAAAATTAATATTACACTAGAACATCTTTTATCCGAAACTCTTTTAACCGAAACTATCGGTTAACCGAAATCCATTTTTTAAAGTAGTTTTTTTTAAACTATTATATTCCTTGTGTACAAGCGGTTCTTTCCGAACTACGAGTACATATAAATATTTTCTATCCCCTTTCTTAGAGTTCCTTTGAATTTAACATCAGTTCCTGTAACCTATGGAGTGGAAGGAAGAAAAACAAACAAATTAGCAATTCTGAAGCTTTTGAATGTTTTGCAAAAGGTTTAGCATGGCTGGTGCAGCAGAAAAATTGTGATACTGGTAAACTAATAATATTAAAAACTCCATGATCTTCAAAGCAAAGACAATCGAAACTGCGACAAACAAAACTTTTTTTTCATACCATTGTGATATATGTAAAAGGTACTTAATTTCAAAGTTAAAATTCAGCTCATTTATTCTAGTTTCTATTTTGCTATTGCTTTATTTTTATTAAGCACTTGTTACCATAATAAAAAATATTGCATATATTTCTACTTATTCCTAAAATTGAAGCATTCTCGATTATCCGAAAATTTCGATTTTCCGAAAGAGGGTCGGTCCCAATTACTTCGTATAATCGAGGCTCTACTGAAATTTGTTACCCGTGCATGAAAAAATTCAATTACTTAGCTGAAAATGTTAAATTGAGAATTAAAAGCATCGGAAAAACTAATATTATGGTTTGAGAAAACTGATAAAAACTTCTCTAAAATTTTAATTAATTTTTCAACTACTTTTCAGCAGTGACTTTTTCAGTAGTACTTTTCAGCAGTATTATTCACGTCTTTAATATACTCTAAAATTTTTTGCGAAAATTAGTGAAATTTAAAAAAAAATGCTGTAAATACTTCTTTAAATCTCGAAAATATATTCGCTTATGCGGTTTCTATAAATAAAAGAACGTATTTCGGAATCGTAGGTAAGAGGTTACTGAGTATTTTGTTTCGTTGCGACTTCGTAGTTTCGTGGATTAATAAACATTTTTTTTTTTTTTACAGTTTAGAAACAAACTTTCTGTTAAAAAAATAAACTATACTCTAACTCCTCTATAAAGAGATGTTTCAGATAGATAAAATCAATGTGTGAAGAAACTTTAGTAGAATATGAAGCATTCGGTACAATACTTACTTATTTTTCAAGCATACATTTTGTTATGAGTTTGTTGTATTTTTAAAAAAAATTATTTCTTACACATATTGCTTGTTTGGAATATTTAGAATTTCAAAAGAAAATTGCAAAATGAAAAAAAAAATCATTCAAGTATTTTCTACATTTTTATGCTACATTGCGATTTTTAAACTTAGTATTTAACCAATATTTTTTGGCAACATAAATAATTTTGTTACATTACAAATAACATTTCTTGAATTAAAGTTTCATTTCATTAGAGACAATAATTATTAGATTTTCGGAATTACGTAGAAACTATTTTACACAATACTTCACTAATTTAAGTCTTCACGACCCTGCCTTACATTAAGCATTGTTTCACGGTTCAGCGAAATATAATAACATACATTTCCCTTCTTGTATTTAATTACATACACATTAAGTTATTTGGATTTTCCAGATGTAGAAACACTGTTTAACTATGACAAAATTAGTCTGTGTGCTCAATACAACATTTATAAACTTACTGTAATCTACATCTACAATTTATTAAAAATCAGCATTTTGCTGTAGGAAGAGTACTTGGAATTCATATTCTTCATATTCTACGAAAAGTATACCAAAATATTTAATTATAATATTTAAACGTTTTAGTTATATTGTTTAAGCAAGTTAATTTGAAATTTTGAAGTTAAGTTAATTAAAATAGTTTTAGGAGCATGTTACTTGTTTTAGAGAGTAACATGAGATTGGGTATTTTCCATGAGATTGGGATTAATTTACATTAAGAGAACTCAGAAATGTACTATACATCAGGTTTACTGACAAGTGAATATTTTCGTCAATTATTAAAACTGGTGATAAAGAATAATTTAAAATGATTTAGTAAATGTCGCTCTCTTTTTCATTACTTTTATAACTAAAAAAAATTAAAGTAACATACAATTTTAGTAAATGAATTTGGAAATTTCGATATTTGGCTATTGCCAAATCAAATGTAATTAAAATATACTTCGTGAATGAATGTTTATTCTCCATCGAACATCGTAACTTACTTTAAGGCTCCTGTCCCTGCCTGTGAAGACACTCGCGAGCTAATGCTAATCCTATGGGGAGGGATTTTTCAAATATCTCGGTTGCATTTCGACATTTTTAAATATATATATTTTTTTGCATTGGATAGCCGAGGTCCGTCTCTATATCGCACCGTTTTTACTTTTTCGATTTTGGTCGCAGATATTTTTTTTAAGTTACTTTCACTTTCAAAACCGGTTCTGAAAATGAAAGTGTCATTCTAAAAAATATCTGTGACCAAAATCGAAAAAGTAAAAGAGGTGCGATGTAGAAACGGACCTTGGTTATCCTATGCAAAAAAAAAATTAAAAATGTCAAAATGCAAACGATATATAAGAAAAATTCCTCACCACAGGATTAGAATTAGCTCGTGAGTGTCTTCGCCGGCAGGGACAGGAGCTTAAATTACTGCCTACAAGATACTTTTTTTATGGAACAGATGTTTTCCTTTAATGGAAAAGATACTTTCATTTAATAGAAAATATTTAAATATTTTGAACGCGTGACTGACTTTTCAAAAAGGGTTAACGAGATTAGAAGTCCCTTCTAGTGTATCAGCTTACGGCTTGAAGGTGTTTACACTCATATCTATTAAGATAAACTCACTGATTAGGCATAAACATGTAATACTGTTTGATAAATTTGAACTTTGGAACAATGCACTAGGGCGGCTGTTGTTCGGTCATTATGTCATGTGCTTTGGCAATAGATTTTACCGTCTTCGTTCCGTTAAACAGTGATGCAATTGCAATATGGATCTGAAACCAAGACAAGTCCAGAACTGAGTTTTCTTGTTATCGTGGTAACAAATATCATATCCCTTTGAAATGAATATAGTCCACGCAATAGGGGAGTTTACCTGGCAAAATCAATGGTAGCTCTAAAAATCGGCTGACTTGGGGTCGCTGAATCCGATTTTATTTTTGGGTCGCTGAATCCGAATTTGTAACTTCCCACCATAATTTCCCACGGAACCCCCCCCCCCTAATTTTGGTAAATGCTCCCAAAAAAGGTTTTTATTAAAAAAATGAATTCTTTCTTGTTTTAGTGAAAAAGTATCCAGAAATTCAGAAAGTAGACACAATTTGCAACAAATAACATACATGACATTATGACGTAGGATGAATGGGGATGGGGGGAAGCTGCTCGGAACATGCGCCGCGGTGCTGCATGAATATGTTGCGCAATTTTACTTAACCACTCGCATCGTTTACATTCTCCCACCCGTCTCCCATCCGAACTTTCCCTATAAGATTTACTTTAAGCTTTTTGAATTCGAATTTCTAACTTCCTTCCAAAATCCCCCCCTCCCGGCAACCCCCCAAAGTAGTTGTTTTTAAATTAATGTAGTGTTATAGGAAAAGTAGTATAGGAAAAGTATGTAGAAATTCAGAAAGTTGACAAAATTTGCAACAAATAGGATATATGACATTATCACGTAAGATAAACGGGGAGAGTGGAGGCTGCCTCGGAACATTCCCCGCGCGCTTTTCTCAAAAACCAAATTTTTTCAAAAACATCAATTTTTTGGGGGGTTGCCGAGTGAAATTTTGGTGGGAAGTTACAAATTCGGATTCAGCGACCCAAAAAGCAAAGCAAGTCGAAATCCAGAACTAGTATTAATTTTGCCAGGTAAAATGCCCTATTGCCTGGACTTGCATAACTTAGTGCACGTAGCGCCGATGTGCAAGTTCAGAGGCAGCCCTCCCCCCCCCCCCCGTTCATCATACGTTATGTCATATATCCCATTTGTTGCAAATTTTGTCTACTTTCTGAATTTCAACATACTTTTCCACTAAAACAATAAAAAATTTAATTTAAAAACAACTATTTGGGGGTGGGGGGTGGGGGGGGGGAATTTTGGAGGGAAGTTAAAAATTCGGATTCAGAAACCCAAAAAACTCAAAGTTAACCTTATAGGGGAAGTTTGGAGGGGAGACGGGAAGACGAATTTGTCACGCAGCACCGCGGCGCATGTTCCGAAGCAGATCCCCCATCCCCATTCATCCTACGTCATAATGTCATATCTTATTTGCTTCAAAATTTATCTACTTTCTGAATTTCTAGATATTATTTCCCTAAAGCAACAATATATATATATTTTTTAATAAAAACCTTTTTTTTTGGGGGGGGAGGGCATTTTATCAAAATTTGGGGGTTGCCGGGAGAAATTTTGATGGGAAGTTAAAAATTCTGATTCATCGATCCAAAAACATATAGTAAGCCTTTTTTCAGAACTACCATGAATTTTAATTAAATATATATAGAAAACTATATGCAAGATAAACAACACATTCACCTTAATACTTTAAGTTAAAACATGAATACATTAAAATGATTCTCAGTTTTTATTACTAAAATAGGTGCTAAAAATACAATTAACAGGTTTTAAAACATTAAAACCAATAATCAGATGGTAAAAACTTCCCGAGCGCTTTCGACCAAGCCCTGGTCATCATCAATGGAGTGAAAAATGAGAAGAAGACCTTCAGAATGCATATTGGTATAAATAACGCAGGGCAATTCCAAAAACTGTAAAAAAGGGGTGGGAGGGGGACGGATGAGTCCATACAGCTACATTGATCATTCCAATCCAAAGATTCCATTGACTCCAAGTAAACCAAACCAAATGCTTGGTATATGACAGGACAATGTATCATTACAAGTGTTTCTACCTCTGGTTAAAATTTCAATAGACTCTCTCAAAATACATGTGTTAAATTGATTTGTATGTGTGATGATCTTTGCTTTACTAAAAAGGATGTCAATATCAGCTTCTAAATTTAACCGAGCTAAACCTGTAGATGGTTTCCCCTTTCCTATATCAGCCATATGTTCTTTCAACCTTTCCTGTAGCCTTCTGGTTGTCATTCCAATGTATGTATAAGTTCTATTATTATTTTTATATCTGAATGGGATCATATAAATTCCTGCTTTGTCATAGGGACCCATCAGTGGCCGAGAGGTCTGCTCTCGAAGCTGGTAGACGGGAGGTGCTGGGTTCGATCCCAATCGCGCCCGTCGGCCTAATCGTTCGGAGTTTTCGTGGTTTTCTTCGAGCCGTGGATCTTCCATGCGTTAATACGGATTAGGTTCCCTTAGAAAGACCCCCACGGAGGGCACTCCCCCCGGGCCTATATCTTTCGTGTAGATAATTGGCCGTCAAAAATCAACCCAACCCAACCCTGCTTTGTCATATGAATTAACTGATCAACTTTTCTATGAACTAGATTTTGCAGTTTAGCCGGAGGTTTAGCTATTATTGCTATATCATATTTTTTTAATGCATGCCTAATTCTCTCATAAAGTTGAGGAACGTAATCAACACTACAAAATTTTGAAAAATGCGTACTCTACTCTTTTTTATGCAATTCCTGCTTTTAAACTCATTAATTACTTTATTGATAAATTTTCTCGGGTAACCGTTTTCAGCTGCGATTGTTTTGATCTTGGTTAATTCCTCCTGTATATAGGCATCAGTACATACTTCGAATGCTCTCTTTACGTAAAATCTGTAGGCTGTTTTTTTGTAATTAGCTGGAACTGTACTATTATAAGATATTATATTGTTAGATCTACATGGTTTCCTATAAACCCTCCTATCTATGTTGTCTGTTAATTTATTCTTGATGAGTTCAACATCTAGGAAAGGCCAAGATTCATTTTTTTCTATTTCTAAGGTAAACTGTATTCTGTTGTCGATACTATTAGCATGCTTTAAGAAAATTTCCAGGTTCGAAACCACACTTGTATCACCTTTGAATTTAATTATCAATAACAACATCTTTGTTTTCAACGGAAATTATTATAAACAAACGGACGGGGCCCCTATGGGATTCCCATCTCCGGTTTATTAGCTGAACTGAAACTAAGACCATTAGAGAAGCAGATTTTATCCACCGCCGAGTTAAAACCTGAATTATGGGTTCGTTATGTCGACGACATTCTTCTAATGTGGAATCATGGCATTTCGAACCTGGAAATTTTCTTAAAGCATGCTAATAGTATCGACAACAGAATACAGTTTACCTTAGAAATAGAAAAAAATGAATCTTTGCCTTTCCTAGATGTTGAGCTCATCAAGAATAAATTAACAGACAACATAGATAGGAGGGTTTATAGGAAACCATGTAGATCCAGCAATACAATATCTTATAATAGTACAGTTCCAGCTAATTACAAAAAAAAAGCCTACAGATTTTACGTAAAGAGAGCATTCGAAGTATGTACTGATGCCTATATACAGGAGGAATTAACCAAGATCAAAAAATTCGCAGCTGAAAACGGTTACCCGAGAAAATTTATCAATAAAGTAATTAATGAGTTTAAAAGCAGGAATTGTATAAAAAAGAGTACGCATTTTTCAAAATTTTGTAGTGTTGATTACGTTCCTCAACTTTATGAGAGAATTAGGTATGCATTAAAAAAAAAAAAAATGATATAGCAATAATAGCTAAACCTCCGGCTAAATTGCAAAATCTAGCTCATAGAAAAGTTGATCCAGTTAATTCATAAGACAAAGCAGGAAATTATATGATCCCATTCAGATATAAAAATAATAATAGAACTTATACATACATTGGAATGACAACCAGAAGGCTACAGGAAAGGTTGAAAGAACATATGGCTGATATAGGAAAGGGGAAACCATCTACAGGTTTAGCTCGGTTAAATTTTGAAGCTGATATTGACATCCTTTTTAGTAAAGCAAAGATCATCACACATACAAATCAATTTAACACATTTATTTTGAGAGAGTCTATTGAAATTTTAACCAGGGGTAGAAACACTTGTAATGATACATTGTCCTGTCATATACCAAGCATTTGGTTTGGTTTACTTGGAGTCAGTGGAATCTTTGGATTGGAATGATCAATGTAGCTGTATGGACTCATCCGTCCCGCCCCACCCCTTTTTTACAGTTTTTGGAATCGCCCTGCGTTATTTATACCAGTATGCATTCTGAAGGTCTTCTTCTCATTTTTCACCCCATTGATGATGACCAGGGCTTGGTCGAAAGTGCTCGGGAAGTTTTTACCATCTGATTATTGGTTTTAATGTTTTAAAACCTGTTAATTGTATTTTTAGCACCTATTTTAGTAATAAAAACTGAGAATCATTTTAATGTATTCATGTTTTAACCATGAATTTTGTTAGGTAGAGTCCCTATACATTCTCTACAGCCTGGACTAATACTTATTTAGTAAAGATTGCTTTAATATTGTTAAGACATACTTTGAATATATTAATTTAAGTGAATCAACTGAACATTAATCGCACATGCATCAACCAAGTTCAGCGTCAGCCAAGTTACTTCGACGTTTTGTTTGAGAAGTAGGTGAACTTCATTCTTCTTATCCGTACTTTTATAAAGAAAGTATTCAGAGTGTGGCGGCGTTTGGTTCGCCTTATAACGGTGGTTCCGGGTTCAGTGATGGAACGGGAAAAAAAAACTAATATTGTGCTCAAGAACAAATGTTTTTTATTACGTCGATGTAACAGCACTATCATAAATGAGAACACATTTGAGACCGCATTCCCATGAAATAATTTTATTTTTGTTATCGCTTTTCAAACGTCAAATTTTAGCAGCAATTAAGAATGACATTTACAACGCGGATAAAAGCCGATGAAGAGGACATGTAACGTAATGTATGGACAGCTACACTTAGATTTGTGTATTTACATGATTTCGTTTAGACAAAGAGCATTAACGGACAGAAATTAAATCTGTGATAATTAAATTTTGATAACTGGAAATTGAAATCATCAAGTTCTGTATTTGGACCTATTGAATTAAATTCGTTACGAAAAGGAGAGAGAAAAAGAACATGTAGATAGGTATTGTTATAAGAAATGAATTAATTTAATGATTCACTTGCATAAAACGTGTGGGGGGGGGGGCATTCCTTTTAAAAAGTAACGGAGTTATGTTCGAAGTAGATTTTGAGTTAAAGGAGGGTTTGAAACTGATATGTGCACAGAAAGCTGCCACCCAGAGGTTCTAATAAAGAAAGTTTGAGTCTTATTGCCACAAAAATAAATATCATACTTTATGGTAAAATGACCATTGATGATTTAAACGATAGTATTAAAAATAGTGAAATAAATAAACAAATATTTTTTGTAACAAAAATTAAAGAGACTTATTGGGAATTTAAAATATGAGGAGGAAATTTAACTCTAAAAAATAAGACGAAAGTCCAAACAGAATTAAGGCTAGAATTAGATTCTAAACTAGACCAAGTATTTTGAAAGCTAAATAAAATCGAAATCGTTAGACTATTTTATAAAAAGTATTCCAAATTTAACGTAAAAATTGCTATATGTCCTAAAGGTTGGCGATTTATTCTTTTCTGTTTTAGAAAAAGCCCTTAATACTAAAACTGCTTCAGAACAATTTAATGCAGAAATTATATGAAATATTTTAGGATAAAAAACCTATATGTCCGAGTAAGGCAATTGATCAAGGAATACCAAGATGTACAGCTTCACTACCTCCCATAGAGGTTCCTGGCATTAGTGGCGAAGCTACTTGGGGGCTACCGGGGTAGCTATCCCGGGTTAAGAATTTGTTAGAAAACAAAATTGAATAATTACATAAAGGTTAAAAACAAAGGAAGATTTTAAATTTATTTTGCATAATTGGAAAATTTTACTTACGTCAAACTAGGCGCATAAATAATATGAGGAAATTTGTTTAAACAAAGCAAGTCAACTGTTACGCCCCCCCCCCCTTTCCTCTCACGTCGTAATTGCTTTTTACACAGACATGGCTCTTGACCGTCTCAACACTAGGTTTTCCATATTAGGCTTTTTATGTCCAAGGGTTGTTTAACTTTTAAAATTGCGGATGCATTTTTCTGTTTGCAGTAATTTTGATTTATCAAGTGTTGCAGGTTGCGATTTTGTTGTTTCTTTTAGTAATAGTTACTGCAGTGGTTCGCAGCCTGTGTGCTGTGGTACAGGGGAGCACTGTGATAGGACATCAGATGACTCTCGAAAATTTTAAGTTATATAAAGATTTTAAGAATTAAGAGAAATACGCAGTTTTACACCCAAAATTTAATATTATGCAATTTACCTTGGAATGAGATATTTGTCAAAGTTTCATTACTTGGAAGTATATTTCTCTGTACACTAATATAAAATATGAAAATGACCTTAAATTACAAATGAACTGCCACATTTTAATAATTTTATCTTTAACCCTTAACTGGAAACGTGCCGTCTGTGAGACGGTTGCGTTTACATATCTGCCCTTAATATTTTCTCTCTCCGACATTCGAAACGTATTTTTATGCTGTTATATTAAATAATTGGTCATGTTAATGCATTACTATTAAAGATTAAATGTTTAAGTTCACTATTTGGTAAATTATTAAGTGTTCTTTTGTGCACGGAATTTTCACGTTTCCGGTTTCCGGTTAAGTTTTTTGTAAAAGATGTTGGAGTGCAAGGTGAATATCTAAGGTGTCAGTAGCTTTTGCTTCTTTTGTCGGCAGTTCATTGCGCGGAATATCTTTTAGTGCTGAGACATTTTCAAGGATGGGTCTTTTTAATAGAGTTCAGAGTTCGATTTCTCGTTCTACTAGTAGTTTTTATGAATTGTGGTGCTTGAAAACTGCTTATTTTTAGAAGGAATGAGATGTAACTGTTGAATGTGATATTTTATATATTCATATGTGACGAATATTGCAATTGCGGGTGTACTTGTGTTGTGGTTTAGCGCTTTTTTAGAGATTAATTTGTATCCACGTGACTATTTATATGTGTATAATATTCATTCTAGTGAGATTATTTTTCTAATGGCTTGTTTTGTGAGGTGGCCCCGTTCAATATGTAATGACTTTAGCTTTTGCTTAGAAGTACGAGATAAGCATGTTATCTGTGATTAAAATATGTTAGGAGTTTAACTTAAAGTTTTAAATGTGGCACTCAGCTTTGTGTTTTATATTTTGTTAAACCTTGGGGTTTTATTTGAGGCACATGGTGCCACTTTCATCATTTACAGGCATGATAAGGTCGATCATGCAGTACACAGGGTTTTGTGAATTTTAGGGCCTGAGACTTGTCTGAAGAAAGTTACACACGTATGTTTTCAACAGCTGCCAGAAAACTAAGAGTGCTGAATATGTATCTTCCTTTAAATGCAGAAGAACGTAGTTAAAGGAAACGAAAGAGCAAACACGCACGAACGCATGTAATGGATACCCTAATCTTTTAGCTGTTTTAGGACGTTTGTAACTGTGGGATAAAGAATTGGCTAAAAGCAAGAGCTCTGTAGGCAGTTCTTCTCTGTTTATCGGGTGGAGTTGCCTGAACCCCAGTTAATTAGAATGCTTCGCGTGAATAAGTAATAGAGGATGACTCCCGCAATATTTCCTGAGTAGTTAGTGCTTGATGTTTCAATCAGATATCGCACAACTCTATGTCGTCGAAGGATGCTTGTATATCGAGTGTTAAAAGCGAATTGTAATTTATCCAACCATTGCTGAAGACGTAGGAAGTCGGTGTATGTAACAATGCTTTTTACAGAATTTGCCCTCTACAAATTCAAATTGCCGAGTTTGTAAGGTATTGTTGTTTTTGAGATGGAAAATTAGATACTGAACTAATTGTTTGCCTAGTATTTTACATAGTAATGGTAACAGGCAGATCTAACGATGGAAAAATTGAAGGTCGACTTCCCCTTCTTCAGAAAATATGCCACTGCCTCTTGTCTTAAGACAATTAAATAGTAATTTAGTGATAAATCAAATTGCCTACTAGTCGTGGTAAAATTTTGAAAGTGAATTTTATGACTGAAGTGTATGGGGGCGGCCTTAGTGATTTATCACCGAATCAATGATGTGCGAAGTACGGTATTTATAATATTTTAGTATGGTGGTTCAGTGAATTGCACGTCAGTGCTCTCATGACCTAGGTGTGAGATTTTTTCAAATATGTGTTGTGTTAAGTGTTCAAGGTTATTCTTATAGTCATGCTGTAAAATTTTCTCAAAGCTATTGGTAGCCAAGACATGGCGCCTGCAAAGCGCTATACGAATACTTATATCCCTTACCACTGACATAAGTTAAACTGAACATGAATCTAGATGCCCCAAAAATCCTCATTTTCCAACGAAGGACCGCTAGATGGTTTCTTTGCAAGTGGACCTCAGGGGGTACAGAAAGAGAATAAACGAGTTTTCCTTACAGTTTTAAGATGAAATTAGGCCTCTGCAGCTGAGTGTTCTCTCTATATATGTTTTCTTGTATTGAGTAGTGTGAAAATGTTTGAACGGTTCAGAATTATTTACTGTGCATAACTGTTGTGTTACGTTATGCTTATTATCCTGAATTAGCTTGTTGAATTTACTAAAGTTGCTTCGCAATGTATAAATCACCTTTCATAGTAAAAAGAGGAGTGGTTTGGTGTGTGTATAGCATCTGTTTGTGATCAGAACCGATAGTGTCAGATACGTGCCAGAGTAAGGGTTAATATACTACTTATGAATTTACTATCACCAGTTGAACCAGACCATGGCTAGGATCTGGCCTTGAGAGTTTAATTTGACAAAATTCGTCTTTGAACTGTGCAGATTTTAAATCACTTGATAACGTGAAATAAGGTATACTGTGAAGACCTCACCACTGAAATCTTCATGCGTGCCTCTTCATAGCATAAAGCGTACATTGAAGTTGCATCCGTAAATTAACGCGTCCCTAAATGTGATAGGTGCTTCTGTTTCACCACTGCATTCTCGAACTGAGAAGATGTGTATTCGATAGCGATTTTTCCTTCTGTAGATGTTAGCTTTACAAAAGCGTATTTTTCCTCGGTAAAAAAAAGTACGAGTATACCAGCTAGACATTTCTGATCACTAAGCGCGTGTGTTTTGTCTTGGGTATTATAATTTCCCCTGAAGTAATAAATTCCTCTTGCAGTAGCATCTTCCTGCTACTCTATATATACTACTACATATATCTACTAAATGTAATTAGGATAAACAGAGGAGTGGTGGTAGAGTAGCTATCTTATGTATTATGTTATATGCGAGTCAATGCTACGTGTTATTAAATTTAAAATTACTACCTGGCGCATTGAATTTGTCAATTACAATTTATCCAGGTGTATACTTGGTGAATCATATAGGAATCATACAGGTTGACGCAAGAGTGTCTTCCTTTTTGATGTGTGTATGTGTGTGTGTGTGGGGGGGGGTAGCGAAATGCTAATTATTGAAGGGGCAATTAGGTTTTCTCGGGTATCATGTGTACTGAGGATGAATGTTTTTTACAGATTGATTGTGTTGCTTTTTTGGATAAAATTTCTATTACAGATTATCCTTTTCCACTTGATAATCTTCTCTATATGTTGAACATAATGCATCGTAGGCCTTACAGTTTGGATCGAATTATGATATGTGTTCACTGTTATGACACAAGACACTGGCTCTAAAATGCTTAAGAGAAGGCAACATGTTTCGTTCCGTTATTAGTTTAAATATCCATTGTTAAAATTTAAAGAAGGATTTAAAATTAACGTTTCATTTTAATAATGTTAATAATACAAATTTATACAGAGATACACGGAACATAACCTTACTTAAAGATTCACATTATAAGTTATACATCAAAGCCGAAATGAAATTATCAATAAAAACACGGACTTTAACACAATTGCAATAAATTGTAAAATATCCAATTATAAAAAAAAAAAAACTCACAAAAGTCAATATACAAAATATCATTCAAATTTTACTGTGAAAAATTTTACGCTTAACTCATTCTAAAAGCATTTTACGTATATTAAATAAACTGAAAGCTTAAAATGCTCTTAAAGTATTCTGAATTTATTCCATTTTAACTATCTATGAAAGATAAATTTATTATACGAATTTAAAGATAAAAGATAATTCAATTTGCGCATTTATTCATTAAGACATTAAATTATGCTTCTAAGCAATCTTTTAACATTTGCTTTAATAAATGCTTAATATCTTTTAATTAAGAACAGTTCTATATTGATATGATTTTGCGTACCTTTGCTAATAGAGATAATGGCATTTTGATTGTTCATTAAAGAAAGAGAAAACTTAATTGCTTAAAATAGCTCTTATTCTGTGAAACTATAAATAGTGCGATAGATTTATAGAAATATGCAAATTATTACCTCTAAATGTCTAATTATTTAAATAAAATAATTAGTACTTTATTGCAAATTAATACGCTGCAGTGCAAAAATATACATACTCCTAATTTGACTGTCCTAAAAAATATGTTGACTTTTGTGAAAAGGGAAAGATAGTAGATGAATGTAATTGGTAATTGAAATAATACAAAAGGAAAAAGTGCATATTTAATTAATAGCATTGGTAAAAATACAGAAAATGAGCTTTCTTGCCAATGCAAAAGTATACATACCCAACATAAAAAAGACAATGTTTTAAAAATAATTTAAAGGTTTGTTATACAAGGAAACTAATAATTACAACGTCGTCCGTGACATCACATAATGTCATAAATTCGGGATGTCATGCTTTCAGTAAGATTTATCAACGTAGGTTTGTCAATTTCATCCGAGGTTTTTAATGTTGATTCACGGACTTTGTTTTTGTTTTCATACACTGTAAAAAAAATCCGTTAAAATACGGAAATTGTACTGGCAACTGAGATGCCAGTACTATTTCCGTATTTTAACAGAAAATTTCTTCCGTAAATTCCAGAAGTCGGAATTTTTTCTGGAATTTACGGGGGGAAATTCCGTTAAAATACGAAAATAGTACTGGCTTCTCGATTTCTAGTACAATTTCTGTATTTCAGCGGAAGTTTTTTTACAGTGCATTGCTTGTTATGGGCATAGATTTTGCGAACTAAAATTTCCCCGCATGTTTCTCCATAGGATTGCAACCTGGAGAAACAAGGAGGCCCATTCAAAACATTACCTTTTTGTTGCTTCAACCAATAAAATGTAGTACGAATGCTATGTACTGAGGCATTGTCGTGCTGAAAAGTGAACTTTATTTTCCTTAATCGTCGGAGATACAGTATAAAGTGGACTTGCAATATCTGTTGGTATTGACAAGGAAGGTCTCCATACTGGGTATACTCAGAATGTGTTGAAAAAAATGCTAGTGAAAGTACTCATGTGTGTAATAAAGGATCAGTTAAAATTAGCGGCGGAATTCAAGTAGAAAATCTGTAAAAAAATAAAATACTTTCGAATAATTGTCGTGAAAAGACGAAAGCGGCACTCGGCGAGCAGTACTTTTCCTCGCCAAAAGCAAACGACTTTAATGAATCTGAAAATTGTTTGTTAATTGATTTTGAGAATATGCGGCATTTAATGAATTTAAACGTAAACCAATAAAGAATTTATTATTATTATTACATTTTGTATTATACTTGTTACTTGTTGCCGATTTAAACGAAATTTTGCCATTGTTTTATTCTCCAATCCACAATTTTTTTTAATTTAAACGGCTTTATAGGTTATAAAAACAACTTTTAACGCCAGATGATTAATGCTGCCGTAATACATTTCCATACCAAAGACGTTGTTTCCATAGCAACAAAGTTGAATCGGCAGTGCTCGATGGGGCATATTTTTGAGTTTGGAATAATTTTAATCAATTTAAATTTTGTTTTAAAACATAAAATATGATAGTTAAAATTCGTTATAAGTACATATAAATATATATGACAAAATTATAGTTATAACAAGCTAAAAATGACAAAGCTAAAGTTATTTAAATTAAACTTATTTAAACAAATTCAACATAAAAAGTTTTTCCCTTAAAGGGTATTCGAAAAGCGTATTTTTTTAAACTTAATTTCTTCGCCAAACGTTGATAAGTCGCCAAATAAGCGAAATTTTCATTATTTTTTTACGGACGTTCTACCGAGGTTCCGCCAAAAATTTTTTTAGAAACATACATACCCATGGGAGAAGAACATTCTGTATCTTTTTCAGCTTTTTCTGAGTATGCCCGTATGGAGACCTTCCTTGTGAGTACTATCCATTTTTAATGTTGTGACTTCCAGTTGAAGCTTACCACAAGCAGTAAAATCTCCCCTTTACCATTAAGTTACCTCCTGCAAAGTTCCGTTTAGAAAAATACTTCTGTTTCTTTCTTAAATCTCGCCAGTAATATGCGACACCATGAGACTCTCGAGATTGAATTTCTTTTCGTCATTAAAAATAATCTGAAACATAAGAGATACATTTGTAACGGTTTTTTTTATGAAGAAATTAATGAGGAAAAAAAGATAGAACTTATGGTCTTTCCAGTTTGTGGCCATGTTACTGCGAAAAATTGCATTTGTGCTTCCATTTGTCTAGTTTTCAGACGGAGCAGGTTTCATTTTTGAAAAAAATAGCATTTGAAGTCCGTTTAATTGTTCGAAGAACGGTGTCCCGTGCAACAGTAAGCTGCAATTTTCTCTTCACGTCCTTTGACTTTTCATTTCAATTGATACAGCCCAAACAATGTCTTTCTTCACATTTTCAAAGTTTCCGAGGATGTCCCGCTGGCTTTTTAAGTCCAAAATTTAGTTGATTCGTCACAAAAGTTTGGATTGCACCGAAATAACGTTTAAATTGTTATGCTGGGATGAAATTAACAGGCCTATGGTGATAAACCTTATTGATAGCATGTCATCCCGGACTAGATATCATCCGATGACAAGGACCTCCTTGTAATTATTAGTTTCCTTTTATAAACACAAAGACAGTGTCTTATTTAATGCTGGGTATATATATACAGTCGAGTCTCTATATAATGAAATACATTGCTCCAGTAAAAAATTCGTTATATAGAGAAATTCACTACATAGAGTATGAGTAAAAATTCCTATTTAATGTGTAAATTTTGAACAAAAATTACTTTTGAGGTGTTTAATTAAGAATTTGAAATGTTTAACTATAAATATTAACCTGATATTGTATTTCTGAATTATTTAAACAGTTTCAAAAAAGAGAACAAACATTTATTTGAAAGCATAATAAAAATCACATAAGGAAAAATGTTAATTTTAGACGAAGAAATCTGTAATTTTTCGCTGTTTTGATTTCAAAATTGATACACTCTCAAGAAAATGTTCACACTTTAGCAAGGAATGAAAAATTGTATCGGGAACATTTTCCTCCATTTGAATTCTCATTCACCTTAAACTTCAATTACCTCTCTGATTCCGCTCTTATATTTGTAACAATCCAATTGACACTGTTTTAAGAAGTATATTGGAAGGTGTGTGGGAGGGGAGGAGGAGATGAATTCGTTGGGTATAAAAAACAAGGAGATTCAAGGTAGAAAAGTAAGATAAAAAAACTCAGCACTGAACGATAAATTACTAATCAGTGATGGAAAATTGATTCCATGTGATTTGGAAGCTCTTTTAAAACAATAAATAAAGAACATTTTATGAAAAAATTCGTTATAGTGTCATTCCATGTCAATTCAACCAAATGTTTTATGGTTTGTAACCCCACCCCCAGGTATTTGGATGAAACTCGGTGTATATACTAATTTTATCATGATATGAATACATCAGAAAAATTTCCTTCCTAGACCTCATAGTTTGTGAGATATGGGGGTCCAATTTTTAGATTTTTCTCTAATCGCACATTTCTGAGTCTGTATTTTTAGACTGCAGTTCCATTAAAAAAAAAAAAAAAAAATTGTTTCTCTGGATCTAAAATGCGAATCATCTTAAAAATATCACAGTAAGTACATCAAAAGATGCATATTTTAATAAAAAAATATTTAAAAAATTAATTTTAAATATTTTGGGCCAAAAAATTAAACCAAAGTTGAAAGTTAAGGTTATTTTCCCAAATTTTTGTGATTTCAGGAAAACGGCTCTACATGAAAAGGCAAATGGAATTTCCAATTTATTTTTGTTGTAAATAAAAGTTTACACTTTGGGCTTTCTAGTTATGAAATAAAATGATGTCTTTCTCAACTTATGCAAAATTTTGCTCTGTTTTGGGAAACTGCACCAATCAAGAAAAAAAAAATTCTCTGCCTAATTTTACCGAAGTACCTAACTAACTACTTTGGTTCCTATGACTTGTTGAATATATTATTCAATGTTTCTTTCTTTCTTTCTTTTGCTAAGTAATGTTTTTGCTTTTTTTTATTCTGAGTAAAAAAAGGGGGGGGGGAGTTTATGACTGCAGTCTATCCTCCCTCCATTAAATTTGTGCATAATCCTTATGTTTCCATTATTTATTCATTCATATATTTTCTTTTATTATAAGCATTTTTTAAAAATTTAAACAATCCCTTAATTTTGTGTTTACAATATAACTGTAAACAAAAATTTTTTTGTTGATATAGAATAAGAAAATGCAATAATGACTTTTTACCCATCAAATTTTCAATATGTTTTTTTCTGTGTGTGTATGTGTGTTTGAATTAAAATATTTTATTTATATTTAACATTCTTTTAAAACTTTCTATCTTATTATCTTGGATAATTTTAATCATTTTAAATATGTTTTTTATAGTTTAAATACCTTATATTTAACAAAGCCTAGTTCATTTCTACAGTATGAAACATATTTTTACACCTGCCTTGTATAAACAAATTCTGACAAAGGCAGGATAAAATTATTTAGTTAAGGCAGGTGTTTTCGAATCTGTTAATCAAATTATTATTAGTCTGCTGTTTCTCATAATAGAAGGGGGATATATTTTTCCTTGTGCTGCAAATGAAAATAATAGATGAATTTGAAGTAACTAATTATGCTGCAAAACCGTCATGACAACTTCTGAGAGAAAAGAGAATCTTGTCTATGACAGAAATAAAGAAAAATTAAAGCCACAGCTACAGGTCCAGAAACAATTGAACTAATTGAAATGTTTTATAATTATAATGAATATTGAAGAATCATGACTGGGTAAAAAATGTAGTTAGCATTGCTAAGAATGTACTATACACAAAAGCGATTGATATTATGTGTATCTATATGAGTTGTATTCTCTTTTTAAACGGGAATTTCCAAAAAACTTGAGAATTATAACTCTAGGTATTCAATCCAGTATTAGCAGCACTGTTCATTTAATTGAATTTGTGACAAGCTAAGTGAAATATTTGGAAAATGTTATTCCACTCTTTTATAACGAAAGCTAAATCTAATTTCCTAAAAGAAACTAAAGCAAACTTTGGCCTTCAAAAAGCTATCGTTTTGTAGGATTTCAGCAAAAATTTTACTTTTCTTATTCAAGATGAGTCTTAAAGTTACCATTGGACCAAATAAGCTGCACTCTTGATCCAACTGTAATATACACTCTATCTCTCAGTATTAGATTATCAGCAAGCAATATACGCATTTTATCTTATGATATGCAACATGATGTCACTCTTGTGTGTTTAACACAGAAGGAAGTGATATCATTTGTAAAAGAGATATTTCCTGATGTAAAGAAAGTCCTCGTCTTTTGTGATGGGTGCTCTGGCAATATAAAATTGCACATTTTCATAAACCTTTACCAAAATGAAGAGAATTTCCCCTTAAGATATTTAAGTTCTTTTCTGGGGGGGGGGAGGGGAGATAGCCACCGATTTAATGTTTTAGATACTAAATCACGAAGATCTTCTAATATACCGATGTTTTGTTGTGTTATTATGTTTGGAGTTACAGTAAGATAGGAAAATTGAGATATATATTAGAAGGCTCTCAATGTTACTTATTCATAATAAATATAAATTTTAAATTGCACAAAAAAAGAATTTGCAAAATAAGTCTAAGTGATACTGCAAATGTACGTCATTTACTTCTATATTTATATTTAGTTCAGCTATATTTTTGAATTTCAATCATTTAAATATAATCTTTATTCTGATTTTTTAGCTTTAAAAATTTGCATATAATTTAACAAATTCTTTATTTGTTACATAAAAAATACAACAATCTAAATCTTTAAATTATTTATAAGCAATTTTATTTAATGTATTAGATTTAATTAATGATTATTTCAATTTTATTGAAAATGAAGTTTTTCCCCTAGATTATGTAAAATTTTTGCCCTGTTTTGGGAAATTGCACCATTCAAGAAGAAAAAAAAATATCTCTAATATGTCTAATTTAAACTGTAGTACCTAAATAATTACTGTGGTTCCTATGCCTCTTTGAATTTATTTAATATAAGTGCTTCTTTTTTTTTTATTTACAAAGTAAAGTTTTTGCTTTGTTTTTTCTGAGTAAAATGAAAAAAAAAATCTATGATTTCAATATCTACACCCCCTCCATTAAATATTGTACATATTATTTACATACTACCTTTGTGAAAGTATTTATAGAAATACTATACTACCGAATCCAATGATAGATGTACATTTATGTGACAAACATATGCGATAAGATTGAGAACAACACAATTTCAGATAATGTGTGATATGTACCAATAACATACAAATTTTCTACTGTTATAAAAATAAATAAATCAGTCTGATTTTAAGGGTTCATTTTAGGAAATAAATCAAAATGATTAATAAATTTATATTTAAAATGTACAGCAGTTATTTAGGTACCATAAGCAAAGTTAAAGATATTTATCTCTTGATAGGTACAGCATCCCAAAATAAGTCAAAAATTTTGCATAAGCCACGAGATAGACATCATTTTTATTTCATAAATAGGAAGCCCAAAGTGTAAACTTTTATTTAAAACAAAAAGAAATCGGAAATTTCATTTGCCTTTTTGTGTAGAGCCTATTTTGTAAAGTCACAAAAATTTGGAAAAATAACCATAACTTTCAAATTTGGTTTAATTTTTTGGCCCTAAATATTTAAAATTAATTTTTTAAATATTTTTTTATTAAAATCTGCGTCTTTTGATGTACTTACGATAATATGTTTAAGATGATTTGCATTTTAGATCCAGAGAAACAACTTTTTGAAAATGGAACTGCAGTCTAAAAATACAGATTCAGAAATGTGCGATTTGAGAAAAATCCAAAAATTGGACCCCCCCCCCCATATCTCATACACTATGACGTCTAGGAAGGAAAAATTTCTGATGTATTCATATCATGATAGAATTAGTATATACACCGAGCTTCATCCAAATCCCTTGGGGTCGGGTTACAAGGTCTGGTTGAATTGACATGGAATGACTCTATATGGAGATAGAAATCTCGCTATATGGAGACTGTTTTTAATGAGATCCAGGGCAAAAGGGACCGTTCCTACTAAAAATTCGTTATATAGAGAAATTCGATGTATGGAGTTTCGTTATAGTACTCGACTGTATTTGTATTGGCAAGAAACAAGATTTTCTATTTTTTAAATAGGTTTTTTTTTCTTTTGTATTATACCAATACTTACATTCATCTAATGTCTTTTTGTTTCCATCATGTTAACATATTTTTCAGAATTGTTAAATTCTAAGGGGTATGTACATTTTTGCATTGCAGTGTAAGTAACATACGCTAGGATATTTGGGAAGAAGTAAATAATATTTTGAGCATCATCGTGGCAAATGATTATTTCTAATCTGTAATTAGTCTCTTGTTACCATGTACTTACCGAAAATTGCAAATATTAAAGTTTTAAAATATTCAATTCTTGTGGCAATTTAAAAATAGTTTTCTCTTTTAGACTTAGACTATCATGTAAAACCTTTTATATTTCGAAAATCATTTATAGATCGCATATGTAATCGCAAATACAAAAGGCAAAAAATGTGTATCATGAGTAAGTATTAACATAAACCAAAATGAAAGCACAGTGAAAGGATAAAAATGGTTTCGCACTTCATGCATATAGTTTTAGAAAATATTACACAATCAAAACTGGAATTTTAACTTTCAGAAAATATAACATAAATCAAAAATATACAATTTGGTGGTTCGATACTTCTCTATTTAACACCGCAAAATACTCTAGTAATATTAATGATTTCAATGACTAATATTTTTGGAAGTCTTCATATAAAAACATTACATACATTGTCCTGAAATCTGTGTTCAGCTTTTCTAATTATGACACAAAACGATATTCACAATAAAACATATCCAGAAAAAATGAATCATTATTTCCATCTTGTCATCAAAAATGCACGTCATTAGGGCAATTAGTTTCCATAGAAATACAAGAAAAACACTAAAGACGATAAAAGAGAAAATGAAATTTACAAAAAGAATTAATTTATTTTACACATTTAAAAAAAATCTATCTACTATTTAGTTGACTCTGTAATAAAATCAGGGCATTATTTAATTTTTAATGCCATTTTTCTTTATTGAGTCTCTTGATTTGTTTTATAACACATTTATTTTTCCAATATTGTTATATGTTAATATTTTGTTAATTACTATAATACTATATTTCAATATTGTTAAGTGTTATACTAGTTTAATTTCTAAAATACTATATTTCAACATTGTTATTGCATAACAGTATGTTAACTACTATAATACTATATTTCAAGATTGTTATTGCATAACAGTATGTTAACTACTATAATACTATATTTCAATATTGTTCAATGTATAACAGTATGTTAATTACTTTAATACTATACTTCAATATTGTTAAATGTATAACTGTATGTTAGTTACTATAATACTATATTGCAATATTGTTAAATGTTAATAGTATGTTAATTACTATAGTACTATATTTCAATATTGTTAAATGTTGTAACAGTTTGTTAATTACTATAATACTATATTTCAATATTGTTAAATGTTAAAATAGTTTATTAATTACTATAATACTATATTTTAATATTGTTAAATGTATGACTGTATGTTAATTACTATAATAAGGTAAGGTGCCCTATCTTCGACCCCCAGTCAATTTTAGGCCCTTAGAAGTTTTAATTTTCTGTAAAAACCTACCAAATTTGGACTTTACATAGACCAGCTACCCACGTACATAGAAACATAGGCAAATATCGTACATTTTTTTTTAAGATTACGAAAAATAGCAAAAATGACTGCTGATATATTCCAAATGATCTAAAAATTTTCGACCCCCCTTTTAACTCCCTTAGCTGGGATTTTATAAAATCGCTGAACTAAGTGTTTATTTTTTCAGTAGATTATTTTTGCTTTTGATTTTGACTCCTACCTAAAACGGCTGCTGTGATATGGCCAGATGTTCTAAAATTTTCGAACCTTAGGGAAGGAGATTTTCAAAAATACTTTCTTACTGCGCGCTTTTGTCATAAGAGGTATTTGTCCCCAAATTTACATGCTTCTAGATTCAGTATTTTGGCCTGTGCTCTGATTATGACTCAAAAGAGAAACACTTTTGGTGCTGCTCGCACTTTTCATTGAGACCTAGTGCATTTTATAGACCTATGCATAAAAGTTAGGGAGCAGATAAACATTCTCTGTTAAAAAATTAAAAGTATAAAAAAGTACTTTATTATTACATTTTTATTTGTTTATTTCACGCCAGAAGTGAGTTATGTCGCCAAATAGCGCACTACAATTTTTCCACCCGCTTTATGCGGGGAGTACATATTCGAATTACATCAGATTGCGATTTGTTTGATATAATTGATAGCATAAGAAACAAGAATTAGGTTTTTCATTTTTTTCCTCTACAGACGATAAATATATAAATAGTAAATATATATTTCTATAAAAGCTTTCAAGATCATTGAAAACTATTTTTTAGTGAAACACAAAATAAGCAAACAATTTTCTTTCGATATCAATTGGAATAAAGTTTCGAATGTTTAAAATGAAATGTTGCTGTGTTAAATGGTCCTTTGTTAAAAGTAATCAAAGTAAATTAATATTTTTACACAATTTGGAAAAATTTCTGTAGCTATCTAGGTCGGACAGTACAATTTTTACTGAAGTCCTCCAAACCACTCCTCACGTAAGACAAACAGCTATGATATTTGACTATAGTTGCCGGAAAGCTCTCCTTTTGAAAAAAAACCCGCCAAAAATGTGAATATAATGTTGCAAATTTTCAAAATCAAATTCGTGGGTTTTTGAAGGAATTTTTAAAATATTTTCAATATTTTATACTTATTATTAACTAATTTTTATTTTTAAATGCTTTTCTTTCAAAAACTTCCATGTTAATAGTCCGATAAGTGGTATCGAAAACTGCATTTTCAGAAAGTTATGCTGCTGTAAAATCAAGAAATATTATTTTAACAGAAAAATTTTATCGATTCTAAAACTTCGTAATATTGGGCTTTAAAATGCACCAGGTCTGAATGCTAGGTGCGAGTCGTACCAAAAGTGGTTCCCTTGTCAGTGAGGACAAACTCTTATATATTATATAGAAGATATTTAAAAATTGTATATATATATATTTTTGTTTTCGCTCTGCATGATGTGGATCACACAAATATGGACGTAAATGCTTAATTTTACTTCATGTTAGTTCAAAAGAAATAGTGTTTCGGTTATTTTTTATAGTTCAATTATAGTTCAATATTACAATTTCAGACTTTAATTTTATATTCTAGCACCCACTGTATTAAAGTACATAAAATTATATTTTAGAACAGTTTTGTCGAAGGTTGATGCATTTTCATTAAATAGTATTGGACAAAATAATTTCTTGAACTAAGAGAAATAATATTAATAAAACAAGTTGGAAATTGCGCGTCAAACGTGGCAAATGGGGGCGAGTTCATACTGTAACAAGTTTTATAAAAACCTTTTGCACCGTATAATGTACTGAGAGTATATTTTAGTGCACTTCATAAGTGTTTATCAGTTCCATTTTGTTCGAAAGGCTGTTACATCATTAAAATGCACTTGAAATAATTTTTTTTCGATTGGCCGTAATGTAACGGAAACTTAACTATCCCTGTAATTAAACTATACATCCGATTTTCATAAAATTTGAAATGACTCGACAAAAATTTGCAAGAATTATATATTTAAAATTTCAGACCATTCGGTTGGATAGTTTTTGACCTGTTACATGCGAAGGACGGACAGACAGACGGACCGAAAGACGACTATAGGTGCTACGTATTTATATAATTACGAACTCATCTAAAAAGGCATTCCATGTACATGATACATTCCATGTATATATTAATATGATATTTAGAAATTACGACAATATCTATGACATAAAAAGTCAATAAAAAAAGGTCACAAACTAATTATAAAATCAGTTATGAACTTTGCATGCGTTTCATTATACTAATTTTATAGTTTATACATAGAAGATAAGTTTCATACAAATAGAGTAGAAAGAATTTATCTTACGTCTTAGTCAAGGAAAATTCTTAAAAAATTAAAACGTTTATATTCGAAATTAGATTACAAATATTTTGTGGCTGCCATCTCTAAAATGGAGTTGCTGCGTTTCTGGTAGAAATAACTTTACTGCACCATGCACTAATAATATGGAATCTGTAAGTGTCTACATTAATTGTCTTCTTTTGTCTCTCTGTGTCACGTCATTTTCGCAACGCACGAAACATTTGAATTTCATAAATTTTATTTTTCACAAGCTGACTCACCCATCGTTGTACGGGCCCTTGATGAATGACCCATAAATTATCCTGAAATTTGTATGATTTTATATCTTTAACTCCATTTTATCTGAATTTATATTTTTAAATAAAAAATATTGAATTGAAAGTACATGGTACTTGGTATTTATTTTATGCTTAATTTGATTTTTGGAGTCTATGCTCATCGAAAGCGAGCGAAACTGCGACGAAACAGTTTATTACTGATTTCGGCGAAAATCTCAAATGTTCTATTTAAAAAAAAAAAAAAAAAAAAAATATTTCTACCCGTCCGAACGTTTCAAAATTTTTGTAGGTGATGTAAATCTGTTTTATTTAGATGCACTAAAAATGTTGCGTTAAATTACGGACATTTAGTTACTTTTAGCGTAGAAAAAAATATCGTTTCCGTGAGGCACGAAGTGATTTGCGTTGACCTGTATTTGGAATAATTACAATTCATATTTTTTAAAAATGATTGCACAATCGGTTAGAAGAAGAGATTTAGCTTTGAGAACATATTTTTGGGTATGTCGGTATCTCTAAAATTGCGCCACGGAAGGGCGTTGCAATAAGGGAAAAAGACGTTTTGCGGACAAACGATCCTTTTTGAATTTTTTTTCAAGGTATTAACTGCGATACTTTTTTGAACTGATTGCGGCATTTGGGGTATAATAGTACGATCTTTCAGAATATCACTTCCGTTTTTAACTTTGCTAAGTGGTTTGACGATGTAAGTTAATAAATAATGACAAACCCACCTCCCCCCATCGAAATTGCTTCTTTTCATCCTCCATTTTTTTCCGAAGCGTAAATAAGGCTATTACGTGGTTTTTCTCTCTTGCAAAGAACGAGGTGAGTTTTTAAGGAAAGTGCGTTGCGATTGTTAAATAATCACTCAAGTAATTAATTAATAATTTTATAATTCTGAGGCTCAGGTGCATCAGTTGCCACTTTGAGATAGCCTCACAAAACATTTCAGAGTCGTACGTGCCATAGGTTTCGCTAGCCATGTAGCATAGTCAGACAGAGCGAAACTTTCATTTATTAGTATGGATTATAACAATTGCTTCTATTTTTGCTTTACTCAAACTTTAAAACGCCATAGAAGGAAATTCGATACCGACATCGTTATTTTAATAGTGTTCTGCCCACTTACTGGGTATTGCCCATAAAATGTTGAAATATGATATATAACGATGAACCGATATATCACCTGATTTTAAATATTTTAATTGAAAGTGAATTTTATATTTTTCATTTACATCGTTATAATTTTACTTATCTAGATCTTTTTTAATATCATTAATTTATTTCCAAGATTCCATTTTAACCCGTTTGTTCCTGAATTTTTGTTCTCAAATTTTTGTTAAAAATCGCTTTAAAATGTTGCAAAATGAATTGGGGAAAATACTAAAAAACAAATTACGCTTTTTTTGTATTTATTTCATAAAATATAAACATAGTAAATATTTGAATATGCATAATATTTGTAATAGTATAATATGCATAAATATATGTTTTGTCTAAATGTATATAAAATAAGCTTTTAAATTGTATATTATGTGCTGTAATTAGTATTTTATGAACACCTAAAAATATATATTTGTTTCTTTACAGAGACTAATAACATTATATGTATTAGTAATAATAAAATATGAATAATCGTATTTGAGGCTTTAAATCTATTTGCTTCATAATCATCTTGAAAAAGACTTTACATAAATTATTGTCCCCTAAATGACTAATAAAATATGTACCCATTCGTGCCAAGTGCCCTATATTTCGTACGTTACAAAAATGCATAAAAAATTTTTTGAACATAAAATTTCACAATTTAAAAAAAAATACGTATTTCAAAGAAGTCTACAAGCTAAGATTATGACTTGATTATATGTATCTTTGATAGAAAAAACCCAAATAAACATTCTTTTTATATTACGACATCTTGAAAAATGAAAAATCTATAAACTTCGGAAAAAGCCTTCATCTAAGCAAATAAATATTTCTCTTATGCTGTCATGTATCAGTAACAGATAAAGACATTTATAGATAACTATTTCATACAATTTTCATGTTAAAGAAAAAGAAAATTATAAAACAATATTAAAACTCAAAGCGTCCCAAAAGATGGGACGCCAGGCATAAATGCGTTAAATATAGTGTAATACTTTATACCCAAGTTACACTACGATTTTATTGATTCTATTCAAGAAATTGTATTGGATAACAAAATTTCTTTTAAATATAAGTAATTAAAAGTAAAACGAGTAAAGTAAACTATTGAAATAACTAAAGGGCGTTCGTGATTTTCATTACTCTGCTTTTTCGAAGTTTTGTAATGATTTGTTTTTTATTCGTTAGCTCTCCCGTTCTCACCATTTGATTGCCATGTGAGGCAGAGTTGTACAAAACCGCGTAGGCGGGTAAAACCGGGTAGCGCTGACTCTTCCTTAATTTGAACTTCCATCAGCCAACAGCAGGAATTGCTTGTCGAAAGTCATTACGGTATTTGTAGCTGAAAGAAGCACTACTGTGTGAGGTTATTTTTTGTGTGAAAGATTGCGTTTGAATTTGTCTTAAAAAATTATTTTGTTCATTTCTAGGTTTTACGCATATATTAACTGTTTGCCAGCATATTAAATATTGGTAAGTACTATATTTAATTCTTTGCTTTCCTGGTCCCTTTCTTTGCTTTTTTAACAGTTTTACTGATTTTTTTACTATAGGACAGAGTAGTGACGTCATGTTTAAAAATCTGTGTAACGTTGGGGTAAAACCGGGGACTTAAGAGTGGGTCAAAACCAGGTATAACCGGTTTTGTCCTACACTCATGGAATAATTTTTTTAGGATAGTTAATACATTAGCATAGAGTTTTAAATTGCAGTTTAATGGTGTTAAGTACTGTTAACCCTTTGATGCGTCATTCATGGCACCTCTAAACTTATACTACAAACAAGAGGTGACGTAGTAGTTACTTGGAAAACTGGACGATTTGTAACAATTTACTAAATTAGAAAATTATACAAAGCTGCATTTTTAGAGCAGTAGTTATAAATACTCCAATCAGACAGTTTGAGAAAACATGGATTTTTCCTTAGAACAACGATGTTTTTCCTGAATCTAACTGCTCCTTCGGAAATGAACGAGAAACCCATCAAAGTCAGTGATAAAACACCTAAGTCTACGTAGCCGTAGGTTGCCATAGTTCCAGTAATAAATATTTCTGAAATATCACAATATAATGAAGTTCATCATTCCACATTTAAAAGTGTTGACGTCACACATCCAGCAGTTAACGACATCCAGCCTCTTCTATCGAGATCTGATATTGTGTAGCCAGCAATCTGCATTTTCAATTTCAATTAAATATTATTACCCCTCCCCAGGTAGGCTTTAAGATTGGGAAAAGAGCTGGCAAAAGAGGGATTTTAATTAGAGAATAAAAGAGATAAATAAAATATAAATAAAAGAGAATTTTAATTACTTTGCCCTAGAAATTAGAACTCGAAACAGATATTAAGGAGAAAGAAGCCAAATAGTCTGCAAAACGAAAAAGGACGATTCTTAAAAAGAAAGTAAGAATCAACAGGAAAATAAACCAAAAAAGATGATGAGGCATCCTAAGAAGATAATGAAACCTGAATGTTTTGCAATGAGATTTACTCCAATTCTAAATCCAAAGAAAGTTGGATGCAATGTGTGAAATGCTGGGATGGGTGCATGAAGTATGCAGTATGAAGGAGAATGATAAATTTGTGATTTTTTGCAGTTTAAATACCTCCAAGACTTCCAGCACAAAATAAGTAGTCATATACAATGTAGATAATTTGCTACAGGTTTATTTTTGACACATGGAAGACCACATGTGCAATTTTGTTTTTTTAAATATAACAAAAATGTATTTTTTTACTATATTAACAAGATTTTTTAAAAAAGAAAATGAGTTCTCCTGGAGTTTTAAATGGATACCCAGTTTTACCCAACCAGTGGGGTAAAACCGGATTTTTGCATATGTCTGAAAAAAGCTATTTTTTATATAATTAATTACATTTTTTACTAAAAAGAGTATGTTTTAATGTAGCCAGAGATTAATTTAATATTAAAAACGGTGTTCAGAGTTTGTTTTCCCATTTGATTATATTTGAGAACAACAAACATTTATGGTACCCAATTTTGCCCCAACCTTCCCCTACATTGCGATTCTCGATTTACTTGAATTACTCACTGGCCTTTGGGGCATTTTGAAAGTCAGGAATTGGAAAAAAAATTGGATTGCTTAAGGGCCTTTCGAATGCTTAAGGGAAGATTCTCTCCAATAGGGCTTGATTCGTGGGGAGATTTCAGGATTTATAGACGTTTAAATGATGCAGTTAGAAGAAAAAAAATGTTTTTTGTGGTCAAATTTAGTGTTTTTTTTTTAGAAGTGGGTTCCGTATATTAAAAGTAATATTGGTATATAGAAAAAGAAACAAAGGCAATAGATGAAGCAGATATGGAGGAGATGCCTATTTTTTTGCAATGAAATTTTTTATTTTGTCAAATAGAATGTATAAAATTGAGTGAATCCACTATGCAATACATCATAAATTTTAAAGAATGATGTCTTTTCAACTGAATACAGAGAATGCGGAGTGTTCTGCACAAAAAAAAAAAAAATATTTTAAAGAAAAAATTTTTTCTTATGTGGAAAAAAGGCCACAGAACATTTATTCCAAAATAAATGGTATCAGTTTCTTTATACCATTAAAAACAGAGTAATTTTTGATTTCACAATTCGTATAAAAATGTATTTTGAAAGCCGGTTCTTTTATGGCGGAAAATAGAACATTTAGATTAATACAACATAATTCAGAAAATTATTATGCGTTAAATTCTTAAATTAAAAGTATTTTATCCTATATTCTTCTTATACCAATATTTCAGGCATTTTCGTAGTAGCAATTAGAGTATAGATACATTTTTTAGCTGTTATTTCATTACTATATAAAAAATCATGACATCTTATTTTTCATTTAAAATTCTTTATCTTGTTTGTATACATATTAAAATCCATTTCCATAAAATATATTTTTGTTTAACTTCTTAATAAAAACATTAAGACATATTTCGTTATTTTATTTAAAAACATATTTCAGCAGGCTTTAAAAAAAGTTATATAATAAGTAATGCTTCATCTAATACCTTTTGCAGGGCTCCCAAATGGTCCGCCAACTGAATTCCAATATTATTTTAGAAAATTTTTCTTTAGATTTTTCTTACAAACCGCCCCGGAATCACCTTTTAAAGTTAATTCTAGCGCACACCTACCATAAAAGTTTCTCTTAAAATTTATTGGTATTCAGTTGGCGGACCATTTGGGAGTCCTGCTTTTGGCTCCTTTCTGAAAAACGCTTTCGGAGACATCTACAGTTTCAAATGGTGTTTCGCAGTTTCGCATGAGATCTTGTAATTTCCCTCTTTTTCCCCCTCTTCTCTTTTTCATTTTTCCTTCTTTCCAGCATTTTCTGCCAACGAGTGTCAATATTTGAATGTGTAATGTCGCTGCATATATTACCTCTGTCAAGATTGATCTCTATGGCTTCTCTCAGTTTGTTATGGAGGTTTTCGTACTTGACTATTTTTCTATTTTAATTGACTGTGGTTTCAAATAATGTCGAGGGGGGGGGGGTAAATTTGCTCTTGAAAGGGCTGTTTGGCAATTATATTTTAGGTCATATTATTTTAGGTTATATGCAACGAAATTACACATTCAAATATTGACATTCGTTGGCTGAAAATGCTGGAAAGAAGGGAAAAACGAAAAAGAGAAGAGGGGAAAAGAGCGAAGTTACAAGATCGCATGCGAAACTGCGAAACACTACCATTTAAAACTGAAGATGTCTCCGAAGAGGTATGAAAACGTTTTTCAGAAAGGAGCCAAAAAGGTATTAGACGATGCATTACTTGTTATATAACATATTTTTAAAGCCTGCTGAAATATGTTTTTAAATAAAATAAGGAAATATGTAAAAGTTTTTATGAAAAAGTAAAGGAAATGTGTTTTATGGAAATTGATTTTAATATGTATACAAAAAAGATAAAGAATTTTTAAATGAAAAATAAGATGTCATGATTTTTCTATATATTAATACAATAACAGAGAAGAAAAATGGGTCTATACTCTAATGGCTACTGTGATAATAATGCCTGAAATATTGGTAAAAAATGAATAAAAGTATAATACAGGCATTAAAAAAGACAGTGACTTCTGTCGATAAACTTTAACTAAATATTTTACACTATTTTCACTGCATATTTTAAATATGTGTTTGAGAATAACATGTATTTTATCTTTTCGTGAATTAATAAGTATTTGAAAGAGATTTTAATTAAAAATTATTCTAATATGCACTCATTTATATGTATATATAACCTTTAACAAACTTCTAGTTTTTTGTAATTCTTTTTTATGAAATATCTGAAAAGAAATAACTAAAATAAAAATAGATTATTCGTAACTATGATTTCATATAAGCATTTTTAGTCATACATATTACGAAATTAGATATCGAGTGTAAACAAAAAGACTTATTTTCAATGCCAAGAAACACTAAAGATTTACAAAATTCTTCATATTATGTCGTTACATGTTGGTCTGAAAAAGTTTTTTTTCTTAAATAGATATAGTAGACATAGGACGACATATTTGTAAATAAATTATAAGAAAAAGAAGCCAGATTACAAAGTACATTTTCATTTCAATATGTCTAGAATCCTAGAGTTCCACTGATTTTGACTAATTTTAGCAATTTATATAATCAATAAAGGTAATTTATGACCGAGTGAAAATAATGTTAGCAATTGATTCTGCGTGAAACACCGGTTCGTCCACACCTTTCTTTAAACTCTGTAAAATTACCTGTGTTTACTTTTTAGTATGTGTTCTTATTTTACGTAATTCCTTTAAGAGCAATTATTGACCTGGTTTCAATTATCAGCTATAGAAAATATTAAAACATATTTTAGATGCTTAACAAACTAAAAAAAAAAATAATAATAACGAATATTGTTTGGATAACCTTGTAAAAACTAATGTAGCAAAAGCGTTCAAACTCTATAACACGATTAAGAGGATTATTGCAATAAACTGTTTTCATTTTTTGAGTATAGCCTGTATACCAGTAGAGAAATTAAGGTTTTTATAAAAACAGTCCCAAATTTTGCCAAGTTTTTTGCTTATAATTTGTTCTTAATATTAAAAAAAAAATGTTCTTTTCAGATAATATGACAAACAACGTTGTACACAACACCCTGAAATCAGAATTAAAAAATAATAAAAATTGGATGAAAAATGTGCAGTATAAATAAGTGTGTTACTAAAATAAATAATGTTTCACTGCGAATGCAATGAAAATATCATTTGTTACCTAAGTGTATAGAGCAACTTCTATGAAATTCTCAAAAACAGCTTCAAAATTTTGAAAGTTATCGTTGACACAGTAAGCTCGAAATTTGTTGTTCCCAAAAGAAATAAAATAGATGAGGATTTGTATCCAAATATCCGTTAATTAGTGCCAATAAAGCATACACAATATTGCATGCACTACTATATTTGGATACAACCGTCATATTTTTTCTTCCATATAGGAACAACGGATTTCGAGCTTATCCTATCGGCGATAATTTTCAGAATTTTAAAGCCGTGTTTTTGAGACTTTCACGAAAATTGCTCTATACACTTAGCTAATACCTTATATACATTATATGTTGATTGCATTCGCGCATGCGCAGCAAAGCACTTTTTAGTAAACCTTCTCATTTTTCATCCAATTTTTATTATTTTTTAATTTTGATTACCGGTTACTATGCACAATGCTGTTTGTCATATGTTCTGAAAAGAACATTTTTTTTACAGTAAAAATTCTGCAATTTATAAACAAAAAACTTGCCAAAATTTGGGGATATTTTTATAAAAACCTTAATATCTCTACTAGTATATGTGCTATATTCATAAAAATGAAATTGGTTTATGACAATAAGCCTCTTAATCATGTTCTAAAGTTTGTAGTTTTTTGCTACATTAGTTTTTACATAGTTATCCAAATGATGTTCATTATTTTTAATTTGTTGATGTCCCCCTATAGGGTTTCGGGGGAAATTCTTTGCGGAAATTCATGTCCTATACTATTCTGTTTACACACCTGGCGCTTTAGGATAATTCATGCAGTTTTCTTGATATTTCACAATACTTCTAAAATCGCTAGTGACCGGTCATCATTGGCCATATAGTGTATGTCATGTTTAATTTGTTTTTTATTTTTTAAAACATTGCAGAGAAAACAACAGCACAGTTTGGTCCATTTGGGGCTGAGCAGTCAGGAGGTTAATAGAAATATTTAAATAAACATTTACTACCCCTTAACTGATAATTTAAAACAAGTGTTTCTTTGAAAATTTTTTTACTATATTTGTTACTTTGTTTACATATATTTGTTAAACATTTTTTAGATTCTCGTAACACAGAAAAACCTATTGGAACATTAGTTTTTATTAATTTTGAGATATTCGTGCAAGAAAATTTTTAAATATTTAAAAGAGTAAAAACCGTGGGATTACAATAAATTTTCCATTGATTAACCCGAATTGATATTTGCCGAAAACGATTAATAACTGAATTTTAGTGATAACACCAATAAATCCATACATAATCACAACAATCTGAATCTTCGCAGGGAAGCCTTATTCAAGTATTTCAAAGAGTAAAAACCGTGGGATTATGAAAATTAATTTTCCATTGATTAACTCGAATTAACTTTTTCGAGTTAGACATGGGTAACAACGTATTTTATCTTCTTTTATTTAATTACATACACATTAAGTTATTAAGAGTTCCCAAAAATTGAAATGCTCTAGATAATTAAAAAATAATTTTGAGAGTTTAATACAGCAGTGAATTAGTTTCTTTCTAATCATACTTATTTTTTAATTCAAGCTATTCCAGTACCAGCATATGAGTTTTGATTAAATTATTAATGAATGATTTTTCATTTTGTTTGGAAATCATTTCATTTGAGTCTATTTTTTAGCCTCCGGTACGGTATACTATTTCTTTCTCCCAGCTTATTTTGTGTCCAAAAAATAACGTTATCTTACAGAAGCTAGCCGTATAACAAAGGATTTCGATTAAATACTCTTTAGCATTTTTTTTAACTTCTAAGCATCGCACATTTTCAATTTTATACCGTCCTAAAAGAAAAAAAAAAGTTGTTTTAAAAGCAATTTGTTTGAAAACTGTATCTCCATTTATTTTTGAAATATTAATTTTTTTTGTAGTTTTTGGAGCCATTTGCTTAATATTTGCAACGGAAGTACTCCCTTTCTGTAGAAAGTAAAGGAAACATAGTTTTAAAATAGTAATTATATATTTTTGTTGCCATTTTCTCGTAACAACCGAAAGAAAATGTAATTAAAATATGTGCTATTTTGAGAAAAAATATAGACAATTGATTTCTGTTAAAGCAATGGAGCTATTATATACTATATTTAATTGTAAGTATCTATGAATCATTATATAGCCGTTTTTTTCTTTTTCGATTTTCTTGAATGACGGCATATTCTTGCTGCATTTGTGCATTATTTCGCGATAGTGATGTGCTATGCATGCTTTACTGTAGATATGTAAGAGTACATCATAAATGTGGAATTCTTAATCGGATGCGAATGATGTCATTTTACATAAAATAAAACGTGTGCTTTAAATCTTAAAATTGAAATATGTTTTGTACTGCAGTAGAGTCCCGCTTAACCCAGTTATTTTCTTCTGATGGACTGGTGGCTTCTATTATTATGTAACAGCCATTATAAATGAAGTGTTAGGTGAAGATGAAAGAGCAGCCGTTAAAGAAAAAATTATGGCCATTTTTCCCCCATTCTGACCAGAAAATCAGAGTTCTAATTTTTACGGTTGCTCTTTCATCTTCGCCTAACACTTCATTTAAAACGGCTGTTTCATAATAATAGAAGCCATCAGTCCATCAGAAGAAAATGAAGTAATGGAAAAGCAGGGGGCGACACTAAATTCTGAAAAAGCAGAATTCCTGTTTTCTAGTGTTAATTATCCACTAGAAAAATAGTGAAAAAAGATTATGTCTCTGTTGGACATAATGTCACTCCTGAGTTACATAACAAAAAATGCTCCAAAAATGATAATTTAAAATTATGTACTTACTTTAAAGTGTTTACACTGCACAATAAGAACTATTCAATGATATAATAATTTGTATAATCCTTTTAATAGTTTTCAGAATCAATACTTTATAAAGATAGAGAAAAAGCGCCAAATTAGGACATTGCAAGCAGTATCAACAGAAGATGTTATAACATTCCCGCGAAAACAAATTAGAGCAAAAACAGACTTCACGACCATAAATGCACGTTACCCCACATAAGTAACACATAACAGTTCACCAAAAGATCAATCGAAAACGCCAAATGCAAAAAAAAACGATCCTGTAACACCTGAATTACAGTATACATTTTAAATTTAAATGAATAATAAACTATTTATTTAACATATTGTTCCACTTACGCATTTATGTTAATGAAACTAACTTTATACTTAAAGAAACTAACATTATACTTCACGAAACTAACTTTATACTTATGAAGTTTTACAAATAAATAAAGCTGTTTCATATGCATTTATTCAAAAGTTGAAATTCGGTAAAACTAAACTTAATTGACATCAGAGATATTCAAAACGTATGGCCTTTAAAATGTATTTCTTTAAATAAGAATTGTTTCTTGAAGAATAACACTACTCAATGTATTATTGTTAAACTTTATTTCGACTTTTTGTATAATATTACTTTTAAATAAAAATATAGAGATGGTGTTCAATTATTTTGTAGAAGTTCCTTTAAAGACACACCGCAGTGCTGGCAACAGAGAGAATTGAGTCATGTCACATAATGCGAAAAAAAAAGAAACATGTTAATTCATTATCTTTATTATTCTTACACCAAAAGCAATACATAATCTCAATCGCAAATATGTAGTATTTTATTGTAGGCTTCTAATACTAAATGTTCATCTGAAGATTTTTTTTTAATATAAATTATTATCAGACATGTATTTCATGTTACTAACAAATCATTAGTATCAGAAACTTATTTCATGTTATTAATAAATCATTATATTTTTAAAAAGGATATGCTTATATATTTTTCAAAGAGATTTTTAAAAGAGGAATATTTAAAAGGGTAATTTAAATAAAACGAATGAAGCTCGCCTATTCGTAAATATTTTTTTTTTTAGCCTGGAAATGCAAATTACAATGGATATATTTGTAAATTTTGCATTAAGGGGAAACCCCCGTATGATGGTTTCGCTCCGAACGGCGCACGAGTGACGTTGCGAAAAATGAAAGCAAGAGCAAAGCAATCCGCATTGAAAGACCTTCTAGAGGAAGGGGAAGGAATGCTCTATGGACCAAGCATCACAGGTTGATGGTAAATTGAGATTGTCATCGTTTTAACCGTACTTGAAACTTTAAACGCGTTTTTATCAAAGCATTCTTTTTCAAACTTTCCTCCATCATATCTCTAGAACGGATTGATAGATTCACTTGAAATTTATAACGAAAAATAAAAAGAATCGGGAAATTTCAATTTTTTTTTTCAAAAGTCTGCAAAAAACCCAATTTTCAATATTTTCAAATGATTCTAGTTTATTTAATGCATTTAGGCTTACAGATTAAAACGCCGTTTTTTTTTTCTTTCAGATAAGCCAATCAGTCGAAATCGTGGAGGAAATGACCGTCCTTTTTCTTCTAGGCAGGTGCCTTTAGAGTGGTGTAACTTACGTTCTAATAAAGATTTTTGCTTGAAATTTGTTTCACATATTCTTGAAATAGCAATAAATGTATAATAAACTCAAAGTTTTATTTTTTTCATTTGCGTCAAAACAAATTCCCCCAAAAATGCTTAAAATACAGGTAGTCACACGGGGACCCTTAATAAATTAATATTACATTTTGTATGGGAGACCATTTTTGTAAATTTTGCCTCTCAAAATAGAGAATTTCTGTGTTTGAAAAAATTCATGCATATTAGCTATATATTAATGCTTACGTTACACTCACTCAAAACGAATAATTACCCGTACTTTTAAAAATATATTTATTTTAAATAATAAGTGACAAAGTGGACCATTATACACTAAGTCCGGGGTACAATAAACCTCGGGGAACATGTGGCTTCTATGGACCACACCCTAAAAGATTTTTGTGTCACTAAAGATGTGCTACTTCTTGGAAAACTGCACAGTTCGGAAGACCAATTGCAATATCTTGAAAAAATACAAGAGAATCATTAACAATATACGGGGAAATTAGCATGTTCTGGTTAAGTTTTCGCCGCATGAATCTGATAAAGCAGTTCATTTTTTTCTGTTACCAAAGCAACAACAAGAAAAAAAAATCACCGTCTTTTTTGCAAAAATTCGACCAAAATGTAATTGTCGATTTTTATTTCAATACCAAAATTTTGATTTAAGCTTTGAAATAATTTCCTCATCACTCTATTGCGTATCATTATAAAAAAGTAAGAAATTCGAACTTTCTGATGCATAAGACTTTGAAACAAGTGGTGGGCTTCAGTTTTATCTTTCTCTGTAACAGAAAACAGTGTTGTTTCTAAATTCATTTTAGCTCTATCTCAAGCAGTATAATTTTCTGCTTAAATTTTTCTTTTCTTTCATTTTTGCATCTTAAATAATCTTTTTTTACTGGTGTACCAGCTAGAATTGTTGATGAGCTTTTCTTTCGATTAATCGTAGCATTGCACAAACAAGCTTTTAGAATGGGATGGAATTTCAAATGTGGAATGATTTTTAGCTGATTAGTTTCAACTAGTGATTGTGACGTGCTTGGTTGTTGATCTGCAATGTTTGGTAGATTCACATTTAGATAATATAAGCGGTTGACGTACACAGCTAGAAAAATATTTCTATGGTTTCGCATCGCTAGATTTACCCGATGGTCACTTTTTTTTCACATTCGATTTGAGGGTTGTTTTTTACCCACACATTCAACACCTTATACCACATCTGTAGATCACAAAACAGAAATAAAGTGGTAAAACAAAATAAGGGTGTAGGGTCTTTGATTAACATACCAACCAAAAAGTTTGGAAATGATTGTTATCTTTCAACCGCCTATGCTGTCAGGAACAAGTATGCTGATGGTTGATCAATCACATATGCTGACTGAAATTCAGCATCATCTAAGACATTTTTTAGGAATAGCCATATGCATTTTACCCGAGTCCTTTCATGGCTGGTTTCTTGGCATAGCCACAATAAATATGAAAATTTAAATATATGCTTTTATGCCAATGGTTGATCTGTCACATATGCCGACGAAAATCCAGCATCGTCAAAGACATTTTTATTGAATGCCATATGCATGTTACTCTAGTCTTTTCAAGTATTGTTTCATGGCATAGCAAAATAAGTATGAAAAAATGTTAAATATATGATTTTATACTAGGGGTTGATTGGTCAAATATGCTGATTGAAATTCTATGCCCTCAAAGATATTTTTATTGATTGGCCATGTGTACGTTATTCTAGTTTTTTCAAGGCTTATTTCTTGGCATAGCCAAAATAAATATGAAAAAAAGTTTAATATATACTTTTATTGAAGGGCCATATGCATGTTACTCTAGTCTTTTCAAGGCTTGTTTCGTAGCCAAAATTAATATGAAAAAGTTAAATATATGCTTTTTATGTAATGAAAAATAATGTTAAATATATCCTTTGTAGTAACAGAATTATGCCAAATTGTTATATTACAATAATTTCAAATTTCAAAAAACTTAATATTCATGTCTACTTTATAGCTTTAGTGAAAACGTTCTAGTGTGCAATACAAATTCTTTCATTATTTTTATCAAACTTAAAACTCATAATTTATGCATAATATCTATAGATACAATAAGTACATATACAATCACTTAGACAAATATTTGACAATTATTTCAAATATAGGCGCTAATTAAGCTCTTAAAAAATGAAATTTTGTGCAATCAAACAAGTTATATCAAATAGTTACTATGATGTCACTGTAACGTCCATATGTCTGATTTTACTTGTGGCGCCTTTTGACTACTCCCGACTCAAAACTGGGCCACAATGATTCTACTTTAAATTATGAAGTGTCGATCACATTTAGTGTTACAATGTGACGAACTGAATATGTCACACTTCGGTCACAGCTGTAACTGTGATGCATGCCACCATTTGTGATGCCATAACTTCTTCAAATAGGTTGACTCTGATATTAGAGATCTGTTTATGAAATGTGATATAAAAAATACTGCAGTTGGTATGTTTTCGATTATTTAATAAGCATCATGTATATATTTTTTAAAAATGGTACTTGGAATTACATATTTTTTTATTTAAATGTATACAATAAAATTTTGAACAGAAAATATTCAGTTCGTTTAAATATACTTAGTCTTAGAATTCCTCTATTATCTGTTTTTAGCCTCCGGTACGGTATGCTATTTCTTTCTCCCAGCTTATTTGTGTCCAAAAAATAACGTTACATTACAGAAGCTAGCCGTAAAACAAAGCATTACGATTAAATACTCTTTAGCAATTTTTTAAACTTCTAAGCATCGGACATTTTCAATTTCTCTATCGTCGTATTGGAAAAAAAAGTTCTTTTAAATGCATTTTGTTTGAAAACTGTATCTCCATTTATTTTTGAAATATTAATTTTTTTGTAGTTTTTGGAGCCATTTGCTTAATATTGGCAACGGAAGGACTGCATCTCTGTAGAAAGTAAAGAAAAAATAGTTTTAAAATAGTAATTATATATTTTTGTTGTCATTTTCTCGTAACAACGAAAGAAAATGTAATTAAAATACGTGCTATTTTGAAAAAAATATAAATGAATGATCTGTGTTAAAACAATGGAACTATTATATACAATGTTTAATTGCAAGTATCTATGAATTATAAGCTAGCTGTTTTTTTTTTTTTTTTTTCAATTTTTTTGAATGGCGGCATCTTTTTGCTGCATTTGTGCATTATTTCGCGACAGTGATGTGCTATACATTCTTTGCTGTAGATGTTTAAGGGTATATCGTAATCGTGGAAATCTTAAGCGGATGCGAATGACGTCATTTTTCGTAATATAAACCGTGTACTTTAAATCTTAAAATTGAAATATGTTTTGCACTGCAGTAGAGTCCCGCTTAACAGAGTTATTTTCTTCTGATGGACTGGTGGCTTCTATTATTATGAAACATCCATTATAAATGAAGTGTTAGGTGAAGATGAAAGAGCAGCTGTAAAAAAAATATGGCCATTCCGACACCCCCCCCCCCATTCTTACCAGAAAATCTGAGTTCTAACTTTTTACGGCTGCTCTTTCATCTTCACCTAACACTTCATTTATAATGTCTGTTTCATAATAATAGAAGCCATCAGTCCATCAGAAGAAAATGAAGTAATGAAAATGCCGGGGGCGACACTAAATTCTGAAAAAGCTGAAAAGCACAAAATTTTTTAGTTACTGTTTCATAGAAGATGTGTTCATTTTCTTTTTAATGCGTACTTAGTTTCTAAAAACTTTAATTCTATTACTCATTTTGTGTCAATGCAAATAAAGAAACGTGTGCGGTAATATACACATCAAAATGGTATTCTCGTTCGCAATAATCATGGCTATACTCTTCAAAATGAGTACCTAAAAATAATTGACCTATCAATGGGTGCGCTTAAAACTTTAGCTCTAGCCAGCGTATTTTGTTTCGGGCAGTAGTTACGCTATTACCAAAAACAAAAAAGGTTAGAGAAGCAATTGCTCTTATGAGCAGTAAAAATTTAATTTTGTTGACATTTGTGAGAACAAGATTTCGGAGAATATCACGCTTGTTGTAAAATTGGAGACAGTGCACTAACTGGAAGGTTAACATTCAGCATTAAAGATAGAAGTTAAATGACTAATTAACATTCTATGATTATTTATGACTTTTTTTTTAACAAATAAAAAGAATAAGATCTCTGAATTATTCAATTCGTTTGAAAAACATTTTTTTTTTTTTTTAAACATTCGTGTCATGATTATTCATTAAAGAAAATGATATGGATTTACTATACTTTAGTAATTTGTAATAACATAAACGAAAACAAATGCTGAATAGCAGCATTAATTTTTGCTGGCAGTACATTTATTTCCTTTTTATAAAAGAAGTGTGCATTCTCTTTTGAATGTAAATTTAGTTTAAGTATTAAACGTATTACATCTTATTAGATAAAAAGGAAAAACATGTGATTTTATTGGTTGGTTGAATGTATTATTTTAACAAAGGTCCCTCTATAAAGATATACTGCTAAAAAACAGAAAATGTATAATGTATAATATTAAGAGTGTGAAAGCTTTATTGCACCTTATCATAAAAAAGGTTTAAAGAATAGTATATTTGAAGTGATTTAAATATTACCAAATCTAGAGTTAGGTAACAAACACACAGAGCATCCACGTACAGTCGTGGGAAAAAAAGTAAACACCCCCTACTAACTCCTCAACAAATTACCATAGAAGAACATTAATGGTATCGAACGATTGGAAATAAAGTCTACTTTTAAATCATTTATATAAAATTTGCTTAGGGAGCTATCAACTTATTAAAACGAACCATATTTTTTTTTCAGTAGCAGTACACAATTCTGACAGCATAAATGAACTCTACACCCTTCAATTAGCGTAAAAACAATTTTTTTTGCAATTCGGACGGTAAGTTTCCGAGAAATTAATTATTTTAAAACGAATATATTTTAAGGGCTGTATCCAAATTTAAGTTCCGTACTCGATTGTTAACCGCGAGAACCCCTTCTTGATTAAGGCACCTTAAGCACCACTCAAGCAGTCAATGAAGCCTGCTAGATTACACGACAGCAGAAGAAATTCCAAAATAACTAGTCACTTCTATCACAGACGGCATCTTAAAACATCATTTTGCCGTTTTTTAAGCATAATTTGAAAACTGCTTGGAAGAAAATTGTGAAATTTTGGATTTCCATAAAGCAGGACTTAATAAATCTAAATCCATCAAAAAAACTGTAGGTTGTAATTCATAAAGTTTTCGAATATTAATTTCATAATTCATATCATAAAATTATAAAAAAAAATGCAAATTCAACGTATTTATGTTTGGGTATATTAGTATTATTGCTACACAAAAAAATAGCACATTAAGAGCATAACTTCAGGAGATATAAATAATAATACGAAAATGTAATTTAACATTAGAAGCACTAAATTTTGAATGTTTACAATTCAAAAACTTATCATTCAAATGACTTGAAATTTGGTGTCTAGGCATAGTTTTAACCGATGATTTGAAATATCTAATTAAAATTGGGTATTACCGTTGAAAAAAAAAATGAAGTTTGGATTCGTTTTAATATGTAGATGGCCCCCTAAGAAAATTTTATATACATCATTTAAAAGTAGACTATTTCCAATCATTCTGTACCAGTAACTTTCGTTTACGATAATTTGTTGAGAAGTTAGTAGGGGGAGTTACTTTTTTTCCACGACTGTACAAATGGATTTAGTTTGCAAGGAATGTAATACACTGTTCAAATTGACTTATATATAAGGAAAATGCTCACATTATTTCATTATATCTATATTATAAAGGACAAACATATCTGTGCGTAACGCATACGTCATTTTGCGAATGGCAACACTTTGAAATTTGAAATGAAATTTTGGTTTTGCAATTTTCTCTACTGCAAATTTTTAAACTTCTAAACATCGCGCATTTTAAATTTTTATACCGTTGCAAAAGGAAAAAAATGCTCTTTTAAATGCAATTTGTTTGAAAGCTGTGTCTCAATTTATTTTTGATATATTATTTTTTTAGAGTTTTTAATACCATTTTTCTAATCGTGGCAACAAAAGCAATCCATTTCTATTGAAAGTAAACGGAAAATAGTCATAAATAGGAGATTACTGTATCTTTTCGTTGCCATTTTCTCATAAAACCTGAAAAAAAGATGAAATTAAAATACGGGCTATGTCAAAAATATTGTCTGATACTCCGTGATAATGACGTCATGAGCAAACTTTTCTATAGACGAAGTTATAGATTGGATTGTAAAAGTGGATTGCTTTAACGGATGCAAATGACGTCATTTTATAAAAAAACCTGTATCTTAATTCTTAAAACTGAATTATGTTTTGTAGAAGTGCGTCATTTTCATAGCCCAGCTGCTTTGAAATTCTTCGCAGGTGAAAATGCTTCACTTTTGAAAATAATGTAATCGAAATCACACAGTGAAAAAACGCAATGTTTTGCAAAAATTTAGCGTGTCTTTATAAAAGAGAGGTGACATGCAAATATTAACGAATAAATTTATTACATACATACATCAATTCATTACATAAATTTATGATTCTCGCCTAGATGGATTTGCTTCGCCGAATAAGACAAGCAAACAAATAATTCGAGGTTTAAAGTAATATCATGTTCCTGAATTTCCTGTCCAAAATTTCTCGAATAATATAATTGTAATGCTATTATTTAGGACAATCTACTATAATTTTATCAAAATAACATAATTTGCTGAATTTAATTTTTCATAATTTTATATAATCTATATATTTAAAACACAAATGTGTCTTTTAGTCATCTGCCATGATCTTTCTGCTGAACCAATTTTACTAATATATACATCTATTTAATTGAAAGTTGTTCATTTGTAGATGTGATCGCACTATCTGTTTTTTTTTTAATATCCCCACTTTTTTATTTTAATTTTAAAAGCATTTTATGAAATTTCTTCAAAATGGTGAAAATTAGATAGCTTTCATTATTGCAGACAACAGAGAAATAATGCGGTATTTTCATCTTTATTCATGCCATTTTCTGATAAAAATTCAAAATTGTTGATAAAAATTGTTGTATAGGGTTTAGTGTCGCAAAATCCCATTAGGAGAATAATATTATATTAGGGGCATAATAACTGAAAATGACATACTGCTTTTGAAAACACGCACTTTTCCTCACAAATTTTCTATATCGTTTTTCCTTCTGCATGTGTACTGATACTAAGTTTCAGACACTAGGCTAAATGCTTATTTAAGTGAAAATGAAGTCATTAAATATTTAAAAGAAAACGATCATTTTCTTAGATAAAACTAAGCATTTTAACACAAATGCGTCTAAAAAACATAAATTATGGAAATTTTTAATCTCCGGAATTGAGATTAGAATTTCAAGTAAAGAGCGCGTCTGTTCACATAAAAGATGTTGCTGACAGTCGTGACTTCAAGTTTTGAGTTAAAATGATCAAACAAAATACAATTTTTTTTAAATTGATGAATATGGATATGAGAAGTGTGCATGCAAATTTTGAGAAGGTGAAAATTACTGTTTTTCATTCCGGAATACCAAGCATAAGAGCCTCAACTGATAACCACAGTCTAATAATTGATCTTTATTATATTTTACTGATTAAGTATCTATATTATAAAGAACAAACGTATCTGTGCTTAACGCTGACGTCATTTTGCGAATGGCAACACTTCACGATAAAATTTCGGCCTTGAAATTTTCGCTAATGCAATTTTCTAATCTTCTGACCATCGTACATTTTCAATTTTCGTCGCAAGGGAAAAAAGTTACTTTCAAATGCAATTTGTATCTTAATTCGCTGATGTATTATGTTTTCTAAAATCATTTTTAAGCATGATTTTTTTTTTTAAGTTTATCTAATCACGTGCCAGTTTCAATGCATAATAATAATAAACATTTTGCACATAAAGCAACAAATATTGTTCAGCATTTGCTTCTGACTATTTTTGCATAACGAAGTTAATACTTTCTTTATAAACAAATAAAAGAATAATATAAAAAAACATCAATCTAACATATTTGTGAAATACAAGTTAACGGAATTAATACTTCTTTTATAAACAAATAAAAGAATAATATTAAAAAAACACAAATCTAACATATTTGTAATCGTACAATTTAAATTTTTAGATGACCAAATAGGATTTTTTTACTTTCTTCTATCTTTACAAGAAGAAAGTATTGGATTCATGAAAATTTTCGACTTTCGGTTTTCGACGGATTTACACGTTTTAGGGGTCAGAGATTCCAAAAAACATGTTTTTACAAAATGTCTGTCTGTGACTCTGTGAGTCTGTCTGTCTGTCTGTCTGTCTGTCTGTCTGTGTGTATGTGACACAAATTTTGTGGGAGCTCTATCTCAAGAACTAATGCACGGAATTTAATAAAAATTTACATTAAGTTAGTCCCTAACACAGATTGATGCTGATTAGTTTTTGGTGTAAATCGCTCAACAGGTGGCGCTGCTATGCTGCATTTCCCGCGATTTCTGCACTAGCTCTATCTCAAGAACTAATGCACGGATTTTCATCAAACTTCAGATTTCGTTAATGCTTGATATGAATTGGTGCTGGTAACGTTTTGGTGCAAATCGCCCGACAGATGGCCCTGCTATGCTGCATTTTGCAGCATTCACACGATTTTCGTAATAGCTCTATCTCAAGAAATAATGCACGGATTTTCATCAAACTTCAGATTCTGTTAGTGCTTGACATGAGTTGACGTTTTGCACCTTGTGGTGTAAATCGCTCAACAGGTGGCGCTGCTATGCTGCATTTTTTGTGATTTCCGCGATAGCTCTATCTCAAGAACTTATGCTCGGGTTTTCAGCAAACTTCAGATTCAGGTATACCTGGATATGAATTAGTGCTGTTTATGTTTTGCTGTAAATCGCTCAACAGGTGGCGCTGCTATGCAGCGTTTTTCTCGACTTCCACAATAGCTCAATGTCCAGAACTAATGCACGGATTTTCATCAAATTTCAGATTCAGTTAGTTCTTGACATGAATTGATGTTTTGTATCTTTTGGTGTAAATCGCTCAACAGGTGGCGCTGCTGTGCTGCATTTTTTGTGATTTCCACAGTAGCTTTAGCTCCAGAACTAATACACGGATTTTCATCCAACTTCAGATTCCGGTATACGAATTAGTACTGTTTGTGTTTTGGCGATTCCGGTTTACGATTCCGGTATATGAATTAGTACTGTTTGTGTTTTGGTGCAAATCGCTCAACAGGTGGCACTGCTATGCTACATTTTTCAAAATTTCTCCTACAGCTCTATTTCAATAACTAATGCACGAATTTTCATCAAATTTCAAATTCAGGTATACTTTTATATCAATAAATTGATGTAATTTATTTTACTATTTAAATGATTTAATTGACGTGATTTATATAGAAGAAAGTTTTGTGATGTCCACAACATACTAGTTTTCAAATGGAATTTGTTTGCAAATTTCATCTCAGTTTACTGATTGTCTATGGTTTTAAAAACAAGTTTAAAGCATGAAATATTTTTTAATTTATCTATATCGCGCGGAGCTTGATTACAAATGATTAATCCGTTTGCCCTTAGAACTGAATAAAGAGTTCATCATTTTCTGACGGCTAATATCCATTAAAAAAACTCCCTATGAATAAATAAATAAAATAATATAAATAAAACAGAAATTTTACAGATATGTATAAGTTTTGAAATTATCAGGATATAAAAGTATGCCGTAAGTAGCAAAATCTTGGTCAAATAACTCACATGCGGCTAATAAGAAAATATCGCGTTTGATAAATTTTAAAAACTTATTTGATTGTATAATTCATATTTTTCATATGAAAAATGCGTTCTTAATGTAAGTGGGCAATCTAAAAAATTTATTGCATATAAAAAAAAATATTAGTTTTCAATTTAAAAAAATGATTTTACCTATATTCTGTAACCCGGGAGGCCGGGTACGATCCCCTAGTATAGATAAAAGGAGATTAAAAAAAGAATAAGATTTATTTTTTGTTGGTATCTTTATACCCATATTACTCTATCCTGTTTATGTATGTATATATCTCACGAATCTTGTAACATAAATTATTTTGTCATGATTTGTAGCATAGGTAATCCTGTAGCTTTTCCGGATTTGGGATATGCAGCAATTTCACGTTCGCTACAAGCAGGGGTTAAGCCAGACATGCGTTGTGATGAATAATATGTTAAAAGCTTCATAAGTATAATGAGAAAACAGCGGGTTACTATTTCTACCTCCAGCAACCAGAGCGATAATTTCATTGCATAACATTTCAATTACTGGGTTCGAGAATCCGATGATGTTTCTCATAAGAGTACAATCACCCCCCCCACACACACACACACACACACACACCACCACCACACACTAAAAATATTCAAGGAGCTTTATTCACCAGTTCTTTCCTTCACAGTTTTATAACTCTACATGACGCAAGATAGTACAAAGGATTTTCACAAAGCTCAAACAAAATATTAAATTTCCATAGAAACGTCAATAGATATTAAATCAATTTCCGTTAGTGTAATTGAACTTCTAGACAAATGAAAGGATCAAATCGTTGATGTTGCTAAGCTATTATAACATTAATAGTTAAGAAAGAAGGTGCTCGTAAGTTTGCTCCTTTATTTTGATAGCTGACGCGCAGAGCTGCAAAAAGACTCATTACGAAAAAGATTCTAATGCAGTGAAACTCTCCGCTCATTTGACGGAATCATCTAACCGGAGTGAAAGAGTCCTCAAAAGCGCGCGAAATACTTTCAACGCGTCCCTCGAAGAAAAATGAAACAGGCTTTTTTTTTTTTTTTTTTTTTTTTTTTTTTTTCAAATAGAATGTTTTTGAAATCGAATAAATGAAAACGGTAACAAAATTTACAGTTGGCAAAGCCCTTGGACAGGGGAAAAATAGTATTTTAAAATGAATAATAGCAAATAAAATGGTACAAAATTTAGAATGTTAAAAATATTATATTAATATATTACAAGTATACCGAATCAGAAAGTACACTTGTAAGACTCTTAATTTCCAAGTTCTTTGAAATCTCAAAATTTACAAAATAGAGTCTATTTAACACGCACTATTTATTAAACATAAATCATCAAATTATACAAAACTGCAGTTCTTAAGACATAAATCACTAAATTGTATTTAAATTATATGTTTCATTTTTAAAAAACACGTTAATTAACTTACAAAGAAATTTTGATAAGTTATTTGATATTTTCTTCGTTCAGAACTGTGTTTATGAAAGAACGTTTAAAATTCTGATTTGGTGAAACTAACATTTGAGAAAATCGTTTAAATCAGATGGTGAAACGTAGAGGTCTTAACGTATTGGTTTGAGGAGATTTTGGAATATTAAAAGTTAGTAATTTGGTAAAAGTTAAATAAACAAAGAATAAGAAAGTATATCATGTTGTCTCAGTAAATAATGCAGTTCCATCTGGTACTCGCAATATTGGCAGAAGATTCACTTTTCAACGAAAGGACGACCCAAAACACACACCTAAATTACCTAATTACCTTTAAATTATTTTAAACCAAAAGAGAAGCAAAAACTTCTCAAAATTATCGTATGGTTCCCTGATAGCCAGGATCTAGATCTGGCTATCAGAGCTATCACTTTCAAAAAACAATCTGTTTCAAAAGTTTTACTGATCAGGCTATCAGTTTCAAAAGAACTCTTTTGAAACTCAGATGAAATGGACAGAAAATTTCTTATGATGGCTACAATAAATCTTTAAAGTCTTTGGAAATATTTCCTTGATACCTGGAGAAACATAAGCAACGAAACACTAGAAAAATTGGAGTCTTGAATGCCAAGATTGTCTAAAGCAGTATTACGCACTAAAGAAGGTCACATCGATGAAAGTAAACTATGAGTTCAATTGTTTTTTATGTTAAATATTTAAAATGTTCACGTATATTTTGTTATTACATCATGTATAACATTATTCTAAGTCAGTTTCTGTTTCACTATACTCTGTTCTTTAAGATACTTGTTTACTTAAGTGTTTTGCCCGCTAGTGTATATTTATCGTAAATTTCAATTATTATATTATGTAGCGTAAACTTTGCGAATTATTTTTTCAAAACCTCTGGGTATTGTCCTTTATGACTGTCAAATTTATAAACTAACTATATTCTATCTATACACAGACGTTCATCTCAATCTGTGTCCCCGACCTTGGAACATTCCCTTGTAATCACTATAAAATGTATTAAATCTGGATAATTGAAATTTTATATTTATAGAACCAACTAATTTCTTTTAAAATTAGCCAAAGTATAATAATACAGAAGATATATAGGGATATATTTTAAAAATATATACATTTTCTGACTATTTCAGTAATTGTTTTTAACTTTCTCATTGTTATTAAATGGCATATTTTTTATGTCTGTATACAATTTAAAATATTTCCCACTAATGCATGTTACTTATTTAGAAAACTGTACCTAACTGATCTATAGTCATGAACATTTAGAGAGAGGAAAGTAAAAATTAAATACCCACATTAAATCAAATTGTGAATGCAACATGTATTTCTTCTTTAATATATAAACTAAGATATGTTATTTTAAGTGGAGCAAAAGTAAACTAATATATTTGTTTATAAACAAATTGCTTCTTTTTTGCTTTTTTCATGCTTCATAGTATCACAATTGCAGTTTGAATTATAAAATATTTTTAACGATTTTCAGATAGAAAATAAATTATTTAAACTATCCTTAATTTATTACTCGGACCTAAACAACACTAATTATTATAGCTTTCTATATCTTCGTAATGAAGATTTCAACGAAAATAAAAATTGAGCATACCATATCACTCCCACCGAACTATAATCTATGATTCAAGCGTAATTTAATATCCGAGATGAAGACATAATTTTATACTAAATATCTAGGTACAGACTTCCCGTTGATATACAGTACCCGCCGCTTAATAAAATCACTGGTTAATAAAATAAGCCGCTTATTCTGATCAAATTATGAGGACCGGAATCAAATCAATACAAACTTCTGTTAAAACTGCCGCTTAATAAAATTAGCATCGCCAGTTAATAAACTCAAAAAATTCTTCAGCAGCAAAATAATCAGTTTAATCTTCACTGAAGAATTTTAATTTTGCTTTCTTTTTCAGATTAAACGGAAACAAAACATAACAAACAAAAAATACATTTGATATTTCACAGAGTCTCACCTGCTTAGCAACAAACACGCAGATCACATGTTCTAGTAACCAATTATTACCCTCGACATTCGAGAAGATTAGTGTAGAAAGTAAGGGGGAATGAAAGAGGAATGGGGTAACGTGTAGGTAGATGTATGGGGGGGGGATAAATTAATACATTCTTTTAAAGATTATTAGTGCAGAGTGATCACGTGGCTTATTTTTTTTCTTTCTTTAATTTTTAAAACAGAATTTAGTTCAGTTTGATTCAGTTTTGTTTCATTTGAAACGAGTAAGATGTCTAAACGAAAGGATTTAATATTGAAGGAAAAGGGTGAAATTTTACAGAATTATGATAATTTACCGAAATGTAGCCAAAGGGAAGCGGCGTCAAAGCTTGGGATTTCCCAATCTGCTTTATGTAATTTGCTTAAGAACAGAGACAATATTAAATCTGAAATTGTAGCAAACGGAAATTTGAGCTGCAAACGGAAGCAAGAAGGAAAAGCAGAAGATGTCGACGCAGCACTTTTAGAATGGTTTAAAAATGTCAGGTTGAAAAAAGCTCCCATTTATCGCAGAATTTTGTGCGAGAAAGCCGACCAGTTCGCGCAAATGATGAGTGTTGAAAACTTCAGACACACGACGGCTGGTTATCACGATGGAAAGAACGAAGCAATATCGTTTATCGCAAATTATATGGCGAAAAGCAGGACGCCGATTTGGATGCTGCAGATTAATGGAAAGCAAACACTTTACCGGATTTGTTGAAAGACTATGCTCCTTCTCAAATCTTTAATACTGATGAAACAGAACTGTTTTATCGGGCTTTACCAGAGCACACTCATATGTTCAAAACAGAGTCCAGTGTAGGATGCAAGAGAATTAAACAACGTGTAACTGTTCTTCTGACGTGCAACATGACGGGGACCTTCTAGAAAACACCTTTAGTGATTGGAGGATGTAAGAAACCGCGCTGTTTTAAAGGGGTGAAGAGTTTACCTGTGGGCTACCGCAACAATAAGAAATCATGGATGACATCTCCAATTTTCACAGATTTTCTTTTCGAATGGGACAAAAAACTTACGGAAAATATTGCTCTGATTATGGACAATTGCGCTGCACATCCTCCAGATTTAACATTTAAGCACATAAAAATAGTGTTTCTTCCACTTAACACCACCTGTGTTATATAGCCACTTGATCATGGAATTATCAAAGCTTTTAAATGTTATTATAGAAAGGAATTGGCCACAAGCAGCAGTAACAGAAATCGAAGTATGTGATTCATCTGCTACTTCTTCTGTAAGCTCCATAGCAAAATCTGTCAGTTTGCTGGATGCAATGCATTACATTAAAATGCCTTGGGACAGTGTGACAAAAGAGATGATAAAAAATTGCTTCTTGGCTTGCGGATTTAAATCAGAAGAGTCACAAGAAATTGCCACTACCTCTGAAGATAAGGAAGAATTTGAGAAGGATTTCCTTCAATATGTTGAAATTGACGAAAATCTCCCAACTTCCAGTGAAATATCTGACAGAGACATAGTTGAGCAGGTCTTCTCTTCGCACGTTTCAAGCAGACCAGTTAGTGAAGATGAAGATTCCGACGTATATGAAGAGCCAGATCCTCCACCCACTGCTGCTGATGCGCGTAAAGCTCTTCATACACTCAGAAGGATATTAGAGAACCGGGGTGCAAAACAGGAAATGTACAGTCAGTATTATTCTCTTTCTAAAAACATTGAACGTTTGATTGTTCCAACCAAACAAAGCACCATTAATCAGTTTTTCATAAAGCCCAATAATGTAAATAATAATGCATAATTAAATTAATTTTATATGTAGTAAGTATTTATTAATTTTATATGTAGTAAGTATTTATTAATTTTATATGTATGGTAGTTATTAATTTTGAATGAATAATTATCTAATTTAAACAAAAAATAATTAGTCCTGTTTGTTAATGTGATTAGACGCAATATTTTACAATTTCTTACCGAGTTTGCGGGGTACCACCATCGTTTTTAGATTTTGGAATGTTTGCCGGATATAAAAATCAGCCGCTTATTGAAATCACTTTGGTTCAGAACGAATATGATTTTATTAAGCGGCGGTTACTGTATTTTTTTAAATATGGACGATTGGTAAATAGGTAAATATTCTACTATTAGAACGAGTATTGTTATTAAAATATTAAAGAAAAAGTTATAAGAAAAAAAATGAACAGGGGCACTGTTGTTAATAAAAACAAATAAAAATATAAAAAGAAGAAATTCTAGAAATAAATCAGAATCCTATAATTAAATAGCGAAAAAGGTATTAGAAAATATGCATTAATTCAACGACTTGCATTTTTCTTCATTTTCCCTACTGGTGTGAGCAATCGAAATGTTAACCTTGCAATTCATCCGATTAAAAAAGGCATTTTTTAAATAATTCTTATTCACAAAAAAGGAAATGCATTTATTTATCTTCCAAAGGATTCTCTGAAGGGATATTAAACGAATTTTCCATAATTTTGATACATTAAACAATAAAAATTGCTAGACCATGATGAAAATACTCGTATATTGCGTTCTACTATGTTCTATCTGCCTTGGAACATACATGGGAGACTTTTCGTCAATATCCAATCCAGTCTCTTTCTAATGTCGAATTAATCTCCAGGATGAGAGAGCTTACAACACTGCAAACATGACAAACTGTAGAGTTTGCATTCACATCTCGAAACGGGTAGGAGATATGAGAAAACAAGTCAAATACAAAGTTTTAGAGAATACTCGATTTAAAAAGCGTTGTATTTCAGTTAAAATTACTTTATTTAAAGCTCTGGAATGTAATTTTTTATATCACGAAGTTACATAGGCTCTACGTTGCACTTACAAGTGTGAAAATTTACGGCAGATGCAGATCTATTAGTAAAACTAATACATGTAAACTATATAAAGTTTATTTAAATAACAAAAGCCATGTTAAATATTTCTGTGGCAGATTAAACCTAAGATCCCTAGTTCAAATACTGGCTTGGACACATTGATGGAGTTAGAAAACTACAGCATGATTTATTTACCAATTAGAATAACTGTTTAATTTAATCAAGTGTTATATTTTGAGAGTTTAGTTGGAGATCCATTATCTGCAATTTTTTTCCTGTTGAGCTGTTTGAGATAATCGATCCGATGTCAAGTGAATTGTGCCCACTACATTTGTCCAGGATATCTCAGCTGGCAGTTCATTGGCTACTTAAGGCAAAAGGTCCCTGGTTCAAACCCTGGCCTGGACTTTCAATATATTAAACAAAATCTATGTGTGCAGCAATTATTTTTTTGTTTTTAAATTCGAATTGAACAACAAAGTATTTTCGATTTTATAACATTAATTTGTTATTAATATATTTAACAACAAAGCGAAAATTAGAAAGGAGTGAGAGTCATATGTCGAATCTTGCCATGAAAATATTATTATCGAGGATTTAAATATCGGACTTTTTTTTAAATTAAGTTTCTTTCATTGAAAACAGAACATGCATGAAAAATTATTTCTATTTAACTCTAATTCGACTTCCTTATTAACTTTAGCACAACGTAATAATTAAAGTTACTGAACAACGCCCATGCTTCTTATTTAATGTTTTCAAATATCTAAACTGGTTTCGCGAAAGGATAGCCTATATTGTTTCCAAAATTGCGTTGCAGGGCTAATTAAAAACGTTATTAAGCTTTTATAATAAATAAAGTATAATACAAGGTTATTGATATTTTTGAAAGGCTTATTTTTTTATGGCATACCTTAAAACATTCTTAAAAGCGTTATATGATTATAAATAAATGTAGGAATAAAAGTTTAAACAATGTCTTCACTGTTTATTATTTAAATAGACAGATTATATAAATTATACAAATATTAGATTATATAGATTATAAATAATAGATTACATAAATTAGTAAATAATTCATGATTTTATGGTTTACATTTATAAACACTCTAAAATTGCGAGGAGTGAAAAGTTGACTCTATAAAAGATTGAAAGGCATTTTCACTCTTTTTCGAGTGAATTTTATAAAAATATCTTTAAAGTGTGAAAATTTCCACTCAATAAAAACGAGCGAAATATTTTTCTACGTTGTTGAGTGTGAAATAATTCACTCCATTGACAAAAGCAAAAGTCTCGCATTATACAATCTAAAATTTTCTGTTCAACGTTGAACCAACATATGGGGTAAAATAATTAGAATAATAAAAAAATCGTACATTTTAATTTTCATAAACTCCATTCCATGGCGTAACCTTGAAAATTAAGATGAGTTAGTACTAAGCTGAACCACCTTTTTGTACTACTCATGAGCCAATCAGAACAACATGTCTACGAAGCTTTTATGAGATAACAGAAAGAATTATACCTTTGTCTGCCGTATTGTTAGGGTTAAAAGAAACGGATATTATTAAAATAATTATTAGTAAAGCGAAAGGGTAAGTCTTATTTAATTTTAATCTTTTATTCCTGTAGAATTTGTATTTTATGAACATGAGCTGAAAAGTTTTTTTTAGAAAAAGATAGATCTCGTTTCTAAAGCTTAATGTTAAATTCCCGATTTCACAAGCGATCGTCTATTATATTCTTTCTTCGTGTAACAGTTTAGAATATAATTGATTTAATAGCTAAATAACAAACAATGCTTATCAATGCTTTTTTTCTATTATTTCCTCATTTTTTTAATTTCCTAGATCAACCTTTTCCTTTAAAACATAAAATCTATTTTGTTGATAGTCACAAATTGCAAAATATTCGGGAATAAAAATTTTAAATTCTATATGGCTGCTTATGTCGTTTCACAAATAAGCATAGTATTAATATCCATTTTTCATTAATAGCGGACGGCAATATAAAGTAAAAACGCATGTGAAGATTTAAATTCTTTAGCGATGAAGAATGAGATCTAAAGATTTAAAATTTGAATTACACATTAAAAAAAACTTAATGTACATCACAAGAATTATTAAAATACTAAATGCAACTTAATGGGTACCTGAAAAGAAAAAAAAATATTAACTAATTAAAATTTTGGATAATTACTTACCATTTTAAAACTATCATATCTCTATAAGCCATGAAATGAAAGCAAACACAATAGGGATAAGATTGAAATAAAATACTTTAGTTTATTTCCGTCAGTAATCTCATTTAATTCAGTACAACTTTAATTAAATTTTTTCTAAAAAGTTCAATTAGTGTTACAAACTATGAATTAAAGAAAGATTTCTAATAAAATACTTCATTCAAATCTTATCGACGCTTGTATCTTTTTTGATTTGCATGCTCTAGAACATAGGATTCTTTTAAACTGCCCATAAAAGCAACATAAAATAAGTTAGAAATTGCTCGCAAACGTGGCAAATGAGGTGCGTTCGTACTTCAATTAGTTTTATAAATATTTTTTGCACCGTATATTGTACTGAATGTATATTTTAGTGCACTTCATAAGTGCATATCAATTTCATTCTGTTCGAAAGGTGATAACATCATTAAAATGCACTTGAAATAATTTTTTACCATTGGCCTTAATGTAGCGGAAAACTTGACTGGCCCTGTAATTAAACTATATATCGAATTTTCATAAAATTTGAAGTGACACGACAAAATTTTACAAAAATTATATATTTAAAATTTCACACCATTCGGAAGGCTGTAACATCATTAAAATGCACTTGCAATATTTTTTCCGCCTTGGCCGTAATGTAACGGAAAACTATTGACTGTCTCTGTAATTAAACTATACATCCGATTTTCATAAAATTGGAAATGACTACAAAATTTTACAACAATAATATATTTAAAATTTCAGACCATTCGGTTGGGTATATTTTGCTCTGTTATATGCAGACAGACGGACAGACAGACGGACTGAACGACGACTATAGGTGCTACGTATTTATATAATTTCGAACGCACCTGAGTAGGATTCACTCCATAAAAAGGTGAACATTCACTCCTATGAAGGAGTGGCTATTCACTCTTGTCATGAGATAAAAAATGCACTCCTTTTGCAAGAGCGAAGAGTGACTCCTCTGAAAGAGTTATTGTTCATCCCTGTTTAGAGTGAACAGTGACTTCTCGGGAGTGAGTAATCATTCTTTCTGAGAGTTAACTATTCCACATTTGCTTAGAGTGAACAGTCACTTTAAAGTGGCTGGGCATATTTTGACTCTGCGATACAGTGAATATTTACTCCTCCAAAATGTATAGTTGCTCCTTTCTATTTAGAGTGTAGTACAAATGTTTATTACACATTTTTGATAGTTAATATATACTATTTATTTTGTGTCATTTTTATTTAAAATATATATTGAATGCTTTATAAAGAATGACGTTAATCCTAATTATATAACATAAGATACATAATGAATGAGCATATATTAAAATTTGTTTTGAGTGTTGACACATCCATTATATTATGCCTTTTCTGCTATTTAGGCATTTAAAAATCTAATGATTTTTCCTAGGAATTAGGAGTTAATATACACTGCTCAAAAAAATTAGGGGAACAAGCAAAAAAGTGAAGAGAACAGTGCAAGACAGCAAGGTATGGGCATAAAATGCATAGTACACATGTATCAATGCGCAATGCAGAAAAAAAGACGCAAAAAAAAGTTGTAATGGAGCTTTTAATCTTTGAAAAGATGAAAAGAACATGAAAAGATGGTTTAGGGCGACAATTTGTTTTCATGTAAATGATAAAAAATTATTGTTTAGAAATGATGCAAGATTTTTAATTTGACGTGTGGTCTCCTCGAACAGCTAAGACTGCTGCACACCTGTTTTCCATAGATGCGATGAGGTTATCGATAAGACTTTGGGGAATACTGTTCCACTGCTCAAGAATTGCAATCTCCAAGTCCCGGACAGTAAAAGGAGACTTCGGTCTCGCAGCCATGCGTCGCCTGAGTATGTCCCAAACATGCTCGATCAGATTTAGGTCAGGAGAGCATACTGGTCATTCCATACGCTGTATTGTTTTAGCTTCAAGCATGTTTTCCACAAGACGAACTGTATGAATTCAGGCATTATCATGCATGGAAAAAAAGAAATCACCAATTTCTGCAACATAATATACGACATGAGGTCTCAGTATCTTGTCTGTATAACTTCGGTTAGTCAAATTGCCATTCTGAATGATATGCAGACCCGTACGTCCACCTATGCTGGTTCTAGCCTATAGCATCAACCCACCTCGTCTGTAATGTGATCTTTCACGAACGAATGTGGGATTATTTTGAGTGCCTCTTTCTCTCCATGCCAAATCACATCAGATGTCACATCCAGACTGAATCGGGACTCGTCTGTAAACAGAATTTGACTCCAACAACGTTGCCTCTAAACTCGATGTTCAGTTTCCCAACTTCTTTGGGCCGCACAGTGGCTTGAGGTCAACGGAATACAGAACACTGGCTTACGTGCATAGAGACCACCCTGATGAAGCCTATTTCGGGGTGTTTGGCTGGATACCCTTCGCCTGGTGGCCAAGAACAACTGTGTTTGCAGCTGAGTTGCATTGTCCGTTCCGTCTCGACGACCTGTTAACAGGATATATCGGTCATCAGTTTCGGTGTTAGCACATTTTCGACGTTGCACTTATCAATGACTACCATTCCATGTGTCATGGAATCGATTCCACAGCCTTTCATGGACACTTCTTGCGACCCCAACAGCATCCACTACACTTCGTTGTGTTTCCCCAAATTCAACTGCCCCGATAACACGCCAAGTCATGGATTACGGCAAATCATGTTGTTGTGATGTTTTCAAGCCACCTTTTCTCAAAATACAAGCTGAGCAATTGAATTTTACAATCTAGGCAGTTCTGCAAAACCCGATTTCTGCACTTATCTCCTTTTTCTAGATTTTGACGTCATAAACTTTAATTTACATGTTAAGTTACCTTTATCTGCTTTCTACAACACTTTAAATTATGGATGTTTTATTTTACGTTATTTATCGGTGTAAATATTTGCGTAATTTCGTTAAAACCATGTGCTCCCCTAATTGTTTTGAGCAGTGTACATTCAAAAATGTCTCAACGTGTTTAATGTAAATCAAATATGAATAAATTATTTTTACGAGAGCTTAAGTGTATGAGATAATTACACATTCCGTGAATATTTTAAAATATCTTACGCATATTCTCCAAGTTTTGGGGGCATCTCATTACACGTTACGCATGTTTTTTTCTTTATGTGTTTAACTTTTATTTATTTATTTATTTATTTATTAGTTATTTCTGATACTTCTTTATTAAAAAATAAATGAAAGTTAATAACATAAAGCCAGGATCTTTTCATCTTTTTAGCAAACACCAGATGTTTCTTAAAATATATTCATTAATGTTCATTTTGTAGTGGTAACAGCTTACTAGCTCTATCCTCAATTTTTATTTCCAACTATTTTTGCATAATTAGCTAGGAAAGACATTAACAGAGATTTTAATATTATTTATGTCATAATCTTTTTTTAAAGAAATGTTTTAGAAAAAAAAAAATTATGAATGTCTTTAGACCAAAGCGTTTCAAGACGTCACATTTAGCGTTACAATATATTTTTAAAAATAAAATTATTAAGAAATGGTTTCATTTATTTAATATTGGAAGTATTAAATAATTTTAATTGATTTATTTAAGAAATGAATTTTTTTGGCATCTATCTATACTATTGAAAATAAAAAGTTTTTGAAAAATTTTGCAATGTGGAGCAATGTGGAACATTGCGTAAAGTATTTTATAATCTAAACCTAATGCTTAAAGCTTGACCTTTCGTTCTTGTTCATTAAAGATAATTTTTTCTAAAAATCCTAATTCTGCAAACAAATATTTTCTGTGGTTTATGTTTTCTCTTTAGCTATTCATTTATCATGTTTCATATTTTTTTTACATATATAGAACTTAAAAGCAGGATCTTTTTATCGAAATCCAGTCATTAGTTTAATGTATTCATTTATTTTTATTTTCCCAGTGATATAGTTTTTCTTTATTTAAGCAGTAAGTTTCTCTTGCTCTTTCATACTAAAAATAATTTTTTGAAATAATTTTCTTTTAATCATATTTCTGCATCGTTAGCAACGAATGACATTAACTCAAATTCGAACATAATTATTTCACGCTTAATATTAAACAATATTTCATCGACTATTACATAATATTTAGAAATTCTTCTATTTTTCGAACTAACTTGTTTACAAATTGGGGTTTTAATAAGAAAAATATGAATTATTTACAAAATATACACAAAAACCTGATTTTGAATTTATCCTTAAAAATAATGTTTATTTTTTTTTTACTGAATTTAACGCTTTAGATTAATTTTTTAGCATGTGTAAGCATATTTTTGTAGTGAATTTATTTTTCTGCTTTTGATTCTGGTTTGGACAGCACCTGTCCAGATTTAGCATGCATTCTCGGACAGATGCTGTCTGATCCCCCATGTAAATGTTAGAACTCGAGTTATAGGAAAATTTTCTATACGGAGAATTGGAGAAGATTTTAAAGGACGATATGCGACTTATAGCGTAATGTTTTTTTTTTTTATATAAGGATTTCAATTTCGATAAAAGTAAACAGTTTCTGTAAGACATTGAAAAAAGGTGGATCAAAGTTTTCTAAATCTAGTAAAATAAATATTAATAACAAACAAAAACATACAATAACTTCCGCGTAGTTTCCAACGATTCTGAAAAACGTTATCTTTAGAAACCTCGAAAACGAAAATATTTTCGCGATTTTAAGAAGCCTTTATAAAAATGGGGTACTTTTCGGTTAGCAGGCTTTATATATAAATGTACATATACATGCATATATGTACATATTTAAACACGTATTTCATCGATTTTAGAAATCCCCTCAAAGTCGGTTAAAGGGGATCAACAATTTTAGAGCATTTGGCCTTATCTCAGCAACCGTTTTAGACAGGAGCGTGTAATTTCAGAAAATAAATCTATTAAAAAATAGTTAAACATGTATATTTTAAAACTTTAGCAGTTTTAGATAGAAGCATAAATTTCAGGATGTCTAATCTACTGAAACATACATAAACATGTATTTTATCGATTTTAGAAATTCCCACATAAGGACGTTTTTAATAGGGGTGATCGACAGTTTTAGGTCATTTCGCGATATGTCGCAATAGTTTTAGGTAGGAGTGAGAAATTCAGGATAGTAAATTTATTAAAATATATATATTCAAAATATTTCAGATACCTTAGAAATTGCCCATACCTTCACCCCCACTAAGGGGCTTAAAGAAGTGGTCGAAAATTGTAATGTATTTCGCCGTAGCTCAGCAGCAATTTTATGTAGAAGCGTGAAATTCAATATAGCAAATCTACTAAAAATATATATATATAGTTCAGCACAGGTACTTCAGTTATTTTAGAGCTTTTTTCCTATTACGTCGTCTTTGTCTATTACTCGAGCGTGAACTGGATAATGTAAGATGATACTAATAAGACAACATTATGGATATTTCATTAGTTAACTATTTTAAATTTAAATTTTTTCTTTGCTAGTATATTCCGTTTGATTCCAGATTCTTTTAGAGAAACCGACCAGCGTAGCCGGAGAAGGCTGCTATCATTTTTTATAATACTTTTAATGGTTTGCAGAATTAATAATTTCTACCTTATAAAAGATGACAAAACACCATTTTGATCATTGCAAGCAGTATCAACCAAAGATATTATAACCACTCTTGATAATAAATCACATGAAAAAAAGACATCATGACATAATAAGATAAGAAATATATAAGATACATTTGCAGCATCAACAGATAAAAAAATGAAAACTCATCTGAAATGCTAATAGAATTTCACCATTATAAATATATGTATATTTATCGTCCAATCAAAAATTTCACGTCAAAAAAATATGTTTAGGTCCGATTATCTTTCTTCAACTCTTTTATTACGCACTGAAATAAAGATCACACTAAATATTTATATACTAATTCATAAAATTAGCTTTAAATTGTTCAACATCACATTAACACATCTTTTATAACTTTATATCCGCCTCATCTTATTTTTTATTTTATTATACAATTAATAACTAAATTCTAAAATCGCATAATCATTATCTGATCTAGCATGTCATAACGAATATTCACAACGTAATTTTTCTATACTAAAATTAGTCTTCTAAATATGATTTGATAATATTTTGGCAGTGTAATTTTGAAATTCCTTTCATATTTACTCTCACTATCCTTTTAAATTTCCCTTTGTGCATTAATATTTGATGCGGAATAATTTATTATTAAAAACAATTTTTTAAATGTAAATAAAATTAGAAGAAATTGTTATTAAATATCTGAAATATTTTTTTTAAATATTTCTAAACTTTAATAATTTCTCAAATGTTTTAACATATGTAAAGATGATAACCTCTAGTCATTCACATGTGTTATGTTTTTGAATTACAGCTCTTACAGGAAATCCTCTGTAGAGAAATACTATTTAATAAATTTTTAAAAGAATATTATAATGAAAATACGATACACTTTACGGTTATAAATTTCAAAATACGTTCAAACTGTAAAATTTAAATTTCAAAATTTATATAAAAATTAATGAAAACAATCCCTTTTACATTTTTAAAAACCTTGTTACTTTGGTTTACATTGTGGAGCGATTTAGTAAATTTATGAAACCGAGAAAAAGAATTCCAATTATTTATATAATAATCATTTTCTCTAACGTTAATAATTTAGTTAATATAACATTTATTACGTTAAATTCTTTAATAATTTAATAAAGAAAAATTCCAATTACTTGTACAGCTTAATTCAACGTATTTACGGTTTTGCTATTTTCACTTGTTTTCTGAAAATAAAACAAAGTGGATTTAAAATACTTAGGTTATAATAAACAGCTCATTCAATATTTTATTACTTGAAATCTTAATCTAAACAAGCATAGAAGAATGAATAAAATGAAATCTAAATAAAATGGCTCACAACGCGAAATGAATAAATTCCATATATAAAAAAAATCGTTTACATGAGATTTGTAAAAATCAAAGAACAGTTTCAAGAATCCTAAAATCCAGCAAATAAATCAAAGTTGCTAAAAGCTCACTTATATTTCTTTTCAGCAAATCCATTATAATGTTTGGAGCATTGATTTTTAATATGTTATGTAAATGTACGTATGTGGCACAATGTTTCATTGTATCTCTAAGTTCTTTCTTTAAAATATTCATTTCATGTTTTGGTACATTTTTTAAATAATGAATACACAAATGAAAACCAGAAAATTGGTAATTGGGATTTTTAATAATATCAAACACATATTTGAAATAAATTTTAAAATAAAATTTTAATACTTTAGAGGTAACAATTTGCAGTCTCAATATGTTATGAAAGAAAATTTATTTAACGGAATTTTCAAAAGACAATTGTACAAATGGCATTTTATGCAAATATTTTAGGGAGGATGTATTACATTATTTTCGACTAGTTGGCATTAAAACATTGAATGTTCATACATATAACTCATTTAAAATTGCATTTCAAAATTGTTTTGAGAAATAGTTCTACATTTGTTTCCCTTGAATTTAGTATTGCAGAATATAAATTTGAAATGGGATTAGGATATGACAATCTACGTAAAAAATGAAATGGCTTTAAAGATTTCTATTAAAATATGTCCCAGTTAGATAAACTCCTTAAATTTAAAATTTAAGATTTCATTACAATGTAATTTCTTAAATAAATGTAAGGATGAAATAAATAACATGCTCTTGATCCAAATCATACATTGTCTAAGCAGACCTTTTAAATTTGTTTATTTGTTAAAATAGCTAACTTATTGTGTTTCAGCCTGAAATATTGTTCAAACTAATTTTATAATTTTAAATCCAGTCATATATATTTTGCTTTTAAGCAGATAAAATGAACGAAAAATAAATACTGAATGATATTAAATATACGTTTACATGTTAGTTTGATTATTCGCACATTTTGGGACGCAGCTCCATGTACCTCCGAAAATAGAACCCAATCTTCAAACTATTTTTTTTTTTTTTACTTTTTACGATTCCGTCTAACCAGTATTAATGTATCATTCAAACACACAATCATTATAAAATTAAAAATTTCTATCCGTGTTTCTTTATTATTAGATTTTGATAGAAATAGTATTTTCATGAGACTGAAAGTTATTAAACTAAAATTACATTTAGATTTATGTTCCGAACCCAGGGGTGGTGAACATAATGTATGCGTGAATGAAAAGACATAGATGGTCACCTTCACGAGATATTTAAATTTGATAACCATTATACACATAACCATTATTACATAAAAAATTAATTTACTATTTTTATGAAAGTGAAATTGTTTTAAAATGTACAGAGTTACACAGAAATAATCCAATTAAATCTAATTAATTTCGCATTAATTAAGACAACATAAACATTTTCGTTTTCGGTGGTGCTATGCAGCGATTTTAACGAGTAACTACCTTTATTTATGAATTTAAAATGTTTTATTTTTCAAATAAATTTTACCACCACAGGAAATAAATTTGCACCTCAGTTTTAAGTATATTTTCTAAAATAAGAAAATATGAACAAGATATCAAGAATTCTCTATCAAACTTTAAACAGCACATCTTATTAAATGGCATATTTTTAATGTTTGTATATAATTTAAAATAGATCCCACTAATACATGTTACGTATTTAAAAAAATGTACCTAACTGATTTACAGTCATGAACATGTAGAGAGAGGAAAGTTAAAATTAAATACCCACACTTTATTAACACAACACATTATTGTAAATTGTAGGTTACACGCGTATTATGAATTGTATGTCGCATATTTAATAGTTATCAAAATAAAAATTCATAAAATTTACATCAAAATGTCACTGTATTAATGGCTAATAAAAATGTATAGTAATACAACAGTTTTTTGTAGTTAGTTATTTAAAGAATGGCAGCGGTTGACTAACTTGTGCAATATTTCCTATAAGGATCATATGTAGGGCTCACAACAGGTGCATAAAATCTTTTTTATCCACTCTCACAGTAAACCAAGTCTAAAAACAGGTGGCATATATGAGAAAGTAGGTGGAAACAAACTTGGTTGACTCTGGGAGCGGAGAAAATAGATCTTATGTACCTTCAAAATGGACTATTTCATTTTTTTTAATGGACTTGGTCTTCTATAGTTGTGAACCCATCATATGTTGCAATAGTATTTTATGTAAATGTTTGGCATGTTTCAAAGTTGATAGATATATTTTTGCCTTTTAAGCACCAGTAAAATATATCCTGTTCTATACTCTGTTCTATACTTGAACTATTTCATCGAAAATGTAGTTAATTAAACTACATCCCCTTGCTTTAAAAAGTATACTACAGACTACCTTTAAAAAGTTGTGGCTTGTTCTCTACTGTCAGATTTTGTGAAATGATTAAATCTATACCTGAAATTGCCGACATATGCATTCACAAATACAATGCCCTCTCGTTATGTAGGGCATAATAAAAAATACGATAAAACTAAAGACATTAAAATTTTGAGAAAGATAACATACAAGAAATGTTTTTAGTGTTATTCTCCAAAATGTTAGTTTAGGAACCTGGACTCTGTATGTCGACAAGGGTAAGTGGATATTATTTTCACTCTCGTAATATCAAAGATAATAAATATGTAAATAAAGCAATTAAAAAAAATATAAGAACTGCATTACGAAATGTAGATCTCAAAATGAGCGAGTAGATAAGTATTTTCTGGAAAAAAATATTGGATTTCGACTTTTCCACCTACGATTTCCCAGCATGTGTGAATTGGAAAACTCAATGGCGTCACACAATGTGTTAACAAATGCTGCAGATGACTACTCACATTCACAAATTGTTGCGCACAACACACTTTGTACAAAATAAGTAACAACTACTCACGTGACTAGAAGAATCGCACATTTTTTTTTTATCCACAAATAGCGTTAAAAATAGCGTCAAAGTTCACTACCAACTATTGACTTGTTGTATCGCTTTAATCGCCACGTTACATTTTCAAAATGTAGCTTCTTACACTTGCAGTTGCAGTAAAAGTAGTGACTATTGTGGTTTTGCTTCTTCAGGCCACTGGCCTACGACACATTTTCTTTTAATATCACAAACGTACAAAAACAAATCGCATATTTTTTAACTTCCATGTTCAACATAGAAGAACATCGATTTAATTGGATGGACAAGAGATTTTGTCTGTCTCCCTTTGTCTCTATCTCACCCTGAGAACATACCGAATGTCACTAGCCGGTCAAAAGTACAGGGTGTCAGAAAATTCCTGGACACATTTTCAAATGCAATATATATTCGAGTAATTGGTGTACAGTACAGGTGTTCGGACTAAAATGCTTCTCAGGATGAGAAGTTTTTTTCAAGCCAATGAAAAACCAATGAAAATAATAGGTTCCAAACTTTGATCATAGATGACACCACGAATCCATATGTTTGCTTTCAAACAAGCGGTTTTTTTTCGATTTTCTGATTAATTTTGACACTGTGACACAGAAACGACGGAGTCATTTCTGTATCACAACCTCAAAATTAACCTAAAATCAGAAAAATACTCATGTTTGAAAGCAAACATATTAATACGTGGTGCTATATTGATGGAAATTTGAAGCTAATTATTTTCATTGACTTGAAGAAAACTTTTCATCCTGAGAAGCAATTGAGTCCAAACCACACACCTTACCGATTACCGAATGTCAGGACCGAATGCCGTCGGATTACCGAATGTCAGATTTTAGAAGTCATGCAGCGTTCTTTTTTGTGCCAGATTGTACTTTAAATGAAAAACAAAGGAATACCTAATCTTCCGATAATCTTCTGAGTGAGCTCAATGGCTTGTTTAGTTTCGCAGACTAAACAGTGTTTTATTCAAGTTTTCAGCCTATTTTGCTTTATGGATTTGAGCTCCAATAGTACGGCACAGAAAAAAAAAATACTAAAACAATTCCAAGAATATTTTGATTGAAAAGATCGTTTAAAAAATTTTGTTGTCAGACTTCAGTTTAGCACCAAAGTGATCTTTAAGTTTAATCTCCCGTAGTCAGATGGCACCCAAATGGCCTATTTGAGCAAATGTGATTTGGCAGAAGTGGAACTTTTGAAACGTATAATGGTATTTATCTTCATTTATTCATGACTACTGATAAAAGAAGCTTTGCTATTATATACACGAGTCAGAATGCATGTGCAAAACAAAACCAATTTGATTTTTCTTTTTGGCTGTCATCGAAAACATTTCAGAAGTTGTGAAAGAAGTAGAAGTTTGTAGATAAAAATCATTAAAAATACGCATTTTATTGCATGTAGTTTACATTTTAAGGGATTCAGACATTTTAAATACTATCCAATAAAGCTGAAAAGCGTTTATTTTTTCTGTTCGTTTGTCCGTTCGTGCTGTGCACTAAAATGCATGTGTTGATAATAAATTGTTGAAAATGGAGTATTGACGTTTTAGTGATAGTACAGATAAAATAGACTGAAATTTTAGTGAAATACTACAAATGATGGCCATTCACTAAAATTTGGGGAAAACTTTTTGGTACTAGAAATGAAGAACCGATGAGTTCCCAAAAATAAAGTTGTTTCAGCTTTTTTCTTAAAGGGGGCATTTTAAATCAGGAAGGGGGAATTCAATTTTTAATTAGGTCAAGAGAGGTATGATTTATTATCTATTGTTTAGTTCTGAATCGAATGACCCAAGTCGATACGATCATTCGTTACAAATTTAGGCAGATTTTATAAATACAAAGTCATGAATGGTTTTATGAATACTAAATTAAGAATAAACGGATTTTGTCAACTTAAATGACTTTGAAAAAGACTTTGACGATCCTGATCTCGATTATTGCTATTTTTAAGGATAGATAATAAGTTTGAGATTATTTGATATGATATAAAAAAGCCTGTTTTTAACGTAAAATTAACGCCACAAAGCTGTGTAAAGTACAATTTTTGATTTTGTATTCATAAAACCAACCAAAACTTTGTAATGAATGATCGCTATTGACTTGCGAATGAAGTCATTCGATACAAAATTAAAAAGTACAGACAATACCTCACTTGACCTAATAACAAAAAGTTGAAATCCCCCCCCTTCAACTTAAAGTGGCCATCTTTTTCCCGAAAAATACGGTAAAAAAATTTATGGGGGGGACGTATTAGAACTTCATTTATATTGCCAAAATGATGTTCTTTCCAAAATTCCCTGAAACGTCATCAGATATTACTATAAAAACCTGTTTTATCTGCATAAAGTATAATTTTCGACTTTGTATTCACAAAACCTGCTGTAACTTTATAAAAAAATAACCTTATCGACTTGCGGATGGTGTTATTCGATTAAGAATTGAAAAATACATATTTTTTTTTTTAAGTGGGTAAAGTGAGGTATCGTTTAATTCCCCTTTCTTTTGGCAGCCAAAACATGGTACAAAGGCTTTATTTTGGGGGTACTCATCGGACCATTATTTCTAGTTCAAAAACTAAGTTCTTCCCAAATTTTAGTGAATGGGTATCAATTGTTTAAGAAAACCTATTTTTTTGTACTAGTGAAACTATTTTAATTTTTAATAACGTATTTACTTTTCCTGTAGTATATAGGATATACATATTAATAGATATACATATTTTATAAGAAAAAAATTTAATAGGTTTAATTTTTAATAATTTTTAAAAAGGTTTAATTTTTAAGAAATTAAAAAATACCCGGCAGTGTTATATCCATTATTTTGCATTCCTGCAAGCTATACTTAAAAAAAAAGTTTTCAACATTGCATTAGTTATAACGTCGATCTACATTAAACATATAGACTTTAACATGTAAAAAAAAAAGTAAATGATTCTTTAAGAAACTCGAAATATCGTGCCTATAAATCGTGCCGGATCTGTGACAATATGGGGAAATTTTTAAAACTTCGTGATATTGCGGATGAATGTATTTAAAAATTTATGCAACTATTTTCTAAGCGAACTAACAATACACATGAGGAAATCTATAAATATTTTTGATTTAGTTTGTTATTCGTGCATGAAATAACAAATAGGATTTCCAACTTTAAAATTAAATATGACCTCATGCAGTTTTCGATTTGATTTAGTTGCTGATAATATGGCAACTAATGGTAAGAAGTTCAAGAAGATCCACAATAAATAAGGGTCACCTATCGGGTTTGTAATGGTAGCGAAAATGATAGAAGTTATATTTAAGATTTAGTATTCGCAAATTATGAATTAATGTTTAAAAATATTTTTACAATCTATACATACTAGTCCAGTCAAATTGTCAGAAAATAGGGCTGATAGATGCAAAAATTCTGCTAAAAGATTTCATGGTTTTAAAGTATTTATGGGGATGCTAATAACAAAAATTGTTTTCCAACACAATATCTCGAGGCTAAACTTTGCAGAGCCAAAAAACCTCGAAATTTTCGGATGTTTTTCAGTCTTTGGCCTATAACTCGAAAATGATAAATTTTTTGTGTACTATGCTTAGTTAGAAATAGAAAGAGCATACAATTCTCTACAAATTTTATAATAAAAACGTTTTTCTATGCCAAATACTAAGTGCGCTACGGCTCTTTGAAAGCAACACTTTTTTCAACTTCACAGAAAGACTTATTTTTCGCCTTTCATCGAAAAAAAAAATTATTTTCATCACTAACTGTGGAAATGAAATGTACCTATTTCGAGTAAAGAGTAACGAGATAATTAAGGAGGGATATTTTCAAGAAGGGTGAGTAGAAGGTAGGGTGCGGAATATAGTGCGGTCTTTCTTATATTGGACACACCAAGCGGGGTTTAAAATTTCGTATTATAGAGCGCCAACAATAAATTCAAAAACAGAAAATCAATAAATCTACAATTGCTAAACAATGCTAGGAGATGAACCATTCTTTTGATTTCAATTCAGCCAAAATCATCTCTAAACCCACTTCTGTACATGAACTTAAATTTCTTGAAGCATTTCATATCTACAAAAGTTATGACAATATTGTTAATAGTGAATTCGATACCCCCCCCCCCCTTTATCAGACTGCTGGAAATATTTCACAAAATCCTCTTTTGCCTGATTACTACCATTTTTTCCACATTTTTGGAGGCATTACCTATACTATCCTTCTATTGGCTGGTACCCGCATTTTCCTGTTTCACTGTTGGTTAATGAACTTCTCAGTTGAATCCGCTTCTCCTCTATATAAATGAGCAAGTTTCCGTTATTCTGTGAAACCGAGGACGGTACGCTAAACGCTACTGAAACTAGTCTGCTGAAAGTTTGCTAATTCCAGCGTTTTTAAAGTTACTTTTAAATTCATATTACTGTAAAAGTAATTGAAACTTTTGTGTATTTAGCACGGTGATACAAAGGGTTAATTTATTTTACATCAGAATTTGCCTGCCGTAAAGTACATGCTTAAAAACAACCTTTTGATTATTAAAAAATAACTAATAATTGAATGCCATATTTAAATTTTTATTTATAAAATTATACATTCTAAAATTTCAGATTTTTTTTTTTTTTTTTTTTTTCAGATGCAATTTTTTTAAAATAAAAACATTCAATGTAAATTGTTTCAGAACATTACTTAATACAAAATTAAAAAAAAATAAGTTTGCAAGTAATTTTATTCTATAAAAAGGCCTTTTTTAATTAAATAATTTAATTATCTTAAAATGTTTAGTAATTATAATGTGTAAGAATTAATATATATATAGTAAGGATTGATTATAATACTTGTCCATATACTTTCACATTTTTGAAAACATGTGGTTTTAACCAAATATTTTAAATAAGACAACAAATTGGATTAAAATGAAATTTCAATCATAAATTTTAATAATCTGATCAAAGTTTTTGATAAGCAAGTTATCTATTTCAACAAAATAAATAATAAATTTAATGAAATGTTTATGTTCTATAACATGTTTATGAGAAGCTAACTAAAATCGTTGTAATTTTTAAAAAAAGCAAACATGGAAAATAATCTTTTTTCTTACCTATATTTCATTGACGTTGTTCTTTCTATTCCAATTTTTGAAGCACAAATTAAGTCCGATAATAAGTACAATAGCAAAGACTGGAATCACTTTCACCAAGTCAAAGCTACTGTAATTTTCTCGGACTCATTTTTTGTTTGCTGCATTAACTTGGATCCTGAGGATTTTGTTTAAATTTTTAAATCGGTGTCAATACGCATCCGGCCTATGCCCGCTGAACTTTTCGTGTTTATTCTGAAAAGCTTTTCTATTTACGTCTACGATCGTGTCGTCTGCAGACTTTTTTTGGTTTCGAAGCAAATGTTTTCCCCTTTGTTTTTGAATGCAACAGATTAAGCACTTAAATTCGCAATAATTTTATGAGAATGTCTCTAATTAAAATATCCTATTTGAAGATTTTTTTAATGTATTTTACCTTTTATTTTTATCAGTTTCAAAACCATTCAAGTTAAAATGTATTGTATAGTTTCAGCTAATTTGCAAATTTATTTTTTAGAGTGCGAATGTGTTAGAAAATTTCACGCTGTTGGGCATTTTAAAGTATTTTCTGAAAAGCGCCTTAAAGTGTGAAAAAGGAAAAAACTAACATGAAATATAAAGATCGAATTTAAAGAAATAAGACAACAAATAATGCCAAATTAAATATTATACATGATAATATTAATTGATCAAATTTTATTTATAATAATTATGCAGTATTATCTATATTTAGCATAGATCTGCTGCATACATTTTAGTGCAATTTTCTGCAATACATTAATATTTAAAATTATTAAAACAATTTAAAAAATATTAAAACATTTATTTCATATATAGCTGTATATTTTAATGACATTTCACAGCACGATTTTATGTTATTTTTGCGTTTAAGATTTTGCATATTTGGTATGGGAAATTGATGTCGTTGCGTCAAGTGATTCTTCATAGTTTTGGTTATTTCTAAAATTTTTAACAAAAACTTTCTTAAAAATCATTTTTTGATATGTCTATAAATAAATTACTAAATATAACTTAATTTATAATATGCACACAAAATCAATGCGATCCAAGCTCACAAATACATTTAGGACATATCCTTTACACATCTTACACACATCCTTTTAAAGTACTGTTTAAAATATTTATCTTTATTTACAAAGATTTTTCAAATTCATATTTTTGTCACACTGTGGCTTTACAATATGGTGTTTTTTTGTTACATGTGTGACCTGACGTACGTTACATGCAGTGACATAACAATGACGTCACAAACTTTTTAAATCACCAGAACAATGTTTTAGAGTAAGTAACATGTTTTGAAGAATTTCTGTAATTTTTTTAATGTTTTCTAGAAGTTCACATCTCAGTCACAATATGGCATTACTGAGTAGTGGCATTTTGGTCACAGATGTGGCGTGACAACAGTGACGTCACTGTGACCGTGCTTGCTGCGAGAGTAATGTCACTAGTTAAAATTATTTCTAAGATATAGAGATTTCTAATTTTATAATACAGTAAAACCTGTAAAGTTGACCACCCTTGTAAGTTGACACCTGTCTATGTTGACCTGTGTTGTCAAGAACCAAATTTTTCCTATACAAAACTATAAGACAAACTCTTTGTAACCTGACCACCTGTCTATCCTGTATCTTGACCACTGAAATTATTCAAATTTGACTAAAACTATTAGAAAAAGACCATAAAACCCCTTTATAACTTGGCTATCCAAAAAGCTAACAAATCATGAATAAAAAAAGAAAAGTAACTCTCCACTAAATTTTCTATTTTTATTTCTTCTTTTTAACTAGAATTTCTAAAAGGATGAAATAGTTATTAACCTGGGAAATGCTTTTAGTAGTGATAGGTGTAGGTCAATAATTCAAGGCTTATCTATTCTTACATTGTTGCTCTTGTGGATTTGGCTTTTCAATCCTCCACCACCATTCTTTGATTCTAGATTTCTTTCTTCTATTTTCCATTCTCTTATTCCTTTCAATAACCCCAGGTGCTAGTTGGTAAGCAAATATATTCCCTCCAGTTGCAATAGTTTTTGGCAATTATAACAACTCAGTTAAGAAAATTATCTGTGATAATGATGAGTTACACTAGTACTGTGTTGTTGCACAGAAGGATTATTTTAATCCAGTAAACTTGGTCCACAGGTAGTACACAAGACATATTTTGTAACCGCTTTTTAACACGGAAGACTTTGTTAACCTAAGATGGCTCTAAAAAGATTAGTTGAAGTGTCAAATGATAAAAAATATGAAATATTAAATTTAATTAGAAAAGGAGAAAGTCAGAATATTAGCTGATAGATATGGAATTTCCAAAACTACATTGTCTAACATATCAAAGAATGGCGAAGAAATAACTAAATTGTAGTTAGAGAACTGTAGTGGTGATAGAAAAAGAAAATTGATTGTAAAAGAAAGATTGAAAAAGACTATTGAAAGTGTATTAATTGACATTTTTTTAAATAGTATGCAATACTACTTTAAAAATTGATACAAAACGATTAACTTATTCTTGTAGTTAATCTTTTCTTTTATAAAAGGTGTTAGAAATATGCATGGTAATACAATATTATTTTAAAGCCCTGTCAATAAATAAGATTTTTGTGGGAAACCTTATATTGTGTGAATATTACGTAAGAAAAAAGTAAATTTATCATCATCCTTTATAAGTTGATCACTTCTCTAAGTTGACCACTGACTGTGGCACCACAAGTAGTCAACTTACACAGGTTTTACTGTATCCGATTGACGACGACATTTGTGTAAATCCTATTAATACAATGTATTTTGATGTGATGATTCAGATAAATTTATTCAAAAGGAATTGTATTCTTGAAAATGGTTGGTTGGTTTATTGAATAAGATAGAAATATTGTTTGGAAAAAGATTCTCTTAACGTTGAATTCGCCCATCGTTGGAATATTTCTTTACAAATCCGTAAGTGAATGGATATATATTTATTGAACGAAATTAATATTTATTAAAGATAGATTATATTTTGAAAATATATTTAAAATTTGTAAAATTTCTCATATACTCTTTATTAGACATTCATTTATGCCTTAGTAGAAAAAAAAAACATCAGTTTTTAACAAGCGGATTACAGTTTTATACGTTTTAGATTTCAAAACAGCCTACGGCAATATACAACTACCACAATCTACTATGTGAAAAACTGATAACATAATATTGTTTCTATTTTTATTTAATCATTACGGGCAGAATAGAAAAAAAATATTTTAAGTTCACTTTTATCTGCTTTCCATCATTTTTACTTGAAAAAAAATAGAAATTGTTTCAACATACTTTATAGAAAACGTGTTTTTATTCGAATTGTTCAATGACTGAATTTTTTTAATAAAATTTTATTATGCTGTTGAAAAAAGGTAAAATGATAGAATGAAATGTTTGAAAAGAATATTTTGTATTATTTTTATCTATGTAATACAAATTTGTAGGCCTTAAATGATGTTTTAAAAATGATTTAACTTTTAAAGTCACTACTGAAAATGCTTTTACAATACCTTGGTATTATTTCAACTAACAATGCATCTTGAGTTAAATATATTTAGATGCATTGAGTTCTTTTTTTACAGATATATTCCGAGGAGGAAACTATATGGCGCCTGATGGGAACCTGATCCACTAGCCTTGAAAAGATCTTTTTAAGCGGATTTGGAAGTTCATAGATCCTCTATGTTCGCCATTCACTTTTGTGATAACGTACAAAAAGGTCTTAAAAGGGCAATTTAAGTTCTTTTAAGAACTCTGGAAATACTTCGAAGTTTTAATTCGCCGTTTATGTTTCAAGTTCATTAAATTTAAAAACTTTTTTAAATCAATCTTCCTTTAATCTTTTTACTTTGGGTGTTCCTTCAGATAGGACGAGTTGCTATGCCTTCACGTTGCCACCCGGCTTCTGAGCGTAGGAGAAGCGTGGAGGCCTAAATCTGTTTCGTAGTCCTGGTATTTTTTAAAATACAGGAAGTCAGATAATACCAGTAGTGGTGAGAAAGACTGTCTAATCAAGGAACTGAAAAGGAATCTAACATGGCTGGTTACGATAGAAACGTAACTGAGGACTTTGATGAGTTCCTGATAATAGAATTAAAGCCAGAAATATAACTGGCAAGCTGAAAACTATAATTTTATCAGAAAAGCCAAAAAAACTCAAAAGGAGAAGCTGTAGATAAGTACAATCGTCTCACATTTGAATGACGTATATTATCTGTTTGTAGAACAAGCGTTGGATTGGCTACGGCCAAGAAAGAGATTGATACGCCTAAAACTACATGTGGGTGAGAGGGACTAGCGCATGAAATAGTACGCTGGCACCGCACGGCAGTCAGTTCCAGGAGAGCAAAAGAAGAAAGAATGCGCGCCTAGACAGGAGTAGGAGGGCAGATCTGTGCCATAGATCCGTCCACTGACTGTGTACTCCTAATCTGTCCAAAAGAATGGGAAATAGGGTAGAAAGTCCGTGGAAAAGAATGACAAAGGCCATAAAATCCAACGAGCTCAAAATAGAAGTTTTGGGGAATTGACCTACACAGGTGGCCTGTTGTTGCGCCTTAACTCCCAAAAGTACGCAGAAATTCTTGAGAAATCAATGAAGGAGGCGAAAGATTTGAGGAAGACTGTGCAATGCACAGTTTTTTTTTACTCAGAAATACCCGGATCTTTGATGTTCCGAGAGGGACTAGCGCATGAAATAGTACGCTGGCACCGCACGGCAGTCAGTTCCAGGAGAGCAAAAGAAGAAAGAATGAGCGTCTAGACAGGCGTAGGAGGGCAGATCTGTGCCACAGATCCGTCCACTGACTATGTATTCCTAATCTGTCCAAAAGGATGGGAAATAGGGTAGAAAGTCCGTGGAAAAAAGTGACAAAGGCCATAAAATCCAATGAGCTCAAAATAGAAGTTTTGGGGAATTGACCTAAACAGGTGGCCTGTTGTTGCGCCTCAACTCCCAGAAGTACGCAGAAATTCTTGAGAAATCAATGAAGGAGGCGAAAGATTTGAGGGAGACTGTGCAATGCACGGTTTTTTTGACTCAGAAATACCCGGATCTTTGATGTTCCAAGTGGCATTGAAGGAGTCGAAGAAATTGCAGCTGCCGCGGAGCAAGCCAGTGTAGAGATCGAGTCAATGTCTAAAAGTTTGATTAGAGGAAAGTTTGTTGGAAACCACGCAAGAGCCCTTCTACAAATTACTAAATCTGAGGAGGCTGGTAATTCGTTGGTCACGGTTAAATATTGCAGAAGATATAAGAGTTACCCAGTGTTATAAGTATAGTCGATATGGTCACAAAACCAGTCCTATCAAAACAAGGAGGTGTATATGGAATACGGAAGCAAATAACACAAAGCAGATAAGGTTAGTTGGGACAACTGGGCCATGATTTTACAATGTGACTCTGGAGCTTCTGACAATTCAGCTTCAAAAAGCTAATGTTCATTTGAATTAAAGTCTGAACTACTGTAAATGTGTTCAATTAGGTCCCTCTATCAGACAGAAATGCTCAAAATTACATTTTGATATTAAAAAATATAAAAATATACATATTTCATCTTTCTTTCCAGATGAGTCCAGTTGCTCCATAAAAATGGGGTAATTGGACCTGGAGGGTCTATCTTCCACACGCTTTTTTTTTGCATATGGGATATCAGGTCATGTTTGAAAAAGTGTAAACAACTTAAAAAAAATTTTAATCCAGGCAGATCATGTAAATTATATATCTACTAAAGAGCGTTGAAAAGGAAACCTTTGCTGTCAATGTGTCTAAAAAAAGCACTAAAAGTGAAAATATTAGATTTATTTATACCAAAAACATAAAAATTATGTAAGTAGTTATGCACTTTAGTATAAGCAATAAGTATAAAATTCACATGGGTAGTTTAAGGAAAAAAATAACAAGGTAAATCTATGAACTAACGGCTACGTCAGTACTTATCTGTATCCAGGAGTCGCATTATATAGGGAAAATTTTATTTTTCCTATTAGAACCCTTAATGAGTTATCTTCATGATCATTTTATTTAACATATTCTAAGAAAGGTCCGATGAAGATATTATTTTCAAAATAGTGGCAGGAACAAAAAAAGTTTCCCTATAGATTGTGACTCATGTGTATCGTACAATTTCAACGTTTGGCTATCTTGCTTTCAAGGGCAAGGTACTTGCATTCGTAAAATGTTGAAATAATTTAATGACACCAGTATTTACAAGAGAATCTTTTTGTAAAGAAGTAAAAAGTGTATTTTCGCGTACTTAATAAAGGTGAAATTTTCTTTATAAAATTCCGGTGCCAATTTGGCAATTAATGATTAAAATAATGTGGTGCCATAACGGCATCACCGCTTCTCAAGGGGGTCAAGAAATTTGGTTTGATACCACCCAATATGCTTTTTTTAAATTTTAATACGCAATTTTAATAAGGTATTCAATAATTTTCTTTATTGTGATCAAAAACCAATGGAGAAATTTACTTCCCGTAGTAAGAGAAACTCAAAAAAATTATTTATAACTATTGGGGTAACTGGATCCAGCATGGTCCAGTTACCCCGGATACATTTCCCAGTTACTCCATTCTTGAAAAATTTATGGGGTAACTGGGAACCGGGCTTACATTTGAAGCATGAAGTAAATATGTATAGATAACTTATAATATTAATGTAGTTATATGCCTAATCTTAAAATAAAAATATATTTATTGTTCAAACAAATATTAATTACTTATTATAATTTTATTCAGTGATCTTTTGAAACAATTTCCAATTATTTATTCGAAATTTTCAAGTCTTTCAATAAAGAGAATACAAAAAATAATATATATATATTGTTTTTTAACTCCTTCCTACATAATTTAAAATTGTTTATGATCTCAATTTGTCGTCTGTCGGTGCTCTAATTCGTGTAAATATGCTCGCATTGGCAAGAAAATTTAATATTTTATCCAGGTTTACTATAAAATACTCGATATTAAAAATGAAATGTCTAGCATTTATAGTTCATTTACAGAGACTCAAAAGAGTTCCTAAATTGTGTTTTGGGGATTAATCCTTTGCTGTACATATTAATGTTATATTTCAAACATAATGAACGTGTTATTAAATGTTAATTGATATAACATGCTGTCAGGTTATTATTATTGTGGAGAGCAACATCAGTACAGACGCTTCATTATAAGTTATTTTTGGTTATTAAAATGACATACTATTTTCCTTTAAAAATTCTATATTGTTTTTAAGAATTTACCTTATAAGCAATTATTGAAAATATATTTTGTTACTTAAAAAAAAAAAAAAAACATACTGACATTTAAAAGGTATATAATATATCATCACTATACAATTTCTTTAGCGGTTTTATTTAGACATCCGTAATCTGCATTTCATATCATTCTTACAAACAATGCAGACGAAATTCAATACAGAAGAAGACAATTCATTACAAACAATATAGAAGAATAGAAAAAAGATATGTTGTCTTTTTAATAACCAAAAATAACATAACAAACAGTCTGTACAGATATTGCTCTCCACAATAATACCCGATAGCATGGTATATCTATTAACATATAATTATAATTCGGGCATTACAAAAAGAAGATTTTTCTGTTGGTAAACTATGTAATAAGGAAATCGATATGCATTACTGAGATGGACGAGAAAATACTTTCTGAAGAGTTTAGAATAACTAGCATTTATAATTCGTTTACAGGTATGCACAAAAAGAATTCCATTGCATTAAGATCTAATAAAATGCGATGCATTTTAGTGGATGTTTTGACACTTTAAGCATGATGAAATCACTGAAATGTACTACAACATGTCTTCGATGGTCTATGGAGTACATTTTTCGTTCATTTACAGAGAAGAAATAAAATAATTTGGTTAAGGAACAGTTTAATATCTATAAATTTCCCAAAAGGCGTTTTCCGCTTTTGTATGCCATTTTAAGCATCTAATTTTGAGTGTATTATTGGTATTTATAAATGCTATAGACCATGTATAGGATTACCCGACAGAATTCTCATATTACCGGATATGGACAAAGATTGCTATAAATCGATTTTTACCAAGTTGTGTTTCTTTTTACTTTGAATATTTAGATATCCTATTTGATTCTATGGAAAGAAGTTTCTTAATATTTTGTAAGAGCTGGAAAGTGGTTAATAATACTTGATGCATGATTTTTCGTTGTTATATTCTTAAGTGAAATTCTTTAAACTTTTATTTTAACTGTAGATAAAGAAAACAATTCAAGTTTGAAAAATCAATTATGAAATTCAAGTGAAGGTGGATTTTAGAAAATCCTGTTGTTGCGACTGCTCATGATAATTAGTATGTTGTGGCCATCACAAAACTTTCTTCTATATAAATCACGTCAATTAAATCTTTTAAATAGTACCAGAAATAACAACGATTTAGCACCAATTCATATCACAGTATATCCGAATTTGAAGTTAGATGAAAATTCGTGCATTAGTTCTTGAGATAGAGCTATAGCGGAAATTCTGAAAAAAAATGTAGCATAGCAGCGCCCCCTGTTGAGCGATTTACACCAAAATAAACAGCACTAAACAATATCAAGGTATACTAGATTAATTTTAACACAATTATTCTAATTGGTAAACAAATCATATTAGATGTAAATTTCCAACTGGGCGAAAAATGTCCGGACCAGGATTCGAACCCGGGACCTCCTGGCTGAAGCCGCCAGTGCTCTGCCATCTGAGCTATCCCGGACGATTGTGGTCGAACTTTTTCACCCAGCTAACCTTGATGATTACAGCATCTGGTCTGAAACCTGGTTCAGCTCAACAGAATAAATCTCAGGTAATGGAACTCCAGAAATCGCTGGATACGAAATTACACTAGATTAATTTTAACACAATTATTCTAATTGGTAAACAAATCATATTAGATGCAAATTTCCAACTGGGCAAAAAATGTCCGGACCAGGAAATTTGCATCTAATATCAAGGTATACCTGAATCTGAAGTTTGTTGAAAATCCAAGCATTAGTTCTTGAGATAAATCTATTGCAGAAATCGCAAAAAATACAGCATAGCAGCGCCACCTTCTGAGCGATTTACACCAAAAAATAAACAGCACTAATTTATACGTCAATTCGTATCAAGGACTAACTAAATCTGAAGTTTGATGAAAATCCGTGCAATAGTTCTTGAGATACAGCTCTTGTGGAAATCATGAAAAATGCAGCACAGCAGCACCATCTGTTGGGCGATTTACACCATAAATTAAGCAGCACTAATTTATATCAGGGATTAACTGAATGTGAAGTTTGATGAAAATTCGTGCATTTTTTCTTGAGTTAGAGCTATTACTATAATCATGAATAATGCTGCATACCAGCGCCACATGTTGGGCGATTTTCACAAAAAACTAATCAGCACCAAACTATATCTTGGACTAACTGAAACGGAAATTTTGTGAAAATCCGTATAGAGCTATTGCAGAAATCGTGAAAATGCCGCATAGCAGCGTCACCTGTTGGGCGATTTTCACCAAAAACTAATCAGGTCCAGTTTATATCAAGGTCTAACTAAATATGAAGTTTTGTGAAATTCCGTGCATTAGTTCTTGAGATGGAGCGGCCACAAAATTTTTGTCACATACAGACTCACATACAGAGTGACAGAGAGACAGACAGGCTCACAGAGAGACATTTTCTAAAAACCATCAAATCGTGTTCTGGGTATTCTAAAACGTATAAATCCGTCGAAAACTGGAAGTCGAAATTTTTCACGAATCCAATACTTTCTTCTTGTAAAGATAGAAGAAAGTAAAAAATAAATGTAAAACGTGATGCATGTTGTGAAACAATTGCTATGCTAGTTTTAATATCTATCTTGTGAATTAACGAGAAATATTTTTCAAATTAATAAACTAAACTCGTCCCATTTAAGCGAAGGAAAAAAAATAACAGGAGTTTTATTATGTGGGTACTAGTAAAGAATAAAAGTAAAAGTAGTTAAAATAAAACTTGTATAAGCATTCAATGTTTATATTAGAAGTCGCACCTAATTTCCAGACAGCAATTCGTCCTTATCCGAAATAATTTCGTGACAATGCGATTATTTGGCGAGAGCATCGGTTGTTGAAAATTCACAGCTTTCATTCACGCTTGATAGAAATCACAAACTAGTTATTTAAAAAAATTAAAATTTTTGCTCTGCTTCCTTTTTAAGATATTTCAACAGAAGACAAAATAATTATTTAATTCATCTATTAGAGATTTCTGATATAATCTCAATTCAATTAATATTAAAGAGTTAAATGATAATAGACTACATTTTCATTTAAATTATTACACTTTTTATTTATATTTCCTGGATAAAGTTTAAAAATAGTGTTGTTGCACGCTCCACAATTAGTTGGCGTATTTTGGCGAGAGTAGTTTAGAACATTAAGCACAATTGTTTTTACAACTACTAAACAGTTATATTAACAATTATTTGGGGATTTATCCCCTGCTAGAAAAAAGCCTTAGTTTTTTTTTTTTTTTTTTTTTGTACAGTGTAGAAACAAACTTTCTTTTGTTAAATCAGTAAATTATCTTCAACTGAAGTTCTGATACATAAACAAAAATGCATGTAAAAAAGAGTACGAATCATTCATTGTTATTTTTACTTAAATTTAGATTTCAAGATTTTTTTTTTTTTTTTTTTTTTTTTTTTTTGTATTTTAAAATTAATTACACATGTTGCATGTTTGGAATATTTAGAATTTCTAAAAACACTGTAAAGAGAAAATAAAATTCACTCAAGCATTTTATACATTATGCTACTCTGTAATTTTCAAACTCAGTATGTAACCAATAAAGATTTTTCGACAACATAAATTAATTTTGTTACGTTACAAATTTCCTTATTTAAATTACGTTTCATTTCGTAAAAGACAATATTTATTAGATTTTCGGAATTAACGCGTGAATTATCTTACACAATACTTCACTAATTTAAGTCTTCACGACTGTGCCTTACATTACGCAGCGTTTCACGGTTCAGCAAAATCTAATAACATACATTTCTCTCCTTGGATTTAATTATATACACATTACGTTATTTGAATTTTCCGGAAATTGAAACACTAAACTATGACAAAATTATTTCGTGTGCTCAATATAGCAGCGATAAACTTACTGTACTCTAAATTTATAATTTATTCAAAATCAGCGTATTTCTGTAGTAAGCGTACTTGGAATTTATGGTCAACTAAAAGTATCAAAATATTTTATTGAAATATTTAAATGTTTAAGTTTCAATGTTTAAGCAAGTTAATTTGAACTTATCAAGTGTTAAAGTTAATTAAAATTGTTATAGGAGCATATTACTTGTTTTCAAGCCCCTGAGATTGGGATTAATTTACATTAAGAGAACTCAGAAATAACCTATACATCAGTGATTTGAAAACAGGGTTTTTCATCAATTAATAAAATTGGTGATATTAAAATTAAAATCATTTATAAATTTCAGTCTCTTTTTCTATGCTTTTGTAATTAAAAAAATAAAATAACACGTGGTACTAACAGACTTTCGAATATTTGGAGTGCATAATTTATATATGAATATTCTATTAAACGTCGTAACCTACTTAGCATTAGTGTGTACAAGAATGTTCCTTTAGTAGAAAGTATTTTAATGTTTTGAAAGTATGACTTGGTCACGTGTCTTTAAAAAGGTTTTGTAAGATTGGTGTACTTTCAAGAGTTCCATCTTATGGCTTCAATGTGTTTATACTTATATCGCTTAAGATTCCCGAGGTTTCGTATAAGCGCGTAGTATTATTGGTTGTAGTTACCTGTACTTTGGAGCAGTGAACCAGTGTGATGATGCTCCATATTTATGTCATGTGTTCCGATAATATATTTTACTGTATACATTTTATTGCAATATGGATCTATAACCAGAAGGTCTTGAGGGGTAGCCTTTATATTGGTGTAAAAATTTCTTATTTCTTTGAAATGGATATTTTCTAGTAAAAAATGTATGGGGGTGATTATTTCGGTTATAGTTTAACAGACACAATCAGCATTCATAGAATATATTGCAACCGAAATCCGTGACAGCCGAATTACTTTTAAAATGAAATTTCGAAGTAGGTGAATTTGTTTCTTCTTATATGTTCTGTTACAAAAAATGTTCAGAGGAGATAAAGAAAATTTGATGCTTTTTGCATAAAATTTTCTTTATCACCTCTGAACATTTTTTTTTGTTGCATTGAGAATAATTATAACTATCGAGTATAAAATGAAACATCGATTGTTTAAAAATTGTTATAAAAACAATGAAATATATAAAAAAAAACAACATTTGTAACAATGATAGCGACTTATTGAAAATCGAAACCTTGAGAAGCACATTCAACTGGAGAAAAGTAAGACTAAGATTTATACAGTGATTTAGAACTGGCTAAATTTACATCCGAAATTAATCCTAATGTTAGTGAAAGTGAAATAAAATCAGAATTGTTAGATCATCTAATAAAAAGTATTCGAACATTAACTGTAAAAAATTCTTATGCGACCTGAAGTTTGGGGATTTTTCTACAATATCAACATAATAATGGAAAGAAGAAGTTATATTAAATCTATTATGATAAAATGCCTGAATGGCCCAGGGACGGAACTCAAAGAATACCAAAATATAGTCTTACCACATCCAACTCTAAGTTGCGGGCGCACAAAAGTTCGCTTATATGACTTACAGCCCGCGGCAGGTGCTGCACTGGCTGCGTCCTTAGTCCCGCGAAATGCCCGTCTTTAAGACTTATTTTTAGGAAAGACTGTGGGAGTGGACGGTGAATACATAATGTGTATTTAGCTGTTACTTCTTTCGCAAGTGTATCGGCGGTACCAAACAGTATTAGATATTTTTTTTATATATATAAAACATATTTCCTGCAATCCTGCGAACTGTAGCTGAAATGTTTACCAAATTGTAGTGAAAGATATTTCTGTATCCAAGCCAGCGCTTTTAAAATAACCGTAAGTTCATGCTGCTGGACAGTATTGTTACGCCAAATCTGCCAGCACATAGTAGTCCAGGCAATAGAGACCGTATAGGGACTACCTAGCATATTTATTGGTAGTACTGGAAATCGGCTTTCTAGATGTTTTTTGGGTCGCTGAAACCGAATTTGTAACTTCACACCAAAATTTCCCCCGGCAACCCCCCCACCCCAAATTTTGGTAAAAAGCCCCCCCAAAAAGATTTTTATTAAAAAATTCCATTCTTTTATTGTTTTAGGGGAAAAGTAGCTAGAAATTCAGAAAGTAGGCAAAATTTGCAACAAATTAGATATATGACATTATGACTTAGGATGAAGGGAAGGGGGGATCTGCCTCGGAACATGCGCCGCAGTGCTGCGTGGACTAAGTTGCGCAATTCCACTTAACCACTCACACGTTTACATTAGCTCTCCCATCTTCACTCCGAACTTTCTCTATAATGTTTACTTTAAGTTTTTTGGGTCGCTGAATCCGAATTTTTAACTTACCCCCCAAATCCCCCCCCCCCGAAAACCCCCCATATAGTTTTTTAACTTAAATTTCTTATTATTTTAGGGGCAAAGCATTACGAAATTCAGAAACTAGACAAAATTTGCAACAAATAGGATATATGACATTATGACGTATGATAAACGGGGAGAGAGGGGGCTGCCTCGGAACATTCCCCGTGCGCTTTTCTCAAAAACCAAATTTTTTCAAAAAATCAATGTTTGGGGGGGTTACCGAGTGAAATTTTGGTGGGAAGTTACAAATTTGGATTCAACGGCCCAAAAAACATAGTGAGTCGAATTCCAGAACTAGTATTAATTTTTCCAGGTAAAATCCTCTATTGCCTGGACTTCATAACTTAGTGCACGTAGCCGCGCAGTGCATGTTCAGAGGCAGCCCTTCCCCTCCCCGTTCATCCTACGTCATATTGTCATGTATCCTATTTGTTGCAAATTTTGTCTAGTTTCTGAATTTCGTAATGCTTTTCCCCTAAAACAATAAGAAATTTAAGTTAAAAACAACTATTTGGGGGGTTTCGGGGGGGGGGGGGGAAGTTAAAAATTCGGATTCAGCGACCCAAAAATCTTAAAGTAAACCTTATAGAGAAACTTCGGAGGGGAGATGAGAGGGCGAAAACGTGTGAGTGGTTAAGTGGAATTGCGCAACATAGTTTACGCAGCACCGCGCGCATGTTCCGAGGCGGATCCCCCTTCCCCTTCATCCTAAGTCATAATGTCATATATCTAATTTGTTGCAAATTTTATCTACTTTCTGATTTTTTTAATAAAAAAACTTTTTTGGGGGCTTTTTACCAAAATTTGGGGAGGTTGCCGGGGGAAATTTTGGTGGGAAGTTACAAATTCGGATTCAGCGACCCAAAAAACATCTAGAAACCCGATTTCCAGTACTACCATTAATTTTGCTAGGAAAAATTCCCTATTGCCTGGACTATAGATTAATGACCACATCGGTGAATAATGTAGTTCTAGTAGTGCTGGCGTTTGAATGCTTAATAGTATTTACTTGAAAGTGGGATGTCTCTTATGAGCGGTGTATCTGTCAAAACTATGTTGAATTGTGGTGTTTGGAAAGTGCTTACTGATAGATGATTCATGTTTTAGAAGTTGAATGTTATTTTATGTGTATTCATATGTGACGAATGGTTTAATTGGTGATGTAATTGCGATAATGTTTAGCGGATTTGTGGAGACTGATTTTTACCCCTGTGACGATTTGTAAATATCGAATATTCGTTGGAGTGAGATTAATTTTGTAACGGCTTGTTTTGTGGGGTGTCCCCGTCCAATATGTAATATTTTTTCTATTATTTTGAAACACCAAAGTATATTATTTTTGATTCCGCATTTTTTTAAATTATAGACGTGTGTTATATTAACACATTGTATGCGGGACACATAAAAATACGTTTTTGAGGGTTGGAGACAGAAATTATTACTGGTACCAGAAATTTTGTACCGACGAAAAAAGAAGGTGTAATCCAAGTATGCTTGGTTCTTATTGATTGCGAGCTGGTTTTAATTTACAGTGGCATTTGTGGACGTAAATTTAGTGCACGTTTTCGAAAAATTGCCCACATACAATGTGTTAATATGTTAATTTATATGGGTTTATGAGTTTAGTATATTTTATATTAATATGCCTAGGAGTTTTCTGTGGTAGGTGGTTGCCACTTGCATTGTTTACAGGAATAATGGGATCTGTATCATGCAATAGCCTTGGTGTTGTGAATTTTTGGGCCTGAGGTAAGAGTTGTAGATGAAGGTTTTTTCAACAGCTTGCAGAAAACTGCGATGTTTGACTATGAATCTTACGACAAATGCAGACATACGTGACCCGATTAAACGAAAGTGCAGTCATCCGAAAGCGCAAATATATATCCTGTTCTTTCTACGTCTTTTAAGAGGCTTTTTTATACTATAAGCAAAAGCACTGTCCTACAGCAAATGCCCACTATGCAGTTTTTCTTCTGTTCTTGTGTAAAGGTGTCGGAATTACAGTTAATTAGAATGCTTCATGCGGATAAGTAACAAAGGATGACTCCAGCGATGTTTCCTGGGTAGTTAAGCGATTGTATTAGTACTGCGATATCGATCAATTCCACGTTCTCTAAGTCGCCCTTTATATCGAGTGAGAAAATGAAAGTGTAATTAATCTAGCGATGCTGTTGGTGCAGAAAGTCACTATAACAAACAATGCTTTTTGAGAAGCTCCCTCTCTGAATCGAAATTGCGGAGTTTGTTATATACTGTTGTTCTCGAGATGAAAAGGTATTTTCCAGTATGTATTTTCCAGTAATTTACTTAAAATTGGTAACTGACAGATCGGATGATATTAGCATGGGATGGGTGGTTGACTTCCTTGATTCAGAAAATATAGTACTTCCTCTTGGTTCCAAGAAATGTGGAAAATTATTTAATGATATGCAAAAATTTACCAAGTAGTTGTAAAATTTTGAAGGTGAATTTTATATGTGAAGCATATGCCGATAGGGTATAATGATTTATCATTTAGTGATTTGAACGTTGTGAGTTCACCCTTTGTAATATTATTGTATGGTGTAGCGGTGAATTGAATTTCAACACTTTCGTCATCAGGGTAAGAGTCTTTGCCAAGTACCTGTTCTGTTAAGCGTTCAAGATTATTTTGTCTAGATCTCCGCTTAGAGGCAGTTCTAGCATAGTTTCATCATGTGTAAAAAAATTCTTTAAACAATTTGCGGGTTGGAGAGCATTGGAGTCTTGCTGCAAACTTTTATTAAAGTTGCGCACTTGGTAGCAAAGACATTGCGTCTGCACTGCGGTGAGAGCTAGCATATCATTTTTGCACTATCTTAAGTTAATCTGAAACTGGATTTTGACCAAGAATCTCCATGTACTTACGAAGGTCCGTGGAATGATTCATTTACAAACCGAACTCGGAGGGTCTCGAAGCAGAATTAATGAGTTTTCGTTACAGTTTTAAGATGAAACTAGGACTTATCAGCTGAGTGCATAGTCTCTAAATGTGTACTTATGTTCAGTTATGTGAAAATATTTCGAATTGTTCAGAACAATTTACAGTGCTTAGCTAGTTGCATTAAGTTATGCTTGTGATCCTTATTTTGTTGAATTTACGAAAGTTGCCTCGTGACGTGTACATCCCCTTTTCGTAGCATAAAGTGTTGATGTTTGGTATTTGTATCGTATATACTTGTGATCAGAGCCAGTAAAAGTATCAGAGCAAAAGTTTATGCACTCTTTGCGAGTTTACCGTCACGAGATTTAAACCTGCCTCTGGTTAGGTTCTCGCAATATGAGTACAATTTGGCATAGGTCACCTCTGAATTGTGCATATTCGCTATAGCTTAAGTAGAGCTACAATTTCTTCGCTGCATTCTCGAACTCAGCAGAGTGCTTAAATTTAATTAGCCTACATTATGCGGTTGTTGCAGAGTAGACATCTATTCTTTTATGTTATGTGAGAGTTAGTGCTTTGTGTTAATAAATTTTAAATTTATCAAACGGATTGAATTCGTCCTACTGGTAATTTATCCTAGTATCCTTGGTGAAGCAGATAGACATCAGTTATTCAGGCTACATTACTTCCAGTCTGTGAGAATATAGGTTGATGTAAGTGTCCTGGTCTTTCGTTTTAATGTAGGGGACGCATGTAGTGAAATCCTGATTATACAAGTGGCATATAGGTTTTCCCAGGTCTTATGGGTACTGAGGATGAAGGTTTTAAGCTGATTAATTATGTTGATATTTTGCATTATATTTCTAATTCAGTTTATCTTTTTTTCACTTGATATGCTTCCTGTAGGTTGAACACAATACCTCTTAAGCCTCATGGTTGGGATCGAAAGCTATTTTGTGTTCGCTACGATTAAATAGGAAGTTGGATCTAAAATGTGCAAGACACGGCAGCATGTTCCGTTTTGTTACTAGTTTAAATATCCTATGTTAAAATTTAAAAAAGGGTTTAAAGTGCACATTTAATATTAACATTATCTTCCTTAAAGATACATATAAAGTAATACATCAAGGCAGAAATGAAATTATCAATAAAATCCCAAATTTGTAATGGAAATTTAATTGCAAAATATCTAACTTTGATTATAAAAACAAAAACCTCACAAAAGTCAATATACGAAATATCATCGGAATTACATTATGAAATCCGTTACAATTAACTCATTCAAAAAGCATTTTACGTATATGAAATGAACAGCAAAACTTAAAATGCGCTTAAAGTATTCTGAAATTATGCCATTTTAACTGTCTATGAAAGATTAAATATATGAATTTAAAGATAATTCAATTTGTGCATTTATTCTTTAAAGCTCTAAATTATGATTCTAAGCAATCTTTTAATGTTTGCTTTAATGGGTGCTTAATGTCTTTCAATTAAGTAAAGTTTTACATTATCCTTTTACATATTTTTGCTAATGCAGTTAAAGACATTTTGATTGTTCATTAAAAATAGATAAAGCTTATTTTGTAAAAAAGCTCTTAGGATGTATAACTATAAATAGTGTCACAGCTTTATAGAAATATACAAATTCTTTGTAGCAAATATCTAATTGAAGAGATGAGTGGAAGAACATGTTATGCTACATTTTCTTAAAAATTATTTTATCTATTGGACGAGGGTGTTATCAGGTATTCTATCACATGGTAAAGCTAAAATACCAAAGTTATATTTAGCCTTGAAGATTTAAGTCATTCATTAATATTTAACAATGTAAATAATATTATTTTTTTTTAATATTTAAAAATTAAATATGAATAAGTTTTTTTGATAGAGTTTAGTACCACACCTGCTAATATTACAAACACATGGTATCAAAAAGAAAATAAATCACTAAAATATTGACAACAAAAACTTTCACATCAAATTTCTTCAAATGTAATTTTTGGCACTTAGCATGTTCTTCCACTTAGCTCTCAATTAAGCAAAACAATGTGTTATTTTATTGCCAAATTAATAAGTATCAAAGGTTTTGATGTTTGGGAAGGAACAAAACATATTTTGCGCTACATCGTAGCAAATGATTATTTCTAATCTGAAATAAATCTCTTGTTATCATGTACTCATATTAAAATTTAAAAATATTAAATTGGTGTAGATATTTAAAACAGTTCTTTTTTATCGACTTAGACTCACGTAAAGCATTTTTCTTTTCGTACATCTTTTCTGGAATGCATATTTAACCTATTAAGACCCGATACATTGTAAGCCATCATAAGAAATTTTTGACAGTTTGTTCCATCTATTTGTACATACAGAAACATAAATTTGTAAAAAATAAATAAAATAATTATTATCAGTTTCTATTTACTAGCAGGTACACATATGTGCCCCTTGGGTTCGTACTACAAAAACTTCAATTTTTTAAATTTTATTTAAACAAGGAATTTGGTGGACAATTGATATATATGCTTATTTTACATGGTATTTTTCGAAGCAATTATCGTTTGGGATAAAGAGGTACATATTGCACTTTGTACAAATAACTCTTGTTTCGGCGTAAATGCCCTTTAAGAAGAAATCAAATTTATTGTTTATAATTTATGTCTGTTTATATTTTATATTATGAAACATAATTATAAAACTGATTTCTTTTCACAAAAAATCTAATTTGTTTATAATCTTGGCTCTTGATCAGTATTTATGAGTAATATTATGATTTCAAGGTCACTTAATATAGATTTATTAGCTTGTATAATAATTTTGAATTCTTGATGATGATTTATTAGCAATTTAATGACTTTGTGATTTCTTGATATAACTTTATGAATTATATTTATCTTGGTATCATTTAAATAGATTTCTTAGTTTTATAATTACTTGATGTCATTTAAATGAATTTATAGCTATTTATAATAATTTATAGCTAATTTAATGTGGTTTAGGTTATTATTATTAAAGTAATTGAAGAAGATTTATAACCAGCATATTGTAATTTTTATTTTTATTTTTATTTATTATTATTTTTTTTTGTATAATATGTATCCTTTAGGAAAAGGTCAGTCTTGACTCTGAAACCAAGCATAGAACATAATGTAACTTGGCTCTGTTAAATACAGAGAATTTGTAATAATGAAAGGGCTATGAAGAAATGTTTAATGATTAGTAAGTTTAATAATTAATTCTTCATGATAACTGATCCCTTTTACCGCCCGACGGTTTTCCTGTATTTTTATATGAGTGCTTGTAAATCCCAGGATATTTATTTTTTTTAATCACAGTTTAATGCTATAACAGATTTAATATCACTTCTTTCTATGTATGGTTCAAAATAAGATTGTTTAAAATATCTTTACCTACATCCATTTTAACAGGATATCTAGAAACGGAAAAATCCGGCTATAAATTGCTATTTTTCGGACAAAAAGCATGCACACTGTATGTTACTCCTTTTCCATAAAGTCACTCTAAATGTTTGTAAAACATTGCGTTTTATCACTGTGCGATTTCTATTGTGCTATTTTCAGAGATTAAGCATTTTCACCTGTAAAGAATTTCAAAGCAGCTGGGGTTAAAATCACGCACTTCTGCAAAACATATTTCAGTTTTAAAAATTAAAATACACACTTTTTTTATATATAAAAGGACGTCAATTACATCCGGTAAGTCATCCCACTTTTATGATCCCGTCTTAAACAATATCTATAGAACGGTATGCAAATGACATCATCGCGGAATAGTACACAAACCCAATAGAAAGCAATGAACCTCATTTGAGAAGCCACGGGTAATCTAAGGATTTATGACTTCATTTTTTTTTTTGTTTATAATAACTCCATGTTTTATCAGAAGTCATTCATTTATATTTTTTTCAAAATTCGGAAAGTAATTTGAACGGGTTAATGAAATTGTATTCTTTCAAATTCTGTATGCGAATTAAGTTTAATGCGGGAAAAATAAGTCAAATATTAAAATACATTTTTGTAAACAGAAAATGTTGTATTGTTTGTAAAGTTAAATTCCAATAAACAAAAAATCCTTTAATTGATAAATAAAAATGAAATAAAGCCAAAACTCACCGGGTTTTACAACTGACGATATTAATATAACAGACGTAGTTTAAATTTTTAAAAAAATCCAGTATTTATGAGAAAATGACAACAAAAAGATACAGTAATCCACTATTTTCCTTTCCCCCCCCCCCCTTTACTTTCAATAGAAATGGAGTACCTCAGTTGCAACAATTACAAAAAAAGTAATAAAAAATACAAAAATAATTGACACCTTAAAATTAAATTGAGATACAGCTTTCAATGAAATTGCATTTAAAAGAGCATTTTTTCTCCTTATACGACGGTGTAAAAATTTAAAATGCGCAATGATTAGAAGTTTAAAAATTTGCAGTAGAGAAAATTGCAAAACCAAAATTTTATTTCAAATTTCAAAGTATTGCCATTCGCAAACTGACGTATGAGTTACGCACAGATATGTTTGTCCTTTATAATATAGATACTATATTTCAATATTGTTAAGTATCAAAAATAAAATACTGATACCTAAAAAGAATTATATAGATAAATATCCATTAAACAAGACAAATTGAAATTATTTGAAAAAAAAAAGTTTAATGAATTCAGCATTATTAAATATTATATAATTCATTCAGTAAAGGTATATTATTAGTATATTTTGAAATAAAATAATTCAGAATGGAAGCACCAAAACATTATAATTTTCATATGTTTCTAGAAAAAACTTTCTGGAAGAGAATATGAATAATACCAGAGAAGTTCCAATAAAAAAGATGTTTGAAGTAACCTGGCAATTTTATGAATTTCTTTTATATACAACAGAATATTTAAAAAAATAAATAATTATTTTTAAAATAATCGTAGTCTATCAAAAGAATATCTTTAAATGTACATTTATGATAAGGTAATAATTTAAAACTATAAAAACAGTTTTATCATATATAATATCGTTTTATAAGAGAAAAAAATCGTTTTTTTTCCTTTTCTCTGTGAATGAAGTGGAACACGCATAGATATGGACTTAAACGCTTAATTTTACTTTATATTAATTCAAGAAAATAGTGTTTCGCTTATTTTCTATAGTTGTACGACATGACAATTTCAGATTTTAATATAGTGGGCACTTTAATGCACATTAAAATGCATAAAGTTATATTTTAGAACAGTTTTAGTGAAGGTTTTAGCGTTTTCACTGAACAGTTTGCGCGGAGGTTCACTCATTTTCGTTAGATAGTAGTGAACAAAATAATTCATTGAATTAGGAAATAGGGAAGACTAGGGAGGGTTGACCGACTTTTTACAAAATGATTTTTTATTTTTTAAATATTGAACGCAGAATAAAGTTTTATATATAATTTTATTCGTTATACAATCAGCTATCAAAATAAAATTGCTACATAAGTGTAACACATGAGAAATTCGAAAAATGATTGATTTTAATCATGAAAGAATAATGGTTCAAGGCTTCCCACATATGGGAGGGTTGAGCCCCTATATGGGAGGCTTGACCCACTTTTTTTAATATTGCACTATATGTGAAGAGAAATAAAATCAGTTTAAAAATCCAAAAAGCAAAGTAACTTTATTCTACATGCTTTAATTATTAGATATATATATATATTAATATGAGGCTTAAACAAACCTGTTAAGACGCAATCGCAAGTCAGGGGAGAAAAGTTTTCTTTTAAACAGGATTTTGTCTGAGAAGGTGTAATTGTACAGCAGGGACAATGAAATTTTAACATTTAAGGCAGTATTCTTTTAGAGACAGGTTCCGTTTTCATAGTGTTTCATGTCATTATGTCCGGATTTAGGAGCCACTGTCCCGCTTTTTTTATCTCCTTGTTCTATTTTTTGTGACACTCGATCTGACAACTCTAGTTGTCACATAGTTTGGACTCATCTCACTGTATTCACCCTGGTGAAATTTTTCTACTTACCTTCCCAATGTTTTTCGATCAATGCTATGTTCTTTTGCAACCGCATGAGCACGTAACTTATTATTAACATGATATAAACCTTTAAGGGGCAAATTACTTTCAGTACTAAAATGTTGAAATAAATGACCGTCGCCGGAATTTACGAACAAATTTATTTAGAAATAAGAAAAAGGCTATATTTTACATACATATTAAATGGAAAGGACTTTATCAAAATTCTGGTGCGATTGTGATGTTTCGGAATTAAAATTAAGTGGTTTTATAAGCATACCACTCCCCCTTAAAAATTTAAGACTGCTACTTTCATCCTTTCTAATGCTTTCTTTTCTTTCTCACTGTTTCTATTTACCTATTGTAAGCAATATTTAAATGGGAAAAACATCCTATCAACTTTCCCATTTTCTAGCATTTTTTCACATTTTTCTCAGTCAGTTTTAAACATTTTCTTTTCTCTCACTCCATTTTATTGAAGCTTTACAGAATAAATTTACATTCTTTTATGAATATACCATTAACTTTTCATTATGCACAGTATATAATAAAAATATTTCCAAAACCACTTAATTAAAGGAGCCATGAGCATCTGGTCAACCCTTCCTCACATTGACTGGGTCAAGCGTCCATACATGGACCTTTTCTAAAGAATACCACATTGTTATATCGAACCTAACTTACTCCACAATCTTTATGTCTGGAATGAAAGCTCGATATTTCTGCATTACTTTAAACCTACTTATTTAAATTTCTATGATATAATTTATTTGAAAAAAGCTTACAAAATATTTCTAAAAAACACAACTTTTAGGTTGAAAACGCCTCACAATCAATTTTTTCCACATCTATTTCGATTATCTCTATGAAAGGAAGACTGTCGTTTGAGCATTCCAGTAGCTTTGGTTGATACCTATTGATAAAACAAAAATTCTTTTAAATATGAAAATTGATGGGTGGGTCAAGCCTCCCGTATGGTCAACCGTCCCTAGTCTCCCCTATATTAATTAGAAACGTTTATGTCTTAATATGATATTTTGAGTTTACGCCCATATCTATGACAAAAAAATCAAAATAGCCACAAACTAGTTGAAGAATGAGTTGTAAACTTATCATGCGCTAAATTACTTTTACAGTTTGTATTTAGAAGAGAAGTTTCATAAAAAATAGAATAAAAAGAAAAAACGGGAAACCTAGTTATCTTAAAAAAATAAACCCATAATCAATCAGACTGCACCACATTTTTTGGAAGCCAGCGCTAAATGAAGTTGCTGCGGTGCTGGTAGAAGCTACTTTACTGATCACTGTCATAAAGAAAAGATGTTTAAAAGCGTCTGTATTTAATTTTCTTCTATCTCTTTCTTTTCAACACACGAAACATTTTAATTTCATATATTATATTTTAATTTATAATAATTATTTCTATAATTGCTTTATGTAAACGTTAACTCCATATAACCATACTAGGGGGCTGCGCCCCCCTGCAAGCTACGCTCGCCAACTCCCGTTCAGACACCGCAGAATCTAAAAAAACGCTAATCTGATGGGGTTTTAAAATATTACAGAAGATTGAATTATACTGAATAAAGGTTTGCAGATCTCCCTGTAAACGGGTTCCCATTCAATTCCCTTTGATTGCAAAAATTTAAGAGCGAATCAGTTGCTGTTAAGACAGCCAATGGTTGTTTTCGTTTTTGATTAAAGAGGATCAGTTAAACATTTGAAAAGAAGCTAAAATAAAATAAATTAAGTATACAGAGTCTTTGTCTCCCGGTATTTTAAAACAATCTCTATAACAATAGCCTAAGTCATGTAACTATCAACAACAGTTCCAGGCGGACCACTTCGCTTTTTATACTCTAGGTGCCATTTTGGTACTTTAATGTTAGCCAGGCAAAGATGATAAGTCGCCAAATATTATTCTATCGCCATCATTTCATCTATAAATAGTTCAAGTCATCAACTGCCAGAAACAAATACGGTCTGAATTCTTCGCCTTTCATATAAAAGTTTGGCACACATGTTTTGGCACAGATTTTTTGAATAAAACTACATAAAATATAACATAATAACATAAACTACATAATATATCATTATGTATTGGAATTCCTTTTTTAGCCCTGTAAATAAACAATAACTATTCTCTGCATTGCATATTCTACGGAATGCACATTTTAGTGCGCTTCATAAATGCATATCAATTTTCTTCTGTTCGAAAACGTGTAAAATCATTAAAAATCATTTGAAACGATTTTTTTCCCCACAGGCCGTAATGTAATGGAATACTTTTGACTGTCCCTGTAAATGAACTAAACATTCTACAAACTTCATTACAAATAGGGACCTTGCTATGGTAAACGTCAATAACATTCAAAAATTTCAGGTCAATCCGAGTATATTTACGCGAGTTAGAGCGCTGACAGACGGCCAGACAAACCGAAGTCAAACACTTTTCAACTTTATCGGGCCTGAAAAACACTTTATTTCAATGCTTAAATATTATTTTTTTGTTTTTTAATGCCAATAAAATAAATGTATCGAAAACGTAGAAAATGAGTTTACAATCAAAGATAATTAATAACTGATTCTGAATGTCTACAATTAAATGTTAAATTAAAATCACAAACAGCAAAAAAAAAAAATGCTTAAATACAATTTAAAAAATAAATATATCAATTTGAAAAACACTAAATAATTAGTGTTTATTATTGTACTATTAAACAACAACAAACTACAATAGATGAATTAAATGCATGGTTAGATTTAACAATATCTCAAAAATCTTTCCATATGTTATAAGGAATTCCTATTATTTTATTATTTTGGAAAATGTTAAATCTGAAAACATTGGTATGAAGATTTAAGATTTTAAAGACTAATTTAAAATATTATTAGCAATGAAAAAAAATTCTTTCAAAAGTAAAAAGACTTTTCCCAGAATAATGTTAATTTCAAAATTGAAACAGTTTCCTAATATCATTATAATCGAACATCATATTTAACTCCAAAATATTCATGACGATAAATACTGTGTTAGAATCAGTCTCTGCATCAGCTTTTTTTTCCCCTTCTAGCGATGGGAGATTAAGATATTTTACAGCATCGAATCGGAAAAGAATTCCAGATCAGTCACATTGCATATAACATACAACAACTATTTAACTCATGATAATAATCTATCAAACGGAAATAAAAAATTTAAATTAAATAAGACATACCTTTTAAGTTCCATAAATAGTTTAATAATATCCGTGTTTTATCCTAAATTGTCAGACATATTTCTGACAAAACGACAAAATTGTCAGACATACTTCCCGCGTCAAAAGTTCTGATCCTTATTTTATTCTGCGTTTTAATCGAGCGCAGACGATATTAGCAAGCAGGTGCTTATACTGTATTATTTTTTTTTGTAGACAACAGATTTTTAGAGTTTAAATGCGCAATCATTTTATCTTTATGTGAGTGTAATGAAAATGTTCTATTTGAATGAAACACCTGCCTTTTTCCTTTCTTTCTTTTTTTAAAGTAAAGTTTGTTTTACGCGTAATAAATACGAATTGGGAATCTTCTTAATAAATGAAAAGATAGTATACAGGATAAAAAAAATTTCTTTGTCAATCTGTCATTTTTTTAATATTCATTTTCTGTAGAATAAAACAATTTCTAAAATAGCTTTTTTTAAAGTCGTATCTCTAGAACACGAATTTAAAATACGAATCATTATATCATGGGTTTTGTATAAAATTTGTATAAATATTTTTTCGGAAAATGCTAATTTTATTTAAAAAGTCTGAAAGAAGTAGAATTTTTTAAAAAAATGTTATTTAAAATAGTTAAACACTAACAGGAAAAAATATGACTTGAATACAAATTCTAAAGCAAGAAATGCATATATGACTAAACTCTGAATACTCTTTCTACGTGCTCATTAAAAGCTACAGACTTAACTGTAATAGAAAATTTTAGTTTGAAACCACAGAATTGTTTCGAATACCACTGGTCGACAAGGAAAAAAAACTTCCTCCCTGCAAACTAAATGTGTAAAGTGTACAGATTTAATATTTTTAATTCTAAATATGTTATCCAAATTGCGCCAGTACGTACCATTTTTTCGAGAAACACTTTTATAATAACAACAACCAGTGAAGGATTAAATTGCAATGGTAGATAAAATTGAAATCATAAAAAAAAGTATACTTTCACTGTCTTAGATAACAAATTGATAAAATATAGCATGAAAATCTAGTTTGTTGATACTTGTACCGTGCATTTTCCTTTTTATGTTCCCCCACTCTCCACCTCTTTTCGTGTCCGAATTTACTATGTCCTACCCACTAATATGTTTTCATTCTTTATGTTGCTGTAACTCTGGCATGTTTAAAATATTTCTGTTCATTTTCAAAGATTTTTGATGTTCATATATTTGTCACACTGTGACTTACAATATGGTGGGTTTTTTTGTCTATGTGACGTGACGTACGTTACATGTAGTGACATAACAGTGACGTCACAATTTTTTTTTAATTGCCAGAAAATATAATTTTACATAAATAACATGTTTTGAATATTTTTTGTAATTTTTTAAAGTTTTCTAAGAAGTTCACATCTCAGTCACAATGTGACATCACTGAGTGGTGGCATTTTGGTCACAGATGTGACGTCATCACAGTGACTCACATTGACGTCACAACGACGTCACCGTGACCATGCATGCTATGAGGGTTGTGTATTCGGTCAACTTTAGAGAACGTTAAAATGTCATAAATGCTCTATCTGTAGTCTCTGTGCCTTTTTAAAAGCAAGCGCTATATTGTTCTCAAACTCCTGCAGCACCCTGTATTTACAACAAGTTCTTTAGCTCTTGTACAATTAATAAATTATTATCTTAAATAACTATACAACTTGCTTCTATTCCTACAAACATTTTAATTCTCAGATCACTACTGCTTTTTTTTCTTGTGTAGTGGATACTGGAACTCGCTACTTCTCAAGTGGTGTTGCCATCATTTTGAAAGAGTCAAAATATTCGACATAAAAGTTATGTTATAAAAGTTATTGTTCCAATTACTCGTCAAAGCGGAAATACTTTTTTTATTAAAAGTAACAAGATATATTTCCTAAATAAATTGAATCTTAAATTCCATTTGGCAATTATTTAATGACATAATTTGTCTGAATAATTTACTACATTGATGTCATAAAATTCTGTGCATTAATTATTTGATCGGGAAGTGCCCATTATTTTAATTATCCTTGTTAAAGTGTGTAAAACTTCCACAGAATTTTTAAATATAAAAGTGAAACCAACTTCCAATACCTATTAATTACAAAATAATATCATTATGTCAAGCTTCGAAAAGTTTTATCAAATAATATTTGATATATGCAGTAAACACTAATGTACATAATTTCCTAGAAATAATGAATGTGACACTTGAACGCCAATTTACATAAGATTTCTTATAAATATTTGTTATCTTCAACTTGAATCATAAGCAATAGAATACACTAATGATATACAGGGAATCTCAAAAGGTCGTTTACAAACTTAACATGCTGGTGTGTCATACCATGAGGAACGAGATTTACATGGGAACTTGTGTTCGAAACAGCAAACTGCGACCGCTAGAGGACGATGAGCGCAGGTGTGGAGGGGAAGAAATAAATGATATCGAAAGATGTAATAATATGACTTATTAAAGAACATGGTTTAATTTAAAGAAGGTTTTCAAAATGCCTTCCATTCGCCGCAATGGATGCTTCACAACATGGACGCATGGTTTCACGGACCCGTTCAAAATGGGCAGGTGTGTCACGGACACGTTCCGCCGCTTCCACGATCCAGGAGAAGAATCCATATCCGATGTTTCGGGTTTCTCGTACACCGTGGACTTCATGTATCCCCACAGATAGAAATCCAGTGGAGTCAGGACGGGGTCGCGGTGGCAATGCGACTGGTCCGCCTCTGCCAATCCAGCGATTAGGACATGTCCTATCTAGGTATTCTCGCACAGTGTAGCTAAAATGAGCAGGCACTCCAATATGCTTAAACCAGATGTTTCGGCGTGTAGCGGCTGAAACGTCACCCACCAGAGCCGGCAAGACTACGAAAATCAGATAGGTATTCCCGTCGAGGTGCTGAGGTAATAGGTAAGGGCCAATTAACGTGTCACCGATAATACCAGCCCAGACGTTTATGGCGAAACGTTGTTGACGTGCAAGGCCACGTGTAGACCTTGAGTTTTCATGCTCTCAGGGATGAGTTTCAGGACACCTTCCCGTGTAAAACAGAATTCATCGGAAAACAAAATCCACGATGGAAAATATGTATGTGCGACACGGTGTTGCAAATACCAACGTGCGAATGATACGCATTGGGGAGAATGGTCAACGCGCAATGCTTCGAAACGCATTGTAAGTGGTAGGGGTGTTGCATGCCCTCATGCAATATGCACATAATGCTGGAACGATGTACACCCAAGACGCGTTCGCTTGCACGGAGACATGTTTGCGGGTTCCTGTCAAATTTCCGTAGAGCGGTTTCCTCTACGACAGGCGTGCGTGTAGTGCATTCTCGACCGATGCGGCTACGTAACTGGAAAGCTCCTGCTTCACGCAATCTGCCGTGTAAGTGTCCAAACAAAACATGACTTAGCTGACGTCTGCTTGGGAAGTGCTCAAGGTACATCGGTACCGCGGCTCGTGCATTTCTATCCGCGGCGCCATATACGTAATGCATATCGGCCAATTCTGCGTCACAAAACCATTAATCCTTTCTCTGGCAACGTCCTCGCGTGAAATGATTACGCTTTTTACTCTCCATTAAGTCTGCGCTCGTCGTCCTCTAGCGGTCGCAGTTTCCATTTTCGGACACAAGTTCCTATGTAAATCTTGTTTATCATAATGTGACAGGCCAGCATGTTAAATTTGTAAACGACCGTTTGAGGCAACCTGTATAATTAGTCCTTTAGGCCATCATTTATTTATATTATTCTACCCTATATGCGCTGTATTAGAATAAAATTAAAGTGATTTTTACTCAAAATGTAATAAATGACACAGGAGACATTTAAAAACGTAACATACATCACCATGATTAAAAACTATATTAGATTTTCATTTCTAATAAATGCACAATTGGTTATTCTGAAATTTCTTTCAGAAATAGTCATGTTTATTTCACATAGATAATACTGGTACCCTCATACATTAAAAGAAACTTACTATGTTAAAAAATAAGCATTAGTGCAAAACCTACTTTCTAACATTCATCATTTATATAATTAAAATTTGTTTATAAGTTTGAATTGTTACAGCATTTGTTAAAAATTCATTCTACTAATAGATGCCTATTTTAATAAATGTGGATACATACAGTTTATGTATTATTTAGACCAAGACATAAAACACAAAGAAAGCCACTATAGCTAAAATACCGGTCTCCTTAATGCCAGTTGAAAATCGTTTACATTTCATCCCAAGGTGTAGTATGGACCATTTTCTCATCAAAATCTATTAATCGGAATCAGAACTTAAATTATAATCGGCAGGAACATAATTCGCATTATATAATATATGTGTGAGAGTGTGTGTGTGTGTGTGTGTATCAATGTCCCCATTTACACTGCGAAAATACATATTGCGAAATTTAAATTTTAACAAAAAGCAAAGTTCATTCTGATTTAATTGAGTATAAGTAATAGTTATTCACCGAAAATAAAATTTTAAGTCTTATTATTGAAGTTCCCAATTGGCGGTGTATACATAAAGTCCTGAGTTTGCCCGTCTTGACAATCTGTGTGCGTGGGAAATTTAAGCTATTTTGCATGCATTGTTTGAGTGAATATATATATATAATACAAATGACGTTCCTGCCGCTTTTAGAGTTCAGCTGAATGGATTATGATGACACCAACAGTGTATTAAGTACTTTTTCAGAGATGTTTTAGTATAGTTCATATCTTCCTACATTGTTATAAATTTACAGGGAAAGTTCTATAAACAGGTAAACCTAAAGAAAAGAAATTTAGCCTTTTTTAAATGTTCTACTGGGCGTATTTTGATGGCAATCGAATTGTTTGTTACATAATTTTTTCAGATATACATTTTAGTTAATTACACATAGTTCAATCGTTATCGACAAAATCCTTTTGAAAATTATACTTCTGAATCGAGTTGGTATATGAAAACATAATAGTGCATTTGCGTTCGGATCGTTTTCAGCAGTGCGTAAGAAGATACCCGGTAAAAATTCAGATTGCTTTAAAATAGTGCTGCACAACATTTTTGCCAGAAAATTGTTTGTCACCACAAAAAATTTAAAAGTAACATTTGAATTATATAATAGCAACGTTTCTGGAAATTAGGAAAATTTTTTGGATAAAAATACTGGTAAAATCGGTGGCCCGCGGGCCATAGGTTGTGCACCCCTACTTTAAAACAAAGTCAAATTCTCCGATACATTTTGTTTGATTCCAGGTTCGTTTGGAGAAACCAACCAGCGTAGTATCCGAAGCTTAATAATATAAAATACAAAAACTATAAACTATTTAAAATAAATATTTAAGTACTATGAGATTTAATGAAAGATTGTAAATCCTCTAGTCAAACCATGATTACGATCGTCATAAATATGCTGACAAGTAGAAACAGTGAATTTCTAAAGATAAATATACAGGCAAACTTCGTTACTATAGTGAGTGACTGGGGGCATTGAGGTTATTTTCCCCCATGAAGGCTAAACAGACAAATACTACTTCATTTTAAAGTGGATTACGACCACTACACACATCAATGATATGGGATAGAAACTCAGCACCTCTTGACCAATACCGAGAGGAGGACCAATACCACTATAAGAGAAAGTGAGCGAATTATAGACCTATATATATGCTATAATATTAATTCTTCTTTATCGATTTCCCAGTACTATTCTAAATTACTACTCTATATTCACTAAATCTTTATTATTAAATAATCACTACCTTTAGCTCTGTTAAATTCCCTTTAATTTAATGCCTCACTTGTGTAATTCACTTAATTATTGCGGTTTTAGTATTCTTAAATTAAATGGCCCATTTCCGATCTTTCGCGTTTTAGAAATATTCTTTAGTAGCCTTATTATTCCAGCCGAGAATTTCCTTTCCCGGGCTTAATTCCGGCGTTTTCTTTTTACTTTCTTATTCATCCGCTACTCTGTCAGCCCTCTTTTCAAGTCGTGATATTCTTAATTATTAATTGGTTGAGAGCGCGATCTATGTCATATTTGTATTACTACACTAGGCGTCAAAAAGCCGATGCTCGCAGTTTTTTCTCAGATTATGGTCGTATTTCCACTTGTAAAACCATACCCTGGTCAGCGTCTGATATGTTTTTATCTCAAATCTTGTTTACCTCTAATAATTATTTAAAGCTATTTGTTTGACATTGTTTGACTACAATAAAGCGATGATTAGACACCAACTATTTGGGTAAACTGCTATGCTCTAATTATTCAAATAAAGTGTTGAACTTATTCCTGCGTTGATTCCATTACTATAGGAAATCTACATTGGATGAGTTTTTCGCCGTATTTTTAGTCGATGACTGCCACTACTTCGAAATATTTATTAGCTGGATTATCACTCGATGACTGCCACCACTTCGGATACTCATACCAACTTACTCCTGCAGTTTTATTTTCAGATTACTATATATTACGAATAACCCTGCACTACTGGTAACATGACAGCTAGTTACTTCATTTACTAGTAAGACCTTCCAATGTTAGATTATTCTAACATATATAAATATTTCATTATATAAAAAAATGTTAGAATACATTTAGAGGTAAAATCTACATTGGATGAATTTTTCGTCGTATTTTCCGTCGATGACTGCCACTACTTCGAAATATTTATTAGCTGGATTATCACTCGATGACTGCCGCCGCCACTTCGAATATTCTACCAACTTACGCCTGCAGTTTTGTTTTCAGAATACTATATATTACGAATAACCCTGCACTACTGGCAACATGACTGCTAGTTACTTCATTTACTAGTAAAACCTCCCAATTTTAGAATAATCTAACATACATAAATATTTCATTATATAAAAAAAGTTAGAATAAATTTAAAAGTAAAGTCTATTATTAATAGGTAAGCATAAGGTAAATTCAGGGTTATAAGATCTTTTATTTCCTCGTATGTAGAAAAATGGGAAATTTGTGGCGAGTGATGATTATCAATTTCCGCTTGTTGTACCACCGCATTGGCGATAACGAAATCGACCTCCTAATATTCATGTAGAATTTTCATGCCGCTAGTTTCAATTTTCTGTTTGACCAGAATTTTCACGCTTTAATTTAGATTTTATGAAATACTGACGTTTACGTAATATGAGAATATTTTGAAGAAAGTGAAACAATTTTAGATTTTATCTCTATATTTGCATTTGTTATCTTTATCTCTCTTCCAATAATTATTTATCAATGTATTGAAAAATTAGTTATTTCGTTTAAATAAAGGAATATATGTTGTGGCATCACAGCAGGTTTTTCCATTCCAAATTTATAAACAGGCGTTTATACTGTAGTAAATCAAGTCAAATATACGGCGATGCGATTGGGATTTTGCGAAAACAAAACGGGAAGAAACACGCTGTTATTTAATCCAGTGTGTGATTGTTTAAACATTTCCCGAAAGATTTTGCAGATGGAAAATATGACATTTAAAAGCAGGTTTCTTTGGAGTTAAAAGATAAATTAAGGGAAAGTGCATCTCTTTTAGGTAAATTTCGTAAGAAACACTATTATATTCTCTTCTTTTCAATAATTTCTGAAAAACAAATTCCAGATCTAAGCCAACTAGAACTAATATTACTAGTATCCCTAGAACCAACCTACTAGAACCAACTAGTACCTCTAGAACTAATAACCGCCCCAGTTAAAAGCTTTATATATACAGGGTTTTTCATCACAGCCGTTCAAAACTTCCAGGAGAGATACAGAACACCTAGCTTATGGAAAAATCACATAGCAATGCATGGTCGGGAACGCTTTCCTGGTGCGGTAGAGACGAAATGAGTCGCATTGTATAGGGATAATTTTATTGTTACAACCAGATCCCTCAATCAGAAATCTTCATGATCATTTTATTTAAAGTATGCTATAGAAAAGTACGATGAAGATAATAGTGAAGATAATTTTTCAAAATAGTGGTAGGTAAAATAAAATTCCCTATAGAATGAGAGACCTGGACACAAAACACGAGAAAGGAAAAACACTAACAGGGTGAGAAAACATTTATTATTCTAAGTACCGAAAAAAATGCTGGGAAAATGATGAACAGTGCTGAGGAACTTGTTGCATGCATTGTCGCAGCTGCTGAGAAAGTCCGGAAAACGTCCGGTAATTTCGAGAAATTTCGAACTTCAATGAGCCAGAGGCGTGAAGCCTGCATCATGGCTATGGGATGTGATTTTGAATATATTCTACGATGACGATCATTGCCTCTCTTTTTGTGCTTATTTCTTAGTTTATTGCTATACTAAGAATAATAAACATGTTTCCTCACTCTGTTCGTGTCGTTCCTTTGTTGTGTTTTGTGTCGTCACTAGATTTCTACGTGTCCTGTGCAAATTGGGGTTCCAAATGCTTTGGACACCTGTATTTTAAAGTAATTTTATTCACCGTATCTAATGACAGAATTATCGGCGATTAAAGATGGCGAAATAAACTGTAAGAAATTAGTGGTTTCCAGAGCGTTTAGAATAATGATTACGCTGAGCGTCTGGCAACACTAGCCTTCAATACCGTCAAAGGAAAGCGTTTCCGACTATGCATTGCTGTATGATTTCTCATTGTCTAGGTATACTCCATCTCTCCTGAAATTTTGTAAGCACCGGTCTAACCGGTCAACCACTAAAGCAGACTGCATATATAAAATAACTTTGTGTACACATTAACTTCCATAATTCTGCACAAATCTCTTCTAAACTGATACATAAAATCAAGGGGCAGAAAATGTCGGTCAAGTTCGTTAATGGGCAAAATCGGACCAAGGGGTGAAAATGGGGAGGGGTTTGGGGAAAATAGATAAAACACCATAGCTTCTTAATTATGATTTATATTGAATCAGTTTAAAGTTGTTACTTCTAGGTGAAGGATCAAAACTTTGTATATGACAGATTTTTGATATCATTAAAAATACACTCAAATGGAAAAAAGGGGCAAAAAAAGGGTTTAAGAAGGAAAAAAAAAAATCATAACTCCGTCAATTCAAGATATCAAATCCACTTAAGTTTATTATAAATCTTGTTAACATTATCTACAACTTTTATATTGACAAGTGTCTGATAGAACCAACTCTTACAGTTAAAAAAAAAAAAAAAAAAGTGGAGGATTGTAAAGGAAAAAAATTACATTAACATTTTTATAAAACAAATCAAAGAAAAATGAAATAAAAAACTCATTAAAAGCGGTCAGATAAAATTGTTAAACTGGGTTTATCTCTAATCTTGATTTAGTTTTTGTTGGTGAAATTAGTACTTAAATTCGAAATCTACCTCCGCCTGTAGGCCGAGCCAGAAGGGATTTTTTTCTGTTATAATCGTGCTTGAATATATCGAATCCAAGGACGTCGCAACCGTTCGAAAGGAAATAGATTAGGATTATATTTTCTGAAAAATATAAAGTGGCTGTAAGAATCTCAATAGGGTGCGATGATTATAAATTCAGAATTCAGCCAATGGTTGTTGCTATTAGAAACACGTAGATAAGACTGTCTACACAATTATAGAAAATGTGAATAAGGAATTTATTGAAGAATTTTTTAGAATAGCATTTTATTGATGCACGAAATTACGATCGAACAAATTGGAATAGAGTATTATTTCATTAACATCTTGACCTAAATTTTGTTTTAGAATTATATGGATTTTTATTTCATTTATAATGTATTTGTGAAAAGTCTTAGAAGAAATACCTTCTAAAACAAATGAAAAAGTAGAATATTTACCCACTGCAATATTCCATGGAAATGCGATTTTGTATTCGGGGTTATTTAACGACTTTTTATTTTAAAATGTTGACACTTAATATAAGTTTTCCTAAAATAACATTAAAAAGTCTAAGGTATTCATATTTAATGACTAATAAATAAAGCTAAAAGTTAGTAACTACGAAAATCTATACAACGACATATTTGTCTACTATAAACCATGAGTTATGAGAGAAATAAAAGTATAAATCCTTTCAACTATAATGTTATATCTAAAAAAGAAAAAGAATGTAAAAAAACGAATGTATGTGTTAAAACTATACAATATATAAATAATGAATCTTTTTCTACTACAGAGTAGAAATATGTTATAGTCAATAGAGTAGAGAAAATACCACTTGTAATCCGAAATGAAAATTATTGAAATATTTCATAGAAAATGAATAGATTTATTTTTCTATCACCTATTCGAAAGAATGTAATAGAAAATTCGTCATTTAAGAATTCTTTCACAAATTGTGTTAATAAACTTTTTACTAAAACGAAAATAAAATTGCGATTTTATATTGCTGAAATTCAATATTTGTGTTGATTCAGAAATATTTTCCATATCGAATTTCAAATTAGACTTGAGCAAAATTTTATTCGATTTTCCTTGAGAGGCATGTTTAGAAGTTTTTTTTTCAAATACATCAGTGGGACAAGACAAAAAAAAATGCGTGTATCAAAAGAAAATAATCTAATTTTTTTTATTTTGATGAAAATCATTTTTCCTGAAAAGAATATTACGAAAAATACTTTGATATTACAACAACACTAATAAAAATTAAAGATGTAAGGTGTTTACATCATTCATGATGTTTTAGCAAATAATGAAACATACTTATTAAGTCATTTATCGTAAAAGTATTTTATATCATAAAAATGTTAATTTTTTTCATGTAGAATTTACATTTATCTATCTATTGCGTTTTTCTCAAAATGGCATTGTTCAATGAAATAGTTTATCGTTTTTCTTCGCAAACGGTGTTACACTATATGAAATTAATGCATTATCGCAAAAGTCACATTTCTCTCCGTTTAATACTCTTTTTTTAATCATTTGTATATAATTATATGAAAGATAACGATCAGCCTAACAGCTACAATATGGGTTTTATTTTTAGGTGTACTGAAAGTTTAAAACATTTTCAGTTTCATCACAAATTAATCTAGTTTGCGGAATTTAATCACAATATTAGTTTTAGATAGTATATCATTTTCACAACAAAAATAATATCTATGGGAACATTGTAAATTAAACCGCTACAATTTCTTTTACATTTTATAAATTTTCTTTTCAAAACCAGACCAAAAAATGGTAAATTTAGACATTTTAAATATTCGGTTCAAGCTATGCAAAGAAAAAAAAAATCAATTATTTTGGATCATAAGTTTTTGAATTCTTAATATTCAAAATCTAGAGCTTCTAATGTTAAATAACATTTTCATATTTTTATTAATATCTTGTGAAATTATAATTCTAATGCGATAATTTTTTTGTTTTTATAATACTAAAACATACAAACATAAATACATTGAATTTGTAATTTTAAAATTTTTATATGAATTATGAAATTAGTATTAGGAAAAAATATGAATTGCAACCTACAATTTATTTATAGATTTATATTCATTACGTCCTGTTTTATGAGAATTCTCAATTTCAAATTTTTCTTCTAAGTAGTTTTCGAATTATGATTAAAAAACATCAAAATAATGTTTTAACATCTATGATGAGTAGAAAAGAATAATTAATTTGAAAAAAAAAAAACTATAAATTTTTCTCATTTTATTGAAACATTTAGGCTGGCAATAATCGAAAATATGAAGCGAATTAAATGGCCCTATTGGCAAGATATAATACATTAATAAACGTGATAGTCATTCTGTAGCATTTCAGGTAGGGGAGACCGGGGGAATGGCGACACACCTTAAGGAAATTTAATTTTTTTCACCTAAAAAAAAGTGTTTATTTTTTAATAGTAAAAATTATAAAGCTGAAACATTATCTTTAGTATCTGTATAAATTTAACCATAATCATAACTAAAGTAAGCACACATAAAAAAAAAATTCCTTCAACCTCTGTACAGTGGCGGAATTATCCAGAATACTGGGGTAATTCCGCCACTGTATCGGGGTAATGACGCCACTCTATAACGAACTAGTAAATACATAAAATGGATACTAGTAAACACATAACCTACTAAAAATGTTTAGAAAGCAATAATTTATCAAAATAATGAATAATTAGAATGTTCAATAAGCTATATTTATTAATGTACTAAGCTTACAATTTAACTCAAATTGGAAAAGTCAGCCTTTGCCATGGTGGCGGCATTACCCCGCGAGGACAATATAGTGGAAAACCTCGGGCGAAGCCGAAAGAAGAACCGAACTTGTTCAACACATTGCATCAAAATGTCGGTGAATGCATGTAGATGACGGGTGATATTATCTTAAATACCTAATGCTTCAATAAAAGGTATTTACCTGTACTCATTTGAAGCTTTAAAATAAGAAGCAACTAGATGAAAAATAAATTTTTCACTAGAACAAGCGAACGACGTACAATAAAACCATTCTCACTCTAGGCACTGTTTCTATTGTTGGTCTCTACAGTGCAGGCGCTATCACTATCTCCAACTGCCGTCAGTTTTTAAACTGGACGGGGTGGCGGCATACCCCCGCCCTCACTTATCCAGTACGGAATTTCAATTTGGATACAGCTTTTAAAATATGCTCAATTAAAAAAAAATCTTTGAAAGTAATCGTACGAATTTCTTGAAAATTTGCATTTAAGCTAATTGAAAGGTACATTATTTATGGTGTTAAATTTTGCTATTGCTTTTGAAAAAAAAAACAAAGTTTGGATTCGTTTTGATATGTAGATGGTGCCCTGAGCAAATTTCATAGGCATTTAAATATAGACTTTTTTTCCAACCGTTTCGTACCAGAAACTTTCTTCTAAAAGAATTTTTTGCAGAGTTAGTAGAACCTTTAGCAGAGTTAGTAGAACTTTTTTCCCCCGACTGTACCTACATGCCAATATAGTCTACAGTTTCACGTTATTTAACACTTGTTAGAGGTTTTTTATATATTCTTTAAATTTTATGTATTCAATTCAGTACTCAAAGTTTAATTTTGAACCTTTGTTTCATTGGTTTTGAATGCTAATCTAATAACTATTTCAAACCTGAAATTTCCAGAATAAATTTTTTAAAGTTGTATTAAATCAATAAAAAATTTTCTACTAGACAAATTAATTCCATTATGTTTTATGTTCAGTTATTCGAATTAATGTTTCATTTTATGACAATTTGATTGAAGGCTTATAACATTTTCGAAATTAACACGGGAAATATTTTACACAGTACTTCAGTAACGGAAGTCTTCAAGAACGTAACGTATATTTCGTCCTGTTTTACGCTTCAGTGACGTCTAAGAGTGACTATTTGTCCCAGTGTGTTTAATTACATACACTTTAAGGTAACTCGGTAAATAATGACAAATGCATTTCATATAATAAATGTAACAATAATTAACTACATTGTAAAGCTATATTTCCATTCAAGTCATAATTCTACCGTAAGCATACTTTTAATTTAGTTTAAACCAAAAATACCAAAACAGTTAATTGAAGTCGTTAATGATTTTAGTATCAATGTTAAAGCTAATTATGTTCTAGTTACGAAGATTTAAATTTAATTACAGATATTCTAGGATTATGTAACTGATTTTTAAATTCCGTGAGAATGCGATTGACAATAATAATTTAATATTGCGTTTGATATTTATTTATTTCCATTGAAAGATTTTTCTTGAATGAATAAAACTAACGTTCTATATGAAACAAAATTACTTATCAAATGTTGGAGTAGGATAGTTTATGTTTATTCCAATAGAGCGAAAAATGTCAAAGCCGGAAATTGAACTGCGACGCAAATTTCATTCATTCAGGTGCAACAAATAAAAGTGATTTTGCCAGCCTATATATTGTCCAGCTAGCTCAATAGAAAGAGCAGTGACAGGGCAAACCGTGACCAGGTTTAAGGCTTGGCCTGCATATTTTTGCTCCGTTGGGATGTACCTCAACAGTACTAGTTCATCTTTGAATTGATTTACCTAGTTTAAGTAATTCTATCACAGTTAAGAGAAGGAAAGAAAATTTTATTTTGATTCGACTTAATAAAAATAATTATTTTCTTAAGGGGACTCTTAAAATTTAAAATATTGAAAAAAAAGACGATTTTAAGCATTTAATATCTTAAAAAAGATATGATTTAAACACACACAATTTTTATTGTGATTGAAAGATATAAGTATGTTCTTTCGTTTGATGCATTTATAAAATTGCAAGATGCAGAATTAGAATTTACAGGGGGCTCCAAACTATCAGGCATTTGTCGAGCACAGAAAATTAGTATAACAATTTACGTGCACGATTACAAAATAAATTTTGCAATTAGAATAAAAGTTTTTGTATCTAATTATAGTTCAGATTATAATTACCCTGAACCTAAAGAAATTTGTATTTAAAGCATTTTTAATACGAAGTTGTATTTAGCTAATACAAAATTTTGAAAATTTCAACAGTATAATCACCTAAAAAAATATATTTTTTAAACAATAAAAATGAATTTTTTTTAGGTTCAGTTTATACAAGCTAATATGAAACATATGTTTTGAAAATTGCATGAAAAAAATATTCAGATGTTTGAGATATATAATAACCGCGTTATGCCCAAAAACGTCAGTTGGAGAAAAATGACTTCAAAGTTTCAGAAACTCTGTTTCAGCTATTGAGTGGGTGATTATGATAGCCATAACTTCTGTTCTAATGGGAATTCCAAGGAAAGAATCCTGTCAAAATGTTCAGAAAAGACAAATGTTTAACATCTTTTTAAACAAATTAAATTTCGAAAATGTTAAAGCTTTAAGAGTTCTGAGACGCCTTAAATGAACATAAAGTAATTTAAAAGTAAACATACATTTAGACTGTTTAGCAATTATATTAGTACTGTAATAAATTTAAGAGGATAGAAGAGTTTAAAGATAATTTTTTTTTATTAACGGGGGGGGAGGGATCCAAGAAAAATCAATTTTTCAAGCATGACATACACACGTAGAAGATGCTTTTTTAATGTCAGTGATAATTGAAGAGGTAAGTGGAAGAACATGCTAAGTATCAAACATAAAATTTGAAGAAATTTGATGTGAAAGTTTTTGTTCTCCATTTTAATGATTTATTTTCTATTTGATACCATGTGTTTAAAATATTAACAGGTGTGGTACTAAATTCTATCAAAAATTCTATCATTCATGTTTAATTTTTAAATATTAAAAAATATTAATATTATTTTGATTATTAAATATTAAAATATTAAATATTAATGAATAATGTCTTAAATCTTCAAGGCTAAATAGAGCTTTGGAATTTTAGCTTTCCCATGTGATAGAATACCTGATAACACCTTCGTTCAAAAGATAAAATAATTTTTAAGAAAATGTAGCATAACACATTCTTCCACTCAGCTCTTCAATTTACAGAATTTTCAAATATATAAAAAAAAATAATAATAATCTGAGCGTCCACAAACACCTTAGACGATGAAATTTAGAGTTTTTAATATAAACAATAAAACCTGGTTTATTAGTAAAAAAATTAAGATTGCCATTCGTTACGGAATTATGTCTTCTTTGGATGTATTATGTTCAATCTTAGAAAGGGCATCGTCATATTGATTCAAACTTTGAAATTTTCAATTTGATAAACTTATTTTCACATTTGGGTCATTCCACGTAAAATGAGCAAAAATTTAAAAAAAAAAAAGTCGTGGCCACATAGTAACCGATTTTAATAAATTTGATACACTGGTTCAATTCATATTAAAATAGAGCTCCACAAAATTTCTTCGCAAGCAATAAATTACTTTAGCAGTTTTACACATTTAAAAACTTGTGATAAAGAATGGCATGAGGGCAGTCGTCCAAAGTTGCAAGCTTGAAGTTCTGTATCTTAAAAATTATTTAACAGAAATGAATTTTTTTTATAATATTGTAACCTCTGAAAAATTATCTTGCTATTTATTGAGTAATAATAATCTGGTAACACCATGATTAATCTTTAATTGGTTGTAAAAATTAAAAACTTGTGAATTTTTAGAAAATTAGAAAAGTTATAAAAATCAGAGGAATTCAAAAACATCTGAAATTGATTGCTGATGTAGTATTACATATGAAGATCAAATTCCCCAAGTTTGAAAGTTGCCATTTATTTCCTTTATCTTCAAAAAAACTTACAAACACTAAAAAATTTATAAAATCATAATTTTTCCTCTTATGTATGAGCAAAAATATAAATAAAGGAAAGGCTCGACATTAACAAAATTGCAGACATAAAGGTGAATATGTCTATGATATGCTCAAAAAAAATCAAGATTGCCTTTTGATTCCTAACATAGCAAAAATGGGTTCAAAAAGGAGGGTTCAAAATATCCATGAGCAATTCCTCTTTGAATTCGCGCTCGTTTCTTAAAATATTGTTCGATTTCAAGGTGAAAAAAAAAATGAGTGCTGCCATATACTTTTTGTAACTGGATTTAGGATTAATATGTAATTTTTTGTTGAACTAAATGATTTTTTTTACTTTAAAAATATTCTTGAGGCAAAAATAAACTGAAAGCAAAAATAAAAGTTTCTGTATTTAAAATATATACTTTTATCTGCAATATTAAATAATTTAAAAGTTTTAAAAAGCTTTGCTTCACTTTGAAAGAAGTGATAGAAATATTGCATTTTACCCTCAATATTTTTTACTATTTATTTTTCTCATTAAGGAAAAAAAGGCAACAATGAAAGTTTCAATATTTAAAATATATAATTTTAGCTATAACATAAAGTAATTTTAAACTTGTTAGAACTGTCCTTCATATTTAAACGAGCAATAGAAATATTTCATTTTTCCACCTCAAAATTTTTCAAAAATATTTTTCTCATTACAGAATAAAAATAAAGTTACTAACTTATGCTAATCTGTTACTTATTATTCATTCCTAATTATAATTTTTAATATAGTCTTTCTATTACTAAGGCTAATAATCAAAACTGAAATTTTAAGCATATTCAATAAATATTCGAATGAATATGTATTATAACCTATAAAAATTTTAACGGAAATATATGAAGCTTTTAGAAAGCGATTGGTGAATAGAAATCAATTTCTAGAAGCTTCAGATACGTTGAACCAAAATAAAGTAAAACCTCCTTAAATCGACCACGTTCCGTTCAAATAAAAATTGGTCGCTCCGAGAGGTGGTCTCTTAATGGAGGTTATGTTTAAATCTAGATTTTAATTGTTGAAAAAAAGTAATAATTAATGTTAAAATTTATTTTTCACATTAGGAAATAATATTAAAATTTAAATATCAAAACGAAAATTAACATAAGATAACTACTATAAAGTTTAAAAAAAGAATACATTGACGTTTGTTTTGATTTTATGGTTTTATCTTTTATAACTTTTATTTCAAAGTCCTTTCGAAGTTCAGTAAATAAATGCAAATTCTTTTGGACGGGAATAAATAATGACGATTTTATTAATTTATCTATTTCTTTGAGAGTTTCCTGACCATTTATTGACCGTCATACTTAATTTGTCATCAGAGATAAATTCATTGCCTAAAAAGGCACAAAATGGTTTAAACACTTCAAAGTTACCGGAATAAAAAAATCTAAACTTAGTTTAGAAATTTGGTGAATAATGCGCTCTGCGGAATTATTTTTCTAATAAAACCTGCTACAAGCGACCAGGTAAAAACGGAATTTATTTCATTTTCTTCAAAGAAATTGGTCGCTCATGGAGGAACTTAAACTGGGATGGTCTCTGAATGGAGGTAAAATTAGTATTGAGCCTATGGAAATAAATTTCACCCCATCAAAAATGGTTGTTCAGGGAGGTGGTCGCGTAGGGAGGTTTCACTGTATTTCATTTCCTTTCGTGATGTTTGTTTTTTACTTAAAAATTCCTTACATTGAAGTTCGTTTAACCCCTTGAGGGGCAAGCAATCGCGTTTGTGTAATGCTGAATTCCGACCAGAAATTTTGAAAAATTTTATTTCTAAATAAGGAAAAGCAATTTTTCAACTATTTGCCCTAAAAGTTATAAAAGTAAAACTTAGTTAAAAGTTTTGGTGCAAATCTTAATTAAACTTAGGTGGGATAAAATATATCCCACCGCCCCTCAAGGGGTTAACAAATTAAAAAAATTGTATTTAATATTAGGACATCAAAATTTTACCTCTATAGTTCCTTAATTGACCGAATGACTTGGACTTTTGGTAATCGAAAATAATGTTTAGCAAAAAAATCCAAATATGATCTAGAAATTAAGTGTTCGTATTAAAAATTGCCAAATTTGATATAATTTTAATATGAATATAAAAATATTTATTTTAACATATTCATAAAATAATTAAATTCCAATCGAAAGGTTATTTTCGTTTTTCTCTGCGTCTATTTGACGATAAAATAGATGGAGAGTAGACTATAGACTAGGGAGTAGAGATAATTGTAGACTACGTTTCTATTATTAAAATAGATTAATTTTCTTTTACTGCGGATGCTGCACGAGTCCCGGGTTGATAAATATTTATCTCTGGTTCGAATCGGATACAATGCAATTACTACAGGTGTGTACATTCGATCTATTTTAACCAGAACGAGACTTAAATATTTCACCAACACTACAACTAAGCCGGACCTGAAGTGAAAGAAACAAGCTATATTTTAGCACAACTATATCAATAATATTAAATATTTTAACTTATTGAATCAAAATAAATATATATACACTCAATATTCAAATATAGTTTTTCATTATAAAATATTCAGAACTTTCTTTTGATTAATCGGGTATACACACGGCCTTTCAAAAGATTTGAAAGCCTACTCCAAACCGATACGAATACGAAACATTTAAATTCCACCCGACTCGATCATAATCACTAATCAGATAAGGATAAAATCTAGTCACCCGACTCAGGACTAATGAAGAGTTTCTTTTTTTTCCCCAACGACCGTAGAACAAAGCGTTCTCCTAAAGACAAACTTTATTGTAAATTAAGTTCTAATTAAGGACTTATACAGCAAAGAAATCTTTTACAATCCGCATTCTTTTAAATAAAAACAATTATTTATCTGAAATAAATCTTTCTTTGAATTTTAAATGATGTAGCACAAAATAAACCTACTTTTACTGTGACCAAAACATTGATGCCATAAATATGCGGTGTATATGCAGAAAGATTATTCAAATTTTTGAATATAAATTTCATTTATTACACACACCCCTCATCATAGCTTACATTTAATATCAGTATTTTTCTTATTTATTTTTTAATGACTGTTCGTTATTTGCTGAAAGTATTACGATATTGTTTCTTTTATGTACTACTGTTAATTGTGTTTTACAGAAGGACAAACTTAAAAGAACAGATTATGTTGTACATAAAATGACCATTGCGGCTATGTACACGTTCAAAAATTATGTTTTTATATCACTTATTTCTTTGAAATTAAGAAGCCTGATAATAAAATTTCCAGTGCTAATACAAATATTGAAATATTTTTAAATTCTTATAAATCTGAGATAAGTTGCAAGAAATATTTCAATCATATATTAAGCATTAAAAGTTCAAAAAATATCTTATATACTCTTATATGTAATCATTTATTTTTTGCTTAGTATACAGTATCTGCGGACAAAAAATTTCATAAAAGAAGAAAGACTTTAAAAATACATTACAGCAGCAATTTATCAACTCTCAATTAACCCATAAGTCGCATGGGAAAAGTTTTTACTGGAATAAGCATGTTTAAAAATTCATATAATAGCTATGAAAAGCATTCAACTGGAGATTTAAATTTGATTACCTTACGAATTTGTCATCTGACGCAGTGGAAAATTTTCACAAAATGTAAATAAAATATATGAACTTTAAGAAGTTCACTGTTTTACTTAAAAGGCGGCTAAAATAATAATAAAAAAAAGATGTTATAACATAAAAATATGCATTTAAAACTTCTTGGTTCTTTTAAGTTTTTTCATGCTTAAAAGAATCTATATTAAAGAATGTGAACGAATATTTTAATAATTACTTGCTGTTTATTTATACAAATACGTCACTTCGTTTTGAAAAAGAGTAAATAATTATTAGAGTTGAAAGTAGAAGATTCTTGGAATGAACATAGAGAAAATATATACTAATATTAGCTGCAGTTCCATTTATTTTATTACATCATTCTGGTCTCATACGTCACTTTCCTTTTTAAATGCGTAGCTGGATAGTCGAAGTAGCAGTGTTTCAGATTAAATTTGAATAGAATAAAATAATTAAATGCCGTACCATAAACTTCTCAAATTTCCACTATTTATTTTCAGGATATCGAACCATAAACTGGGAATATTGTACGATAGGGCGCCGTTACATACTTGATTGCTTTTACACAGGATTTGTATGGATTCTCTGATAGTGGAGGCGTAATAATTGGATGTTGGGAATGTGATTTTTGCATGATCAAAATCTATTGTGATATTCTAATTGAAACATAAACGAGAGAGAGCTGTGGATTGAAGAAATAATTTTATATCTGCTTCATGCTCTTTGATTCTGTCCGAGTTTTCTATTGGTCATTCCTTTGTATGCCATTAGTTTATTGCTATCATTTCTATTTATTGGCTCATTTTGAAAGAAGTGACGTATTTGTATAAATAAACAGCAATTAGTTATTAAAATATTCACTGATGAAGAGCTTGGAAAATGTTAAAAGTACTGAGAAGTTTTAAATATAATGTATATTTTTAAGTTGTAACATCTCATTTATTATTTTAGCCACCTTTTAAGTAAAACAGTAAACTTTTTAAACTTCATATAATATATTTAATGTTTGAATCAAGGGGAAGTATTGCGTTTCGTCTTATGACATTAATTTACCAAAAAAATAATATTTATAAATAAACTTACAATTTAAATATTTCAAAACAGAAAGGAGACAGTTGGGACGCTTATCAATGCGTCCATGTAATTATGGCGAGAATCAAAATGTTATAATATGGCGCATTCATTAGATTTTTTTATCGTTTCATCATACTCCGTACAGTAGTGGTCTAAATTGTGGAAATATTTTCTATGTTTGAGATTTGATGGCTCATAAAAGCAAAAAAATATCTTTTAGTTTAAATAATTTAATCAAGAATGTAATTAAATAAATTGTTTAGTATTTAAAAGTAAGGATCGACCGAAATCAGGTTTTTAAAACCGAAACAGAAATTGAAACCAAATTTCGGTAACCTTCCTATTTTCGGCCAAAAACGAAAATATTCAAATTTTTTTAAAGTAATTAATACATACACAAATATGCATAATTATTAATTAGTTATGCGTGTTTAGTAATTATACGCAATTATTAATTATACGTGTAGCCCTAGTTCTCTCTGTGCCTCTGACACAAACTTTATTTCCATACCAAATAAAATGGAATTAATTCATCAACGACACAGAATTATTTTCTAATTATACGAATGTCATCTAATTTTAAAAAGTTTGATATTCATAATTCGATTTATCGTTTATAATGCTTTTTGTAAATGATCATCTCTTATACTTGAACTTTCTCAAAGAGTATTCGAAATACTTCTGCAGTTTCAAACTAAAAAGTTTATGACTGTTAAGTCTGCAGCTTTTAATGAAAATGTGAAAAGATTCTTCGAAATTTTAGTCTTAAAGGTATTTCTTGCTTTATAATGTGCACTCACATCTTGAATCATCGTGACTGATAATTATAAACAGTGAGGTACATAACAATAAATAGATTGTCTCATTTGAACTCATACAGATCAAATCAATGAGTAAAGATGAAAATTTCCGAAGGAAGAAAATAGTTTTTGCAATACAGATATTTTCGTCCGAGTTTCGATCAAGCCAAATTTTCAACAGCATTTTCACCGAAAATTCATTTTCGGCGAAACTCAGATTTTGGGCCGAACACAAAAACAAAACCGAATTTTCGGTTGATGTCTGAAAGTTATAGACAACCAAAAACTAGTATGATGTGGCCATAACAAAATTTTCTTCTATATAAATCACGTCAATTAAATCATTTAAATAGTACAAGAAATTACATCAATTTAGCACTAATTCATATCAAAGTATATCTGAATTTGAAGTTTGATGAAAATCCGTGCATTAGTTGTTGAGATAGAGCTATAGCGGAAATTCTGAAAAATGTAGCATAGCAGCGCCACATGTTGAACGATTTACACCAAAACATAAACAGCACTGATTGATATCCAGGTATACCTGAATCTGAAGTTCGTTGAAAATCCAAGCATTAGTTCTTGAAATAGGGCTATCGCGGAAATTGAAAAAAAAGCATAGCAGCGCCACCTGTTGAGAAATTTACACCAAAATCTATAAAATGTCAATTCATGTCAAAAACTTACTGCTACTGAAGTTTGATGAATATTCATGCATTAGTTCTTGAGATACAGCTATAATGGAAATTCTGAAAAATGCAGCATAGCAGCATAGCAGCGCCACCTGTTGAGCGATTTACACCAAAACATAAAAAGCACAAATTCATATCAAGGTATACCTGAATCTGAAGTTTTGAAATTCCAAGCATTAGTTGCCGAGATAGAGCTATTACAGAAATCGTAAAAAATGCAGTATAGCAGCTCCACTTCTTGAGCGATTTACACCAAAATGTACAAAACTCAATTCATGTCAAGGACTAACTGAATCTGAAGTTAGATAAAAATCCGCGCAATAGTTCTGGAGATTGAGCTATTGCGGAAATCGTGAAAAATGCTTCATAGCAGCACCACCTGTTGAGCGATTTACACCAAAAACTAATCAGCACCAATTTATATCAGGGACTAACTGAATATAAATTTTTATTAAATTCCGTGTATTAGTTCTTGAGATAGAGCGCCCACGAAATTTGTGTCACAGACAGACAGACAGATTCACAGACAGACATTTTGTAAAAACATGTTTTTCGGAATCTCTGACCCCTAAAACATGTAAATTCGTTGAAAACCGAAATTCGGAAATTTTCACGAATCCAGTACTTTCTTCTTGTAAAGATAAAAGAAAGTAAAAAGGAAATAACTTGCTTAGTATAACATAAAGGAGCTATCCTTTATTGGAATGAAGGCGAGCACGGATGTTTAGAGACCCCAATCAGGTATCATCCTGTTTTTGCAACGATTGAATAAGGATGGGATTCAACTATTTTCATGTTTTCGGAGTCGTTTGAGGACTATCAGGAAAACATATCGATGCGCTTTATGCGATTTAAAACATAAGAAAAGTAAAGAAATGTCACAATTGATGTAAAATAGTATTATTAAGTTAATAATGTTGGTCTTAAGAAGATATTAGCAGGCAAATTGGTGGATATGTAACTGAAGGTGCAATTTCTAAATTTTGAAAGTGGAAGAAGGTCTATTTCATTAGAAAATAGGCAGTAAAATTAGTAAAACAGCAAGTGATAAAAGCAGAATTACCAGACTGTGCATAGATGACAGAGGAAAATAATATGGAGGTATGCATATTTAAGGCACAAATCAATGCTATGTTGAGTGCATAGACTCGTTGGCGCACACCTCAAGAATTTTGTTTTAATGCTAAAGTACCACGATAAAAATCCATATTTAACTCTCCAACAAAGGTTGAAAAGAATGCATTAGGAAACACTCATGCTAACTTGGTACAGGGAAACAATTGAACAGTTATATGTTCTGAAGAGACTAAAATATTCCTGTTTGATAATTCTAGTGTAAAATACGTTAGGAAAAGAATCGAAAATTTACTTCCTAATTACATTACACACACCGTAAAGCATCCAATCCATATTATTACATAGGTTTGTATGACATCAAAATGTGTGGGCGGCATTTGTGTTTTTAATGGGAATATTAATGTCCAAAAATGCATAAAGGAAATTCTTTATTCCCATCTGAAGCTTTACGGGATTTTTCCAAAATAATGAAGCATTTATATTTTAACAGGATTCAAGCTCCATATCATGTTGCTAAAGTGTGCAAAAAATATTTTCAAACAATCATATGCTAGTGCTGGAATGGCCCGGGTACAGCTCAGCCTAAAATCCAATTGATAATCTATTGACCTAGAGAAACTTTTCTAAAGAAGCAATGCATTAAAATATAACATATGCAACGAGATTCAATCTTGGTATCACATATCAGTTTCAGAACTATGACTTTTTTCACTCTATGGGAAGTCTTTGTAAGGTCGTAATTAAGAGTAAAAGTTACCTAACTTTAAAAGAGCATTATATTCTTAATCAAAATATCTTTCCATTGGTATATGATTTTATGGTAATAAAGAGGAAGCGGTGTATGAATCCTCAAATTTCAGAATACAACAACTTTTCTAAAGATTCTCCCACATTTTTCGCCACTACTGTAATTTTATAAGTTTTTTTTAATCTTGAATATGCTAAAGAAAGTTTAAGCTAAATATGTGCTACAATAACCTATGTGTGTAAATAAATGTATATTGTACACATGTGTAAAAATGCAATAACAAACATTTATACAACAAAACTAAATTGAAACACTTGCGCTGAAACGCTGTAATATATATATATGCCAAACTACAGGTTTTTATTTTATGTACATCATATTTGAATCAGAAATTTTACTTCGCAAATGAAGTCAAAATAAATTGGCTGCCAAGTAGAAACAGACACAAATTAAGTCAAAAGAAATTGATTCAAATTACATTTAGATTCATTATTAAATTATTTTATTATTAAAAGGTTTCGATACACATTGTAAAAAAGATTGTATTGTAAAACTTTTTTCGGTGGCCTTTAAAATTATTTAAAAACTAAACAATATTCTTTGTCAATCTATTAGGATCTTTATTTGTGAAATCATTAGTTATATATTTCATATTTTTATGTATTTGTCTAATTTTAGGTAGAAACAAAAAAAAAATCAAAAATCTTTAAAATATTATACATACACACATACGCATGCATCGCCACAATAATTATACAAAAATACTGTAATTTATCACTTTTTTTTATATAAATGGTAAAAATTGAAACATTTCCTTTAAAAAATTAAAATTCGGGATATTTCAAAAGCACTGTTCAGTCAATTTGAACCGAATATCCCAGGAAATTTTATATTTTTAATATTCAGTATTTATAAACATCAGTTATTTACAATATTACTGTAAAAAACGAAAATAAGCTTATGTTGTCTATAACGTAGTATTTCACAAATCTTCGACTTAACATATACTCGTCTGCTTTAAGTAACTTGAATACATATTGTTCGAGATTTCATTAAAACCTATCCAGTGTAACTAATGAGAAATTAATTTCAAATATTCTGTATAACGATAGTTTAATTACACTATTTTAAAACTGCATTATCTAGCCTATTAGAACTCCTATCAAATCAAAATCTATGGAACTTTTGAAAACTGCAAAATATTTAAATTATACAATACTGCGATTTTGCATCAACGCTAAAGGAACATGATTTAATGTAATAGAGATTTAAAGTTAATGATAAAAGTTCTTGAAATATTTTGCAATCTTAATATAATTATAAAGGAAAAAATACCTCCTTTTTTACCACTTGCGCCAAATCAACAGTGGCTACGAACTAGCCAAACTATTTCGCAATTTCATTAATTTCTGACCACCATACAAGTGTCAATTTTTACGCTTCGAATATTTAAAAACGATACTTTCAAATTAAATTTGTTCGAAAATTGCATTTCAATTTACCGATTTTCTAGCAAGGTTTTTTTTTTTAATAATCTACATCAATCGCGTACTGCCTGATGAAGGAAAACTTATCTGTTAAAACTTAAAACAATATAAACAATTCAGCATTTGTTTCCTCTTATTATTGTATAACGGAATTATAATTTCCTAAATAAAATCACATAGATAAAATATAAATTTAACACATATGTCTAACTACATACACACACACTGAAATAGTCAGAATCGAAAAGGCTGCTGTAATTAGTAAAATCTTAGAGAATTTTTTCGACTAGTAATCCCTGATGCCAGTCTAATAAGAAAGCATCGATTTTTATAAATTAAAAACTTTGATTAATTTACATTTTTTATATAAAAAAGCCGTCATCTTTTGAAATATGCATAGGCACCAATGATTCTCGATTATATACTACACCACCATTTTGGAATAATAATATTCAATGTATTTACAATACTGATATTCAAAATGTTTCGTTTTAATTTACGAGTATACAATAATTTTAAAGTACAACTCTTCGTCACAGAGATTTCCAAACGCATAATTTACTTTAATATTAATCAAGAAAAATAAAACATCCATCAAACAGATTATGAAATACTTTCCAACACATTGAGAATGATGTAACAAATCTTCACCGTTTAATAAGCTAAAATGCAATGACAAATTAAACGAAAACATTTGGAAACGCATAACACATTTGAAAACCCAGTTTCAGCAATTCCCGGGCACAATCGGAAAAAATATCCGAATTCTTTGAGCAGTCCTGTATGCGATAGATGGATTTGTATGTATTAGCTATACGCATGTAAGAATTTAGTTCAGTTAGAAAATACATACATCAGTTAAAAATTCTCTCTCCGCAAGTTCCACTGATAAGGAGAATGGTAGATGGATTCTTTTGTGCAGCCCTGTATGCGATGTACAGTATTTATACACAACGAGCAAACATACAAATGTTAGTTGAATTTAAACTTTATACCGAAATTGAAAACGAACTTTAGCAATTATTGCTCATTCATGATAGCAATTATTGCTCAAAGACAGTGCTAAAATCTATTTTGTGCGATCCTGTAAATGAACGACAAATGCTATGAATGCCGTATTCAATAGTAATTATCTTTTAGCGAAATTCAGCGATTCATATCAATTTCAATACATTTGAAATAGCGTAATGTAAATAAAATACTCTGCACTCTCCTTCCGCAAGTTCCACTAATAAGGAGAATGGTAGATGGATTCTTTTGTGCAGCCCTGTATGCGATGTATAGTATTTATACACAACGAGTAAACATACAAATGTTAGTTGAATTTAAACTTTATACCGAAATTGAAAACGCAATTTAGCAATTATTGCTCATTCATAATAGCAATTATTGCTCAAAGACAGTGCTGAAATCTATTTTTGTGATCCTGTAAATTAGGGGTGCACAACCTTTTTTGGAGAAGGGACACTTACAAAAATATCTGGGTTGACGAGGGCCACATCAGTAACATGAAAAGAATTCTATTTCAGGGATCTGTGTCCTATAATTAGATAAAATAAATATGATTTCAGTGTGTGTGTGTGTGTGGGGGGGGGGGGTAGATCTCTGGGTTTCCCTACCCAGGCAACATATCCAATTCAGTTGGCAAGGATATATCAACAGTTTACGTTGGTATATATATATAACACAGTTATAGCAAGGATTGTTTTCATGGAGTGATAATATTCCTTGACTTTATTCAGCAGAGTAAATTTTGTTCTATTATAATTGCAAAAAACAAACATAGGCATGAAAGTGGCTAGTGCTGAACAGAAAAAAATGCAAACTTTATGAGCGAAGAGGAGAGAAGGAGCCAATCAATGAGATTTGATATTTTTTAACACCTGATCAGTGAAATTCGCGATTTTTCTGCGCCCAATCAAAAATGCGATTTTTACGCGATTGGCAAAATTCGCGATTTTTCCGCATCCGATCGACAAAATTGACTGTTATTCACGTCTGATAGACGCAATTTTCGATTTTTCGGAATCCGATCGACAAAACTCGCCATTTTTTGTGCCCGATCGAAGAGATTTGCGATTTTTCCGCCCCTGATTGACGAAATTTGCTATTTATCCGCCTCTGATCGACAAAATTCGGTACTTTTCCGCACCCGATCGAAAAAATTCGCTATTTTTCCGCACCTGATTGACGAAATTCGCAATATTTCCGCGCTCGATAGACAAGATTTTCGATTTTTCAGCGCCTTATGGACAAAATTTGCGATTTTTTCGTACCCAACCAACGAAATCCGCGATTTTTCTTAGCCCGATCGAAAAAGCCGCCCCTGATCGACGAAATTCGTGATTTTTCCGAGCTCGATCAACGAAATTTGCGATTTTTAACTGGTTGACGAAATTTGCAATTTTTTGCAAATTGGCAAAAATCGCGTTTTTCTCTCGTGATAAACTGACGAAACTCACGATTTTTCCGCTTCCGATTATCGAAATTTTCAATTTTTCGCACATCATCGACAAAATTCGTGATTTTTTCGTGCCTACCCAACAAAATTCGCGATTTTTCTTAAGCTGATCGTCAAAACTCGCGATTTTTCCGAGCCCAATAGACAAAATTTCGAAATTTGTTCGAGATCGATCGGGAAAACTCGCGATTCTCAACTGATTGACGAAATTTGCAATTGTTTTACGCAGCAACTTGACAAAATTCTGCTTTTTTTATAGCGATAAACTAACGAAACTCACTTTTCCGCTGTCGATCAACGAAATTTGCGATTTTTCTGAGCTTGATAGACAAACTCGCGATTTCTCCGTGTCCGCTCGGCGATTTTTCCGTGACAGATCGAAGAAATTTGTGATTTTTCCACGGCCGATCAGCAAAATTTGCGATTCTTAACTGGCTCTGATGAAATTGAATTGACGAAATTCGCGATTTTTTTCTTGGGTTTAACAGATGAACATGCGATTTTTTTTCGCATCCGATGAACGAAATTTGAGATTAATCCTCTCCTAATCGACAAAATTTGGGATTTTTCCGCACCCGTTAGAAGAAATTCGCGATTCTTAACTGACTGACGAAATTTGCAATTTTTGCGAATTTCGCGGTTTTTTTCACGACTGATGAAACTTACGATTTTTCCGCAACCGATCAAAAAACATTTCAATTTTTCCGCGCATCATCAACAAAATTGACTACTTTTCTGTGTCTGATCAACGAAATTTACGATTTTTCGGAACCTGATCGACAAATTTCGCAATTTTTCCGTGCCCGACCAACGAAATTCGCGATTTTTCCGAGGCCGATAGACGCAAAAACTCGCGTTTTTTCCGTGGCCGATCGGTGAAATTTGCGATTTTTTCCGCACCTCATAGACAAAATTCGCGATTTTTCCATGCCCGAGCAGCGAATTTCGCGATCTTTCCGCGGCTGATCGACAAAATTCGCGATTCTTAAATGGCTGACGAAATTTTCAAATTTTCTCGCGGCAAATTGACGAAATTCACGATTTTTTCCTGTGACCTATAGACAAAAATTGCAATTTTTTCCAGTTATAAATTGATGAAGTTCGCGGGCCACAAGCTAACCCATCGCGGGCCACAGGTTGTGCATCCCTACTGTAAATGAACGACAAATGCTATGAATGCCCTATTCTATAGTAATCATCCTTTATTGAAATTCAGCGATTCATATCAATTTCAATACATTTAAAATACGTAATGTAAATAAAATACTCTGCATACGATTTTCATTATTGACCACAATGTAACTGATTTCTTTTGAGTGCCCCTGTAAATGAATTATTAATTCTACACATTTCAGACTCAATACCGAACATGCCACGGTAAACATCTATATCAATTGCATGAAGAACCGAGAATATTTACGCGAGTTAGAGCGCAGAAAGACAGAAACTGAATTCATAAACATTTTCAATTTTGTCGGAAAGTATTAAAATGCTACAAGAAAAACAAAACACTAGTTTTAATCACCAAATACACAACAGAACACGATTCCTATATGCCAATGATAATTTATTTAGCTGTCTAATGCAACAATACTTCTACTTTATGACTTAATATATGTACTTGTTCTTTAGTTTAAAAATATCCAAACAAAAGAAAGCTAGTCTTGGTTAAAATTATTTTAATCTCTTTTGCAATCTTTATGTATTAAAATTTGCCTATTTCCGATCTTCTAGTCACAATTAAACATAATGCTTTTACCTTTAAAAACTAGTCGGCTTTGCCAATTCCAAAACTTTCTTCTATCTCATACATGTTAATATTTAAAAATTCGCCAACACAGTACCAAAATTAAATGACAATTTATGCCCATCATGAGTAAAAGGTACAGGTTCCTTGTGTGCAAATCAAAAAGAAGATACAAGCATCGCATCTTTCAAAGAATTCGTTGAATTTCGGCACCCACCCTCTTAGATGTCTGCAACCAAAATTCAAAGAGTATAAAAGCGACACCTGTCGCGTTGTATATACCCAAGCTTAAAAATGATCTATTTAACCCCTTGGGGACCAGCGACACGTATACGCATGAAACGCCCAGAATCCTTGTTTTTTCTCACCAGTAAAATTTTACTGTAAAATCTGCCTTATTTAATCAGCGCATTTTCTCGATTCAAGAAGACACAAATTTCTGTTTTAAAAAAACGGTGAAAAAAGATTAAAAATTTCGTAAACGGCTCCCGTCCCGAAGGGGTTAAGTGAAAGTGTAACTGAAAATGAAGATTAAATTCCTTGCATTAGTTTGACATCCAGCTATCGCAAAAATTAAAAAATGCGACATAGCAGCGCCACCTTTTCCACGATTAACGACAAAACCTAATAAGCAACAACTTATGTCAATACGTCTAAGTGAATCTGAAGTTTGAAGAAAAGCCGTGCATTAGCTTGAGATAGCTATTGCGGTGATCATGGAAAACGCAACATAGCAGCGCCACCTGTTGGGCGATATACACCAAAGCATAATCAGCCGATACTTATAAAGGTATACCTGAATCTGAAGTTTGATGAAAACCCGTGCAATAGTTATTGTGATATAGCTATTGCAGAAATCATGAAAATCGGAGCACAGCAGCGCCACCTGCTTGAAGACTTGCACCAAAAATCTAATCAGTACACTGTAAAAGAAAAATCTGTAAAATAACTGAAGTTTTTCTAGGAATCTGGGATTCCAAGAACTTTTTATGTAACAGCAACAACAAAAATTCCTGTAACAGCGTCTGTTACAGGAATTTTTTCTGTTGCCGTTACAAAAAGAGTTCTAAGAATCCCAGTTTCCTAGAAAAGCTTCAGTAACTTTACCGATTTTTTTTTTACAGTGTACAAGCTTAAATTAATGTCTAACTGAATCTAAACTTTTGTGAAATTCAATCAATTAATTCTTGAGATAGAGCCCCCAACAAAATTTTCGTCATATACAAACAGTCTCACAGACAAACATTTTCTAAAAACCATCAAATCGCATTCGGGATTTTCTGAAACGTATAAATCCATGGAAAACCGCGAGTCAAAATTTTTCAAAAATCCAATACTTTCTTCTTGTAAAGATAGAAGAACGTAATAAGGGAATTTAGCATAATTTTTATATAATTTTATAATTAATTGTGAAACTTTTTGTAATTCCTTATATCTAAAAATTACCAAAACTCTGAAATAATGTCCTTAAATGTAACGATTTTAAATATCTTGGAATTCATTCATTTAGGAAGCATTTTACTTCTACTCCATAAATTGCATAATGTAAATTGTGCTTAAAAGGCCAGTACTTATGTCAATTTAATTGCCCATGACAAATTTATTTATTACGTGAAATAAATAATTGAAAAGAATTCTATTCATACATTTGTTCGTTAAAACCATTAACTTATGTTTCTAAACAATCTTTTACTGTTTGATTTAATGGTTGCTTATAACTATCTCTCAATTAAGAAAAGTTTTCTCCTGTTATGCTTTTACATATTTCTGCTGATGAAGTTAATGGTTTTCTGATTGTTCATTAGAGAAAAGTTAATTGTTTAAAAGGCTTTTAGATGAAGTCACTATTAATAGCTTTATACGAATTAACAAATTGCTTGCTCTTCAATCTCAAAATATGAGTTGCATGTAGTATTAAATTTGAATTTAACTAGCCGATTGTACATACTGGGATCCATGCTCGCAACTCCCCTCCCCATTGTCATATCTCTTAGCCCCCCTCCCACACACACACACAAAAAAAAACCCCACATAATCTTACCTGATTACGAAAGAACGAATTATATCTGTAATCAGTTTGCACTTTATTTCTATCTGGTTGGGAAGTTTTTCGGTGCCCAAGGCCACATCCACCGTTTTCTTTCGCGTTTGATTTAGAAAGATAAATTATATATTTGAAAATCCTCTGGCATAAAATGGTTAAAAGATGGCCTGCCGCCAGGACTTTGGCATGAAACACTAAGATACCATAGGAAAATCGTTTAAGTATGACATTTTAAATAAATCGTTTTTAATATGATGTAATTTTCACTCTTCAATGCTTTTCACGTGTAATAATTTAATCGAATTAATTTCATTTTCTTTCTTTTTAAATATTCACGTGTAAATATATTTCATTTAAAAAAAAATATTTGGAAAAGCTATAAGAAAATGGTTTTAAATATAGTGTATTTTTTAATATGGCGTAATTTTCACCATTAAATTCTTTTCGTACTTAATAGCTTAATTAGTTTAAAATTTTCTTTAAAAAAGAAATATTGTGTAATTTTTTTTTTCAATTTAAAATTGTTTGAAAATATTGGTTTTTCTGCCTTTTTTAAAATCTGCCAATATTAGGCAAAAAAAAAAGGTTACATCAAACTATCAACTGAATCTCCATAAATATAAATACATGTTTTAATATACTTAAATCATTTAACTCTGCACTCTAAAATCTAACCATGTATGTGCCTGAAAAATAGGGTTAAATTGTCACGCATAGTTTTTCATCCGATCAAACTTTATATTGTTAAAATCGGTGAAAATAATGAAGTTAGAGCTTAAAATAATTCTTACAAGGAAAGGGCCAACCTTGTTAATCACAGATTGATTATTTTAATATATGTTGTAGGGTAGAGACCCCTTAGTGTCAGGCTCAATGGATTTTATCCAACACTCCTTAGTTCTTGAGAAACCGGGGGGTCTAATAATACTATACAACTTAAATACTTTCATTGCAACCGCAATAATATTTTGGACGTAGCTCAGTTGGTACGGCGTTCGCTGGCTGATCTGCGGGTCCAGGTTCGGTACCCGAACGCGCTACATTTGTTTTTTCTCATTTTTTGTTTTATAAATATACTTGCAATTATAATTTAATAATTTAAAATACAAATTTTAATATTATACATTAATTATAATGTTAAACTTCAGTTTATCATGTTTTTATTTTTAAACTATTATTTCTCATTCTTTAAAGAGGTTTAAAAAGAAATTGGGTCTATTATTTAATGATAAAAATTCCAAAATCGTGACAAAATCTGTTGTGGTGCCATTTAGTTATGATAAAATAAAAGAATATTCAAATAAAATAAAAATTAAAGCAGAAAGAAGATAAAGGTGAAAGCAAAATAATTGAAAGCGCAAGCATACGTATTACAAATTTCAAAATTTTAATACGCAAAAAATGGGTTGTAATTTAATTCTGATGCTAATTTTCAATATAATTATGATGGTTACTTTAAAAACAGAATAATAGTATTATCGCATTGACTTCCTATGTTAATGCAATGCGTAAATGATGTTTCTTTAAAATCACGAATTGACACAATTGCTCAATATCATTGCATCGATAAAGAATATATGAAATACATTTTAAAAGTGATTTTTAAAAAATAACAGTTTTATGATATACTTACAAGTATATTTATAAGACAAAAAATGAGAAAAACAAATGTATCTGTATCGACCCGGGGCCCACGGATCAGCAGGCAAACGCCATACCAACTGAGCTATGACCAACCTGTCATTGCGGTTGCAAAGTAAGTATTTAAGTTGTGTACTATTATTAGACCCCCCGGTTTCTCAATAACTAAGGAGCGTTGGATAAAATCCGTTGAACCTGACACTAAGGGGTCTCTACCCTACAACATATATTAAAATAATCAAAATCTGTGATTAACAAGTTTGGCCCTCTCCTTGTTAGATTCATAAACTGTTTGCTTCAGGGCGATTCCAATGTTACCATTTTTAGTATTTTATTTTTTACATCAAATAGGTAATACACATATTGTCCAATAGTATTAAACCAATATATATATATTTCTTTTTTTGTGTGTGTATATATTTCCAATGTATTTTATTAAAGGTTGAATAGCCAAAATCAATAAAATCCATTAAAATCAGCATAGCTTCATTTTATGTGCTTATTTGTTTGTCTGTTACCTGTTGGATGTTGGTCTGTTACAAGTAAGATTACACATTTTTCATAACTATATTGTGGCAATGATCAAATTTTGTGGAATTTGAATGCTTCTGAACTGCCTCGGAATGAAAATATATTTTTGTTATAAAAAATTGTATGTTATTCTATAAATATAAACTTTTAGATGCCTTAAAAGCATGGTAATTCCTGTTTGTCTGTTACAATACCACTTTTTTAATCATAATTATTCACATTAAATAATTTATTCATAATAACTATATTAATCTATCTTATATATACTAATTGTAGATATCTTTTAATTACCCGATTATTATTTTTTTAAATAAGATGAAGTCACTTTTTCCTCTATGAAATGTTAGTCTGTTACAATATAATTGCCCTTCAGAGTGCTTATTATACAATTCTCTCAAAATACGATCAGTTGCCTTTTTTTTTGTAATCTTTCATATTACAAGTCGGCGTTGTCCGGGACCGCGATGATAACCTTAAATGAACATAATTTTTTTATGATTTTACATGTTTCACTCTATTTTGTCTGAATTTATATTTTTAAATGAAAAAAATCGCGAAAAAAAATATTGAAAGCATTGCTACTTGGTATTTTATTTTCTTCGTTATTCTATTTTTTTCAATTCCTACTATTAGTTTCACACTCTCCCTATATTTATTTATTTATATATATATATCTTGTTAAAATTTTCAATCGTTAATAAAATACTTATTCATCCTATCAAGCTGAAATAAAATTTTTTTAACTTGTACTGGATGACAATTGATGTTAATACAGTTTTTTCAAATATTAATTCATTAATTAAATTTTAATTAATTTTAGTTTTACATGGGAAACAAAATGGCGGATATTGGTTATTGAAGCATTTAATGCATATTCATATCTATAAGGGGTTACCATAGGGAGGACCCTGTTATGTCGCCAAATACCGCCAAGTTTTTCGCCAACTTGGCGATATATCGCCAAATTTGGAGACCAATATGAGTCGCCAAAAGGGACGCCAACTTGGCGATATCTCTAATATTTCGCCAACTTCCCATAAACTTCCATTGTAGACCTACTTGCTTATAGAAAATCAACAAATTGAGATACTTTAGTGTAACAAAAACTAATATTAGCTTAAAGTATTATATTAAATTTTTCTTTGATGACTTAAGTAGGAATTGAGTTTAAAAACAAAATTTTTACATTACTTGTTTGTAATATATACGTGTACCGACTGCGAGCGAAACCGCGACGAAACACTTAGGTTTTTACAGATTTTATCGAAATTGCTACACATTCTATTTCGTAAAAATATTTCTACCCATCCGAACGTTTGAAATTTTTTGGTAGGTGATGTTATTATAGTGTATTGAGATGCTCTAACAAGATTGCTGAAATACGAACGTTTAACGAGGAAATATATCGTTTCCATGAGGCGCAAAAAGACGGGTGTATTTGAAATTTTAAAATATATATTTTTTAAAACTGATTGCACCATAGATTACAAGGTAGTTTCAGATTTAAGACCATATTTCTCGTCTGTCGGTACCTCAAAAATTGAGCCCTGGAGGGGCGTTGCAATAAGGTGGAAAATGTTTTTCTGAAAATGACCTTATTTTTGTAAAGGGTTAACTGTGATAGGTTTTTTTAATTGATTGCTGGCATTTGAGACGTAAAAGTATGAACATTCAGAATATGCATTCCATTTTTAACTTTATTAAGCGGTTTGACCGACGGAAATTACAATATGACAAAATGCCTCCAAAATTCATTCTTTTCTTCTTCATTTTCTCGCGATACGTAAATAGTGAGTCTGCTAATGGGCGAGAGCTTTTTTCCCTTCAAAAGAACAGATGAATTTTTAATGAGAGTTCTTTGTAATTTTTAATTAATATCTCAGTTAATTATTAGAAATTTAAGATTATAGTCTAAGGTGCACCAGGAGAGGCCTTTGATTAACATCGTAAAAACTTTCAGCCTTGTACATGCGGCATATTTTTCTAGCCATCTCGCACACATATAAAAGAAGGTTTTGCTCTGTGTAAGCATAGATATTATTATGAGTCGAGGAAATCAAAATGTCACTAAGTTCAATTACGGCAGTGGAGACATTTTTTTTTTTTTTTTTTTTTTTAGAATAGAGAAATACAATTTTTACCTTTTTTGAAATTAATGAATATCAGATGATTTGATCATAGTAGGAAGATAAAAATTAATGAAATAAAATAGTGACAGAAAATTATTTAAATTCCGAAATTTGATTATTTTGCAACTTTTACTTATTGAAAGTTAAATTTACAGTGAATCCTTTCGAAAATCCTAGAATGATATGAAAATTTAAAAGAGTAATTTCCAAGATTATAATTTTTTCTCCTTAAGTCAGTTAATATATCCAGTATGTTATCTTAGCATTCATGGCTCAGGCATAATACTATTATTGGTTATAATGGAATCCAATTGGTGACAGTAATACATGCATCAGCTACGCAGAAAATGAAGTACTAATATAGGTAAAATGCTAGGATCAAGGCGGAAAAGTGATAAAATTACAATGAATATTTTAAAAGTTAATTTTTATAAATAATTATAAAGTTTTAAATAATATTTAAATAAAAGTTTTAAATAATATTTAAATAAAGTTTTAAATAATACAGTTATATAAAAAAAGTTTAAAATAATATAGATAAAGTTTTAAAAAGTTTTAAATTATAGATAAAGTTTTATATAACATAGATACGTAAAACATTTTTTAAAAAATATAGTTAAATAAATAAACAAAAGAAAAAAGTTATACATAATATATATATATATATATATATATATAAAGATGAATTCTGATACAAAAATATTTCATGAAAATATTAAATTAATCTTTTCTATATTTTCACTCTAAAATTCGGATGATTGAAAAGTTCACTCTTTGTAACAGTGACAGACATTTTCACACTTTTTGGAGTGAATTTTTGAAAAATACACTCCTTAAAGAGTGGAATTTTCCACCCTCTAGAGGGGTGTGAAATGTCTCACTCCGTTATCAAGAGTGGAATAGTCCCTTCAGAAAGAGTGACTTACGTATGCATTGCTTATTAACCAATCAGGACAGCAAGGCGACGACTCCCTTTTAAGATAAGAAAAATGATTACTTTTTCGTCCGCCATCATAGTATTAACAGATTAGGATGTCATAAAATGATTTTTTATGGAACACATAAAGGTAAGTCTTATTTAATTTTAATCATTTATTCGTGTAGATATGAATGTTAAGATTATGAGCTAAATAGTTGCATGATACATAGAAAAAGATTGATCGTGAAGTTTTCTCTTGATTTCTATTGCTAGAAAATTGAATTCCCAGAAAAGTGATTGTCTATTATATATATTTTTTTAATTCATGGCAGACACGGTGTAAACATAAACTTGCCGTTCTATGAAATTGTTTCTTTTTTGGGATTATTACCGATTTTTGATTATATACATTTAGAGTATTTATCATTATTATTGTTTCGGAGTTAAATATTATATTTAATGATTATGATATTACGAAAAGGTTGGTATATTAAATTTTTTTTAATTGTATGCAAGAATTTTTTTTCTGCGGTTTACGATTTTAAAATGTCGAGACTGAATAATATAAAAAAATAATTATAGACATTCTGCATCAGTTATTCAACTTCCTTTCAAACGGATTTTCTACGTTATTCATACACGAAATATTTAGCACTAAAAAATAAAACATGATATTTAAGCATTGAAATAAATATTTTTTATGCCTGTTATGAAGTTTATTGATGAAACTGCTTTAGTATATTTTTTAAAAAGTTTATATTTACTTACACAAGACTGAATAATTTTGAAAGAGATTACCAACTACTTTTTTACATTTAAATGTTTTTTAATCAATAAGAACATTTCGTATGCAGTCATTTACTTTATTTTTATTAAAATTCATACAGATACAAATAAATGTAATGTGTTTATATATATGTATATATTTTATTTATTTATTTATTTCCTAGGTCAATCTTTTCCTATAAAACATAAAATCTGTTTTGCTCATATTCACAAAATACAGTATCTACGGGAATAAAAAAAATAAATATGGCTTACCGTGTCGTTCCATCAATAAGTAATGTGTTAAATCCATTTTTCAGAAATAATGGGCGAAAATTAGAAATCATGATTAAGTTAAGGAATATGATTAAAAGGAAAATATATGCATATTCCGGAGAACTTAAAATTTAGACTCCATGATCACATTAAATAAATCAAAAGCAAATCACAGTGGATAAAAAAATACATATTCTTAATATTTAAATCATGCTTAGAACTCATTTAAAAAAGATGAGAGTTTATAAGCATTTTTTTTTTAAGTGAAAAAATGAAAAATATTTTAGGACAATAGGACTTTGCAAAAATAGCAATAATTCAAGGAAAAAGTACGGTAAAAAAGACAGGAATTTATATATAAAACAAAAATTTAAATTAAATCAAACATTGTTAAATATATAACATCCACGTATTAAAAAGTCATTTTTAAAACTTTAAAAGTAATATCTTTATAGGACATGCAATAAAAGCAAGCACAAATGATAAGATTGGAATAAAATATTAGTTTATTTCTGTCAGTAATCTAATTTACATTCATATCTAACTTTAACTGGATTTTTCTTTAAAAGTTCAATTAGTGTTACAAACTATGAATTGAATAAATATTGCTAATAAAGTATTTTATTCCAATCTTTAGCACACTTATCTATTTTCATTGCATCCTGTAAAATATGCGATTCTTTTAAAATGACCAAAAAAGAAAAATAAAAGAATTGACTCTATAAAAAATGAACAATCACTCCTATGAAAGAGTGACTATTCACATCTACCAGGGGTGAAAAGCCGCACTCTTTTAGCAAGAGTGAATATCCATCCCTGTTTAGAGTGAATATTTGCTTCCCAGGAGTGACTATTCACTCTTTCAGAGTGTCAAAAATTTCGCTTTTTATCAGAGTGAACAGTTACTATAAAGAGAATCGGCATATTTTGACTCCGCAATAGAGTGACTATACACTTCTCCGGAGTGAATCCTTTTTATTTAGAGTGTTCATAAAACTTTTAAAGATTAATGTTGTAAAATTTAGGTGTAAACCGTTTTGTACTTTGTGTGCAATCATCGTTATTAAAAATGTTATATATTTAAAAATATAATTTAAACTTAAGAAAATCAAATAAATCTGAAATCAGCTACAGTTGAGATATCGATAATTATTTGTGTAACACTGTTAAAATAGTGTTGTTAATTTGTTTATTTTAAAAAAACATACCAAATTTTTAATAACTTTATTAGATTGCTTAATTTTTTTTAATGGCTATTTTTTTAGAACACTTGTAAAAATTCTATTTAAAATATCATTTTAATGTTTTCAGCGACATTCATTATTTTAAGCTTATCGAAAATTCGTGCCATTAGGAACAGTTAGTTCCCATGGAAATCTCAGAAAACAATACACATGATTTACAAGCAAATAAAAAATTCAAAAGAGAATAGATTTATTTTAATGATTAAAAAAACGCATTAAATATTTCGATATTTTAATATGATTGATATACTTCCAGATTTCATATTAACTTTGCTTTTAATTTATCGTGCATTACTTGTTTTACAATTCTATTAAATATCGTACAATATTTATTCTTGAAACAAATATTCCATTAAACAATAAATAAAAGAACAGAAAATGACTAAACGAGATTTTGTGGAAACAAGTAAAAAATAGTATTTCAAACTTTAGAAAAATAATACAGTAGTTGAAGTTAAAATGGCTTGATAACATAAAATTCTCTTTCATGGAAGAAAATTCTTCAAAAAATGGCCATTATAAAATATATTATAGTATTCCAAGAAAAGTATTAACTTAAAATGCCCTTTCTGGTGAACGGAACAAGAAATCTTTTGTTCATCAGTTTTGTATAAAATAGAGTAGTTTTAAAATTTTAAGAAAAAGTATATTTTACTTTGTTCTATATTTAAAAGAATAAAGTTTATTTTCATAAAAAAAATGTAACTTCTGTTTTTGACAGATTTAAACGTTTTTGGTTGTCTTGATTAGGATTTTACTATTTTTAGCCAAATGTCTGCCTATTTGTCTCTGGTTTATTATGAAATATTCTAACTTTTCTAAGTTATAAATTTACCTTTTTTAAACGTATGACTGTTTTTTTTTTTTTGGGGGGGGGGGATGGGGAGTTTATAACCAACGCAATAACATTACTTAATCAAATTTTAAGTATTATATAACATTAATTTTAGGCATGTATTTCAAGCTGAAATAGGTCATTAAATGGTATGAATAAATAAATAGGAAAAACATTCTGTAGTTATTTTCCCCTAACGAAATGACAAATCGGTGTCATTTATTAAAAGAAAGTTTTCCTTTAATGACTTAACGTACAGTAACATTTAAAATATTTATACGTACAAGAAATTGCAAAAACTTTTTTAATTGCAAAGTTTCATTATCCAATATTAATTCTAATTAGCATATTAAGGCGGGGATAATGTATATTTCGTAAAAATAAGCAATAAAATTTATATAACACATCACATATTCATTTAATGTTATTTTTATATATTCACAATATATCTGTTTTCCAAAATAAACAAAAAGACAATCATATTTTGATTAATCAAACAAATGTTATTTGATCAGACTGATAACAACAACATCCCTTTTTATACAATCGCAGAATTCTTAATTTTATGAGGACAAAATATATAAGTATATTTATAATTCAATTACACTACAATACATTATAAATTTTTGAGAATGGTATCTATTCAAACGAATACATGATGTATTTATTATAAACAAAAGAATTGAATCAAATTCTTTTGTTAAGTGAAATAAAATGTCAGCTAATATTCCCTCAAAAATAATTGGAATTATTTCATTTTGACAGTTAGAGACTATGCAATACCAGACTTCCAGTTTCAGAATTCTTTCAAAAATTGAATTTGTAAGCTTTGTGAAAAAAAAAATATAAACTTTTATTTCCTATTAATATTAGTTAATACTTCAGAAAATACTTATAGTGAAGGGATTCGGTACTCTGAATTTTTTTAAGCATTTTAAAAGGACATTTTTGAAATAATAATAAAAAGGACTATGAATGAAAATGATTCTATCAAGAAATTGCTCGATTTCTTTGGCAAAATTTGAAAAAAAAAGTAAATTTTTAAATGCATCTTCTCTTATAGTCTTGAACATTGAGCTAATTTTTTAAAACTAATCTTAGAAGTGTGCTGTATAATTTTAAGTATCGTATTTACCATAGGTTAAATCGTTTGGGCGAAAATAAAATAAAATGTGCAAGTACGCGAAAAATTACAGTAAAAACTGATTTTTTTAAATTTTTTATTTTATTTTTTTATTTTTTACATTTTATGTGAGAAAAAAACTATCGTAAATCCAGTACTTAATTCTATCAAATAGACCGTAAGGAACAAGCATAAAAGAATTTAAGTCAATTTAAAAATATACATAAACGTTTTATCGCTTTGAACATGTTAATTCGTCGTAAACACACAAACTGACTGAGGAAAATCCCTTACGATTTGAACTTCAAAAATAATTATTCTAAACCGACGCTTCTTCCTGGCTGTGTATATTTAAAAAAATAGGTATTCAGCTGTAATGGCAACGTATACAGTGAAGTTGGTGTGGAATTTAAAGGGACAGTGATATAATAAAATCGCTTTTAACAGCATACTCTGATCTTTAAGAAACTTCATCAAAATATACTAGGGATAATAAAGTACAACTTAAGAAGAAAATTAGAAAATCTATATTTTCGTCATTTTTCGCCGAATGAAGGGTACGGAGTCCTCATAAGTTTATTTCAACAGAATTTCCTATATAATAATTTTCAGAAACAAGAGAATGAAAAATGTATTTTCCGTGTTGAAGAATCTATGATAGTATAAGGGTTTTAGTAATTGAAAATACGAGTACTTTAATATATAAAATATTACTAAAATGTTTAGACCCAATTTCAGTAAAATATATTTTCAGGATATGTTTGGTCTGCGATAAGAATTTTTATTTAAATTATGTATAATATTTCTAAATGAGTGAGAAACAGTGGAATTGAGCAATGCTCAATGACCAATGAAGTTTTTTCTAATTGGGGTACGTGACGATAGGCACATTAAATGCTAGCACAAGTCTACCTGATGCAGGCAGCAAGTAGTGTTGCTAGGTCCAGCAGCACAAAAAGCGGGACAGAGAGTCAAAAATCAGCATAGTTGCATCCTCATCATATCAGGATCCCTTTTCACTCAACTGACACCTGTACGGTGACATACTAAGTTTAACCACAAACCCACTGACACGTATACGATGACATACTAAGTTTAACCACAAACCCACTGACACCTATACGGTGCCATACTAAGTTTAACCACAAACTCACTGATACCTATACGGTAACATACTAAGTTTAACCACAAACCCATTGACACCTGTACGGCGACATACTAAGTTTAACCACAAACCCACTGACACCTATACTGTGACATACTAAGTTTAACCACAAACCCACCGACACCTATACGGGTGACATACTAATTAAAGCTACAAATGCACTGACACACACACGGTAAACAACAATTAAACATACAATAAATAAAGATACTTTTAGTGAGCTCATCACATATTTCAAATATGTAAGAATGGCGTGGAGTTGCTGGTAAGGGATTGATATTTTGATATGCAGTGCAAAAGATTAAACATAAAATCTTCAATGTCTTTACGGTAAGAATGCCATATAAATACACCTACTTAGACAGAAACCTCTTTAAAACGGAATTATTTCGTTCCCTTGCGACACTGAAATCGTAGCAAGTTTCATTATAATAAATAAATGATTGTATAAAGAAAAATATGTAAAAGTGTAACCGATAGGGACTGAAAGAAAATTCCAGTGTAGCAGTTATGATTGTACAGTATTCGTATCGTATAGCGACAATAAAGTTCTTGCTTTTAAAACAGAATTCAGTTATAAACAGTTTCACTTTACAAAAGGTTTACTGAACGTACAATAAAAAATTCTGAAAGTAGTATCGCTAGGACCCACTAAAAATTTCATTATAGACAGGTTCGTCTAGGAAGACCGATATTAAGGCATTCCTTTGGAAGGGGATATAAAAAGTTTCCGTTATAGCAAACAGGTTCTCTTTTTGTAGATTTTATTGTATTAAGTTCCACTTGATGCAGATTAACGAATAGTATGATACAAAAAGAAATTTAAAAGAATTTATGCATCATGAGAAATCGGGTCTTTTGGCGTCCCGCGCCAATGGTTACGCGGGACAGGTCTTGGAGCGCCGGAAAATCGGGACATCTCGCGTAATTCGGTACACCTGGCAACACTAGCTGCAAGCCAAAATTGTTTGTACGAATAGTTCAAATCCCCATCCGATCAGATAGAAGCAATTAATGATAACTCGCAAACACCTGTCAAATGTCAACGAATATTACCAACATCCCCTAGATAAGGGAGAGAGCCTCAACAGGCGACCTTAAAATTTCACACAAGGGAAAACATAAAATTTCGCACAATTTGCATGTTTTGCTTTTTTGTCTTTGGAATTAATAATTATTATTATTAGAAAATAAGAATAATTCCACGAGCCAACGAAATCGAAACTAGCAAGTTGTTCGCATTTCTTTAACCATTTGGAAAAATGGTTATTGTTCTCGTCAGGATGAGAAATCAAAAGGCATATCTGACGGTTTTTATTGGTTTAATCCGCATTTTATTCGTTTTATGATTGGTCTATACTGTAATATGTATTTCCCTTTACTTTCAACAGAGATCTGTTGCCACTATGGCAAAAAAGTAATAAAAACTAAAAAAAAATAACTCAGAAACAAATTAAGAAACAGCTTTCAAACAAATTGCATTTAAAAGTACATTTTGTTTCTCTATACGACGGTGTAAAAAGTAATATTATCGGATGTTTAGAAGTTTAAGAATGAAATTTCATTTAAAATGTTTAGTCAGATTTCTTGGAAATCTGACGATGGAAAAGCATTTTCCCGAACAGCCAATGAAATGCTTGGATAATACACAAGTTTCAGGTGGATAATACGTACGAGTCGCAGGCGATTTCCGTCGCTTGCAATTTTTACGTGTAATAACACTATTAATGTTTAATTCATGGCGTACGTAATGTATGATCACTCCGTGCGATTTTTTATGTCTTAAATTTTTGCCTTTGAAAAAATCATTTTCCAAATGGTCGTTGTAATTTGTTAAATTGCATTTTTTTTTTTTTTGCTTTGCCTGCTTTGTGTGAAATTACCGTGACACGTGTCAATGCTTTCTCCCTTATCTAGGGGGCGTTGGTATTACCCCTCCACTGTGGTCCACTGTATTCTCCATATCAAGCGCCTACTAACTTGAAGGTAAGCAGAGGCAATTTATTTTATACTTTGATTTTCTAGTAATGCAAGAAAACAGTTTTTGGATGATTTTCTATATTACATAGCGCATCCAGAGTATAAGCATTGTCTTAAACATTACCGTAGATATTTTAAAGATTAAAAAAATTGAAATTTATTTTTGTTCCAATTTTTTTGTAATAAGATAACATTTTCCGAATTTTTTAGTCAACTTGTAGATAGTTGTACGAAACGCTTATTCGCAGATTGAATGACTTAATAAGACTTCAAATACAGATTCCTCTTTAAAAAAGTATGTAATTAAAAATAAATAAGAGATAGCTTTCAGATATACAGGATGACAGAAATAACGTGAAATGTTTTGATTCATTAAAGGAAAATCAAGTTGTGAAATGTAGTGAACTTAGAGTAAAACAAGTGGTTTCTATATCTAAAGAAAACAATGAAAAATAATGAGTTAAGCATAGATTATGAAATACTTTCCAATACTTCCAGAATACTTTAACAAAACTACACCATTTAATAAGATAAAGAAAAATACCTAAGTAAACATTTTAGAAAAGTCATAACATATTTGAAAAACACATTACAATAGCCTGAAAAATACTCCAATTCTTTTGTGTAGTTCTGTATATGGTCTATAGATTTTCATATATTCTGCTTAGTATGCTAAAATTTAGTTAGAAAAGGCATAACATAATTGAAATTGACCCTAGCATTTTCTACCAATTGACAGAAACACACTTTAGTTCTTTTGTACATCCCTGTATATTAAATTGCAGATTTTAAAACACGCAAGATTAAGCTCGTTTTTAATTCAGGCGAAAATACACTAAAAACTACTGAAATACCACTTACAGGAATAACTATCCATAGAGGGTTATGTATACTGATTTTTTGTGTAGTCCTGTATATGATTTTATTTATATGCTACATATATCTTAGTTGAGCTTGAAGATGCATAATTCAAATTTAAAAACACCTTTAAGCAATTCACGCTCTATCATTAAGGCTTACAAATTTTGTGTAGCCCTGTATAGGGTCTGTGATATTTATACACGCTAATTAATGTTGAAAAACTTAATAAACTAACCGGAATATATAAGAGACATTGAGCAATCATTTCTAATAGATAATTCGTCAGATACTGTACTTCTGTAGAAATTTTTTAACAAATAACGCGATCACATCCTACTGGGTCATTCCATGTCAGTTCAGGCAGGCATGTAACCCACCATCACAGATTTTGATGAAACTGCGTGTGTTTGTTCCTTTTGTTAAGATATGATTCCCAGTACTTTTTTTTACTTCTTGGTCAAATAGTTTCTGAGAAAAAAATTGTCAAAATTTTGAAAAACTGCCATCAGTTGGCATTCTTGACTGCTCGATTTTCAAATGTAGCATGACATAAATATGATCATATTTCAATATCTATTCCACAAATCATCTTCAAATAATTTATGCATAATATATAGGGTACGTATTTTATGAAAAAAATACTGTTACGCTTATATAACATTTTAAGTGTGTCTAAAAAAATGTTTAATCTTTGAAGTCGTGATTTTTTTATGAAAAATAATGCATTAACTAAAATAGCATTATTAACAAAAGGCGGTATATTTATTAAATTTATTTTTTGTGGGGGATATACTTAAAGGTGTCCTTTACCTGATTCTGAAATAAAAGTAGTGGGATTTTGGGTGTTTTTAGTAGTATTTCATATTTAAAAATATTTTGAGGCGTATTTCAAATCAAATCAAGCAGAGTCATTCCATGTCAGTTCGCCTAAGACATTTAATTCACTGTCACAAATTTCAATGAAACTGGGTATGTTTATAGCTCATTTTAAGACAGGATCAAGGAAATTAAAGTTGATTACAAGTAAAATATTTTTTAAGATAAAAAAAAATATCTAAATTTTGAAATTTTTTAAAAATGTTTTTAATGACAGATCTATATTCAAAGACTGCATAAAAAAAAGTCATTTCAATATAAAATCACTAAATAAGTTTCAAATAATGTATATGTGACAAATAATGTAGGCAGATTATTATTTATTGTTGTTTGTCATGTTTAAATGCTAAGAGTGCGTTTAATCTTGTGAATTCTTAAAATCAAGAATTTTGTGAAAAATAATGTGTTAATCAAAAATTTATTATTAACCGAAGGCAGGCTGTTATTACTTTTTTTAATTGTACGTAAAAATATCTTTTCAATAGTTATAAAATAAAAATAGTGAAAATATGAGCAATTTTAACAAAATTTTCATAAAATGTGAATGTTTAATGATAAATATTGAAGCTTTTCATGCTAAGATGTACTAAAATGACTACGATATCGTGTATTTCTACTCTTGCTTAAATATACATACATACAATAATAAAATAACAAATATTATTTACACCAATAAAAATTAAATTAAGTAGTACCAGTTCCTTTACCAACACTACATTGCTCAACAGCCGACTTAAAATCAACAGCCCACTCTTATTGAAAAATACTTTCAACTGTTCAAATAATAAATAAACTGCATTTAAAAATTTTAATATCAACTTATTATCTTAAGACGATAATAATAACTAAACAACATGATGAATTTATAAATCAGCTTTTAATTGAAAAGTCATGAAATGGTCCCTTTAAATATTGTTGTTCATCGAGTCAATCAAAACAAATTATATAAAAAAAATAGTGAGCCTAATATGCTGACTGCAATGACACTTCTAATAAAACTAATTAATTCATTACCATCTGAAATCAAACCCGAAAGATCAAAAAGGAAAAAAAAATCATCTGTAGTGTGAATGTGACATACTCAGTGGTTGTTGAGGTAGGAATGTCTTTGTGACATTTTCACCTGTACTTCAATAAAATATAAACATGTAAGCTTTTTTCATTCATCCAAATTAAGTAAAACAATTATAAAATTTTGTTGTCATTACACCAGATGTTAAATTTTTCGTTACATACTATTAGATAAGTTCTTTACTTTTAGACATTATTGACATAATATCATAAAATTTACTATATGTATTTTCTATAAGTGTATAAACAATATATATATTCTTTATTAAACATAAATGAATAATTTTTAAATAATTTGTTTGAGAACAGGGATATATATACACACATACATATGTTGAAAATCCATCTTTCAGCAATATTGTGATGAAATAAATCAAATTACCGTAATTTCCGGTGTATAGCCCGCGGATCAAACAATCGTGTTTCGACCCAGAAATTTTTAAAAATAAAATGTAACTTTTTAGATCACAGTAAATATTGGTCTTCAAATACTGAATAAAATTTCTGGGTCCAAACTGAATTGTTTGATCTGCGGGCTATACACCCGAAATTACGGTACATATCATTAGAAACTGAATAAATTTACAAAAGTGCAACTCATTAAGTTTTAAATATTTTTTTAGATATAGTTATTTGAAAGATATAAATATAGTGGATTATGCATTTTTTGCATATATTTAAAGCACAATACGTCAAAATTTTCTTCAAAAGAGTGAAATTTTGTATTTTTTTTCAATATTAGCAGCTCAATGCTAAATTTTCAATATTAACAGCCAAATATGAGTTTAAAGATTAGGACTGTCATTTTGAAAATTTCTATTGGGCGGTGAGGAGCTAGTGATTTTTCTCTTTTTTGGAAAGGGATAATTGCTCTTCGCCCTAGAAGTTTTACTAAAAAACAATATTGTTTATTTTTTTCCTTAAGAAACGAACATAAAAGATAATTTGAAAAATAAAATAAATGTATAAATAAAAATATTTCCAGGATGATACATTGGATAGGTTTTACATTTGAAAATATTGATAATTTTAAATATGATTTAAATACTACTAAAACCAACCAAAATCCCACTATTTTTATTTCAGATCCAGTTATAATATAGTATTATGTACAATTTAAAATTAAAAAATTAGTCATAGAAACTCCGCCTCTGATTGATAAAGATTTTTTATTAATTTCATTATTTTTTGTAAAATATTTTTGATTTCAAAGATTATACAATTTTTTAGACACATTTAAATATTTTTCAACATTACAGCAATATTTTTTTCATAATCTACATACTTTATTTACCTTGCTTAAATTATTCGAAGAAGATTTCTTTATTAGTTATTGAAATATGATTTTATATATAAAATGAGGCCTTTGAAAATTGAACAATCATTAATGGCAACTCGTGGCATTTTTCCAAAATTTTGATAATTTTTTCTCATATGTTCACTATTTTTATTTTATAACCATTTAAAAGATATTTTTACGTACAATTAAAAAAAAGCAATAACACCCTGCCTTCGGTTAATAATAAATTTTTGATTAACACATTATTTTTGACAAAATTCTTGATTTTAGAAATTCATAAGATAAAAGACACTCTTAGTGTTTAAACATGATAAAAAACAAGAAATAATAATCAGCCTACATTATTTGTCACATATACATTATTTGAAACCTATTTAGTGATTTTATATTGAAATGACTTTTTTTTTTTTTTTTTTTTAATGCAGTCTTTGAATATCGAACTGTCATTAAAAAAATTTAAAACAATTTTTCAAAATTTTGATATTTTTTATCTTAAAAATATTTTACTTGGGATCAAGAAAATTAAAGGTGATTACGTCTTAAAATAAGCTATAAACAAACCCAATTTCATTGAAATTTGTGACAGTGATTAAATGGCTTAGGGGAACTGACATGGAATGACTCTGCTTGATTTGATATGAAATGCACCTCAAAATATTTTTAAATAGGAAATACTACCAAAAACACCCAAAATCCCACTATTTTTATTTCAGAATCAGGTAAAGGACACCTTTAAGTATATCTCCCATAAAAAATAAATTTAATAAAAATACCGCCTTTTGTTAATAATGCTATTTTAGTTAATGCATTATTTTTCATAAAAAAATCACGACTTCAAAGATTAAACATTTTTTTAGACACACTTAAAATGTTATATAAGCGTAACAGTATTTTTTTTCATAAAATACGTACCCTATATATTATGCATAAATTATTTGAAGATGATTTGTGGAATAGATATTGAAATATGATCATATTTATGTCATGCTACATTTGAAAATCGAGCAGTCAAGAATGCCAACTGATGGCAGTTTTTCAAAATTTTGACAATTTTTTTCTCAGAAACTATTTCACCAAGGAGCAAAAAAAATTACTGGTGATCATATCTTAATAGTAAGAACAAACACACGCAGTTTCATTAAAATCTGTGATGGTGGGTTACATATTGATATTTTACTGCCTGATTTGACGTGGAATGCCCCTACTGCAAGCATTTTGTAGTAAACCCCAGTAAGATATATAAATTTAATGATGTTTTAAATAGTGCAACATAATTAAAATACACTGCGAAAAGTTTTCCTCGTAGATTATTATATATCCAAACTGTATGACCCTGTAAATGAATAGAAAATGCTTTGAAAATCTTGTTTTGAATGCAACTCGGAATTTCATATGATTTGCGTCAGTAAAAGCATTAACAAGCCGCAAACGTCTTCATAGACCATAATATAACGGAATACTTTTATGTTCCCCTGTACGCCTACTGAAAGTGTTGCACATAACACATTCCATAGTAATCATCTTCTAGTGCACTTTAATAATGCGTATAAATTTATTATGTTTAAATTTGCGTAACACTTAAAATTCACCGAAGCCTCCCCCCCCCCCCATAGACCATAATATTAAAGAATACGTTTGAGTGTCCCTGTAAGTGAACAATGTCTGCTACGCATTACATTTTGAATGCCGAACATGCCATGGCAAACATCAATAAACTACATGTCAATACTAGTATATTTATGCAAGATGGAGCACAGACAGATGGCAGACAACACCAGTCTGCATTTTTAAACTTTTCGTCACATGATTTCTTATGAACAAGTTTTCCTGTGTCAATGTTTGATGCTGATTCCGGAAATGGCTTTCATTTTTGCTTATCATGCCAAAATTTTACAATAAAACAAGAATTTGTGTTTTCAATATTTTAATTAATGCAATCAAAAATTTATCACAATTTCATACAAAGTACTTCATTAACACGTTACAAATACTGTAAAAAATGTCCTTATAACTTCATGATATTTCTTTAATGAAACGAAAAGCAAACAGTGCCCAATTAAACAAACTTCCTTCTTTGTCTTTCTTGCAGATTTTCTATCATTTATGTCCCTGTTCAACAACCAACATTAGTCTGCCGTCATACTTACATTCGATCTTCCCCGGTACCTATTCTCCATCTGTTTGAAATCCTAGTGAAAGCGCTCACCGTGCTCTTCAGTGATATGTCCCGGATTTTCTGGAAAGTAGTCGATATGGGAATGCAGTAAGTGCATTTTTACAGCCCAATTTCTTGAAATTTTCCAGCATTGTTCCAACAATATTCCTGTTATTTGTAATCTTTCTTATTCCTTGGAAAGTTTTCGGTAACACATTTGAAGGCGGTTCATGCGTCTTTTTCAATCTCACTCATCGTTTTTTTCAAAATCTTTGTTTTTCCTCGTTTTTTTTTTATTTGAGAGCCAACGAAAATTCCAGGTTTTAATTTTTCGTGTGTGGTGAAGGGAAACTTTCCTTGAGTTTTCGAAATCAACTTGGATCGATTGCAAACAAACTATCCGTGATTGAAGAAAACTAAAAACAGTTCTGTAAGCAGCACAAAAAAATTACTTTAGCGGCAGTCATTGGTTTTTAATCACCTGATATCATGCAGACTAGTGCAATCAAAAACTTTTCAGCTATGTTGGAAAGAGTTAAAGTAAAAGGTCGCCTCCACTGCGGATTTTGGCACTGTTTAAAATACAAATGAACATGTTTGAATAATTACGTTCAAAAACAATGATAAACAAGAACGAAAAATCATGCGTACAGCATAGATTATGAAACGCTTTCCCATTCATTCAGAATACTATAACAAAACTTCGCACTTCACTAACGTGAAATATCACGTCTAAATGAACAATCTGGGAAACGCATAACGCATTTGAAAACCCGATTTCTGCTATTATAATGAATAGTCACTAAGGGGTCTTATACCTTTAAACGCGTCGAAAATTAACGAAAAACTTCGAAGTTTGAATTAGTCTATCTTCAAAGTCATTTTCTGTATAAACATGAACTTTCAGATATTGATTAAACAGATTGTGCTTTCTAATATGCTACCATTAGAAATTTATCAGCCCTTTAAAGAATTTCTGTATTGTTGAAAATAAAATAGCTTTTTTTTTTTTTTTTTTTTACTCCAGTAGTCATTGCGCGCATGATATATTGAGAAAGTATGTATGGATCGTCGTGAAAATTTAGTAAAGATACTTAACAAATATGTGTGTTTAAAATAGTCTACTTTTAAGTATTTACAATTGTAATATTTTTAGTTATGACTATTTTTATTCATTAAAAATATATAATTTTGATTTTTTACAAAAACATTTTTTTTTATATATAGTTAATGAAATAATTTTGACCTAAGACTAATTCATTTTAAACACATATGTGTTTAGTATCTTTACCAAATTTCATGACAATCCATACATACTTTCTCAAGATGTAATGCGCGCAATGACTTCTGGAGTAAAAAAGCTATTTTGATTTCAACATTACACAAATTCTGTAAAAGGCTAATAAATTTCTAATGACAGCATATTACAAAGCGCAATCTGTTTAATCAATATTCAAAATTTCATGTTTATACAGAAAAAGGTTTTGAAGATAAAAATTCAAAGTTTGAATTTGTCTTCGTTGAATTACGTCGCAATTAAAAAGGTACAATACCCCTGTAAAAAATGTTTGCAGCCCTGTATATGATCTACAAATATGTATGCGTACTACATAGTTTGCTAAAAGTGAATTCGGTTAAACGCATACAACCGTTCAAAATTTTCAATCGGCAATTTACGCCAATAAACGGATGTTGTTAACTTTTGTGAGACGCTGTATATGATCTATAGAATTTATACACATCAAGTAATATTTCAAAACTAGTTATATTTAGAAACGCATACCACAACTGAAAATGCACTTCTAGCAATTATTGTTCGTAGGCTTCAATAGTTCAATTATTACTCATTTTCTCCTATAGCCAAATTCTTTTATGTGTCCATAAAATAAACGATTAAGTCTATGCACATAGTAAGAACCTTGTAGTACACCTCAATGATGTATATAATTTCAATGTTTAAGGGGATGAGTGACCTTCAAAATTATTTTTTTTATTTTATGTAAATTTCACTTTAAATATTATTCAAGGGTACATTATATGCATTATGGCACATATTTATCCCAAAAAAAGATTTAAAAAATTTTTTGGAGAAAAATTCCGTAATATTTTAGAACTTTTTAAAACCCCACGCGAAATCCACATGAATGAAATCCCCCGGTATTTTTTATACAAGTTTGGTTTATATACATCTAAACAAAACCGTGCATCGAATTTTATATATTTGAATATAAAGGTAAAAAAAAAATAAAATAAAATAAAATAAAATTTTCTGAAATTATAAACCTCGAAATTTCAGAAAATTTAGAAAATATTTTTTTCTTACCTTTATATTCAAATATATAAAATTAGATGCACAGTTTCGTTTATATATATATATAAACCAAACTTGCATAAAAGATATTGGGTTTTTTATCGATATGGAATTCGCATGGAGCATTTTGAAAAGTTTTAAATTACGAAAAATTCCTTTTCTTTCCTCAAAAGAATTTTTTTTTTTGATAAATGTATGCCATTATGCATAATGTACCCTTGAATAATATTTAAGGTGAAATTAAAAAAAATAATAAATTGATTTTAAAGGTATCTCGTCCCATACACTGTAAACATCGCCCCCCCCCCCAATAGGTCGTAATGTAATGGAACCCTTTTGAATTCCCAGGTAAATGAACCGAAAATGCTACACACTTCATTTTCAATACCGAACATGCCATAGTAAACCCCCTCTAAAATATATCTATTTCATGGCATTCGGACTATATTTACACGAGTTTGAGCACGGACAGACAAGCGTCAGACAAACCGAATTCATAAGCACTTTCCAACATAGTCGAAAAGTTAAAAACGATGTCCCAAAAATTCTCATCATTTAAAAACGAACTGCATTTTGATGTCGCATACGTAAGTGACCATTCTTTAGTGAAAATGCAGTATCAATCAGCTGCACTATAAGAATTCTAAATCGCATGTTGTCATCGCTTTTGACTTTGAACTGTATTGTTAAAGAATATGATTTCTGTTCTTTTTGTTTCTTACGCTTTTATTAATTACGCTTATTTCAGAACCAAAACTTTCCTTATAGACGACACTTTTTGTGCTAGTTTGTTTTCATTATATTCTAAACATCAGTAGTGAATCCTGCTAGATAAACTAGGAACACTTTTTCTCCACAATTTTTACGAACAGTAATCATATAGAGTGGGTGATCGGTTTACGAACAGATCGATTAACGAACACTATCACGCGAGATTTTTATGGTAGGTTAACCAACACCTCACAAAATAAAGCCAAGAAGAAGCAATGCTGTGTTTCAGATTGGTCGAACCGCATTTAATTGCATCTTTTATGGACTTTGAGAACACTAACAGTTGTAAATATATATGACCTAGTTAATTCATAGGCTACCGAGAGTTCGGGCTTTGCATTTTAGGGTACCCAAATTAGAGTGTACAGATTAGACACATTAATTTTTATATTTTGTGTTCATTTTTAATGAAATATTTTTAATTGCAAATTAATTATTTTAATTGAAAGTTAGTTCACAAATTATTAACAGGACCTACTCTCGACTTGACCCTGCAGTAAACACGATCTTTTACAGAATTAAGGAATGTGAACTAAGGAATGCGAATTGGAATGTGTGTGTTTAAATGATATAATTCAATGCCGTAGTCAATTAATGTAAATCTAAAAGTTTTACAAAGAGCATGTCTTTAGTTATTCTTTTAAATACGCCACGATACGGACAAAGTCATCAAAATACGGTCTATCCATATTAAATAAGGACCTATATTAACACTATTATAAAGTGAAGATTTATCGCATTTTTTTTTTTTTTTTATACATTTAGCTTTTAAGAACGAATTAACTGAATTCCCATGCGAACAAATAAAAAAGTAATGATCGGTTAACGAACAATTCGGTTAGCGAACACCGTTTTGGATCGGATTAAGTTCGTTAACCGATAACCCACTGCATATAGTCTTATGTAACCGTAAAAGTTACTAGAAAAGTACATCAATGATTAACACGTTAAGCGCCACGTCAGTCACCGGTGACTAATACTGAACTTTTCGTTTAGAACGCGTCATTCACCAATGACTGACGGTCTAAAATACGATATAAACTAATTATTAATGTTTAACTATATATTGTTTTAAGTAATTACTAAAATTTATTTAAAATTTACTTACTTTTTATTTATTACAGGATTATACTTTCTTAAAAATTACATAAAACACTGTAATTTTTTCAGCTTCAGTATTAGTCACCGTGGCACTCAACGTGTTAATATTTAGAAAGTGTAGTGGGAAAAAAACATGATCAGTTTCATCAGACGGATGAGTCTTCGGAAACAAAGTTAGAATCGCCAATACGAGTTTGTTGCATTTAGCCCAATACATCGCCTGCTGGAGTGCTCAGAACACATAACATCCCCCATTATTCCCACCCTGTATCTTTAGAATTTAGTTACTTAAAAATGTGTTATAATATATATATAAATTGATTTGGAAATTCGCTTCAAAAATATTATTCCAGAGTCACTATAAATTAACATTTTTTAACCGAAATCTTTAAAAAATTAGAAAAATAAGGAATGGAAATGAATTTCGTAAACTAAAAATCTGTTTAAAATTGATTTTTAAATTTGTTTTCAGAAATTTGTACTATTCAAGAGTTACTAAACACGAACTTTATATAAATTTTATTTAGAATAATTATGTTTATTTAGAAAACATGCAAATAATCTGCGAAACTTTAGAACTATATAGGTTTTATTAAAAACGTCGAAACGTGAAAATGTTTGTAATTAGAATTAAGGAAAAATTCTAATCCTGGTAATTGTATGATATTTTTCAGTTTTGAAAGCTCTGTTTTCCGGTTAATTTCTGTTGTTTATAATATTAGTAGAACAGTCAATATATAATATTAGTTATATTAGTAGTTTCGGATTATAATTCCCTTTAAAGATAAAAATATTTGAAATAAATCCGAAACAAACGGAATCTAAACACAGTTCGGGTCTGTTTTGATTCATGTTTTTTTCTTTAAAATATTACCATTATTGAACTCTTTATCAAAGATCTTTTACTAAATTCTTTGGCCATGGTATTTCAAAATTAGAAAAAGAAAACTTACAATTTAAAATATAATTAAATTTCCACTTAATATTACCTTAAATAATTTCATCCGTTTTCAATCTAAATGCGGGTTTAAATTTTGGATTAATCTTAATTACTTAATGGACTCTTAATTCTGTGAAACAATCTTGTATTTTTATTTTTAAAAATTGTGTTCTTACACTGGAAAATATAAATGAAAATATTTACATAAAATTCAAATATATTAGTTTCCGCAATGTAATCAGACTTTAATGTGTCCAAAGATTCATGTAACTAAGCTCTATTCGAAGATTGCTTAGAAATACATAAAAGGTAAATTTTATAGGTTGTAATTAAACTACTAGACACAGCGGAGTTACATTCGGTGCATAGGGAAACCATATTTACCCGAATTAGCAGCCAGTGGTTATATTTTCGTTTTCGAATGTATGAAGATTTTTGATTAAAAGTTTCATTATTGAGAATAGAAAGAAATTAAAAATGTATTCTTCTTAAAATTTTATTAGACTATTTGATTGCCATAATATTTCTTAAATGCATCAATTTCTTGAATTTTTGTGTAATGAAAGATTGACTATGTTTTTCCCCTAATTTTTCAATATTACTTTATATCGGCATGCAATAGGTTGTAGATTGTAGCCAGCAATATTTATAATCCTTGAACATTCTAACAGCTACAATATACCCTAAATTTGATGACTTTTTCCCAAATTTGTGCATTTAAAGAAGGGTTGACTGATTTTTCCCATTTCTAAAATATTGGGCGATTGGAAAAGTTCGTGCCTAATTTCCGATGCATCGAGTTTCGAAGTGTGCCAAGTTGCTTTAATTGACGAAATGCAGTCGAATTGTCAACATTTGGTCTCTCAACATACTCTTCAGTTGTAATCCGTGAACTGTGAACTATTATTAACTAAATCACGGAATAAATCGTTATCAATGCCAGAAGATCGCACAGAGCGAATTTTATCGTTAAGACTGACGTTTCGAAATCAGCAAAATCACTTTTTAACTGTTCTAAGAGCAGGAGCATGATCCAGATAAAAATCTAATATTTTTTGTAGCACGTCCAACGCTCACTCTTTTTCTAAACTCATATAACATGACGAAAATGTAACTTTTCATTTTTCATTTTGAATATTGCCCTTAAATCCTAGCACACAAACTTGAAAAAAAATTTTAATATTAACTCACGACAAATGTTGATTGATAACTAAGCTAATAATGAGATTATAAAAGAAATATCAGTGCAGTTAAAATTGCATATTTCTGCCATGTATGAAATATAGGGCACAAACTTTTGCAATCATCCAATAGTTTTAAGAAAACAGAAAATCATGAATGGGACAAACTATAAATTATAATTAGAAACTTTTTCTAATGTGCTCCGATAAGTAATTTTATTTATGCAATAATGTCAGCTTATTCCGGACAGACAGTTTTATTATTTTTAACTATGCGTCATTAAAATAAATGAACGGACTTAGAAATCTGTTTCTGAATATATGTAGACACTTTTATAGAAAATGTAATTAGTTAAAAATGTTATTTGTGTTATCTGGTATAAGGCATTAATGCCAACTAGAAATTAAATAAATGAAAAACAGATTTTACCGTATGTAATCTCATAGCATAGGTGTTCCAATAGCAATATTTATTGATTCAACCCAAAATTATTAACGAAATATTGCGAGACACTTGCAATCAAATCAAAAATTTAAAGTTAGTATTATTTAAGTAGACAATTTTCGATAGCTTGATACTTATGTCGAGTTAGCGTATGGAAATATCGAAATTTCAGTTTATAATTCATAATATTTCACTCATGTAAACAAATTTATACAAGTTAATAGAGAATATAATAGAATATCTACATTTCAAAGTTATCCATTTTTTGTAACCTTGGTAATTATACTAAAAACAAAAGTTATTTCAGATTATTAAAGTTAAATTTTATTTTTAGCAATGTCTTGACTCGGTAAATATACACGTACTTTATTTACCGCTAACAGAACATCAGAAATTAATGTTGATATATAGTTTCAGTATCCAATATAAAATCGTCAGTAACGTTTTAATACGTGTACATTTTTTATCTGAATGTTTCTAAGATTTTATGAATTTGGAAACATCTGCATGTTACAAAATCGCTTTAATCATTGTTTAGAACAAAAAGTGATACAGTCGAACTTCTATTTAACGAAGTCGCTAAATCCCGGAAAAAGTTCATTATATAGAAAATTCGTTAAATAGAGATTCACCTTTTAAAATACTTTAAACTACATAAAACAAATTTTATATTCATAATCACTAAATATTTTTACTAAAAGTAATTAATCACATGTTTTTTAATAAATTATATCGATTTGTTTTATTTATTTTACCCACCAATATCCATCATCAATTCTTTTTTTCTATGTATTTAAATCTTTGAAATCTGCAAGGACAACAAAACATTGTTCGGGAATACATTGTATTTTCTGTTTAAAATAAATAGTTTTACATTAAAATTAACTAATTTTAATGACCTTATCGTATTTATTATTATTATAACAAATAATTTTAACCATACATTAACATACGCGTTCTTAAATTTAGTTTCTGAAAAACTCTGTTAATTTTGTCTGAGTTTTTCCTTTTAAAAAATGCTTTTTCTCATAATACGTCTCGCATCTTTGCAATACACCAAAAACACCTTCATGCGTATTTTCTTCTAACTATAATCCGCGTCGAATTGTTTCAAATGATTTTAGCATTTCATCATACGAAGTCCTGTTAATTCCTGCATCATGATCATTTCCATCATCATCATATTCGTGTCATCGCAATGCATTGCTGTATTGTTTTTATTTTTCACACTGTCGAAAATATCCAATTCGGATAGTATTTCCGAGGTCTCAATTTCAGAATTAAGTGAAATAGAATCATCAATCAGCACATCATGGTTTATTTCTTCTTTTTTTCTCATTTGTATCCACATTTTTTTAAGTTACTCTAGGGGATTATCGTCTTCGTCCTCGTACTTACCGAATTTTCACTGCTGACAAAGAAGATGCCTGGAAAAACCAGTTCAAGGCCATTGAACATCATAAAATGTGTTTAAAGAAATAATAACTTTGAAATGTCCAGAAATATTTTGAGAAATCATGAGAAAAAAAAATTTAGATCACAAGAAACAGTTCGTTAAATAGAGAATGCACTTCGCTATTTGGAGGTTATTTGACGAAGAAATTTGCAAAATGTTCTTGGTTCCAAAGAAAAGTTTGCAAAATTGAGAAATTCGCAAAATAGAGGTTCGTTAAATAGAGGTCCGACTGTATTTTAGCCAACTATTCAGATTGATTGCAATAATCGAATTAAAAAAAAATAAAAAGGAAAAAATTATAAGGGGTTTTATTTTCCCCTCTTTGCTTGTGAAATTATCCAGAATATTTTAAAGTTATGAATGCCTTGGCGAGAACGTGACTATTTCCATGTAGATTTATCAGAAATTTCGCAATATCGGGGTGTCAAGTTACCACAATTCCATTGCCCATTTGCTGTAAATTGGAAACATTTCGCACTCAAAATTTAAGTTATACAAAACTATTAGTTTTAAATTGTAAATATTTGCAAAGAAACCCATCTGTTGCAGAAAAACTTGCAAAAATATCGCAAATTAAATAGCAGTATACTTCTTGCTAATATTGTTGCAAATGTATATTCTCAGTGATAGAGGCAATTTTGCTATGGTATAGCACATATTAGCTAAGATAAAACAAGTCGAAGAAACATATCCAATATTGGTGCACTCAAAATAGTCCAGGCAATAGAGACAGTATAGGGGCTCTACCTAGCAAAATTCATGGTAGTTCTGGAAAAAGGCTTTTCCAGAACTTTTTTATATGTTTTTGGGGTCGCTGAATCCAAAATTTTTAACTTCCCACCAAAATTTCCCCCGGCAACTCCTTCAAATTTTGGTAAAATGACCCCCCAAAAAAGGTTTTTATTAAAAAAATCAATTTTTTTTTTGATTTAGGGAAAAAGTATCCAAAAATTCAGAAAGTAGACAAAATTTGCAACAAATTAGATATGACATTATGACTTAGGATGAAGGAAAAGGGGGGACCTGCCTCGGAACATGCGTGCGGTGCTGCGTGAACTAAGTTGCGCAATTCCACTTAACCACTCACACGTTTACATTCGCCCTCCAATCTCCCCTGCGAACTTTCTTTATAAGGTTTACTTAAGGGTCGCTGAATCCGAATTTTTAACTCCCCCCCCCTCCCCCCGAAAAATCCCAAAATAGTTGTTTTCAACTTAAATTTCTTATTGTTTTAGGGGAAAAGCATTACGAAATTCAGAAACTAGACAAAATTTGCAACAAATAGGATACATGACAATATGACGTAGGATGAACGGGGAGGGGAAGGGCTGCCTATGAACATGCACTGCGGCGCTACGTGCACTAAGTTATGAAGTCCAGGCAATAGGGGATTTTACCTGGAAAAATTAATACTAGTTCTGGAATTCGACTCACTTTATGTTTTTTGGGTCGTTGAATCCGAATTTGTAACTTCCCACCAAAATTTCACCCGGTAACCTCCCAAAAAATTGATTTTTTGAAAAAATTTGTTTTATGAGAAAAGCGCGCGGGGAATGTTCCGAGGCAGCCCCCTCTCTCCCCGTTTATAATACGTCATAATGTCATATATCCTATTTGTTGCAAATTCTGTCTAGTTTCCGAATTTCGTAATGCTTTTCCCCTAAAACAATAAGAAATTTAAGTTAATAACAAGTATTTGAGGGGGGGTTCGGGGGGGGGAATTCTGGGGGTAAGTTAAAAATTCGGATTCAGCGACCCCAAAAACTTAAAGCAAACCATATAAGGAAAGTTCGGAGGGGAGATGGGAGAGCGAATGTAAACGTGTGAGTGGTTAAGTGGAATTGCGCAACTTAGTCCACGCAGCACCGCGCGCATGTTCCGATGCAGATCCCCCCTTCCCCTTCATCCTAAGTCATAATGTCATATCTAATTTGTTGCAAATTTTGTCTACTTTCTGAATTTCTAGATACTTTTTCCCTAAAACAATAAAAAATTGATTTTTTTAATAAAAACCTTTTTTGGGGGGAGGGGGGTGCATTTTACAAAAATTTGGGGGCGTTGCCGGGGAAATTTTGGTTGGAAGTTAAAAATTCGGATATTCGGATTCAGCGACTCAAAAAACAAAGTAAGCCGATTTGCAGAACTGCCATTAATTTTGCTAGGTAAAATTCCCTATTGCCTGGACTATAATGGAGGAAAAATTTTAAAAATACTTTTTTTTTTAAAAAGTCATTACGACTAATTTTTTTTTTCAATAAAAACTTTCTTCAAGTAACTGTTTCCGACTTCCATATGCTTTCGTTAATATCTGTATAAGTGCCCTGATAGGTTTCTATTGACCCGAATTCAAAAATTCTATTTTTGGTTGAGATAGGCGTTAACATAATTTAACGTACTATTATAAATAACACCGATTGAGAAATGTTACTCAAGTAATACGTTACAGAAAAATCCATGTTAATTAAATAACAACCGATGCCTGGCAAAACGCATGTATATAAGCATGCAGAGCATATTCATGACTAGAAAAAGGAAAATTTTTACATCAAGCCATGGGTGCATAAACTTAAACCTTAGCAAACGAGCCGCAAGTAAGTTTTCCACTTTTAGAACTTTTGCTGTAAGTGGACATTTCCGCCTACAATAACCAAGTTCTACCGTATTACAGAAAAAGAAAACAGGTGCGTTAGGGTAAATTTCATCAAGAACAACATATATTAGTCTGATTATGCATATTAATATTTATTTACTAAACAGTCATTTTGTGTCCGATATCAATACTGTTAATAAGTTTAAGACCTAAAAGAGCTACAAGTACAAGATGAAAAATATTTTGCGATGTATATATTCAATACTGGGTCATTCCTCGTAAAATGAGCAAAAATTTAAAAAAATTGTCGCCACATAGTAACAGATTTTAATAAAATTTTATACACAGGTGCATTTCATATTAAAATAGAGCTATGCAAAATATCTTCACAATAAAATAAATTTTAGCAGTTTTAGACATTTTAAAAACTTGTGATAAAGAATGACATGTGTGCAATCGTCCAAAGTTGCAAGTTCGAGGTTCGGTATCTTAAAACTATTTAACAGTTTTTTTTTTTTTTTGCAATATTGTAACCTCTGAAAATTATCTTCCTATTTATTGAGTAATAATAATCTGGTAACACGATGATTAATCTTTAATAGGTTGTAAAAATTGAAAATTTGTGAATTTTGAGAAAATTAGAAACGTTATAAAAATCAAAGGAATTCAAAAACATCTGTAAAATTGATGCCTGATGTAGTATATTACATATGAAGATCAAATTCCCCAAGTTTGAAAGTTGCCATATATTTCCTTCATCTTTTTTTCCTCTTATGTATGAGCAAAAATATAAATAACGGAAAGGTCCGACATTAACAATATTGCACAGACATAAAGATCAATAAGTCCATGATATGCTCAAAAAAATTCAAGACTGCTTTTTGATTCTTAACATAGCAAAATTGGGTTTAAGAACGTGATATCCATGAGCAAATTCCTCTTTGAATTCGCGCTCGTTTCTTAAAATATTGCACGATTTCAAGGTGAAAAAAAAATGAATGCTGCCATCTATTTTTGGTACCTGGATTTAGGATTAATATGGAATTCTTTGTTCAAAAAATCGTTTTTTCTACTTTAAATATATTCATGAGGTAAGAAACTGAAAGCAAGAATAAAAGTTTCTATATTTAAAATATACCACTTTTATCTATAATATCAAATAATTTAAAAAGATTTAAAAAGCTTCCCTTCATTTTCAAAGAAGTGATGGAAATATTGCATTTTACCCTGAACATTTTTTACTCTTTTTTTCTCATTAAGGAATAAAAAGGTAAGAATGAAAGTTTCGATATTTAAAATATATACTTTTAGCTATAACGTCAAAAAAATTTTTTTTCTCAGTAGGGAATAAAAATACAATTACTAACTTACGCCAATCTGTTCCTTTTTATTCATTCCTAATTATAAATAATTTTTAATATAGTCTTTCCATTCCTAAGGCTAAGAATCAAAATTGAAATTTAAAGAATTTATAAAAAACCTCAATTTTGCATCCACTTTTAATGTAAATTTTAATACTTAAATAAACAATCCTGAAATCTATTATTTTACATTTACTCCTAAGTAGATATAATCTACTTATATACTGATTTTCATTAAAATCTGACGTGTCTGCCACAGCTCTTTTGCTCATTTTGCATGGAAGGACTCTACTATTAATCATGCAAAGAAATGTAAAAGTATCTTTTCACTTCAGTTCAAATTACTTTACTTGAGACTTCTTTAAAAGCCACAAAATTTAAATTAAAAGAAAATTAAAGATTTGTTGTGTACACATGTCCTTTGTTGCGATGCAAAGGAAACTATTTTATTTTCTTTTATCTTTATTGTAACTTGAGCTTTCTTTACTTCTTTTTTATGGCCATTTTGCATAATTTAAAAAATTTCTTCATGATCCTTAGTATCATTTGGAAGCTATTAAAAAGTCAGTGCCAAATGTATTCTTTACCAAGTTAATTTAAATTTTTAATTATCTTCTCCGACCAAAGGAATATCGAGTATATAACACGATCCCACAGGCTTTTGGAAGTCGCTGTATAGGAAATGTATAGACTTCAGTAGTTACCTTAAAATCGACGAAGCACTAGTAGCGTACACAAATATTCAGTGTCACCTGCAAAAGCGAGTAATATAAGACATGCCATAAAAAGATAATGTCTAAAAAGTGATATAGGTTTCTTTTATTATTGATTCTTTTAGACGACGATACGAAAACATTTCGAGGAGTACCTATGTCCCGATGCTTAATAGATTTATGGAGGTAACAAGTTTAGAGTCCCAAAAACAGTACCAAAGAAAAATGGGGTGGTGGGTTACGACTAGAGCTTCTTGAGTTTTATAAAAGAAAAAATAAGTTTAAGTTAACAAATTTCAAATATTAGAATTTAGAATAAGACTAAATCCACTTGAAAACCTGAAAAATAGCGATGCTTAGTACCTTCAATCAGTCGAAGATTCCCAGGGTGAGCGCGGTTGGTTAGGCCTTAAAAAGGGCTCTTTGCTGCACCGTAACAGATCCGCAACGACTAAATGATAATTTTAGAAGTTGAATGTTTGAAACTGAATAGTAATAATTTTAGGTGCTGAACCGGTAGGCCGCATTGAGGGGTTTCCTAGCATGAGCCATTGGGAAAAGAAAAAGTATAGTGTAAAACTACTTAATGGATAAATGAGGAAAATAATGAAAAATCGTTTTTTTTTTTTTTTTTTTTTTAAATAGTACTAAGTATTAAGTTTTTAAACTTGAGTCAGGAAGTTAGTTGATAGACATCTTAAAATCAGGTATAGCTGAAGTTATAAAAAGTACTCATATTAAAAATAAAATGTAAAGGATATTAAAGTTAGCACTGTTCAATTCCTTTCACCAATCTTGGACAGGAAAACCTATAAAGACAACAATCATTTTAGAAGTTAGTTGTTATAAAAATTAATCTTTTATGAGATTTTTCCGGTATCAGGTATATTTTATAGGAAGTGAAATTTATGATTATGTTATGTAGTTCAATTAATCTTATTTTCCTCAAAAAATGTTTTTCTTATATGGCTTTAGTTTAGTATATACACAGACACACACACAGAGAGACAGAGTGTGTAATTTCTTTCAATTTTGGCTGCCAAACAAATATTTTTTTTTTTTTTTTTTTTGAAATATTTATCTAAAGGGTCTAGCCGGATAAGCATAGCGAAATTGCCCCCACGGCCGATGTTTGAAATAACATGTGTGATAATAAGGCTCAACATGAGAATACAATATAGAGTGTTTTTAGCCTCTGACCTTGAACTGTCCTTGAGATAATCGGGGAAGTATGCGTCGGCGCTACTATTTTTCAAATACGTTTTTCTCAAAAAGTACAAAAGTTTAAAAAAATGAAACCAACGCTAATTATTTAATAATATATCAGTTCACATTATATATATTTTTCACATTTTTACAAAAATTTTAACATAGAAAAATAAACAAAAATATTTAAAAATTATTAATATAGTAATTTTACATTTACACCAACTAAAAAATTACAGAATAAGGATCAAAGTATGTACTTTTAAGAAGAAAAATTCGTTAAAATCGAAGATGCGCTTTTTGAGTTATAAAAAAAATAATGCTAGCAACTTGCTAAAATATTCGTAACTTTTCCTATTTGCATTTGCAGAAATACGTTACTATCAATGCATTGGTCGATTCGTGACATTTCCACGCAGGCAGGATGCGCAATTCGCCAAAATAAGAAAATGTTTCCATACATACCACTTCCCTATATGTTTGTTTCGTGTTTGTAAACATTCTATTATTTTGGCGTACTACGCATACTTCTCTCATAATAATATCAAGTCGATGGTGTAGTCCATTGTGCAGGTGAAGCTATAGGGGTTGTAAATATATAAGGTTATCAACTTTTTGGTAATTCCGGACCCTCTCCCTAACTTCCGATATCATACGTTATCATCAATCCTCGAATCCCCCTCCCCCTAGTAATATTGTTATCAGTGTTTAAAAATTCTTTTTATTTTTAGAATTGTTTTCCTTTTTTTTTTTCTTTTTATACGTTTGCAGTGATATACAGTTATGGTTGTTCATTTTTTATTTGCATATTTTACTTATTTAAAAAAAAGAGAAGAAGTTCTTAATATATCACTGTTATATAAGAAATCATTTTATACCAAATAACATTTTAAAGAAATTTTTAAAAGTTTTTAATAATAACTATTACATAAAGCATTGAACAGTAATACTGTCTTCTTGTACTTCTACCTTGCACGAGACTAAACTGAACTTCTAAATAAAACAGGCGGACAACATTCTTCCCTATCTTTTACTAGCAGAAATAACAAGTATAATTTCGAATCTGGTTTCTCCAACAACGAATTATATATGCATATGGCAGGAGAATATTAATGGCGAACGTTGGGTTATTCACTATTTTGGAATGAAATGTTTTATAATGATTCAATGGTTTTAATTATAACTTTGTATTTTCATAAAAAGAAAACAGACAAAAAAATTAAGATAACGTCCAAAGAAAAAGATACCAAAAAAGTAAATTTTGTTTTGATCAAAAATGATAACGATATATAACGATATCAAATGATAACCCCCCTTCCCCTACAGATATCTTACGATGCCAAGTGCCAGACTCCCCCCCCCCCCACACACACACCCTAAAGTGATACGTTATATATGTACACTGTTCAGCCCCATAGCTTTCTTCTATGTGAAAATCATAGTAAGCAAATGTTACCATTTTGTTTGACAATTCTTGATATTATTATGCGAGAAGGATGCGCAATACGCCAAAATAACAGAATGATTACAAATACTAAACAAACCTATAGGGAAACGGTATGTATAGAAACATTCTCTTATTTTGGCGCATCCTGCCTGAGTGGAAATGTCACGAATCGACCAATGCAGTGATAGTAGCGTATTTCTGCAATTGCAAACAGGGAAAGTTAGGAATATTTTAGCAAGTTGCTAACATTATTTTGTTTATAACTCAAAAAGCGCATCTTCGATTTTAACGAATTATTTTTAAGTACATACTTTGAGGCTTATTCTGTAATTTTTTGGTTGGTGTAAATATAAAATTACTACATAAAAAAAATTTTAATATTTTTGTTTATTTTTCTATGTTAATTTTTTTTTGTAAAAATGTGAAAAAAATATATAATATGAACTAATATATACCTCAATAATTAGAGTTGGTTTCATTTATTTTTAACTTTTATACTTTTTGAGAAAAACGTATTTGAAAAGTAGTAGCGCCGACGCATACTTCTCCGATTATCTCAAGTACAGTTCAAGGTCAGAGGCTAAAAACACTATATTGTATTCTCATGGTAGGCCTTATTACCACACATGTTATTTCAAACATCGGCCGTGGGGGCCATTTCACCATGCTTATCCGGCTAGACCCTTTAGAACACTGATTATATCTATAACATTTTTCTATTTTCTATTTAGAATATTTAAAAGAATTATTTCTATAAGTTTTTCGTCTGTTATGTACCTTACTCTAAATTTCATGCAAGCTTAAAAAAATAAATAAATTAGAAGTAAAACATTTAAAGAAAACACATTATATAATTGTTAAAACTGGCAACGAACTCACTAGATCTTCGCATTTTATTTACTTTGCATTTTAATTCAATGACAACATAGAAAGACCAAAATTCAAATTGGAATAGAAAATATTATGTATTCATTGAAGCAACCTCTTCCTATAAAACGGATAAATTTAAAAATACAATATTTTTTTTCATTACTTTGATAATTATAACGAGTTTATAAATTCAGAAAAATATATTTTAATAAAGTGTTATTCAAATAGCTTTTCATACATCGTATTTAACAATTAAAATATTTTAAGTAAAAACTTTCTACTAATTAAAATTCGTTTATTCAATTTATCATTTAATGCGAAACCATAATTAAATATGAGGAATTAACACCAGTCATTTCAGTCTTGCATCACCATCCCTTACGGTAGACACATTTCGGCGACAACTATTAACATATGTCTCCCTGCTTGTATTTAATTACATACACATTAAGTTATTAGCGTTTTCGAAAATTGAAATGCTGTAATTAATGACAAAATAATTTTTAGAGTTTAATATAGCAGTGATTTTGTTAATCTATTCCAAACCAACATTTTCTTAAAATTTCAACAAGTTCTGATAAGCATATGAGTTTTCGTTAGATGAAACTTTAGAAACTGTTTAATTAAAATATTTCCCAATCTTCAACTTTATGTTAAAAGGAACTTAATTTGCATTTATAAACTTTTAAAGTTAATTACAAATGTTTTGAAAGTAATGTACAAGTGTTTGAATTTGGTAAAAGTACACTTAATTGACATTAAGGTAAATAACAAAATTACGTCATTTAACAAGTATTTATTTAAACAAGAATCTTATCTTATAAAACAAAAAATGTTGTTATAGTAATTAAACGATCATTTAATTGATTTTTTGATGAAATAAAAAATAAGTAACAGATAATTGTATTTCTTCCAATATATTACTATCTGCCTCATACTTCAGACTTTCCTGTAATTAAAAAAGTAAAATTTTTAAATATTTTGCCATATTTGATCGGCTTAACCTAACTAAAATGTGTTATCAAGTTAAAATTTTATTAATTGAAACGTAATTAAAAGAGTTTCAAAAATGAACAAATTATTTTTTCAAATATATAGAAAATTATACCACCCTGTAAAAAACTTTTTTTTAATTGCTAAGAAGGTGTAAAATAGATAACATAAGTCAAAAAAAAAATTAGACTATATATTTCTGCTCCATCGAAGCCACTATCAAAACGAAAATAAGGTGCATAATCCGAAAGAGTACGCGACAACTTGAATGATCCTGTTTCAAAGAATTAAATCATAAATCGTGCAATTTTAGAATATGGTAGGAGTACACAGTGAGACATGGTACACAGCGAGACAGCAGCCACTTTGACGTATAGTTGTAACTCTTTCTTCACGCTGGCACGCCCACACATAACGACCTCATATTATGCAACACGTGGATGTAGTTTCGGCACTTCAGTTACTCGTCCGACAAAATAGTAAATAATTTCTTATTTTACAGTGGTTAAAGTTACACAAACGTCTATTTTAGAGTTTATTTCTTTTAACATGACATATTTACTTAACCAAACCTAGCTATATCTAATAATAGACTATTTCGGCAAAACTACAAACATTTTTAAAGCGATGAAATCGATGTAAAGGATGTGTCATCCATTTTGTTACAATGTAACGAAAGTACACAGCGAGACACAGTTGTGGTACATAGTGAGACGTATCTTATTGTGTACCTACTATGTGGTTCTGATGTTTAAAAAGTTATTTATTAATAAAAGAGTTTTTTCCTCCCTCTCTCTCTTTCTCTCTCTGTGTTGGGGCGTGCGATGGTTAGTGAAATTTACTAAACGTAAGAGGCTGAAAATTTCCATGAAAGATAGCCCAAGGTCTGCCATTGTTCACCCGAGGCTCATATTTAATATTTTGAAAATCTAGAAACATTAATTAGAAATCATAAACTGCAGAAAATTATTGATAGAGTGCAAAAATGTACGATTTATGAAAATACATACATTGTCTCACTGTGTGCTACTTGTGGTACACAGCGAGACAATTTTCGATAATCCGTTATGCTGCTTCTGTGCTTTTCTAAATAACTTTTTTAAAACTATTTATACATTAATGTGTAGCGCATTTGTGTAGCTTAAAGATGTAGCAAAAATTTTTTCAAAAGAATAAAAATCGTCGCCATTCGTTAATTAATAATAATTTTCGCCTCACTGTATACTACCCTCCCCTATTCTTTTTCGTTTTGATAATAGCTTCAGCGGGACCGAAACATGTAGACAGCCTAATAAAAAACTTTATTAGTTTTTATGGTTTCCAAGAGATTAAAAGAGCTATTAATTTTACTTCAATAATTTTAACTTAAAACGACTAGTAGAGTCGTAATTACTGGAGGTAATGAATATTTTTGCACCAATTAATAACATTTCAATACTTTTATCTAATTACATATACAATAAATTAAAAACAGAAGGTTTTGGTTGTACTTGAAATGCTCCCAAAGTATTTCGCGTGTTTAATATTGATATAACGTGTATACGATGCATTTACTATAAGAGCCTAATTTTGTTAATGAAAAAAGGAGGTTCGGTAAAGTGGAAAATTACAAAATTAAAATATTTATCTGGTTTTAGGTGAACGTTTATGAGAATTTTCATTACGAAGTTTAAATGCTCAAAATATTTCGAAGTTCAGTAAAATAGTTAAAATTACGTTTACGGGTCACTTTAAAAGTTCGAAAGTTATGTGCTATAACATGTATTTTATGAAATAATATTTTAGAGATAACATTGTTTCCGTATAATTACGAAAACCTGAATACGTTTTCTTAGACTTATTTTCAATTAAATATACAAATGTAAAGTTTTCATAACAAAAGAGAGAAACCAGCGTGACAAAATCTGCAAAGTACCAAATTTCGCAGGTTTTTAATTATTTTCGCGACAGCTATATCTCAAGACCTCATACACTTAACTTCATCAAACTTCATGTTAGCATTCTATGTGATTGCATTATGTGTTACCACATCGGCAGCAAAACTTAAGAACTCTGAATTTCAGGAAATTCTGCCAGTAAACATTTCCATGAACATGTAAATATCTAATATCATGGGAGAATATTTAGCAGTAATCATTATCTATGCAAGAATATACTTTTAAATGTGAAAACTTCATCTAGAAACAATTTTATAATGTCAATTTTCTACAACGTACAACCGGTGTCGGGCTCCGATGACAAAATATTTATAATAAATAAGATTTATGTTAAAACACAAATTTGCTCAATGGTCCATCTAAAAAGAAATTTTATAAGAACTTTAACAAGTAAAATTAACGATAAAACATAATATTGACATTTCAAACTGCTTTTACATTCGTCTTCAGGAAAAGTATGATGCTAAAATGCTTATAAGTTTTAGAGATGAAAGCTTCCGGTCGAGTAGATCTATTATATGAATAAAAAATTGCAGTGAATAGTACATCAGGAAATTTTAAAATAAAATAAGTTGAGATAAATCAAAGTTCATTTGAAGACAATGGAGTGTCACCAGCTATGAAGGGGAACGTAATTCATTCAAACAAAGTCATGGTAAAAGGGGAAAATTGAAATATTGCGCACAGGTAAATAATTAAGACTGATATTAAGCCAGGTTTTTCCAATATCATTTGACAATTATCGTTACAGGCATTATGCTCATGTGCAATGATTTCGACTGATTCTCTGATCATGCTTTTAAATGGGTTATTATCTGGAACTATGACTTTCTCCACCTCAAATAATAACTATTAGAATAACGAAGGCTGCGATATTATTTTTATGAGACGAAAATCATAGTTCCAGGCAATAACCCATTGAAAAGCATGATCAGAAAATCAGTCGAAATCATTACACTTGAACATAATGTCTGTAACGATAATTTGTCTCATAATATACCAAAAATCTGTCTTATTTTAATAAAAAAGGTCTTATGTACCTGTTTGCAATATTTCATGTTCCCCATTTGCATGTCCTTGTTTCAATGTAATCCGATACCCCTCATAGCTGGTAACAATAGCTGGTAACACGAATTCTTTCAACCACTTCGGGTTTTGTTTCTTTTCCCCCTGGGCTTTTGTTCTTGCATAAGCAGCCGGTATCCTAGAACTTCTTCACCCACCTGCTTATGTTTTGCCGATGCGGTGGTTGTTTACGAAATTTCGTGCGAAAATGTCTTTGCACAACAGTTACCATGGAGGTTTTGGCATATTCGGAAACGCAGTACGCTTTCTCCTGCATGGACGACATTTTGTTTAACAGCGTCTCTAGCGGCTAGTTCGTCATTCGATGATTTTTCCCTGTTGCCAAATAAAACTTGTATAATTGTAGTCGCAGAATAAATTTGTTTTGGCTGAATAAATCCATTACGGCAGTCACACTGCGCTATTCTTTTTGGCCCATTCATTATGAATCATCCTGTATTTTATGCTGCAGTTGTCCTATATATGTTAATAAAATATTTATGTCTTCGATTCCAAATTACCAGATTCGGGCTCAGACAAAATGTTCTAGAACGCATCTGTAGTATGATATTCTTACACGAGTACTTAAAAGGGAAAGTCAGTACATAGTAACAACTAACACAGAAATGATACACAAATAACTAACGAGATTTTTCATTCTTCGGCGACACAGATCGATTAACCATTTAGAATTTAAACGTTTATACATGAAATTACAGTAATAGTAAAGAGGGCGCTTAATGTGTTAAAACTGCGAATTTCTACGAAATAGCTGAAATTTCGTATGTATTTTCGCAAGTTTTGTAAACTATGTAGAGTTCTTTATATAAATTATTTACAGCATCAGAAACCATTCTTTGCATACCGTGTAGTCCCATTATAAGAGTGAAGTGAATGAGAAAAGTGGCAAAACAGGTGAAAACCAAAAAAGTCCTGACGGAAAATGAACTGCCATACGTCCATTTTTTTTTTGGAAGGGGGGTGGGGGTGGCTTTGCGAGTATTATTTTTAGTGTTAATTTTTTTTAAATAGGATTTTGATACTAGTGCTTTTTTTTTTAAATTTTGGTCTTATAAAAAGCATGATCTCATATCCAACAATGGTCGATACATTCCTCTTTTGTAAACATCGAGGGAAAAAACGTCGAGATTACCGGCCTCCAGGAGCGAATTTGACAGTTAGCGGTGGTTGAAAATATATCAACGACAAAAGATGGTTATTTAGATACAACTCGGGAAAAAATGCAAATTTTTGGTATTTAAAAAAAAGACACCAAACGATTTTACGTTAAATAAAACATACAGCTATAAGGGAGTTGGGGCGGGACTGGGTGGCAAATGCTTTCCGTCGGGCATACCCACCTCCCCGCTGTCAGTTAAAATTTAATTGTCGTCCCGCATCGGTTTGAGGTTAATTTATATGAAAAAAAGATAAGCTTTCTTTTATAATTGAATACCTTAAAGACTAACTGTAATTTAACGTGACATTTCATTAATAATTAGTTTCATTGCTATAATATGTACATGTCTGCCGTGCCCCGAAAATTGGTTTTAAACACTGAAGTATTCTACGAAAAGTCTTTTCCTAAGAATACAGAAATTGTTCTATGAAAATTTAATAGGAGTTCTAGATGAGACTGACTCTTGATTTTCATACTAGTCTTCAATCTCGAATTTAAAGTTTTATTTATTTCACAAATTAAAAATAAAAAAAAAATGAAAACTAAATACAATTTAAGTTTCTTTAAATGTTTTACAATACTTTATAAATCAATTTGAAATTAAATGGAATTCTTCCTAGAATATATAAAAAAAGTTCTCTGCAATTTTGAAGAATTTGGACGGTCAGTGTTAGTAGCAAAGACATGGAATAACTCTTATATTTTCGCATTCTGTATGAAATTTCTATAGTTGTACAGTGATATATTTTAATAAAAGAATAGAGACTAAATAAAATCCTAAGACGAAACGCGATATTTCACCTTGATTCAAACAAAATTGACATACAACAATCAAACGTAATAAACATAATTATTGGGTTTCTATTTGAAACGAAGTGACGTATTTGTATAAATAAATAGCAATTGGTTATACAAATATTCTCTGAAGATGGTCTTGGGAAATACAGAACGAAAGTACTAAGAAGTTTTAAATAAAATACATGTATTTAACGTCTTATTTTAGTCGCCTTTTACGTAAAACAGAGTATTTAAAGTTCATATATTTATATGAATTGGGACTTTTGAAGATTTATGCCAGTGGTTGAGAGTAAATATAAAATTTTCTATTTTAAACGGATCTTTAGGGGAGTTAAAAATCAGAAAACGTCCTTATGATAAAGTAAAGAACTCATCTGTAATAGGAGTATCTACAGAGTTAAACGCTTAAAAATGATTTCCCTAATTTGTCTGTACATATAGCGCATTTAAATTAGACAAATTATAAAAAAAAAATTACAATATTCAACAAAGTTATTTGCATACCTTACAACCTCCAGTTGACATAAAATCTCACTGTCGGCAACTAACATGTGTGTAATAAGTCCGTTTGACATTTTTGATGTAGCAGTGTATATCGAAAGTGTAATCAGCAAGCTATTTTTAACTAACCGAGAAGCAAAATATTGAAATTGAAGATCACACCATCAGTTCCATGGATAAAAAACAAGAATCGCAAAATAGAAAAAATGAATATAACATGCAATATGAATTACACAAAACTTCATGCATCGTTCAAATCATTGTAATATTGAGTTTCGTATAAATTTAATAAAAGTCTTTACAAACATTTGCATTCATAGAAAGGCAAAAAGTAATGTTAAAAATGTTTCTCGCTATATCTGAAAATACAGACATGTTGAATAATTTTAGGGGTAATAAATTTGTATTGCTATAATCAGAAAAATAATTCGGGAGAATTTAGACCTAAAAATGTATGTATATGGGATAATGACCCATACATAAATTAGTTTCACACTGACAAAGTTTGCAGAAAATTCAATTATCAAAACTCAATTTAAAATTTTTAAAGCAGGAACGTATATGTGTCAGTGGCGTGGCGCCCGGTCATCGTTGGATGCGGCGATGACCAAGCAATATTTTAAAACTCTTAATAAGCTTTTAAAACTCTACGATCCAGTTTTAGCAGAACATTTGGAGTTCATGTATAAGTGAAGGTAAGATTTAAGTTTCTTTTTTGAACATTCAACCATTGAATTTTAGAGTTAATAATTTTTCACCACAAACTTAAATAATTGCGATGACCACCGAAAATTTTCACGCCACTCCACTGATATGTGTATATTTAAATATGTGACAAAACTTTCACAATCGCATGTAAAACAGATGACATCGTTGCATACGCTATATGGCCGAACGAGACTAGCCACTTGCGATTTTAGACGTTCTTAAATATCTAGAAATATACATGAGGAATTATACTGAAACTCCAGGTGTGCAAACAGAATAGTACAGGTCATATTTCCGTGAAGATTTTTTTTTCGAAACCCCATAGGGGACCATCAGCAAATTGAAAAAGAAACAATATATTTTGGATAACCCTGTAAAAGCAAATGTAGCAAAAGCGTTCAAACGGTAGATTATGATAAAGTACCTCCTTGTAATAAACTGTTCATTTTTATGATAACTAGGGAATCGTACCCGGGATTCCCGGGTTACAGAATAAAGGTGAAAACATTTTTTTTTAAATTGAAAACTATTAATATTTTTATCTGCAATAATTTTTTTAGATTGCCCATTTACATTAAAAAAGCAGTTTTCATATGAAAAATATGAATTATATAATCAAATAAAGTTTTGAAATTTATCGAAAGCGATATTTTCTTATTAGCCGCATGCTAAGAGTTATATGACCAAGATTTTGCTACTTACGGCATCCTTTTATATTCTGACAATTTCAGAGCTTATACATGTCTGTTAAATTTGTATTTTATTTATTTATTCACAGGGAAGTTTTTTTTTTTAATGGATATTAGCCGTAAGAAAATCATGAACTCTTTATTTTGTTTTAAGGTCAAACGAATTAATCTTGCGTAATCGAGCTCCGCGCAATAGAGATAAATTAAAAAAAATATTTCACGCTTTAAATTTGTTTTTAAAACCATACACAATCAGTAAACTGAAATAAACTTTGCAAACAAATTCCATTTGAAAAAAAAAATCCTATTTAGTGATCTAAAAATTTAAATCGTACGATTACAAATTTGTTAGATTTGTGCTTTTTCAATACTATTCTTTTATTTGTTTATAAAGGAAGTATTAATTTCGTTATGCAAAAATAGTCCGAAACAAATGCTGAAAAAGGTTTGTTGCATTATGTGCAAAATGTTTATTATTATTATGTATTGAAACCGGCACGTGATAAGATAAACTTTAAAAAAATCATGCTTAAAAATTAGTTTAGAAAATATAACACATCAGTCAATTAAGTTACAGTTTTTAAACAAATTGTATTTGAAAGTAATTTTTTTCCCTATGCGACGAAAATTGAAAATGTACAATGGTCAGAACATTAAAAAATTGCAGTAGCGAAAATTTCAAGACTGAAATTTTATCGTGATGTGTTGCCATTCAAAAAATGACGTCAGAGTTAAGCACAGATACGCTTTTTTTATAATATAGATACTTAATCAGTAAAACATAATAAAGATCAGTTATTAGGATGTGGCTATCAATTGAGGATCTTATGCTTGGTATTCCGGAATGAAAAACAGCAATTTTCACCTTCTCAAAATTTACATACGCACTTCTCATATACATATTCATCATTTTTTTAAAAATTGTATTTTGTTTGATCATTTAAAAATCATTTTAACTCGAAACTTGATGTCACGATTGTCAGCAACATCTTTTATGTGAACAGACGCACTCTTTGAGATTCTAATCTCAATTCCGGAGAGTAAAAGTTTCCGTAATTTATGTTTTTTAGACGCATTTGTGTTAAAATGTTTAGTTTTATCTAATAAAATTATCGTTTTCTTTTAAATATGACTTCATTTTCACTTAAATAAACATTTCGCCTAGCATCTGAAACTTAGTATCAATACACATGCAGAAGGAAAAACAATATAGAAAATTTATGAGGAAAAATTGGTGTTTTCAAATGAGTGTGTCATTTTCCGTTATTATGCCCCTAATATAATATTCTGTTCCTAATGGGATTTTGCGCCACTAAACCCTATACAACAATTTTTATCAACAATTTTGCATTTTTATCAGAAAATAGCTTGAATAAAGAAAAAATACCTCATTGTTTCCCTCTTGTCTGCAATAATGAAATCTAATTTTCACCATTTTGAAGAAATTTCATAAAATGCTTTTAAAATTACAATAAAAAAGTGGGATATTTAAAAAAAAAAAAAACCCAGTGCGCTCACATGTACAAATGAAGAGCTTTTAGTTAAAAAAAAATATTAGTAAAATTGGTTCAGCAGAAAGATCAGGGCAGATGACTAAAAAACACACTTGTGCTTTAAATATATAGATTATATAAAATTAGGAAAAATTAAATTAAGAAAATTATGTTATTTTGATAAAATTATAGTAGAATGTCCTAAAGAATAGCATTTTATTATTCGAGAGAATTTTGGACAAAAACTTCAGAAACATGATATTTTAAACCACGAATTATATGTTTGCTTGTCTAACTCGGCGAAGCAAATCAATCCAGGCGAGAATCAATTTCTGTAATATAAATCGCTATTATTTGCATGTCACCTCTCTTTTATAAAGACACTCTAAATTTTTGTAAAACATTGCATTTTATCAGTGTGTGATTTCGATTACGTTATTCTCAAAAGTGAAGCATTTTCACCTGTAGAGAATTTCAAAGCAGCTGGGCTGTGAAAATGACGCACTTCTACAAAAGATAATTCAGGTTTAAGAATTAAAATACACGCTTTTTTATCCAGGCTAACGAAAAAGACAGGCTACCGCGGTGCATCCCACGTGTCTTTTTTTACAGACTGCTAGAGTAACGTGATGCTCTTTTCACACACCTTCATTGGTGCATTCGAAGCATCACGTGACTCCGGCGGTCTGTAAAAAAAAGATACATGGAATGCACAGCGGTAGCCTATCTTTCTCGTTAGCCTCGTTTTTTATAAAATGACGTCATTTGCATCCGCTAAAGCGACTTTTACAATACAGTCTTAAACTTCGTCTATAGAAAAGTATGCATATGACGTCATTATCACGCAATAACAGACAATATTCTTGACATAGCCCATATTTTAATTTCATTTCTTTTTTCAGGTTTTATGAGAAAATGGCAACAAAATGATACAGTATCTCCTATTTTGACTATTTTCCTTTTACTTTCAATAGAAATTGGATACTTTTGTTGCCACGATAAGAAAAATGGTAATAAAAACTACACAAAAATTAATATCTCAAAAATAAATTGAGATACAGCTTTCAAACAAATTGCATTTAAAAGAGCATTTTTTTCCTTATACGACAGTATAAAAATTTAAAATGTGCGATGTTTAGAAGTTTAAAAATTTGCAGTAGAGAAAATTGCAAAACCAAAATTTTATTTCAAATTTCAAAGTGTTGCCATTCGCAAAATGACGTATGCGTTACGCACAGATATGATTGTCCTTTATAATATAGATAGCATGTATATCCGTAGAGAAAGTAAAGTTTATCAAAAGAGTCCCAAATTTGTCCATGTTTTTTTGCTTATAATTTGTAGAGTTCTTAATATTAAAAAGAGTTCTTTTCAGAAAATATTACAAATATTGTACAAAACACCCTGCAATCAGAATTAAAAATTGGATGAAAAAAGAGCAGGTTTATTAATAATGATTCACTGAGCATGCCCGAATGAATCAATATAATTTGCATAATGTGTTAGCCAAATGTGTAGATCAACTTTTGTGAAAGTCTCAAAACCATAGTTTGAAAAGTGGAAATTATCGTTTATAGAATGAGCTCAAAATCCGTTATTCTCAAACGGAAGCAAAAAGATTAGGGGCTGTATCCAAATACAGTAATATGTTTGATGTTGTGTGTGCTATATTGGCACTAATCAATGGATATATGGATACAATTCCTCATGTTTGAAGAGCTGAGTGGAAGAACATGTTATGCTACTTTTTTTTCATCTTTTAGATGAAAGGGTTATGAGGTATCCTATCACATGGTGAAGCTAAAATACAAAGATTCTATTTAGTCTAAGATTCATGAATCTATTCATTAATATTTAATATTTAATAATGTCAATATTAATTTTTAATATTTGAAAATTAAATATGAATAAGTTTTTCTGAGAGAGTTTAGTACCATACCTGTTAATATTTTAAACACATGGTATCAAACAGAAAATAAATCATTAAAATTTACAGCAAGAACTTTCACCTCAAATTTCTTGAAATGTAATTTTTGTTTCTTAACATGTTCTTCCACTTAACTCTTCATTTTTGCTTCGTTTTGGTAACAACGGATTTTGAATTCACTCTATCAACGAAAATTTTCAGTCTATGGGTTTGAGACTTTTACAAAAGTTACACTGTACATTTAGCTAACACATTATGCACAGGCACGTAGCCAGGCAGGGGGCGAAGGGGGCTGAAGCCCCTCCCGAAAGATAAAGATTTTGAAAAGTTACATCTAATGGTAATAAAAATTGACAATGTTTTTGTTTTTTTTCTTCCATTACATTAGATCTATGTTTACTATATATATTTTTAGTTGTAAAAATATAAATTTATTCAGTTAAAGTTATAGCAATTCCTCATTATATTGCTCTTTCGGATATATTCTTTGTTCGTATCTACCGCAAAAAAAAAAATCAGTTCCTCGTAAAACGCTATTTTAAGTTTATGCACATTAGAATTCGATAAGTGTAATTGCATATCACTAATTTGACTAAGTAAAAGTAAGTTTAATACGCGTATGGCGTGTAATTTAACTTTAGGAGTCAAATATAAAACATTACTTTGTGATCTTCCTTAATTTCCTCTATCCTCATTATATCACGATAATGAAAAATTAGAGTCATCAGTGTTTAAATGTTTTGTAGAGAAAGTAGCCAAAAACGATAATAGCCCCTTCAAATGTAAAATTATGTGAAAAATAATGATTTTTAAGAAAGTACCTTTGAAAATATTTTAGCTGTAAAAGGATATAAAAAAAAAAACTAGTAGCAGGAAATTGTGAGAAGGAATGGTGCGCAGTGCCTGATTTAAGGCAGAACATTCGGGGCACGGGATCAGGGCCCCTGATTTTCAAAGGCTCCCAAATGCTGCTGAATGTTTTTCGATTATTGTCCAAAATATGATGTACTTTTAATGGAATTTTATGCTTCATTCCACGCTTCATTCATTGTGTTCCTATTATATTTTTATAACATTGTATATTTTGTCAAACATCCATATTTAATTTACTTTATTTTAGTGAATATTTTCTTTTATCTATTTAAAAATATGTTGTATTTTTAATTCTTATTAATCCTGTTTTCGTTAGATTATTTAGGGGTTGGTGAGCGTTAATCGTAGGTGGCAGAGCCCCTAATATTTGAAATAATTGTACCTAGTATTGCGGAAAATTTATTAGTTGTTCCATACTTTATCATTCCAGATATACAGGGTGATTCTGAAGTATACGTCAAAAATGTAAAAGGCAGGTAGAGGGAACCCTAAATAAGCAGATTTCGTGTAGGAATGTGGGTGCGGTAATGCAGCGTTGAGGCAGTAGAGGGCGCTGTTGGGTTCAGTGGGTAAAAGCACTTCGCTGGCTTGAATAGTCATTCTCCGCTCGGATTTAGAGCAACGTGCATTGTTACACGAATGCGGAACTTGCTGACATTTATTTCATGTATGGGGCTGCGCAAGGAAATGCAGCGGCTGCTTAGAGAATGTACATGAAATGATTCCCGGGTAGTAATCTGCTGGATCGCCTAACATTTGAGCGTTTTCATGGGTAGTTATACGCGAGTAGATAGCTTTAAGCTTCGATGTGCGATACGCGCACTGGAAGATATTGCAGAATTCTTGCTATGAAGGAAGTAGTATTGCGTACAGTTGAGGATAGTGCTTCAACAGGCTCGAGAGCTGTTAGACGTGCAGTGTGTGTAAGCCATTTTCTTTTGCAGCCCCATACATAAAAGTCATGTCGGCAAGCTCCGTATTGGTTTAATGATGCATGTTGTTCGAAATCCCTGTGGGGAATGAAGATTCAAGTCAGCAAAGCGCTTTCATCTGCCGAACTAAACAGCGCCCTCTACTACCACAACGCTGCATTTCTGCACCCACATTCTTATACGAAATCTGCTTATTTATGTCCCCTGTACCTGACTTTACATTTTTCACATAGTTCTGAGCCACCCTGTATAGACTTGCATAGAAAAAGATAACACCACAATTTATTACAAAACGTCTACTCATTTAAATTTTATAATTGTGAAATTATATAAAAGTAAATTAATGATTATGAAATTTAAACTTAATGATATTTTAAAGTAATTATAGTAGTCAACAGTGGTTCTTAATAAGTACCTTTTTCAATATATGTTTTTTTACTCAGTCCCCCTGCAAGCATCGGTGCAACACCCATAAGCATCTGTGCCCGGGGCCCGCGAATTTGTAAATCGGTTCATGATGGTGTGAAGAAAGACGATAGGGTGTCGACAGACTTTAAAAAGCGCCATGGCGGCCGGCGTGCCCCGGCTCTCCATTCAAAATCTTTTCTTTAAATTGTTTGTTTTTGAATCTTTAATAGAAAGAAAAAGTGCACAGAGTAGTCTGTCTGTGCCAGAATGTTTGTCATTTGTAAAATTATCAACTTCACGGATGGAAATCCCTGTGTAGGGATTTTTCTAGTAGTTTTTCACAGCGCCCCCTAAACAGGTTTCTAGATGGCGATATCTAACAATCTATTTTGAGCAGAGCAAGAAATGCTACTTAGAGGTGATTATAATGCCGCTCCTCTAACGTTAGAGAACCGATAAAAAAGGCCGCAATTTAAGAGCTCTTTTAAGATTTTGAGCAAAGTATGGAGATGATTAATTAAAAGCAGCCGCAGAAATTCTACTTACTTCAGACCAGACATTCAGAATGGAATCGTTCAAATATGTTCGGATATGGTTACCGAACAACTGATTACCAAAATAACTTGATCTGTTTTAGATTGATTGCTGATGGAATTATGGACATTTCAAGCACAGAATAGCTTGCCCTTTGAGTTAGATATGTGGACTATTTATAAAATTCACAAACCCCAATAATTCGGGAAGATATTTTAGGTTTCATCCAAGTAAATGACTTATCCGCTGAAAATATAACTGGCGAAATAGTATAATGTTGTAATGAACTACGTATTGATATGCCTAAATGCATTACACATGTGTATGAAAGAGCGGCTAATAAGTCTGGTTTTGTTAGTTGAGTGTAATCTAGAATTCGTTAAAAGTATCCTAAAATTAGATACGTCCATTGTGCAAATTACCGGTTAAACTTTGCATTATCCAACCGCATTCGGATTCTTGCCATCCGAAACTGTCTTGGAACTGTTGAGGAAGTAGCAATTGTTTTTAGAAATCACCCCAATACAAGTTTAGTTCTTAAAGAAGCAATTTATCGTATGCCCCAGAAAATGACTTCTTCGCCTTTGCTTCACAACATTTATCGAGAGGCATGAAAGCATATTCATTTTTACAGAGCTGTATAAATGCATTTGCATAGAAAATATTTCGGAAAACAATGGGAGATTTTTTCAACAGCTAGATCTTTCTTGGCAGTCATGGAAATTAGGGATGTTTTCATAAGTCTGTTTTTGATAACCTTTTCTGTCTGACAAAGCCATTGTCAATTCTTAAAGAAAAAATCTCATGATATGATATCGGCTGTAACTCATGCTAAAGATGCCCTAATTATCATAGAGAAACAGACAGAAAATGCATTTTAAATCTTCCACGAGATATTTAATTTTGCATCAAAACTTGGGAAGACGTCTTCGAAACTAAAATGAAGATCCCGACTAACATTTTGATAGACAACACGTGCAAACCCTCAAATTATTTCACTAGGGTCATGGCCTGTATTCCCTGTTTAGAAAGCCTCATTCAAAATTTGAATGATATTCATTTCGAATTAGAGCGTTGAAACAGATTTCCATGTACTTCCAGGATTTTTTTTTCCCGGAGAAAGCAAGCAAATTTGAGAATCTCTCAGTATTTTGACGATAAAGTGTTAACGTCGGAAATGAAAGCTGAATGAATTATGGTGAGAGGGAATTTCTAATATTAACACAAACGCAGGGGCCCTGAAAGTTTTAGAGTACTGTAATGCAACATTACAATACGATCAAACAATTTATAGTCTTGGTTACAAACCTGGTAACAAGTGCGATTGCTGAAAGGTCTTTTTCGACAATGAAAATAAATATTTGCCTCGAAGCGTTATGGCCAATGAGACTGGGTAGCCTTGCTATGATTTGAATTCGTTGGGACGTTATAGTAGAGCCTGATGAGGTAATCAGCCTCATGCCTGAGAAGAAGTTACAGAAATTGCTTCTGTAGCATTAGTAAATTTATTATACCAAGAGTACTGTATTTATAATTGTAATTAGAGAATGTGAAATACAATTTTTATTGTTACATACGTTTTTCTAGTTTGCAGTGTTAATTTATCAGCAAATGCTATTGCAAGGGGGTTTCTATAAAAATGCATTCATTTATATATAAAATGTGTTCATTTTATGTGAAACCAAGTGAATGGACCAAAGAAGTCCCCCCCCCCCAGGAGCTATTTTGTTCCGAAACTTTAAAAATAGTTAAAAAAAATTAAAATAAAATCCTCTTTAAAGCCATACAGTTTGCTTCACGTTAAACGCTTACAACTCCATCTCGACGTTGAAAAATCACATTTTTTAATAATGGAAAAGTGAGTGGAACCAGGAAAAAGTTGCCATATGTAGCCCCGGTTAAGGGTAATTAAAACAATAGTAAATACCTAATAAACACATACCCTATTATTTAGACGCCAGACTCAAAGTTTAAACGAGCTAAAGTTACAAAAGATAATTAAAGAAAGGAAACATTTTACAAATTTGACTAATTTTTTTTTCAGTTTAGATGTTTCTTTTTTAACATGTATAGAATTCTGAACTGAAATGTGGGTGAATGTTATCAATTTTTAAAAACAATATCAGCGAGATTAATAAATTTTCAGTATCAAATCGTTGTCGAAAACCAAATTTCAGCAAAAAATTCAAGTGTTTTCCAAATTTTATACAAAGAGTTTCTAAAAAGTTATATTAAAGTGTTTAAAAAAATTAAACAGCGGATTTGTAGCAGTGTAGCTGTTTCAATTCTATTTCCAGCTATCACATGAGGAGTTGCATATGAACAGGGCGAACTCTAAATATTGTTTTTTTTTTAGAACCTGGAAGAGTAGTTACAATCTCTTACAAGAGCTTTTTTTTTCAATACTCTGAAATTTGTTTTATAATACAAAGAGACAAAAGATAATTATGTTGTAACCCATGTTTCGAGAAACTGACCGAAACTGTTTCGCCGAGTTCATCCATAAACCAATCTTTCTCGTTGGATCCCAGGGACTCATTCCTATACTTCACTGTAAACAAGTTTGACGCGACTTTGTTCAATATAAGCAACTCTTCAGATCTTCATTTTTTATGTTACAAATATAGAGCACTTTTCGTAAAAAATCTAAAGCTACAATTTGAGTAAAATTTTACTACAAAAACCGGTATTGCAAACCAATTATACTGCAAATTTTATAGCGGTTATATATTATGAATCTAGAAAATCTATGGAAAAAAAGATGCAAAGTTTTCATTCCTTCGCTTGGTACGATTTGGCGGAAAGGACACGATTCAAGAACTATTATTAGCCATATCAGGAAAGGATACTGGCGAAAAAATGAACAAGTCAAATTTTAAAAACGTCAAGTGAGTCGAATTTTATTCATAAAAAAATTTTAAAATATTATGTCCACTAAATAAAATACATTAAAACTAATTATATTCAGCAAACATGACAGTTTTGTAGTTTATCATTCTATTCTTACACTGTTGTTCAAAGTTTTATTTAATGATCTGTTTCCATCAACACTTATTGCAAGACCTGTAAAAGAAAAGTAAAATGTAGAATATTTAAATACAGTCATTTACAATCAATATATATTACAGACGCAACGTAATCTATTTTGATATTGCATTAAATAATTCATCGATTACCCCCACGGGGATTTATGACATGTCTACCTTTATATAATCTCAGAAATAATAGATTTTACCGATTATTGGAGTGATTTGTGGTTTAATTTTAAACCATTTTTTGTTAGATGCAAAACTGATCGTTTGATCTATGCAATATCAAACTTTTCGTTACATATGAATTCTCGCTCTATGAAACAGTTTCGGATAGTTTAAACGAATCATGAAATAGATGTTTATTGAAATCGCTTGAAAATTTCTCAAGTGCGTTATATTTAAAATACATTTATAATAAACTTATATCCGTATTCAAAATAACTCAGTTTTAAAATTAGCAATTGCAACATTCAAATAGAAAAAATTAAAATCGTCCAATAGAAATATTTTAGATATAATTATATCCAACAGAACACGCCAATATGCTTGGATTTAGAAATTAAACTCAATAATTGAACTTCAATAATTTAGAAACCGCATAGAGAATTTATTAAAAAAGCCTACTGAACAGAAAATATTTTATACTACATGCATATAGAAAATTATCTATCATCTATTCATCCTTTAAATGAAACGAGATCATTCTTAGCTTGAACACCCACCATCTTCTTAACCCTTTGACTACTAAATCAGACTCAAAAACCGATAATTACAGATGTAAGTGGCAAAGTGGAAAAGAATCTGCAGGAAGAATACCTACATTAAAGAAATGAAAGGCGATTACCAAGAAAAATAGACATGCTATGTCAATTGCGTGAATTTCCGATGAAATAGAAATTCAACAAGCAGTATATTACAAACCGAATCTAACCTTTGCACTGAAAAAAAGATTGATACTGAAACAACCTTTTTAACAATAATTCCTTGACTTTCTTCAAGTCTAGTCTCAAATCATAAATGTAAGCTACCAGTGTAATCTATGATACCGCACGTCAATAAATTCATTATACTTAGTATATTTAATTCTAACTTTTTGTACATGTACGAAAAAAATATAATAAAGTTGCAAGACAGCACAAAACAAATATTTAACTGGCATAATCCTGTTGGATATTACGATGCATAGTGGGATATTTCTTCCATCTGGCTGGCCCAAACTCAATCTCGTAAAAAACGAAAAAATGAATATATGATAAAGATTAATCATTGTAGATTCATGTGATAGTTTTTTGAAATATTGGAGAAATTATCTTTTAATTAAAACTAGACCGTTGGGTTCAATACATAGACTTTAAATCATGTTGTAAAGTGTCTTTCGAAAGTGCTTATACATTTTGGGAAATACATTGTGTGTTATAAATAGTAAAGAGTTAGGTAAAATGTGTATATTTTACGTATTCCGATTAAGACAGTTTTACCAATCGTAGAAAGAATTTAAAATAAAGCATTTTTTAGGACAGTATTTTTCATTAAATAAGACTCAAAGCTTCGAGTTTTACCTCTAAAATTTTGATGCAATATTTTTGTAATAATCAACACCTGTATTTGTTGATGTTTAAATTTTTTTGTATGTGCCTGCTTTTTATAATGAAGGTTATTCATATAGTGCTGTTATAAACTCATGTAAGCATTCCAAATTTTTAAGACTGATTCATATTTATAATAGAGGATGACGAAACAATTTATCATGGATCATTAAACGTTCACATGTGTGTACACAGGGTGTCCATAATGAAAACGACCCTACTTTAAAGTAGTCTACAGACAAAACTATTGTCCATAATGTTGTGAAAGACAAAAGGATGGGAATTTCTTTAAGCTAAAAAATATAAATAAGAATAGTTCAAAATTTCGGCACCAGTGGGAGATTTTTAATAAATTACATTTTGCATTAAGACTTTAGAAATTTTAGTTATTAACTTCTCTAAAGACAGCATTTCACGACATGTTCCTTGAATTTCCCAGAACACACTGCGGTCAACTGTGGAACATGCTATCTTACGATTCCAGATGGTATCTGAAAATGATGAAAGTTATTCCGAACATATTTGGTTATAACAAAATTTGTTAAACTATCGTAAATGTATGCTAAATGTGCAATTCGTTAAAAGACGGCCTCCTAAGTTTTTTTTTGCACAAACAAATTCCTATACTTTTATTATGTCCTCCAAAAAATTTCACAACATTCTGAACAATAGTTTCGTCTGTAGACAACTTTAAAATAGTGTCGATTAATCATGAATACACTGTAAATAAAATTTCAAAATTATCGTAATGCTAAATGCGCAATTTATTAAAAATCGCCCACTTGCGGGAAAATTTATTGTTTTTGTTTGTTTTCTTTGCTTAAACAAATTCCCATCCCTTTATTATGTGTTTCACAAAATTTCACAACTTTATGGATGATAGTTTTGTCTGTAGACAACTTTAAAGTGGGGTCGTTTAATTATGGACACCGTGTATTTTAGAAAACGTTGGGTTGGAATAAAAGAATAGATTTTTCTAAAAACATTTTAAACGCCAAATTCCGTTTTGTATTCTTTAGGATTTTCACAAGATCCAAGTAAATTATCTTTCATGGAAATTTGTTCTATCAAGCCGAGTTTAATTTACTTAGAAATTTATAATAAAATATCTGCAAAATTGCAATTTTTGAAGTAAGAGCCACAAAATTTTATTGATCCAAAAGGTTCTGCATTAATTTTTATCTTTTAAATTCATATTGTTCTAGGGCTGTCAAACGTAAATATAATTTAGAAATGCATTATAAAACATACAGTAACAACAATTGCAGAACATGCATAAAATTCAATTATCTCGAAAAAGAGTAATTTTTTTTTTATTACTATGAAATAAATGCCAAACTCATAGCTCTTAAAATTTCGATCGAGGGCATAGAATTTGCAACCTAAAAAAAAGCAAATATTCAAGAAAATTGATTGAAATGAAGAAGTTAGAAATTTCAAGGACTAAATCACTGTAAAGGCTTTCATTAAATTAGATGAAAGATCAAATATAAAAGTAAAGCATAAGAAGTTCAACAAATGTTGAAATATTGAAGTGTGCAATTCAGCTCAAGTTAGAAAATATTTTAACAGAGGTGAGCTTAAAAAACTTCGAATTGACGGAAAAGGAAAATTTAATAATTCGGCAGAAATAGTAAAATATCAGTTTCAAATACTGATTAAAGCTAATCTTTCCAGAAACTTAGGAAAATATAAAAAGGTAACCTTCCTTAAAAATTGTACAACGGACAAAAGTTAACACCTACCCAAACAAAATGAAAAACAAGTGGAATATGACTTCCTTCTAACAACACGGTTAACCCGGGAGAACTCGCTGCATGAGATTTTCTCTCACCCTCTTACTTTTTTTTTTAAGACTTATTTAAACAACTTTTCATTTTAATTAAAATTTAAAAAGGTTATTTAAATTATTTTACCTTTGTGAATAAAAGTACTAAGCCAAGAAAAGAAAATGATATTAAGCGAATGTAAAGTAAAAGAAAAGCAATTCGGCACCGTGAGAGAAATTCTCACTAGCGCGTTCTCGCGGGTTAACAACTCTGCTATTCTAGTACTTGAAGCCACTTTTTGAATGTCCATTTAGTAGCGTAACAGGCGCACAAATTTTAATGATTTGGATGTTTCTAAAAATTATGACTTGCTTTAAATAATTTATTGAAAAAACTAATTTATTTTCAATTAAATATAATCATAAAAAGAACGCATGGATAATTAAGTTTTCTTTTGCTAAAAAAAGAACCAATTCATTTTAATTAACAGGAAATTTCGGCCACCAAAATTTTAGAAAATGTCCCACTGTGAGAAAATTTGAGTTTGAGATTTAATGTTTTCTTAAGAATTCAGATCGTAATCGACATAAGCTTCAATAAATTCAAATTATTGAAATAAAAGTTTAAATTATCTGAAACGAGATATCTTTAGAGCGTAAAACATTGCCAAGTAATTTATATACAGGAAACCATCTCCCATAGAATACTTATGAATTAATGACGCTACCTTATTAAAAAACATGTATAAAATTTTACCTTTGTGTTTTTAACTAATGAAAGGATAATTAACTTCCGAAGATTTTTATAACACTACTAGAAAAACGTAAGTCACTTAAGTGCATAATAGAGCGAAACGCTAACTCGGCGGTCCTCAGTCTACCATCAGTGGATCACCATTTTGAGCAAGTAAAGAAGCCCGCGTTTTTCCTATATTACAGAGGCGTTTTTTCAAGTTTTTCCGCATACTGTTTCAGTTATTTCTACGACCGTTTCATATTTTAAAATGTCAATATTTTACTTAAAATTATCAAGTTTCTTGTTGAGCTTAAATCTAATACTAAATTGGATAAAATTAAATATTTGAAATTTAAATCTGCAGTTCTTATGTAAAATATAATATGAAAATTAACTTCATATTTTAAAAAGAAAATCTAAAATTGAAAATATTAACTCCTACTATCCTATGATAAGAAATCAGTTTTGTAAACTTTCTGAAGATATATCATTTTCTATTCATGGGCAGAGCTCTACATTCATTGTAATAGAACGGTGAGTTCACGTTTCGTTATACTGTGGAGCTCAGTGTTGTAAGACAATACAGTGCAGTCTCGTAGATGAAACTTCATTATGGGTAAAATGCGTAACTATATTGAAAAATTCTAAACTAAATAAAATTTAATAAAAACGCTTAACTGCGGTTTGCAGTCTTTTCGGTTGCTGCATTTATAAATTTTTCACAGTTTATACAGTAATTTTCTGTTTATATAGTAATTTTCAGATATTCTTTCGTCATTTCACGGAAATTACAATGGCAACACTGCTAATAGAAGTTATCCATTAATTGAGGAATATCCGTTAATTTTTCTACGTTACAGGAGGTAATATAACTCAATTGAAGAGTCTCGATGAAAAAAATGCCGACGGAAACTAGCCACCCATCCCAGCTTTACGAGACGTGTACTCTAACGTTGGACAGAAGTGAAATGCTTTGAATTAAATATATTTGCTTCAAATTGGCGTGATTTGATCAATTTCTTTAAAAGACTTTGGATTTTGAAGTTAATTTTGGTAAGACTTCGTCTTTAATGAGATTGTGGCTGGGAATTTAATACTTTAGTATTAAATAGGATAAAAATATGAATTAAATATTTTAAACTAGATTAATAAAAATATTCATATTTTACACTTAGCTTTTTTTTTTTTTTTGAGTAAATAGATTTTTTCCTATTCCATATTTAAATTAAAAGTATTCATTTAAAACAATTTAAATGCGAATATTTTTATAAGAACCTTTATAATTTAAAACTTTTTCACCTTATTCAATAAAAAGAAAAAGTGAGTATCTAATGAACGGGAAAAGTAATTATTTTTAAATTCGAAGACATTTTAAATTCTAAATCTTAATTTATATAATTTTGGGGTTTTCCTCTTTAAATAAATTCGGATTTTAGTATTAATCGATTAGTATTAATCGAGCTCATGCGTGCTACGAATAAACGAAATTTCTCCCCCTTTCTCAGATATTTTGGAAGCATTCACGGATAAATGTTTTCTTCAGAGGAAATTCGTTAAATGAATAATTTAGTGTATATTGACGAGTTTCTGACAGTATAATTTTCAGTTTATACAGTGCGTCCCAAAAGTTTATAGAACGGGTTTTTTTTCCCCCCAATTCAAAAAGCGAGGAGTAACAATTTAAACAATTTACACTTTTAAATACAAGCAAGACCATAATAATACTATACACAAATAACACAATCTTAGAATTACACAATCCTAGACATGAGAAAAATTTAAAAAACTTAGATTTGACCGTCTTAAAAAGATTATAGACAACTCTTTTTTCCATTTAACGTTCAAAATTGTAAGCCGTTTGTTCTAATCGCTTCAAAAACTCGATCAAGCATACTCAAAACAAGAGTGAAGAAAAAAAATCAACTTTGTTAAAAATATATATATAACTTCGTTCAAAATTGCAGCTTTAGATTTTGAACCGTTGCAATTTGACGTCTTTTGACATGTACAGTCTCTAGCTAATCTTCACCAGAGTTATTTATTGTGTTCATGTTAAGATCTGGCCAGTCAAATAGTTTTCATCTGAACTACTGCATTATTGTAGAGTTGGACAGGAGAATGGAGCACTGGTCTTGCTGGTACATCGATTTATCCCACCCCATATTAGGAATTTTCCAAATGAAAGTAATTTTACTTCAAGGCTTTTCTGGTAATCTTCGGAACATTAACGACCTTTCAAAAAAGCAACTTTGGTTGTTCCATTATAAGAAAATGATGCCCACACCATGAGTGAACTCCCTCCTAGTTGTCTACTAAAACGTTTGCGGTTCCTAGCGAATATCGTACCTGTAATATGCCCAGACATCGGGACATTCTAAATTTAATTTACATTCATCACTGGCAAGGACATTCAACCACTCTTCCGACCAATTACTGTGATTTCGGTTCCATTGAACCCGAGTGTATTTCAGTTTTGAAAACTTTAGCGAATGACGCATTTTGCGAAAATCAAGAAATGTAGGGGAAAGTAGGTTATTGACGCTCAGAAGGGCAATCCCCGCTCACCTAATATCCCTAAGCAGAATAGAAAACAACGATCGGCACCTAGAGAACTTCATAGTAAGTTCCCAGTAAGGATATAGTGACCGTCGGAAGTAAAGTATTTTTGTGTCCTCACGTTATTAGTTTGCAGTTTTATAAAATTCTACAACATCTAACTTGAAGGTTAAGTGTACACTCTTATTTTGAAATATTAATTTACTCAATATGTCAACAAAATATACATTTACCTGAACTTTCATGCTTTTATTTATTTTTGTAATATGTTGTTACAATAATTATAATACATTAAAATCCAATATGGCAATAACGGGTAACGGCGCTCGCGTGGAATTCCAGAAGAAGTGTTGCCAATGGACAATTTTTTTAAAATTCAAATTTATTCATGAACATCACTTTTTTGAAATGGTAAAATTCCCCTTTTTCGCCTTAATATGTTGTTAAAGGAGAATTTTACGATTTCAAAAAAGGAGAAAAAAAAACAAAATTTAAGAAAGTAGCCCACTATATGCGTAACACAATGTGTGCACAATACGTGTAAAGTGGTCGCAAAAAGTCTGCAGTGGTGTGAACAGCCCACACAACTACATATGTGACATGCCTTTCTTAAATGTCTTCAAACTCTGAGTGCAAATACCCAAACATCTCAGGCATTGCCGCTCAACGATGCTTATTTAAATAAAACGTTAAAAAAAATTCCTTAAACTTATGGAAATTAGTTGATTGCAAACTGTTCCTTATGCTTTGGAGTTATACTTCGTTAATAAAATAATTTTTTGGGGTCAAATTTGACTAGATATTGTTTTTCCTTAAGTGAGCGCCATTCTCCTACTTTTCACTACTTGGCAGTAGCCGTCGATTGACCGTGGATATGGTACTGGAATGTTTACTTCTATAGAAACTGACCGTATACACACTTTCAGGGTTGAAATTAATGTCAAAATTTCTGTCTTAGTTTTCTTTGGTCGTCTAGAGTGGAATTTTGTTTCAGATTGTCACCTTTTGATAGAATTAGGTACATTCCAACCCTGATAGTCCGAGTGCTACACGACCAAATTAAGGTGAAAAGTGCAAATCGTGATAAGAATATACCGATTGGTCAGTATCTACTTTATATTAATACAATGTATTTCAGAGGGGGAGGCATCGCGTAAAATCGTGGGAATTCACGATGGCGGCTGTTATTCAAATGCGTCATTTTCTGAATTTTCTTACTGTCCATCATAAATGTGTTTCAGGTCGATTTCGATGTTTTTAACGTCAAAAATTTCTATTTCAATATTTTCTGCCATAGTTGAATGAGTTTATGAATTCAGATTGTCTGCCTTCTTGCCATTCCATGCTCTAACTCATTTAAATATCACTACTCGCTTAAATTCACTCAGATTGTCATAATTTATATACGTTATTGAAGATTACAGTAACATGTTCCGAATAAAAATGAAGTGTATAAGTTTTATAGTCCGTTTACTGGGCCCTCAAGTGAATTCCATTACGTTATTCCCTATTTCCCGTTATCCCCCTATTCCGTTATTTCCCGGTTGAAAAAACTGCAAATCGTAAGAAGAACATACCGTTTGGTGAGTATCTACTTTACAATCCATATAAGAGGGGGAAGCATCGCGAAAAGTCGTAGGAACTCAAGATGGCGACTGTTATTCAAAATGGCATCAGTTTCTGAATTTTTTTACTATCCATCATAAATGTGTGTTTCAGGTCGATTTCAATGTTTTTAACGTCAAAAATTTCGTCTTTAATACTTTGTCATAGTTGAATGAGTTTATGAATTCAGTTTGTCTATCTGCTTCCCATCCCATGCTCTAATTCGCTTAAATATCGCTACTCAATTAAATTCACTCAGATTGTCATGTAATTTATATATGTTATTGAAGTTTACAATAACATGTTCCGAATAAAAATTGGAGTGTAGGGTAAGGTGCCTTATATCGTCCCCCAGTCACTTTTAGGACCTTGAAAGTTGTAATTGAGTGAAAATCTACCGAATTTGGATTTTACATAGATTAACTACCCTCGCACATAGAAACATAGGAAAGTATCGTACTGAAAATTTTAACAATGCGAAAAATTATTCTTTCAAAAGTATCCAAAAAATGCAAAAGATAAAAATGGTCCTAATTTCGTCCCCCCAAAAAATCCAATACGCTGAGTTAACTTATTCATTTAGAAATAAATTTTGATTTAGTTATAAGTATTTTAATTTACATTAAAGTAAGGCACAAAGAAATGTATTAATTATCAGTGAAAGAATAACATAACGAAACATTAGCCATCCAAAACATGACGAAAAAAATTGAAAAAATGTCATGATAAAGCATTCCTAATTTCGTCCCCGGTACGAAAATAAGAACTGCGAGGGGGACTACATTGGGACCACGTTACTTCCCAATATCACGGAGCTTCAGTTCCTGCAAGATGAACTGATCGCCCTAAAACTCTCTGTATGCTACTGTCAGCATCTTACCAACGTAAAATACATGCAATGGATAAGAAAAATACAGTACAGTAAGTAACGTTCTACAAACGACGTAATAAGAACTCAGGTCTTCTAAAAATAAGAAATTCGCCGTCTTTAATTTATGTATGCGTCTTGGCGAATGAAACTTTAAACACTGACCCATTTTACATTCCGTCATAAGTGTCACCACTTTCGCAGAAGCAGAGAAGTTAAGGTGGACGAAATTAGGGGAGGGGACGAAATATGGGCATTTACCATATAGCTTTTATAGTCCGTTTACAGGGCACTCAAAAGAATTACATTACGTTATTGTCTACTTGTGCAAGTGCTAAGTTTGAGAAAACTCCAAATAGTGGGAAGAATATATTGATTGGTGAGTACCTACTTTATATTAATACAATCCATATAAAAGGGCTGAGGCATCGCGTCAATTCGTAGGAATTAAAGATGGCAGCTGTTATTCAAAATGGTGTCATTTTTCTGGAATTCTTGCAATTTTCATACTATTTATCGTATAAAAGTGTGTTCGATGTAAAATGTATGTGGGGCATTCTCACAATCTTTTGACATTCATGTCCCTGAATAATAATTTTTATTTTAATGCACTTTGTATTTTTTTTCATATACTTGGGAACATCCCATTGCATGATTGCACAACAATATTAACGAGATAAATAAGTTTGACGATGTTGGGGGTCAAACACCTGGTAAACTCCTATACCATCCCGTGTCCCTGATGCTGATTAAGTTGGAGCTGTCTGGATAAAATTGTTTCATTAAAAATAATTCGATGTAATTTTCTGAAACTGGAACTATTGTTTTATATAAATAAGTAGCTAAAAATTAGCCTGCACACATTTTTAGGGTTGTTATTTTTTAAACTGTCCCTAGGTTTTAGATTTTTTACCATCCCTCTTCTAAATTTATGCAGAAAATTACTTCAGATGCAGCCACAGAATTTTTTTCAAGTTTTTTTCTCATGCAGAAGTATGCTAGAGAAATAATGTCCAAAGTTCTTTGGCAGGAAATTTACTGTAGAATTTAAATCAGCATTTAAATATCAATTTCAAGCATCGTGGCTTTATTGATAGTCTCACCATCCCCAATGTTTATTCCTGCACTTTTAGAGGTAATTTTTTTTTAATTTAATCCAATGTAAATAACTTTCTAAAAACAAATGAACATTTTCGCTACCACTTAGTCTTAACATGATCTGCCTAAAATAGGTGGTAATTTTCCTTGCTTTTCCATCCTTACCGTCCCTTTTTTCCCCCATTTCGTCCTTTTTTTTCCCTATATCATCCCCTTTTTTTACATTACCGTCCTTCAACACCCCTTTAAGACAATGTTATACCAAAATTTTGTACTAAAAATACTACATTGTCATTATTTCTTATCTGAATGTCCTGTGGGTACTATGCAAATTCATTATAAGCAAAAATTAAGAATAAAAGTTTTAGTGATAAAATAAGGAAAATTAAACTCAAGTTTAACACTAGAACTACCGATGTTTTATATATACCTAGTTTTACCGCACCCGTCAAATTGACGGATTTTTGATCATGGCTTCCATTGTAACTTTTAACTTAGTTAATGTAAATAAAAGAATATAATTTAACAAAAAAAAAACATTTAATATAATAATTCATTAATTATTAATAAAAAACAAACAAAAACAGTGTCTATTTGCATTTACAGTATAGCACATTTATATGTATGAAATAAATATGAGGCACATATTTTACAAGTACATGTTATTTTAGATGAACACTTGCCACAAGCATATATTTTGCATACATCGCAGGTATAAATCGCTGCTTTTGCTGCACAATCGAATTTGGCAAGATTTGTGTTCATAAGGACTTTTCAGTTTTCTGGAGTACAATCCATTTCTTTCCATTCTTGTTTTTGGGAGGAGGCTTCTTTTCTGCATCACCTATATTCACTCGAGAGTTCTTCGGATAATTGAAATAAAAATTGTTTTCTAGTTATATTTTCATCACAAGTCTCTTTATATAAAATCGACGCATTGATTGCTGCCAAGTCAGAAATATTGTAAAATACCTGTAAAGCCCATCTACGTGACCCTGCTTTTTCGCTATATTTGCGGGCCATTTGGTCAACTACATCTACTACAAACTTAGTCTCATTGTAAAACGACACAGTTGAAGGAATTATTTTTCGATTAGAAGCTATTTTTACGTATTTATGTTTTGAGATAAAAAGTAATCCTTTTCAGGAGGCTTACTTTTGTAAATTGATAGAACAATATCATTTGATTTGTAGAGTTTTGTGGAGAAAAGAGCCATGTTATCTTTTCTAACTTTAGCTATTTTCGAAAATTCTCTTTTATTAGCTCGCATAGTTCCAACAAGACTTGTTTTTTTTGGCCAGTAGTTTCTTTGAGAGTTGTATACTTGTAAAAAAAAAAAATATCCGTTGTTATGTATCTGCCACAATTTACATAGTTTTTACAAGATTCAAAACTACAAATTCATTCAAAAGGTACTCCTGATAGTCTAAATTCACCTTTGCCTAAATAGGGAAAGCCCCTTATAAGATATTTACTTCGCACGTTTACAGCTAACCTAAACTTAATTCCGAATTTGTCCAGTTTGTTGGACATATATTGCAGAAATCTGCATCTTGCATTGTGGGAAACAGTTCATTTACACTTATATTCTGATCTGGTTTGTAACAAGCTTGTCTGTTATCAATAAAGGACTTCCACATTTCGGAAACTAATCCAAATTTATCAGTTCTTAAGCGAACACTCCTCTCGCTTTTTTTGTCGAAAGGAATGAATCTCATAATTTCTGAAAATTAGTTTCTACTCATAGTTTCGTGAAAGAAAGAAGGTCCCCATTTTTCTGACCACAAATATGATAATTTGACATTTCTCGCTTCGTAGACTCCTCGAGAATACAAAATAGCTACAAACGCATATAATTCTTCAATAGTCATTTTCCAATCCTTCTGTAAAAGATTTCTAGCCTCGAGCTCTGTGCAAGTTTTTATGCGATTCATCCTTCGATTATCAATTATATGTCTAAATGCACTGCTAACATTACCAAGCATAATGTTTCGCTTCGCATAACCAGTTGAGCCTGAAGTATACTATCCTTGAATATAGTACGTGATGGGAGTCTACCTACACAACCATTCCCTAATTTTTCCCATTCAGTACCGTCGCGTCGAGAGCAATGTATTTCTTCTTTCTTTTTTCGGTTTCTGTTTGGCTATCTGACTGAGTATATGAACTTATTCCCAATCGCTTTCTGCGTCTGTGGCTCTTTTGGGGAATTTCATCTTCACTCCCTGAATCTTCACTTTCATATTCATCTTCAGTTTCTTCAATATCTCGTACTTCAATTTCATCTTCAACTTCTTCAGAGTCTGAAATTTCAGTTTTATTTTCCACGCAAGGTATGTCCAAATTATTAGTACTTGAATTAGTGCCCGAACAGTCTTCATTTACACTAGTGAGTTATTTGAACTCTTCGAATAATTTTTTGCTTCCTGGAATTAGTTTCTTTGTTGCCTAGAATTTTCATAAAATAAATTTTAAAGCTCATATTTTGCCATGTCCTAAGATGACATTCTTCAAACACACACATTCCAATAAATCTCACACTCGCGGGCAAATAACATGTACCTAGTCTTTTCTCACTTCATTTCAGTTTTACTTCCTTTCTCTCTCTTACTTTAAGGCCACGCCTTCTGGTATTCCGACGGTTTGTAGGGTGCCTCTATTAGGGAGTGGCATCGGCTATCGGATATCAAGCTGTGCATGAAAGCAATTAGCCCTCCTACAATACTATTTTCCGAGATTGGACTTTTCACAGATTACACTTTGAATAAATTGCACTTTTCACCAATTACTTTATCACGTTAGAAGTACAACTGATTATGATTGCGTTCTGATTACATTTACCAGTCAGACCGTTCAGTTCTAAACTGAATTGTAATCGGAACAAATTGGATCCCGTTATAACGGCTGCCGAACACTTTGGATTATTCAACTTCGAAATGTCCAAAGCCGTCATTTTGACGGGTCATAGGTATAGATCATACTGATTATGGAAATTAAAGTGGGTGAGTGGAAACGGAATAGGAATATTTAACTATTCTTATATTTCATTAAAAGTCGTATCATAAAATTCTAGAACAATACATAAATTATATCCAATTTTTAAGCAAGAAATTTGAAAACCGTCGAAATGACGGTCTTTGTAGTTCTAGTGTTAACTTAAACCTCAGTTAAATAAAACTTTTTTCGCTTCTGACCATTTTTTATTTATTTTGAATCATTAAGGCATTCATCTATCAGATTAAAATGTTATTTTAGCAAGTTTAATTTCGCGAGATTTTTTTTCCCAAAAGTCAAAAGATTGTGAGAATGCCCCATGTGTAAAATCTGTAAAAAGTGTGGCTGTAGAAAGGTTGGATTTTCTTGCACATTATTGTGCAACTGCAAAAACGAATGTGAGAAATTTGATGATACAAACTGATGTTTTTATATTCTCTAACTTTAATTGTAGCATGCAATTTTTTAAATATCTTGTATAATTGAGGTATTAATAAGAATCCATTTGTTATTTATTCCTTTCGTTTTCCTAACTATAAAATACAAAAATACTTTAATAATTGTCCTATTTTCATTTTAAGCGTATTTCTGATATTAAAAGGGAATTTCAGTTTAAAAATTATTGAAATTGTCATCATAGGCACTTTAATATGATGTATAGGAATAAAAATGCGAACAGTTTTGAATAAATGCTGCCATCTTTAATTCCTACGAATATGCACGATGCCTCAACTTATATGCATTGTATTAATAAATAGATATTGACCATTTGGGATATATCACAAAATGCAGTTTTTTTCCCATACCTAGCAGCACCACTCATAACAGTTTATTTAACTGATGATCTTATTAGAATTTATACAAGAGTTACAAACGCACGTATTCTTTTTCTGGTGTATCACTAAATAAACGATAAATACTATGCACACCTTATTCATAGTAAGTATCTTGTAGTGCACCTCACTGATGTATGTCAATTTGAATGAGTTTCATGATTAAAACGCATTGCAAAAAATCCCCCTCCCCCCTATAGACAATAAATTAATGTAATTTTTTTGAGGGCCCTGTAAACGGACTATAAAACCTATACACTTCGATTTTTATTCGGGACATTTTATTGTAAACTTCAATAACATATATAAATTAGATGACAATCTGAGTGAATTTAAGGGAGTAGCGATATTTAAGCGAATTAGAGCATGGAATGGCAAGCAGTCAGACAAACAGACAAACTGAATTCATAAACTCATTCAACTATGACAGAAAGTATTAGATGAAATTTTTGACGTTAAAACATCGAATTCTACCTGAAACACATTTATATGATGGATAGTAAGAAAATTCAGAAAATGACATTTTGAATAACAGCCGCCATCTTGAATTTCTACGATTTTACGCGATGTCTCTCCCTCTTATATGGATTGTATTCATATAAAGTAGATACTCACCAATCGGTATATTCTCCTCAAGATTTCCATTTTCTCAACCGTAGCACCTGGATTAATAGATAACGTAATGAAATTCTTTTGAGGGCCCTGTAAACTGACTATAAAACATACACTTAATTTTTATTCGGAACATGTAATTGGAAACTTTAATATATATAAATTATATGACAATCTGAGTTAATTTAAGCTAGTAGCGATATTTAAGGGAGTTAGAGCGTGGAATGGCGAGCATGCAAACAGACAAACTGAATTCATAAAATCATTCAACTATGGTGGAAAGTATTAAAAACGAAAATTTTGACGTTAAAAACGTCGAAATCGACCTGAAACACATTTATACGATGATAGCAAGTAAATTCAGAATATGACGAAATTTTGAATAACAGCCGCCATCTTGAATTTCCACGACTTTACGCGATGCCTCCCCCTCTGAAATACATTGTATTAATATAAAGCAGATACTCGCCAATCGGTATATTTTTATCACGATTTGCAGTTTTCTTAACCGTAGCACCCGGACTGTGCCACGTCCAGTTTTTCTTGAAATGTCCACAACTTTCCATCCACGAGCCTTTAAACAATAGATATGGAAAATTTCTTTTTTGGAAAAATTTGCATTGCGAGGCATTTTTGAAATCAATCTGAAACTGAATGACACATTCGATTTTATCTGCGGAAACTTTTGCGTCACCAAATGCATCACCTTAGAATATGCAAATTTTGAAATATCACTACTTAAATAGACTTAACACCGGTTGTATATAGGTATTTTTGGGACAGCATTTTTTCGTTTTTATTTTTTATATTAAATGTATGACTGCTAAAAGTTTGAATATTTTATTTTTATTTCATCATTGTATATTATCATAATTTATTTCGTCTTTTTTACTCTTAAATAAAAAAAATGGCTGTCTAAACGTTTGGGACGCACTGGTAGTAACTTTCAGTTTAACTGCAGATACTAGTGAAATTTGTTCCGTTTATAGTCAAATACATCTCCAGTGAACTCCGAAAAGGTGAATTTTAATAGTCTTGTACGTAAAGTTTGGTCTAAAAGCACTTAAGATCTTTGGAACAAGTGGGCTCCGAGATTACATCGCTAACAGTTGCTATGCGAAAATGTCCACTACAGCGCATGTTAGCTGTTTTGAAATAAATCTTAAAAGAAAAGTCCATGTCAAAATCGAAAGAAAACCCAAATTACTTATGGTTCAGATTATGAATTATTAAGTCTGAAAAATATATACCAGGAGCAACTGGCTTTCTTTAAATATTCGGTTCAGCTAAAAACAGTTAATCATCAGCTACTTTTTCTTAGGCTTCAATATCATGTAGAACACGTTGTTCAACGTCATCCGTTCGCTTGTCATCAGCCCACTTGTCATGAAACGGGCTCGGAAGATCTTTCCAGTTAGAGAGTGTCCAAATATCAATATCTACAAGCAAGCATTGGCCGTATATCCAATAACTAGAAAAAAAATTATACTATATATACACTAAAGAATCGGCAACTCATAATAAAGAATTGTTAATTTTTTAGGGAGCAATTTTCGAAGTGCAGAAATTGAAGATATAATTTTCAAAGCAAATACCTTAAATACAGGTATTTTTATACGTTTCGTTATACTGCAATAAACAGTACATTGAGTAGCTTATGAAATTTAAATGTGCAACACTGATTAGTAAATGTTGAATTCTTGAAAAATATTTATATATCCCAATTGAAAAATGTCGATAATTTATTTTCTGCTTTCGTACGATGAAGATTTTACCGATTTGATCCATTAGAACAAAAAACTTTATAAAGCAATATATTAACATAGAAAAGCGTTACATTTCACAAATGTCATAGTGCAAGTGCACCAGTGATAAAGAACTTATCAGTGTAAACTAAAAATTCGAATCAAGTATTTAGAGCTATTTTTTGTACGTTTTCAAGAGTAGGCAACGTCATTCTGCATAAAAATGAATGTTTCATTACACTGATGTGGCAAACAGCAAGTTGTACCAGAAAAATGAGTCACTTATCAATCGGTTTAAAGCCTTGGATGAGTGTTTCAGCTTAGTAATGAGACAACCGGCTTCTCAGCACTAAAATTAGAAGCAATCTGAACCATTTAGAATTAGCTGTTGTGAGTAATCGTGAATTTCAATATAAGTTTTAATGCCTGACATTAGGTATGAGGTAATGTAAACTATTAAAACACTTCAATGAGTATTTCCACTATCCATAAATTTTTCCATCATATACTTCCCAGAACATCAGTCTATCAGTCTTAAGTTTTAAGTTCGGAGATGGGGGGGGGGAGGGGGTAAAATAGGAAAGAGATCAACTCCAGCTTATGAATAGCTGGAAAATTGTTTTATTCTTGGTCGTTAATGAAGTTAATCCTAATTTAGTTAACTAAATAGTAAGAATTTACAAATTACATTTCACGATTACCCGATAATTATAAGACTAACTTCTCAAATGGATTCTCCTGGGCAAGATCTTAAAGTGTCAACTACTCATGCAAAAAACACTTAAAAAAATCTAATTTTCGTACTTTTTTAAAATGACCAGTTAAAATTCATGTTAAGAAAAAAGCGAACATCAGCACATTCCTCAAGTATTCATAAAAATGTGAACACTTGCCATCTGAACATTTTACACTCTTATTCATGGTAATTTTTTTTATAGCAACTGATGCGAAATAAAAGAACATAATTGGCAATTTTTATAGCAACTGATGCGAAATGAAAGAACAGATGACAACTTTAAATAGATTGAAAAAAAATTGTTGCTAGCTGTTTAATTTGTAAAACCTCAATTTTGTTTTAACAAAAATCTTTTTATGCCTAAAATCATTTGCTGGTAAATTTAAAGTATAAAATCCTTTTATTATATACACTGTCCCAGCAAGTTAAATTGCCAACGAAGACATTCAAAGTTAAGAGATTAAGATGAAAAACTACTTAATTGCAAATTTAGCTTTGGAAGACACTATATTCGCATTTCGTTCGGTTGGTTTATTTTTGACGGCCGATTATCTACTCTTGGGATATAGGTCCTAGGGGGAATGCCCTTCGTGGGGGTCTTTCTAAGGGAACCTAACCCGTATTTACGCATAGAAATCCAAGGTTTCGAAGAAAACCACGAAAACTCCGAAACGGTTAGGCCGACGGGCGCGATTGGGTTCGAAACCAGCACTTCCCGTCTACCAGATTCGAGAGCAGAACCTCTCAGCCACTGGTGGGGCCGCATTTCGTTCGGATATCACATCAATATGTGTATTTGATAAATATCATTAAAATAACATAAGTAAATTTTCAAAAATATCGTGGAAATCTACTGCACAGCCTCGAAAAGTTATTTTACAGGAAATATTTAAAAACAGGAATTACAAGTTATATCCCCTCTCGTATAATTTTATTCAAGAACCTCCAAAAATGTAATTGTTTAGCAATCTAAAACTTAATATAGCTTAAATTAAAATTTTCCAGGCAACACTAATTTATCTTAACATAACAGAAAGAAACTGTTTAATGCACAGCTTTCGCAGTTTTGGAGTTCCTATTTCGTAGAATATTTTTTTTTTAAACAGCGCGTGAGTTTGCAATTCCTTTTAACTTTTTGCATACTCTTAAATGAAACGTTAAGTATTTATACAACTAAGATCAATTCTTAAAGTCAAGACTTCCAGGTTTTATTTAACCCTTAACTGCTGTCACAAAAATTGTCAAATAGATGTACAAACGGTCTCAAAGACAGCTTGTAAGAAAGATGATTAAAAGGCTAACTCATAGGCTATTGTTTCTCTTACATAACTTATGTAGAGGACTAATAACTAAAATCCCTCTAATCAGAAGTCTAGCGATAACACAAGGACTCCAATCGAAACAAAATTTCACTAGTGTCTATACAGAAAAGTACACGTTATACTAAAATTTGAAAAAAAGCAGTGGTCTGCAGACCACTAACAGCAGTTAAGGGTTAAATTCAGATTTAAACTTCAGGTTTTATTTGTAATTTTTTTAAGTCCACGTCCTTCGCCACATATGTTGACGTTTAGTTTTTTGTAATTACTGTCAATAATAAGAACAACAGAATTTTGATAAATTGTTCACTACAAAAACCCTCAACAAGAGAACTAAAATCTTTATGGTTTGACTGCACTCGTAATTTTATGTACAATTTTATGGCAGTCGGTGTTGTTGCATTTTTTGAACAAATCGCTAATATTCGATAAAAGTGATATTAGGTATATTAAATTTAATTTGTAGAAACGCAAGAAAAATTTACTGTTAGTTTTCTCGTTTATAGGAAATCATACCATTAATACTCCGCGGTCACAAATGCGGACGTTATATTTTGTAAATTATTGTTTTTCCCTTCCTTTTTGAATTCCTATTAATAAAAATTAATCGTTAAAAAAAGTAAGTCATCCACCCATCAAAATAAGAAATCGTGCTTGAAGAGGTTAAACTGGCTGAAGTAGTTTATCAACAACAAAGGTTTTCATTAAAACAAATTCACAGAATTACCATTCGAAGCCAAAATTTCTAAAAGCGTAAGGATCGATCAGTGAAGTGTTCAGAAATTCCCACAATTCATACTGAATACGCTGGTCAAACACACATTTCACAGCACATAAAAATACAAATAATTTGAATAAAAACATTCTGGAATACTGTTGAGTTTTAAGCTAAAAGTTTAACGAAACACGGTTAAAATAAAACAAATACTAAAACCAATACGTGGTTTTGAAAATTATTGCTCCTAGTCGTACACCATACTATTAATGATTTCAAAAGTAACACACGTGATTAGATTGCATTTTATATTTTATAGACTGTGTTCTTACTACATAACAGGGGCACAAGGGCAACCCAAAGATTATACATATGGAGTACGTCTTGCTCTACTACTCACAGTGGTTAGGAAGATGCAATATGAAAATGGAAACATACGGGAATAAAATGTGATTGGTACACTGCTAAATCTCTGAAGCTTTAGCTGCCGAAGTTAACGAAAAAGACAGGCTACCGCGATGCATACCACGTGTCTTTTTTTACAGACCGCGAGGCTAACGAGAAAGACAGGCTACCGCGGTGGGTCCTATTCTTCTTTTTTTACAGACCGCTGGAGTCACGTGATGCTCTTTTCGCACACCTTCATTGGTGCATTCTAGCATCACGTGACTCCAGCGGTCTGTAAAAAAAGAAGAATCGGACCCACCGCGGTAGCCTGTCTTTTTCGTTAGCCTCGTACAGACCGCTAGTGACGCGTGAAGCTCATTCTGCACACCTTCATTGGTGCATTCGAGCATCACGTGACTCCTGCGGTCTGTAAAAAAGATACGCGGAATGCACCGTCGTAGCCTGTATTTCCCGTTAGCCTCGTTTGGCTGCATAGTGACTCCACCGCTTTTATAGAATATCTTTATTCTGACAAATGAGAATGCTCCATAGTATAGTCAAGTAATCGTTTTCTATAAAAGCGTTGGAGTGACTACACTGTTAAAAATCTGCAGCAATTGCTGCATAGTCACGCCGCCGCTTGTATAGAAAACGGTTACTTGTCTGTATTATGGAGCATTCTCGTTGGTCAGAAAATAGATAGTCTATAATAGTGGCGGAGTGACTGTGCAGCAAATGCTACATATTTTTAACAGTGTATACAGGAAGCGCTATAGATTTTTAACAGTGTATACAGGAAACGCTATAGATTTTTAATAGTGTACACTGTTATAAATCCCGCTAAAACTTACCTCTGATTTTAAAGACTATCTGTTTTCTGACCAATGAGAATGCTACATAAACGCCCTTGGAGTGTTCTCGTTTGTCAAAAAATAGATAACCTTTAAACACAAAGGTAATTTTTCACGATATTTTTAACAGTGTAGAGGATATATTGGACAAAATAGAAGAGCAAGAATGTTTTCCAGCTAGCTATGTTTCGCAAAATAATGGCCGGATCCCAGATAGATTTTGCGCTGTTAGGGAAACGAGATCGTCCACCCAGAAGCCTGCATTTTTGAGAACCATTCGCTGTTTTAAGGTCGAGATCCAGATAGATTTTTCGCTGTTAGCGAAACGAGATTGCCAATTAGAAGCCTGCATTTTTGAAAGCAGCGAAAAGTTCACTGCCTTGTTTGCCTGCTTTGTGTGGCATTTTCGTGATGCGTGTCAAAGCTTTCTCCCTTAACTAGGGGGCGTTTCCCGGACTCATTCGCCTAATCGTACCACTGAGCTACAGCGTCTAGATAACCTAGTGTCGAAATATGCAATCCAAACAATGCTAAAAATTTGTATCCCTTAAATGTGCGACGATACTGTTAAAATCCCAAATGTCGATCGCAGCGACATCTGCGGGATTTTCGTATTACATTATATAGACTAGCAATATCTTGCAGTTGTAGATAATATCCTGCAGATGTCGCTGTGATTTTCATATTTCAGCAGCATTGTTGCACATTTAACGCATACGATATTTTAGCGCTTTTTTAAGTATTACAGGGATAGACGATTTCCACACTACACTGTTAAAAATATGTAGCAATTGTTGAATATTTTTAACAGTGTATATATTCTAGACGCTGTAACTGAGCTCTACAATAGCACGGAAGGCTAACTCCCAATTCTGATACATTGGATCCAATCAACACCACCTATAGACAATGCCAACGAACTCGATTTCGACGTCACGGCAGATCGGCCATTAGCTGATCATTGATTGTATCCTATTCTTGTTATATTTCTTGTGACGTAAAAGTCACAAGAATATTGTCCAATGAAATATCTGCTGATGACCGATTTGCCGTTACGTCGAAATCGAGCTGTTCGGTGTTGTCTATACACTGTTAAAAATCTGCAGCATTTGCTGCATAGTCACTCCGCCACAATTATAGAATATCTCTTTCTAACCAAGGAGAATGCTCTATAATGTAGCCCAGTAACCGTTTTCTATACAGGCGGTGGAGTGACTATGCAGCAAATGCTGCAGATTTTTAACAGTGTAGGTAGCATTGATCCAACGGTCCGCTAATGAATTCAGTGTCAAAGAATTTCTAAATGAAATTTTCGGCAAAACATAGATTTCCTCCCATACAGTAGTGTGAGGTGGATATTTTCAAATTGGATTATATTTTTAAAACATGATTACGTTGCTACAAATTTCACGGATATATATTTTTTATTGAAAAAAACAAACAATAGATTTTATTGAAATTCATCGTACATTTTTAATTTGATATCAATTAAAAAGGAAACTTTATGTAAGCTCAAAACAATTGTTAAGTATTGCTCATGAAAGTATCAAAAATGTGTAGAAATAACCAAAATTGATAAAAAGTATCCGGAAAAATTTGTAAAAATGCTTCTAATGATAAGAAAAAAGCCTGATTTATTACTTGCTCTCGTTGAAAGTGTGATGCGAGCACTGCCAAAAGCCGACCAGTGAGTTAACTTTCCGAAATATTATCTAGCTCTATGAGTCGAACTCTTCCAGGCGAGTATCGCCAAGTTCTAGAATGTAGGTTTGCTTTAGTTTTGGTAAAAACTTTTGTCTAAGCCCAGCCTGAGAATGCGCTCTGTACGTTTGTTAGCAGCCCTGAGCTCCATATAATATAGGAGATCTCAGCTGGCGGTTAAGCTTGTAAGGCAAATAAAGCATGTAAGGAACAGGTAAAAAATAGTTAGCGTTGTTAATTTTAGATATTAGTGTTCTCATTTACTATTATCCTAATTCATGCTTCTCTAATCATGCTATAGTTATCAAATAAGTAAGTTATTCTCTAATTATGTAAGGAAATACGATAAGTAGCATTTTTTGCCATGAATGCGAAATAAATTATCGTCACTGTATCCTTCAGCGCTGACCGCTGGAAATTATGTCGAGAAAAAGACAGATCTCCTGTTATATATGGAGCTCAGTGGTTGCCAGTATAAATTAGAGGCACACTGACAGTTACCAGACATGTGTGATAAAAGATATAGTTACAGTGTACTTATGTTGTGACCGATAAAATTACTCTTTAGTAAATATATTTACGTAGCCACAAAGAAATAACGCACTCGTTACGTCAATGTAAACTTTATTTTAAAATATTCTTTGTTTTGTATAATTATAGAGATATTTGCATAACTGTCATCAACTGATATGTAATCAAAAATAATAAATCTTACTCCGTAACTGTAAATTTTTTATACTGTGCGATTAAGAAATATAAAGGTTTAAAAGAAGAGTTAAAATGTTAAATTTCTGAAAAAGTTAGATCTCTGGCAGAAATATTAAAGCTGAGATTAATCAATCGTCTACTAAGCGAAATCGTAAACAGATGATACATAAATTAAAAAATAATAATTAAAATACACCACGTGAACAAATCAACCACAGAATTTATTTCGGTGAAGTGAATAAATTTCAAATGTAGAAGTTACACTTTATGCTGCGTTTACATTATAGCGTAAACATATATTTATTTTTTGTCATCTTATATTTTATTAACATTATCTTTTGCACTAGACTGCTAGAGTCACGTGTTCTTTTTTCGTGAAACCGTATTCGTGCATTCGTGCATTCGAGCATCACGTGATTTATGCGGTCTGAAAAAACAGACATGTGTAACTCACCGCGACAGCCTGACTTTTATGTTGGCATCGTTTTATTTCCTTTTATTGAACACATACACCCGACTTGTGTACTTGACATCAAGTGCCCGCTTATAAGCCGTCGTCGATATAGGGACGGGATAGACACAATAGAATAGACAACATCTGAAGATTACATCAGGGAACTCTACAAGTATTGTGAAGCGAAATCACAGAAAGTTGAACCCGCCACCTCTTCTATGCTATCAGGAGATTACCAAAGTGGTGTTTTAACCACTCGTCCACGGACGGTCTAGTTACAGCGTCTAGAATATATAGTGAGGAAATCTGTTATCCAAACAGCGCTAAAAAATTGTATCCCTTAAATGTGAAATGATGCTGAAATCCAAGGAGCCGATCGCAGCGACATCCACAATATATTTGTAAATTTCAATGTATTTATTTATTTTATTTTTATTTACTAGGGGGATCGGCCCCCTACGAGCTACGCTCGCCAACCCCCGTCCAGATTCCGCAGACTCTAAATGCACGATAATTTGTATAGGCTTTAAAAAGATTTCGTAAGATTGAATTATAATTTAAGAAACAGTGGCTATCTCCCTATAAACATATTTCTATTCATTTCTTTGATTGAGGAATTTTAACGCCAAATCCGCTGCGGTACTACTTGATTATCCCGTCGACCAATTTCGCCAAATTATATAAATCGCCAAACCACTCGCCAAATTATACAAATTGACATAATTTTTATTTTGAATAACGAAAGAACAAATAAATTAGTACAACGTTAATAAAAATACAAATAAAACGTCGAAATAAAAATAACTTGATGACGTAGACACGTGCAACATTTCAAAATAAGCTAATATAAAAGGAATTAAGTAAACAGTCTTTGTCTACTCGTATTTTTTAACAAAGCGAAAAGAAAGTTCTTTTAAATGAGACATTTTAAATTAATCGTTTTTAATCTGACGTAATTTTGATCAAGCTATTCTTTCTCTTTTAAATATTCACGTTAAAATACTTTTGTTAGAAATGAAATATTATTTGCGCTTTCCTAACAAAAGTAGTTGAAAAGATCCTCTCAAAATATCAAATAAATGGCTAGCGCAATTTCTAAATTTAAACCGTTTTGCAATATTTTGTGTTCATTTTATGTAATAACTGTAATGTGACGTAAATATGGCATAATTTCTTCTTTTTAAGACTTCTAACGCATGTTAATGAATTTATTATTTTACAATATCCTTTCTCTTTTAAAATTCACGTGTATACATTTTATGACGTAATTTTTAAAAAGTTCCTGCTTTTTGTACATAATTATTTAATTCTAATTCCAAATGATTTTTTCTGTTTATAATAGTCACGTGTAAATAAATTTTTTATTTGAAGCAAACATTATTGTTTGCGCTGTTTATACATTTGGCAACAGTATAAATTAATACCATTTTCTAAAATCCTTCTATATATAAAAAAAAGTTTTGATTTGGAAATGGACCAATGAAAATCTGCGTAGATATTCCGGGTAGATCCACATCCAATTTGAATGCTTAAGCATGGCCTTTCATCGTTAATATTAAAAAAATGTTGCATACAAAAATATGAAAATCAGTGGTATTATAGAGAAATGTTTGATAAACACGCTGATGCAGACAGTTTTCAAATCGAAGAATTATTTTAAGAGATATTTAATGCTAAATTTGGACAAAATCGTTCCATTAAAAAAGTTTTATTGGAGCAAAAACTATACATGAGAATTTAATCATTTTTAGATCATTTTATACGTTATAGGTTCCCGGTGTGCAGATTGTATTTATTTTTATTATTTGACACATTTTTTGAGGTTTTATTTCAATTTTAAATTCAAATTTTCAGCATTTCGAGAGATGTTTTTTACAAATTTTAGAAAATGTTATTAATTTAAACTGTTGCCAGTTGTATAAACAGCGCAAACAATAATGTTAACTTCAAATTAAAAATTTATTTTACACGTGACTATTATAAACAGAAAATATAAAAAGCAGGAACTCATTGAAAATTACGTCATAAAAATTATAATTACACGTGAATTTTAAAAGAGACAGAATATTGTAAAATAATAAATTCATAAACATGCGTTAGAAGTCTTAAATAGGAGAACTTACGTCACATTTACGTCACATTACACTTATTATATAAAATGAACAAAAAATAATATTGTAAAACAGTTTAAATTTAAAAATTGCTCGAGACATTTATTTGATATTTTAAGATGATCATAATATTTCATTTCTAACAAAAGTATTTTTACGTGAATATTAAAAAGAAAAAGAAAAGTTTGGTTAAAATTACGTCAGATTATAATTCTCAGATTCAAATTATAATTCAATCTTCCGAAATCTTTTTAAAGCCGATTAAATTACCGCGCTATTAGAGTCTGCGTTGCCTGAACGGGGGTTGGCGAGCGTAGCTCGTAGGGGGCTGAGCCCCCTAGTTTTCTAAAATAATGTAAAAAATATCTCCCAAAATGCTGAAAATTTGAATTTAAAATAGAAATGAAAGCTCCAAAAATGAGTCAAATTAAAAAAATTAATTCAATCTGCACACCGGCAAATTGTAACGCATAAAATGATCTAAAAATGTTTACATTCCCATGTATAGATTTTGCTGCTATAAAACTTTTTTTAATGGAACGATTTTGTCCATATTTAGCATTAAATATCTCTTAAAATAATTCTTCGACTTGAAAACTGTCTGCATCAGCGTGTTTATCAAACATTTCTCTATAATACCACCGATTTTCATATTTTTGTAAGCAATATTTTTCTTAATATTAACAAAGAAAGACCTCCTGTCACAAAATATTCAAAACCGGCGGCGGCGACGGCGGCGGCGGCGGTGACAGCGGTAGTTACTTTTTTTTAGAATAGAGAGAGAGAGATTTATTTTAAGCTATGAGGTATTCGCTACGGCTTTTGCCGGCATGACCTCAAACGATCACAAAATGGCGTTATTTCCTTGGGACAACCATCATTCACGAGGAAAAAAGGCAGAACCATTTCAATGTAAACATCGTATTATTACAGCGTCTGGACCAAATCGTCTGGGAGTTTTAGAAAATATCCTGCAGATGTCGCTGTGATCGACTCATTGGATTTCAGCATCGTTTGACATTAAGGGATCCAATATTTTAGCACTATTTCAAGTATTACTGGGGTAGACGATTTCCATTCTATATATTCTAGACGCTGTAGCCTCGAGATTTCGATAGGTAAATTGGTGTGGTCATCGGCTTGAATTTTTCAGAACCACGGAACAGAAAATAATTAAATTATTTATTATCGATGTGCTCCGAACAAGGCTCGCTCCATATAATTAACTTCCTTTGTGATCGGGGGACACAGTGGAAGACCGAATTTCGCAAATGTTTTGCTCTTTTTAAAAATTTCAAAAACATCCAGTCTTTGCCAAACATATCAAGACAGATTTTGGATTCAATATTAACCAAACAAAAACTTCCTTTTTTTAGACAAATCGGCTGGGCTCTAGATAGGTTTTTTTCGCTGTTAACGAAACGAGATTGATCCATCAGAAACCAACATTTTTGACAACTGCGAAAAGTTCGCAAAAATGCAGGCTTCTGATTGGTCAGTCTCGTTTTGCTAACAGCGAAAAATCTATCAGTACAGCGTCTAGAATACCTAGTGTGGAAATATGCTATCCAAACAGTGCTAAAAAATTGTATCCCTTAAATGTGCGACGATACTGCTAAAATGCCAAGTGTCGATCGCCGCGACATCTTCGGGATTTTCGTATTACTAGTATTACCTTGTATAGACTAGCAATACCTTGCAGTTGTAGAAAATATCCTGCAGATGTCGCTGCGATCTTTATATTGCAGCAGCATCGTTGCATATTTAAGGGATACAATATCTTAGCGCTTTTTTAAGTGTTACAGAGGTAGCCGATTTCCACACTATATTTTCTAGTCGCTATACTTTAACACTTAAAAAAGAGCTAAATTATTGTATCCCTTAGATGTGCAACGATGCTGATGAAATATAAAGATCGCAGCGACATCTGCTGGATATTTTCTACAACTGTAAGATTTTGCTAGTCTATACAATGTAATACGAAAATCCCACAGATGTCGCTGCGATCGATACTTAGGGTTTTAATAGTATCGTGGCACATTTAAGGGATACAAAGTTTATCATTTTTTGATAGCATACTTCCACACTAGGTATTCTCGACGCTGTAATCTCGGCCGTCAATGGAGGATATTCCATCTGCGTTTTGATCACGTGATCAAGGTAAAAACGTCTAGCGTAAAGAAGGGAAGGCTCCGTAAACGTGTAATGTAAATCCACGCTAGCCAATGAAACAGTTCATCAGGCAAAGCAGCAGCATCTTCCCTTCTTATCAGTTAGAAGTTCCTTGGGTAAATTACCGTATCACGTGACTTTTTTCAGCCTCGAACCCATATTTGAAATATCCTCCATTGTTTACGAAAATTTCGCAAAATACAGGCTCATGGACTATGATCCAGATATAATTTTCACTGTTAGCGAAACGAGATTGAGCAAGCAGAAGCCTGCATTTTTGCGAACTTTTCGCCGTTTACAAAATTGCTGGCTTCTGATTGCTCAATCTCGTTTCGCTAACAGCGAAAAATCTACCTGGATCCCTGCCAATGATTCTGTTCACGAATGGCTCGCGAAATAGACGGAATCATGGAGTTACTGTTTATGATTGACGTGTTTTGCTGCGATTTTGCACATTTTTGCCATACTCAAATGATTATATTACTTTGCATATTATTTAAGTTAATAGAGGTAAATTAAAAATTCTCTGTGTTGTAAATTTCATTGTGCTATCTCGTCCCTGTATATCGATGATGACTTATAAGCGGGCCTTGGGGTCAAGCACACAAGTGTGATGTATGTGTTCAATAAAAACCGATAAAAAAAATAGAGGTAAGCAAAAACTTCAAAAGGTCAGAAATCTACACACTTTTTTATATTTGAACATGTAACTGTCGTTGATTTATTTGATTTGTCGTTGATTTGATGTATATATTTTTATATTTGATTACGAATTATTATTCATAATGTCAGTTTTTCAGAACTTATATATCATAAAACGAAAAAGATAGCAATATGTTTATTTTGTATGTGTTATTACGTCTTCCAAACATGTTCATAAATAAAGGCCGGTTACTACCTTTTTTTCTTCTAAATTATAATATTTAAATTTTTATTTTAAAATCAGCATTTTTGACCACTTGTAACTCAAAAGAGGGAATTGGTGTTCATATTGTGATTTGGCAAATCTCTGATGTAATAGTGATTTTCTGCTATTATAACTGGTCTATAAGATACTGATAATTGAAACTGGATAAATAGACACCAGTCAAAAATACAGGAAATTTAGATTAAAAAAAAAAACACTGATGATAATAATAATAATAATTGAATAAATTTTCTGAAATTAGTTAGAAAATAAGTTCTGCAATCCACTGTAATTTTGTGCAATAATTAAAGGTTTCAGAGTCATCAGAATTTCTTACCAAGAGTTTTAATTCCATTTTTAGAATATTCAATACTCGCATTTACTACTATTCTATCCCTACAGCAAAAGACTCCATAAAATCAAATATATTCTTTGTTATTTTCTTCATACGTTTTTGCTTGAATAAAGTATTTATAAAGGGATATTTCATACACGCTCAACCTATGAGTAGAGATATAACTGAGGTAGCGTTGTGTATTCAATAGTCTAATACACAAAGCCAAACTGTTGGCATGGAATTCTGATGGCTCCTGAAGCTTGAATTGTAGCAGAAAAGTATAGAGGAACGCATGATTATTTCTATAACTAAACACAAAATATTTATTAAAAAATATATATTATTTTGCGTCTAAATTTTCTCTTTTTTTTTGTGTGTGTGTGGGGGGGGGGCCTGTCTTGTCTTCAATTTTAAGAATCTGTATCGGATAAGCCAGAGTGAATAATCGAACATTACTTACGGATAACAGGCAGTCTTATCAAAAGTCCTTCCCTACTAAATGCGTATGAATTTATATACGCATTTATAAAATAAGTTCTTTAAAACAGTCACTCGAAACAATTTTCGTAAAATTCGTAAAATTTTCTTAAGAGTTTAATTTCACTTAAGCAGATTTATTACATAGCTCCACGTGTTAAAGATTATATTCGTGAAATTATTAATTTCAAACTGATCTTCTTTAGAGAATCCTAACGCAATAAATCTCCTCAAGATGTTTTAAGTATCTGATTGTTTGGTAAAGGATTAGTAAATGTAAATTATCACTCCTAAACAACAAAGTTCAAATTATCTACATATTTTAATATGAATTTTGCACGTTTTGAGAAAATATTTCAACATGTAAGGTGAATAAAAATTTGTAAACTATTAATGTGATAACACGGTTAATTATCCCCGTTTTTATAAAGGATTATATAATGAATAATAAAACTGTATTTGTATGTTCATGTTTTTCCTAACACTTTAATTCTTATAAAAATATCCAAATAAACGCCAATTTAACTATAAATTGATGGAGGTTTTTGAAATTTAAAATATGATATGAGGTTTTCATTTGCATCTGATTCAACTTAACAATTAATGAAATTTCACCCAAAAATCTATATGCATTTTGGAAACTTAGTTTTAAGTTACTTATTTTCACGGAAATGCTAAACTATTTATTAAGGAGTTCGATTTTACTATTATTGTGCAAAAGGAACGTAATTGTTTCATTTTCTTACGATTTGTGGCCATGAATGCACAGAGCTCTGTTATTGTAATCCCCATATTGTTAGAGGTTATATATTTTTTTAGATTCTCTTTTGAATCCCCATGGTCAATACGGGCAAAGCTGAAAAGACTGCTAGTATCCTTTAAAAGTAGTTGTCGGAAACAAATGTTTAACTACATGCGAGTATGAATTTCATTTTTTATATCATAACAATTTGTAAACAAATGACAGCAATTAAGAACTAAACTTTTAATTAATTCTTTATTTAAACCATTTTCTTATAAAAACCTATTAAACTGCTTTGTTTATCTAGAAGCGTCGATGTTATGTTATGCTAGTTAATACATTATGACTATTCTTAGAATAGTTCTTGCAGTAAAAACTAAAATGTAAATATCATAGTCTTCAAATTGTTATCAAAATGATAACGGAAAGTAATTATATAAAATATGTACTTTTTTTTAATTTTATGCGCAACTTATACCGGTTGTCCTAAAAAGGACTGACTGATTTTAAAATTCAATAACTTGCAAGCGGTGACAGATATTTAAGAAATTCTTGCAGAAGGGTTATGCATAAGGTCAAAAGTTTTTTTTTACAGTGATTTTCGATTTTAGTTGGCCGATCTCTTTTTCCATGCGGAAAAGGGAGATAAAAATTTATTGACTGGGACCAAAAATCGAGCCTGAATTTAGCGTCTATTGATCGTAGCGCCATCTATTGTTTGTAATTCAAACTAAAATCGAAAAACACTGTAAATAAAAAAAAAACTTTTGACCTCATGCATAACCCTCCTGCAAGAATTTTTTAAATATCTATCACCGTTTGCAAGTTCTTGAATTTTATAATCAGTCGGTCCTTTTTAGGACAACCGGTAGTTATTTAATATCTAACATGTCTTAATAAAAATACGCCTGGTTATAAACACGTTATTGTGTTTCCATTAGAGGTATGCGATATTATATCATTCAACATATGATGTGTTCGGAACCAGAGTGAACCAATGTCTAAAGTTGTCTTTTTGTATAAAAGGCTTTTAGGTCAGTTCTGCATAGGCCAGAGGAGACCAAGCTTTTTCAGTAAGCATATGGTGATTAATTTCTCAGTGCCTGAATGGACCAATCCTCTTGAACCAACTCTTTCATGGTCACTAGCACCTTGACATCCAAATTACGTTTGACTACCTGTTAAGGGGACCGTGGACATTTATTTGAGCAAAAATTGACCCCAAAATCGGCATTTCTTTTTGTGTGTATTATTATTCTGTACTACGTCATTTGCGGAAAACTGCATGCAGATCCGATTATTTTAGGCAAAGTTACAAGAGTTTTAACTTTGCTCACAAACAATTTTTTGACTTTTTAATACATATGTGTATATAAATATATATAAACTCGGTTTGTGGCGTCAGATGCCGCCATCCGAAGAATCTACAACAGTCCTTTTCCATTTTTTCGGTCAAGGGTCCATTCCTCCTTGTTTAATAATCTGTTTTTCTCAATAGTGATTTTTTTTAATGCTCCTTTCCTTAGAATTCTTGATCAAAATTCATGAAACTGATAAAGAAGAATCCTGATATTGCTTTAAAAAAATGTGTATGCATTTTAAAATTCTACTTCATTAAGGCAATTAAATTTTATTTTTAACTTATTATAAGGCAAATTTTTTATGAAAACCGATATGGAATTCAGAAAAATATCTCTATAAAATTAAGTATATAAGGGATTAAAAAAACGATGCACAGATTTGTTTGCAATAGATTTATTACGTGATTAAAATCCAAAATCGAAGAAATATCTAAAAAATTAAGATGCAAGTAGCATTTTAAAATTTTAAAAAGATCTTAAAATTATAATAAGAGTGGAAATTTCCCTAAGGTGTTCTATATACCTATGTTGAAATGTATATTAGCACAAAATTTCTAATCTCTATTATAAGAAGTAAAAATTAAATTTCAAAAATAAAAAAAACGACTGCGTAAAAAGCGAACTAATTAATTATTTCTCATCAATCTTTAACTACTTTTTTATATTACTTACCTATTTTTTAATTTACTTGTATTGATGACTTTTAAGTTGTATTTAATTGTTGGTTCCTATCTATAAACACTGTTTTGATGAGGCATATAAATGTCTATGAAGGTTAGACTTGCAGTAAAGCTAGAGATCCTACCTACACAACTTCCAGGTTGTGTAATATCTAAACGGAGCTTCTGACTGTAAAATAGTCAATGAAACATAGTCTTCATTTGGAAAGACTTATTCAATGATATGCCACTCAATATGGTGCGTAATTGTTTTTCGTCTCTACCACAATTTTATATTTTACGGTCGCCATATTGAATTTATAAAAACAAAACCTAGCCTATAGCTATTGGACGGTTAAGACAACGAATCGATAGAGTGCTCAATAATTTAAATCCATCCAGCCGTTGGGATGTTTCGGGGGTATAAAGGAATCCACATACCCAGATACGTGTCAAACACATAACCCTTCTTGGTTGTCGGATAAAAATTAAAAGAATTATTTTTAAACGTCCACGGTCCTTTTAAACTGCCTTTGTCACTTGAATAGTTTCGAAATTAATAAAATTCGTTTTACAATTAATAGATGACATGACATACAATGCTTCGACACTTCAGACTCATTTTTCACAAAAAATTGCATAGTGTACTCTGGTTCTTACAGCCACATACGAAATTAAATTAAACGTGAACAATATCATTTTGAAGTTATTACCGCTATATGTTACAATTTTCAGTTATTTCAAAATACAATATTAAACATGCAAATTAAATTTTGCTCATTACGTAAAACGGCCATTTAATTTATATTTCCGAATATATGTTTAGAGTCTTTAGATTTAATCTCCTTACAATGATATATCTTGTTTCACGAAGATTTATTTTGTAATTTGAATAAGCAAGCCCTGTGCATTGAAGTAAAATCTGATTACAAAGGAAATAACAAGTCTGTTTTCTCATCCCAAAAATACGACTTTCAGCAATTAAAGAGGATTGTATATCAATAGAATTTCCGCAATTTCAATTCTGAAATATACGGCTAATTGCCTAATTTCAAAAAGAGCGTTTTATTGTACAATGATAAATGTATTTTCTACAGTAGAAAATTTATTTCGTACACGTATTTGAATGGATATACGTATTTTATCAGCGCACTTACCTTCGAGCGTTTAATATGAACGCTTCAAAATAATTTAATATGCTTTCATGCACAAATAAAACAGCTTTTTATAAATAAAAATCGGTATAATTCATTGAATTTATTTGTCCGCTTGAAATTCTTTTCAAATTCTATAGCATGAACGAAATTATAATAATAAATGATTCGCAAAAATTAATTCTTTATTTTTATACAAGTAAATCTTAGTACTCGATTAAAATTCGATTACATAGGAATTCATGAGTATGACTTCTTAGCAAAAAGCACTATTTTCAGCTGCAATTAAAGATAAATTAAATACAGTAGGACTTCCACTATTTCAATTATAAAATATTTCGATAGTTCTTTTATATGAAGCGCGAATTTTACATTACTTATTTGTAAAAAAGTAAATGATACAACGGTAAAAATATACTGGTTAATCTTCTATAAATAGAAAAATATAAATGTCTTTACTCCCCCCCCCCCCCACACACACACACATGTACACACAGACAAAAAAAACAATTTTTCAAAAATATCAACTACAGTCGACGCTCGTTTTTACGAACTCGTAGAGAACACTAAAATAGTTCGCAAAATAGAAAACACCAAAAATGATATGAATACGTACATTATTTTTGTCTATTTTTTATCAAACTGCCTCCTCTTCACAAATGAAGCAGTATTTCAAGATTATTTATTATTTAACAAATGTATACATGCATTTTTAAATATACAAGAATTAAATGCAAATTTATGCACAAAAAATAATTTTAGTACACAGAAATATACGTTACTATGCCTTAAAAACATTACATATGAAAATACAGACTGGATTAGTACTTAATAGGTGAAAATACATAGATGAAAACATAAATAAAAAATTAGGAATGGAAATAATCGCTTACCCTTTTTTTTTAAATCACATTTTGGAAAATATATATTTCCATTTTATCTATGCTTGAAAACCTTTCACAATTATTGCTCCCTTCAAAAAAGTGCCTTAGTCCTTACAACCACTACTTGAAATTGTTGCTATTCCCCCTACGTCTGAAAGAGATTGGGGAAAACAACACATTTTTGGAATGCATCTGATGTCTCATTGTACTTGTTGAGAGTTTAATTGACGTGACACTGCGTTCCGATATTTAAAAAAAAATGCAGAAGTATTAAAACTGAGCTCGCAAAAAAGAGATTTTCATAATTCGTAGTTCGTAAATGGGAGCGAAAAATTACATTGTTTCTATGGGAGTGTATTCGGGACCACTCTATAGTTCGTAAAATCGCAAGTATTCGTGAAAAAGAAGTTCGTAAAAACGAGCGTCTACTGTATAATCCAATTATTTAGAATTATATGAACATGATTTTATGATTTTAAGGAATTTATTAGGTGAATGGACAGGTTACGGCTGCATGATTTTATTTATAGATATGTGTGTGCGTTTGTTTGTGCTAGGTTGTGAATATTTATTGTGTACTTTTACGAAATAATCTTCTTTCAGTGGAGTGAATGTAGACTTGTAAATAAAAGGACGGGTTATTAGTTCATGAATGTAGAGTCGTATCAGAAAAATAAAGAAAACAGCGCAAAAATACAGATCATTAAAGCAAAAATATCACTCTTAAAACTTCGCTCTCAACCATTAATTGCTTTAAACTGAAGCTCTCTTTGGAGAACTTCTATTTTGAAGCTTTTCTTGGTGCCGACGTCCAGAGTGATGACATATTTCTGGACATTAAAATTGTAGAATAGTCTCAATATCTATGGAGGTTCTAATTCTCAAAATTTACCAATAGGTACTTGCTAAGAAAATCTCCATATTTTTCGCCGTTGACCAATCAAACCACATGTTACGTGTTGCCACACTTTGCCGTTCATTGCTGAACATAATCGTTGTAGATTCCTTTTTTTGTTTAGTATTTCATTGTTGAATTTTACTTATATTACCATTTAGACATGCCGTAATATTGCTCGTCTCTTCGAGACTTCGGAGCAGTTTCGTATATTAATGCACCAGCTTTTGACTGCAGATCCACTCATTAACAATGTAAGTTTGCAGTTCTGAGTGCAAATTTTACATATAATTTGTAGGTTTTTATTCATAATTTATCTAATAGTGTAAATCACATCTAAATCCGTTCAGTAGAACTTATTAAAAAGAAAAGAATCTTCCGTAATCGGGTTGAAATATAGAATTTTCCCCCATAATTATATAACAATGTGTTATAGGCTAAAACACTTCCCGAAAAATTAGCTAACAGTGCAAGTTCCATCGATATCCATTAAGCAGAGTATTTAAAATAAGCTAATATTTCGTAATCGAGTTCATCTGAGTATAAACTTTTTCTTATAATTCTATAACTTAGCAATATAGCACGATTTTTTATATACTAAAACCTCCCCTGAAAAAATATCTAACTAACACTCTAAGGGCCTTCAAATTCGATTTTGTAGATATCACATTATAAGAAAGCGGAAAGAATTTCTTATTTTTATTTTTAGCCCCCGGTATGCTTTTTGTTTCTCCCAGGTTATTTTGTGTCGTCTCCAAAAAATAACGTTACCTTACAGAAGCCAGAAGTAAAATAAAGCAGATGTATCATCGTACGATTAAATACTCTATAGCAAATTTTTAAATTTCTAAGCATCGCACATTTTCATTTTTATACCGTCGTACTGGGAAAAAAATGTACTTTTAAATGCAATTAATTTGAAAACTACATCTCAATTTAATTTTGAAATAGTAATTTTTTTGTAGTTTTTAGAGCCATTTGCTTAATATTGCAACGGAGGTACTCCATTTCTGTAGAAAGTAAAGGGAAAATAGTGGGAAAATAGTAATTATATATTTGTTGCCATTTTCACATAACAACCGAAATAAAATATAATTAAAATACGTGCTATTTTGGAAAAAAAATATAAACGAACGTTTTCTGTTAAAACACGGAGCTATTATAAACTATGTTTAATTGTCTGAGCGAAGCGAAGGCTAATACTCTGCAAAATATTACTGTCCGGACACATTACAGCTACGATGGATATTAACGCCATGTCCTACTAAAAAAAAAGCCTAATAAAAACCTTTCGTCAAGCATAACTCAAAAAATATTTGTCGGATTTCGTTTTCGATTGCACCAGAAGGTACCTATGAGGGCTTCCTACTGAATGCATCTACTATGAAAAATAAGTTCCAAACCGTTTAAAAATTATATTAAAAAAACTGATAAAAAAGCACAATTTATCTGCATACGTCACAGAAATTTGGTGTGCGTCACTTTCACCGGTTGATGTTTTCGTAGACAACTGGTTTGAACACATGGAGCAAATAAAAAAAAAAATACGCACGCAGTAATATTGAATAGATCAGTTTCAACCGCGTGATCACAAACCTTGCAACAACCCGTGGCAACCAGTTTTGGTGGGCAAACAAATAATACAGTACTCTGTACCACGGTGACCGTTTTTAGCCTGTTGTATGACATACAATCGTGGATGATTAAAACAAAAGACATGAGTGTTTATTGCTCCGGGAGGTTATCTTTCTCTGGATGTCTGTCTGTCTATTACACAGCATGCAATTTTCTTGTAAAGGATGATAATATTATGCAGTAAAACCTTCATAACGGACACACCCGATTAGTGGACACCTCTATTTAGCGGACATTTTTTCGATTACCAACCCTTAAATAACTGTACATTTTTTACTCTCAGTAGCGGACACCTCCAAATAGAGGACAAATTCTGGCCTCCCGAGGTGTTCGCTATTCAGAGGTTTTACTGGTAAAACTTCCATAACGGACACACCCGGTTAGCGGATACCTCTATTTAAAGGACATTTTTTCGATTACCAACACTTAAATAACTGTACATGTTTTACTCTCAGTAGCGGAGACCTCCAAATAGCGGACAAATTCTGCATTTTCGAGGTGTCCGCTATTCAGAGGTTTTACTGTATATATTATTGATAGTTATTTTACAGAGCCGCACAAAAGAATAAGAATGTATGAAATGAATATAAACTAAATTCGGGATTGGTAGATCGCTGATGGTAATGTAATTTTAGGATGTTGTTACAGTCATCCGCAGCATGTTTTTTGAGTTTCGTTTATCCAACGAAACCCTACCTGTCTCACTCCTTTGTCTGTCTGTCTGTATATATGTCGGAGACTTGAAAATTTGCATACATATAGCTGAACACCACACATCAAACGACAAATAATAAAATTTTGAAAAAGTCTACTATTTAACCCTCTGGGCTCTAACTTGTGTATTTTAAACAATTTTTCCAACTCAGCCCCTAATGAAGTTGGAGACATGATATTTTGCATACTTATTGCTGAACACCTCACATCAAACGACAAGTCTAATATTTAACCCTCTGGGCTTTAACTTCTGTATTTTAAGCAATTTTTCTAAGTCAGACCCTAATTAAGTTGGAGACATGAAATTTTGTATACTTATAACTGAAGACCTCACATCAAACGACAAATAATAAAATGTTGAAAAAATCTAATATTTAACCTCTAATATTTTGTCTCGCGCAATTTTTAAATTTAAACTGTTTTGCAATACTATTTTTTGTTCATTTTGCGTAATAAGTGTAATGTGAGGTAATTTCTTCTATTTCAGACTTCTAACGCATGTTAATGAATTTATTTTACAATATCCTTTTTCTCTTAAAATTCACATGTAAATATAGTTTTTATGGCGTAATTTGCAATAAGTGCCTGCATTTTATACCTAATTATTTAATTCTAATTTGAAGGTATTTTTCTGTTTATAATAGTAACGTGTGAATATTTTTTTTTAAATTTGAAGCAAACATTATTGTTTGCGATGTTTATACAGTTGGCAACAGTTTAAATTAATACCATTTTCTAAAATATGTAAAAAATATCTGGCAAAATGCTGAATGTTTGAATTTAAAATAGAAATAAAACCTCAAAAAATGAGTCAAATTAAAAAAAAATTAATGGAATTTCCACACCGGGATCTTCTATTGAATAAAATGATCTAAAAATGATTAAATTCCCATGTATAGTTTTTGCTCCTATAAATCTTTTTTAATGGAACGATTTTGTCCAACTTTAGCATTAAATATCTCTTAAAATAATTCTTCGATTTGAAAACTGTATGCATCAGCGTATTGATCAAACATTTCGCTATTATATCACCGATTTTCATATTTTTGTATGCAATAGTTTTCTTAATATTAACGAAGAAAGACCTCCGGTCACAAAAAATTCAAACCGGCGGCGGCGGCGTTAGTTACTTTTTTTAGAATAGAGAGATATATAAAAATGAAAATTTGTCTATCTGTCTGTTTGTAATTCTATACAAATCCACAATTTGGAAGCCAAAATTGTGAAAAGATACGTACATGTATATTAAAACATGGCCGAGGCAACTAAAGTAATCCGGAATCGAAATAATTTATAGTTAATTTTTAATTAATAAAAAAACACCAATTTAACAGCAATTTCTTACCAAATTTAAACATTTTTCGTTATAGCAGTTGCCAACAATTAAAAAACAATAAAAGTATTACTACAACAATTAATTTTCTACTGCAAGATTTCCACGTGAAAAATGAAAATGAAATAAATAGTTTGCCGAATTTAAAAAAAACGAAAAGTGAATATTACGTCATAACTTTTCTATTGCAAGATATTCACGTGGAAAATGAAAATGAAATAAATAGTTTGACGAATTCAAATGAAAGTGAATATAACTTCATAACTTTTCTATTTCAAGGTTTCCGCGTGAAAGAGGAAAATATTACGTCATATTGAAAATATAAAGGACGTGGTGGATATAGTATAACGTCATATGAGTGTGAAAAATGTATTGAAGCATGATAAAAACCCGATTAGGGAAATATTGGCGTATTTTAACATTATTGCTCCAATTATAAATTGAAATAAGTTCATTTATAGCTGTATTCTTTTGCGTCTGTTATATTCATTTATCCTATTCATCCATTTCATTCATATTCATTCATTTATTCATTCATCCTATGCATACTTTAATGTAGATGTTTAAGAGTGGATTGTAAACGTGGAATTCTTAAGCGGATGCGAATGACGTCATTTTACATCAAATAAAAGCATGTGCTTTAAGTCTTAATATTGAAATATTTTTTGTACTATTTATATATACATATATTTTTCTTTCGTCGGGGGCGACACTAAATTCTGAAAAAGCAGAATTTGTGTTTTCTAGTTTATATACTGTACATGATCTGAACCGTGATATTGTGGTAGCCGATTGATGCATAATTTTTTTCGTATAAGATAGCAACTACTGGAAAGTAACGACATCACCCAGTCTATTCATTATAATCTAAGATCCTTCCCAGTTTTTTGTAGTTTTGGAAATAGCCCTTCTCGTTGCTTCGAATTATACAGACATACTCTTTAACATTCCTTCAAACGATCTACCGTCCCTTTGATATAATAGAAATTTTCACATTCGATAACGATATTGTGTCATTCTCTGGTGAACTGTCCAAACTTTCCAAAAGTGCTTGTAAAATTCTACTTTATTCGTCAGACGGGGAAGACATGTGCCACGTTTGACCAAATAAAATAAGACAAAGTACTCTGCCGATTAGCATCTCAGATGGTCTCCACCGATTACTTTCATTCAACGCAATTTTCGTAGTCAAGAAGGTAAATCAGTAGCTGGAAACCCCAGTTCGTATCAGTTATTGAAGGAAACAATAATGGATAACTTAGAATTGCTCAATTACCCATTAAGGGTGTCAGGGGCTAAAAATTATTTTAAAAAATACAATTTGTTTTATTGGCTTAAATAAAATACTGAGTATTTAGCGTTAAATACCCCAAACTGCATGCTTTTACCTTCATTAGCTCCAGAGATATAACACCTTTTGCCTTGAGAAGCGATGCATCAGCTATCCTCTGACGAGAACTTCAACTTCATTTATCTCAGGATGAATTTTTTCATGATTTGTCAACTTTAAAAGAATATCTAAAGTTCCTTGCAGCATGGTGTATGCAGGAAATTTTCAACAAAGATTTACAGGTATATTTCCAACAAATTGTCTTCACTATTTTTAATTTTGAGTGATAATTGCGAAAATATTCTAATTAATGCAAAACTCACTCATAAAAAAACTTCATTTTTTAGGGTTTCGTTCATCTGACGAAATCCTATTCGTCTCGCTCCTCTGTCTGTCTGTCAGTCCGTCTGTTTGTCCGTCACAGAGCCTATACATGTTGGAGACGTGAAATTTTGCATACTTATAGCTGAACACCACACATCATACGACAAATCATAAAATTTTGAAAAAGTCGTACATTTAACCCTTTGGGCTTCCAAATATGTATTTTAAGCCATTCTTTCTAAGTGAGCCCCTAATTAGGTTGAAGGCGTGAAATTTTGCGTAGTTATAGCTGGGCACCTCAGACTAAACGACAAATCATAAAATTTTGAAAAAGTCGTACATTTAACCCTTTGGGCTCCCACATGTGTATTTTAAATAATTCTTTCTAAGTGAGCCCCTAATTAGGTTGGAGAAGTGAAATTCTCCATACTTATAGCTGAACACCTCACATCAAACGACAAATCATAAAATTTTGAAAAAGTCGTACATTTAACCCTTTGGGCTCCCACATGTGTATTTTAAACAATTCTTTCTAAGTGAGCCCTAATTCGGTTGGAGGCGTAAAATTTGGCATACTTATAGCTGAACAGCTCACATCAAACGACAACTCATAAAATTTTCAAAAAGTTGTACATTTAAGCCTTTGGGCTCCCACATGTGTATTTTAAACAATTCTTTCTAAGTAGTCTTCTTTAGGTTGGAGGCGTGAAATTTTGCATACTTATAGCTGAACACCTCTCATCAAATGACAAACCATGAAATTTTGAAAAAGTCGTACAATTAACCCTTTGGGCTCCCACATATGTATTTTAAACAATTCTTTTTAAGTGAGACCATATTAAGGTTGGATGTGTGAAATTCTGCATACTTATAGCAGAACACCATCATGCGACAAATCATAAAATTTTGACAAAGTCGTACATTTAACCCTTTGGGCTCCCACTTGCGTATTTTAAGCAATTCTTTCTAACTGAGCCCCTTATTAAATTGGAGATTTGGAATTTTGCATACTTATAGCAGAACACCTGAGGCCAGGCGACAAATCATAAAATCTTAAAAATGTCTTACGTTTAACCCTTTGAGCAACCACTTATGTATTTTAAGGAATTCTTTCTAAGAGAGACCTTAATTAAGCTGGAGACATCAATTTTTGCATACGACCTCAGACTACACGACAAATCATAAACTTTTCAAAAAGTCTTATATTATTTACTCCTCCGGGCTCTAACTTGTGTATTTTAAGCAATTTTTCTAACCCCCGCCCTTTTCACCCGGGGAGCACTTTTCCAACTTTTGCCGACACCCCTTTGACCATTCTTTCATGTTATGCACCATAGCCTTATATATTTTAGTTCCACTTTTTAACACCAGGAGCGCCTACTTATCTCGGGTGCTATGGGCCCAATCCCTTCGACTAATATATCTACAGATAGTATGTAAAACGGAGTTTCGTTCAGATTGAGATTTGTTTAGAATAGAGTGCGCCCCTGGTTGCGAAATGTGGAACTAACAGATTTTTCAAAAGGATAAAGTGTTTTGAAAGGAATATTAAACGAAACCCTCTGTGTGATCTGTGATCACACATACCCACTTGTTTACATAAATTTTTTTCATGAAATTCATACTCAATATTTTCCTGAAGGCAAATTAAAATGACACGATTTCTGTACACAAAAGTGTAAAAATTTTGTAAATCGAGTAAATACTTCCTGAGTTATATCAAAAATTAAATATGCTTAAAATTTCAAAATTTAATTTTATTTAAATATTTAATTTTTTCAGTTTTTTTACATACGATAATCTTTTCATATTAAAACATATTTCGGGAAAAAAATCATAAAATCTCTATAAATAAAAAAAAAAAAAGAAATTGAATTTTGAACACCGGACCCTCTTTAGTGTAGTAGCCGTTTTTTTCCGTCACACAATTTCTGAATTAAAAGGCTGATGTAACACAAATTTGATAACAGTGCTAATTTTTTTAAGTGCATAAGGTAAATATATAAGGTTATCAAATACAAATCCTTATATCAATACTTGGATTTTTACAGTTTGAGTTTCCATGTTAGTAAACTTAGTGTTACATGGATGTAACAAAGATATATTTTAAAATGTTTTTACGACACAGCAATGGATATTTACATTTAAAATAAATCATACTTAAGAAATATACAGAAAAATATAAGAATTTTTGTTTAGAACTAGAAATTTCGAAATATTATAGTAAATAAGGAATACGTTGACTGCTTTATAAACCAATAAAAGGGTAACGAAGATACTAAAAAATCATAAATACCTAACTTGCGGTAAAATGCTTTAGTCTGAGAATATTAAACCTGCATTTATGACTTGCATTTGGATTTTTACAGTATGAGTTTCCATATTAGTAAATTTAGTCTTATCTGGATGTAACAAAGACACGTTACATTATTATTTTAAAAGATTTAACAGTAATGCCTTTCTTATTTCAATAATAAAAATTTAATACAATATCCAATATTGTTTTGAAGATCCAAGTCATTTTTGTTCTTATTTAAAACCTTTTTACGACACGGCAATGAATATTTACATTTAGAATAAATCAAAAACAAGAAATATACAGTAAAATATAACTTTTTTGTTGTGAACTAGAAATTTCGAAATATTAGTAAATAAGGAATACATTCACAGCCGTACAATGCAATAAAAGTGGACAAAAATACTAAAAATTCATAAATGCGTAACTGACAGTGAAATGCTTTATCGTGAGAATATTACACCTGCATTTCTGAGTTGCATTTGGATTTTTGCAGTAAATGTGTGTTATTATTTTAATGTTAGTGTAGATAAAATGAAAACGGAATTGTAAACAGAAAAATGAAATGACAAAGTTTATTTTAAACATAATCTCCAAAGTCATACAAGCAGTTATCCAACTCCTTTATCAAGCAGTGAATACCTTATTCATAAAACTCTTTTGATGGTATCGGAACCAATTTCAATCACTGTCGATGACTTCGTTGTCCGAGGAAAAACAGAGAACCCGCAATGTCTTTTGCAGCCGACCATAGATAAGAAAGTCATATAGCAATAGACTCGAGGTATACGGTGGGTATTTCAACGCTGTACACCGAAACATCACCTAATTCCCTGCCGAAAATGATGGTGTCCGTCCTGCACACGAGTCGGTGATAGTGCATGTTCCCCACACACTGCCTTCATTACCCGACGCACGTCGTGAAATCCATCTCCTTCTGCTACTAAATGACAAAATACTCTGCGTGCTTTTTCGCTCAGAAACATTCCGCAAACGCGGATGAATAACAACAATAATCGCCTGCCTGCTGGACGATACTTTTGACAGACCACCTTCGCATATCACATGTTGCTGCTCGGCTACCAAGGACAAGTCCATTTCCTCAGTAGGGGTTGACTTCCTTACTTCCCACACTATTTTTGCACAAAGTTTCAGCACACTCATATTAAAATAAACCAAATTATAATCACTTTTTTGTTTTCATTTGATCCTCCCTTACACTACATCAGAAAATTCATTTTTTTTTGTATGTATGTATTAATTTATGGATCTCATGATTTTGAAATTTTAATAAAACATTTTAGAGGTTAAATTACTATAATTTTCCAAAATTTACATTAGATAAGAGTTTTTTTTTGTATATTCTTTTAATTAGAATAAGAAAACCTTGATATTATTATTTCCAGATTTCCTTAACTTTTATTTAAAACTTCTTTTACCTCTATTTATTCTAAATAGTTTTTAATATGCTAAAGAACTAATTATCTTACTTAATAATTAGTTCTCCTTGACTTACTCATTACCCACTCAGCGATGAATAAAAATTCAATAACCTGATTCGCCTTCATTAAAAATACATTTTGTAACTGCTTTTGTATATTTTAACGTTAATTGCATCATGTAATTGAATTTTAAGGCTTGTTATTTATATGTTTTCTTTTAAAAACATAAGGTAATTTATGTATAAAATGAACTTTTATATACTTTATGTATGCATTGAAAATCGTGAAAAAAAAATGTGGTATACACCAAATTTATTGATTGTGAAAGAGAAAAAAGGTGAAAGAAAAGGTGCGAAGCATTCTTTAAAAAGAAATTTGCATATTTCAATCTAATAAATTTAATCTTACACAACAGTTAATCGTATTTTCAAAGGAATGCACTCATTTGAAGAGCTCAGTGATGCACAAATTTAATTAACCCTTTATGACTCAACAACTCCGATTTAAAAAATATTTACTTAGATGTTAGAATACATAATTTAAAGCATGAAAAAAATAATAATTTAAAATATTTAAAACACAAGAAAATAAAGTAAAGGGCACTCTTTTCACATCTGCAATAAACATAGAATTACATACTTCTAAAAAGTGCTGTCAGTTTTCTATAAATATATATAAGTGTGTGTGCGTGCGTGTTAGAAGCGTGCGTGTTAGTGCGTGTTAAGTTCAAATTGGGACTAACAATGCGAAACTGCTCCAGTGATAAACAAATGTTTGGCTAGGACTCAGTATCGTCGTCTGTTGAAAATTCTATGAACAATTTATATTAAGTGCTGTGTTGGTAGATAGCAGCAACAGATAAAGTCGTCTATTATAGTCCACTGTATAAAATGTTGGAAGGATTTGTGATTTTTTTGGGGGCCAAAGCACTCGATTGCAAAAAACGCACTCTCTCACGAATAAACGGAAAGGTAAATAGTCGTTTGGTTTAGTGGCCTACTTACTCATACGAAATTTCTGCTACTTCACAATCAATAAAATATATAAGTAAAAGACGCTTACCTATTTATATATCTTCTTTTTATGTAGGGTAGACTGGGGCACGTTTACGCATGGGGCACGTTTACGCAGTGCACTTTTTTCGAAACGAGATATAACTGGCGCGCCACAAGTCATGACAGATTGATGCTTCTTTCTAGCGGGTATTCTCACACGTTTTTGAGCGTCGGTCGAGCTTCGGTCCAGCATGTGGAAAGGATAATCTGTTTTCTGCAAGGTGAGCAAATTTTGTGTTGAACTTATTGAAATTTATTGTGAACTAATAATACTTTGTTAAGGATAAACAAATATATGAACATTAGAATAATTTTATCCATTTTTGAGAACTGTATTTGTGTGAACAGAAATGTTATTAATTTCCGTTGCAACGTAAAAAATAAATGCAAATATGGCTACGGGACACGTTTATGCATTGTTGACATCCGGGCACCTTTACGCACGTTCTCACTGCGTAAACGTGAACAACTGAGACCATTTGAAAAGGACGGACCAAGACTTGGCATCAAGAAAGGGAAGTAAAAGAGGAAGTCCGCGATCCTAACTGATACTCCATTTAAAGAAGCCCTCAAGCAAGGGCAGTTAGAAGCGAAAAAGAAAAAAAATGATGGCACAACAAAACAAGAAGAAATTACGTAAAAATTTACCAGTTTCTATGGATGCAGAACAAGACAGCCAAAGGAAAAAGTATGTAACCAAAAACTGCAAAAGGGAAAAATTTGGTACACTCTGAAAAAAAGAAAATAGCAAATGAATCTGATGACGAAGATGAAAACTGGGTGTATATTTATTGTTTGAAATCATAAAACCAATCTAAAAAAGGACACAACTGGGTTCAATGTCTTAGATGCAAAAGGTAGTCCCATGACAAGTGTGCAAAAGGAAATGCTTTATTTTTTGTTTGTAAAAATTATAACAGAGATTATAAAGGACTAAATAGTTTTTGTTTTTAATTAGAAATAAGCCCTATGTTTACAGTTTAGCCTATAAAATGTTCTTTAATTAATTATCTTTATTATTTTACTAAACAGTATTTTCAGTTATAAATAAAAAATTTCAATTTGATTAAATATTTATTTCACTTACTCCTTGGTATCATTTATAATATGCGTAAACGTGCCGCACTTGATGTGGTGCAAGGTTACACATAGAACTTGGACCTAAAAAAAATTTTTTTACGGTTAAAAACACAAAGACCAACAACTGAATATACAAATTTTGACTTTACTAACTGTTTTATAAGACAACAGTGTCTACAATTTCCTAAGTTAACGCATAATAATTAGAAAATTCATTGAAAAGAAACCGCGTGAACCTGCCCTGGTCTACCCTAATCTTTTTTATTTTTTCATCATGTGAATCCTTTATTTATTACTTTGACTGGATTCTGGTAAAATAATTTGGATTGTACGTGTTCTTTTGAAAGGTAATATTGTATTAATTTATGTAGTCGAGAAGAAAAGACTCCATTTAGATTGAAATTAGTTGTACTAAAAGAAATATTTTGGAGCGCTCAAAAGCTCCATCTATATTTAGCAGTTTTATTTTAGGTAGCGAAAAACATATGCAGGCGTAAAACACGCAGAACATCTGCGCGAAATAAAATACTTTCAAAAAAGTTTTTTATAACAAATATGTTTTAATAGAATTTCAATAAATCTCACATGTGTGGTAAATCAATGTGTAACGCGCCAAGGGTGCATGATCTTCGACGAGTTGCACATCGCTCCCCATTATATTTCACGCTCTTTGCTGGTGAAGTTGTGTCAGAACATCGTGGTTTATAAGACAATTTATGCATGATGGGAAGTGATGATGAGTTGCAGGCTGCAGTGAAGAAATGACTTAATACGGGACTGGCGGCAGCCGAGTACAACCAACGCCCACTACATAAAGTAGAAAGCCTTGACACGTTTTGTTGTGACGCCACGAAACCTCAAACTACTGCCCTCCTGAATACTACGCCTGAGCATTGACACAAAAATAGCGGCTGCCGGAGGCAGATTTTTTTTAGCGTGTCTACGGTCGATTGAATATTGATACCAATCATTTTTAAAAGGTTTTTTTCGCCCTATTTTTCTGAGATTAAACAAGTCAAATATGGCTTTTCTAAAATACTGGTGTCTAAATTTAGGAGACCGTATATACTTTTTAAAAATTGCGCCTTCAGCAACTGCCATTTTATGTCAGCGCTCAGGCCTAGTATTCAGAGGACGGTGGTCAAACGAAGCAAGGAAAACAAAGACAAAAATTCTAACAACTTCCATGTTTCCCTTTCATTGGTTAATGGAATTACAGGAGAAGGTCCAAATACCGGCTACCACTTTTGTATTTAATCTAGATGCTACAATTTTCAAAATTAGTAAAAGAAAAAGTGACAGCAGAGTACCTTGACATGTTTTGAACCTGTTTAGAGAAAATAAAATCAACTTTAAAGGAGTTTTCTGTTTATAAAAATCAAAATTCCGAAAGTCTTCAAGTTTTGAGTTTTGAAAATGGGATCTAAATACGGATACCTAAGGTTTTTTTTTTTTTTTTTTTTTTTTTTTTTTTTTTTTTTTAAGGTCACACAAATAGACCTAATGATAATTATTAAGCAATTAGAATATTATTTTAATAAATTTTATTTGATTAATAGGATTCGACCAGTTTTTATGGACAGAAGAAATACGTAATTTTTAATTAACAAGCATTTTTGTCAAATTTATAAAATTCTTAAAGGCTATCTGTCACAGTCTTCTTTCCATTATGTTACTAGTTTTGTTTTTTAACGAGTAAAAAAAAAGAAGCTTGCTGATTGAAATGAGAATTATTTTATCTGAAAAAATCACAAACATTGCGTCGGAGTAAGCGCTATTGATCCACATATCGCATTCTTAACATCGAACTCAGAATCCCACTCCCCCATTCTTGTACGCAGAGAAAGCACTGATGCAGAAGACACAAATTGCACTATCTTTCCCTGTTGGATATCTTACGTTTTCACTTTTTAAAAATCCCATTTTTGCTCTTTCGTCTGTTTTCCGTTGTCTTTTTAGCTCATAGGCTAGCAAAGCCTGAGACCTTATGTGCCCGCCGGTTCTGTATGTATGTTCGTACGTAACGCGATAACTCTTGATAGAAACATCCTATTTGCTTCAAATTTTTTTCTAGTTTCGTTTTGATAAGGCGCTTCCCTGATTAGTTTTGGGGGTTCATTGGTTAAGAATAAAGGGGGAAAAGGGGGGTTAGCCCACCACCCCACCTTAATTCAGATAAATGCGTTGTTCATGCAGAATTATTCGATTTGCCCCGAAGTTGGTATACCGGTTTATTATGTTAAGGAACTTCCCGGATTAGTTTTGGGGGTTCATTGGTTAAGGATAAAGGTGGGAAAAGGGGGGTTTAGTCCACCCCCTTAATTTAGATAAATGGGTTTTTCATGCAGAATTATTCGATTTGCTCCAAGTTTGGTATACCGGTTTATTATGTTAAGGAGCTTCCTTGATTAGTTTTGAGGTTTCATTGGTTAAGGATAAAGGGGGAAAAGAGGGGTTAGTCCACCTCCTTTAATTCAGATAAATGGGTTTTTCATGCAGAATTATTCGATTTCCGATTTTGGGATACCGGTTTATTATGTTAAGAAACTTCACTGGTTAGTTTTGGGGGTTCATTGGTTAAGGATAAAGGGGGAAAAGGGGGCTAGTCCACCCCCCCCCCCCTTAATTTAGATAAATGGGTTTTTCATGCAGGATTATTCGATTTCCTCTAAATTTGGTATACAGGTTTATTATGTGAAGGAGCATCTCTGATTAGTTTTGGGGATTCATTGGTTAAGAATAAAGGGGGAAAAGGGGGCTAATACTCCTTCACTTATTTTTTGATGGGCATTATTCTTTAAAATAAAAGTATAATATACAGTTAGTGCGAATAGCCTGTGAGCTCAATGCCATCAGTTTAGCTGGGCATTTTTCTTTTTTATTTGTTAGCTCACAGGCTATCAAATCCTGAGAGCTTATGTGCCCGCCGGTTCTGTATGTACGTATGTACGTAACGCGATAACTCTTGATAGAAACATCCCATTTGCTTCAATTTTTTTTCTAGTTTCATTCTGATAAGGCGCTACCCTGATTAGTTTTGGGGATTCATTGGTTAAACATAAAGGGGGAAAGGGGGGCTAGTCCACCCCGACACTTAATTCAGATAAATGTGTTTTTCATGCAGAATTATTCGATTTGCTCCAAATTGGGTATACCGGTTTATTATGGTAAGGAGTTTCCTTGATTAGTTTTGGTGGTTCATTGGTTAAGGATAAAGGGGGGTTAGCCCCCCCCCCCTTAATTCAGTTACATGTGTTTTTCATGCAGAATTATTCGATTTGCTCCAAATTTGGTATACCGGTTTATTATGTTAAGGAACTTCCCTGATTAGTTTTGGGGGTTCATTGGTTAATGATAAAGGGGGGAAAGGGGGGTTAGTCCACCCCTCTTAATTCAGATAAATGGGTTTTTCAAGCAGAATTATTCGATTTGCCCCGAATTTGGTATTCCAGTTTATTATGTTAAGAAGCTTCCCTGCTTAATGTTGGGGGTTCATTTGTTAAGGATAAAGGGGGAAAGGGGGGCTAGTCCACCCCCTTAATTTAAATAAACGGGTTTTTCATGCAGAATTATTCAATTTGCTCCAAATTTGGTATACCGGTTTATTAGGTTAAGGAGCTTCACTGATTTGTTTTGGGGATTCATTGGTTAAGGATAAAGGGGAGGGAAAGGGGGGCTAGTCCACCCCCCTTAATCTAGATAAATGGGTTTTTTTGCAGGATTATTAGATTTCCTCCAAATTTGGTATACCGGTTTATTATATTAAGAAGCTTTCCTGGTTAGATTTGGTGGTTCATTGGTTAAGTATAAAGGGGGAACGAGGCCTAATACCTTTTCACTTATTTTTTTTAGGGACATTATCTTTAAAATAAGAGTATAATATACAATTAGTGTGAATAGCCTGTGAGCTCAGTGCCGTCAGTTTAGCTGGACACTTTTCTTTTTAATTCTTTATCTTCTCAGTTATTGCAGGCAATTTTGGAGTGTCCAACGGCACTGTTTTGTGAAGTGATCTGGTAAACAGTGTCGCTCCTGTTGAATTACGGCCAGTGTTGCTTTTTTTCATATCTCAAAATGGAACTAGAACTACTTCTGAACCATTTAAATTATTTTTTTAATTGTAAAACTATTTAAATTAATTTATTTTTCTGCTTTTCAAGCAGAGTAACCGAGGGAGCGTTCCAAATACCGGCTAGCCGATATTTGGACCACTCTAGGTAGCCGGTATTTAGACCACTGCTATGTTAAAGTTAAACCAGTATTACTCATTCATATAATAAAATACCAAGAATGTGTGCGTGGCAATTCAGAGCTAAATATGTCTAAAAATATCTTAATCATCAATTCAAGCCAATATACGATCAGTATATTTTTTCAAAATGAGAAACACATATAGGAAAAACTTTTGATGTACCAGATTACATCATTTAGGCACTTTCTCATTTACTGTCTGTGAATGAGACTTCAGCGATGTACTTTTCGTAACTTTCTTCTCTCAATTAAAGCTACAAACTCTACCGATAGCCGTTAAGCTGCGCTGCGCTCAGTTCTCAGAACACCTAGTAGCCGGTATTTGGACCCTACCCGGTATTTAAACCTTCTCCTCTATTAATTACTATTAATAAATATTAATTAATCATTCCACGAGCCAACGATATCGAAACATGTAAGTTATGTACACTTTTTTTAACACTTTCCAACAAAGTTGAAAAGTGTTTATGCATTCGGTTTGCCTGTCCGTCTGTCCACGATCTAACTCTCGTAAATATACTCGGATTTTCATGCAATTGATAAAAGTTATTTAGGGTCACCAAAGCATGTTTGGTATTGTATAAAAAGTATATAGAATTAATAGTTCATTTACAGGGGCACTCAAATGTATTCCATTCCATTATGGTATATGAGGAAAAATCGTTTGTAGTGTATTTTAAACATATTATGGTATTTCTAATGCATTGAAACTGATATAAATCATTGAATTTCACTACGATAGCGTTAGAACAGGGCATTCATAGCATTTTTTATTCATTTACAAAGACACATAAAAGAAATCCTTTACAATACTGTCTTTGAGTAGTAATTGCTGGAGTGTACGGTTTAAAATTCGGTATGCGCTTTTAAATCTAATTATTTTTTTGCATATTACTCAGTATATATCACTTTTAAATCTCATATATAGGGCTGCATAAAAGAATTCACGTACCATTCTCCTTATTAGAGGAAATTTCTGAAGCAGGATTTTCAGCTGAAGTATATGTATTTCTTCAGTGAACCAAATTTTGGTATCCCTGCAGTTAGTATAAACAAATCTATATATCCCATAATGGGCTGCTGAAAAAATTCGTATAATTTTCCGATTGTAGATGGGAACAGCTGAAATTGGGTTTTCAAATGTGTTATGCATTTCCATATGGTTGAATTAGGGTAATATTTTAACTTTTTTAACTCTGCAATTTTTTTTTTCATTATTCGGAATGCGCTGGAAAGTGTAACATAATCGATGCTTGACGCATGAATTTTTCTTTCCCGTTTTTCTTTGATTTAGATGCTTCGTGTGACGTTTCGTGACGTCACAACGAAGTGTGTCACGGTCTTCTAGAATCCATGGCGGGTTGGTACAACTTGGAAATTGTAAAACTCCTGAACGGATACGACAAATGCTTAACCCATTTATGCCTGAATCTTTGTTTTCTGAAATTTGTTGGTAAAATCACTTTAAAATGTTGCAAAATGAACTGGAAAAATACTAAAAAAATTACGCTAAAATATGTTTGTACTTATTTGATAAAATGAAAACGTACTAAATATTAAAATATCCAAATGGGGAAAAATGCATAATTATGTTTTGTCTAAATTTATATAAATTAAGCTCCTAAATTGCATATTATATACTATAATTAGTATTTTTTATGAATTATTTAAAAAATATATTTATTTCTTTACAGAGACTAATATCATTATAAGTATTATTAATAATAAATTAAGAATAATCGTATTTGAGACTAAAAAAAAAATTATTTCAAAATCATCTTGAAAAGGACTTTACAAAATTAACACGTCGTCTACATGGCTAATAGAAAAATGTACCCAATTGCGCATAGCGCCCTAAATTTTATACTTTACAAGCATGCATAAAAAATAGGCTTTAACATATACTTTCGCAATTTTAAACTAGTATGTTTTGGCCATCACAAAACTTTCTTCTATGTAAATCACGTCAATTAATTCATTTAAATAGTACAAGAAATAACAACGATTTAGCACCAATTCACATCAAAGTATATCTGAATTTGAAGATGGATGAAAATTCGTGCATTAGTTCTTGAGATAGAACTATAGGGGAAATTCTGAAAAATGTAGCATAGCAGCGCCACCTGTTGAGCGATTTCCACCAAAAATAAACAGCACTAAATGATATCAAGGTATACCTGAATCTGAAGTTTGCTGAAAATCCAAGCATTAGTTCTTGAGATAAAGCACTTGCGGAAATCGCAAAACATGCAGCATATCAGCGCACCTGTTGAGCGATTTACACCAAAATGCAGAAAACGCCAGTTCATGTCAAGGACTAACTAAATCTGAAGTTTGATGAAAATCCGTGCATTAGTTCTTGAGATACAACTCTTGCGGAAATGGTCAAAAATGCAGTACATCCGCGCCACCTGTTGGGCGATTTACACCAAAAATTAAATAGCACTAATTTATATCGGGGACTAACTGAATCTGAAGTTTGATGAAAATTCGTTAATTTTTTCTTGAGTTAGAGCTATTGCAATAATCATGTTAATGCAGCATAGCAGCGCCACCTGTTGGGCAATTTTCACAAAAAAGTAATCAGCACCAAACTATATCCTGGACTAACTAAATCTGAAGTTTTATGAAAATCCATGCATAGTTCTTGAGATAAAACTATTGCAGAAATCGTGAAAAATGCCTCATAGCAGCGCCACCTGTTGGGCGATTTTCACCAAAAACTAATCAGGTCCAGTTTATATCAAGGTCTAACTAAATATAAAGTTCTGTGAAATTCCGTGCATTAGTTTTTGAGATACAGCGCCCACAAAATTTTTGTCACATACAGACTCACAGAGTGACTGACAGAGTGACAGAGTAACAGACAGATATTTTCTAAAAACCATCAAATCGTGTTCCGGGCATTCTAAAACGTATAAATCCGTCGAAAACCAGAAGTCAAAATTTTTCACGAATCCAATACTTTCTTCTTGTAAAGATAGAAGAATGTAAAAATGCATATATCAAAGAAGTCAACAAGCTAATATTATGACTTATTTATTTGGATCCTTGATACGAAAAATACAAATGATCTTACTTTTTACATTTCGCTATCTTGAAAAATGAAAAATCTATAAACACCGAAAAAAGGCCTTCATTTAAGCAAATAAATATCAGTCTTATGCTGTAAACTCTTGGTAATAGATAAAGACATTTATGGACAATTACTCCATACAATTTTCATGTTGTACAGAACAAGACAATTATAAAAAATTATTAAAATTCGAAACGTCCCAAAAATGGGACACTAGGCATAAATGGGTTAAATGCAGATGGTGATTAATTGGAGAAGTAAAGTAAAATTCACATATGTAGGGAAATAATTAAAAAAAATGTTTGTTTTTAAAATTTGTACAGTCAAATGGTCATTACTGATCAGTTTATCCTCGTATAAATGTAAAATGCATATAAAAATACAATCAATTTCTAATGCTTAAAATTAATCACACAAGTCAGAATCTGTTATTAAATGCACATAAAATTTAAATCTTAAAATGCAACTAACAGTTTTGTGAATTTATTTTATTCGTAAACCATTAAAAAATTTTCCTGCAATCTTAAATATATAAATATAAATAATTTGTGAATTCAAAGGAAAATCAAAAGAAACTCAAATATCCAAAATAAATAAAGATATTTTTCAAACATTTCCAACAAAAAGAAGAAATGATGTATTGAAAAAATAAACCGAAAACGTTCTTTATTCTTAAATCATTCCTCCCTTTGATAAAAGTTTCTTGAAACCATGCCAAATTAATTATGTCACTGATGCAAATTCTTTAGAAACTTTCCATGTCTAAAATGTAGAAAATCGTGGTCTTTGATCACTAATACTTTCGGTAGATTTTACGCTTTTTTTTTTTTTTTTTTTTTGTATTATTGATTATCTGCTACTGTATAGAGGATTTCACGAAACAAAACTTAATGTGTATTTGTTATGCAGTAAAAGTTTATTATTAGATAGATAAATATTAAATATGATTTGTAATAAATATATGTAAATCCATGTTATAGATATACCGTCAGAAATCTTACATATTTAGTTATAAAAGTTGTGAATTACTTGTGAATTGTTTTCTCTTGCATTACAAATTTCATATAAAAGTCGATAAATCTGAAAGTTCCAGGGAAAATAACGATCATATTCAGAGATATTTAAATGATAGTTACTTATTGATCTCCTTTTTACGACCATTAACTTTCATCGCACTAGACCAGGTGGCGGCTGCACAAACAATCACCTCATCGAGTTCACGGCTCAAATTCCAGAATTAGTTAAAACTTGATTCGCATATTAAAACGCAATTGGTCTGCCAAGTATTATCTGGTTGGAAAACTCCTGAAACCCCCATTTTAGTGCTTGATTCGTAGGTTTACTATTGTGTTTCCTGCTCCTAGTCTTCCATGTTTTCTTTCCTTTGGGTGCAAGAAAGCCCAATAGTAAATCTACGAGTCAACCGCTAAAATCGGGTTTTTTACACGAAATTATATTTCTAGAGTACTGCCCATGAAGAATAATTGCTGGCAGTGCTTTTCAGTTGTGGTACGCAATTTAAAATTTCACCATATTTTGCAAATTACTTGATGTGTATAAATTCCATAGATGATACACATGGATAACAGGTTAACATCCTGTTTTATCCTCGCATACTACAGATACACCGATAAATTTCGTATTTATATTTTACATATTTTTTAGAATGCCCACTAACAATACTAAAAATCAAATTTATATGAAAAATAGTAATAATGCATTCAGATAAAGTTTTTAAACGTATTAAAAGCGATATTTGTATATTGGCCTCACGTCAGGAGTTAAAAGCCGAAGGAACCGACAAAGATCACTATTTACAATCAGTCTTTTTGATTATGTTCATTTCAATGGTTTAAGCGCGGAATTCGATTACATGTCTTAATGTTTGTGTTTTATTTATATTTTATTGTTTTGTTTATTAATTGATGGATGTTTTAATTTAGTTATAGAATATATGATGGAATCAAAAGATGAGCTATTTATATTAATTTAAATGTAAACGGATTTCTTTCTTAGTCGTCTACACGCGATAGAGATAGATTTTTTATAAATTCTTGCTTGAAAATTAATTTAAAAACAATAAAAAATGAGTAAATTGCAACATAGTTTTGAAATAAATTGCGATATAGTTTTTAAACATGTTGCATTTTCAATTACATTTTTTTCTATTCGACCTCGCAAAAATTTACAATGTGCGATATTTAGAAGTTGCAATAAAAATTACAATAAAAGGGAAATGTAATCGTCTGCTGTTGCCGCCATCAAAATAACGCCAGCGTTACGCACAGAAACGTTTGTCCTTTATAAAATCGATATATTTCTTTGTTGTCAACATCCTTTTTTCTCAACTAATATGTTGTGTATAACGATTAATGAGGTATCATTGGTTCAATTTTTTGCCCACATCTGACATTGCATACTGAATTTTTGTTATACTTTTTAAATTAAGTATCATCATACATAATATTTCTGATTAAAACTCATGTAAAAATCACAAATAAAATGTAAAAAAATTGCTTGCAGTTGCATACATGTAACGTAAAATTATTTAAAATACAATAAAATAAGGTTTTAATGATTAAAATGAGCTTTTGACATCGTACTTTCATATTACCAAAAAACTTGTTTTTCTTTATTGCTGTTAATTACCTTAAAAATCCATTTAAACATCCATTAAAAGACAAAATGTTTTCAACCAATTCATAGGGTCATCTTCAGTGGTTATTTTTAAGATATTTTAATGTATTTTAAATAATTTTATCTTATTTGTATTCATGTGCAAGCAATTTTAGTACATTTTATTTATGTTTTTTATATGTATTTTTTTAATATTTCAATTAAAGGCGAATCTAGCGCTAGAATTTTAACTTTCTTGTGTTATTGCTGATGACAACATCTCATTATCTATGCAAACACGAAACTCACAACGATAAATGTCGTATTATACAAAATATTTTTAAACAGATGTTAAAAATCTCACATTATCTCACATTAACAAAAAACTTGTTTTACGTAGCTTTCATTACGAAAAGTAAAAATCTACCTATTGCAGTCGACCGGAGGAAAGCAGTTCCGGAAAATTTTGGTATATTTTCATCGATCATGGCCCCCAGAACCCAAACAACCCTCTGTTAAAATGTGACTTTCATGTATATATATATATATATATATATATATATATACACATACATATACAGGGTGAATCTAATCTCTTGGGCAAAACTTTAAGCGGTGATAGCGTATATCAAGACAAAAAATATTAAGTAGAAAACTAAGGATCCCAACGTCTTCCGAAAGAGATAGGCGCCATCAAAATTTATTGTCCAAAATTTCAAATGATTATAAAAAACGGAAAAATTGGTCGATTCGTTTGCGGTTTTCACTAAAACTATTCTTTATGCTCAGTATTTTCTTGAAAATAAATTTTAAAGATAAAGGTTTTTAAAAATGGCGATAGTTGGCGCTTTAGTCTTTGGAGTAACGAACAACTATTTTTTACCGTTATTTTTTGTAGCTCATTAAATGCTTTCAAAAACATAGACTTACACTTAAATTTTGAGCTCAAAATCTGAATCGTTGCGAGTGGTTAACTAGCGAGAATTGAACTGTGTTCAGGAATGGACATTTGAAACAGCCCCCTTCCCCATTCCTCCTGAACGCAGTTCAGTTATTCCCGATCTTGGTGTCGTAGACGAGGCAGAAACTACACCGTATTCCCTTTACGTAAAATAAACGATACAGAGATGTCAAAATTAAATAAAAAAATTATTCACAACAGGCCTGAGCAATTTCCGTGCAAAACAACAATAAATAATTTACAGTTACGTAGCCATTACGTTGAAATGGTCCATGTCACCCAATTGGTCGGCAATGTGTAGTAAAGAAAGATGTAACCTCCAGATGGCTCTGTGATCAAAAGTACTATAAAAGCGCTGGTTTTCTGTATTCATCGTGTTTTCATCTTTGACGGCTGTAGGGATGGCTAGCTACACTAATCAGGAAATGGCCGATATACATTTCATTTACGGACTGCGGGTGGGAATGTCCTGGAGGCCCGGCGATTGAACGGGGAGCGATTCCCTTGGAGACGTTTGCATCGTCGTCTCAGAGAAACCGTTCGTTTGTCAGCGGGATGGAGGACACTGGGCGTACCAAGGATGCTAGGACCACAGAACTTGAAGACCACGTCTTGCGTGAATTCGAGAAGAAACCAGAGACGAGCGCGCGGGCTGTATCCCCGCCGCACATCTGAGCCAGATGACGGTTTGGCGCGTGTTAGGAGCCGAAGGCCTTCTCCCCTACCATGCACAGCGTGTGCACGCCTTGAAAGCAACCGACCATCAGCCACGTGTCAATTTTTCACGATGGTTGTTCCAACAGTTGGATGCGCAACCAGACTTTGCCGCACACGTGCTATTCACCGATGAATGCAGTTTCAGTCGGGAAGGTATTTTCAAGTGCGCAATGCACACAACTGGGCGTACACGAACCCACACGCCACCCGTCCTCATTCATATCAACGACGTATTCATTGGTTATCCGGAAATTGTCCACGATCATTTGATCGGTCTCATATCTTCCGCCAAGGCGACTGGAGGACGGTACGTGTCTGGTATTCCTGCAAGAAGTGCTTCCAGTTCTACTGCAAAGTGTTCCAACCAACATAAAGGCTCGTATGTGGTTCTAACATGACAGAGCGCCTGCACATTTCAGCACGGATGTGTGAAATGATTTGGATACAGCATAACCAAGGCAATGGTTTGGACGGAGTGGTCCGATAATTTGGCCGACACGCTCGTCTGACTTCTCCAGCCTAGAGTTCTACTTCAGGGGCCATATGAAGAGTCTTGTTTACGCAAGCCCCGTCGACTCCGACGAGGACCTGGTTGCGAGGATAGCCGTCGTAGCAGGCGATATTTGGGAGATGGACGGGGTATTCGCTAATGTTCGCAACTCCCTCCGCCAGCGGTATGAGGCCTGCATCGTTGCTGGTGGGTATTCTTTCGAGCTGTTTTTGTGATTAAGCACGAACATCATGCGTTTTTCATTTTCTACGTGTCAACCTTCATTCATATATTGCGCACTGCGTACATACATCAAATTCCTTTTTTTTCTTTGAGCGGAGAAATTGCTCATGTCTGTTATGAATATTTTTTATTTAATTTTGCCTCTATCGCTTATTTTACGTGTAGGGGGTAGTAGTCTCGGCCAGGTCTACGACACCAAGATCAGGAATAACTGAACTGTGTTCAGGGGGGGGGGAGGAGGGGTTCAAATTTCAACTCCTGAACACAGTTGTTTGCTCTGCTTAACCACTCCCAATGGTTCGGATTTTGAGCTCAAAATTTAGGTTGAAGTCTAAGCTTTTGAAAGCATTTAATGAGATACAAAAAATAACGGTGAAAAATAGTTGCACGTTACTCCAAAGTCTAAAGCGCCCTCTATCGGCATTTTTAAAACTTTATCTTTAAAATTTATTTTCATGAAAATACTGGCATAAAGAATAGTTTTAGCGAAAACCACAAACGAATCCACCAATTTTTCCGTTTTTTATAATCATTTGAAATTTTGAACCCTAAACTTTAATGGCGCCTATCTCCTTAGGAAGACGTTCGGAACCCTTAGTTTCCTATTTAATACTGCTTGTCTTGATGTGTACTATCACCCTTTAAAGTTTTACCCCAGAGTTTATATTCACCCTGTATGTCCATATATAGTATATATATATATATATATATATATATATATATATATATATTTATCTGATTTTTGTCATGCGATAACTCCAGTATTTATTAACCGATTTGGAAGAAATTAATTGTATGCATAGTAGATACCAATGTCTGGACCGAGTTCGTCTGCCATCTTCATGCGCCATCTTGTTTCAAAATTGTGGCCATTTGAAAAATTTTAAAAGCGGTGCAAATAAATTGAAAACTGAAGAATAATTTTTCTTAAGACTTTGACTTTAATACAAGGATTCCGGAGCATATTTTGTTTTCCCTTTATCTTAAAAAATGTCTGAGATATAGCAGTTTGAATTTCTAGGGTGGCTGACATTTTCAAACAATCTGATATTTGTCATACAATAACCCTAGTATTTATTAACCTATTTGGATGAAATTAATTGTATGCATGTTACATACCAATGTCTCGACCGAGTTCGTTGGCCACCTTTATCCGTCATGTTGTTTCAAAATGGAGGCCATTTAAAAAAATAAAAATAATAATTTAAAAAGCTGTGCGAATAAATTAAAAACTGAAATGTATTTTTTTCTTAAGAGTTTGACCTTAATACAAGGATTCAGGAGCATATTTTGTTTCGTCTTTCAAAATAGCGGCCATTTGAACCGTGCACTGCCGCTCAATGCTTAAATATTATTAATATCCGTTAGCTTTACATTCTCACCAAGCTTGGCCACACTTGGAGAAATTTCGCCATGGTTGGTTAGCAAATATTTTATCGCGCCCGATTTTGCTCTCAAAGCTTAAAAACATCTTCAACTTCTTATGTAACCTTTCAGTTTTACTCCATCACTGAGACAGAGACTTGGATTCTCTATTATTCAGTATCCAATGTTGGGTCGCAGCAACTTGTATAATATTGTCTAACTTTGTATAACACTGCATTATTTAATGTCCTTATGTTTGTTTCACAAAGCTTGCTAATGTAACATTTTTTTTTTAATCTTATATATACCACTCCGCCCTCTGTCGCGCGTATTGGCGGGCTCAGCCTCGGCTGAAATTTGTAACCTTTTTTTTTTTTTAGACCTCAATAAAGGGGACCGGGAGGGACAATCTATGCTCTACAGACTCACTTCCTAGTCTGAGCAGTTTCTCTCGGGCAGTAAAAGTAAAAAAAAAACTTGGCGACCAAAAATAAGTATCCATAAATGATGCAAACTTGGCTATAGCTTACTAATTTGGCGCAATTCTCATTTAAATTCAGCATTGACGAATATTCTCTTATCGGGGTTCGTCGCATTTTAGCTTCTTAAAATTTGAGTAAAATTAGCTTCAAGTAAAACTTGTAAAATTTGAAAACCAAGAAATATGAAAGCTACCTCTTCCTCCCGGCACTGACCGAAAGGACTTTTTATTGGTGTTAAGGGAGCCGGTAAACTCTATCTCAGCCATGTTAAAATACACCAACTTTATGTATCTTTTTCTCCGAAATGACCAAAGATAGAGGTCTAGATTTTTTAGAGTAGTTTGAATAACATGCTTTACGTATTTTAACAGACCATTTTTCTTCTAAGTGAAACTGCAAATTAATTATTAATTATTTATTGAAAGACATTTTTAAATTGGCATTTTTGATAAGATTTCACTGCCTAAAATAAATAATTCTCAACAAATCATTAAATCCCTGAGTTAAAGTATTCACTATAACGTAATATAAATAGTTAGAAAAATCTGAGTTCTTAAGTTTAATAGATATTGAAAACAAGGATCACAAACCTGTAAAATTGAAGTTTTGAGAAAAAGGAAATTAAAGCTGTGAAGCCATGTTCACAGTGGACTACTTTTTTAAAATTCTGATTTCTTGATTGGCACCACTTTTTTGAAATAGTAAAATTCGCCTTATATAATAACGTATTGAGGCGAAAACAATGGGAATTTTACCACTTAAGAAAAGTGGTGCCAATCAAGAAATCTGAATTTAAAAAAAAGTAGCCCACTGCTGTGAAGTGCTCTTAGAAAGAATGAATAAAATCAAACACCTTTTATCTACCCTATATATATAAAATCCTAATGAAACGAATTTATGAAACGTCTGAAATGTAACGATTCTTTGAATCGACTGATTAAACAACTGATTATGTTTCACGGTGATTTCTCCTAAAAAAAGGAATACTTTGCGATGAAATTAACACCAAAAATCAATATTGATCCGCAGATTTCAAAACTGGTATTAGAATTTTTAAATTCGAATTAGTTCTCAAAATATTATTTTTTTTCTAATTTTATATACATTTGTCAAATGATGGCAACTCAAATTTTAATCAAACAGATATTTTTTTCAGATTTTAGAAAAGGTTACTATTTTAAACTAATTTGGCGAGAAGTCTGGCCTCCATTAAATGTATGCTAAGAAATGTATCATGTTACTTTTATTCATAATTCAATTTGTACTTCATTATCATTTTATTTAATACAAGCAGAAACATTTAAAATAAATGGCTTTCACTTCTTTATTTTTTTTAAACGAAATGAAAAGAAAAATATTGGGCACAGATGTCATATACGCACCGGGGTACCTAATTGGCGCCAAAATGGCATTATTTTGGTTCACAAGGTAACCCGGCTATTGTTTATTTAATAAGTGTTCATTTATTTTCTTTTTTTTTAATTACATAAATTGTTTTGTTCTATAGCTTATTATTTTTTGGTTATTTTCCTTTAAAAATAAAAATTAATAGAAAGTAATTAAAAAATACGGTAATACTTAGTTATTCCATCGACCCATTTCGCCAAATTATACAAATTGACATAATTTTTATTTTAAATAACGAAAGAACAAAGAAAAAGTATAACATTAATAAATATACAAATAAAACGTCGAAATAAAAATCACTTGCTGATGTAAACACGTGTAACTTGCTTAAAGTCAAGTGAATGTGACATTTATCAACCATTATTGGCATTTAATCTCATAGTTTGGTGATAGATTTTTGGTCGACGGGATAAATAAGTAGTACCAAAAATACATATGTAACTGGTATTCGAAAACGAGGATTTCGCCAAATTTTCATTAAAAAAATCACGCCAAACCGGGTGCGTATATGGCATCTAGCCAAATATTAAATGATGTAACAAAACGATGACATTTAATTCCAACTTCAAAGCAATGTTATAATTTAATACTCGAAAAAATTAAAAAAAAATGCTAACTGACGATTTAAAAAATAGTTATTGGCGAGATTTGCACCCGGCTAGCGTAACAATACCAAGAATTCTTTGCGACGATGCTTTTATGTAGCATTATTCGAAAAAAAATTGATTTATTTTAATCGAAATGGAAAACTTTCGGCACAGATGCCACATACGGTCCCATATTGGCGCTATTTTTTTCTGACGCCAATGTCATATACGCAACGGGTATAACTGGCGCCATAGTATCGTTATTTTTCTTGACTTGATGAGCCGGATGTTGTTGTTTATGCTGTTCATCTTTTCCCCCCAAATTAGCGTCGGAAAAAAATCGCGCCAATATTGGACCGTATATGATATCTGGGCCAAACTTTCATATGAAAAGCGAAGGGATCGGAGCGTATTTATTTATGGCAGTTACATGACTTGGACTATTATAATATAGATGAAATGATGGCGATAGAATAATATTTGGCGACTTATCACCTGTACCTGGCTGATATTAAAGTACCAAAATGACACCAGGAATATAAAAAGCGAAGTGGTTCGCCCGGAACTCTTGATGATAGTCACATAATTTAGGCTATTGTTATAGAAATTGTTTTAAAATACCGGGAGACAAAGACTCTGTATACTTAATTAATTTTATTTTAGCTTCTTTTCAAATGTTTAACTGATCCTCTTTAATCAAACACGAAAACAACCATTGGATGTCTTAACAGCAACTGATTCGGCCTTAAATTTTTGAAATCAAAGGAAATTGAATGGAAACCCGTTTACAGGGAGGTCTGCACAGCTTTTTTCAGTATAATTCAATTTTTTTATAATATTTTTTAAACCGATCAGATTAGCGTATTTTTAGATTCTGCGGTGTCTGAACTGGGGTTGGCGAGCGTAGCTTGCAGGAGGCAGAGCCCCCTAGTATATATATATAAACATGTGTAATACATCACTGAAAAGATAAAAGTTTAAACTATTTAATGATATAAAAAGTAAAAATCGATTTTTTAAATGAATTTTGCTTACCCTGTCCCCTTAATTATAAGTTAATGAAAAATGTATTAGAAAATAAACTCAAAGATCTACTGGTTTTGAATTATTCGTCCTCGGATAAAAATAGTCATGAAAGACATCTATCCAATGTTAGTTGATTTTAGGTGTAAGCATAATTTATTTAATAATAATAATGACTTTTTAATTATTTTGCATAAAACGTTTTTCAGATATTTACTTCAAGATTCATATCTTACTCTATATAGGCATGTCATTGTAAAGTAAAACAATGTGCATTTGTAACCTTGGTAGATACATCCTGCGTTATGATATTACTAAGAAAATTACCCCTGTTTTTTTAGAAAATAAATTAAGCACCAAATAATGAGCAGACTACATATTTATCTGTATCTTTCTTTTATAATAACTGTAGAAAAAAATCAAAAACCAATACATTTTTCGAGTTTTTAATGAAGCAGTTTTAAACTGTCTTTCTTTTACTGCCTGTAATTTTCGGTGTCGTATCCATATAGTTTTAACAGTGTATTAATGAGTTGTCTATACACGTAATGCATGTTTGTCGGATACCATTAAATCTCAAGTAAACATTTTCTTATTTAAAATATACAGGGTGTATGAGAAACGCTTCAACAAACATAGGGGTATAATAGTACTCGTCAAGTCGAACAAAAAATGCAATGAAACATGGGGTCGTAAATGTCGTTTATAGGGTGAAAATTGCAAAACTAATAAAAATATCGGAACCCCACATGCTGCGTTTCTGCAGAACTGACTAGTAGCACGAAGCTGGTTTTCCTTTCGCTTTATGCTTATCCGGTCAGAGAGAGATAACTAAAACTTGGAAAAAAGCCAAACAGATCTGTGAGCAGGAATCCACGTATGCAAATGTGAGCGTGTCCGCCAGTCGTTCCTCCGTAGATGTACTCTGTGTAAAAATGTCCGTGGTCGGCACTTTGATCAGTTGTTCTAAAACATTTGTTTTCTCTGTACATCACAAGTTGTGTTGTACCTATTCTGTGCAAAAAATAATTTTCTGGGGTATTTTTTTCTTGTCTCAGTTTTTCCATTTCCAGACGCATTTTCTCGATTTTCATCCTTTAAACGTCGTTTGCGACCCCACGTTCCATTGCATTTTTTTTCATGAGTACTATCATCCCTCTAAGTTTGTTGAAGCATTTCAGATACAGCATGTATGTTATCATACGAACATGATCAATTAACCATATTAGCATGAACATTAAAACTAGTATTATTTTGTTACTCTTGCATATATAAGTTCAGTTACGTAGCTAGCTCAAAATGTTTAACTGAGAATTGACAGCATCAAATAACCAATATTCCGGATTGAACAAACTAATTAGTACACTATAAAAGCTATTCGGGAATGTTTCCAAAAATTACGGACAGCAAAAGTATCATTTATAAAAAAATAATTTTCAAAATAATTCTCCAAAATATATTAGTTTCTGTGGTTTCTACAGCTAAAGAAACATTTTTCGCAATCGTGGGTAACTGGGAAGAGTTGTATATTTATTTTCGTTTATAATTACATTACATTTTTTAGATAAAAAAGAATTTCTTTTTTTCAAAATGTATACTGACATAATAAAAATATCATATCTCAAAAGACGTCTGAATGATTTATTATACATTTAAATAATGTACATTTTATTTCAAAATATAAAATCTGATGCGAATTAAGATTCCGTGGTCCAAATTCATTTATACTTCCTTGTTTCAAAATCGTTAAGTTTTAAGGAATCACCTTAAAAAAAGAAAGAAAAACATAAATTGTAAAGAATTTCCATTAAACATGTAATATGTCCCATTTTTATGCAAAAAGATTAATTTTCTGTCTTTCGTATCAACAAATACATATTTTAATAATTAATGAACGACTTAAAATATTAAAGGATTATATTATACAACCCATTATATTTATCGTTTAACCCTGAACGAGTTATTACTAGCCCCCAACTGCGCTTAAGAAAGTTTATTCCCGAATCTGCATTAAAAATCCAAAATGAAAGCATTTACTTCATAATACTTTAATATACTATGTTCAAACTCAAAAATTATATCCATAAATTTTATCACGCATACTTTTAGTATCGTATTAAGTAAACCTAATAGTTGTATGGTGATAGCCTGGTTGAACAATTATTTAGGAACACGATAGTTTAAACTATTTAATCTGTAAATAAAAATCAATAAGTTTAAAGTATCATCTTAAGTATAAGGAAAAAACATAAATAGTAAAAAATTAATAACATAAATAGTCAAAACATAAATAGTAAACATAAATAGTAAATATTTCCAATTTTTATCCGAAAAGGTCCGTTTTCTGTCTTACGTATAAACAAATGTATATTTTAATAATTAAACAACGTCTTAAATTATGAAATGATTTTATAATGTAATACATGATGCTTATCTTTTTAACTCTGAACAGTATATTTAAAACTTTAACGGCTGTTAAGAAAGTACATTTCCAAAATTACATTAAAAATTTAAAGTGAGGACACTTGCGTCATATTAGTGTACTATATCACGTTAAAACTCAAATATTCTATCAATAAATTTCTTACACAGCCATTATTATCTTACTAAGTGAACCTAATAGTTTTAGGGCGATAGCTTATTTGAACAATTAATTACGAACGAGAGAACTTAAATTCTTAAATTTCTGAAAAGGAAACAGTATGTTTAAGGGATCAAAGTAAATATTAAAAAAAAAACATATATTAAATAATTTCGATTAATATTTCCAATTTTTATGTCAAAAGATTAATTTTCTGTCTTTCGTATAAACAAATGTATATTTTAATAATTAAAGAACATTATTTTAAAATATTAAAGGATTTTATTATACAACACATTATGCTTAGCTTTTTGAACTCTGAACAATTTATTACTAACCCCAACTGCTCTTAAGAAAGTTCACTCTCGAAACTGCATTAAAAATCCAAAATGAAGGGTATTTGCGTGATATTAGTTTAATATATCACGTTAAAACGCAAAAAATTATATCCATAAATTTTGTCACGTGGATTTTAGTACCTTGTTAAGTAAACCTTATGGTTTTATGGCGATGGCCTGTTTGAAAAATTAATTACGAACTCGATAGTTTAATTTCTTTAATCTCTAAATAAAAATCAATAAGTTTAAAACATCTTCTTAAAATAAAAATAAATAAATCAATAGTAAAGAATTTCCAATAAATATTTAATATTTCCAATATTTATGTACAATGGTTAATTTCCTGTTTCACTTATAAACAAATGTTATTTTAACAATTAAACAACGTCTTAAAATATGAAATGATTTTTAATACAATCCATCATGCTTAACTTTTTAATTCTGAACATTATATTACAAACTTTAACTGCTGTTAAGAAAGTACAGTCCGTCTCATAAATATAAACACACAGTTTTTTTTTTAAATTACATTTTATTAATTCAGTTGAAAGAAATTAAATTTTATACCTCATATTAAGAACACTGAAATGAATTTCTTTTAGGGGTTTTAATTTAAATAAAATAATTTCGTCTCGAATAATAATAATAATAAAAAAAAAAATTACGCTGTCTCATAAATATAAAGACAAACTTGAAACTGCTTCATATGGAAATTTTTTTGACTGCGCGCGTACAGAATTAATGCGCACGCGCAGAAATACACTTTAACTTACCCAAACGAGAAAAGTTGTTTGACTTGTTCCAACTCCAAGATGTCGTGGAACATTGAAATTTCTAAAGATGAAATTTGTAAAATACGTGAATTTAAAGCTAATGGCTTAACAGTTTATCAAATATGTAAAAAAAAAAAAAAAACTGGGAGAATCAGAGCTGCACTTTATAAAATTTTATCAAAAACTTACAATTTATATTCGAAAAGACGATCTGGCAGTCTGAGAAAAACTAGTGAAAGACTCGATCGCAAGATCATGCGACATGTTGCGACGCATAAAATGTCACACCGATAAGTTTCTCAACGAGTTTATGGTATGGTCCCAAAGGATGTAGTACATCGTCGTATAAAAGAAAAAAAAACATTGTATGCCAACATACGTGCAGATTTTCTTTACTGAAAAAAGAACACAAAGAACGGAGGTTAATCGGGGTTAAAGATCATATACACTGAAAGGACGAATGGATGCAAGACATTTTTTCAGATGAAAAGAGATTTAACTTGGATGGCCCAGATGGTTGGAATTCCTGCTCGCACGATTTAAGACATTAATCTCGAACCTTCTTCAGTAGGCAGAAAGGGGGAGTTTCTGTTATGGTGTGGGGTGCCTTCTCCTTTAATGGAACTACGGATATTGCTTTTCTGGAAGGTAAACAGATATCTAAAGAATATATCGAACTGCTTGATAGTCAGTTGTTGCCAATTTCTGATACTCTTGGTGGTCGGAATTATTTGTACCATCAGGATAATGCATCGATTCACACATCAAGACTCATAAAAAATGGTTTGCCGATAGAAATGTTCATGTCACGGTGTGGCCCACACGTAACCCTGATTTAAAACTAGTTAAGAATATTTTTGGCACTCTCGTTTGCAGTGTATATTCATCTGGAAGACAATTTTCAAACGTCCTTGAGTTGAAAAAAAGAAATCGAATGAAGTTGGTTTGATATAAAGCCAAAATAGGTATACAGCTTAATAAAAATCATGCCAGCTAGAATATTTTCTGTCATTAATAAGAATGGATTATTTATTGGACGGTAATTCAAAAGTATGAAAAATGTCTTTATATTTATCAGACAGCAAATTTATTTACATTTATCAATTTTCGAGTTGAAATTATTTAATTTTAATTTAATTTACTGTAAAATGTTTTCTTGGCACATACTTTTCGTTATATGCGTAAATATAATTTTGAATACTGAATTATTAAAATATTATTTCGAAAATATCAGTGTCTTAATATTTATGAGACGCACTGTACATTTTCAAAACTGCATAAAATATTTAAAGTGAAGGCGATTTTGATCATCATAGTTTAATATACACGTTAAAGCTCAAAAATTGAATCCATAAAGTTTCTTACTCAGACTTTAGTATCTTAGTAAGGAAACCCAATAGCTGCACGATGATAGCCTACTTGAACAATTAAATACGAACACGAAAGTTTAAATTCTATTTCCCAAATTTCTATTTTCCAATAAAAATCAATAAGTTTAAACAAGCATCAACTTAAGTATAAGAAAAAAGATAAATATTAAAGTTACCAGTAAATATTTAATATTTCCAATATATATATTAAAAAGTCAATTTCCCGTATTACTTTTAAATCACTTTATATATTTTAGAAATTAAATAACGCCTTAAAATATGATATGATTTTATATTACAATTCATAATGCTTACCCTTTTAACTTTGAATAGTATGTTACAATCTTTAACTGGTGTTAAGAAAATACCTTTCCAAAATTGCATTAAAAATCAAAAGGGAAGGCGTTTTTGGACATATTAGTTTAATATATCACGTTAAAACTCAAAAGTTGTATCCATAAAATTTCTTACGCAGACTTTAGTATCTTATGTAAACCTAATAGTTGTATGATGACAGCCTACTTGAACAAATAATTACGAAAACGAAAGCTAATATTTTTTAATTTCTGAATAAAAAACATCAATTTCAACTTAAGTATAAAAAAATTAAATATTAAATATTTCAATATTTACATAAAAATGTTAATATCCTGTCTTAAGTATAAACAAATTATTTTAATAATAAAACAATGTTTTAAATTATGAAATGATTTTATAATACATACAATCCATCACACTTATCTTTTTAATTCTGAACAGTACATTGCAACCCCTAACTGCTGTTAAGAAAATACATTCAAGAAACTGCATTAAAAATCCAAAGTAAAGGCATTCACGTCATATTAGTTTAATATATCACGTTAAAACTCAAAAATTGTATCCATAAATTTTCTTACGCGGACTTTAGTATCTTATTAAGTAAACCTAATAGTTGCATAGTGATTGCCTGCTTGAACAATTAATTACGAACACGATAGTTTAAATCCTTTAATCTCCTAAAGGGAGCATTTAACAGTGATTTATTAAGTGCTTGGTTAGAAAATTTAAAGCGAGCAAAATTTCCATTTTATACTCAATTTTCTAAATTTTACAAATTAACTGAAATATATTCTCAAGACCATAAATAACTAAATTTTCGTTTTTATTGCATTAATGGAAAAAGTTTAAAATTATTATTTAAAACCTGGGTTTTTAAAAAATCAGTCTAAGTTGAATTCATATCTAATTTAATATTATCGTAAATTCATAAATAATTTATATTTATTAAAATTTTAAGATGACTTCATTAACAATAAGGTGTTAATGAGGTGTTATGTGTCATTAACAATGAGGTTGTTCTAAAATTTCATTTACATTTTACAGAAAAATAAACTCGCTTATCGTACGAAATTTAATAAACGAATATTGAAATTCGTCAGAGATAATCGAAAAGTAAAAATTACAAAAATCAAAATTAAGAATTTTAATGAAAATTCAAACCTGTTCTGTTGCTATGTTTTGCTTAAAGACTTTAAATTAATTTGACATTAATGTTTAAGATAAAATGAAAATCTGTTTTCGTTGGTCAATTTTTGTTCAGCGCTAGTGTTTTATTTCTTACGGTTCATCTCCTTTTTTTTTTTCAGTTTTCTCTAAGAAAGCAATTACCAATTGTGGTAATTCTGTCATTAATTAATTTACATTGTCATAGCAAACTATTCTTTATCGTTGAATTTCATTAAAAAAATCATACTTAACCCCTTATTCGTCGCAGTTTTCATTTCACGTTCAATTTGCCCGTGAATGTATCAAGCGCAAAGATTAAGGGTTTAAAAAAACATTTACAAAATCACAAAGGTCAGTAAATTGAATATTCAAACAAACTTCAATGCTAAAATTTATTTCTTTTTCGATGTTGTGAAAATTGACATTATCCGATATTTAGAATTAATGTACAAGCGATAAAAACTATTTTTTCCAAGCAATTCACACAATTCTTTGGTTTTACTAGAGAAAAAAAAAACAGAAAGGAGGTGGATTGGTAAGAGTCATTTTTCAATCATCAGCCCCGTACCATCAGCCAACCATCTGTGACGTACATTTCTTTCAATAGTATCCCCCATAAAAAAATAATAATAAAGTATTGTGAATGAAAGTTCTATAATTGATGGCAAAAATAAAGTATATATCGTTCGCCCAAATGAAAGTAGCATTACTGTAATAACATTTGAAGAGAAAGATGGCTGCTTCTATAGAGGGCGCAGAGTGCTGGGAATGCATGCGATATCGTCAGATACCGCCAGATGCGTCTGTGATAGCGTGGCAGCACGTTAAAAGGCATCGTCCGCATCGTGGATGCCTCCAAACGGAGTCAACGCGCGGTCGTGCAATTTTTAACAGCGAAAAATGTGAGTGCTAGTGAAATCTATCGTCGAATGCAAAATGTGTATGGTACGGCGTGTATATCATGCAGATCTGTATTCCGATGGTGTGGGGATTTTCGTAGTGAAAGCACTTGACCAGGTCGTGACCTGTCGTCATTACTGCTTTTTCCACAAAGAAAATTCCTACACTATCAGAATACCGATCTGTGTGACATAAACCCCGTGCCATACACATTTGTCGACGATAGATTTTACTTTCTCTTCAAATGGTAAAGTTATTACAGCAATGCCACTTTTAATTGGGTGACTCTTATATAATTAAGTAAGTATTATGTACATTAATGAAAATAAACACTATTGAAATTTGTTTTAATCCATATAATCAATAGTAAATACAACACCAAATGCAAAATTAAGATGAATAGGACTTATTACGACTATTATTACAATACATAAAATATCGGAAATAATCAATAACCGAAAATAACCATACAGTTCCGGACACTTTTCATTGTGATCTAGATTATTCTTCCTCCTTGTTTTTTTCACCCGAATTACTACTCGACCATCCAGAGGCGACGTCTTGTAGCGTATAAGCATATTCTAGACTTGGTTTTTAATTTCGGTTAAGTTGTGGCGCCAGTATGCGAGAGACCATAATACGGAAGCAACATGCGCCGAGCACCCTACGACCCTTGTGCCTAGTTTACATTGACAGTACCATTGTGGTATGTTGCTTTGCTCTTTTTATATTCAAATACTACAGTTTTTAGCACTTGTGTGTCGTAATTGAACTTGAAAATCAGAATCATCTTCAGGATGTATGTAAAGACAGTAAATACCTTCTTCCTTTAAGTTCTCTTAAAAGTAACATTGGCTTTGTTTAAGTTGTTATATTGCAAGGGTTGATTGTCGAAGATCATCCCAAGTTAGCCGTGGACAATCTTGAAGATCTGTATCAGTTAGTTTAGTCCAGATCGCATTTTTCTTGCCCACCCCTTCTCTTCGACTATCTGTTTTTATTAATTAGGCTTTTTGACAAAATCAAGCATTCCTTGAGCAATTATTTCGTCATCTTCAGAGTTTTTCATCCTTCTTTGATAGAAATCATTAAAAATTGCACATATAATTCGCAGATAATCGCCGATTTAAAGTGTTTTCGTATCTGGTATTACTTTATCCAATGCTCTCTAGTTTTCAACTGTCCATTAACGACTTCCACGACGCGTTTCCTCTGGTGAAGCATCCTCTGTTGAAAACTATTGCTGCATATTTAGGAATGTAGCATTTCATGTAGGAGGCCCTTTTTTCAGAAATTCCAAACAATCCCGGAAGCCTGTATCAATATTCATAACATCATTTGGCTTCAGCCACTCTCTGATATTATGTGCAATTTTTTCATAATGTGTAAGTATGTTAGCGTCATTTTTCTTTTAATCCGCGAAGTATGGTCCAAAAACATCCAAAATGGAACCTGAAGTAGTGACAAGCATCATACGATTATGTAAAATGTCTTCTTTTGTGTAACGAGAAAAATCGTCTCTGAAATAGCTTGCACTCTTCTGGATATAGATGTACGGGCCATCAGCAGCAAGTATCACTGTGTGATTGTCCTCATCCGGAATAAATAATCTGCTTGCTAAAGACCTCGTATACTTTTCAATAACCTGTGTCCTGGTAACGTCAACGTGTTCCATTTCAAGGTGTAATGGAAATAATTCTCAATGAAAGCGTGACGTACACATTGCACAAAAGACGACATTAACCTTTTTACTATATTGAATAAGGCGGACAGAACACCATCATAGAGACCAGTTTTAAGCTTTAGAAAAAATTCTGCAAAGCAAGTACGAGATGAAATCTTTTTCGAGAAACGTATTTTAGACATTACTAGTACAAAAAAATATATAGTAAAAATCATACATGGATATACCCATGAGAGTATAATAATTGAGCTCGGTACACTGTCCCGGTGTGTCAAAATCGAGACCTCTTTCCTTTGCTATATTTCTGATATTGTTTAACCCTTTCAGAGGTAAAGTAATTCTGTTGCTAAAATGTTAAATTTATTGAATGACACCGGGATTTATGAACACATTTATATGAAAGTAAGCAAAATATTTTCTTCGCGTACATTATGCAAAGCGAAATGTAGTTCCTAGATTTTAGTGCCAATGTAGGATTTGGGAATTAAAATTACGTGATATATATAACATACCGGTGCCCTTCAAGGGGTAAAAAGTTCCAATACCTTTTTCGTACTTTGATGTATTCTCACGTAAGGGTTGCAGAGCCAACTCACTGAATACCGATTCCATAATATGAATTTTACAGCATCGTTTTCTCGACGAATTATAGATTTCAGTTTCTATAAAGGCATCAGTTTCAGCTGCTTTAGGTACAGTCACGAGGCATTACTTATGCGTACATATTATACAATAAGTGCTAGAGTTGTTACAAGGAGGTATTAGTAAATGTATATTAGATTTCTTATTTGTGTTTCGTCGGCAGTACTCGTTGACGCACCTTATTTTTACCATAGAAGAAGAAATAGATGTATTTAGATCCCAAAACACATGAAATGCATATGATCTTCATTTAGAGCACAACTTAGAACCACTCTGTAGTCCGCAGCTTTTATAACTTCTAACTATTGATATAACCTTTCTGTTAAAACAGATTCGAAAATATCTATTTGTTTTTCTCCAAGTTTTACAAAAATCTCACGGACTTCCAGGCATTAATTTATTAAGTTCTTCAATAAATATTTATAACAACAGTTTTAGAATATAACATTGACATCTGAACTATGTAAATATTTTTTGAACGCAGCAAAACAAACCTGAACACGCTCCGATAGCAGTGCAACTGATTACTCACATGAAATATTTTTTAATAGGTACAAGCGCACACTGAACCAAAATAAAATAATGGTAATATAAAAGCTTATAATAAGTATTATCATTACAAGTCAAAATTAATTTGGTTCATGGAGCGCTTCTTAAAAAACAAATAGTTCAAAGATGAAGAAAAATGACTAAAATGTAGTAAAAAGCCTAACCACGCTACATTCGGCCTATAATTTATATAACTTACAATTTTATTTATCACGTAAATGTTATATTACAAAAAAATACATATCTTTAAGCATACAAAAACATTGAAAAGTTTTCAGATTCCGAAACTTTTTTTTTTTCGAGTGCATGATGGGCGTAAAATAGCCCTTATCAACCAACCTCCTATTGTCTCTTGAAAATCAATTATGAATACAACATAGAATGAAAAAATATCTCTAACGAACAGAAAGGTTTTGTGAAAAGCAGATGAAACACATCGAGTTGTCACTCAGATAATCAGAATATTTGAATGTGTTATTTTATTGTTAATATTAGTTAATATTTTATAGTTAATTTTTTGGTTAATTTTATAGTTAATATTTTAGTTAATATTTTATAGTTAATACATTTTAAAGTTATTTTGAAATTCAACACCTTCTAAAGATACATTATTAAATACTATTCATGCAACTTTGAATAGTCTGACAATCAAAAGAGTAAGTAAATCTAATCAAGCTCTTAATAAATTATTTATTTTCATTTCACAATGATTGCACAACAGCGATGTGTAAGTTGACTGAGTAAAACCAAAAACAACAACAACATTACTTTCACGTATGACTTATATTCAGTTACATGAAAAACTTAAAGTTCTATTTTTATAATTGATATTCCTTGAAAAATATGTGTTTCCACAGCTCAAGTTATTTTATTATAGTTTATTTTCGAAGAAATATGTAAGTATTTTAAATTAGATTATTTTTCACTTGGTATGAAGAAAAAGAAAATCTGACTGTTGAATTAAATGTTTGAGTGAATTGAATTAGATGTTTTTATTTAATTAAAGAAACTTCTTGTATCTAATGTATGTATCCTTCTATATATAAAAAAAAAGTTTTGATTTGGAAACGGACCAATGAACATCTGCGTAGATATTCCGGGTAGATCCACATCCAATTTGAATGCTTAAGCATGGCCTTTCATCGTTAATATTAAAAAAACTGTTGTATGCAAAAATATGAAAATCGGTGGTATTATAGAGAAATGTTTGATAAACACGCTGATGCAGACAGTTTTCAAATCGAAGAATTATTTTAAGAGATATTTAATGCTAAAGTTGGACAAAATCGTTCCCTTAAAAAAGTTTTATTGGAGCAAAAACTATACATGAGAATTTAATCATTTTTAGATCATTTTATACGTTATAAGTTCCCGGTGTGCAGATTGTATTTATTTTTCTTATTTGACTCATTTTTTGAGGTTTTATTTCAATTTTAAATTCAAATTTTCAGCATTTCGAGAGATATTTTTTACAAATTTTAGAAAATGTTATTAAACTGTTGCCAGTTGCATAAACAGCGCAAACAATAATGTTTACTTCAAATTAAAAATTTATTTACATGTGACTATTACAAACAGAAAAAAAAACTTTAAAATTAGAATTAAATGATTACATGTTAAAAGCAGGAAAATTACGTCATAAGAACCATAGGCACAGGTGTCATATACCAATTTGACGCAATTTTTTTCCGACGCCAATTTGACGAAAACATCAATAGCATAAACAACATCATCCAGGTTACCATATCAAGCAAAATAACGACACTTTAACACCAGTTAAGTAACCGTTGCGTATATGAAATTTGCGTCAGAAAAAAATTGCGCCAATGACATCTGTGCCGAACCATATTTACACTTGAATTTAAAAAGAGAAACGAAATCTTAAAATTAAAAAAAAAATCATTATTATGCGTTAAAACTTGTAATTTGAAGAAATTACATCATATTTAAAATGGCAAAAAAAAAAAAAAAAAAAAAAAAAAATAGAAAAACAATTTAAATTGAAAAATATATTTTGAGATAATCTTTTCAACTATAATCGTGAATTCGAAGACAGCGCAAATAATATTTCCTTCTATTTTCACGTGAATATTAATAAGAGAAATAAAACTTTTGTGTAAATTACGTCAGATTTGAAACGATACATTTAAAATGAATTATTTAAAAGAACTATCTTATAGCACTGTTAAAAAATACCGGGAGACAATGACACTGTTTACTTAATTCATTTTACATTAGCTTATTTCAAATGTTTAACGTTACTTCTTAGTTATCCCGTCGACCAAATTACTGTCGCCAAATTGTAAGATATTGTTGTATTAATTGTAAGATATATAAGTACAAATTGCCAAAAATGGTTGCCATTAATTAATTAATTGCAAGATTAAATGCCAATAATGGTCAATAAAATCATTAATTCGACGTTTTATATGTATTTTTATTAATGTTTTACTAATTTATTTGTTCTTTCGTTATTTAAAATAAAAATTATGTCAATGTGTATAATTTGGCGAGTGGTTTGGCGATTTATATAAATTGGCAAAATTGGTCGACGGGATAACTAAGAAGTACCAGTTTAACTATTTTTTTTAATTAAATACGAAAAAAGCCATTGTATCTCTTAACAGCAGCAGATTTGGCCTTAAAAATCCCCAATCCAAGGAAAACGAATGGAAACCCGTTTACAGAGAGATCGCTACTGTTTTTTTTTATTTTATTTTAATTCAATATTTTTAAAGCCGATCAAATTAGCGTGCTTTTTGGATTTTGGTGTGCCTGAACGGGGGTTGGCGAGCATAACTCGTAGGGGGCAGAGCCCCCTAGTAAGTTATAAGAAAAAGATGTAAGAAACAATTTATTGTCAGTTTTTTTTTTTTTTTTTTAATAGACATGATTACTTAAGATTATTAAATATCATTAAATTTTCAATCACAGTCATAATGAATGCTGCTCATTTAAATTTCTTATAACATATATGCATCATAAAATCTATATGCAACTTATCGCTCACCCGTAAAAAAATTGACACATCTCGACAAAAGTAAATTTCACAGGAGAGGCAAAAAAAAAGTTGCATTATTTTATTATAAGATGAATTGCACCCCTTAGTTCTGCATGCAGAATAAAAACGTGCATAAAAGCATAAAAACCTTAAGAATGAAAAGTAGAATGAGATTTAGAGGGTCGGGTAACCTTACCTTCCGGCACAATCCACCTCTCTTCTGTAGTCACAAACGGAAATATAGCGTAATAAAGGGATTTTCTGTATAACTACACTTATGGAACTGTTTGTGTAGCAAGACACACCTATGACAGACGAATTATTGGAATTAAACGAAAAAGGAATTTTTGCGAGATGTGTCACTTTTTTGCGGGTTAGCGATATATACTTACATAATATAGTAACATAGAACAAATTTCAATAAATACAGTAGAGATAAAAACTATTTTTCACACATAAAATCAATAATGACTAATAAGACATCAAGCATTATTATTATTCAGATCACAAAATTCGCAACAATAATGTTTTTCTTCATGACTGAAGGACATTACTTTTAAATGACGAATGAACCTTTTTCCTTAAGTGAAAGCAAAAATCCACACTAACGCTTAAAATAAAGGCATAGTCCAGAAAATATATATAATAACAAACCAAAACAATAACAACCTTGTTTCATGCTTAACTTACAATTACTTACGTGAAAGTGCTTTAAATAATAATTTTATAATTGCTATTTCGTGTAACATACGAGTACACACCTTAATTATAAGAAGGTTTTATTTTTGTGCGCTTTAAAAAAAAACGGGATTTTGTTTTCCCTTTGAAAACTTTTTTCGGTCAAAAAATAAACAATTCGGAAATTGTACTTCAATCGTGGTAAATCTGGTGCTTTTCTACTATAACTACCTTTATAAATATTCAGATCTTGGTACAATAGCTATTGCACTCTCATGCAAAAATGCATGAAAATAAAATTTGTTAAGATTATACATATTAAACTCCATCTTAAATAGGACGTAATCAACATGCAATCTAGAATCATTACTTACCATGGGATATCAGCGAATAAATTAAGTATGATAAGATTGAATAGAATGGAGAAAACTTTTATTAATATCTTTTAAAATTTTGATTCGATTTTCATAAAATTTGAAATGATTCAACAAAATTCTACCACGATTATATACCGGGTGTCCTAAAAAGGACTGACTGATTTTAAAAATCAATAACTTGCAAACAGTGAAAGATATTTAAAAAATTCTTACAGGAGGGTTATTTTTAAGGTCAAAAGTTTTTTTACAGTGATTTTCGATTTTAGTTCGAATGGCAAGCAATAGATGGCGCTGTAAGCAATAGGCGCTTAATTCAGGCTCGATTTTTGGTACTTTGGGACCCACTCAATACATTTTAATCTCCCTTTTCCGCATGGAAGAAGAGAAAGGCCACAAAATCGAGCCTGTATTTAGCACCTATTGCTTACAGCGCCATCTATTGTTTGTAATTCGAACTAAAATCGAAAATCGCAGTAAAAACACTTTTGACCTTATGCATAACCCTCCTGCAAGAATTTTTTAAATGCCTGTCACCGTTTGCAAGTTATTGATTTTAAAAGTCAGTCAGTCCTTTTTAGACCACCTGGTATACGAAATTTAAAGCTATTCGGTTGGGTAGTTATTGTGCTGTAAAATGTGGACAGACTGACAAACAGACGGACGGATCAGACGACGACTATTTGTGCTACGTATTTATATAATCACGAATGGATCTAAAAAGAGCGCACAAAGTTTCAATTAAATAAACTGTTTTTCTTTATTTAAAGTATATTTATTTTAAACTAATATATGCGCATTAAAAAATTTTAAGTTCAGAACAACACAGTTTTCAACGCATGGACAAGTTCAACAAAAAGAACATTTATTTGATTCTATATGCAGCTTCTTATATTGTTGCACACAAAAAAAAAGCTTGATAAAAATTTTAAATCATTAAATTAAAACGAAATATCTTAGATTTCAAGAAATACAATTTTCTGATGTGAGAGTAGTAGAATCCCGTTAATCCGAACAAACTGGGACCGGTGTCTGTTCAGGTTCTAAAAAATTCCGATAAAATTAGAAAAGAAAAATGTGCATGCTAAACAAAATATAAGTACTCAGTAGCACAGTAAACATCCTATAATCCGGCATGCTTAGGTCCGGCATGCTGGATAATCCGGCACGACTTTCGGGAAAAAATAGTATTCCTTGTTTAATCACTCCTGATATTTATAATAATCAAACGGATATATATCATATCTTCGTATTGAGGAATTACGTAACAAACCATTACAAATGATTCAGAATCGTGAATCTACAAATAGCTCAGTCACCACGTCGACTAGGGGGGAAGAAAAAACCATTTCTGTAGATAATCTCAACTTTTTTCATGTTAGAAAATAATTTTATAGTGACTGGCAAACAAACATATATTAGAGTTTTTTTTTATGATGGCTTCTACAAGTAGACCTACATTACACGTTTTCATTTTATATTCGCGTACATATGTTGTACTTTTATATTATTGTGTATTTGTTTTAATTCTATTCAAGCTGTTTAAAGAATTAAAAAACACATTTTACTGCCATTTTTTGTTTAATTCAAACTTTTACACGTTTTTCCCGACATTCATCATTTCCTCCGAATATTTCGTAATCTGGCATGCTTCAAGTCCAGTAATTTTCAAAAATAAAATCGGTTCGGATTAACTAGAATTTCGGATTAGTGGGATTCGGATTACCGGGCTCTACTGTACTACAATTTATATTATTTGTTACTCTTTCTAAAAAGATTCTTACCTTAAACAGTTTTCTTTTTCTCTTTTATGTTTGTTGCATATTTAACGATTTAATTTATTTGCAAAGAACTGAGGTTCGTTGGTTCGTTGATTTTAAATAAACTTTTAACTTCTGGCGACAGAAATTGTCGCATAACTGCTGTGAGCGGCTTCTGAGATCCCTTGATGGAAAACTGAATAAAAAGCTACATTAACTCGTAGGACGCTGTTTCTGTGCTTAAACTTAAGTACAGGATTATTATAATTAAAAATGACCTATTCAGAAGTTTCTAGCGATAATACTAGTGCTCCAAACGAAATAAAATTTCATCAGTATCTATAGTTAAACTGAAATTTACAAGTTAAACTCGGATAACTGAAAAAAAAAACATCTGTCTGTGAGAAGACTAAGAGTATTTACGGGTTAATCTGAATGGAAAAATAAAGATTAGTTAAACTTGCAAAATGAATTTTTAAAACTAAAGTTTAAATAATATTACATTACGATTGCATGCATTATATACATGAACATTCATCTAAAGCGGTTTAAACTATTGCTAGTGTTATTAAAACTACTATTAATATCGTACAACCAGAAAGAAAAATGAATAGTTGAAAAAGTAACTCCATAAAAAGCGAATGTTGATGCTAATATTTGGTTGTAACTAAAATATCAAAAAGGAAATAAACTGGATAAAGAATTAATTTCTATTAAAATGCAAATAAAGAACGTGACAAAAGGTTGAAATTAAGTTGACATATTGCCAAACGACAGCTGTTTTGTAATTTCTAAAACTCCACCATCAGTAAAAGAGGAAAATAATTAGTAACAATAATTAATTAATATTAGTAATTAATTAATATTAGTAACAATAATTAATTGCAAAAAAATGTTACAACGAGTGGAAAAAACAGCTGTTTGCCAGAACATTTTACAATATCTTTCTGTCATGTACATTATTGCATTACAGAGCTTTCACAGGTTAATTCTATCTCGCACCGCTTTCTCAAAACAAAAATTATTCACATACTGTTCAAGAACATTAGCAAAAGAAATATACTAAAAATATGTTTATTTTTTTAAATCGTGGTGCGAATAGAATAGGCTGCCTGCGGCAGCCCTGACATTACAATAAATACATGGGTGCAAGGTACAAAAAATTTATTTTATGAGTAATTCTATTCCAATTTCATTTTTTTTAATAACTTTTATATGAAATACGTTTTTGCTGCTTTTGGGCTATAATAATATTATATAGTAAGAGGAAATAAAATACATTTTACATTATTGTGTATTTTTGTTTTTAATCTAATTTGTTAAAAACATAATTAATTGGACTTTCATTACGTTATAAATCTGAAATCTTTAAAATATCACAGCAGTTCTGTTGTACTATAAACTTAAATTTAAGATTTAGGCTAAAATATATTTAAAGACACATCTGAGAATTTACTTTATCATTAACAGAGGAAACATAAAAAACATCGTATAAAGCAATAACCTCAATTTATCTTAACATAATTTAGCATATAAGGAACGTTAAACTACCGTATTGCTGACATTTCATAACAAAAGGGTCTTGGAGGGAAAAAATGAAAACTGATAATGTGCTTTTTATTCTTCAAATATTTGATTTTCACGAAATTTGTTTGATACTTTACAAAATTAACGGCGTAACTCGTGAAAATTCTTCAGAAGGCTTTCTTGTATCTTGATCATTAATGTACGTGTTTTTTCACGCAAAATGTTGTTTGTCAAAACTATATTGTTTTTGTAAGATTCGGATTCCAATTTTAGAGCTGGTGGAATGAAAATGACATCAGTTTGACGAACTTAATAAGAATATAAAATTTAGTTTTTACAATAAAAATAAATTCTTTACAAAAAAAATTGTTATTTCTACTGGATATACTATTTTACTTTCAGCGCCCTAGTATATGCTCTTTCTTTAAATTAATTTCTTCTGGATAGGGTCAATAATTATCCACATACATTCAAGAAGCTTAAAGTTTCGATTTTGTTTGGGTTTTAAAGGGGAAAAATCCTCGGTGTAATGATTTCAAAATGTCAAGATATCAACAGACAATTTTTGTTTCTGTAGAATAAATTGATTCAGGAAGCTTAAATACGTGTAAATATATTTTAATTTCTTTGAAATGATTTAGAAAATTTAATTTAATCAATATTTTTCCATCATATATTGTTGAAAATAACTTCTGTTAAAATAACGCGATTTAAAATATAATAACCCGTTTTATTTCCCCTTTATCCACCTTTATGAAGAAAAAAATAGGGTAATTTAGTTCCCATCTTCTGAAAAAACATCCGTTAGAGTTAGAAAAAAATATATCGAAATTAATTCAAATTTTAAATTTCGAAGAGTTATTATGGAACCCATGGATCCACGCGATTAAATGGTGTTAATTTTATCGCGCTCTGTTCCATATTCTGGGAGGAAGAATTGTGACACACAAACAGACCGTCAGATTTTAATATAATGAATACAGAGTGTACCGATTTACAATGACCAATAGCTAATTCCTAAAGTGTAAAAATTAAAATTGCAGTTCGAATTGTAAAAAAAAAATCATGTGTTGTTCTTTATCATATAAAAACTTACTTATGTCAAAATAGTTATTTTTTAAAAAGCTACAAAATTTGAATTTTTATCCTAACCCTCAGTCCAATTAGTTATAACTAGAATAATTTTCCCCGTGCTCAAATAAGAAAAACAGTAAAATATCAATTCTTCTACGACAAAACCAAATTCGAATATCACGATCTCTATAAATCTGTACCATTTTTTGTCTCAAAAATTTAAAAACGCATTTTTAGATTATTTTTTTACCTTTTTTCATAAAAGATCCTATTTTCAATTTGTTTACGATAAATGAGAAGATCTCCATTTTGATTTACATTTATCAACTCTAATCTCAAAATACATACGAGAAACTGTTTTTTGTGAAGTTTCTAGTATGTTTTTATATAAAATCTTTTTAATATTTCATTACCCCGGGAGAACTGCGGGTACCCAGTGTATGAATGGTTTTTACTTTCTCAACAATAAATACAAAAAATAATCCACCTTATTTAGCCAGAGACAATTGTTAAAAGTTTTGCGATAAAATAAGTTGAAGATTACTTATAAAAAGACAATTGTAAAAACCATACGCAACTTGGGTCTGTCAGACCAAGCGCGCATCCTCCCAGATTAAATATATATGTACATGTTATAAAATTGATAAACTGATTTATAAACTCAGTATATTTTCCTCCTCAGTTGCTAAACCAAATTCTATGTCTGCGCAAATACTACTTCAACTCATTAAGTATTAAAGATTCTGAAAGCAATGTACTAAATTAGGAATTGATTGACATGTTTATTTTGAAATAAACACTTAAAACCATAAATAACAAATTATCACTATGACAATTATTGGGCTCATAAAATTAAACTAGAGTTCAAATGAAGATTAAATGAGTATTTAAGGCCATAAATAGTAATTTACTTTTCCAAGTATGACAGTTATTGGATTCAGTTGGATAATCCAAATTAACAGTTTATATTAAAGCTAAAAATTTTGTATTAAGTTTCCTCATATTTGACAGATATGAGATTTAGAGCATGTAGATCAAATTAAAATCATTATGTTATAGCATAGATTCTCATAAATGTCCAAATAAGTACTTGATATGAACACTAAGATTTCAGACTGTCGTGTTTTTTCAAAGAATGACACCAGCCACGACTCAAAAGCCTACTTTTTATTATATATATGTAATAATAAAAATTTTCGCCTCTTTTTCTTAGTAAAACTATTCCAAATTCTTAATATTTTTCCTTTTTTACCTATCTTTAATAATATCTTAATATCTTTTGTCTTTTATTTCATGCACTTAAAGTTGCGTATTCTTTTATTATTCTAAAAAACCTTAATCCATTCGCCTAATCTTATAAAACCAATTAAACTAGGACTTCCCTCAGAGGGATTAGTCTGAGCGATATTACTGAGAACATAGATTTAATAATAACATGTGGAAGCAAAGAAAATGAGATGTTATCTTTAATTGTCCATATACTGCGATAAACTGAAATGATGAAAATAAACGAATCGTAGAATTACAAAATCTTATATATAAATTCGTATACACTGTTTAAAAAAATGGGAAATCAAACCATTCAAGACAGCCATGCATGGATATAAAATTGAAAGTACGCAATATATTAAAAGTAAAATAGAAAATGAAACACTAAATTACTTATATCGGAATTTTAACTGTATTAAATGATGTCAAGAGCATAATCAGACGCTCCGCACCAATTTGAGTAACATTAAATGACAAATATATGATGTTTAAAAAGAATGGACTATACTTTATATGGTGTGTGCTCCCCCGGAATAGTTAATATTGTACAATATCTGTTTTCCACGGATGCAATGAGGTTGTCGATAACATTTAAGGAATTCTCTCCTCAAAATTTAATATAGTATCAAAGTACCGAATACATCAACAGTGGCATGCAATGCTTCGTTAGAGTGTGTTTTAGATATGCTCGATCTGATTTTAATGATGAGTGTATGCTGGCCACTACATACGCTGTATTGTTTTGTTTTCAAACATATTCTGCACAAGTTGAGCTCTATTTAGCATGTATTAAATAAAGAAATCGGCAATGATTACAACATAAAGTATGACACAAGATCTGAATATATCGTCTGCATAACTTTTGAGCTGTCAAAGTGTCATTTGAAGTAACTTACAAATCCATACATATTTATTCAGGAAATCATGCAAGCTAACATACGTCATTATGAACCCGATTATAAAATTTCACCAGAATAAGTTAATTTATAAAAAAGCTACTAATGATAATTGAGAATATGTCCTTATGATAAAATGTCTAGAAAAATGAATCGGATAAAAAATTCATATCACATTTAAAACGACACTTCCCTCTGTTAGTGGCCTTGTCGAGAGAGAGAAAAGCCAAAGAAGGAACACTTTAACAAGTACTTTCGGGCAACCTACTCACTGTTTCATACAGGTCTTTATTCAATATTTACACAATTTATGTAATGCTAGGTGGGTATCTATCAGTTTTGTTGCATTTAAATCGCATGTTTTGCGGAGGAAATGCAGCATTATGAAATATTTAAAGTTGCTATACCTAATAATTCCAAATTAATGGTAATTGAGATCGCTTTCCGTTAATTTCATCTTTTTAAATTTTAAATTTTTTAGAAACCATTCATAGAGACAATTGTATATTTTAAAACTAACCCGAAGCAATATTTCAAGATTTTGGGTTCAGCAGTAACACAGAAATAGAAAATTTTTGAAAGTTTTTTGTTTTTGCACTGTTTTATATAGCGACATTTTTAGAAATTGTTCTATTGCGAGAATTTACGTCATGATAAATACAGCCATGTCAATTTTCATGTTTATATTCCTAACAATTCCATGTACTTCGTTACTTAGATCATCTTTAGATCTTTTTCCGCTTTGTTTAGTCTTTCTATTTTTTACAATTCGTTCTACAACGAGCATTTACATCTTATTAATTACTACCATGCCAAAGTTCTAGTTTCTAACACCAACAGTATCCCCAAAATTTCAGTATTCCAAATAAATCATAGTTTAGAAACTTTCTGGAAATTTTGAGGTTTATCCGTCAAATTGAACCTTTTAGAGAGCGTTCATTACGAGTATGTACATCTTAAAAGTAACTACCGCACCAAATTTAAAGTTTCTAACCCAATCAATATCACAGAAATCGCAATTTTAGAACTTTTTTGCTCCTGCAGCGATGTAGGTTCTTGCACTGACATACAATAGTCTTTTTTTCGGAGCAGAGATGGCCACCAACATTTTTTTTTAAGTTGGCTATGTAGTTTCAGAGATAACACCTCACAAACGTACAAGCATTAATAATATTATATACTTTATAGTATTATAACGCTTTATAATATTAGCATTAGATGTACAGGTACAAAAGCCATTTATCTGTTACAAACTAAAGTGCCGGCGTTGCCCAGAATTTGAAGGATGTTTGTTCTGAAAAATCAATTTCAAAATTTAACATACAACACAAAACAAGCATTAAAAAAAACAGTCGAAATGTTGTATGAATGAATCATATGAAAACGCTACATAAATGTGTATAACAGACGCAAAAGAATACAGCTATAAATGAACTTATTTCAATTTATAATTGGAGCAATAATGTTAAAATAGGCCAATATTTCCCTAATCGGGTTTTTATCATGTTTCAATACATTTTTCACACTCATATGACGTTATACTATATCCACCACGTCCTTTATATTTCCAATATGACGTAATATTTTCCTCCTTAACGTGGAAACCTTGAAATAGAAAAGTTATGAAGTTATATTCACTTTCATTTAAATTCGTCAAACCATTTATTTCATTTTCATATTTCACGTGAATATCTTGCAAGAGAAAAGTTATGACTTCACCTTTCACCTTTTTTATTATTCACCTTTTTTAAAAAATCGTCAGACTATTTATTTCATTTTCATTTTTCACGTGGAAATCTTGCAGTAGAAAATTAATTGTTGTAGTAATAATTTTATTGTGTTTTTTAATTGTTGGCAACTGTTATAACGAAAAATGTTTAAATTTGATAAGAATTTGTTGTTAAATTGGTGGTTTTTTATTAATTAAAAATTAACTATAAATTATTTCGATTCCGGATTTTTTTAGTTGCCTCGGCCATGTTTTAATACACATGTACGTATCTTTTCACAAGTTTGGCTTCCAAATTGTGGATTTTTATAGAATTACAAACAGACAGATAGACAAGTTTTCATTTTTATATATCTCTCTATTCTAAAAAAAGTAACTAACGCTGTCACCGCCGCCGCCGCCGGTTTTGAATTTTTTGTGACCGGAGGTCTTTCTTCGTTAATATTAAGAAAACTATTGCATAGAAAAATATGAAAATCGGTGGTATTATAGCGAAATGTTTGATCAACACGCTAATGCATACAGTTTTCAAATCGAAGAATTATTTTAAGAGATATTTAATGCTAAAGTTGGACAAAATCGTTCCATTAAAAAAAATTTATAGGAGCAAAAGCTATACATGTGAATTTAATCATTTTTAGATCATTTTATTCAATAGAAAATCCCGGTGTGCAGATTTCATTAATTTTTTTTAATTTGACTCATTTTTTGAGGTTTTATTTCTGTTTTAAATTCAAATATTCAGCATCTTGACTGATATTTTTTACATATTTTAGAAAATGGTATCAATTTAAACTGTTGCCAACTGTATAAACAGCGCAAACAATAATGTTTGCTTCAAATAAAAAAAAATATTTACACGTTACTATTATAAACAGAAAAAAACCTTCAAATTAGAATTAAATAATTAGGTATAAAAAGCAGGCACTTATTGGAAATTACGCCATTAAAACTATATTTACATGTGAATTTTGAAAGAGAAAGGATATTGTAAAATAAATTCATTAACATGCGTTAGAAGTCTGAAATAGAAGAAATTGCGTCACATTACACTTATTATGTAAAATGAACAAAAAATAATATTGCAAAACAGTTTAAATTTAAAAATTGCGCGAGACAAAATATTAGAGGTTAAATATTAGATTTTTTCAAAATTTTGTTATTTGTCGTTTGATGTGAGGTGTTCAGCTATAAGTATGCAAATTTTCATGTCTCCAACATAATTAGGGGCTGAGTTAGAAAAATTGCTTAAAATACACAAGTTAGATCCCAGAGGGTTAAATATTAGACTTTTTCAAAATTTTATTATTTGCCGTTTGATCTGAGGTGTTCAGCCATAAGTATGCAAAATTTCATGTCTCCAACTTAATTAGGGGCTGAGTTAGAAAAATTGCTTAAAATACACAAGTTAGATCCCAGAGGGTTAAATATTAGACTTTTTCAAAATTTTATTATTTGCCGTTTGATCTGAGGTGTTCAGCCATAAGTATGCAAAATTTCATGTCTCCAACTTAATTAGTGGCTGAGTTAGAAAAATTGCTTAAAATACACAAGTTTGAGCCCAGAAGGTTTAAGTATTAGACCTTTTTCAAAATTTTGTTATTTGTCGTTTAATGTGAGGATTTTAGCTATAAGTATGCAAAATTTCATGTCTCCAACTTAATTAGGGGCTGAGTTAGAAAAATTGCTTAAAATACAGAAGTTAGAGACCGGAGGGTTAAATATGACTTTTTCAAAATTTTATGATTTATCGTGTTATCGCAAGTGTTCAGCTATAAGTATGTAAACTTTCATGTCTCCAACTTAATTAGGGGCTGAGTTAGAGAAATTGCTTTAAATACACAAGTTAGAGCCCAGAGGGTTAAATATTAAACCTTTTTCATAATTTTATTATTTGTCGTTTGATGTGAGATGTTCAGCTATAAGTATGCAAAATTTCATGTCTCCAACTTAATTAAATTAGGGGCTGAGTTAGAAAAGTTGCTTAAAATACACATTTTAGAGCCCAGAGGGTTAAATATTAGACTTTTTCAAAATTTTATTATTTGCCGTTTGATGTGTGGTGTTCAGCTATAATTATGCAAATTTTCAAGTCTCCGACATATATAGTTTCTGAGAACAAGGCTCTGTGACAGACGAACGGACAGACAGACAGACAAAGGAGTGAGACAGGTAGGGTTTCGTTAGATGAACGAAACTCTAAAAACATTCTGCGGATGACTGTAACAACATCCTAAAATTACATTACCATCAGCGATCTACCAATTCCGAATTTAGTTTATATTCGTTTCATATATTCTTATTCTTTTGTGTGGCCCTGTAATATAACTATTAATATTATATACAGTAAAACCTCTGAATAGCGGACACCCCGAGAATGCAGAATTTGTCTTCTATTTAGAGGTGACCGCTACTGAGAGTAAAACATGTACAGTTATTTAAGAGTTGGTAATCGAAAAAATGTCCGCTAAATAGAGGTATCCGCTAATCGGGTGTGTCCGCTATGGAGGTTTTATCAGTAAAACCTCTGAATAGCGAACACCTCGGGAAGGCAGAATTTGTCCTCTATTTGGAGGTGTCCGCTACTGAGAGTAAAAAATGTACAGTTATTTAAGGGTTGGTAATCGAAAAAATGCCCACTAAATAGAGGTGTCCACTAATCGGGTGTGTCCGTTATGGAGGTTTTACTGCATAATAATATCATCCTTTACAAGAAAATTGCATGCTGTATGATAGACAGACAGACATCCAGAGAAAGATAACCTCCCGGAGCAATAAACACTCATGTCTTTTGTTTTAATCATCCACAATTGTATGTCATACAACAGGCCAGATTTTATACAACAGGCTAAAAACGGTCACCGTGGTACGAAGTACTGTATTATTATTTGTTTGCCAACCAAAACTGGTTGCCACGGGTTGTTGCAAGGTTTGTGATCACGTGGTTGAAACTGATCTATTCAATATTAATGCGTGCGTATTTTTTTTTTATTATTATTTGCTCCATGTGTTCAAACCAGTTGTCTACGAAAACATCCACACCAAATTTCTGTGACGTATGCAGATAAATTGTTTTTTTTATCAGTTTTTTCTATATAATTTTTAAACGGTTTGGAACTTATTTTTCATAGTAGGTGCATTCAGTAGGCGACCCTCATAGGTACCTTCTGGTGCAATCAGAAACGAAATCCGACAAATATTTTTTGAGTTATGCTTGACGAAAGGTTTTTATTAGGCTTTTTTTTTTTTAGTAGGACATGGCGTTAATATCCATCGTAGTAGTAATGTGTCCGGACAGTAATATTTCGCTGAGTATTAGCCTTCGCTTCGCTCAGACAATTACTTTTTCATTTTATTCTAAAACTAAATTCTCTTTCTTTCGAATGTTTTAATATCATTTATTCTTTCGTGTTCTATACCCACAATTCCATGCGTCCGCCAGCGCTATCTGTGCTTTTATTCTGACGCCGTATAAAGAGTTCTTTATCAACGTCATCCTTTCCCATCGAATTGTAATTTGTTCTATGTCCCATCCTCCCCCACCTGTCTTCTAGATTGGTCTTTTACTGTTCTGTAACCGTCCGCGCATTGTTGTTCGGGGTACAAATATCGTTACATCGGCGATGGAGAGAAGATTTTTACGTTTTTCTGGTTGTCTAATTAAGCTGCGTCGCTTGGAGTGAACGTTCGAATGTGTAGATCCTATTCTTATAACATCTAAAGTCTTATGAAGTGATGATCGATTTTTGTGAATGGATGGAATAACTACTGGAAGTGTTTTACTATGTTTTTGTCAGTAAAACCAGTTTAAAAAGTGACGATGACTCTCTATATTCATTACATAAGGGAAATTATCAATGTGTTTTTGAGCCTGTCTTTCTCACCACCCTGACTGCAATCCGGTATTTTCAATATAACGGATGGATGGTTTTGATTGCTCCACTACTTTTTTTATGTCGAGGTGTACTGGTGCCGCCTAAATATCTGAAAGTCGGTAGCAAAATGCTACATATATATACATATAGTGTGTCCACTCTCAACGGTGTCCTACGGCTAATTTTTAAACCGTTAGTCATAGGCATATTATAGTTCCAATTACAAAAAAGATTTAAATGAGGTAAAGAAATATTTTTAAAGCGATTTGTGTCAAGAAAAATATTTCATAAAAAAATATTAAATTCATAAATTTTTATACTATCTCCTGGTCTTATAAGTTACGTTAAAAAAGTTTTCCTACAACACTTACAAATAAGACAAAAAAAAGTCCCTTTCATATAACACTGAAACAGACCGAGTTATGAAACTTTAAAAATTCATGACTTATATCACTTTTCAGCATCTGAAGACAAGTAAACTATGCCAATGCTTTGAGGGGTCATATACCAAGTGCTTAAAGGATTCGAAGAACATATTTCATGTATATTTGCGCTTTGAAAAAAATCGTCCTTGTTTTTCCCTACTCCCTACGCCTCTCTCCATTTTTCCTTTCTTTCGTTAGTCTTAGGTGCTTAGTAAAATTTCTGAACAGTATCATGATTTTCATCGGAGCTCGGACACTTTATGGCGCACCCTCCGTACGCTCTACTGTAACTTACAGCTACAATAACTACAACTCTCAATATTTTTGTAAATTACATTTGCTTTAAATATTTGAATTGTTTCAAATCATATCTACGCATAAAATCCACGTTATTCCCCAGCTCCCTAAGACTCTCCAACCTTTTAATATTTTTCGTTAGGCTTAAGGACGTAGTAATTTACTGTATGGATTGATTTTCACCGGAACTCGGGGACATTATGCGTACCCTCCGTAACCTCTCCTGTAGCTTCCACATTTTGTTTTTATCATCTTGGTTATTCCCCTGCCTTTTATTTTATTTTTTTTATTGTTATTCTGCTGATATACGGCGACACATTTATATTTCGACTCTATCCTACTCACGTGACACACATAGTAAATGCAAGAGCCACAACGCCAATGGTATTCTCTTTACGCCCCCCCCCTTTTATTTTAAAGTTAAATAAAAATATACAACAATACTCTGATATGCCCACAGAAGATCAAAGGGGGTCCCGTTGCCCCCCGTGTCTTTTACATTCATCAGTTTCCTTGAATCAGCAAATAACCTTATTTCTTTAACATACGAAATGCACAAACATAATTTGCTTCATACCATGGCTCCATCCAATAAAACCATGTTGAAACATTCACAAATCGTAAGCTCTTTGGCAAGCAGCACTTCTATTATACAATAAACCTGTCAGATGCTGGAGTCATAGATACGAAAAAATACGGACATTTGCTCCTAAAGCCACCATTATCCGCATTTTCTGAAGATCAGGAAGTAAAGAGGAAGATGATCGACATTCGCACAGTCTTTCGGAAAATGATCCCAAAAGCAAAGGAAGAGTAGGGGGCTTACCAGAAATTAAAGGATATTAATGAGGCACAATAGATCAGCATCTCGTAGTAAGAAAGTGCCATATTCGAACTAAACAACACCATACACTATCTAAAGAACGAAATACAGAAGAAATTGGAGAAGTTACCCAAATTACACGACCTTTAGACGGTCATAGACAGGCCTTAGTCGACCACATAGTCTACGAGGATCCTTCTGCAGGCGTTGTGCCGCAACTTTCTGAGCGGGAAGAAGCGCGGACGGAGCCGGGTGGCCCTTCGGCGCCTGCTGGCCGCAAATCCAAACCAAGAAGATCCCAGTCTCCAGCCCTGGCTAAGGTCTACAAACGCAAGTTGATTTATCGAAGGAATAAATAAGCAGAGTGGGTGAGATGTCCAGACCCTCCATACAAAAGACAGAGCTAGCACTGCATACTAAGTAAACATAGTCTCAGTAAGAAGAAACCATCTGGATATTGTATGCAATACCGCAGAAGACGAGGCAAATCTCAAGAACGAATTACAAAAAAAAAAAAAAGTTCTAAACAGGAATCTGGTGTTTGTGTCAAAGACAGTCCCGAAGTACAAAATGATATTTCTGGGAGTTCCCTATCACTATGTAGAATCATAAATAAAACAGGCCATCCTCACCAATTTCAAGGCATACGATGATGAGATAACATTCCTGGCGGCCCATTAATCTAAAAGGAATTCTGACACTAAGGATTGGATCTTAGTACTGCCAAGGGCCAAGGGGAAGACTATTGTTCAAAAGAATGACCTGAATATAGGCCTGCATTTCTGCAGGCTCAGTCCGCACACCTCGGTGCAGTGCTGCATAAATTGTCAGGACATTTCGAACCCCACAAAGTTTTGCCAAAACAGAACTTTCTGACCGAACTACGTCCAAAAACATGAACCCAGGGCGTGCGACAATAGGCCGCAGTGTATCAACTGTATTTGCAGCAATAACGAAGACAGCACACAGCATTAGAAGGGCCACAGGGCCCTTGATGCTTACTGCCTGGTTTTGAAGTTGGCCTATCAACAAAAGCGAGATCGGCTTGACGTTATCTTCGCCCCCAGGAGAAAAACACCTGCCGAAAATGAAGAACACTTACAGGAAGATCCCCGGGCCGCACAACAAATGATGCCACTCTCCAGAACTAAGGAAAAATCTGTGAAGGCCTAGGACTTCCCTATTCAACCATTGGCCGCTACCGCCCCAAGAGGCGGCCTTTCAGCCCTCTCAGAAGGCAGACCGCAGAGGTGACAACACCGCAGGATTCTTCATGGGACCACACCGTTCCTTCTTCTATGAGAATGAACCGCTCGCAGAGCAGCCAGGTAGGCAATTTAACTAATTTTATATTTAGTTACTTTTCAGTTAGATTTATCAATGTCTCATTCGCCCTTAGGAATCCCTAAAAAGGGTCGTCCCCCTTTCGGCGATATCAAATTTCTTCAAGCTAACTTGAACTATTGCACAGCAGCAAATGTAACACTGAGAAACTTTCTTATCAGTGAAAACATTGACATAGCTCTTCTGCTGGACGCCTACTGTGCCAAAGAAGGCACACGCACGGACTTACCAATTTCCTGGGCGATCTTTCCGTCTGTTTCCAAGAGTGCCCATCTCGTCATACAGAACACTAATCTTATTTATTCACATCTTTACATAGGTACACATGGCGCATTTGCCACAATTACTACTAAGAAGGGTAAACTCATAATTAGCTCTACTTATGCAGCAACAAATTCAGATTTCTAGGAAACCCTCAAGGCGTGGCAACATATAATTACACAGAAATATTTCTTCATTTGAGGCAGTGCTTTCAATGCTACATCCCCACTCTGTGTTTATGACAATGAAAACGCCCACGGAAAATGCCTCATTGAACATCTAGTTGCTCAAAAATTTGTCATTGCAAACATCGACAGCATAATACCTACATTTCAAAAATTTAACATCAAAGCCAAAACTAGCTGAGGTTTTCACAGACTATACTCTGGTATCCCCCACCACCACCACCACCACAACAACAACAACAACAACACTACAGAAAATTCAGTAATGGCAAGTTTCAGATGTTCACTATGACTCGAACCATAATTACATAAGATTTTCTTTCGAAATAACATTACTATAGAGATCATAAAGAAAGTTCAACACTACTAGAGGTAACATCCGTAAAATAACACAAGTTATTAAAACACACAGACCACTTCTAAATCAACATCTAAAAGACGTAACAAACACCACACAATTAAATGGAAATAGCGAAGCGTCCTTTAGATTAAAAAACACTTGGAGGCAGGAAACAGCCTCCTATCCTAAAACTAAACGTAATCCCCTCACGGCACTGAGGAGAAAACTAAAAATACTCAGGCAACAGATATTAACATTAGATATCTGAAGAATATATTAACACTGATTACTATCGCCACCTCAGTACCAATAATCACTTCTTTCCGCTAAATATAAGCGCAATGTTCTAGATGCAAGGAAAGATGCCTAGCATAAGTTCTGCACAAATCAAACAGCCCCTTTTGGAACAGCTCAAAAAAAATTCACATGAATGTTTTTCACCCCTGAGGAAATCAAGCTCGAAATGCCACCCAGTCGATCCTCCAGACAGGAAAACATGGAGCACCACACCAAACACCTTCTTGGTCCCTTCTCATATCCATCTGGAGATAATCTCTCTCTCACCCACCACTACTTCCCGCTCACTCTGAGACAAAGGGAAGTAATATACTTCCTTAAGCAAAGGAAGGACGCCTCTAAGCCCTGTTCTTACTGTCCAATCTGCCGACTTCCATCCCCAGGTAAATTATTAGAAATATTACTCGTATTTCGCCTCAACCAATTTCTTGAATCAAATGACTTACGTCATTACAGTCAATACGGCTTCAGAGAGGCCAGATCATATGACAAGGCTTTGTTTGCAATCCTCACCTCCTACGCTCTTGGCATAGCTGAAGGAAATTACACAACCCTTGTCTCCTTAGATAATAAAGGTGCTTTCGACAATGTAGAGTGGCGATACACCTTATTACAACTGCGTGTAATCGGCTGCCCGAGCAACATAGCTGGAACCATTGCAATATATCTAAAATTTAATAACATTCTTATCAACTGGGGATCAGGCACATCAGTACGCCCATTAGAAAATGATTGCCTTCAAGGTTCGTACCTGGGCCCAATTCTCTGGCTACTTATTTCGAATGTAGACCGGGAGCCGGCAGTACAGACAATCACCTCATCGAGGTCACCGATGAAATTCTATGATTATTTAAATCTTGATTCGCATATTAAAACGCAATCTGTCTGTCAAGTCATATCTTGATGGAAAATACCTGTAAACCCGAGTTTAGAGGCTGACTCGTAGGTTTACCGTTGTGTTTTCCTGCTCCCAGCCCTCCATATTTTCATACTTTTGGGTGCAGGAAAACACAATAAGTATGCGAGTCAGCCGCTAAAATCGGATTTACCCGTACTTTCCACGAAGATATGACTTGGCAGACCGATTGCGTGTTAATGTGCTAATAAAAATTTAACTTATCCTCGAATTTCATCCGTGAACTCGATGAGGGGATTGTCTTTGCTGCCGGCTCCTGGTCTAATGTCCTACTAAAAAAATTGGAGAAATTAGGTTTCATCCTTTACGCTTTCGCGGATTATTTCAACTTTGTTTTCTCGCGACGCCGTCGTCTGGATCTCGAGCTGCTGGCGACGAGAGTTTACCGTGGATTTTGCCAGCTGTTGGCTAACCTTCATCTCCAGCCTTCACACGGAAAATCTCAAGCCTTAAAATTCACCAAACCAAGAGAACTCAAACGCAAACCCGTGAGGCGTGTCAATGGGATTAGCGTCCACATGTATAAACTCTTAAATTATTAGGCATAACTATTGATGAACCCAAGAGTTGGATTCCACTTATCAAAGCACTTAAAATTAAACTTTTAAATTACTACCATATCTCCTGTAAAATAACATAAAAAACATTGGGCCCAATATTTTAAAAACATTGTTCCACACAATCATTGAACGCATCATCTCCTACTGTGTGGGCATATGGGCATCAGGGAAGGTTCGCTTACCAAATTGGCTAAGCAAAAATTTTTCTCTATCCAGCATATATTCCTTCTGCAGATGGTTAGAGGTTACAAAACTATCTCTACGGATGACTCGCAGTACTTACTGGTATTCCATCCATACAATAAACACTCACTGACGAATACCAGAAAAACAGAATACTACATTTAGAACACGACCCAATACAGTCAGCACTATTTCCTAGCTACTGGGATGATTCACGAAAAGACAGGCACACCTATTCCCTATAATTTCCAAAGTCTCATATAATCTGTTAGCTTTCTCCCTTCCCACATCAAATTTCCTCTCCGGTCATGATCCTTTCAGGACATACTTAAAATAGTTTATAAGTTCTGTCGCGGACCTCTGCGAGTGTTGGGCTTTTGGGTCCCCAGACCATTAATAATTCTTCTGAACGCCCACAGAAGCCTGACGCCTTAGGTAGTCACCCCCCGTCCCGTTATTTGGCTCAAAAATGTCTTATCCCGCCGAAAACTACTCCGCCATTTGGCAGAAATATTTCGCTTCCTGATGCACCTGACCAGTCTTACCTCCTAGCTGTTCTGAATCTGTATTCCAGAGAATCACCCATTGTCGCGTTAGAGCCTTTGTTGAGCTCTGGCAGTCCTAGCGCCCCTTCTCGTTAAGGAGCAGGCCTTCGACGCGCATACCATATTGGCGATATGGTCTTTAATCATGATCCTCAAGTATTTTTTTTCTTTTATCAATGGACTTCTCCAACATCAACTCACCGCTGTCTGTCGCGAAGGCATTTTGTGCTCTAGCGGCTTGTTTATTATGTGTTAATGTTAATTTTTTTGTCTGAGGGCTGGAAGATTTTGTAATGAATACCCGCATTCCGGGGAACTTACTGGATGGAGCAAATAGATTCTACACCGGATAATAGCGACTGGTGATCTTGCTCAACTTAGGCATAAATAAAAATATTACGATTGAATTAACTTTTATTAAATTTCACATTGTCTAAAATAATTTCATTTTAACATGTGTTATATTTTGTAAGAATTTGAGACTGACTGTTATTATGATTTCTTTTAACAAAAATTACGTTAATTTTTTAAGTTTTTATTTAAAATTTTTATTACCGCCAAGAAGTTTAAGAAAAAGTTTTAGATTAGATAACATAAGACTGCGATTGTTGTGTTTTTTAACTTTTATGTATTTTTAGCACTGAATCCAAAAATTACCTTAATTTTTAACCAACTTGTCAGGATTTTTCGCAAATCTTAAATTGTCAGAGTTAAAAAATAACAAAAATCGGATAGTATAAAATAAGGGAGATGGCTGTGTTTTTCATCTTTTGATAATTGATTTTTAGATACTTTTTAGCACTGAATCTGAAAATGACCTTCCTTTTTTAACCATCACGTTAGAATTTTTATGCAAATCATAAATGTCAAAAGTTAAAATATAGCAAAAATCTGATATTATAAACTGTGTAAAACTTTTTTAATTTAATGTAATTTATTTCAATAATTTATTAAAATGTTTAACTGTACTGGTATTCTTACAGCTAAACAGCAGAGCGGTCCAATGAGGTTGGGGAGAAGATTCAGTTTTAAATTTGAAATTTACAATTTGCGAAAAGTAGTGACGTGTTGTTTAAACATGGGGCTTATTTTCGGATTCAGTGGTAAAAAATACATAAAAATCAGTTTTCAAAAGTTAAAAACACATCAATCACATCTAATTTTATAGAATCAAAGTTTATATATTTTTTTCTTTTATTAACTTTAAAATTTACTATTTGCAAAAAAAATCTGTAAGTGATGGTAAAAAATTAAGGCCAATTTCGGATTAAGCACCCAGAAGAATCAATTTTCAAAAACCATTTTAAATATGTATTATTTTGTAAAGAATTGGGGCTATTATTTTTTTTTCATTTTATTTAACAAAAAATCTGTTTTTTTTTTCTTCTTATATGTTTATTACGAATTGTATATTTTGCATTAATATGTCAGCATAATTAAAGGTTTCAAATTTATATTGCAATATTAATTTTACTCTTAATCATTTTTAGGTGCGTTCGTAATTATATAAATACGTAGCACCTATAGTCGTCGTTCAGTCTGTCCGTCCGTCTGTCCGTCCGTCTGTCCGTCCGTCTGTCCGCATGTAACAGAGCAAAAACTACCCAACCGAATGGTCTGAAATTTCAAATATATGATTGTTGCAAAATTTTGTCGAGCCATTTCAAATTTTATGAAAATCGGATGTATAGTTTAATTACAGGGACAGTCAAAAGTTTTTCTTTACATTACGGCCAATGGGAAAAATTATTGCAAGTGCATTTTAATGATATTACAGCCTTCCGAATGATCTGAAATTTTAAAGATATAACTGTTGCGAAATTTTGTCGAGCCCTTTCAAATTTTAGTAAAATCGGATGTATAGTTTAATTACAGGGACAGTCAAAAGTTTTTCCTTACATTACGGCCAATGGGAAAAATTATTGCAAGTGCATTTTAATGATATTAGAGCCTTCCGAATGATCTGAAATTTTAAAGATATAACTGTTGCAAAATTTTGTCGAGCCCTTTCAAATTTTAGGAAAATCGGATGTATAGTTTAATTACAGGGACAGTCAAAAGTTTTTCTTTACATTACGGCCAATGGGAAAAATTATTGCAAGTGCATTTTAATGATATGAGAGCCTTCCGAATGATCTGAAATTTTAAAGATATAACTGTTGCAAAATTTTGTCGAGCCCTTTCAAATTTTAGAAAAATCGGATGTATAGTTTAATTACAGGGACAGTCAAAAGTTTTTCTTTACATTACGGCCAATGGGAAAAAATATTGCAAGCGGATTTTAATGATATTAGAGCCTTCCGAATGATCTGAAATTTTAAAGATATAACTGTTGCAAAATTTTGTCGAGCCCTTTCAAATTTTAGGAAATCGGATGCATAGTTTAATTACAGGGACAGTCAAAAGTTTTTCTTTACATTACGGCCAATGGGAAAAATTATTGCAAGTGCATTTTAATGATATTACAGCCTTCCGAATGGTCTGAAATTTTAAAGATATAATTGTTGCAAAATTTTGTTGAGCTATTTCAAATTTTAGGAAAATCGGATGTATAGTTTAATTACAGGGACAGTCAAAAGTGTTCCGTTACACTACGGGAAATGGGAAAAAAATATTGGAAGTGCATTTTAATGATGTATCAGACTATGCGCTTTATGAAGTGCAAAAAATTATACATTCAGTACAATATGGGGTGCAAAAAATAATTATAAAACTAGTTATAGTACGAACGCACCTCATTTGCCACGTTTGACGAGCAATTTCCAACTTGTTTTTTATTACATCTGACGAAATTAGATTTCTACTAAATTTATGAATGACCCTTAATTTGCAGCAAAAATTTACTCCAACTTCAAGTAGCTATTACTCAGTCAGTTTTAATCGTAGAATAACGGGACTTCTTTTGTCTTTCTTGTCAATGTAAGAGGAAAATATTACTAAATATAATTTATAGGACCGGGGAAGCTTTATAAAATTTTAAATTTCGTATTTTTTTTTAACAAATGCTTTTATTGACACAAATCGCTTTTAATGTACTTCTTTACCTCATTTTATACATTTTTGCAATTTGAACTATATGTCTAGGATTAACGGTTTAGGAATTATCCATCGACCACCGTTGGAAGTGGACGCTCTGTATGTGTGTGTATATATATATATATATATAATCAAATTCCTGCGACACTTCTGTATATCTATGTAAAGTAGTTTATAAATACATGTTATAAACTTTACCAACCCTCCGTCATTCATGTAAACAACAGGAGTGCTGTCTTGGTGGTAAGTAGAAGGCAGAACTCAAGAAACATTGGGAAGAATTTCCCGTGCAATAAATAATAGAGGCATCATAAACTTAACGTCGTTTATTTGAAAACACATTTTTTAACAATTGCAGTAGATTATCCATCGGCTTTCGAATAATAGCTGTACCACTTCATAATAAACTTGATGATGTTAAAAGGTATTTGAATCTACACAATTCAAAAGTCAAACCACCAAGCAAAGGTGTTTTATTAAACAAACAAAAAACGTATAAATTCTGGGCTCCCAGCGAATGTAACGATATAAATACTCAAAGAAACAGGACGCGAACGGTTACATTACAAGGAAGGAACCAATTCCGTAGAAAGAGATGGGGGGACGTGACGGCAGAACAGGCTACGATAGAACTAGCTCCGGGTTGGGGTGGAATACGCGTGACGTAGATGCATGAACTTAATATTATCAGCGGATGCATTATAACGTAAACAGGATGCTGGCGACAACTTGCAAGATACTATGGGATATGGAACAAAAAGAACACGTGATATTAAATACATTCGAAAGAAAATAATTTAGACTCAGAATAACATGAAAGAAAGTAATTTAGTGGGTTTTATAAGAAGTATGTTGCGAACGGATTACGGTGTTTAGAATAATAAATAAAGAATACGCAGGTTTAAAGGCATGAAATAAAAGACAAACGATATTTAAGATATTATTAAAGATAGGTAAAAAAGGGTAAATATTATAGGAATTTGGAATAGTTTAACTAAGATAAAAGGGGGGATTTTTATTATTAGATACATACACATTCAGAAGTGCTTTTGTAACTTACAGATTAAACATTTTTTCTCTTGTCAAAACACTGTGACTTAAAGAAAATTCAATTCTAATTATTTATTATTTTTTAAAGAATATTTATTGCTCTTGAAATAGATTTTTCTTTACCATTATTTCTAACTCAGTGTAATATATCATGATCATTACGAGCTATAACGGAATTTATGTTCACGGAACTCCATTAAAAATTCAAAATGAGAGCATTTGCGTCATATAAGTTTGATATATCACATTTAAACTTAAAAATTGCGACTTTTATAGATTTCAGTGTCTTATTAAGAAAACCCGATACATGCATGCTGATAACTTGCTTCAACAATTAATTACGAACTCTGCAATTTTAAACTTATAATACTGCGTGAGAGAGAATTTAACTGATTCATGGCTGATTAACAAATATATCGCGAGCTTAAATATGCAGTGTATAGTTAATTTTCTTAAATTTGCAATTAGGTAAAAAGTATCACACCTTAAATACATTTTAAATATTTTGAAGCTTTTTTATTGTTTTTTTTTTCACTTTAAATACTATTCAAAAGCACACACTGTATTAATTATGGCATATATTTATCACACAATAAATTTAAAAAAAAACATTTTGGAGGAAAATAAGGAATTTTCCTGAATATTTTAAATGTTACGAAGAACTATTCAAAGTGATCCATGCGCATTCCATATCTGTTAAAAACCTCAACATTTTTTATGAAAGTTTGGAAAGTTTGGTTGAAAGATACAAATAAAACTGGGCATCTAATTTTATATATTTGATTATAAAGGTAAGAAAAAAGTATTTTATGAATTTTATGAAATTTTCAACTTTTACAAAACATATTTCTGCAATTAACTATCTTTAACGTTTCCAATTATATTTAGTTAAAAAAAATTATGCACAGTTTTATGGCATATGTGATGAAAACCAGCTATAAAAAATTTCACAGAATTCAAAGGAAAAATTATGCGCATGGAGCATCTTGAAAAAATGGACAAAATTTACGGACAAAATTTTTAATCTGAGAAAAACGCATTTTAAAATTTAGCACAAGCACAAACAGAAAAATATACCTCCTAATCGATTGGATTCAGATATAACCTAGCTTCAATAAGTTTACTGAGTAATCTCGCCAAATTAATTTTTTGTCCATTTTAAATTTGTATTTTGAGAAACATTAAAAACAAAAGACATCGTTCATTTACAACAAAAAAATTACAGTGATACAAAGAACTTTTCGAAATTTCACATGGGCATTCCATATCAATTAAAATCTCCAATATGTTTTATTCAAATTTGGTTTATATATACAAATAAAACTGTGCATCGTATTTTATATATCTACCCTATATATATAAAATCCTAATGAAACGAATTTATGAAACGGATATATGAAACGAATTTATGAAACGGATATATGAATCGACTGATTAAACAACTAATTATGTTTCAAGCGATTTCTCCTAAAATATGGAATACTTTGCGATGAAATTAAAACCAAAAATCAGCATTGATCCGCAGATCTCAAAACTGGTATTAGAAATTTTAAATTCGAATTAGTTTTCGGAATATTAACTTTTATTCTAATTTTATATACATTTTTCTAATAATGGCAAATCAAATTTTAATCAAACAGATATTTTTTTTTTCATATTTCAGAAAAGGTTGACATGGTAACCCGGCTATTGTTGTTTATTTGATAATAAATGTTTATTTACTTTTATTTCTTTTTATAAATTATATAAATTATTTTGTTCTATGATGATTAATTTTTTTTTATATTTCCTTTAGAAAATAATAGAAATTAAACAAAAAATACGGTACTACTTAGTTATTCCGTCGACAAATTTCGCCAAATTATACAAATTGACATAATTTTTATTTTAAATATCGAAAGAACAAATAAATTAGTATAACATTTATAAATATACAAATAAAAAGTCGAAATAAAAATCACTTGATGACGTAAACACGTGTAACTTGCTTAAAGTCAAGTGAATGTGACATTTACGATCAACCCTTATTGGCATTTAATCTTATAGTTTGGCGATAGATTTTTGGTCGACGGGATAACTAAGTAATACCACAAATGCATATGTAACTGGTATTTGAAAATGAGGTTTTCGCCAAATTTTTGTAAAAAAGAAAAAAAATCACGCAAAACCTGCTGTGCGTATATGACATCTGGCCAAATATTAACACTCGAAAAAAAAAATGGTAACTGGCGAATTGAAAAAAAAGCTATAGGCGAGATTTGCATCCGGCTAGCGTAACAGTACCAAGAATTCTTTGCAACCGTGGCAAATTTTATGTAGTTTTATTCGAAAAAAAATTTTGATTTTTTAATAAAAATGGAAAACTTACTGTCCCATATTGGCGCAATTTTTTTCTGACGCCAATGTCATATACGGAACGGGCACTTAACTTGCGCCAAAGTATCGTTTTTTTTTTTGTTTGATATGGTAAGCCGGATGTTGCTGTTGATGCTGTTGATGCGTTCCCCAAATTGGCGTCGTTAAAAAATCGCGCCGATATGGGACGTACGTGACATCTGTGCCAAACTTTCATATGAACGGCGTAGGGGTCAGACCGTATTTATTTATGGCAGTTGATGACTTGAACTATTATAATATAGATGAAATGATGGCGATAGAATAATATTTGGCGACTTATCATCTTTGCCTGGCTAACATTAAAGTACCAAAATAGCACCTAGGGTATAAAAAGCGAAGTGGTCCGCCTGGAACTGTTGATGATATTCACATGACTTAGGATATTGTTATAGAGATTGTTTTAAAATACCGGGAGACAAAGACTTTGTATGCTTAATTTATTTTATTTTAGCTTCTTTTCAAATGTTTAACTAATCCTCTTTAATCAAAAACGAAAACAACCATTGGAAGTCTTAACAGCAACTGATTTGCCTTTAAATTTTTGCAATCAAAGGGTATTGAATGGAAACCCTTTTACAGGGAGATCTGCACAGCTTTTTTCAGTATAATTCAATCTTCTCTAATATTTTTTAAACCCATCTGATTAGCGTGTTTTTAGATTCTGCGGTGTCTGAATGGGGGTTGGCGAGCGTAGCTTGCAGGGATCAGAGCCCCCTAATTTGAATATAAAGGTAAGAATTTATTTCTTTGAAAATTTTATGAAATTTTCAGAATTTCGCATCATATTAATGCAATTGAATACCTTTAACTTTTGCAGTTATATTTAGTTTTAAAAAACCTTGCACAATGTTTACATATATAGTGACAAACAACTATGGAAACGTTTTAACCATAGAGGAAAAATTATGAAAAAATGCATTTGCAAATATTGGTAAACAAAACTCAGCTTACCATCTATATATTTAAAAGACAAGGTTGAGTTTTTTACTGAACGGATTTTAATATTTTTTTAATGAAAGCGTTTTATTTGTAGATGTGCCCGCACTGGCTATTTTTTTTTCAATATTCCCATTTTTATATTTTTATTTCAAATTCCGTTAGGAAATTTCTTCTCATTGATTGTAATTGGATTATTTCCATTGTTGAAGAGAGAAGAGAAAAATGGGAATTACCATATCATTACGGATGCTATTTTTGTATTACAATTAAAAATAACCTTTTTAAAAACTTTTGAACGGAAAATGACGTCATGATTTAAAGTAGCGCATTTTTATTCATAAATCTGTTACATTTCAATATGTCGGTCTTTCCGCTGATACTGAGATTGAGAAGCTCATCTCAGAGGACTGCAGTGAGTAAAAATGATGTTATAGTGAAAATGAAATGAGTATTTTCTTTGATAAAACTAAATATTTTACTACGACTCAAAGAAAATTTCTGGATTTCGCCGGCCCTAGCATTAGAACCTCAAGTAAAGAGTGTGACGAATGTTTACTTGCAGAATTGTAACTGGCAAACATGACATCAAGCATAAAATATATAATGTGAACTTTAAAAAATTCACTGTCTTACCTAAAAGACGACTAAAATAATGAAAAAGATGGTATAAATTAAAAATGTATATTTTATTTTAAACTTCTTAGTACTTTCATGCCTTTTCCAAGCTCATCATCAGAGAATATTTTAAAAACTAAATGTTGTTTATTTATACAAATACATCCCTTTTGGCTTGAAAAGGCTTGAAAGTACTAAGTAGTTTTAAATAAAATGTATATTTTTAACGTGTAACATATTTTCATTACTTTAGACCCCTTTTAAGTAAGACAGTGAATTTTTTAAACTTCACATTATATGTTTTATGTTTGAATCAATGTGAAAAATCGCGTTTCGTCTTATGATTTTACATGACATCAAATTTGGGAATATATTTATTAATGATCTATTACACGTTAACATATTTTTAAAATAGTGAATATGAATATGATAAATATACACGTAAATTTTGCGACGATGAAAAAGATGAAATTTTTAGACTTCGTTAAAACGAAAAATTATAATTGTGTCATAGTGGCATAAGTTTCGTTGATTTTTCATTACGTAATACCTAAGATCATAGTCTTAATAACGTCATAATTTACTTTATTTGCATGTTACTGATTACGTATAGGAATAAAGTTTAATATTTCAATTATTTGGAAAGTTAAAATTAAACTTTATTTCAAAATAGTAATAATTTTAAGAATTATGCTAGCCAATATAATATTGATTAATTATTGCAATTTTTTTATAATTTCAGTCAATCAGTTCTTTTATTTTCATTCGTTGAATTCGACGGGTTTCGACTCGTTCTTTTTTTTAAATGAAAGTTGTTTTTTGTGGATGTGCCCGCACTGGCTATTTTTTTTTAAGTATTCCCATTTTTATATTTAAATTCCAATTTTAAAAGTTTTCTATGAAATTTCTTCAAAATCGTGGCAATCGGATTACTTCCATTGTTGCATAGAAAAGAGAACAAAAATAATGTATTTTGTTTATCTTTATTTATGCCAATTGCTCATAAAAATTCAAAACAAACTTTTTTTAATATTTTGAACTTTTTTTGATATTGTTGTCCAGTGTAATCTATTGCGCATTGTAATATTTTTTGAATGATGAATATAAATATGAGAGGAGCGTTCATATATTTTGAGTTGGCAAAAATGACGTTAGGTTTAGATTTCATGCTAAAAATAATTCGATGATTGTGTCAAGGTGAAATCATTTTTGCTGATTTTTATTCGATAATACCAAACATAAGAGCCCCAAATTGACAACTTCATCATAATTACTTATCCTGATTAGGTTACAGAAATTAAACAGAAAAATAAATATCAATTTATTATAAAATCAGAAAACGGTCCTCTATAAAAAAAAGAATACATCAAACGCCGGAAACTACTCGAGATACTGCTCAAAGGGTCTCCATTGGTGCTAATGCACAATTGAATGCGTCCTGGACACATTAGAGCATAGCAGGTGTGCAAACTGCGCTACAATCAAGAATGATACGCTGCTTCAGATAAACCAGAGAAGTGGTCTCAGTCACATAGACCTATGCCTTGATGTAACCCCAGAGGTAGAAGTTCATGGGAGTCAATAAGTCCGGCGAACGTCGTGGCCACTCTACCGGACCACAATATCAAAGGTTCTGTTGACAGAATTCGGTGGCCAGATATGCCCGGACGTTTGATGTTTTATGCAGAGAGGGCCCCATCATATTGAAACCCCGACCGGAATGCATGTCGCAGAAGCAGCCTGCATACCAATCACGTACCGTGTTTTGTAGCAAATGTGGGTAACGATCACCCGTTAAGGTCCCATCGTAGAAGATGTGTAACAATCTGGGTTCCCCATATACCGCACCACATGTGTCGTACTATGCGGGCGATGTGGAGGTTTTCCAGAGACCAGTAGTGCATATTGTGCACGTTCATAATGCCACCCAGTGTAAACATTGACTCATCTGTCCACAGAATGTCACAAAAAACGACGTATTTTCCTGTAAGGTGTTGAGCATGAAATTACAATAATCAAATCATCACGCGTGGTCATCTAGCATCAATGCTTGCACCAGTGTCGGATGATATGGCTGTGCATTATGTGTATGCAACAAATGCCAGATATACTGACCACATGCCTCGCTTATTTCCGCCGTGCTCAGTTGTGAAATTAAAAGGGCGTATGCCAGCACCTGTTCTGGAGTCACTCGAACATTACACTTGGCCCGTCTACATGTTCTGGGTCTTTGTGAAACAGAGCCCGGTTCTGTAAGATGGTGTAATGCATCGGTTATTCAAACGTTAGATGTAGATCCTCAGAGAAACGTTCTGAATAAACACTCGAAGCCTCTTATGCATTACTTTGACATTCGCTTTAAATAAGTATCATTTCGGCATACTGCATGTATGCGTAGCTTATCATCATGATCTTAGCGCAGACTAGCATATCCACTGCTAGATGGCTCGTGTTTTATCCCGAATGTGTGGCGCTGCAGTACAGTTGTAATTTATATAATCCCAATTTTCATGCTCGTTATAGCTTGGTTGGTCATTTGCATTCCACTGCCATTTATCTAGATCTCAGTGAGTATGTTTTATTTTCCTGTTGTCTATTCTACCAACTTTGCCGTTTGAATAATGTTCGACCCATAAAATGTAGCTCAAATTTTTAGATGAACCCTCTTTGGTGATTCCCCAATTTGACGATACCAATTAAAGGTGGTTCCGCTGTAAAAAGGACTTTGCACCCCGATTTTGATCTCGAATTACTTTAATTCATCTTTTAACTGATCCCTCAATGAAAGACAAAATCATGTGCAAAAATCTCGAACTTTGAAATTTATTAACTGTGTCAATTTTTGTAGTACAGATGTCAAACTTTTTGTGTTATATCTGTTATCCTAAGTGTAAACTATTACTAAATATAACTATAGGGACTGGGGGACCGTATAAAAAGTTAGGTTTCGTAATTTTTCTAAAATTGATTTTTTACTTTAAAAAATGCCACAACATGAATATTTACCTCATTTGAAACGTTTCTATAATTGGAACTATATGTCTACGACCAACGGTTGAGAAATTAAAGGTAGGTCGGCGACCGATTACATATTGCACCCTGTATATTTTATACAATCTGTTACCGGTGATGTCAAATATGTGGTATATATTTCTTTGCTTTGCCAGTACGTGTAGCTACACGCAGCCCTATGGTGTATGGTTTTTCGAAAAGTCTTATTATTCTTTTAATAAAGTTTATTTTCACAAATGCAGTTAGTAATTGATAAATTTATTATACGAAACCCTTTCTACGCGAGTAACATCCTTACTTGACCGATTATTTTCTTCCATTACTCAAATTTCTTTAATAATTCAGTTAGACATTTACTTAAAAACATTTATAGACAAACATTTTCACAAATCATACCACTATTTTATCTCCAAAAAGTTTCGTTAATGATCTCAAATTAGACCTATTTAATGAAGTATATTTCATCTTTCTTATTCTTTTTATAATGATACTAGGGGGCTCTTCCCCCTGCAATCTAAACTCACCAACCCCCGTTCAGACACTTCAGAATCTAAAAGCACGTTAATCTGACCGGTTTTTAAAAGATTAGAGAAGATTGAATTATACTAAAAAAAAAAACATGTAGCTATCTCCCTGTAGACGGGTTTCCATTCAATTCCCTTTGATTGCAAAAATTTAAGGCAGAATCAGTTGCTGTTAAGAATTCCAATGGTTGTTTTCATGTTTGGTTAAAGAAAACCAGTTAAACTTTTGAAAAGAAGCTAAAATAAAATGAATTAAGTAAACAGATTCTTTGTCTCCCGGTATTTTTTAACAGCGTTACAAAATGATTGACATAATACAATTTACTACAATTACTGCAATTTGCTGTTTTAACCCATTCAAGGGCGGTGGATCATTTTTGGACCACTTAATTTTAATTCTTAAAAGCCACATTAGCACCAGAATATTGGGATGAAAAATTTCTTTTTATTAAGTAAGTGGACAAAAGCATTTTTGTATTTCGAAATTTGTTTGTAAATTCCGGTGCCATTCACTGATTTCAAAATTTTACGAATAGAAGTACCTTGCCCCTGAAGGGTTAAACGCATATTAATGTATTTACTATTTTAAAGTTTCTTTTCTCTTTAATATTCACGTGTAAATACAATTTTTAAGACATAATTTTCAATATTTTCCTGCTTTTAACACGTACTCATTTAATAGTAATTTTAAAGTTTTTTTTGTCTCTTTTTAATAGTCACGTGTAAATAAACTTTTAATCATTAGGAAATATTATTCTTTGCGCTGTTTTTAGAATTGAGAACAATCTTTATACTAATAGTCTAAGTCATGTGACTATCATCAACAGTTCCAGGCAGATCCCTTCGCTTTTTATATTCCAGGCGGCCATTTTGGTACTTTTATGTTACCCAGCCACATGTGTGATAAGTCGCCAAATATTATTCTATCGCCATTATTTCCTTTATCTGTATAATAACAGCCCAAGTCGTGTAATTGTCATCAACAGTTCCGGGTTGACCGCTTCGCTTTTTGAAGGCCAAGCGGCCAATTTGGTATTTTAATGTTAGACGGGAGCAGGTGATAAATCGCCAAATATTGCAAATATCATGTCATCAGTATTATAATAGTCCATTTCATACGAATGTCATAAACAATTTTTCACACGGTAAATTAAAACAAAGCTTTGATGTTAAAATTAAATGTCATGGTTTATGGTATTATTTATTACTTTGCTTTTTTTTTAAGAAATAATTGAGTCATAAATTTTAAATATTTCAGTTTTAAATTAAAGTTATGCACTTTAAATAAAATGAGTAAAAGTACTATATTTTAAATGAAATACAAAAAAATACGTCGGGAACAAAATTTGTCGATTTATCACCTGCGCCCGGCTAACATAAAAATGCCGAGTTCAGGATTTCTGTATCAGAATCTTCGGATTTGGCGAAGGATTGAGCAAGTAAATTAAATTATGTATAAACGTAACGTGATACAATGCTCACTATATGTGTAAGGGAGACCAAACTGGTCGCCAAGTGCGGCTAGTATTATAATAGTCCAAGTCATGTAAATGCCATAAACAACGGGATGATTCCTTGCCTTTTCATAAGAAAGATTTCCATTTTGATTAAAGAATCAAAATTATATTTTCGAATAAAACTACTTAAAAGTTGCCATGATCGCAATGAATTCCTGGTACTTTTATGTTACCCGGGTTCAAATCTCACCAGTATCTTTTATTTTTAACTCGCCAGTTAGCATTTTTTTATCTTTCCAGTGGTAAATTAAAATGGTGCTACTTGGTTATCCCATCGACTAAAAATCTGTCGCCAAACTATAAGATTAAATGCCAATAAGGGTTGACCAGAAATGTCACATCACTTGACTTTAAGGACGTTACACGTGTTTACGCCATCAAGTGATTTTTATTTCGACATTTTATTTGTATTTTTATTAATGTTATACTAATTTATGTGTTCTTTCGTTATTTAAAATAAAAATTATGTCAATTTGTATAATTTGGCAAAATTGGTCGACGGGAGAAGTAGTACCATTAAAACATTGCTTTGAAGTGGAAATTAAATGTCATGATTTATTGCATTGTCCTATACGCACCGGGTTTGGCGTGATTTTTTTTACGACAATTTGACGAAAACCTCGTTTTCGAATACCAGTTACATATGTATTTTTAAATTATTTTCTGTTATTTTTAAAATGATATAACAATAAATAAATTTTAAAAAGTTTAATTAATAACTATAAAACAAAACAATTTATAACATTTTTTTGTCAATAAAAAGAAAACAAATTCAAATAAACCTTTATTAATAAATAAGCAACATTAGCCGGGTTACCATGTCAGGCAAAATAACGCCATTTTAGGACCAATTAGGTACCCCTTTGCGTATATGACATCTGTGCCTAATATTTTTTTTCGTTTCGTTTAAAAAAAAAGAAATGTTATTTATTTTATTTTTTTCATTTTTAAATAAAAGTTTTATATTAAATAAAATGATAATGAAATACAAATTGAATTATGCATAAAAGTAACATGATGCAATTCTTAGCATACATTTAAGGGTGGCCAAACTGGTCGCCAAATTAATTTAAAATAACAACCTTTTCTAAAATATGAAAACAAAATATCTGTTATGATTAAAATTTGACATGCCATCATTAGAGAAAAGTATTAAAAATTAGAAGAAAATTAATATTTCGAAAACTAAGTCGAATTTAAAAATTCTAATACCAGTTTTGAGATCTGCGGATCAATACGGATTTTCGGGGTTAATTTCATCGCAATGTATTCCACATTTTAGGAGGAATCGCCGTGAAACATAATCAGTTGTTTAATCAGTCATTTCATAAAATCGTTTCGAAAATTCGTTACATTTCAGTCGTTTCATAATATCCGTTTAATAAATTCGTTTCATTAGAATTTTATATACATAGGTTAGATGCTGTTGCTTCTCATAAAATTGTTTTTATTAAATACTTTACTATTATCTAAATTTTCGATTTTCTTATTTTTGTGTTAATAAAAATATTTTGTTTTCACAAAATCATTTTAGATTCCTTAATGCTAATAATAATAATAATAATAATAATAATAATAATAATAAACATTGTTCTTATTCTCACCATATTTTTATTGGTAGTAGTAGATGTTTGTGAGCAAATTTTATTGAAAACTGGATCTGTTTTTTAAAGAAATGATTATTTTTTTTAATCTAATAATACCGGTAGTTTAATTAATCGTAATTTCTTCTTTAGAATGTCAGCACTAAGCAATTTTTGCATGTTCACGAGTTAAAAATTTGTAGGTTTTCTTTTATTTCTTTCTCTACTTAAATCCACCCTCTACCCCAGAACTGAAATTAGAAAACTCTTTAGTGTTTTAGACATCCCCTGAACATGTTTGTTAATTTATTGTAAAAATAAACAATCATTAATCTAAATCCTCCTACCTTCCAACTCTTCAAACATCAAAAGATATTTCTACGTTTGAAAAGAGCAAAGCATTTTCCTCTTTTTTTTTATCATGACTGATATTTATAATGTTTATTCAAATATAGTGATATATTTTTTTAAATGTCCGTATTGTAAAAATTTAAGACTTTTCAAAAGCACAAAACTTTCTTACTGTATCATCCGACTTTGTTTAAGTACATCCGACAGTTTAAAAAGTACAATTACAAACATGATGTTTTTTTTTTCTTTTTTACATGTAGTTGCACCGACATACAAAATTAAACAAGTAAAAATTAAATTTAAAAAATCAAAAAACTCCACTGCGTAAAAAGCAAACTAATTTAAAATTTCTTAACAATGTGAGACTATTTTTATATTACTTAATTATATTTTTACTTTCTTCTATCTTTACAAGAAGAAAGTATTGGATTCATGAAAATTTTCGAATTCCGGTTTTCGACGGATTTACACGTTTTAGTGGTCAGAGATTCCAAAAAACATGTTCTTACAAAATGTCTGTCTGTGACTCTGTGAGTCTGTCTGTCTGTCTGTCTGTCTGTCTGTCTGTCTGTGTGTATGTGACACAAATTTTGTGGGCGCTCTATCTCAAGAACTAATGCACGGAATTTAACAAAAATTCATATTCAGTTAGTCCCTGATACAAATTGATGCTGATTAGTTTTTGGTGCAAATCGCTCAACAGGTGGCGCTGCTATGCTGCCTTTTTTACGATTTCCGCAATGGCTCTATCTCAAGAACTAATGCACGGATTTTCATGAAACTTCAGATTCAGTTAGTCCTTGACATGAATAGACAATTTAGAGATTTTAGTGCAAATCGCTCAACAGGTGGCGCTGCTATGCTGCCTTTTTTACGATTTCCGAAATGGCTCTATCTCAAGAACTAATGCACGGATTTTCATGAAACTTCAGAGTCAGTTAGTCCTTGATATGACTTGATGCTGATTACGTGTTGGTGTAAATCGCTCAACAGATGGCGCTGCTATGCTGGATTTTTTACGATTTCCTCAATGGCTCTATCTCAAGAACTAATGCACGGATTTTCATGAAACTTCAGATTCAGTTAGTCCTTGACATGAATAGACATTTTATATATTTTGGTGTAAATTGCTCAACAGGTGGCGCTGCTATTGGGCATTTTTTGCAATTTCCGCAATAGCTCTATCTCAAGAACTAATGCTTGGATTTTCAACAAACTTCAGATTCAGGTATACCTTGATATCAATTAGTGCTGTTTATGTTTTGGTGTAAATCGCTCAACAGGTGGCGCTGCTATACTACATTTTTCAGAACTTCCGCTATAGCTCTATACAAGAACTAATGCACGAATTTTCCCCAAACTTCAAATTCAGATATATTGTGATATGAATTGGTACTATTTAAACGATTTAATTGACGTGATTTATATAGAAGAAAGTTTTGTGATGGCCACAACATACTAGTTATTTACTTGTATTGATGACTTTTAAGTTGTGTTTAATTGTTAGTTCCTGTCTATGAAAACAGTTTTGATGAGGCCTATAGATGTCTATGAAGGTTAGAGTTGCAGTAAAGCTAGAGATCCTACCTACACAACTTACAGGTTGTGTAATGTTTATTTAATATTTAAACGGAGTTTCTGACTGTAAAATAGTCAATGAATCATCGTCTTCATTTTGAAAGACCTACCCAATGATATGCCACTCAATATGGTGCGTAATTTTTTTTTTCTCTAGCGCCATTATGTATTTTACGGCAGCCGTTTTGAATTTATAGAAAAAACTAACCTATAACCATTATACGGTTAAGACGAATCGATAGAAATCTCATTCATTAAAATCCATACAACCGTTGGGATATTTCGAGGGTATAAAGAAATCCACATACCCAGATATGCGTGAATCACATAACCCTTCTTGGCAGTCGGGTAAAAACAGCACTGCATAATAGGACCCGCTGTAGGATATTCATATCTGAAACCGGATCATCTCAATCTCTTTAATAAAATGCTACGCGTTGCTGACGACTAGCTTTTTCGATAATCATCGTTGCCACACATTTTTCTCAGAAAATTAAACATTTGAAGTTATTGAAAAAATTAATAGCTGGAAAAGTATTTGTCAGGAAATTGTTAGACAAACTGCGTCAGAAAAGTAAAAAAAAAAAAAATATTTTTCTTGATATAAATTTCAAATCCAATAATTATGCAGTTTTTCAAATACGGAATTTCAAAAATTACCAAATTTCACAATGAAGTACCATAGCGAAACATTCACGTGTAAAAAGATAATGATAACGGCAATGTCCTGACGTGTATACTGGCTATACCACGAATCACAAATTACAGTAGCCTTATTATTCTGTTAAAATATAAAAGTGAATTATGATGTCACGAGTGCATGATTTGTATTTAGTTCTCGACAAATAATAAATGCGCCATTTCTTTTTAGTTGTGCATAATATAGGTTAGTTCACATATGACCTCATATTTAAAACGAATATAGGGTAATGCATGGCTTTTACAAAAGAAAGATATATTATGGAGGGCTTTTCATGAATTTACATTTCTTTTTTTACGAATTTTTTTTCAAGAATCAAGACTATTTATTTAGGCTTGGGAAACATATTTTTTTTTAAATACTGGTATAAAAGTAAAATTTCTCAAAGCTTTCAATATATTAAAAAAAGAGAGCATATTTGCGCGAGATTCATAGACCGTACGGTGTTTAATTTTAAAAATTAATTTTCTAATCAAACATTTTTAAAACCTCGGACAACGCCAGGTATTTAGCTAGTGTGCAATAATCTCAAATGTAGAATTTCAGCAGAAACATATCCAAAATGCTCTGTAAAAAACCGTCGCCGAGGTCATGAGTTAGATTATTTCTTCAGGTCTCCTCTTTCCACAGCATCTGTATTAGGACTTGTAATTGGACTAATCCGCTAAATAGTGAGCCACTCTTTAAAAGAGCCGCTAGTGGATTTACATTTGAAATTTAAACATATGAATATTTTATTATGGGTAATTTTTTTTTTTTTTTAGATTTAGAGACAAATAATTCAGTAACATAACAATCTAAAAATACCTGACTTTTTCTTTCATGCAAAGGTGAACATATATACTCTGTGTAAGCTTCATAATTATGTATCTGTTAAAGCTATGTGTTAAAAAATACACGTTGGTCATAAAAATACTTTGCCGATATATGGACCTCTAGCGGCCGATCCGTACAACCGATCGAGTGAAATTTCAGATATAGTTATTCAAAGGTGTGAGATCGGTATTCTGTGAATGGCAACAAAGTGGCGCTCACGGTTACGGTTATAGTTACATAAACTCGAAATTTTCAAAAGGCAACGCCCATTTTTTTCCTGTCGCAAAATGCTCGGCGCATGCGAAAACCCTAAAGATCGTTGGAAAAGTACTTGTATCACAAGAAACAGTCGCGTTATGCACTCACAAAAAAAGGCTCTGCGAACGGCCTAAAAAAACAATCGGGTCGCACGATGAAAATTTGCATATGACAGAGGCAAGACACCAATCACAGAACGCCATTCTCGAGATATTCAACGCAGAAAACGGATAAAATGCGGGTTGGGAATGTTGGTTCTTCTGTCGGGAGTTCACACATGCCGATGAAATGACTCTGCCAGCGAAAGTTCGTGATGAATTGGTAAAACTCTATTATCAAAAGCCGCGGAAGTTTTGCGTGTTTACCGTTGAAACCATCACTAAATACGTGACCCATGTACCCCGCAAACTCTGCTCGATTTAGTAAAGAAATTCGAAGAAACTGGCTGCACCAGTGACAGACCGCGATCCGGACGACCAACTGCTTCTGAGGACATTGTTTTGGAAGTGCATCACATAATGACTACAGGACGGATGCAAACTGCAAGAGGTTCAGCTCTTGTATTGGATATACCGAAAACCATGGCTCTAAAGCCTACTGCGCTCAGTGATCCGCATGTTTTCATACCGTCGAGATATTGGACGCGAGAGACCATCAACAACGCACGGACATTGGAAAAGATTTTTTTATCTCATATAATGGCAATAACGACTGGACTCTTCGCATATTATGGACCGACGAGGCACATTTCACCTTAACTGGCCACGTCAATACCAAAAATTGAGTGCACTGGGCACGCAGCAGTGGTACTAGTACCTTTATAAGACACCAAATTTACTGTGTGGTGCGGCATTGCTGGAACAATTATTTTCGACCCTTACATCTTTGAGGAAGCGACATCAACGTGTTTTGTGTCGTGATCTGTGATAGTCTCTCGCTATACAGCTATGCTACTAAATTACGTTATACCAGAATATAATATACGCCCTGAATGACATTGTTTGGATGCAAGATATTGCATATCCACATATAGCGAAGTCTTTTCGCAGGATCCTGGACCAGCATTTTGGCGACCGCGTCATCTCACGCCATTTTTCATTTCCGCGGCTTCCGCGATCCCCAAACCTCACTCTAATAGATTTTTGGTTTTGGGGATATCTCAAATCGAGAGTGTACATGTGCAATCTGAAAACTTTGCCGGATTTGACTCTATCAAATGTGAGATTGCAAACATCTCTAATAATATGTTACTTTCGGCTGCATTGTCTACTGTATTCCGCTTGCAATACGTAATTAACATGCGGGAAATGTGGAATCCAAATAAGAGTTTTCCTTTCTCCGATCTGTGTAGCAATGAGTGATTAGTGTCTTGCCTCTGTCATATGCAAATTTCTTCCGTGAACACCAATCGTGTTTTTTTTTTTTTTTTGCCCGTTCACAGAGCTGTCTTTGTGTGTACATAACGCGTCCACTTTTTGTTATACACGTACCGTTCAAACGCTCTTAGGGTTTTCGCATGCGCTGAAAATTTTGCGAGGGGAAAATATGGGCGTTGCCATTCAAAAATTTCGAGTTTCTGTACCTATAACCGTAACCGTGAGCGCCACTTTGTTGCCATTCACAGAAACCCGAGTTCATACCTTTGAGTAAATATATCTGAAATATCATATCGATTGGTTAAACGGACTGGCCTCTAGAGGTCCATATATCGGCAAAGTTTTTTATGACCACCCTGTATATTGCCCAATGTATTGAGTTAAACATAATATTTCCATTTCAAAGTTTCATCATTTAACTTTATTTACACGCAAATTTATTTTTCATGGACTAACAGTTTTGATAAGAAAATAACGTATCTCATATCCTTTTTTTTTTAACAAGAGGTAAATAAAAAAGTCGTATTTACAAATTTCATTTACAAATTTAATAATATTTTAACATTGATGTCTCTGTGTATGAAACAAAGAATTTGGAAAATCATTTTTTTTGTTTTTCTAATTTTATTTTTTAACCCCTTTGCCTGTGAAATATATTTGAGAAAAGCGTGCCAAAAAAGGATTTTTTTTCTTTTTAATTTTGTTCGTTATTGTCATCAAAATGTTAGAAATAGATTATTTTTAAAAAATTAAACGAAATAACTAGTATATTCAATATTTTTACATATATGGGAAATGTTAATGGATTACAGAAATTTGGGAAGAACTGCAAAATTACAAAAATCCGACAATGGCTCGAAACTGCCGGACTTTTGGCGGGAAAGTATCGCCATCTATTACGAACATGATAAATTACGTTTATTGCATTGGACGAACTGAGTTCGGCCTTCACGGACTTGAAACACCAATTTTTTCTGTTGCCCGAACTCAGGTCAGGCCTTCCAAACTTGGCGTGTTTGCGTTGCCCGAACTGAGTTCGGGCGTCACAGGCAAGAGGTTAAACAAAAAAAGATCTAAAATGTAAGTTTTTAGATTATATATTTTACATTAAATTTTTTAAAGAATTCCGTCAATGTGTATATTTAGTTTAACACTATTTCTACTATGATTTTGTATATAACTATTTCTACCAAAAGGTGTCTTTTGACACCTTTGTCTTTGAATGCAAATAATTGCCAAAACTGTTAGAATTTCAAATTATCTATTGTTGTGGTTACTTAGAACCACTGCCATATTTTTATTTAATTTCATTTAGAAAATATTTTTATTAATCTTGTATTCATTTAATTTTAATATCCGCATTCCAAAATTATTTTAATTCCCTTTTTTTTTTCAAACTTCCCCTGTAAACTTTTCTTTCTGGCATAGCATTTCATTCATTTTAAAATCATAAACGTTGTTTTGAATTCTGTACTTCCGGTAAAAGAATTATCTGGAAAATTCCATATCTTTCTATTTGTGAAGTCATATCCTTTTGAAGCTCCACCCCTTAGCCAATAATATTTAAATCAGTTTAATTCGTAATTTCAAAATTTGTAACTCTTTACTACTGTTTGGCATCTTATCTCAGTGAAATCTATCAAATTTCCTTTTGTAAGCAGTTTTTTATATTCTTTAGCATTGCATTTCATGCCAATGCAAGGCGCCTGTATGTTCGTTCAGCCAAAGTTGGCGTGTTTCAAGGATTATAGCAACCTCCTTTACTCCTCTTCTCTGAGAGCTCATGCGCATTCAGTGTAGTTGAGTTGGGACTTCAATGCAGAATGGCTGTTTTTTTTTGTTTTTTTTGCGAAGTAATTATGTCCACGCCTGCATGAGTGTTCTGTAACGAACGCAGAGAATGGGTGGATGCCTCTTCCCCTTCTACAAAAAATAATAAACGAATTTCGTATCTACAGTAAGAAATGTTAAAAGTGCAAGAATATTTCGGCAGCATAGTTTCGTCTTTTTTTTTTGTGGCGAGATTCTTTGATCAGTTACTTCTTATTCTTCAGTAAGATGTGGATAAAATTCTGTTGACGGCGTCATTATTATTTTTATTCAAATCATGCTTTTATTTTGAGTCGTAGAATTGTGATGCTAAAAAAATCATCTAAATGCCTGTGCCTCCACACTCCCCAAGGGAAAAAATATTTTATTTTCCTTAGTAAGAACGTAGATGTATGTGTCGATCATAAAAAAGTACATCTAAAAGAATAAGATATGTACTCTATGATAATGCGCTATGTTCTGCAAAAAAATTGCTTCATAAATAAAAAAAAATTGCAAAGAAGATTTCTCATCTATTTATTTTCTTTCTGCACATGTCTGCATCATTTTTCTGTTCTTTCGGGTCAATGCAGGTAATGCTTTTACCTTTTATTTTTTTTTGTTCTTAATTTCCAAATGTATGATAAGTAAATTCAGATTTTCTTTAATTAATGACTGTTGTGTCAAAGTGGTCTTTTGTGGCCGCAGCAAAATGTTAAATATACACTATACGATCGATCCTAAAAAATGATTTGGAATTTCAATATCCAAAATAATTTTACAATATTATTCTATCCCCTCCTACCTCCAAAACACAACATCTATGATATACAGATTATTTGAGCAATATACTTATTTTTACATTGATGCGTATTTATTAGAGATTATTTAATCAGGTTATAAATTCTAGCTTTATTCAACAATCTACAAAATATTAATATACATAAATACAATCAATCGTGTTTTCATGTCAATAGAAACCACAATTTAAAAATATTATTTTCTTCATTTTTTTTTTTTTTTTTTTTTTTTTTTTTTTTTTTTTTTTTTTACATTTTTATTAGAAAATCAAACATTTTAATATTATTAACTTAAAAAACTTTCAGTCTCATATATAAAAATTCAATCCTTAACAATATCAACAGCAATAGTAATAAGAAAAACGGCAGTGTAATAAAAAAAATTCCTTATTCAATACTAAAGTTTTAAAACGAATCAAAACAAAATTCATGTATATTGAACTCACTACTAGAATTGGAGAACAAAACGCATTATTCAATTTTTTAGACCTAGTCACTGCAATGATCTACACTGAAATGTAACATGGCAGAAAACAAGCTAATATCAAAGTTATGCAGTAACTTCTGTATTTTCCGTCACAACAGAAGTCGTGATTCTCTAATCTGATTATAATTGAGGTGATGCTGTAAAATGGTGTTGATATTTATATGTAAAATTGTTTAAAATTATAAATTATGAAATCCTTAGAAATTAGAAATTATGAAATCCTTAAAGTGTCAAAAGACACTTCATTGTAGAAATAGGTATAACATATGCATATTTTCAGATCCAGGAAGAGCTGAAGGAAAATGATACCGTTGAATTAATCTAACAACTATTGTACTGAAAGTCAAAAAATCAGTTGTGGACAAATGATTAAACTCAGAGAATAATTTTAAGTTAAAATCCGGAATGTGTCTTTTGACAACTCTTGGTAGAAATAGTGTTAATCCGTATGATTTATGAAGGAAAGACAGATGAAGACATTCTACTTGGAAAAATAATAAATTGTCAGCATTGAAACAGGATAATTTGCGAGAAGATATCTTTCATTTTGTCAAAATAACAATATCTAGTTTACTTCCTAACTGTGTCACCGATAATAACTGAATAAGACAGTTCTTGCATTTTACCTTTCTCAAAAGGCTTTCACTGTCATGGAAATAAACTTAAAAATAGAATTTATTATTTGAACATTTCTTTACAAAAGGAAAATGAAAGATTAGATATTAGCACGCGGTTTGAGTTAAAGAAACGGCTTTATTTTATGTGTATAAAGAGTATATACTAATATTAGGATATGAAAAGTAAAGTTGAAGTGTTTTTAACTCTTTTTGCAATAATTTATGAATTTAAAAATATATCCTCATATTTTTTTTCTATTCCGCTGTTACATCAAATTAAAATATTATAAATATATCAAACAATTCGATAATAAACCGAATCGGTTCTTTTAAGAATTATCGAGACAATACAATTAAAATGTTTTGGGACTTTGAAAACGAGGAAATTGTACAAAATGTCATTTCACTTTTTAATAACAATTAAAACAAGAAATATACACTTACTCTTGGTCAGATTTATGAAAACAATTTTCCTTTGCATTTAAACATTTAAAAAAATTACACATCAAAATAATTTTTCAAAAGGAACCAAAAATTATAAGTATAATTAAAAATTAAAATATAGATTTTTCTTCTGTGTTTCAGAAGATCATTAATATACTGTAAAAACTACTCAGAAACGTTTTTATTAAAAACTATGTATCAGTTTCATAGCTAAACGCTTCAAAATTATATTATATAAAATAAATTTTCTAATATAATAGTGGTGAAAATATTGTATTTTAAAAATCATACTTGATTCTCAGAAAAAGCAAAATTTAGTAAAAACCTTCTGCATCAGAAATTCTTAGAATCTTCTGTCTATTTTGAAAACAAACAAGATTATTTGTTTCAAAGAAATATATGACGAAAATGAAAAATACTGTTTATAAAAAAAATCTCCTTTCTAGAAATATTTAAAGGTAAAGCGAATACAGCAAGAAAAAAAATGCAGATCAAAGCACTGTAAGGGGACACAATTTCATCAGCAAAGTTTCCGTCTGTGAGCAATTTATCTTTTAAAATCATACTTGTCAAGATAGATGTAAAATATAATTTCTGATTCATTAAACAAAAGATATCTCTTATGAAACATAAAATAAATTCAAAGATAGCTCAATTGAATGCTACATATATATACCTATATTTAAATGAAATGCTTAAAAAAGTACTATTGATCTCCATTAACTTCAGAGCGACGACAGCTATTGTCATAAATGTCGTGCCTGTAGATGTAGTAAAGCGACGATGCACTGTGTCATGAGACAGCTTAGAGCGCCACCAAGATGAAAACTGCGAAGTAAATTTTCTATCTCGGAAAGATAAATGAAAAGAAAAAATTGCAAAGTTATAGAGCAGCCATATTCAATCTGCGACCTGCACGTGGTCCGGTGATCTTGCATGTGTGGCCCGAAATACACAGTCATCAATCCACATTTATATAATTGAGATCTCCTTAAAAGTTATTTACGAGCTCCACTGTTGTTTTATATATTTTTATGGAAAGACAAAATCTGCCCTGTTATAATTAATTAAAAAAAAAATGCCGTTTTCTAAGCCCAAAGTTCTTTTTACGTATATAGAACAGGTAAATTAGACCAAAAATTGAGTAAGATACGGTAACTGATGACCATTCACCAAAATTTGCGAAGAACTTCGATTAGAGACTAGAAATGAATATCGGATGAATACTCAAAATGAAAGTTTTTTTGCCATTTTTTTTTTGGGGGGGGGGATAGGGGCATTTGTAACTCAGGATGGAGAGGGGGGAATGAAAAAGGCTCAAGTACGTCCAGGAAAGTGTCGTTTAATATGTATTTTTTAATTCTGAATCGAATGGCACCATCTGCAACTCGATACGATCATTTGTATAATGTTATGGCAGGTTTTATAAATACAAAGTCGAAAATTATACTTTGGTTCAGTTAAAATTGTTTTTTATTTACAGTAACAACTGATGGCCATTCACAGATATTTGGAATTAACTTTGTTTTGGCACTAGAAATTAATACCCGATAAAAATTAAAGTTGTTTTACTGTTTGTTTTTTTATTTCTTAGGAGGGTGGGGAGTTTTAAAAGACATTTTAACTCGGGAGAGCAATGCAACTTCGTTTTAATATGTCAAGTTGAGTGTCGTTTATTATGGACATTTTAATTTCTAATCGAATGACACTATCTGCAAGTCGATACGACCATTCGTTACATTGTTGATGCAGATTTTATGAATACAAAGTCATGAATGATTTTATGATTACAAAATTATGAATACATGGATTTTTTCGACGAAGAACACTTTGCGATGGTATGTTTCGACAATTAAAAGAAAATAAAGATCAAAAGACTAATATACTGGGGAAATTTCCTGATTGTTTTCCTTTAGAAATTTGAAATTCTGCATTGTCATTGAATAAGTTTTCTACTTATTGTATAGTTAATACTGCGTTTTAGGATTGAACGTTTGCCGCGATAAAATCTACATCAAAAAATGTCTACACCACTATTTTCAAGCAATAATCTTCGTAACATATTTCTACGACATTTAGAGTAGAAATCTTCACAAAGTTTACTGTTTGGATATACTAATGCTAATTTTTCTGGCGACAAACGTTAAGCCGTACTGATAATAATAGCTTTTTTATATTTTTTGCTATACTGCTTATAAATACAGAAATAGTATAAGTAAAAGAGAGTTTTGAGTTCTTCGGAGACAACTAATGGCCATTCACTAAAATTTTGTAAGAACTTCATTTTAGTATTAGAAATGAAGATCCGATGAGCCTCCCCAAAATAAAGTTGTTTTACCATGTTTCAAGGTCAAAAAAGAGCGCGGTGTATTTTAACTGAGGGAGGGGGCTCAAAATTTTTAAGTAGGTCTAGTGGGGTATGCATTTTTAAATTCTAAATTGAATGACACCAATCGCAAATCGATACGATCATTCGATACAAGGCTACGGCATGTTTTATGACTGCAAAGTGGAAAATTATTCTGTATTATTAAGCACAGGTCTGTCAAGTGGGGTATGCATTTTTAAATTCTGAATTGAATGAGACCAATCGCAAATCGATACTGGGTCATTCCATGTCAATTCAAACAAATTTTTTATGGTTTGTAACCCGACCCCCAGGGATTTGGATGAAACTCGGTGTATATACTAATTCTATCATGATATGAATACATCAGAAAATTTTCCTTCCTAGACCTCATAGTTTGTGAGATATGGGGGGTCCAATTTTTGGATTTTTCTCAAATCGCACATTTATGAGTCTGTATTTTTAGACTGCAGTTCCATTTTCAAAAAAATGTTTCTCTAGATCTAAAATGCGAATCATCTTAAATATATCACAGTAAGTACATCAAAAGGTGCAGATTTTAATAAAAAAATATTTTAAAAATTAATTTTAAATATTTAGGGCCAAAAAATTAAACCAAAATTGAAAGTTATGGTTATTTTTCCAAATTTTTGTGATTTTACGAAAAAGGCTCTACACAAAAAGGCAAATGAAATTTCTAATTTCTTTTTGTTGTAAATAAAAGTTTACACTTTGGGCTTTCTAGTTATGAAATAAAATGATGTCTTTCTCATGACTTATACAAAATTTTGCTCTGTTTTGGGAAACTGCACCAATCAAGAAAAAGAAATCTCTGCCTAATTTTAGCTGAGATACCTAACTAACTACTGAGATTCCTATGACTTGTTGAATATATTATTCAATGTTTCTTTCTTCCTTTCTTTTGCAAAGTAAAGTTTTTGCTTTTTTTTTCTTTCTTCTGAGTAAAAGGGGGAAAAAAGTCTATGACTACAGTCTATCCTCCCTCCATTAAATTTTGTGCGTAATCCTTATGTTTCCATTATTTATTCAGTCATATATTTTCTTTTATTATTAGCATTTTTTTTTAATTTAAGCAATCCCTTAATTTTGTGTTTAGAATATAACTGTAAACAAAAAATCTTTTGTTGATATAGAATAAGAAAATGCAATGAAAAAGGTTTTAATTTTTTTATATCTATAGTCAGCTATTTAATGTTCAACAAAAAAAGAAACTTTTTAATTAAATTAATTTTAATTAAATTTAAATTTTTAAATTATTTTTTTCATTTACTTTTCCAGACAGTTGAAAATTAAAAGCAAGATTCAAAATCAAGTTTGCCCTATGGGGCATACCGACCCTAATATTCGAAACTATGAGCGTCCCCCCACTTTTTTTTTCTAGGACTACACCACTGGGGGAAAGCCACCGATTTTGAAATACAAAGACATTTTAGATACTAAATCACGAAGATCTTCCTAATATACCGATGTTTTGTTATGTTATTAAATTTGGTGTTGCAGTAAGATAGGAAAATTGAAATATATATTAGAAGGTTCTCAATGTTGCTTATTCATAATAAATATAAATTTTAAATTGCACAAAAAAAAGAATGTTGCAAAATAAGTCTAAGTGATACTGCAAAAGTACGTCATTTATTTCTATATTTATATTTAGCTCAGTTATATTTTTGAGTTTCAATCTTTTAAATACAATGTTTATTCTGATTTTTTAGCTTTAAAAATTTGCATATAATTTATCAAATTCTTTATTTGTTACATAAAAAAATACAACAATATAAATCTTTAAATTATTTATAAGCAATTTTATTTAATGTATTAGATTTAATTAATGATTATTTCAATTTTAATAAAAAGGAAGTCTTTCTCCTAGCTTATGTAAAAATTTTGCCCTGTTTTGGGAAATTGCACCATTCAAGAAAAAAAAAAATCTCTAATATGTCTAATTTAAACTGTGGTACCTAAATAATTAATTACTGTGGTTCCTATGACTTGTTGAATTTATTTAATATAAGTGCTTCTTTTTTTTTATTTACAAAGTAAAGTTTTGCTTTGTTTTTTCTAAGTAAAATGACAAAAAAAATCTATGATTTCAATATCTACACCCCCTCCATTAAATATTGTACATATTCTTTACATACTACCTTTGTGAAAATATTTATAGAAATTCTATACCACTGAATCCAATGATAGATGTACATTTATGTGACAAACATATGCGATAAGATTAAGAACAACACAATTTCAGATAATGTGTGATATGTACCAATAACATACAAATTTTCTACTGTTATAAAAATAAATAAATCAGTCTGACTTTAAGGATTTATTTTAGGAAATAAATCAAAATCATTAATAAATTTATATTTAAAATGTGCAGCAATTATTTAGGTACCATAAGCAAAGTTAAATATATTTATCTCTTGATAGGTACAGCATCCCAAAATAAGTCAAAAATTTTGCATAAGCCATGAGAAAGATATCATTTTTATTTCATAAATAGAAAGCCCAAAGTGTAAACTTTTATTTAAAACAAAAAGAAATTGGAAATTTCATTTGCCTTTTTGTGTAGAGCCTTTTTCGTAAAGTCAGAAAAAATTGGAAAAATAACCATAACTTTCAAATTTGGTTTAATTTTTTGGTCCTAAATATTTAAAATTAATTTTTTAAATATTTCTTTATTAAAATCTGCGTCTTTTGATGTACTTACGGTGATATTTTTAAGATGATTTGCATTTTAGATCCGGAGAAACAATTTTTTGAAAATGGAACTGCAGTCTAAAAATGCAGACTTAGAAATGTGCAATTTGAGAAAAATCCAAAAATTGGACCCCCCATATCTCACAAACTATGACGTCTGGGAAGGAAAAATTTCTGATGTATTCATATCATGATAGAATTAGGTATATACCCCGAGTTTCAACCAAATCCCTGGGAGTCGGGTTACAAGGTCTGGTTGAATTGACATGGAATGACTCTACGATCATTCTTTACAAGGTTACGGCATGTTTTATTACTGCAGAGTGGAACATTATACTGTATTATTGAGCACAGGTCTGTTTCATTTATTTTGCGTTCAAAACATGTTCCTTATATCATGTTAAATAATCACAAACTTTATAAATATCCTCAAAATAGCAATAATGGAAATTAGTCTCCTTCAAAGTCATCAAATTTTTCAAAATCCATTATTCATAATTTTGTATTCATAAAACCATTCATGACTTTGTATTCATAAAACCTATTGTAACTTTGTAAAGAATGACTTTATCGACTTGCGGATGGTGTCATTTAATTAAGAATTAAATTTCATAATAAACGATACCCGATTTGACCCACTTTAAAAACTTGAGTTCATCCCCCTCCCTAAGTTAAAATGCCTTCCCTTTTAAACCCCCAAAACATGCTAAAACAACTGTAATTTTTGCTGACTTATTGGGTATGAAGGATTCTACGTCTTTCAGATTGCAGGTTCAGTTCGAAGCACAATAAAATTCAGAATCAAAATTTGAATGAACTAAGTTCGCAATTCCACTCATCGTTGAAACATTCACGCGCAATTCCACTCATCGTTGAAACATTCACGCGCAATTCCACTCATCGTTGAAACATTCACATGCAACAGCTTAAATCAGTAAATTTCGTTCATAAAACACTTACTAAACTTTATTTACAAATATATAAATATAGAGAGTGAGTAATATTATTACTCTATTTTTTAGAGTTCTTATCATTGTTATTACAGACATATTACCGGTTCAAATCTAATTTTACGTCTACATTAAAAAGTAAATCAGAGAAACAAAAGTAAAAAGTCCTTCCGGCCAGTGCCGGGAGGAAGAGGCAGCTTTCATATTCCTTATTTTAAAAAAGCCAACTTATATCATTCAATCACACGAAGCTCAAGTTACTGGAAACCGAATATAGGAGATTCAATACTATTTTTTATCAATATAATGAATGAGAATTTCGCGAAATTAGCTTTATCCAAGCTGCTTTTCTTTAAAGTAACTTATATTTGGCTGCCAAATTCGGCGATTTCTTAAAATGCCTGCCATTTTAAGACAAAATGGTGGATGAGGCTAACCAGTGAACTTGGTCGAGACCTTAGTAATTGCTGTGCACATGCTCACTCACATCGGAATCGGTTGATATATACGAGTGCTGTCGCATGCAAAAAAATCAGATTTTTCAAAATGTCACCCACAATAGAAATTGAAACTGCTATATCTGAGCCATTTTTTAAGGTAAAGACAAACAAAAAATGCTCCTGAATCCTTATATCAAGGTCAAATACTTAAGAAAGAAACCTTTTTCAATTTCTAATTTTTTTGCACCTCACTTTAAATATATATATATATATATATTTTTTTTTTAATGGCCGTCATTTTGAAACAAGATGGCTGATGAATCTGGCCAGCGAACTTGGTCGAGGTATTGATGTATACAATCCACATGCCTTCTTACATCGAAATAGGCGAATACGTGTGTTATCGCGTGACAAATACAAGATCGTTTCAAAATGTTAGCCATGCTAGAAATTCAAAGTGCTATAATTCAAATATTTTTTAAGATATAAACAAAAGAACAAATTTTCAGAAACAAAAACCGCTCAGGAATTTTTGTATCAAGGCCAAACACATATAAAAAAAACCTTTTTCATTTTCTGATTTTTTAATACCTCATTTTAAATTTTAAATTTAATTTATATTTAAATGGCAACCATTTTGAAACAAGATGGCGAATGAAGCTGGCCAACGGACGGTCGAGACATTGGTATGTACTATGTACAGACCAAGTTACATCCATATCGGTTCATAAATATGCCTGTTATCGCGTGACAAAAATCGGGTCGTTTTAAAATGTCAGCCACAATAGAAATTCAAAATGCTATTACTCAGCCATTTTTTTAGATATAGACGAAACAAAAATTGTTCCGGAATCTTTGTATTAAGGTCAACCACATACTAAAAAATCTTTTTCATTTTCCGATTTTTTGGTATCTCATTTTAATTTTTTTATTTTTAAAATTTTTTTAAATGGCCGCCATTTCGAAACAAGATGGCGGATGAAGCTGGCCAACGATCTCGGTCGAGATATTTGTATGTACTATGTACACACCAAGGTACATCCAAATCGGTTCATAAATACGCCTGTTATTACCTGACAAAAATCAGGACGTTTCAAAATGTCAGCCACGCTAGAAATTCAAATTGCTATAACTCAGCCATTTCTTAAGATACAGATGGAACAAAAACTGCTCCCGAATCTTTTTATCAGGATCAAACACATAAGAAGAAAATATTTTTTTTCAATTTTCAATTTTTTGGTACCATATTTCAAATTTAAATTTTTCTTAAAAATTTAAATGGCCGCCATTTTTAAACAAGATGGCGGATGAAGCTGGCTAACGAACCCGGTCGAGACATTGGTATGTACTATGTATAAACGAAGTTACATCCAAATCGGTTCATAAATACGCCTTTTATCGCGTGACAAAATTCAGGACGTTTCAAAATGTCAGCCACGCTAGAAATTCAAAATTCTGCAACTCAGCCATTTTTTAAGATATAGACGAAACAAAAACTGCTCCGAAATCTCTGTATTAAGGTCAAATACATAAAAAAAAAATATTTTTCCATTTTCAATTTTTTGGTACCACATTTCAAATATTAACTTAAAAAAAATTTAAATGGCGGATGAAGCTGGCCAACGAACTCGGTCGAGATATTGGTATGTACTATGTATAAACGAAGTTACATCCAAATCGGTTCATAAATACGCCTTTTATCGCGTGACAAAATTCAGGACGTTTCAAAATGTCAGCCACGCTAGAAATTCAAAATGCTGCAACTCAGCCATTTTTTAAGATATAGACGAAACAAAAACTGCTCCGAAATCTTTGTATAAAGGTCAAATACATAAGAAAAAAATATTTTTCCATTTTTAATTTTTTGGTACCACATTTCAAATTTTAAATTTTTTTAAAGTTTAAATGGCCGCCATTTTGAAACAAAACGGCGGATGAAGCTGGCCAACGAACTCGGTCGAGACATTGGTATGTACTATGTACACACCGAGTTACATCGAAATCGGTTCATAATTACGAGAGTTAGAGTGTGACATAGGTCAGATATATATATATATATATATATATATATATATATATATATATATATATATATATATATATATATCAGTTTTGAACGGAGGCTAGTTTCGGGGTCTGGGGGTCATGATCGATGAAAATATACCAACATTTTTTTTAATCGCTTTCCTCCGAACGGCTGCAATTGGTAGCTTTTTGTAAAGAAAGCTACCTAAAAGATACCACAGCAACTGACTGACAGATTTGGCTAGTGGTATCGCAAAAGAGGCATTTGTAACAGGGTATTCATTTCTAGTGCCAAAACGAAGTTCTTTCAAAAATTTCGTGAATGGTCACCAGCTGTCGCATATCACTCAGTTTTGTGACTATTTTATATGTTTGAAAATTCGTTAAGCATCCCGAATTCGTTAAGCATCCCTGTATATGATGTGCAAATTTGACTACAGATTAACTACATACATTCCAAAATTTAGTTCAGTTAAGAAATATGTATACCTCAGTTGAAAATTCTCCTTCATCAATTTCCGCTAATAAGGAGATTGGTACGTGAATTCTTTTGTGCTGTCCTGTATATGAGGTATAGAAGTTATATACACCGAGAAACATGCAAAAAAAATTAATTTTTAAATACCGAATTTTAAAACGCATTTCCAGCGATTATTACTAAAAGACAATACTCTAATCGATTTATTTTGTGTGCCCCTGTAAATGAACGGAAATGCTATGAATGCCTTATTCCATCGTAATCATCTCATAGTGAAATTCAGTGATTTATATCAGTTTCAATACATTTGAAATAGTGTATTCACATTTTCCAAACGATTTTTCCCCATACACCATAATGTAATGGAATTCTTTTAAGTGCCCCTGTAAATGAACTATTATCCTCACATACTTCATCTAGAAAACCAAACATGCTTTGGTGACCCTAAATAACTTTTATTAATTGCATGAGAATCCGAGTATATCTACGGGAGTTAGAGAGTGGACAGACTAACAAACAAACCGAAACTTTTAAGTTTTGTTGGAAAGATACAACAACATGTATAATAATCACTTATAAACAGATTAAGTTAAATAATGCTATAAAAAGTGATAAAATATCTTTATTAAGATTGACGAACATTTCATAGCACAAACGGGGACATTTTCAAAATCATTCATGATAGAAAATATTTTCACTTTGTTTACTATCTTATTGTTTTTTAAATAATCTCATAAGACATGATGCATAATGAAAAACATTGCAAACATAAAATAAAATTAAAATTAAACTGGCTATTTGCGAGTGTGGATTAATTTTCACATAACTTAAAAACAATAACATGGTAAACTATGTCACGATGCATCATGCATAATGAGAAACATTGCAAAACAAAAAAATAAATAACTTGACTATTTGTTCTATTCATTTATCCATCGAAATTTTATTTACCATCCATAATCCGGGAATAAATAGACATTTTTATGCAACGAGAATATCTGCAATGATTCAGTGTCCCATGATTTAGCTAAAATTTGGACAGATGCTATGTAATTTTAGTAACAGTAGTAAAAATTAATCCACGCTCGAAAATAGCCAAGTTAATCTTATTTTTATTTTATTTTTTTCAACGTTTTTCATTATGCATCATGTCTCGTGACATTGTTTAGCATGTTACTGTTTTTAAATTAAGTGAAAATTAATCCACGCTCGCAAATAGTCAATTTAATTTTTATTTTATTTTATGTTTACAATGTTTTTCATTATGCACCATGTCTCGTGACATTGTTTACTATCTTATTGTTTTTTAAATTATGTGAAAAATTTTTCTATCATGAATGATTTTGAAAATGTCAGCGTTTGTGCGATGAGACGTTGGTCAATCTTAATAAAGATATTTTATCACTTTTTATAGCATTATTTAACTTAATTTGATGGAAAGTGTTAAAATATAACTATTTTTTGTTTAGTTCTTTAAAATAATTGATATTTCTTTTCAAAAGTAATGTTATTAATTAATTAATTAATTGCAAATATTTAAAAAGTTTGAAAGGATTTGAGCTGTTACAGTCACATTTTTCAACTTTAAAAGAACGAGTTGGAACCCGTCGAAATTCGACGAACTAAAATGTTAGAAAGGAACTGTCCGATCGAATATATATAATAAACCTAAAAAATAATTACAATAAAAAATTCATCTGGCATTGGTTGTCTAACTCTTAAAACAAATAATATTTTTAACCTAAAATTATTAAAATATTATTTCTACAAACTTCAACTGGTTAAATTATTGAAAAATTAAACAGTATTAGAATAGGTATTCAAGATAAGTAATTATATTAGAACCCTCGAAAGAAATAAATCAAAAATTTGCCTTTAGTTACCATAGTATTGGCCATTTAGTATTGGTCAAATATTTAGTTTTATCAAAAAAATGATCGTTTTGTTTGAAATATGACATCATTTTTACTCACTGAATCATTTTGCTAGCGTCTCAAATCCGGTATCAGCTTAATGTAAAAATATTGAAATGCAACTGGTTTATGAAGAAGAATGCGTGTTTTTTTTTTTTTTATGTCTGACGTCATTTTCTGTTCAAAAATTATAAAAAAGTTACTTTTATTTGTAATGTGAAAATGGCATCAATAAGGATACAATGAATAAAAATAATAAACAATGACTATTTTCTCTCTACTTTCAATATAAATGGGGTACTTTTGTTGCCACGATAAGAAAAATGGTATTAAAAACTACAAAAAAATTAATATCTCAAAAATAAATTAAGATACAGCTTTCAAACAAATTGCATTTAAAAGAGCATTTTTTTCCTTATACGACGGTGTAAAAATTTAAAACGTGCGATGTTTAGAAGTTTAAAAATTTGCAGTAGAGAAAATTGCGAAACCAAAGTTTTATTTCAAATTTCAAAGTGTTGCCATACGCAAAATGACGTATGCGTTACGCACAGATATGTTTGTCCTTTATAATATAGACGAGTTGGAACCCGTCGAAACTCCACGAACTAAAATGTTTAGAAAAAAATTGTTAGATCAAAATATGATAAACCTACTGTTTGTCCTTTATAATATAGAATAGATAGGGAAACCGTCCTACAGAAAATGCTTTGTTATCTCCTCGCAAGAAAAATTAATAATAAATTTCAATTATCTTCTAAGCAGTCTGTCAGCTATACTTTTTTAATAACATGTCCAGGAAATTGTTGATAAATGTTTCTCCACAGAAACTAAATTTATTATTAGTTTGCAGTTATTATACCGCAAAGAATAGTTTCATATTTAAAAAAAAATATTTTAAAACATTTCTGTGAAATCACTTATTAATTTTTTTATACTAAATATTTAAAAAAGCACCACACTTCTCACTTGATTGTAAGCGTTTTTTTAAGGTTACAGAATATAAGTGAAAACCATTTTTTTTTAATTGATAATTAATAGATTTTTTTACATTTAATAATTTTTTTAGAATGCCCCCTTAATAATACCAAAAATTATATTACATGAAAAATAGCAATAATGCATTTAAATAAAATTTTGAAACTTATTAAAGGCGATGCTTTCGCATTTGACTCGCCCCAAGTGTTAACAACCGAAAAATCTCCAAATATCGCTATTTACACTTAGTCATTTTTATCGCTTTGCTTCAGCATTTTTGTTAAGTTTTACATGTCTTAAATTTGTGCTTTATATATATATATATATATATATATTGGTTGATGAATATTTTAATTTCGTTATGGGATAAATGGTGGAAACAAATGCTGAACTATTTGTATTATTTTAAGTGCAAACGGGTTTATCTTCCACAGTCGTCTATACGCGATAGACATGGATTTAAAATCAATAAAAATTGAGAAAATAGCGATACAGTTCCCTGACAAATTAGGATACGGTTTTCAAGCAAATTGCATGTAAAAGTTCATTTTTTTTCACAGTTACATAAGCGTTCAGCACACACACGTTTGTTCTTTATAATATAGATATATATTTGAATACTCATATCTTTTTAACACTCTTTTTCTCGTGTTAGAAAGTTTTAGCTCGATAAATACAATCCCATTTACTTGTCTGTATATCCATGTATGCTCTAAATTTAGTGAATGCGCTTTTAAAGCAACGGAGTTTATTTCGTATTTCTGCTCTGTATTTCACTTTCGATAAAAGCATGCCTAGCTTACAGGGACAAGAAAAGTCAGGTGCCTCAATTATTCGATCTACTTTTTAATAACATTACAATGGTTCATATATAGATATGCTGACGTTTCCTATGGGATGCATAGCATTTATATTCTCTTAAAAACAATGTACAGAAAAATTTTAATACATTATAGACATTCTTAGTCTGCTGGAATTTGGTTAAAACACTTGTATATGTATATATCCTGCACAATAGTTTTAAAATCCAACTTTAAGAACTGGTACAAGGAATAATATGAAAGAAACTGACTTTATGTATCTAAGATAGTTATAAAAAAGAAAGAAAAATCAGGCGTTAAGCATAGATTATGAAACACTCACTAACATCTCCAGATTACTTTTAAAAACTTCGTTATTTAGGGAAATAAGATAAATATGATCCCTAAGTAAACATTTTAGTACACGCATAAAACATGTGAGAAACTGATTTCAGCAATTACCATTCATATCTAAATATTAATTCCAATTCTTTTGTATAGCCTTGCATTTGATCTATAGCTTGGCATATATCCTGTATAATGCAAATATTAGTTTAGCAAGAAACTGCAAAACAGGTTAAGGAGTCTCAGGACTCTTAAAGCTTTAAAATTTTCGAAATTTTAATTTTTTTAGATGTTAAACTCCTATCTTTTCTGAACATTTTGATATAATTGTTTCCATGAAATTCCTATTAGAACTGAAGTTATGGCTTTTACATTTATACACGTTCAATAGCGGATGCGTCGTTTTGGGAACTTTGAAGCCATTTTTCACCAAATGACGTTTTTGGGCATAACGCGCAGGATATCTAAAAAACTTAAGAATATTTTTTCATGAAATTTTCAAAACATATGTTTCATGTTAGTCTGTATAAACTGAACCTAAAATTTCCTTTTTATTGTTCAAAACAATATTTTTTTATGTGATTATACTGTTGAAATTTTCTTAATTTTGCATTAGCTAAATACAACTTTGTATTAACATATAAAAAAGCTTTAAATACAAATTTATTTAGGTTCAGTGTAGGCACCAAAATTTTCATTCTAGTTGCAATACTTATTTTATAATCGTGCGCGTAAGCTGTTATGCTGATTTTTGCTCGTGAAATGTCTAACAGTTTGGAGCCCCATGTAAATGCTAATTCTGCGTCTTATAATTTTTTAAATACATGAAATAAAAGAACATACTTATATATTTTATTCCAATTAAAATTGTGTCTTAAAATCAAATACGTTTTAAGATATTAAATGTTAAAAATAATCTTTTTTTTTTTCATTTTTTCTAATTTTAAGAGTCCTGAGACCTCATAAAATTTACTTTCTGCAATTTACACAAAGTGACGAAAACATACTTGAATACTTTTCTGCAGCCTTGTATTTTACCTTCTAGATTTCGCTAGCCATCGCACAAACGCACACACACAGAGCGAAACTTTCTTTTATTAGTATACATAGATTTATAACAGGAAATTTGGATTGTCATTTATTTTATAAAAATGAACGATTTTTTACATCTGGCATGTCCCGAGTACCATTTTCCATGTTTTATTTAGATATTAAAATTATTATTCTTCAACAATCGTTGTCCAAGTCAATAGTTGGCGGCAAACATGCGTTTTTTCGGCAGAAAAATTATCTTACTTTTTAAATTGCTGTTGGTTTTGCACCAGATGTTTGTTACAGTATGGTAGTGGTTTTAAACACAGCAAAAGTACAAGCGCAGTTACTTGCTAATAAATGTTTGCATATTTAGAGAATATTTATGGACATTTTTTAATTTAAAAAATCAACATTTGGTAAAATCGATTTTATTTGTTATAGCCAGTTAAAACACATTTTACCATATTCTGAACCTCTCACGCTCAGTTTAGTAATAAGTCAAAACCAGTAATGACACCATCTTTTATTGACTGTCAATGACCAAAAGTATTGACTACACTGTAAAAAAAAATCTGTAGTTCTACAGATGTAAAGTTATATGCTTACTAAACTTTCACCTGTAACTGTACGAAAAAAGCTGCAAATCTACAAAAGTAGTTTTTGTAAAGCTACAAAAATCTGTAATTTTACAAATGAATCTGCTAAAATTTCAGTAATCTTACTAAACTTTTATTTGTAACCCTGGCTGGAGTTACATGAAAAGTTCTCGGAATCCCAGTTTCCAAAAAAATTCTTAGTAACCTTACAGATTTTTTGATTTTCGGCGCAAAAGTGTGTTTGTTACATGAAATTTTGTTGTTGCCGTTACATGAAAAGTTCTAGGAATCCAAGTTTCCTAGAAAAACTTTAGTAACTTCACAATTTTTTTTTTACAGTGTAGAATTTTGATTACGGAAAATTAAAAATAAGAAATGCTTTAACCTACGAAAACAATTTTGTTTTAATTAGAGGCTTAGTTGGATTGATTTCTCGCATCCAAATAAGAGATATTTCCTAAAAATTGTCGATATTTTTTTCTTTTTCATGTTGCGGTAAAAAAGGTAAGAAGCCGTAAACGTTGAAAACTGTGTAAAAAAATTAGTATACTCGTGGACAACAGTGGTTTTGTCCTAGAACTAAAATTAGTTGATTCTAGATCAGTTTTTAGCTCTGATTCCGAATATGCTTTCCATTTATCTCTAGGTGGTCTAGGTTTTGAGAAATTTGCATATTTAAATGTATGCAAATTTAAGCTTTTTTGAGCTATTTTATGCAAATTTTAGATACAATATATGTCACATCTAATTACGTTTTCTAGATAATGACTACTTGACTATTTGCTTCAGACAAATGTCACGATTTGCATATTCTTAACATTTATTTATCAGTCATTAAGCCTAATTTGCATATTTTTCAACGGTGTAATGTTTACATCACTATCAACTTTAAAATAGTTGCCACATAATTGACGTAACGTGTTTCGAGACTAGATGTTTATGCTGATTTCAAATCTGCAGTTTGTTTTCTTATATCAAGTGTAGTTTTTGAGTAACACGAATTTCTACTTTTGCACGGCATTAATACAGGTTTGATATAAGATGCTTTTTAGGGGTGTGTGATTCATTGACAAGAAGGTGAACAGGGTCAGATTCATATCAGAGATATAAACAAAAATTTATATAATCGAAAAAAAAAATAAGTAGTCGAATCTATCCTAACTAGTTGAAGTTTATCATATAAAGTATCATAAAAAGCTATTTCTGGCTTTTTCGACCAAAAAATAAAATTTCCCTTTTTCAAAAACTAGACATGATAGAAGAAAACATATACAAGATTTGAAATCAGCTCAAAAAACTGGTTTAGAAACATATTAGCGTACTCGTGCGGTAGAAATGTTTGAACGTCAAGAAACATTATTAGAAAAACATGAAAAATATGCAAATTAGGTACAATGTTTCACAGTCACTTGTCAATATAATCTCAAACAACGTTTTTTGATGTAAATTAGTTAGTAATCGTAACATAAAACAAAAACTCTGTCTGATATTGCTTTATACCTTAAATTTGCAAATAATTGTATAAAATTTACTAAATTTGCATAAATTGAAATATGCAAATATCTCTCAAACTTGACGTGCTGGAGTAAATCTAAAACTAGATTCGGAATCAGCACAAAAAACCGCATAAAAAAACAACTAATTTCTGTTTTAAGACAGAACAAAAGTTCAAATTTGTTGACCATTGTAGTGCTGTTAAAAAGTCGTAGAAACGTATGTCCTTGATGACATTTTTAAAAGATGATATCAAATATTATAAATAATTTGTTTAATTAGCTTCGAAAAATTGATGGGATGTGGTTTATGTTTGATATAGGTTAATTGTATCATCTTAGGATAGGTCGTCAGTTAAAAAAAATAAATTAAAAAAAACTGATAATTATGTTTTTCTATCACGTGAAAATTTGGCACAGAAATTTTATCTAAACGATAGAACACGTACCAGTTTTAATACGATAGAGGTACACGAACTTTATGTTCTGAAAAATATGGAATTATAATTAAGACAACTGAGGATTTTCACGCACTTTTTGCAACATAATAAGGTAGAAATTAAAAAAAAATCTTTCTATGTGATTTTTTAAATAGGAGAATGATATGATAAATTGTAAATGCATAAATGTATTGTTGAAAATGAAATAGTAAAACTGCATCGTGGATTTGTGAGCAATTGTAAGTAAATAATTTTAATAATAATATAGTGAGTTTCAATAATTATTATTAGAAAATTCTAACTTAATTTTCTTCAGAAGTCTATTTTTCATTCAAGATACTATGAAATCTTCACCGACGCGATATACTGGACTTGATTCTGCTATACTGAGATATAATCATTAAAAATCTTTCAAAAAGTATAAATCAATAGAATTTTGTTTGCTGACAGCGTATTAGCCACATATTGTTTTCGAAAACTTCTGATTGTGTTTATCCCAATTTACCTAGAAAAATAATGATTTTAATTCGTTTCGTAAATTGAAATTAAAGTGCAGGAAATAATGTTGATTCAGGCATGGCTAAATTTAACAAATATTGAACTAGACATGAGAAAATAACGTTCAGTAAAGAAAGTAAAAATCATCCCTGTTTAAGCGATACAAATCAAGTAGCGTATATAAGATAGTACACAAATCAACCATAATAAATACATATATCCATAATCATTACGAAATAAGGGCCGGCCAATAAGTCATACGTTGTTTTATCCCTCGAAATTGTTTTATGATTTTTTGCATTATTATCGCGTAGTGACATGCTACAAATGCATGTAACTGCGCGTTGTCCATTCCTGATGCAAATCCATAATAGAAGATGATTAGTTTTTATAATAATAACTCGCTAAGATTAATCATAAAATTTAATTTTTACTTTTAATGTAAATGTAACCTTAAATTCAATATGCGATAAGCAACTAATTGCTATGTATTAATTAGTTTTCTGTCGTATATAGGAGTTCTCAGATGTGCGCAGTCAAGAAATATCGATAAAAAGTACTTTCACGTGATTTTTTAGGTTTATCTAAGATATTTTTTTAAATTATTTAATTAAAATAAAACTTAATTTAAATAATTTTCCAATATAAGTGAAATATAGGTATTCAATTCTATACTATGTGTTATTTCAAAAGTTTGGAGAGTTCGTAAATCTTTCCCATGGCATAAAAATGTCAAAATTACAAATTGGCATTAATTTCGAATGACAAGTTAGTGCGGTATAAAAAATTTTAAAATGAACTAATCAATATTAAATTTAAAAATTAAAAGTCTGATATTTAGGCATAAATTGAAGAATAATTTATGTACTCCATTACATATATTATATATATGATACTTTTTAAAATCTTAAAAGTAATGCGAATGCAAATTTAGTATAAACTTTTTTTGTATTATTAATAATGAAATTATGATGCAATTATTAACAATTCATAAATATAATCATATATTTTGTTTTCGTCATATTAGATTCACCATTGTCCAAAAGCACTACATACAAATTTTCTTTCACTTCTAATCAACGTTGTCAACTACCAGTAGATGTGTAATGTAGGCAACGTTAAGGGACAATACTTATGTTTACAATTGAAAATATGTTTTTTACTATTCTATGGATGCTAAACACATCAAGTAAACAATAGGTTTTCGGATTTTATGATGAGTATTTTTACTGATACAAATTATTGCAACACCACTATATTAATATCTTATCAGGAATTGGGGTATTTTTTCAAAATATTAATATTGAAAAATTTCTGGTCCATACTTTAACTCATATTTATCGTGTTTTTGAGGATAGATTAAAGCTGTTTTGTTTTCATGCAAATGACACATGATAAATCGAATGAAAATAAGAAATATAGAGGTCCTTCTTTGCGATTTTCGAATTTAGTGCAAAAATAAATATAGCTACAGCTCTTGAAGAAACTGTCACTATAATGGGTTTGTAGAAAACTATAAATAAGGAATTTGAGTACAAACATATTTATTCAGAAACGTTTAGACTTGGACTAATGACTGTCGTTCGGAATTTTCTTTGCGTACTCTTTCTTATGTTTCGTCCAACCTGCACAGAAAATGTTGCAAAGTTTAAAATAGCATTTACATGTATTAAAAATTTGCATTTATTTTATATTTTGAAAGTTATTTACTTTTTAAACTGCTGTTTCATCTAATGAATTGCGGACTAAGAATAGAAAATGCCGAAAGTCCAGAAGAGTATATTTTTCAAGAGAACGAAACAAAGAAAAACTTCTAGTTCTGGTACTGACAGAGTTTTTCATTTCACTCCTTTTGGGCTCTTAGTTGAACACTTTAAAATGTAGGTACCTAACTTCTTTTCATTTAGTGTTTAAATACCTAATATTACTATCCGTAAACATTTCTTTTATTTATTTATTTAATACTTTTCACCTTATTAAATAATTTCCCATTGATGTAAACAATAACAACATGATCAAGTTATGTAATGGCCACCAGTCGCCGAGCATCTTATCACTGGCACTTTCAGCGTTATCCACTTTACTTCGTGTGGCTCATTCAACCAGTGACATTTTCTACTCTTTTTTTAAACTATTTATACTAGTGTTGGCACTTTAAGGGTTCTCGTGTTTGTTAAGCTTGGCATTTAATACATTTTTTTGAAAAAAAAAAAAAAAAAAAAGATTTTCGATTTTTTTTTCTTACTTTCAGCGTTTTTTATTATTAGTCCTCAATTGCTTAGATTTTATTTAATATTTAAAGATAATATTTTTGACTGATCTGATCGACTAATAAATCGACTGATCAAACAGACAAATAATATTGTTTAAAACTAACATTGTCCTTTAACATAATGCTTTGCTTGTAAGAAATACTGTATTTCATCAAATAATAAATTATCCTCTAACTTTGTACAAATTATCAGGTAGATGATATGAAATTACCACGCACATAATTGTAGATTAAATGGTCTTATTCAAGACATGTAAGTTCTTAATCCATAATAAGTATCGTTAATATTATGTGTTCGATAAGAGAAAAGTTTACTAATTTGTTATCGGCACAATTTAGATAATTTCAGTTTTGTTTTCAATAAATTAAGCTGACGCAAAAGGGGTATCATATTTTAATATATAAGTTTAAAACCATTAATACGAGCAAAATTTTAATACCTAATAATTTTACGTGATAGTTAAAATTATCAGGTATTACAATTTTACCGATGTTAAAGCTTTTAAAATTAGGTAGGACAGATCTTCTGGATCAACATAATAGTGGATTTCACCACATTAAAATTTAGAAACAAAATATCGATTTATAGCATTCACACATATTTACATTAAAATGTTCACAAATGTTATTTTAATATTACAAATTTCAAAATATATTTCTTTCTATAAAATAGTCAAAATCTAATGTAATAATATTGTGATTAATATATATCGCTCACCCGCTAGTAAAGTGACACATCTCGACAATTACAAATTTGACAGGAGAGGCAAAAGGGGGGAAATTTGGCATGATTTTACTGTAACATGAAATTAAAGCATTTAGCTCTGCATATTGGAATAAAAACATGCATAAAAGCTCAAAACCCTTAAGAATGAAGACGTGGGATGAGGTTTGGTGGGTTAGGTAATTTTACCTCCCGATACAATCCACCCTTCTTCTTTGGGTGCAAACGGACATATAGCGTAATAAAGGGACTTTAGATCTAGCTACGCTTATGAAATTGTTTGTGTAGCAAGGCCCACCTATGGCAGACCTATTAGTGGAATAATACTCAAAATGAATTTTTGCGAGATGTGTCACTTTTCTTGCAGGTGAGCAATATTTAGAATAATTAATAGTAGGAGAGCTGTTGAACATTTTCGAGTAGATATTTGAGGCACCCTGAAAATTTGTGCAACACTTCTTTTGTAATGCCTGAATACAAAATCGAATGTCTGGCTGAAGTATCGCGGCCCAAAAACTATGCCAGACACGTGTCAAGTGCCAAATGGCACTTGACACGTGTCTGGCACAGTTTTTGTGCCGACTAAAGTGTCTGTCATTTTCAAAATATTTTTTTCTAAGCATAAATATTATTCTGCCTCAATCTCAGCGTGCCTCAAATACCTTTTTTGGGTAGTCAAGAAATGGCACTTGACACGTGTCTGGCACAGTTTTTGGGCCGACTAAAGTGTCTGTCGTTTTCAAAATATTTTTTTCTAAGTATAAATATTATTCTGTCTCAATCTCAGCGTGCCTCAAATACCTTTTTTTGGGGGGTAGTCAAAAAATGGCACTTGACACGTGTCTGGCACAGTGTTTGGGCCACGATCCTTCAGCCAGACGTTCGATTTTGTATTCAGTCATTACAAAAGGAGTGTTGCACAAATTTTCAGGGTGCCTCAAATACCTTCCCTAAAATATTTAACAGCTCTTGGACTATAAATGCTTATTGCACGTAACTATACAAGCTCGTTGCTTGAAATATAAAATCTTCAAGAAACTATTTATGAAAGATTTTATATTAAGTAAATTCGTTGTAAATTTTAATTCTATATGACTTGAAAAAACATTTGGCATTCAAAATAATTAAACTTTTGACATTCGAAATAGACAAAATAACTACAATTTTTTAGAGCTGGTGTATAAAAGCTCGGAGCTAAATTATTCGTATTTCACTCATCTGCAAGAAAAGTGACACATGGAACTTTTATGAAACTGTAAAATGAATGTAAAATGAAACTTTTGCTCGTTCTTTTTGTCTCAAAATCGACGGCTCCAGTTTCAGTGGAATATCAATGCCGTTGTACAGTTGCTTAATATAAATTCTGTTTTTTCGCTAGTTGTGTGATAACATAATTTTACATAACCTGCAATGTCATCCTGTGGAATATGTTCACTTCTGTAAGATGCACAGTGTATCGAGAGTAACTCTTCCATCTAATTATTCCTGCCATTTATTTGTTAAATAAAGAATTGTTGCTGCAATTGCTTATTTTCTCGGGAGAAACTCTACTGGTTTTTTGAGCAGTGCCTTGCATAACCACTTTGTACACGTCTACTACCTATATGTAGTCACTTCACCTCAAGAGTGACGTTATTACCTGTTAAAGTGCTCCCTTCTAATGCATATACGTCATCAACAACGCCGATTTGTCGTGACATATATATCGCCATTGCACTTATTTCTTATATTAAGAGTAGAAAATTTAGGAATAAAAAGATTATAGAAAAATATAATTTAACAAAAGAACCTATTCAAAACACAAAGAAGACTTTTGTTTTCATTTAAAGTTTTTACTTTATCAAAGTTGATTGATAATTTAAACATATATACAAATAAAACTATTTTTCACTTTCAAAAATGATATATAAAATATAAAAATGTAAGTTTTTTGTAAACTTTCTAGCAACTAAATAATGTCTAACATAAAATATTGTTACGCCTACTACTCAAATGTATTTTATCTTCGTGTTTATTTTTCAAAAAAAGCTTTTCTCTCAGATATTTTATGTCACAAATACTTTGAATAAAAAATCGCATTTTCAAAAGTTGGAAAGCTTTATTTCTTGCACTGCTGCATAGGGTATTTTTAAATTTAAAATGCTTAAATTTTCCTCTAAATGTCTGTCTCGAGTAAGCGCTGCAGGTGTTTGAAGGATAATAAATCTCTACTCAGTTTTTTAATATTTTTTATGTTGCAAAAAATATAGGATCAAGATATTTTTTTTTTTATTTCGAAAGAGGGCTGCTCTTTTTAAAGTTATCATGTTTTCAGTATTTAGAATAAATATAAGTTTTCAGTACTTTTTTATTTATGTAATCCAAATATATTTTTGTATATATCTTAAAAAATAAAACATAGTTTTAATAATCTATTTTCCTAAACTGTGTTTTAATAAATCAAAACTACAATTGTTCTTAGTGTGGTAGAATTTAAAATATCTGAAATCATAAAAACTTTATAAGGTACGACACAGAAAATTTACTAAGCATACCGATAATAAATATGGAGTGCACATAAATTTTGGGCTGGGTTTCCTCGCCTCAAATTTTTTTATTTAAGTATATGTCGAAAAATATTATTGCATCAAACTACATACTTCATACTTCACAAATTTTATTTATTTTTTCCGATTAGGAATATATATTTCTTGGAAATCTGAAGTTTATTTTTAAACTAATCTATTATAAATTTTAGTTTAAAGATGAAAATTATTTCAATGGTGTGAAGCAAAGGTTCCCAAACTTTATTGGTACGTGACCCACTTTTAAGTTAAAAAAAATCGGCCCACCTAGTATAAAGGTGTATCTAATATCATTTAGGAAATTTTGTATGACTTCTATAAGCTATTGGCTATCTTGTCTTAAGAAAAAGGTAAATTTCCGCACAAAGATTGCACTATGGAGCAAAAACAAGGATAAGTAATATCAATGTGTGTAAGTTGAATAATAATTAAAAACTACAAATATAATGAAACATACGTTTAATTATCAAAATACAACTTCTAATCAGTGAGATTTCTGGCACTGGTGTTTATAGATGAGGACATCTTTATCATAGTTAAAACTGGTTAATTCTAACCGTAATCACTTTCTACACGCAGTTTGTTTCTGTACTTGTTTTTCAAAAACAGCAAAGCAGAAAAGCAGGTCCACACAAGTATGTCGTGTTGAACCCCTTCAAGAATCTCAAAACTGATTTAGATATTTCTGAATATTCTGCTCATATTTTCATCCAGAAGGAAATTAAGGATATTTCCAGGGTTGCCGAAACAATGTCTTCTCACAAAGTTTTAATTTAAGCTAATAGCTTTCATGATTATTGCGGATGTAAAATATTGTATTTGTAATATATTTTTTAAACAGATGAACTAAACCTCCACCAAACCACCCAAACTCCAAGATGGAAAACCTCCATTGTTCCACGATCCATAGGTTGGGAACCGCAATTTTAATGTAATTATAAAAAACACATTATTAATTGTCAAAAATGATTAACTCTTGTTTATGTTGGAATCGACCCTATCCCTGTATTTCACTAAATAATAAAACTATTTAGCAGCCAATGAAACAAATAGTCCTTTAATAACAAGCTGCTTTAAAGCACCAAGACACAAAAAAGACTAATATTCCATAATTTACAAAAATATAACATTTTGCAAATATATTCAATTTTAGTTGACTAAGAATATCTTTAGCCTACTCTATTATAAATTTTAATTTAAGTTGAACAATTCTAAAGTATAAAGCAATTAAAAGAAAAACCCAAACCATCTATTTTTAACTTGAAAAAAATCCCCCCCCCCGGGTCAAAGACATTATTTTTCACAAACAAATAGAGCTATTTAGAAGCTAATGAGAGCAAATAGTTATAGGGCTACCAAAACGCTGCTTTAGAGTACCAAGGCACCCTGTAGGAAAAGAAAAAGTTTCATAATTTACTAAATTAGAACTTCTTAAAAACTTTATTCAATTTTGTTTGATTAAGAATAGATATTTGTTGGAAATTCCAGGTTTATTTTTAGCCTATTCTGTTATAAATTTTAATTTAAAGTTGAACATTTCTATGGTGTAAAGTAATTTGAAAAAATAACAAACATTTATTCTTAAGTTTAAAAAGTTCTCACCCCTGGTTAAACCTTCCAAATGACCCTATGTTTCACTAAAATATAGAGCTATTTAGCAGCCAATGAGAGTAAATAGTTGTATGTGCTAAAAATGTGCTGCTTTACAGCGCCAAGGTACACTGTAAAAAAGACAAATGTTTCATATTTTACGAAAATATAACATTTTACAAATTATTCAATTATTATTAATTTTTTTTGCTTAAGAATAGACGTTCTTTTGGAAATTTCACGTTTATTTCCTGTTTATTTTATTATTCACGTTATAAATTATTTTTAAGGTGTTAAGTCATTAGAAAAGAACCCAAAACATATCGCTCACTCGCAAGAAAAGTGACACATCTCGACAAAATTAAATTTCACAGGAGAGGTAACAAGGGGGGGGGGGGAGGGGGAAATTTGCTGAATTTAACTATAAGATGAAATTGCAGCACTTACCTCTCCATGCAGTAATAAAAACGTGCATAAAATCATAAGCCGCTTAAGAATGAAGACGTAGGATGTCGTTTTGAGGGTTGGATAATTTTACCTCCGCACACAATCCACCCCTCTTCTGTGGTCACAAAGGGACATATTGCGTAATAAAGGGATGTTCCGTATAACTATACTTATGAAACTGTTTGTGTAGCAAGATACACTTATGACAAACCTATTAGAGGAATAAAACGCAAAATGAAATTTGCGAGATGTGTCACTTTTCTTGCGGGTGAGCGATATATTCTTAACATTAAAACAATTTTAATACAAAATAACAACAAACAAACCAACAAAACAAAACAACACTAACCCTCTGGCTTAGCTTTGGAACTCATCCTATTTTTCACTAAAGAATCAGATCTTTTTAGCAGCCAATGATAGCAAACACACCCATGTCCAAAATTTAAGGATAAATGACCGAACACTTTCGATTTTATACGTTTTGTCGATTACCTACTGATATTCTTGACGAATTGTTTTTAAAACTCTACGATGTAAAGAAGATGTTTGATTTCATATTTCTCTGTGAAGATTTAATAGGGAGGACAAGTAGGGTGTAAAAAATACATTAAATAATAAAATAACATTTGCGATCACGTGTGTAACAGAAAAATGCTGAAATTAGTCTGTCACTCTTTAAATGACTATTTGGGTTCTGTTCAATGTTTGTGTGCATTTGTGTAAGTAAAGTACGCATATTAGTGAAGTTGTTAAAATTTCTGTGAAAAATTCAAACATTTTTTTATTATAGAGTATTTACATATAGAGTTTTCACCCAAATTTAACACAACTTTCCGAACATCTCACAAACAACAGTACAGACAGTATACTGCAATTAAAACATGAATATATTTAATATTTCATGAGGTATGGGCATTTGTATGAAATAAGTTTTAACTGCGCATGCGTGGAAGATTACAAAATTTTTATTTAATAATTGCATATTCAGCTACTTAGGGCAACTTATATAAAAAGCCCAGTCAAATACCGAGAAAATTCAGAAAGATAGGGTCGATATAGTGAGTTGGCATCTAAAAGTAGCTTTATTATACGGGATTTTCCGCAATTTCTGAAACACCTCACTGTCTCTTTCTGAGTTTTCGTAATATTTGACTGGGCTTTTTAATGATTTTGTCCAAAGTATTCGAATATCAATTTATGAAATTCAAATTTTTGGAATCTTCCACACATGCACAGTTAAAACTTATTTTATACAAATGCCCATATCTCATAAAATATTCAATATATTTATGTTATTTCCAGTACATTGTTTCTACTTTTCTTTGTAAAGAGTTACAAACTATCGACCTTCAAATCGCACAACCCATATAATTGTAAATACCCTCTACCAATGTCGAAATGCGGCAAACATTCCATATCTCTTATTAAAAAAGAAAACACTTACAGATGATACTCGAGCCGTAGATACGAGCTTTTATTTATTTTGCCTTTTAAATCATTTAATTTATGTATACGTATTTTGTAAAACAAAATGTGGTGGACAAAGTCAACCCTTGACTAGTGCTCTTTTTGCTCACATATTTTCTTTATTAAACAAGTTAGATATATGTCTGTATAAAGTCAGCTTAAAGTGGGGTAAAAATGACATCTCAGGAAAAACCTTGTTTAATGTCACAAGTATTTTTTTTTTTTTTTTGAAGAAAATACTGAGTAAAATATTGAACAGAATAAAATATACTGGCTGAGCATAATATTGCAAAATAAAATTTTAAAAAAGCTGGAAGATCATCCTCGAAATAGTACACACCTCTTCTCTCTTCGTTGTTCCGTAATAAGTTCATGGAATTTCTTCTTCCGTTCAAGACGACCATATGTGTTCTGATCAACTGACGACAAAGGAAAGCAACTATTCGCTTGCTGTAGAACTGACAAATATAGTGATATGTATCCTTCTGAGAGTTCATAACTCGTTCTGGGTTCTTACAACCCTTACTAAATAAAATCTTTCAGATCAACGGTCAATATTCACATAGGTATCATCAAAATTAAAGATATTTGCCTTTGGTCATCAGCTACCTCTTAAAACTATGAGTCAGTCAACTTCCTAATTTCCTTCGCAATGTTAAAACTATGGACGTGTGGGGCATTCGTATTTTTAAAATAAGTCCTCGGGGAAATTAATATCCTTGTACTCTTCATAAAGAATGCCAATTTCCTAGTTGTCAAAATATTTCTAAAATCTATACTTAGTTTTATTTGAAGTGTTAAAATTTTATTCACGGCTCATTAGCTTTTCAAACATAAACTATTAAATTAGACACGTATTTTAGAAGTATTTTGACAACTAAGAACCTGGGAACCAACTTCACCAGGTAAATGCATCCTAATCACAGCCGGTCAAAGTGACTCCATATTTGTCAAAAATTGATTGAGGCACTGCCCAGCGAAATAACACTGATCAAAGAAACGTGAAAAATTGAAAATAAAATGTCTTCCATACCTTCATTCTATTATTAACTAATAAAAATAAACAATAAATAAATTTGCTTTTTTGCTTTTGTGGGCGAGGGAAAATTTGACGACGATATAATTTAGTTTAAGGGGACAGTTTACCTCAAAACTGATCACAAACCGTTATTTTAAAATGAAAGTCTGTTTAATTGTGAATATTTTCATGCCTCATTTTTACCCAGACGGTAATTATATCGCGAGATGTTGTACATTTTGTTAATACACTCAGCTCAATTACCCATACAAATTAACACTTTAAATGGCTCTTTCTCCATGTTCATATTTTCTTCACTTTCATGTTTTAAAAATGCGAAGACTTTTTTGTATTTCAGATAGATATTTAAAATGTTTTATGCATGTTCTTTATTATATATGTGATAAATCTGCACATGGAATTAGCCTTCGGGTTTTTTATTTTATTTTTTTAAATAAAAGTGTATTAAGATGTGTTAGATTTTATAGTGTTACAATATGTATATGTATCAGAAAAAAATTATATTAAATGTAATATTAGATTTTGTAAAAATCTATGCGTATTCTTGTGTAACACACATCTGGAAATCTAAAAAGAAAAAAAAATGTGTGAATAATTATATCAATAATTAATATCAATAATTAAAGAAGTAGTAGGGATTTTTAAAAAAAATGTAAAAAAAAAAAAAATAAATAAAACTCTTTTTAATTTTTTATCTAAATATGCAGTTAAAAATGATTTTTTTTTCAAAATGTACTTTTAGTTGAACATTGAAATGCAGTGAGTTCGCCTTTTGAACCATATTTTTAAAAATAAACAAAATTGTTCAAAAGGCAAACTGTTCCCTTAACTTCAAATATTGATGAACATTCGGACAGCATCAAAGATAAATTTACAAAACTCTGTTTTCTCGGCTATGGCGCGTTTCGTATCATTCTAGCAAATGACGTGGAGCCCGACAGCGTCACTGTCAGTTCAATATGTAACGGCAATAGGGGGATAACTCTTTTTTTACAAAAGTGGGAAAGGTCGCCCGGTTGGGCAAAGTTGACGGTATTATAAATCAATACAAAGTTGAACAATCGTCCAGGGATTGTTTGACATGTGACATTGTTTGACACTAACTGTATGATAAAGATAAGTTGTGACATTATTTATTTCCAGGGCGTAACTTAAAGCCATGATAATAATAATATACTTTTATAATTTAGTAGTTCCTCTTATGGGCTTAAAGGCACATTTAGGCAGCTGGATTAAAAACAACTTCAGGCAGACTTAGTAATATTCAAATGACGGATTTTATAAATATTTTTATTCTTTATTTTTCCCGATGACACTTAATTTCATTTAAAATAGTAAAATGTACAATATTTGATGAAACAACATAGTAATCTCCAGCCAGACATCTAGAGCCATCTAGATTACATGTCCGAATATCCTGGATGTGAAATTAATTAGTTAACTGCAAAATAATTCATTTTTGAGCTGTCTGCATTTCGGATATTAAAAACGGCTGCACGAATGAGAGTTTATATTTAATAAATATATATATATAGGCATTCTCACAACCTTTTGACTTTCAGGAATAAAAATCTGGTGAAATTAAACTTGCTAAAATAACATTTTAAACTTATAGATGAATGCCTTAATAATTCAAAATAAAGAAAAAAATGGTCAGCAGCAAAAAAGGTTTTATTTAAGTGAGGTTTAACTTAAACTTGTGAGTTTAATTTTCCTTACAATTTTACCACTGTATTTTTTTATGCTCTTCTAAATTTTTATTTATATATGAATTTGCATAGTGCCCACAGGACATTCAAATAGAAAATAATATCAATGTAACATTTTTAGTACAAAATTTTGGTATAACATTGTTTTAAAGGGATGTTAAAGAAGGAACGGTATAGGAAAAGAAGGACGGTAAGGGAAAAAAAAGGATGGTAAAGATAGGACGGTAAGGAAAATTACCACTGATTTTTAGGCAAATCATGTTAAGACTAACTGATAGCCAGAATGTTAATTGATTTTTAGAAACAGTTATTTACATTGGATTAAATAAAAAAATTTAAAAAAAAATCTCGAAAAGTGCAGGTATAAACCTTGGGGACGGTAAGACTACAAATAAAAACACGATGCTTGAAATGCTGATTTAAATTCTGCAGTAAATTTTCTGTCAAAGTATTTTAGCCATTCTTCCTGTAGCATACTTCTGCATCATAAAAAAGCTGAAAAAAATTATGTGGCTGCGTCCGAAGTGATTTTCTGTATAATTTTAGAAGAGGGGCGGTAAGGAATCTAAAACCCAGGTTTAGAGTTTAAAAAAATAAAAACAACCGTAAAAATGTGTGAAGGTTAATATTTTGCTACACATTTATGTAGGATGGTTATATGTAAAATGCTAATTTATTGATGATTTGAATAACTTGATGTTGGAATAACAACACATGAACTTTAATACAATCCTATAAAAATAATTTTACACCACTTCTTTGATAGCTTCTTCAAATACATTACATTTCTCACTTAAACCTATAATATAACTTCTTTCGAACAATCCGATTAGGCCTAACAGTGCCTTCCTTGGCATTTCATATGGCGATGCTTCATGAACAATATAATTTAATAGACTGACTCTTTTTCTAATTTTGAATATCACCAAACCTTGATCTCGTGATCGTGAATTTTCATAACTCATGCTTTCAAATAATGGATAATAAAAATACAGAGCGTCAGTTAATTTGCTGATCATGGTGTCAGAAAGAAAATAAACGATGCTTACATTCAAATTCCACAAATCGGTCATCCTGACATGATGGCGTCTCGACATCAGCATCTTGGCTAATTTTTCATGCTTTAACAGCTAAACTTTTGAGACTTTTATATATTTTTCTTTTTCATAAAATATTGATTACCTGTTCAGAACACATACACATACACATATTCTATCAGACTTATCCAGGAGTTTAACCCATAGACCACGGCTTCATGTATTCGGCCCCGGTTGACGTCTTTCCTGGACCTTCAAGACTTCCTACTTTCTCTACTTCATACCGATCATGGTTCTTGTCTGCAGTTATCTCATATGGACCTAAATATTTTTCTTTGATAGCATTGCCAAATTTCGTCCTCTTTATACTCACGATATCTCCTATTTTGTATCTCCGTGGCTGTTTTCTTTTTGTATCAAACTGAACCTTGTTTTCTTCTTGTATTTTAAGTGTATTTTTCTTTGCTTCTTCTCTCAAGGCTTCGCGTTCTGCCATAACACATTCGGTAAATTCTTCTTGATGTTTTGCATGTCACAGCCCTCCATTTTAACTCCTGTCATTAATTCAAAGGGACTATACTTGGAGCTTCGTGTTACTGTGCTATTCATAATTATTTGTAATTTTGGTACATACTTATATTACTTGGATTCGTCATCATTAGATAATTTTGTCAAAACGGATATCATCACTCTGTATAATCTTTCCACCTGTCCGTTTCCTCTTGGCATCTCAGTTGTTATCTTTAGAGGCCCAATTCCTTGTTTTGTACTATATTCCTTGAACTCGCTTTCAGTAAAAGCTTTTCCTTTATCGGTTATAATTCTAGTTGGGTTCCCGAAAGTTGTTTGCTGTAGTTCCAATTTGTCTATTACTTTCTTGGCCGACTTTGATTTCACTATATAAAGCCATGTGAACTTCGTAAATGTATAATATACTACGGTGAAAAAATGACGATATTTTTTACTTGTGAGAGATAATGGACCCATGTGATCGATGCGATAGGTTTCCAGTGGTTTTTCTCCTTTTGGTATAGAATTTAGAAAACCTACAGTTTTCCCTTTTTTTAATATACTAGGGGGCTCGGCCCCCTACGAGCTACGCTCGCCAACCCCCGCTCAGACACCGCAGACTCTAAATGCACGCTAATTTGATCGGCTTTAAAAAGATTTGGAAAGATTGAATTATAATGTAAAAAGCAGTGGCGATCTCCCTATAAACGAATTTCTATTCATTTGTCTTTGATTGGGGAATTTTAACGCCAAATCCGCTGCGGTACTGCTTGATTATCTCGTCGACCAATTTCGTCAAATTATATAAATCGCCAAACCACTCGCCAAATTATACAAATTAACATAATTTTTTATTTTAAATAACAATAGAACAAATAAATTCGTACAACATTAATAAAAATACAAATAAAACGTCGAATAAAAATAACTTGATGACGTAGATACGTGTAACAACATTTCAAAATAAGCTAATATAAAAGGAATTAAGTAAACAGAGTCTTTGTCTCCTGGTATTTTTTAACAAAGCGAAAAGAAAGTTCTTTTAAATGAGACATTTTAAATTAATCGTTTTTAATCTAACGTAATTTTTACCAAGCTATTTTTTTCTCTTTTAAGTATTCACGTGAAGATACTTTTGTTAGAAATGAAATATTATTTGCGCTTTTCTAACAAAAATAGTTGAAAAGATCCTCTCAAAATATTAAATAAATGTCTAGCGCAATTTCTAAATTTAAACTTTTTTGCAATATTATTTTGTGTTCATTTTATTTAATAACTATAATGTGACGTAAATATGACGTAATTTCTCCTACGACTTCTAACGCATGTTAATGAACTTATTATTTTACAATATCCTTTCTCTTTTAAAATTCAGGTGTGTACTTTTTATGACATAATTTTTAATAAATTCCTGCTTTTTATACGTAATTATTTAATTTTAATTTGAAAGTTTTTTCCTATTTATAATAGTCACGTGTAAATAAATTTTTAATTTGAAGCAAATATTATTGCTTGCGCTTTTTATACAGTTGGCAACAGTTTAATTAGTACAATTTTCTGAAATCTGTAAAAAATATCTCTAGAAATGCTGAAAATTTGAATTTAAAATAGAAATAAAACCTGAAAAAATGAGTCAAAATAAAAAAATTAATGCAATCTGCACTCCGGGAAATTCTAACGCATAAAATGATCTAAAAATGATTACACTGCCATGTATAGCTTTTGCTGCTATAAAACTTTTTTAGTGGAACGATTTTGTCCAACTTTAGCATTAAATATCTCTTAAAATAATTCTTCGATTTGAAAACTGTCTGAATCAGCATGTTTATCAAACATTTCTGTATAAAACCACCGATTTTCATATTTTTGTATGCATTATTTTTCTTAATATTAACGAAGAAAGACTTCCGGTCACAAAAAATTCAAAACCGGCGGCGGCGGTGACAGCGGTAGTTACTTTTTTTTAGAATAGAGAGATAAGATACAATCAACACAGTTTATGATTACTGTTTCTACTTTCTTCCCTAATCCAGCTATGTAAAATTCTTGCTTCACTAGTATTCCGTCTTTGATACAGCAAAGTGTCCTATTTTATGAATTTTTTGTATAAGATCTCGTTGCATCTTTTCCGGCACCACCAACATTTATTTTCCATTCTTGAATCTGTATAGTACATCATATTTTACTAAGTAATTATCGGACGATCCATTTTTAACAAGCGACTTGATGCATTGTATAGATTTATTTGGGGTATGCGCTATTGCGATCCTTTTCGTTATTTCCCCTTGCGATCTATTTATCATTAATACCAGTTGTGTTATCGGCACGTTTCGGCTTAATGCATCAACATGTTTCATTCTTGTTGCTGCTCTATGTTCTATATCATAGTCGTACTCTTCAAAGGTGCTAAATATTTTTTATTTAATGTTTCTGGAAAGTAGTGCAGTTCTTTAAGATCTTGTATTTATTTCCCACTAGGTAATTTCTAATTTATTTTAGAGCTTCTTTTATGGCTAATACTTCAAGTTCATAACTTGAATATTTCTCCTCTTGTGGCGAAGTTTTTTTGCTCATGTATTGAAATGGGTAAAAATTTCCAACATCTCCTTTTTGTAATAAGACTGCGTCAAATCCTTGGATGCTTGCGTCAGTATGGAGTTCCAACGTGGATCCTTGATTAATATAATTGAAGAACGTGTTTTGTTGATAATATTCTCTTTAACTCATTGAAAGTTTCGAGCTGCTCTCTTGCAAATTTGAAACAATTTACTATACTTAATAATCACTTAGATGCTTGGCAATTTTGGCATAATTCGGGATAAAATTTCTGAAGTATCCAGTTAAACCTAAAGAGGATTGTAATTGTTTTGTTGTAGTTGGTTTAGTAAAATTTTGCACAGCCTTTTTTTCGCTTCGGATGGTTTTATTGTCACATTTTCGATTATATAACCCAAGAACTCTATTTTCTTTTTAAGAAATTGGCATTTTTTTAAAAGTTAATTTCTAAACCATACGCTGATGCTACTTCTAATACGTTTCAAATTCTTTATCCAATCTTCTTCATCATCTGAGGAAATCACAAAATCATCCATATATACAATGATAGTGCCTTCTCGCAGTAAATTTTGAAATACTGTAACTAGTAAATCTGCAGATCAAGAGCCTCAACGTCATCTCTGCAACTCATTGTTTTTATCAAACTTTGCGTAATATTAATCTTTCTACAAAAACAAAATTTAAACTATTTAAATTACACAAACATTTATAAAAGGAAAAAAATATTTCGATGGTTTCAGACATTAAAAGCGTTAAATTAAACACGTTGTTATGTAAGGATATTCTGAAATTCTTACGAGCTACTTATTCTAGTAATTTTTATATAATAAAGCAAATTTCTTCAGGGGGGCTCAGCCCCCCTGAACCCCCCGTTGTGTAATTTATTTTGCATTTGTAATTTTCTACTGATTGAGTTAATGATTACCCTATATCTTAGATTTCTTTTTACACTGCGATTTATAAGGATAAGCAATAATTCGGTCAAGCATTTTACGTTATCCTAATATCCATACAGCAGTATTTACTTGCCTGCTAACCACAAATACCTGTATCTAATGGATAAAGAACTTTTGGAAATGTAAACTGAAACATCTAATTTAGAAATCTAATACCTTTATAAATTTTGTTTATAAAAAAATAATTTTGATTACCATTCTGCAATATTTATATCTAAGATCTAATCTAAATATCAAAAAATGTACTCGATAGCATTAACTTACTAAAATCACCCTAAAGTAGGGGGGCTTCTAAACCTAACAGTTAATAATTCATCATCGTGAAATAGATTTGGCACCTTTAAGTATTTTTTGTGATTTTCTTTTAATAGTATCTACATTTAATTTAAAATCGTGATCTTACAAATACCGTTGAAATTTGACGCAAACCTATGTTCAGGTCAAATTACGAAAGGTTAACTAACATTTCATTTCCCTTAGCCGGACTTTCTGTTTCATTTTTCGTAATAAGGATTATTTTAATAATTTAATTTATTTTACACTCTACAAGCTGTTACACGGACGTTGTTCACGTAGCATTAAAATAGAGATAAATGCATTAAGTAAAACATTTCACTCCCCACCAGGCATACCAAGTCTCAAGCTTTTTGCACATCACTATTATCTTAGAGAAAATGTTCTTTTAAATCGCGCAAATGTTTCAATTAAATAAAGTAACATTTTCTGTATTAAAATACTGGTATCCAGAACGCCGGAGGCTTGGCAGCTCTGCTCCTCTTAATAAAAACATATATGATTAACCAACACTTTATCACATTTTATAGGAGACAATACGGAATTTCTTATTTGTATGGCCTTACATATATCTCAATCATAAAACTGTAAAATGTTGTGCCAATTAATGCACGCAATTGCGAAAATGAAATCGCAAAGAATGAGAAAAGGAAGGCCAAGTAAAATCGTGTAAATCGAGGAATCTTTCTTCGTAGTGCTGGGAAAATACTGCTACAAAAACTGTTTTAGGTGGTATTTGGTGTGAAATGTTTATATGTATTCATTCCTGTCCTATATAGCATTTTTTTAAATTTTTTATTTGCTTATTCCATTTTTCTTTTGCCCGTGAAAATCTTACAAATTAAAATTAACTCTTTGGGAGAAATTGTTATTCATTTTTTTTGGCAACAATAAAGTTTATAAAATTTAACAGAATAATGTCAGTTTATTCTGTATGAAAATAACGAACTTTTTCATTTATAATCAAATAGTTGAATAAATAAATGAAAATATTATTCTATATAGTATATAAATACTATTTTCATTTCTGCGTTTAAATAAATCTATATGCAAATATCTATACAAAGGCATTCATTAATTCATTCCTTTTGCTTTGATTTGACTTCGAAAAACCATACATACTTTCACATTTATGATATTTTTAGATGAGATGCTGTTGCTACGCAACGGTTAAAAGAAAAAATGAAATATAAGTAAATTCATAAAATAAAATGTTTTATATTATTCGGACACATGCATAAAATTCTATCATAAGTTATACACCTAATTTAAAAGCTCTGACAAATGTTTTGACAAAATTGCAAACTAATAAGAATAATTTAATACTCTTATTTAAAAATTTCAGCATCCAAAATTTACCATTTAAATCTATTATTCATATGAGCGATTTCTTTCAACAAATGAAAATTTGAAAATCGTCTGACTTCCCATAGAAAAGCATTATATCACAAAATAAAATGTTCTGTATATTCCGAACGAATGAACCAAATTTAACCCAAAACTATACAGCTAAATCCGGGGAGCTCATCAACATGCCCAGGGAATTTCAAGCCGATCGGATGCTTTTTGCGGCAGTTATCGCGGAACAGACAGACAGACTAACGGAAACCAAAACTTTTCGTGTCTCCACAGTAAGCCTTCACTGACGTTTCGGCAACTAGTAAATCTGCAGATCAGGAGCCTCATCGTCATCTCTGCAAGTCTTTTTTTAACACAATTTTGTAATATTCAATTTCCTGCAAAACGCAATTTAAATTTCTCGAATTACGTAATTATTTATAAGAATAAAAAAATACGAAGTTTTCATACATTAGAAGCGTTAAATTGAAAACGTTGTTATGTAAGGATATTTTGAAAATTTCATGAGCTACTAATTCTGGTATTTTTTTGGATAATAAAGTAGATTTCTTCAGGGGGCGGAGCCCCCTGAACCCTCCCATGGTCTCATTAAATTTACATATATAACTTCTTATTCATTGCGCTAATGGTTATTGTAAATCTTAGATTTATTTTTACACTTCCGAGCCTTATTTTTCAATACCGGTGGACAGAAAATGATTTACATTGAGGCTATTATATTAAAAGTTTAGGTTTTATGAACGAAAATGTAATTTACTTTTAAAATTAAAATACTTTTCATTCATATTTTCTGAAATGAGGCTGCATTAAGAAGTAACACTCGTCAAAAAATATTTTTTCAGGCAATTTAGTTACTGTTTGGTTTTTAAGAATGAAAATATTTATTTCCCGATATAGTGACGTCATTTTCGACAGAGATCATTTTGCGGTGCATAATTTTGACATTTACTATCTATTTGCTTTTCAAAAGATTTTTTTTCTCATTGAAATTTTCGATTAAAAATTAAACATTTCTGTTAGCCGTGCAGACGATAAAACGTGAGATATTGGCAATTTTTTTTTTTAATAATAAGAATTAATATCATAACACAAGGTCCTCTTATTTCAACCTCAAAGCGTATTCGTTTTAGTTTTGATATATGTGGTCAAATTCACCTTCTTTTCGTACATTCGAATTAATTTTAAATATGAAGACGTATTCATGCCTATTTTTTATTTCATTTTCCTCTTGCACATGAAAATTTTTGAAATCAAAATTAACTGTTTAGGATAAATTATTATTCCGCGATCTGATTTTCTTGGCAACGGTAAATAAAAAGATATATTATAGCAAAATGTCAATTTATTCCTTATGAAAATAATGAGCTTTTTAATTTAAAAGAAAAACATTTAGACAAAATAAATAGAACACAACCTGTCTTTATTTCTGGGGTAAATTCCAGCTATATGTAAAGACACAAAGGCATTAATTAATTCATCCCTTTTGACGTTGATTTGACTTCAAAGAATTACACACATTTTCACATTTACGATATTTTTAGGTGTAATTTCGTTGCTAGGTAACAATTAAAAGAAAATTAAAACAATGAAATATGGGCATTTACTTTAATTAAATTTGTAAAAGAGAATATTTTATATTATTGGAACAAACATATAAACTTCCTCCATATGTTATACACCGAAAAAAAAACTCTGACAAATGTATACACAAAATTTCAAACTAATATGAATAATGTATGTTTCTAATTAGGAAATTTCATCATCCATAATTTACCATTTAAATCCTTTAATCATATTACCATTTCCTTTCAACAAATGAAAATGGAAAAATCGTCTGAATTGCTATAGAAAAGCATTATTGCGCAAAATAAAATATTCTATATTTTCCGAACAAATGAACCAAATATAACAAAAAACTATACAGCTAAATCCGGGTACTTCACCAACATACCCACTTAATTTCAAGCTAATCGGATGCTTTTTGCGGCAGTTATCGCGGAACAGACAGACAGACTAACAGACAGACAGATTAACGGAAACCAAAACTTTTCGTGTCTCCACAGTAAGCCTTCACTGACGTTTCGGCAATTACTTATCTTTAAAATTCATTACCTGATATGCACAATCCAAACGGACAACGTAAAAATTCGTATTCCCTAATGTAAATTTACTGATGACTTGAATATCTAGACGTTGGTATAACAACACATGAACTTTTATACAATTCTGTAAAACTAATTTTAGACTACTTCGTTGATAGCTTCTTCAAATACATTACATGTCTCACTTAAAACCTATAATAGACTTTCTTTCGAACAATCTGGTTAGGCCTAACAATGCCTTCCTTTGTATTTCGTTTGGCGATGCTTCATGAACAATATAATTTAACAGACTGACTCTTTTCTGATTTTGAATATCTTCAAACCTTGATTTCGGGATAGTGAATTTTCATAACTCATGTTTTGAAATCATGGATAATAAAAATACCAGAGCGTCAGTTAATTTGCTGATGGTGCACGTCATAAAGAAAATAAACAATGCTTACATTCAAATCCTACATTTATATAAAACAATAGTCCCAGTTTCGGAAAAATAACTACATCCAATTACTTTTATTGAAACAATTTTATACAGACAGCTCCAAACCTAAAAAGCAGCATCAGGGACACGGGGCGGTATAGGAATATCCTGGTATATTTGGACCCCAACATCGTCCAAAACTTATTTATCTCGTTAATATTGTTGCACAGTCACGCACTGGGATATACCTCAGTATTTGAAATAAAAGATAAACACAAGAATATGTACTAAAATAAAAATTATTATTCAAGGGCTTAAAAGTCAAGAGACTGTGAAAATGTGTCATATATATATATGTGACGGGGAAAAGGAGACTCATACTCGAATAATAACACTTGCTAACTTTAAGAATTAAATATATTAAATGAACTATTTACAGTATATACAATTACAATTAAGTAGAACATTAGTGAAATTAAACACTCATTCGTCTTAATGCGTCTTAATGAAACGTCGTTGAGAGCTCGGTGTTTTTGCAACCACCTCTTTTACCTTCTTTTCCCGCGTCTGTCGAATGTTCTAAAAAGGTATTCTTCTACGCCGACTCGTGGCGCTGCCGTCGTCTCTTACAGACTGTTGCCACAGGTCACACTCGTCCATCCTGATACGCACGACCTCGTGCGCACCATACACTTAAACACAAACTTTAAAAAAACACCATATCTTTAAAAAAAATTACACAGAATAAAACAGAAAAAAAAATAAAGAGAGAAAAAATTAAAATCGTCGTCAATGCCGGTTGGCATTTCGTCTTCCATCTCGTCTTTGGTACTCGTCTTAAATGGTACTCGTCTTAAATGGTACTCGTCTTAAATCGTACCCGTCTTAAATGGTACTCGTCTTAAATCGTACCCGTCTTTACTTCGTACTCGTCTTAAATTAAAAAAAATATACCATATTTATTTCCCACTAGGTAATTTCTAATTTATTTTAGAGCTTCTTTTATGGCTAATACTTCAAGTTCATAACTTGAATATTTCTCCTCTTGTGGCGAAGTTTTTTTGCTCATGTATTGAAATGGGTAAAAATTTCCAACATCTCCTTTTTGTAATAAGACTGCGTCAAATCCTTGGATGCTTGCGTCAGTATGGAGTTCCAACGTGGATCCTTGATTAATATAATTGAAGAACGTGTTTTGTTGATAATATTCTCTTTAACTCATTGAAAGTTTCGAGCTGCTCTCTTGCAAATTTGAAACAATTTACTATACTTAATAATCACTTAGATGCTTGGCAATTTTGGCATAATTCGGGATAAAATTTCTGAAGTATCCAGTTAAACCTAAAGAGGATTGTAATTGTTTTGTTGTAGTTGGTTTAGTAAAATTTTGCACAGCCTTTTTTTCGCTTCGGATGGTTTTATTGTCACATTTTCGATTATATAACCCAAGAACTCTATTTTCTTTTTAAGAAATTGGCATTTTTTTAAAAGTTAATTTCTAAACCATACGCTGATGCTACTTCTAATACGTTTCAAATTCTTTATCCAATCTTCTTCATCATCTGAGGAAATCACAAAATCATCCATATATACAATGATAGTGCCTTCTCGCAGTAAATTTTGAAATACTGTAACTAGTAAATCTGCAGATCAAGAGCCTCAACGTCATCTCTGCAACTCATTGTTTTTATCAAACTTTGCGTAATATTAATCTTTCTACAAAAACAAAATTTAAACTATTTAAATTACACAAACATTTATAAAAGGAAAAAAATATTTCGATGGTTTCAGACATTAAAAGCGTTAAATTAAACACGTTGTTATGTAAGGATATTCTGAAATTCTTACGAGCTACTTATTCTAGTAATTTTTATATAATAAAGCAAATTTCTTCAGGGGGGCTCAGCCCCCCTGAACCCCCCGTTGTGTAATTTATTTTGCATTTGTAATTTTCTACTGATTGAGTTAATGATTACCCTATATCTTAGATTTCTTTTTACACTGCGATTTATAAGGATAAGCAATAATTCGGTCAAGCATTTTACGTTATCCTAATATCCATACAGCAGTATTTACTTGCCTGCTAACCACAAATACCTGTATCTAATGGATAAAGAACTTTTGGAAATGTAAACTGAAACATCTAATTTAGAAATCTAATACCTTTATAAATTTTGTTTATAAAAAAATAATTTTGATTACCATTCTGCAATATTTATATCTAAGATCTAATCTAAATATCAAAAAATGTACTCGATAGCATTAACTTACTAAAATCACCCTAAAGTAGGGGGGCTTCTAAACCTAACAGTTAATAATTCATCATCGTGAAATAGATTTGGCACCTTTAAGTATTTTTTGTGATTTTCTTTTAATAGTATCTACATTTAATTTAAAATCGTGATCTTACAAATACCGTTGAAATTTGACGCAAACCTATGTTCAGGTCAAATTACGAAAGGTTAACTAACATTTCATTTCCCTTAGCCGGACTTTCTGTTTCATTTTTCGTAATAAGGATTATTTTAATAATTTAATTTATTTTACACTCTACAAGCTGTTACACGGACGTTGTTCACGTAGCATTAAAATAGAGATAAATGCATTAAGTAAAACATTTCACTCCCCACCAGGCATACCAAGTCTCAAGCTTTTTGCACATCACTATTATCTTAGAGAAAATGTTCTTTTAAATCGCGCAAATGTTTCAATTAAATAAAGTAACATTTTCTGTATTAAAATACTGGTATCCAGAACGCCGGAGGCTTGGCAGCTCTGCTCCTCTTAATAAAAACATATATGATTAACCAACACTTTATCACATTTTATAGGAGACAATACGGAATTTCTTATTTGTATGGCCTTACATATATCTCAATCATAAAACTGTAAAATGTTGTGCCAATTAATGCACGCAATTGCGAAAATGAAATCGCAAAGAATGAGAAAAGGAAGGCCAAGTAAAATCGTGTAAATCGAGGAATCTTTCTTCGTAGTGCTGGGAAAATACTGCTACAAAAACTGTTTTAGGTGGTATTTGGTGTGAAATGTTTATATGTATTCATTCCTGTCCTATATAGCATTTTTTTAAATTTTTTATTTGCTTATTCCATTTTTCTTTTGCCCGTGAAAATCTTACAAATTAAAATTAACTCTTTGGGAGAAATTGTTATTCATTTTTTTTGGCAACAATAAAGTTTATAAAATTTAACAGAATAATGTCAGTTTATTCTGTATGAAAATAACGAACTTTTTCATTTATAATCAAATAGTTGAATAAATAAATGAAAATATTATTCTATATAGTATATAAATACTATTTTCATTTCTGCGTTTAAATAAATCTATATGCAAATATCTATACAAAGGCATTCATTAATTCATCCCTTTTGCTTTGATTTGACTTCGAAAAACCATACATACTTTCACATTTATGATATTTTTAGATGAGATGCTGTTGCTACGCAACGGTTAAAAGAAAAAATGAAATATAAGTAAATTCATAAAATAAAATGTTTTATATTATTCGGACACATGCATAAAATTCTATCATAAGTTATACACCTAATTTAAAAGCTCTGACAAATGTTTTGACAAAATTGCAAACTAATAAGAATAATTTAATACTCTTATTTAGAAATTTCAGCATCCAAAATTTACCATTTAAATCTATTATTCATATGAGCGATTTCTTTCAACAAATGAAAATTTGAAAATCGTCTGACTTCCCATAGAAAAGCATTATATCACAAAATAAAATGTTCTGTATATTCCGAACGAATGAACCAAATTTAGCCCAAAACTATACAGCTAAATCCGGGGAGCTCATCAACATGCCCAGGGAATTTCAAGCCGATCGGATGCTTTTTGCGGCAGTTATCGCGGAACAGACAGACAGACTAACGGAAACCAAAACTTTTCGTGTCTCCACAGTAAGCCTTCACTGACGTTTCGGCAACTAGTAAATCTGCAGATCAGGAGCCTCATCGTCATCTCTGCAAGTCTTTTTTTAAACACAATTTTGTAATATTCAATTTCCTGCAAAACGCAATTTAAATTTCTCGAATTACGTAATTATTTATAAGAATAAAAAAATACGAAGTTTTCATACATTAGAAGCGTTAAATTGAAAACGTTGTTATGTAAGGATATTTTGAAAATTTCATGAGCTACTAATTCTGGTATTTTTTTGGATAATAAAGTAGATTTCTTCAGGGGGCGGAGCCCCCTGAACCCTCCCATGGTCTCATTAAATTTACATATATAACTTCTTATTCATTGCGCTAATGGTTATTGTAAATCTTAGATTTCTTTTTACACTTCCGAGCCTTATTTTTCAATACCGGTGGACAGAAAATGATTTACATTGAGGCTATTATATTAAAAGTTTAGGTTTTATGAACGAAAATGTAATTTACTTTTAAAATTAAAATACTTTTCATTCATATTTTCTGAAATGAGGCTGCATTAAGAAGTAACACTCGTCAAAAAATATTTTTTCAGGCAATTTAGTTACTGTTTGGTTTTTAAGAATGAAAATATTTATTTCCCGATATAGTGACGTCATTTTCGACAGAGATCATTTTGCGGTGCATAATTTTGACATTTACTATCTATTTGCTTTTCAAAAGATTTTTTTTCTCATTGAAATTTTCGATTAAAAATTAAACATTTCTGTTAGCCGTGCAGACGATAAAACGTGAGATATTGGCAATTTTTTTTTTTAATAATAAGAATTAATATCATAACACAAGGTCCTTTTATTTCAACCTCAAAGCGTATTCGTTTTAGTTTTGATATATGTGGTCAAATTCACCTTCTTTTCGTACATTCGAATTAATTTTAAATATGAAGACGTATTCATGCCTATTTTTTATTTCATTTTCCTCTTGCACATGAAAATTTTTGAAATCAAAATTAACTGTTTAGGATAAATTATTATTCCGCGATCTGATTTCCTTGGCAACGGTAAATAAAAAGATATATTATAGCAAAATGTCAATTTATTCCTTATGAAAATAATGAGCTTTTTAATTTAAAAGAAAAACATTTAGACAAAATAAATAGAACACAACCTGTCTTTATTTCTGGGGTAAATTCCAGCTATATGTAAAGACACAAAGGCATTAATTAATTCATCCCTTTTGACGTTGATTTGACTTCAAAGAATTACACACACTTTCACATTTACGATATTTTTAGGTGTAATTTCGTTGCTAGGTAACAATTAAAAGAAAATTAAAACAATGAAATATGGGCATTTACTTTAATTAAATTTGTAAAAGAGAATATTTTATATTATTGGAACAAACATATAAACTTCCTCCATATGTTATACACCGAAAAAAAAAACTCTGACAAATGTATACACAAAATTTCAAACTAATATGAATAATGTATGTTTCTAATTAGGAAATTTCATCATCCATAATTTACCATTTAAATCCTTTAATCATATTACCATTTCCTTTCAACAAATGAAAATGGAAAAATCGTCTGAATTGCTATAGAAAAGCATTATTGCGCAAAATAAAATATTCTATATTTTCCGAACAAATGAACCAAATATAACAAAAAACTATACAGCTAAATCCGGGTACTTCACCAACATACCCACTTAATTTCAAGCTAATCGGATGCTTTTTGCGGCAGTTATCGCGGAACAGACAGACAGACTAACAGACAGACAGATTAACGGAAACCAAAACTTTTCGTGTCTCCACAGTAAGCCTTCACTGACGTTTCGGCAATTACTTATCTTTAAAATTCATTACCTGATATGCACAATCCAAACGGACAACGTAAAAATTCGTATTCCCTAATGTAAATTTACTGATGACTTGAATATCTAGACGTTGGTATAACAACACATGAACTTTTATACAATTCTGTAAAACTAATTTTAGACTACTTCGTTGATAGCTTCTTCAAATACATTACATGTCTCACTTAAAACCTATAATAGACTTTCTTTCGAACAATCTGGTTAGGCCTAACAATGCCTTCCTTTGTATTTCGTTTGGCGATGCTTCATGAACAATATAATTTAACAGACTGACTCTTTTCTGATTTTGAATATCTTCAAACCTTGATTTCGGGATAGTGAATTTTCATAACTCATGTTTTGAAATCATGGATAATAAAAATACCAGAGCGTCAGTTAATTTGCTGATGGTGCACGTCATAAAGAAAATAAACAATGCTTACATTCAAATCCTACATTTATATAAAACAATAGTCCCAGTTTCGGAAAAATAACTACATCCAATTACTTTTATTGAAACAATTTTATACAGACAGCTCCAAACCTAAAAAGCAGCATCAGGGACACGGGGCGGTATAGGAATATCCTGGTATATTTGGACCCCAACATCGTCCAAAACTTATTTATCTCGTTAATATTGTTGCACAGTCACGCACTGGGATATACCTCAGTATTTGAAATAAAAAATAAACACAAGAATATGTACTAAAATAAAAATTATTATTCAAGGGCTTAAAAGTCAAGAGACTGTGAAAATGTGTCATATATATATATGTGACGGGGAAAAGGAGACTCATACTCGAATAATAACACTTGCTAACTTTAAGAATTAAATATATTAAATGAACTATTTACAGTATATACAATTACAATTAAGTAGAACATTAGTGAAATTAAACACTCATTCGTCTTAATGCGTCTTAATGAAACGTCGTTGAGAGCTCGGTGTTTTTGCAACCACCTCTTTTACCTTCTTTTCCCGCGTCTGTCGAATGTTCTAAAAAGGTATTCTTCTACGCCGACTCGTGGCGCTGCCGTCGTCTCTTACAGACTGTTGCCACAGGTCACACTCGTCCATCCTGATACGTTCGACCTCGTGCGCACCATACACTTAAACACAAACTTAAAAAAAACACCATATCTTTAAAAAAAATTACACAGAATAAAACAGAAAAAAAAATAAAGAGAGAAAAAATTAAAATCGTCGTCAATGCCGGTTGGCATTTCGTCTTCCATCTCGTCTTAAATGGTACTCGTCTTAAATGGTACTCGTCTTAAATGGTACTCGTCTTAAATGGTACTCGTCTTAAATGGTACTCGTCTTAAATCGTACCCGTCTTAAATGGTACTCGTCTTAAATCGTACCCGTCTTTACTTCGTACTCGTCTTAAATTAAAAAAAATATACCATATTTATTTCCCACTAGGTAATTTCTAATTTATTTTAGAGCTTCTTTTATGGCTAATACTTCAAGTTCATAACTTGAATATTTCTCCTCTTGTGGCGAAGTTTTTTTGCTCATGTATTGAAATGGGTAAAAATTTCCAACATCTCCTTTTTGTAATAAGACTGCGTCAAATCCTTGGATGCTTGCGTCAGTATGGAGTTCCAACGTGGATCCTTGATTAATATAATTGAAGAACGTGTTTTGTTGATAATATTCTCTTTAACTCATTGAAAGTTTCGAGCTGCTCTCTTGCAAATTTGAAACAATTTACTATACTTAATAATCACTTAGATGCTTGGCAATTTTGGCATAATTCGGGATAAAATTTCTGAAGTATCCAGTTAAACCTAAAGAGGATTGTAATTGTTTTGTTGTAGTTGGTTTAGTAAAATTTTGCACAGCCTTTTTTTCGCTTCGGATGGTTTTATTGTCACATTTTCGATTATATAACCCAAGAACTCTATTTTCTTTTTAAGAAATTGGCATTTTTTTAAAAGTTAATTTCTAAACCATACGCTGATGCTACTTCTAATACGTTTCAAATTCTTTATCCAATCTTCTTCATCATCTGAGGAAATCACAAAATCATCCATATATACAATGATAGTGCCTTCTCGCAGTAAATTTTGAAATACTGTAACTAGTAAATCTGCAGATCAAGAGCCTCAACGTCATCTCTGCAACTCATTGTTTTTATCAAACTTTGCGTAATATTAATCTTTCTACAAAAACAAAATTTAAACTATTTAAATTACACAAACATTTATAAAAGGAAAAAAATATTTCGATGGTTTCAGACATTAAAAGCGTTAAATTAAACACGTTGTTATGTAAGGATATTCTGAAATTCTTACGAGCTACTTATTCTAGTAATTTTTATATAATAAAGCAAATTTCTTCAGGGGGGCTCAGCCCCCCTGAACCCCCCGTTGTGTAATTTATTTTGCATTTGTAATTTTCTACTGATTGAGTTAATGATTACCCTATATCTTAGATTTCTTTTTACACTGCGATTTATAAGGATAAGCAATAATTCGGTCAAGCATTTTACGTTATCCTAATATCCATACAGCAGTATTTACTTGCCTGCTAACCACAAATACCTGTATCTAATGGATAAAGAACTTTTGGAAATGTAAACTGAAACATCTAATTTAGAAATCTAATACCTTTATAAATTTTGTTTATAAAAAAATAATTTTGATTACCATTCTGCAATATTTATATCTAAGATCTAATCTAAATATCAAAAAATGTACTCGATAGCATTAACTTACTAAAATCACCCTAAAGTAGGGGGGCTTCTAAACCTAACAGTTAATAATTCATCATCGTGAAATAGATTTGGCACCTTTAAGTATTTTTTGTGATTTTCTTTTAATAGTATCTACATTTAATTTAAAATCGTGATCTTACAAATACCGTTGAAATTTGACGCAAACCTATGTTCAGGTCAAATTACGAAAGGTTAACTAACATTTCATTTCCCTTAGCCGGACTTTCTGTTTCATTTTTCGTAATAAGGATTATTTTAATAATTTAATTTATTTTACACTCTACAAGCTGTTACACGGACGTTGTTCACGTAGCATTAAAATAGAGATAAATGCATTAAGTAAAACATTTCACTCCCCACCAGGCATACCAAGTCTCAAGCTTTTTGCACATCACTATTATCTTAGAGAAAATGTTCTTTTAAATCGCGCAAATGTTTCAATTAAATAAAGTAACATTTTCTGTATTAAAATACTGGTATCCAGAACGCCGGAGGCTTGGCAGCTCTGCTCCTCTTAATAAAAACATATATGATTAACCAACACTTTATCACATTTTATAGGAGACAATACGGAATTTCTTATTTGTATGGCCTTACATATATCTCAATCATAAAACTGTAAAATGTTGTGCCAATTAATGCACGCAATTGCGAAAATGAAATCGCAAAGAATGAGAAAAGGAAGGCCAAGTAAAATCGTGTAAATCGAGGAATCTTTCTTCGTAGTGCTGGGAAAATACTGCTACAAAAACTGTTTTAGGTGGTATTTGGTGTGAAATGTTTATATGTATTCATTCCTGTCCTATATAGCATTTTTTAAAATTTTTTATTTGCTTATTCCATTTTTCTTTTGCCCGTGAAAATCTTACAAATTAAAATTAACTCTTTGGGAGAAATTGTTATTCATATTTTTTGGCAACAATAAAGTTTATAAAATTTAACAGAATAATGTCAGTTTATTCTGTATGAAAATAACGAACTTTTTCATTTATAATCAAATAGTTGAATAAATAAATGAAAATATTATTCTATATAGTATATAAATACTATTTTCATTTCTGCGTTTAAATAAATCTATATGCAAATATCTATACAAAGGCATTCATTAATTCATTCCTTTTGCTTTGATTTGACTTCGAAAAACCATACATACTTTCACATTTATGATATTTTTAGATGAGATGCTGTTGCTACGCAACGGTTAAAAGAAAAAATGAAATATAAGTAAATTCATAAAATAAAATGTTTTATATTATTCGGACACATGCATAAAATTCTATCATAAGTTATACACCTAATTTAAAAGCTCTGACAAATGTTTTGACAAAATTGCAAACTAATAAGAATAATTTAATACTCTTATTTAAAAATTTCAGCATCCAAAATTTACCATTTAAATCTATTATTCATATGAGCGATTTCTTTCAACAAATGAAAATTTGAAAATCGTCTGACTTCCCATAGAAAAGCATTATATTACAAAATAAAATGTTCTGTATATTCCGAACGAATGAACCAAATTTAACCCAAAACTATACAGCTAAATCCGGGGAGCTCATCAACATGCCCAGGGAATTTCAAGCCGATCGGATGCTTTTTGCGGCAGTTATCGCGGAACAGACAGACAGACTAACAGACAGACAGACTAACGGAAACCAAAACTTTTCGTGTCTCCACAGTAAGCCTTCACTGACGTTTCGGCAACTAGTAAATCTGCAGATCAGGAGCCTCATCGTCATCTCTGCAAGTCTTTTTTTAAACACAATTTTGTAATATTCAATTTCCTGCAAAACGCAATTTAAATTTCTCGAATTACGTAATTATTTATAAGAATAAAAAAATACGAAGTTTTCATACATTAGAAGCGTTAAATTGAAAACGTTGTTATGTAAGGATATTTTGAAAATTTCATGAGCTACTAATTCTGGTATTTTTTTGGATAATAAAGTAGATTTCTTCAGGGGGCGGAGCCCCCTGAACCCTCCCATGGTCTCATTAAATTTACATATATAACTTCTTATTCATTGCGCTAATGGTTATTGTAAATCTTAGATTTCTTTTTACACTTCCGAGCCTTATTTTTCAATACCGGTGGACAGAAAATGATTTACATTGAGGCTATTATATTAAAAGTTTAGGTTTTATGAACGAAAATGTAATTTACTTTTAAAATTAAAATACTTTTCATTCATATTTTCTGAAATGAGGCTGCATTAAGAAGTAACACTCGTCAAAAAATATTTTATCAGGCAATTTAGTTACTGTTTGGTTTTTAAGAATGAAAATATTTATTTCCCGATATAGTGACGTCATTTTCGACAGAGATCATTTTGCGGTGCATAATTTTGACATTTACTATCTATTTGCTTTTCAAAAGATTTTTTTTCTCATTGAAATTTTCGATTAAAAATTAAACATTTCTGTTAGCCGCGCAGACGATAAAACGTGAGATATTGGCAAATTTTTTTTTTTTAATAATAAGAATTAATATCATAACACAAGGTCCTTTTATTTCAACCTCAAAGCGTATTCGTTTTAGTTTTGATATATGTGGTCAAATTCACCTTCTTTTCGTACATTCGAATTAATTTTAAATATGAAGACGTATTCATGCCTATTTTTTATTTCATTTTCCTCTTGCACATGAAAATTTTTGAAATCAAAATTAACTGTTTAGGATAAATTATTATTCCGCGATCTGATTTCCTTGGCAACGGTAAATAAAAAGATATATTATAGCAAAATGTCAATTTATTCCTTATGAAAATAATGAGCTTTTTAATTTAAAAGAAAAACATTTAGACAAAATAAATAGAAAACAAACTGTCTTTATTTCTGGGGTAAATTCCAGCTATATGTAAAGACACAAAGGCATTAATTAATTCATCCCTTTTGCCGTTGATTTGACTTCAAAGAATTACACACACTTTCACATTTACGATATTTTTAGGTGTAATTTCGTTGCTAGGTAACAATTAAAAGAAAATTAAAACAATGAAATATGGGCATTTACTTTAATTAAATTTGTAAAAGAGAATATTTTATATTATTGGAACAAACATATAAACTTCCTCCATATGTTATACACCGAAAAAAAAACTCTGACAAATGTATACACAAAATTTCAAACTAATATGAATAATGTATGTTTCTAATTAGGAAATTTCATCATCCATAATTTACCATTTAAATCCTTCAATCATATTACCATTTCCTTTCAACAAATGAAAATGGGAAAATCGTCTGAATTGCTATAGAAAAGCATTATTGCGCAAAATAAAATATTCTATATTTTCCGAACAAATGAACCAAATATAACAAAAAACTATACAGCTAAATCCGGGTACTTCACCAACATACCCACTTAATTTCAAGCTAATCGGATGCTTTTTGCGGCAGTTATCGCGGAACAGACAGACAGACTAACAGACAGACAGATTAACGGAAACCAAAACTTTTCGTGTCTCCACAGTAAGCCTTCACTGACGTTTCGGCAATTACTTATCTTTAAAATTCATTACCTGATATGCGCAATCCAAACGGACAACGTAAAAATTCGTATTCCCTAATGTAAATTTACTGATGACTTGAATATCTAGACGTTGGTATAACAACACATGAACTTTTATACAATTCTGTAAAACTAATTTTAGACTACTTCGTTGATAGCTTCTTCAAATACATTACATGTCTCACTTAAAACCTATAATAGACTTTCTTTCGAACAATCTGGTTAGGCCTAACAATGCCTTCCTTTGTATTTCGTTTGGCGATGCTTCATGAACAATATAATTTAACAGACTGACTCTTTTCTGATTTTGAATATCTTCAAACCTTGATTTCGGGATAGTGAATTTTCATAACTCATGTTTTGAAATCATGGATAATAAAAATACCAGAGCGTCAGTTAATTTGCTGATCGTGCACGTCATAAAGAAAATAAACAATGCTTACATTCAAATCCTACATTTATATAAAACAATAGTCCCAGTTTCGGAAAAATAACTGCATCCAATTACTTTTATTGAAACAATTTTATACAGACAGCTCCAAACCTAAAAAGCAGCATCAGGGACACGGGGCGGTATAGGAATATCCTGGTATATTTGGACCCCAACATCGTCCAAAACTTATTTATCTCGTTAATATTGTTGCACAGTCACGCACTGGGATATACCTCAGTATTTGAAATAAAAAATAAACACAAGAATATGTACTAAAATAAAAATTATTATTCAAGGGCTTAAAAGTCAAGAGACTGTGAAAATGTGTCATATATATATATGTGACGGGGAAAAGGAGACTCATACTCGAATAATAACACTTGCTAACTTTAAGAATTAAATATATTAAATGAACTATTTACAGTATATACAATTACAATTAAGTAGAACATTAGTGAAATTAAACACTCATTCGTCTTAATGCGTCTTAATGAAACGTCGTTGAGAGCTCGGTGTTTTTGCAACCACCTCTTTTACCTTCTTTTCCCGCGTCTGTCGAATGTTCTAAAAAGGTATTCTTCTACGCCGACTCGTGGCGCTGCCGTCGTCTCTTACAGACTGTTGCCACAGGTCACACTCGTCCATCCTGATACGCACGACCTCGTGCGCACCATACACTTAAACACAAACTTAAAAAAACACCATATCTTTAAAAAAAATTACACAGAATAAAACAGAAAAAAAAATAAAGAGAGAAAAAATTAAAATCGTCGTCAATGCCGGTTGGCATTTCGTCTTCCATCTCGTCTTAAATGGTACTCGTCTTAAATGGTACTCGTCTTAAATGGTACTCGTCTTAAATGGTACTCGTCTTAAATCGTACCCGTCTTAAATGGTACTCGTCTTAAATCGTACCCGTCTTTACTTCGTACTCGTCTTAAATTTAAAAAAATATACCCACCTATATACGTCTTAAAGTGGTACGTCTGAAAAACAGAAAGAAAAAAAAAACACAAATCGGCATCTTCTAATCGTCTTCTTCCTTTTTTAAAAAAAATTAGAGTCTGTAATCAAATAAAGTCACAGATTGTTCATATAACAAAAAAAAAAAAAAATGGAGCTGTCCACAGTTCTAAAGTTCTTTTTGCAAAGCACAAAAAAGTAAAAAAAAATGTCTTTGTAGTTCACAGAAAAAAAAACCACAATACTTTACGGAACACACTTTTCAGCAGCAGCATTGAAGAAAACAAAAAAAATGACATCTCGGAGATAGTTGAATCACAATATTTCACAAACACATATTTCACAAACAAAATTTTAACTTTTTGTTAAAATTATTCTTGATGTAAACACAGGTGATGAAAAAAAGAAGAAACACACAAAAGAAAATATTTTGTAGAAAGACGAATTCTTGAATTTTATTTTTTTTTCATATTCTTGAAGCACCACACAATATGTACAATAACGGAAATGAAGAAAAGAAGAAGAAAAACACTTTGAATGTCAAATTTTACGTGGTTGGCCACGGCTTCATCATATCGACTGCAGTGGATGTTCTGTTTGGACCCTCATGGTGTCCAACCTTTTCCACTTCATGAAATGCTGGCTTTTCAGCATCTGCATGTTTTGGTTTAAATTTAGGAACATTCTCGTGAATAAATTTGTCAAAGTTCTGTTCCGATTTCATATTTTGACAATGATTTATATTTTTACCAGAATAATTTTTTGAGTGGTGTGTAATCTCTTCGTAAATTTTCAACTTTTGCTTAAATTCATGCAAATCAGAACAATCATAAAGTATGCACTTATTTTGAGGAGAATCAGGAATGCCATTGATTATGTAACGTATAAGTGACTGATCATCAATATTGGCCCGTCCAGCCATTTCTTTGATAATTAAGAAATACTCAAAAAAAGATTCCTTTTGTCTAATATGCCGATGACTAAGCATTTCGTGTATTTCAGCCGAATTAATCTGCGAACCAAATTCGGTAACTAAGGCATGTTTCAATTCAGGAAAAGAACGAATGTTGCTTTCACTCTTAGCGAATAAAGAAGCAATGCCTCCGAGCGCTCTTTGCGCAAAAATGAATTTTTGCATTTCGCCTAAATTAAAAGAGGAAGAAAAGGATTCGAATTTTTGCAACCATAAATGAACATTTTCATACTTCTCTCCATTGAATGTAGGTACCAGCGATTCAACATCGCGAAAATTTACTGATGGCATAAACATAGAATCCTGAGCAATGTTTGAAGCATTAATAGCACATTTATTGGTAAATTCAGAAATTTTAATATTCGACTTATCGTTTGGCACTGGCGAATTGTTGAAAATTTCTTCCGATTCGCCATCTGTATCGACATTAGTTTCAATATGTTTTTGGAGGGATTCCAAATTAGTTAAAAATGAAATTATGCGTTTAGATAACTCAGTTTCTGTGCCATCTATTTCGATGCGTAAAATAGTGGCAATAGTTATAAGTTCAAGTAAAGAAAAATTTTTAGCGGTTTCCTCTACTTTACTCGTAAATTCATCATCGGTTTCACAGAATGGAAATCCCGTAAATGCTCTTATTCGCGATCGATTTTAACGATCGCCTTCAGATGAAAGCAAAAGTTTATGCAATAATTTTATTCGATTCGTCTTTTGTTTTTCAATGCAAAAGCGATGACTGGAATGTCATTTAAAATCATGATGAAAAGAAAAAAAACAGTAAACAGTACTCACCCACTAATTTCTGTCGTTGAAAAAAGATGAATAAATTTATTTCCAGTTTGGAATAATATATTGCTGCAGTTATTTCAAAATAACTGAAGAGTTGGCCAGTCGCCAAGGCTGTAGAAAAAAAATTGTATTCTTCACACACGACATGATCTTTATAAATTTACAGCTCCGGCTTACTTTCTGAAAGAATTTTGGCGTCGTCATAAAAATGATACTTGTCTTGTCTAGGGTAGAGAATTGAAAACAAAAATAATCCAATCCCGGCTCAATCCCACATGTGACGGGGAAAAGGAGACTCATACTCGAATAATAACACTTGCTAACTTTAAGAATTAAATATATTAAATGAACTATTTACAGTATATACAATTACAATTAAGTAGAACATTAATGAAATTAAACACTCATTCGTCTTAATGCGTCTTAATGAAACGTCGTTGAGAGCTCGGTGTTTTTGGAACCACCTCTTTTACCTTCTTTTCCCGCGTCTGTCGAATGTTCTTAAAAGGTATTCTTCTACGCCGACTCGTGGCGCTGCCGTCGTCTCTTACAGACTGTTGCCACAGGTCACATATATATATATATATAAACGTAAAGTATAATAATCACCAACAAAAAACAAATTAAATTCCTGTGAAATGCGCCAAACAGCTGCAGTAAAACACATAAATTAAATATAAACCAGTATAAGATTATATTTAGCCTGAACCAGCACCCCCCCCCCCTCACAGAACAAGAAGAACAAGAAAAAATAACTATGTAAAAATTAAAATTTTAACAAAAAACTAGGAAAAGATAGGCTGCGGCCTCATCGGCAGTGGGTTATGTTTCAAAAGCAGCCGAGCATTCGATAAAATATGCATTAGTGGCAGTGGGTTTCGGCCAAAACAGTGATAGCAAAATCAAATGTTAAACATTCGATGGCTATTATCACATGCTCCGCCACCGGACCCTACGCAAACAATATTAAATGAATGCCTCACCTGGAACACAGTAAAAGATGCTAAAAATATGTTCGTTGAAAAAAACCACACTCAACCAACTTAGCCACATTGCCACAACCCAAATATAAAACATAAAACAAACTAAACAAAGCAGAATCCAACATCCACTGAACCAATCCTAATTCTTTCCAAGTCTGTTGCCGATCGACACAGCCCATCATCATAAAACCGTCCTTGAACAGGGACGGTCATTCAAATATGAGTCATTCACTGACGTCGAAAAGCAATCGATCAGTAATGAAGAAAATCTGCAAAATCTGAATATTTTTTTATAAAAATTAAAGGTATATTGTTTTTGTAGTATAGACTACTATACTACTATGCTACGAAACTCCGTTTTATATACTATCCGTAGATATCTTAGTCGAGGGGATTGGGCCGATAGCACCCGAGATAAGTAGGCGCTCCTGGCGGTAAAAAGTGGAACTAAAATACGTAAGGCTATGGTGCATAATGTAAAAGAATGGTCAAAGGGGTATCGGCAAAAGTTGGAAAAGTGCTCCCCGGGTGAAAAGGGCGGAGGTTAGAAAAATGGCTTAAAATACACAAGTTAGAGTCCGGAGGAGTAAATAATGTAAGACTTTTTGAAAATCTTATGATTTTCCGTGTGGTCTGAGGTATTCAGCTATACGTATGCAAAAATTCATGTCTCCAACTTAATTAGGGGCTCTCTTAGAAAGAATTACTTAAAATACATATGTGGTAGCTCAAAGGGTTAAACGTAAGACTTTTTCAAGATTTTATGATTTGTCGCCTGGCCTCATGTGTTCCGCTATAATTATGCAAAATTTCATATCTCCAATTTAATAAGGGGCTCAGTTAGAAAGAATTGCTTAAAATACGCATGTGGGAGCCCAAAGTGTTACATGTACGACTTTTTCAAAATTTTATGATTTGTTGCATGATGGTGTTCAGCTATAAGTATGCAAAATTCCACGCCTCCAACCTAAATAGGGTCTCACTTAGAAATAATTGTTTAAAATACACATGTGGGAGCCCAAAGGGTTAAATGTACGACCTTTTTCAAAATTTTATGGTTTGTCATTTGATGTGAGGTGTTCAGCTATAAGTATGCAAAATTTCATGCCTCCAACCAAAATACGGGCTCACTTAGAAAGAATTGCTTAAAATACACATGTGGGAGCCCAAAGGGTTAAATGTACGACTTTTTGAAAATTTTATTATTTATCGTTTGATGCGAGGTGTTCAGCTATAAATATGCAAAATTTCACGCTCCCAACCTAATTAAGGGCTCACTTAGAAAGCATTGTTTAAAATACACATGTGAGACCACTAAGGGTTAAATTTACAAATTTTTCAAAATTTTATGATTTGCCGTTTGATGTGAAGTGTTCAGCTATAAGTATGCAAAATTTGACGCCTCCAACCTAATTAGAGGATCACATAGAAAGAATTGTTTAAAATACACATGTGGGAGTGCAAAGGGTTAAATGTGCGACTTTTTCAAAATTTTATGATTTGTTGAATGATATGTGGTGTTCATCTATAAGTATGCAAAATTTCAAGTCTCCAACATGCATAGTTTCTGAGAACGGGCTCTGTGACTGACAGACAGACAGACGGACGGACAGACAGACAGACAGAGGAGCGAGACAAATAGGATTTCGTCAAATGGACGAAACCTTAAAAATGTCTAGTATCTAGCAGAAACATTTATAAGGAATTACGAAAAACAGAAATTGACTAAATTGTTACTAAATGAACACCATTGCCACAGCGTGAACAGATATCTCCTGATGCTGTCAAATGTTGCTGGCTGTATTACCTAATATTAATTGTAAAGAGTTTGCCTCTTTGTAAATGTTAATAACATGTAAAAATGTTTCGAGTTCGTATTCTGATATCATACTTCTTTTCCACACAGTTAACTGAAATATTTTACTTTAAATTCCTTTTTAAGAAATTTCTAGACATATTATTCTTTGATAACGTTATATCTCCAATGCTTGATTAGTCTAGAAATAAACTCGTTTAAAAATACAACATCAAATCAGATCGGAGCGTGCGTAGCTCAAATGGTGTAAGTTGCCAAAAGCAGTGTGTCCCTAACCCTATGTTTGTGTGGATGGAATTTTTATTTAAAAATATGAAATAATACGAATTTGATCGTGTTCGATGCTTAAGTCAGTTGACCTCAATATTATGTTCGTTTAGAAAGATTTTCTTTTCCAAATATACAATGCTGATTTTAAGTATATTTAAAGTTATTATCACGGTTTCGGGCAGTGCCGGGTGTAATGGTGAGAAGTAAACGAGACCAAAAAATTTTGACAATTTATTTGTGGTAATGGAATATCCAGGAGTGGCTTGAACAAGATTCTACTGCATTTAGTATTTTATTAATTTAATATATTTTTAGTAACTTTATTTTAATTCGTTTATGTTTAATTTTTTCATCTTATAAATCTTAATTTAAAAACGGTATTTTAACATTAATTATAAAACATAGAATATTTTAGATAGAAAACTGATATCCTGTTGTTATGCTAAGGATAAATACTAGTTTAAATTTGCTTTTTACATCAGTGATGGAAAATGTTTGCATGATTTTTTGTTTTTTATTTTAAGTTTTTTTTTATTAAATTAGAACATGAGACTTTAATTAATGAAAAATCAATCGTTGAACAGAATCTATGTTTCTTCTACATTTTCAGTATAAAAGAGCTTGTTAGTAACAGATTGTAAAAAACAAGAACACGTGGTTTCGAATATGTTGAATAAAAAAGAGATGCGGAAGAATAAATAAGAAACAATATTAATTTAAATGTCCTGAAAGAATTTTAATCAAAATAAGAAAAATACCTTTTTTCTGTCGTATATTGTTAAATTCTTCGTTTAGGCAATGTAACTGTCTTCTTTTCATCTTTAAACATGTACGAGTATTTGTGAGTATATATTTCGTTAACTACCAAATGTCGACCGTTAAAAGAACATTAGATCAAATAAAATAAAGCTGCATATAAAAGGGATTAAAAAAATCTAGAAACGCAGTTTCACAAAAATATATTGATTTTTGTGGAGAAATAACGTTCATATATTAAGACATAATAAGTTAAAAAATGTACTTTGAATACTGTATTTGCAATAATATGTAATGCAAAATACCGAATATTACTTGCGAAATTACTTTCGTTGCTCCAAACCTAGCAAATGACACTAGACCCTTGCAAATGGCGAGTAGAATTGTTACAACAGTAACGTTTTATCCATTCCAAGAACTGTGGCGAGTAATTGATCCGTGAAATAATTTTTAAGGAATTCTAGAGTTGTGAAATACAATCAATTCGCCACATTTAGTTGTTTGCAATCCATAAGTATAGAGATTAGAGATCAGATGAGTTTAGTCCATACCTGGAACCGAAATGGGCTCAGGCTTGATTTTCATATTAATCTTCGATCTCGGGCGGCATTGGGATGAAAGTAAAAATTTTATTATTAACAATTTTTAAAAATGGAAAAATATGAAGAACTATTTGAGAAACAAGACTGTCGTCAAATTTTCGTAAAGTATTTTACGATTCTTGAAAAATCAGTTTGAATATGAAATTGTTATTGATTGTGTATAAGGAGAAATATTCTGATTATGCAGCCTTTGCAATGTAAGAGTTAATAACTTAAAGACGCTGCTGGATATCCCTTGTCTGCCCACGCTTTCTGCGTACAGTATTTTTCTAGAATTACTAAAACACAAAATTCCATTCTTCCATATTTGAACAATGATATTTTTAAATAATAAGAAATGTACCTTTTGGTGATTTCTGCATCTGCTTAGGTATATATAACAAATTTGTAATTTTTCGGGGCATGAAAAACATGAAACATTGCGATGGGGGAATATTTAGGAATAACACTTATCTTTATGACAAAACAGATTTTTAAATAAGAAAATTAGTCTTGAAATATTTAAAAAATATTATGAATAATTATCTACTGCGTACTTTTTCTATCGGGTTCGGGCTTCGATTATATAAAATGTTTCTTGTTCGGACGTCACAAAATGAGATCGGACTCGTCTATATTGAAGTCAACAACAAAAATTTGTTTTTTCCTTTCCTCGAACAAAATTTTAGAAGTAGGGAGAAGGGAATATGACGTCATCAAGATTAAAGTATGTGAGGATTTTTTTACACCGCGCTTCGGCAGCATAATGATGTTCAGTCATTAATTTCTAGAACAGGGTCGGCGAACCTATGGCACGCATGGCAGAAGTGGCACGCAAAAGAACATTTTTGGTACGCTGTTGATTGATGTTTTAAATCAAGATACAGTGATATTCATTACACAAAATTTAGAGATACAGATGTGTTGAGCTTGTTTACATTCGATATTGAAGAATTTAAATTGCAGCTTATTAAATTCCAATCTAGTTGAATGTGGGCTGAAAATTTTATCAAACAAAGATATGGAAAATATCGAAAAGATTATTAACAAATACAAGTAAATATGCTGATGATAAAATTAGAGCAAATTGGAATTTAATTCCAGAGTTTTTTTTTAAGAAACTTGTATTTTTATTTTAAAAAACTTTTCCTCCTTTCTACGACTGCGTATAATTATTTGCACAAGTGATAATATTAACCCATTACCCGCTGATGGTGCGTATTCGCACTATTAAAAATAAATTTAAATTAACTATCAAGATATAACTATTTTTCGATATAAAAAATTGTCTTGATTAATTACAAAAAGTTTGAACATTAAATAAGGCGAAGATTATCGTTTAATATTTGTAGTGGCAAACATAAAAAAGTTGAAGACACCTATCTTACAGTTTCAGCCGTTAATGGATTAAAACTCATATATAAACCACTTACCAGATAAAAACAGTTCAGCTTGCATTCTGTTAAAAGAACTTAAGTATGAACCTCATATTTTCCCCTCCAACATGCAACAATAAAAATCGCATTTAATGGCATTAATTTTTTTTATTATTGTTTTTTTAAATATTTATTTCTATAAATATTGCAATGTAATACTACATGTATATTGCCCATATTTTTAAAATCCCAATAAATAATTTTCGAATTATTTTAAGTCTTGATTTTCTTTTCCATTAAATTCGTTTGATGGATAGCACGTCATGGCTGCGAAATATAATTTTGGAAGAAAGTTGACACGCGGATGAAAAAAGTTTCGCCAACCCTGTTCTAGAATAACTGCCGAAAAATATTTCGAATGCTTCCTCAATATTTATGAAAATTACGAAGTTAACATTTGAAATTCATATCGACGCAACTCCGTGTGAGCATGGATTTTCATCCACAAATTGCATTTCAAACTTAGTTCCAATAGTATCTATTTGATGATCCTATGATGATAAAATACCATAGAGGCTCTATTCAACGTTTGAACCAGGAAGTGCATTGAAATTACGAATGTGAAAAAAATAATTATACTAAAATTAAGCACTTCATTTTTAAAAGATTTTTAATTACAAATAACTGCACAAAATTGTATTCTGCAATAAGTATTGTTTGATCAGTACTCCTTTAAAAAAAAAATGACGTTTCAGAAAATTCTTTTCATGAAATACTTCTGCTCTTTTTATTTATGGCCGGTGCGTTTGTTCAACTGGCTGGTAGAAAAGCAGATTTAACAGCATCATTGGCTCTTAAAATCACTTCACTATCAAAAGTTTAATGTATTTTTATTCTGAAGTTAACGGATTTAATCATCATTTTAATCTGTAGACGTATGAATTTATGTCATTCTGCAGATGAAAAGTTTAACTCAGCAAGTAGTTAGCATTCTGGTCGCAATATGAGAAGTTTGTAACGAAGTCTCCGGATTCTATATTAGCGCGGTCGACGTGGGGTGACTATGGAAAGTTTCCAGGCTGCCACGCGTAGGAAAACGATAATTTGGGTCACTTCCCATCTGAAGACATCCTTTCTATAGCAGTGTAGATAATACTGATATATGTTTAACAAAATCCGACTTCCACCCCATTTTGTAGATGTGTAGACGTAAGCGAGTTCAAAAATGTAAGCTGTGTATTTAATTTTTGTTTTTAATAAACCTTGTGTTTAATTCACAGAAGAAACCTGCTCAGGTAACAGGGGTGTAATTTGATTATTTAAATTTGGGTCGATCATATTCAGTCGTTATATACACTATATGGACAAAAATATGGCCAGACACTTTTGATTTGTAGCTGCAGCATATGACTGTGTGGATCATGCATACATTTGTGCTCCACTATGTAAGAGTGCATGCAGTATGTATATTCATGGAGATTTAAAGAATTAGTTTAAAACAATGAAGCAATTTATCGCATGAAGGGTTTTAAACGAACTTTAACGAATATTTCAAGAAACTTGACAAAGTACAGTATAAACAAAGTATTTTAAAAAATAAAGAGATATATATTAAATATTTTATTAATTATAAGCATTTGTATGAGGTAATTTTCATCTGCGCTTGCACAGAAGGTTAACAAAAGATTTCTTTGCTTAATAGTTTATATGTAATTATTATATAATTTTATAGTTATATAGCGCAACTAATTAAAATTTATGTAAATTTCAGAGTGATGTCGGTGATACACAGAGTTGAATTTTAGTCTCCTTCTAAAAGACGCTGCATAATAAGAGATTTTCTACAAAGTGTGATTTTTTTATTGACTTCCAACAAAAGAGTTATTGTTTAATGTATGTCCATGCGTAGCTTTTTTCAAAATATTCGACGACTTTTTTTTACATAAATTGCCCTGTATAGTGGATTATTACGTTGTACAAAAAAATTCTACCTAAAAGTTTTGAGTAGTTTAATTTTATAACATACAAATCTTCATATTTCATCAACAGTTTAATATATATATATATAGATATATTCTAACAACAGAATTCGTGCCTGGTGTACTTCGTAAATTATCCTTAAGAGGACGTTAAAAATAGCTAAGCATCCTCATTCAATAAACAAAAACACATGTTTTTTTTTCAAAAAACTGGAGGAAGAAATCTTAATACAGTAATACCTCGACTTACGTCGGCAATTCGTTTTAAGACTAGAGACGTATGTCGAAAACGACGTAAGTCGAGGTACATTTAGATAAGCAAAAAAATGGCAAATAATAAAATATCTCAAATCTAATGAATATATGCTATTGCACTTAGGGATTATGTTACATGCATCATACATTGAACATTAGCTAAACAGTAGTTGCCCCGTTCGAGTCTTTAAGGATGCGGAAAATTTTACAAAGAAGTTTCAAGTGACAATTTTGTCTTTTTAAATTTAGAAGCTCTTTGTAACAGGAGAAGGAGTTTCTAAGCTTTTTCTAGCGACTTTTTTATTTGTTTGCCATTATCACTGTACTGTCGCGAGAAAATTTCTCTCTATAGAACTAAAAGTCTTCAGAAAACTCAAAGTGCGTTGTAATTAAGGATTTATTTTTACAGGTCAGACGGCGTAAATGCGGGGTGACGTAAGTCAAGGGGACGTAAGTCAGGGTATTCCTGTATGTACACTTTAACAACGGGCCTGGAGAAACGGCATTCTTCGCCTGAAAAAAAAATTCCTTCCATTGAGAGAGGTCAGAGGAATCCCAAGCTCGGTCAGGAGAATTGTTAGATTTTCTAAACAGAGCAATAACCGAGTTCATCCGAAACCATGATTGTGAATTCAGTAGAAATGAGGTCAGTTAGTGTTTTAGATAGCGAAACATTGGTCGATCTTCTGGAGAGCTCCGGTCTGACTGAGTTAGGTTTATTTTTAACATGATTCCACGCTTCTGAACATGATGCAATGCTAAACTCAGAAGTGCGGCTTGTTGTGTTTTCGTGTTGAGAACTATCTGTAATCGAAAAAAAACTGTACATAATTTCCTTTTTGTTATTTAATTTAACTAAGTTTGTTTTTCATTGAATTGAGTTTGAATTTAACTCGTTTATAAGCTGTGGATATCGTTTCGAATATCATCACTACCAAGTCGGGTGTCAGAATATGAATATACGTGCTATTGTTACACAAATTAACAGAAATGTTGCGCAATATTCAGTGTGTTGTGTAACTACAAATCATTTTGAGCCCTTTGTGTTACAGAATGATAGCAAATTTTTTTTTCAATTTGTTGTTGCTTTCTTATATGCCCTCGTATTCAAACCTTCGCTTAAAAGTATGAGGTCCATGTTCTTTGCATTCATGATGTCCTAGAAGAATTTGCCAAATAATACTCTGTATAGATATTCGACAAATACCCTAAAATCGAAAGTGTTTGGTGACTTTTTGTCATATAATACATCTTGTGAAAAGAGAATAAGGTTTTTACAAAACGCCTTGTTTAATTGGAATCTTGTATAAAATGTTCGTCTGAAAACAAAATTGGTTGTATTTTATTCCATAGCTTGAATTGATTACAAAATATGAAAATTTTTGTTCACAAAACATTTTCTAGAAAACAATTGAAAATCATGAAATTTGCAAATTCTGAAATTACAGCATTTGAAAACTTTTGATCCGTTCATCCATCTGCATCCCCTTCAATGTGCGAGATTTAAAAGGTACTTTTCAGCGAACAACTAATTATTTTAATGAAGTACATAAATATATTAAAAGAATATAAATATCATAAATAATACTTATAGGTTACATGACAATTCATATGTTTAAAATAATAAGCCTGATCGAAAATAATACCTGAGATCTCACTCAATGCACCCTATGAATGAATAAAGATATTTATTCAGAGTGTTAATAAAATGGTTCAGCTAATTGTCAAATGTGGGTAATTAGATTTACGATGCATCTTTTGCATGCAGCAAATTTGAAAGCCAGGTTCTCAATAAATTACTATTAAATGCTCCCTCAAGTGTTATTAAAAGATTAAAATAAATTATCACTTTTATAATTGATTGTTCAAGGAAAGATTATCATGTTGCATGCATGAGGTTTACCTGATAAGATGTTACGGGCTGCGGAAATAATTTAATATGAACTTATTTTTTTAATTTAAAAATGGAATACTACATTTATTATCTCATAAAAAGGAAGAAATTTGTATGTGTGTCTATGTACTGTATTCTGAAGAGACCGTTGAACGTAGAATTTTAAGATTTTGCAGAAAGGTACCTCATTATTCTAAAAAATTAATGCATAAATTAATCACTTTTACATAAATTTATAAGTAAATTTGTGAAATTACACATTTCCCATACAATTTATATTCTTTTCGTAAGACGTTACCAATATCTGTGTATGTTTATTGGCTTAATGGAAGTGTGTGCTATGTTATCCAATCAAAATCCCCAAAAAGTGTGTAAATTTAGACAATTGCACGAATTTACCCGAATTAGTGTGCTAATAAATTTGAAAATTTTGCATATTACACAAATATCTGTGTATTTTGCAAATTACAAATAAATATGTGTAAGAATATTACACAGATATATGCGTAAGAACTGAATTTTACATTAGAAATATGCGTACGCATTTGGCAGAGCGATATGTGTAAGAACGTGACACTACACAGTATTATGTGTAAGAATATTACACAAAAATATGTCTAAGAACAGAATATTACACAGAAACATGTGTGCTTATGTGAATACAATGAATATCGATATTTGAAAACTTGGCTTGTGTAATACGAGCTAAAACGTCAAGGTGGTGGTTTGGAAAATTGCAGTTCCTCATTTCGTATCTCGTTTGGTAAGTATTGCTTGTTTACTGTAGATTGAATAAAAGAGGGAATTTCTTCTTTTGATGTCAGTGTATCTTTGAAAGCTTTCGACTGAAATTAATAGAAGATGGATAGAATATTTAAGGACTAATTTTGAATAACTCTAATTTACATTAGGGAAAAGAAATAGGAATAATCTGACAAAAGAATATGACTTAACAGAATTCAATTCACGATTCGATTTTAAAACAAAATTGCGAGTTGTCATTATTAGAATTTAGAATGAAGGTTAAATTTGCGTTACTTACCCCATTTTCACAGCAATTCAGGCAGACACTGACAAAAGAATGGCAGCAGTATAAACACACATTTTTTATTATACAGATCACACTAAACATCGACCAACGTGGGTGCTTTTAATTAGACACCTTCAAAAGAATTTGATCGGGTTATTTAACAACGACGAATTATACATAGTAAACAAATACAGATGAATAACGTTCTTACTTCACATCGAATAATAAATATTAGACTCAAAGAATAAACGCCTTAGCGTACTTCATTTCACCGTTCGAATTCCGAATGTTTTATTTTTAGAGATGGTACCTGTAGAGGATGACGTCACGCTCTTACGTCAGTTGCTCGGTTGCCAAGGTAACGAGTTTTTTCACCCCGACGCTCGGACTGATCGTCCATAACCTCCGGGGGCCGGCGTGGACTTCAGGTAAAGCAGCAATCTGCTGAATCGGACGCTTGAATGCTGACAACACCATCAGCACCAGGATGGATGTTTTCGACCATGACTAACTTCCAATGAGTTGGATGAATTGAAGATTCTTTTACCAAAACTAGTTGACCAATCTTGATAATATGATTGCCCTTTTTCCATTTATGTCTTAAGGACAATGTTTGGAGATAATCTTTAGTCCAGCGTTGCCAGAAATTATCTCGAATCTTGATACACAGTTTCCACCTGGAAGAGAGACTAATACATGGATTATTATGTGATGACATGTCAGGTAAAGCAAGTAATGGATCACCAATGAGGAAATGTCCTGGAGTTAAAACGGACAAGTCATTAGGGTCTGTTGATAAAGGAATAAGTGGACAAGAATTTATACATGCTTCAATAAGGCATAGGGTTGTGGATAGTTCCTCAAAAGTCATATGAGTACCTTGGCATGATTTGGTTAGATGCCGTTTGGCTAGCTTTATGGAAGACTCCCATAATCCTCCAAAGTTTGGACCATAAGGAGGTATGAAATGCCAAATAATTTGGCGTTGTGCGCAAAAGTCTTGGACTTTTGATTCTTTGAGAATTAGGAACAGTTTTTTAAGATATGAGGCTGCACCAACGAATGTTTTACAGTTATCTGAATAAATGTCTGTTGGATGTCCTCGGCGTGATATGAAACGCTGTAAAGTGCATATAAATGCTTCGGTGGTAAGTTCTGAAACTAATTCAATGTGAACTGCTTTGGTACACATGCATATAAAAAGACAGATATAGGATTTAAAAGTAGTAGACTTCCGTTTATGTTGGCATTTTGTATTAATTGGTCTTGCAAAATCAATCCCTGTGCGCTGGAACGCTCTGCAAGGATTGATTCGTGACGAGGGCAAGTCACACATGATTTGAGTAAGCGGTTGGGCAGATATTCGAATGCAACGGATACACTTTCTTAATTCTTTCTTAACTGTTGATCTGCCATCCGGAATCCAAAATTTTTGACGAATTAAGGAAAGAACTTGATCAGAACCCGCATGCAGACTATAGAGATGGAAGTACCTGATAATAGCTTCTGTGAAGGGATGATTTTTAGGAATAAGCATTGGATGTTTGAAATCGAATGACATGGTTTTGTGTTTGCTGAGACGTTCACCAACTCTCAAAATATTATCTGCGTCGAGAAAGATGTTTAAAGAAAGCAATTTACTAGATGTTGGTAGTGGTTTGTGTTGTTTAAGTAGATTAATTTCATCAGAAAAGGCTGACTGTTGTAAGCACTTGAGGACAGTTTTACAAGCGTTGTTAAGTTCAACTGCATTTAATGGCCCTTTCCTTTTTAAATGGAATTTTGTGTTATAGGCGAATCTTTGAATCCAAGCAACTACTCAGATTACTTTTGTATATGAAGAAAATCTGGTGAGAATGTCTACGTCGGTTTCTAGTTGATTTATTAAACAAGAACTTTCGGTGGGTAAAGACTCAACTGCAAAGTTTGAAGTTGCAGATGGATCATCAACGAAAGGATTAGAAGACTTGTAGATCCAAGTAGGCCCAGACCACCAACATTCGCAATCTTTTAACTGATAGGGATATAGACCCCGTGTTGCACAATCGGCTGGATTATGCTTACCAGGAATATGATGCCAATTTTCAATTGAGGTGAAATCTCAATGATTTTATTGGCACGGTGAAGCACGAATTGATTGCCTTTGATTGGAGGGTTCAAAATCCAGCTTAAGGTAATGGTCGAATCGGTCCACAAGAATGTTTCGTGGATAGCGTTAGGTAATGCATCTTGCACAACTTGAATAAGGTTCGCTAGCAAAAGAGCTGAAAATAGCTGTAACCTTGGCAATGTTATTGCACTGGTGGGCGCTATTCTTGTTTTAGCAGCAACTAGCATTACTGTGACAGGATCAAAGGTTTTTATATAGACAAACGCAGCGTGTGCACGTATAGAGGCATCACAGAACCCATGGAGTTCGAAAGGTGATGATGTGCTGAAAATCATAAATCGTGGAATGTGCATAGAATTAAAAGCATTTATTTCAGAATTGAATCTATTCCACATTTCTGGAATATCTGAGGGAAGAGGATCATCCCACTTCAAGTCTGTCTTCCACACTTCTTGCAATAAGATTTGTAACATAACAATGGAAGGTGACAAAAGACCCAAAGGATCAAAAATGCCAGTGATTACGGATAATACTTGACTTTTAGTCTGTAGGTTTTTCTACAACTTGTACACGCAGGGAATCTGTTCCCGGTTCCACTCTAACCCTAGAAAACTTTCAGAAAGAATGGATTAAGTTACTTGCCTTTAAAGAAAGTGGCAAACTATCATCTTTTGCTATACTGGCAGGGACAGGAAAATAAATTTTTTCCTCATCACAAACTTGTTTATTTTGCCGAGTTGAATTGTGATACAGTTCTTTAGCTGCATCTGATTTAATAAACTCCTTAGCATGAGGAACAGACTCTGAGTTGAAAAAATCAGTCAAGTCTACTGAGTGGTAGACCACGGTCGTGGCCGGTTTAGACGAATAGGGTACTGGACCACTTAGAATATATCCCAGTTGAGTTGGGATTGCAACGGGTTCACCAGATTGTCCAAAAATGGATGACCCTAATAACAGATGTGCAAAAACATCTGCTCCTAGCAGAATGTCGATTGATTTGGAGATATGAAACTCAGGATCAGCCAGCTGCAAATTTGCCGTATGCGGCCATGAATGCCTTTCCAGCCTGAAGTTAGGGAGTGGGGTAATAATCTGATTGACTCCAAGGGCTTTTAAAGAATTGTAATTATTTTCAAAATATGGCGAGTAATTAAATTCAGTGAAATTTAGGCAGGTTTCAGCCGAAATGCCATTTATACCTACAAGCCTATGGTTCGTTCTGCCTACAGGCAAATTCAATCTTTCTACACAATTTTTTGGGATTAAAGAATTTTGAGAAGAATTGTCAATAAGTTCTCTGCACTGAATAACATTACCTGTGCTAGATTTTACATTAATAAGAACGGTAGATAATAAAACATTATAATTCTGTAAAAATGAATGACACTGCGCACTATTAGAAACAGAAATTTCTGGTGCATTATCATTAACAAACTCTCTATTAGTTTGACTAGTCGTATACACATGTAATAATGTATGATGCATTTTGGAACAATTTTTGCATTTAACATTAATTCTACACTGCCCTACTTGATGGTTTTATCTAAGACAATTTTCACATAATTTGTTTAATTGAACGATTTTCCACCTCTCCTTCACTGGTTTTGAATTAAATAAAGGACATTTGAATAACGCATGGCTTTCATTACATAATAGGCAGTTATTACCATTCCTAACAAACGCGCTGTTCATTACGTTGATTTTGACTCGACTAGCATCGAGAGGCTTTTCTGCGAAATTGAATTTAGACTCTACTTTAGTGCATTTTGACTCCTCTACACTTCTAGCTTCCCGCTCAATAAATTTTCGAAATAAATCCATATCCGGTATTTTATCATTGTCTAACAATAATTCCCATCTTTGTTTGAGAGGCTGATCTAATTTATTCAACATAAAATTTATTAACATTAAATCACTCAAAGCATTAGATTCTAATCCCAAAACTTTCAAATTCAGAATTGCTTCATTACTTGTATCTAGCAATTCTAACAAGGATTTTGGATTACTAGCTTTAATAATCTTTATCGAAAATATTTTATTTATTTGACTTAATGTCAATTGTCTTTTATTTTCATATCTTTGACTTAACAAAACCCAACACTGAACTAAATTTTCTGCTTTTAAAGAAAATCCTCGAATTAATTTTGCGGCATGTCCGCGAACAGAAGAATGTAAATATTGTAATTTCTCAATATCAGATAAATTTTCATTCCCCAAAATCGTAGACTTAAATGATTCTTTAAACGAAATCCATTGTTCCGTGTAAAAATGGGGCAGGTCGAATTTGAGCAATTTAACTTGCGAATAATTCTGTTTACTTTGAGTTTCTACACGAATTTCCGTCGGAGAATCACCTTTGGTTTTCTCCTCTAAATCGACTAACAAATCACAAATAATTCCCTGATACTTCAAAAAACTATCCAAATTCTCATTATTTTCTTTCGGCGAAAGTTTATCAAATGCTTGCGCAAGAGTATTTTCATAAGAAGATATTTTCGATTTCAAAACTTTAATTTTTGCCTGCTCATCTGAATTCGCATTTTGAACTTTATCTTTAATTACATCTATTTCCTTACAAATTCGCTCAAAATGAAGTTCCTGTTTTGTTTGTTTAGTCATTTTTAATAATTACAAATAAACAATATAAGAAATGAATAACATAAAAATACGAAAATTACACAATCTCATACAAAATGCACCATAATATACAAAATATAAAAAACAAACAAGAATTGAATAAATAAACACAACCGTTTTTACTTTTTTTTTTTACGTTACATCTAGCACAGATAAATTAATTGACAGGCTACGACTTAAAAATAGATTCCATCGTAGCTCAGGCTCGATACGGACCAAAATCTATGGATAGAATATTTAAGGATTAATTTTGAATAACTCGAATTTACATTAGAGAAAAGAAATATGAATAATCTGACAAAAGAATATGACTTAACAGAATTCAATTAACGATTCGATTTTAAAACAAAACTGCGAGTTGTCATTATTAGAATTTAGAATGAAGGTTAAATTTGCGTTACTTACCCCATTTTCCCAGCAATTCTGGCAGACACTGACAAAAGAATGGCAGCAGTATAAACACACATTTTTTATTATACAGATCATACTAAACATCGACCAACGTGGGTGCTTTTAATTAGACACCTTCGAAAGAATTTGGTCGGGTTATTTAACAACGACGAATTATACATAGTAAACAAATACAGATGAATAACGTTCTTACTTCACATCGAATAATAAATATTAGACTCAAAGAATAAACGCCTTAGCATACTTCATTTCACCGTTCGAATTCCGAATGTTTTGTTTTTAGAGATGGTACCTGTAGAGGCTGACGTCACGCTCTTACGTCAGTTGCTCGGTTGCCAAGGTAACGAGTTTTTTCACCCCGACGCTCGTACTAATCGTCCAGAAGATAAAATACTGGCGTCACAATTTCTGTATTTTCACGACATTTTATTTTACAGTGTAGTTATTTAGATTATAGAGGTTTTGTGCATAATTGTGCATTCGAATTTAGGACTTCAAAACAATCCATGATTGCATGCAGTAAATATAATTTCAGACGATTCTGTTTCTTGTAAGTTAAGATTACAGTATTTTGTTGTCTTAAAACAAATCTGCTGGTCAGAGAACAAACATACCAAGCACTTGAGTTTGTACTACATGAAAAAAACATTTTGGATCAATAAAAATATTTAGTTCAAAATTTTCATCCCAAACTATAAAGTTATGTAATACGTAGACAAAACTCACTATTTCTGCATATTACACTGATATATGCGTACCTGTGTGCAAATTACACTTTAATCTGTGTAGATTAGTGTTATCTACTATTTTTTAACACACTTAAGTAGCTTAATGTGTTAGCATCAAAATACACAGAGCAATGAGTGTTTTCAAATTGACAGACTAGGCGTATATTTGGAAATTTACACAGCACTTTACACATATAGGCAAATCATTTTTGTATCATCAGTATATCTATTTTAATGTGTAAATTACGTATTTACTTTTTAGAGTGTATGTCTGTATTTATAACCATCAAAGCCAGTTTTTGGATTTTTGTGTTAGAATTTTAAAAACTAATATTTAGAACCATTACGGCCATCGCAAAATGTAGCTCTTCACAGATGTCAGCTAATCCCAAACTTTCCGGATATTTCAAAGCAGTGAATAAGTAGAAGGGGCAAATACGTACTTTTAGTACGTAGCTGGTATCAATTGAAAATATTATTAATTTTAACCATTTCAAAAACCTTTGTTTCCGAAAATCACTTCCGAGATTTTCGTTTTCTCTGCGATGTTTTAATATCTTCATTGACTTTGGAAATGAAAATACGAGGGAAAGAAAAAAAAGAAGCTATATATTTGATACATAAAAGAACGACGTAATCGGTTTAAAAAACACACAATTAACACTTTCAAAAAATTTCGTTTTCGAAAGTCTTTCCGGTGATCCCTGTTCTTTCTGCAATTTTTAAAAATCTGCATCGGCTTTGGATGGCAAAATACGCAACTCTTTTATTTATACAGGTGCTCCAAATGACAGCATGTCTAACGTTTGAAGCACGGTAGGAGCATCATATATATAAAAAAAAATCATGTGTAACTGCAAACAAACTATACACAATACGATAAGTATTTTTAGCTTCAAACCTTTCTGAGTGTACTAGAATTTGCAAAGATACATTCATATCGCTCCAGTGGTTGTTGAGAATGTCGAGGTCATAAATACATACATACATACATAAATAACTTCGCAAACCAGAAGACTCTTTTTTTATGTTGCTTAAAAAAGACTAAAAAAAGAAAGAAAGAATTTTATTTCATGTAAATAGGCAGCATTCAAGATTTTGTCTTAAAAAATTTGATAAATAGATAAATACAGATTAAAATTTTTCTTGCGTTAATTAAAAAATTTTGATTATACGCACCCATCTGTTACTTAATTATAGAATTAACTACTTACTATATTTGTATACGATAAAGTAGCATATTAGTGAAATATCTAAGATGATCTACAAATATATTCAATAAAATATATTTCTGAAATCTCACCTATACGAAATATTTTCATATTTACAGCTCCAAGTCAAAAAATTCGAATAATCCATTTCATATGTATTTGGAATTGCATTTATCTTTATTTCAGTGTAGTACAATTGGAAAATAACAGCAATTAATGTTTTAATAAATTTGCATGTTGTTAAGGGAAATTAAAACTGTAAAAGCTTAAATTTAGAGTGAATATAGTATTTTTCTTAAATATTCATTATTCAAAATATTACAATACACTAGAATGAGAGGTTCAAAAAAATAGAATACTTATGAATTTTCTTGATTGGTTGAGAAGGTTGCATAAAATCAGCTTCTGCGGACTTCTTCTAAAGTTATAAAAGTACATTGCACCATCGTTTCATTTTGTGTGAAACATTGATCGTTCGTCCGATATAACGGAGTTTACAAAGCATCGTATTATTGATTAGCATAAAGAATGTCGTAATGAGCAATATATCGCCAGTTACTTAATATGTTCCCAACCAAATGTAAATAGAACAATAAAGCAGTATTTTAACGACGGACATTTTGAAAACAAGCATCTGAATAGCGGCAGAAAGCAAAAAAAGAACTCAGCGAGATGATAGAAAGCTAAAGAGTATTGCTAAAAAACCGTTTTAGAAGTATAAGACACTTGTATCGACACTGCGAAGAACATGGTGTTGATGTGATTAAATCTACAACACTAAGACGTCTGCATAAACTTAGATTTCAATCTCGTGTACCAAAGATAAAGCCCCTGGAGAGAGTGAAGTGATGCAAAAAAAAAGGCTTTTATGGGGTCTGCATGATTGGAAAAAGATATTGTTTAGTGATGAGAGTGTGTTTTGCGTAACATATTTGTGATCAAGATGTTCGTGTATGGCGAATGAAGTAAGAAGCATATAATAAGGCCTGCATGAAACGATTTGTGAAATTTGTAACCAGTGTAATGGCTTGCATGACTACAGATAGTCCTGGAAAGCTATATCGTTAACAAAGGATTAATTCTGAGATATAGCAAGAAACCCTTGAGCATTTCATGTTACCATCGTCGGAAGAACTTTGCCATGACTATTTTATTTACCAACATGATTTAACACCTTCACACAGGTCAGTGTCCATTAAAAACTGGTTTAGCCAACACCTAATTAACGTACGTCCATGACTCGCTAATTCGCCGGGTGTAAATCCAATAGAGAATTTGTGGGGAATAATGAAGAAAAGACTGTATGATATTGCGCCAAAAAATAAAGTTGAGCTTCTTTTCAGCATAAAGTCGACATGTCATGTCTGTGAAAAAAACATTGTGAACCACTTGTCGCTAATTTAGCAAAGCAACTTCGTGCTTTTATAAAATGTAAAGGTGATGTTACAAATATTAAATAACTATTTTTGCTGTTTTTTTTAAACACGTGTTATTTGCAATGCATTATTCTAATATTATGAACCAGTAAATGTTTATTCTAGTATTTTGATTTTTTTCAAGCGTAAATAATTATTTTAATTTTTGTATTATTTTCTTTAATCATTTGTCTACTGACGGCATTTATAAGTACCATTAAAATAACTTGTTATGAAATTCATTTGATATATCGATTAGTAGTAATACAGTTTAGAATGAGCTGTAGATGTATTACTTTATCTTGTTCCAAAAGCGTTATGGCTTACACAAAACAAAAATATCTTTAAAAGGCTGATTTCTTTTGCCTTTGCATCTTTTCAGCATTGTTGGCCTTTGGTGGGGGGTGTGTATTTTTCAATTCAGAAATCTCTCTATATTTCTATTGTAAGAACATTATTTTCGTACATTTCCTAATTCTACAAAATACCAAGAAAAATATTTAAAATAATAGATTTCAGTGGGTTATAAAGATTGTACAATATTAGTATAAATTCAAATTTGATTAATCCTTCTAAATCCCCGAGTCTATCTAAAATCCTTCTGAAATTTATTAACTGGTTATGTAAATCTTCTAATGTAGTTTCAAAAATTCACGAAAAATGCTTTAGACGATAAAATTTTCCTGAATTCATAATTCAGTACATACAGGGTTAATTGTTATGCTAAAAAAGTTTACAAACTATGTAGATTTTTACAATATTAAGTTTTATCCAGTATTACTTTTTGTATAAGCGGTACATAAAAAAATCTTTTTTTACAATTCCTTTTTATCTATTATTCTATTTTTTTGACTTGGAGCTGTAGTTGTTCAATCATTTTGAGATATTTTTAAAGTGGAATTGATGCATTTTAATTTCTCTAACTTTAGTATTTCAGTATCATTTACTAAAAGAATATATTTTTCAGTAAAATGAAGTAGGAAAATTTTATAAAGAGTATGCCACATGAATTGAATAATAATCAAGAGCTTGTCTTCAGGCAAATTAATATATAATAAAATATTATATTATATATATATATAAGATATGCTATAGATATATTCTATAAAATATATTTCTAAAAGAGATATGTTTTTCAGTAAAATTTAATAGGGAAATTTTTTTAATAGAGAGAATACACACATGAAATATTTTTTAATACAAAGAATAATAAAGAATTTATCTTCATACAAAATCCAAAGCATAGAAGATAGAAAATAAATTTGAAAACTGTCGAGTAGGAAATGAAGAATCGCTCTTATCCCATTTATTGGAAGTATGAACAAGTAGTCAAAATGACTCATTCAACTATTCCGGGGTTATTAAATTTTTATTACATTCATCTGTTCGTTACATGTCAGTCTACTGACTTTGATTACACATTTTTACAAAATATCATAAATCTTTATAATGAATGTTTATAAAGTACAGCACGTCGTAGATGTTCATACGTGATATTAGAGGTAAAATACCGTAAGAAAGTTAATCGCAGAACGTGTGTATTTAAAAATAGCGGAGGAAACCATAAAATCTTAGGAAGACAAATATTTAAAGAACATTAAATCTAAGTTGTAAAGAACTTATATCCTCTCAAATTGAGTTAGGCATGACTATTGAAAATTACGTTTACAATATTGAGCAAACCGTTATTGGTCAAGCATAAAAAAAAGGAAAATGGACTGTTGGATTCTTCAAGTTTTGTATTGGTTTAACTTGTTTGCAAAAATAATTATCAATTATAATTATCAATTATAATTATTATTATTGGTATGATTGTTGGAAATTAAATTTATATACATGAATACTTTATGTATGATCATTGCACTAAGTATTATATGAGAGTACAGTCAAACACCGCTATAGTGAACCATCAAAGGACCAAAATTTCGGTTCACTATTACCGGGAGTTCAATATATCCGTTTCGCAAACAATTTTAACTAAATGGTTCCGAATTTCTCCCTCGAAATACACATTATTTAAATAAATGACCAATAAAACGAAATAAGAAATGACTGAAAAAAATAACAAAAAGCATGTTAACTTACGTTTATTATTTTCTACTCTACGCCTTGCGTACAAAAAAAAAAATTAGTAACCTTTAGCTGATGAGAGGCTGATTCAAGAAAAAAATTATTCATAATTCTGTCGAAGGACCGAAATGTTTCCATCACTCTTGGCTCTATATTTTAGTGCGCATTCCTACGCGTCTCTCCTGAATTTCCGGGAGTGGATATTGCAGCCACTGACTTCTTACAGGTGCAACATCTGGTGGGGATGACCTTTGTTTAGGGAGGGTGAAGGGAGCTAAAAGAAGAAAACAAGATCGCTACATTCCATACTATAGATGGTTTTAAAAATCGGTACACGTATTTATTTTGAAGTAAGAATTTCAAAATTATTACCAACGAAAAAAAAAATCAGTCAAAGCCAGAAAAAAGTTTCTTATATTCAACCTCCTCAATTTTGTGGGGTTCATTATATCCGCAAAAAATATCATTATACTTGTATTGCACGGCACGGGACCAAACATTTCGTTTATTATACCCGGGGGTTCCTTATAAGCCGTTTGACTGTATAAAACTATTAAAGATATTTTACCACTCAGTACAGTTATCATAAAATGACCATAAAATATTCTAAATATCTTTTTTAATTAAAATGTGTTATCGCGATAATTATTTTAATTAATATTGAATATCGTTTAAATAAACTATTGTTTTTTACAGAAGATTATCCGCCCGTTAGAATTTATTTACCATTTTGAGAATGATATTCATATAACAATACCTTGATGCGAAAATCATTATTAGAAACTTAACTTTAAATAAGTTTTATCCAAAATTTCTCGGAGTATAGTAATCATAAAAACAAAGCATTTCTCAACAAATATTTGTGCTTTAGTTTTTCTACTTTTTTATTTTCTGTATTGATTTCTTTTATTAATTAGAAATGAAATAATCACTTTAAATTTTTCTAATATGATAGAAGTTTAAATTTGATTTAACCCAAAATAATGTTTCATGTTTTAAAATGATTCTAGATTTGTACGATTTTTGAGATTTTTGTAAAATTTTAAATATGATAAGTAAAAGAAATAATAGATATTTAAATGTAAGATTCTTTAAATTTGTCTTGAATTAAGAGCATGTGTTATCTTCAAAGAAATATACAAAATATTTTACCTTTACGATTTACTCGAAAACATTTATTGGGAAAAAAATAATACAAGGAACAAAGTTATTGCAATCTTTGTAAGAATCTGATAGATATGAAATGCTAAACGTCCTTCAAAGTATTATACTACATTTTTATTATTTCTTTCAAAGGAAGACGCTCGAAATTTTCGAATTCTTTTGAATTAAGTTAAACCTGGATAATACTTGTAACTATAGTTTTAAAAACTGTTAATTAGAATTACGTATCGATAATATTACTTATTTTAATTAGAGTGTATTTCATGTTTTCAATTTTGAATATAATGCTAATTCATAGTGCTAATCTTCACACTTTAGAAACGATTTTTTCTCATGATATTCAAGATATGGTGATTCATTTAAGGTTAGTTGAGGTAACTGGACCCACGAGGTAACTGGGCTATAGGCTATTTTATAAAAAACTGTTGAAGTTTTTTAAGTTTTAGCTTTTGTAAAAAATGCACCTTAATCTCTACTTCCTAAAACAACGTGTGTCAACTCAATCATAAATCTCACTTTGAAGTGATAGGTTGCCAAAAATTTACGTTTCTTTTTTTAAAAACAGCGTCAATACGGTTGAAGTTCCTCCGCATTTTATTAAAATACTGCAAGTACTTTTATTACATAATATTTTTTTTAAAGATTAGGCATATAACTACAGTGATATTATTAGGTATCTATACATATTTACTTCATGTTTCAAATGTAAGCCGGTGTTCAAGTTACCCCATAAATTTTACAAGAATGGGGTAACTGGAACATATATCCGGAAAAACTGGAGCATACTGGATCAAGTTACCTCAATAGTTATAATTTTTTTTTGAGCTTCTCTTACTACGGGAAATAAATTTCTCCATCGTTTTATAGGTCACAATAAAGAACATTATAGAATACCCTATTAAAATTACGTAATAAAAAAAAAGCATATCGGGTGGTACCAATTTCTTGACCCCTTGAGAGGTGGTGATACCGTTATTGCATCACATAATATTAATCCCTAATTGCCACATTGGCACCGGAATTTTATAATGGAAATTTCACCTTTATTAAGTACGTAAAATATACTTTTACTTATTTACAAATAGATTCTCTTGTAAATACTGGTGACACCAGTAGCAAAAAATTCGCCAAGTGTCTGAAACAGATACTTCAGGGGCAGAAAATAATCTGCAGGTAAAATATTTTAGAATTGAAGCATTAATTAATCAAACGATCACCTTTGTTATTATGCATTTTATTAATTTTACTAATAATAATCTTAAGTTTTTGTATTAAGTAATAAAGAACTAAACATAATATAAAGAGAAATAAAGGTTCGATAGAAAAATAATCTGCAAACGAGAAAAGAAAATCTGTGACGGCAGTCTCCCGTCTCGAACTTTCTGCTACCGGGACTGGTGTCATTAAATTATTTCAACATTTTTTACGAATGCAAGTACCTTGTCCCTGAAAGCGAGATAGCCAAACCTTGAAATTGTACTATACCATACAGATAAAGTACTTACGTAGTCGTTTGTTCATAGATTTACCTTGCTATTTTTTTCTTAAAATACCCATGTGACTTTTATACTTATTACCTATACCAAAGTACATAAATACATACTTACTTTTTATGTTTTTGGTATAAATAAATCTAATATTTTCACTTTTAGTGCGTTTTTTAAACACATTGACAGCAAATGTTTCCCTTACAACGCTCTTTAGTTGATATATAATTTAAATGACCCGCCTGGTTTAAATTTTTTTAAGTTGTTTACACTTTTTCTAACAGAACCTGATATCCCATATGAAAAAAAAATAAATAAAGGCGTGCGGAATATAGACCCTCCTGGTCCACTTACTCCATTTTTATGGGGCAACTGGGCCCATGAGGAAAGAAAGATGAAATATGCATATTTTTATATTTTTAAATATTAAAATGTAATTTTGAGCATTTCTGTCTGATAGAGGGAATGTAACTGAACATATTTACAGAAGTTCAGAGTTCAAATGAACATTAGCTTTTTGAATCTGAATTGTCAGAAGCTCCGGAGTCACATTGTAAAATAATGGCCCAGTTGCCCCAACTAACCTTATATGTTTTATCACATGTAATGTCATTATATACAACGGAGATACAACAAATAGATAAAAAATATCATATGTATGCCTTATGTATTTGAAGCATGATAGAGCATTAAACTTAATTTTAATAATTTAACTGCTTTTAGATTGTTTAGACTGAAACGTAATGCTTGCCACATTTACATTGTTTGCCTCATTTGTGTGATGCTATGAAAATGAATTAATAAACAGACACATGACACACTTTCTCTGTATGTCCATTCAATTCTGAAAAAGGATGGCATAAGTTTGATTAAGTTTCTTGCCCATTTAATACTATCCGAAATAATTCAAAAATGCTAACAATTTGAGTTCATAGATCTGACCGTCTGTCTGTCCGCTTCCTAGCATAAATTCTTTGATTGACACGAAATTGATGAGATTTTTTTATATTGCGACGATATACACCCAATAAAAAATTAGGACCAGCATTTTTTGTGAATTTTCAGGAGCACACCAAAGAATTTGGATAAATTAATATAAAAAAGAGAAATTTTTTAAAGCACAGTTTAATCACATTTTTCAATTTCAGATGCAACGATATTCATATAGGTTTCTAATATAAGTTAAAGAAACAAAGCAAAAGTTTCACATATTTACAGTTAGTATGGAAATTTTATATACTACTTCGAACAGTATAGGGAAATATAAAAACATTAATGTGAAATTTATTTAAGGTGTTATCAAAGTTTCGAACTTAATTGTAGCAATTTTTTGTGCAGTCATTGTAACATGAGAGTGCTTCTTTGAATAAGAGCAACAAATTTAATTTGAAAAAACTTGCACTTTTATTGATAAATTTTGAAAGTATGTAAATATTGATTAGAGTTTATCACATGAAAAGAAAATTAGTTAAATTTTTAGTAAAAAAAAAAAAAAAAAAAAACCTCATAGAAATTTATCTTTATTTTCGGAATTTTTCAACTACATTTTTAAAAGAAAGAAAAGAAATATGGTTGCAGAGAAATATTTTATTTTAATAATATGTGAATAGATTTAATAAAAACTTCTCCTACTTAACATGGAGAAATTATGAAAAAAAGTTTTAAGCCTATAATTTCTGTCTGTAAACGGGTTTATCTTTGTGTAAGTTAGTGAGGATTCAGGTTAGATAATTTCCCATTCCCGCGTTTATTTTCTTCAGTAACAGTTAATTATCTTCCAAACTAGTTCTATAGATGCAGGTTTTAATGATGTACTTTTGTGCATTGAGATAATACAAATAATACTTTATAAATTTTTAAACATATCATACGTGTAAATGTACTGAATGTCCATCTCCTTTTTGAAAAAATAAAGTAATTTTTCACATTTCTTTATTTTTCTTCAAACTTAAATAAATAAAGTTTAACACTTTTTTGAAATTTATTTATTTCACGAATTTCTATTATTTGCTGATACAATTTTTTTTCCTTACCGAGTCCTTGCAATGCACTGATTCTGAAAAATTCTTGATTTGCGTATGGATTTACAATGTGTGTGCATGCGAATACATATTTTTATATGTATTTGTGATAAGAATAGTCAAATTTAGCAGCAAAAATCATCTTCATATATAATCCTAAAAATTAAACAAAATATAAGTTTTAAAATTAATGGTGAGCGAGATTGTGAGCAATGGATAATCCTTTTTGGAAAATACTACTTACTTAATTATAAATTATAACTTTTAATTTAGCGAGCGCATTTATCTATTTTTTTCACAATTTAAAATTAACTACTTAAAACATTTGTGAATTTTCATGTAAATTAATACTATTAATATCACATAAATTAACAATATCATGTAAATTATGATGTTAATGTTAATTATATCATCAATATTATACATTATATAATCTATAAATTACCATGTTCATGTCAATTGTATCATCAGTATTATATATTATATCATATAAATAATGTAGATTAACAATTGTATCATGTTGCGAGAGATGGTGAGCAATGGATAATGCTGTTTAGGAAACTTTACTGATTAGATCATAATTTTAAATTTTAAATTTACAAGCGTATTTTTTTTTTAATTTAAACATAATTATTCAAATGACTTTTGTGTAAATTAACAATATAAACATTTTATGACAATATTTTTTAATCTTCGCAATTATACCATTAAGAATTATTAAATTAAATTATTAAATAATTAAATAAATAAATAATTAAATAAATAAATAATAGGATTTATAAATGTTGAATAGTAAGTCTTATGTGAAAGTTTGAAAAATGTGAACGTAATTGAAGAAAGTTTTTAAATTATTCATGTATTATGTTTTACACGATCTTTAAAATAACTTAATTTTGTTTTAAGTATTTGAATGAATTTTTAAATTGCGATAATTATCTCCTATGAATCTCTTGAATTTAGCGAATGAACCATAATTTTAAAATTGTGATTGTACTCTCCTATGATTAACTTGAATTTAGCAAGTTAACCAACAGATTTAGGTCATTTAATGCAGTTACGGATAAATGTTATGCAAATGTAAAATTGTATTTCTCTCATATATAAAACTTCGGAAACTTGTGAAAGAGATTAAATGAGTCTGAAATAGAGTTTCTAAAATTCAAAATTTGTAAATTACTTACCCCCAACATTTCGTTACTTTAAAACTATGCATATTGTAAATAAATATAGAATGTATTTGTGTTTAACATATCGCTAACCCGCAAGAAAAGTGACACATATCGCAAAAATTCATTTTGCGTTTTTTTTTTCACTAACAGGTCTGTCATAGGTGCGTCTTGCTACACAAAAATTTTCATAAGTGTAGTTATACAGAAAATCCCTTTGTTACGCTATTTGTCCATTCGTGACTACAGAAGAGAGATGGATTGTGTGTGGAGGTACATTTATCCAACCCTCCAAACCTCATCCTATGTCTTCATTCTTAAGGGTTTTACACTTTTATGCACGTTTTTACTCCCCCATGCAGAGCTAAGTGCTATAGTTTCATGTTACGGTAAAATCATGCAAATTTTCTTTTGCCTCTCCTGTGAAATTTACTTTCGTCGAGATGTGTCACTTTTCTTGCGAGTGAGCGATATTTTTTAGATTATTTATACAGTAATACCTTAATGTCTTACCATAAATTACCGTAATGTGGTGTGACTTAAGGGGTTACGGGACACATTTAAAATAATTTTTATTTATCGTGTTAACATTTTGAAATTGTTTGTGATGTTTAACTATATCATTTATAAGCAAAATCACATGACAAAATACTCATATATAAATTTAAATTAAAATTTATTAAAAAAAGTGGTGTAATTTAAAATCGTTATAACTCGAAATATTATTTGTAGAATTTATTTTTTTTTCATTTAAATAAACAGAAATATATACGTTTTAATTTTGATTCAGCATTTTAAAAAACATTAATGTATTAATATATATATATATATATATAACTTAAAAATAATCATAATTTCAAAAGTAAATATTTTTTTTTTTTCAAATTTGCGGATTCAAAGTGAAAGCAAAGCAAGTCAGAAATACATGTTCCAAGTTTGAATCATTTATTGTTAACGATTCTTGGCTTATAACAATTTAAATACGAGAAATGTTGAAAAAAAACCATCCTGAAGAAAAAAAGCATTTTCACAAGTAATTTCCATGATACGGGTAACCGTTGCTTGAAAGCTAGATTTTGAAAACAAACCAAAACGAAAAAAAGTAATAAAAAAAGTAATATTTCCTGTTCCAATTAAGATAGAAACATAATTTAAACGGCATTTTAAGCAAAAAAAAAAAAAAAAACCCAGAGAAATGTTTAATGCAATATTTTTTTTTTTTTTTTTTAGAAAACAAAGATTTTTGTGTCTTGCACTCCCTTAAGAACAGCAAAGTAGAGCAATTGTCTGTTTTAGACCTTTTTAAAATCATTTATATCCATATTATTAGTTGAATGGTATTAAAATTATAAAAGTTAAAATATTCGTTTGAAAATGTATATACTAAACTAATGCAAGAAAAATGGTTTCTTTCAAATGCACACAAATTCTGGATTTGATTATAAAATGCATAAAAATTTACAAAAGTTATACATTAATTTATAAATTTATATATAACTTTATTTATAAAATTATACAAAAATTTATGAAATTTATATATGATTTATAAATGTAAATAAATCTTTAAAAAACTCATCTAAGAAAGATTACCTGTACTCCCGTAAGGCATGGTGACGTCACGGCGACGTCGTTGTGAAGTCACACTGTGATTTTGTGACCGTCGATGTGACGTCACAGTGACTAGAATGCGAGGTCGTTATGGCCGTTTTAGAGGACGTTTGTGACGTCACATTGTGACCACTCTGTGAAGTCACGGTGTGACAAATTTGTGAAAAGTGTGTCATTTGTGACTATTTTGGCATTAACTTTGTGACGAACCTGTGACGAAAGCGACAATGCTTTGAAGTCACATTGTGACCAATTTGTGAAATATGTGTCATTTGTGACCAACTTGTCATAAACACTGTGATTTCAAATGAAAATCAAATTTCAAATTAATTGCTTAAAAGACGCAAATAGTGAAAAAGATTCCATGCTGGGACTCGAACCCGGGCCATGAGTACAGCACACTGACATTCTACCGACTAAATCACATGGAACGATACCCAGGTTGGAAAATTTCTCACTATTACATGTTGGCAAGGCTACAAACGCAGCAAAAGATGGAATATTTAGCGTGAACCACCCACATGATGCAAACACGAAACTTAATTAAATCCAGCATTGATTGAAATTATATTAACACTTGGAAATTTTTCCAGAGAGAACCATTCGCCTTGCATACAATATTTCAAATGAAAGTCAAATTTCAAATTAATTGCTTAAAAGGCAATTTTAATTTGAAATGTTGTATGCAGGGCGAATGTTTCTCCCTGGAAAAATTTCCAATTATTAATATAGTTTCAATCGATGCTGGATTTAATTAAGTTTCGTGTTTACCCCATGTCGGTGGCTCACGATAAATATTCCACCTTATGCTGCGTTTGTAGCCTTGCGAACATGTAATAGTGAAAAATTTTACGGGCTGGGCGTCGTTCCATGTGGTTTAGTCGGTAGAATGTCAGTGTGCTACACTGGTGGCCCGGGTTCGAGTCCCGGCATGGAATCTTTTTCACAATGTTGGCCTTTGCGCCTTTTAAGCAATTAATTTGACATTTGACATTTGATTTTCATTTAAAATATTGTATATAAGGCGAATGATTCTCTCTGGAAAAATTTCTAAGTATTAATACAGCGATGAATTTTAAAATAAAATTTTGCTGTAAATAAAAAATCTTATCTTTTTACCGTACTTTTTAGCAAAATATCGCTACTTTGGAGTCATATTCCTCTAAAACATTTTACATTTTTCCACTTAAAAAACAATGCTTATCAACTGACATATTTTTTTATTAAGTCCTATGCTTGATATTTAGAATGTGTAAGTTTTTTAATTTGTTTTGATTTGTCATTGCTTTATTAAATACGAACATGGGAACTAACGGATATTAATACAACTATTATTTATAGAGCGGCATGATAAGCGATATTTATTTAAATTTTTTATTCCCGTGTATATTGTACTTTGTGAATATGAGCTAAATAGATTTGGTATGTTTTATAGGAAAAGACTGATCTGGGAAATAGAAAGAAAAAAAAAAACGAGTAAGAAAAATCATGCGTTAAGCATAGATTAAAATATACTTTCCAACACTTTCTGAATGCTTTAACAAGACATCGTAATTTAGGGAAATGACGTAAATAAGATAACTAAGTAAACATTTTAGAAAACGCATAAAACATTTGAAAAACTGGTTTCAGCAGTTACCGTCCATAGCCAAATATGTTTTCCAATTCTTTTAAACAGCCCTTATTTGATCTATAGGTTGATACACTGAAAAAAATGAAGTACTCAAAAATGAGCAAACCGACGTACTCATATTGAATTGAATAATTTTGGATCAAAAATGAACCTATGCTTTCTCTATTTTGAAGCATCACATGTTATCAAACCCAAAGAAACAAATAGTTTTGTACTCTGTAATGGTTCATTTCATTTATGGCGGCATAAATGATGTTTATTAATGTAAATATTAAATTATGCACAGCATTTTAAAAATAATTGCTTGGAAATAATGTTCTTGTCATAAAAATATTCGATTTGAGTATCTTGTTAAGAATTTTGCTATTTTTCTTGATAAATAATCAATTAAACATTTCTTGTTAAGAACTTTGGACGGGAAATAAATGTCAGTACATTTTTACTTTACATTTTAGGGTTTTTTTGTTTTTTTTTTGGGGGGGGGGGCAGTACATAACGATTCATATTTGATCACAGCCATGGAATAATAAATGAGTACATGTGTTTCTCAACTTTGAGTACATTTGGATCGGAGCTATTTTGTGCATGTGACGCATTTAAAATTGAGTACTTTTTACTCATTTTTAAGTACCCATTTTTTTAAGTGTATATATACTATATAATGGGAAAATTTAGTTTGGCAAGAAAACGCCTAACAGGTTGAAATTCATTTTCAGCAATTTATACTAATGTATGGAAACATACTTGAATACCTTTGTACAACCCTGTAGTTTACCTAAAATCTTTATTACACGCCACTATTTAGTTAAAATTTAAATCAAACTAAGACACTCTTAAAACTGCTGAAATCACATTTCCAGAAATTATAATATATACACGGCCATGTATCCAATTCTTTACGTGACCCTGTATATCATTTTATCTATATTCTACAAATATTTCTTGGTAAATTAAATGCAGTTCAGCGAAAAAAAGCATAACTCATTTAAAAACCACCTTTAAGCAATTTGCGCCCATACCCAGTAATCCTTACGAATACTTTTGTGTAACCTTGTATAGGAATTATAGCATTTATATACACCATACACTATGCATAAATATAGTGGATTATAAAAGTGCATATCATAATTAAAAATATATTTCCAGCAATCATCGCTAATGAACAGTACTTCGGATACAATATGGTATCTGAAAGATTTTGTGTGTCCCTGTAAATGCTATATACGTATTATTCTTATTATACATGAAATAATTTATAGTATGTAAACCTCAGCGACATACATCAATTTCATTATATATGAAATAGATTAACATAATTAAAGTATGCCGCAAACAATTCCCTTCACCTCTATATCATTATGTATTTGAATTCCTTTTTTAGTCCTGTAAATGAACAATAACTATTCTTTGCATCGCATAGTCAACAGAATGCATATTTTAGTGCACTTCATAAATGCATATAAATTTTATTCTGTTTGAAAGCGTGCGTAAAATCATAAAAAATCATTTGAAACGACTTTTTCCCATAGGCCGTAATGTAACGGAAAACTTTTGGCTGTCCCTGTAAATGAACAAAGCATGCTACAAACTTCATTACAAATAGGTACCGTGCGATGGTAAACGTCAATACCATCCAAAAATTTCAGGGCAATCCGAGTATATTTTCGAGAGTTAGAGTGCGCACAGACTGCTAGACGGACAGACGGAGAGACAAACCGAAGTCATAAGCACTTTTCAACTTGTGTCCTACATTATGTATCCTGTATTATATGAACTTAAAAAAATATATATACTAAAGCAGTTTAATCTATAACTTCCTATCAGGCATGAAAAATACTTTATTTCAATGCTTAAATATCATATTTTACTTTTTAGTGCCAATAATTACCCGAATCATACACGTAGAAAATTAATTTACAATAGAAGAAAATTTAATAACCCATTCAGAATGTCTATAATTAAATGTTTGATTAAAATCACAAACAGAAAAAATGCTTACATACAATTAAAAAAAATAAATATACCAATTTGAAAAACACTAAAAATAATAATTAGTATTTATAATTGTACTGTTAAACAACAGCAAACTACAATAGATAAATTAAATGCATTATTAGATTTAACAATATCTCAAAAATATTTCCATATGGTATAAGGAATTCCTATTATTTTATAATTTTGGCAAATGTTAAATCTGAAAACATTGGTTTGAAGATTTAGGATTTTAAAAGATAATTTAAAATATTATTAGCACTAAAAGAAAATTCTTTCAAATGTTTCACTACTGTAATATGTTAAAAATACATTTTCCCAGTATAATGTTAATTTCTAATCTGAAACAGTTTCGTAATCTCATGATAATCGAACATCATATTTAACCCTAAAATAATAATAACTATAAATGTTAGTAATCAAAAAATAGTAAGAAGCCGATAAAATAATTCCAAATCATTGTCGTTCCATACATTTTTAATCTCAAGTAAGAGTAAATTAATGTTTATATTAATTCCAGTATGAATGTAGGCATGAATGTCTCTGCGCAGTTTTTTTTTTTCCAAGCGATGGCAGATTAAAATATTTTTCTTCACAGTTATCAAATTGGGAGATAACGCTTCTGACAGTTAAAGATCAGTCTCTTACAAATATAACTATTTAACTCATAATATACAACCAGGAATAAAATATTTAAATTAAATAAAACTTACATGCACGTTCCATTAATATCCGTGTATCCTAAAATGGTCATTTCCTTATCTTAAAGTGTTGTAGACGTGTTGTTCTAAAACAAGTGAACTATTTCCCGCGTATTCTCATATTTATTTTTCTGTGGGCAGACGATTTTCGAGCAGATGGTTTGTTACAGATTGTTTGTTTTTGTATACAAGAAATATGGAATTTGAACGCGCAGAAATTTTCTGAAAGTATCATTCATTAAAATTTTGTATTTGAAGAAATGTCCAATGTATTTAATCTTTTCTTTTTATCCGTACCAAATAATTCAAGTTAAAATGTATTGTAAAGTTCCTTTTTTCTAAATAGTTATAATAATAATATTCATAATTAGAGTTTATTAGGTAAAACATTGTTTAAGTTTTTAAAAGGTGTAAAAATAAATTTAATGTATTAACGACACACCCCCCCTTTTTTTTCTATTTTTTTAAAGTAAAGTTTGTTTTCCTTTATTTTCGGAAAATGCTAATTTTATTTTAAAAGTCTGAAAGAAGTAGAATTTATGACTTGAATACAAATTATAAAAATATTCTAAAGCAAGAAATGCATAGATGACTAAACTCTGAAGACTCTTTCTACATGCTCATTAAAAGGTGCAGATTTAACTGTAATAGAAAATTTTTAGTTTGAAACCACAGAAGTGTTTCGAATAATTCTGGTCGGTAAAAAAAGAAAGAAAGAGTGAAATTTCCTCCCAGCAAACTAAATATGTAAAGTGTATAAATTTAATATTCGTAATTGTAAATATATTATCCAAATACTAGATAAAATTGAAATCATGAAAAAGTATACATTCACTGTCTTAGATATCAAATTGATAAAATACAGCCTAAAAATTTAGTTTATTAATGCTTGTATCATGCACTTTATTTATTATGCCCCCCCCCCTCCCTCCCCTTTAGTGACGGAATTTACCATTTGCTATCCACTAATATATTTTCATTCCTTATGCCGCTGTAACTCGTGGCTGTTTAAAATATTTCTCTTCATTTTCAAAGATTTTTGAAGTTCATATTTTTTGTCACACTGTGACTTACAATATGCTGGTTTTTTTGTCACATATTGTGACGTGGCGTACGTTACATAGCAGTGACATAACAGAGACGTCACAAATTTTTTTAATTGCCAGAAAAATATAATTTTACAAAAAGTAACATGTTTTGAAGAATTTTCGTAAGTTTTTAAAGTTTTCTAAGAAGTTCACATTTCAGTCACAATGTGACATCACTGAGTGGTGGCATTTCGGTCACAGATGTGACGTGACCACAGTGACTTGCAGTGACGTCACAGTGACGTCACCGTGACCATGTATGCTATGAGGGCTATTTCAGCGAACAATTACCGAAATTATGACATGATTAAACTAATAGTGTGTTAATCCTTTTCAGTTTTATCATACAAAATATTAAAAGATTTCTAAAACATACTTGTTTGTAATCGTTGTTTAGATATTTTCACTTTTATATTATTAATAAAGGAAAACATGTTTTTTTTTTGTTTTGTTTTTTGTTTTTTTACATTTAAAAAATTAAAAACCAAATTTTCTTACGTAAAAAAAAAACTAAATAAGTAATAAAAAAAAAATAAAAAATAATAATTTTTTTTACAGCCAGCAGTATTCTGTATTTCGACTAAATTTTATTGTTATGAATATATTATAAAGGCACATGCCTCGTATAGGGAATAAAGAATTTCTTCTTTATAAAATCTAAAATAAATATTTTAATTAGGTCAATTTAAAGAATAAAGTTTTATTGAGCTAGAAAGAATTGATTATACGAGTCGTCAATTTTTAAGCGGAGGAGTCTATTTTTGGGTGGGAAATAGTTAAATCTCATTCTCATTACCATACAATTTATGTTTTCATCAATTCACAATAGATATTTTTTATTAGCAGTATAAATTTTAGGCAAGTTATTTAATTAGTCAACGATATTTCAAAGGCTGGTTTTTAAACAGAGAGAAGCTTACTTTGCATATAATTGTTTTATATGTTGCATACTTTTAAGAAGCAAAATCACTATTTTATCACAAATACTTTATAAATCGTCAATAATGAAATTAAGCAAATATTACAGAGTACTTTTTTAATACAAAATTAAGTTTATTTTTTATTTATTGTAAATTTTCTAAAGTAGAAAAAATGGTTTGAAAAAAAAAAATTAAATTTTTGTTATTGTATTTCATTTGAATAAAGTCGACGCTTTCATTAAATCAAGTCTTTTATCACATTAAAAAACATATATTTTTTTTAGATAACACGGATAACAGTTATTCCATATTACATTTGCATCAAAAAGACTACAAAAATACATATGTCAATTATTGCCTACAAATATTTCAAAATTAATTCAAATTCAAACCATTTAATATGCAGCAATAATTTAAAATGAACTTGCCCTACTCAACAGCTCACCTATTTCAAATGCTACAAAAAATATTTAAAGAAATTTTAAATGTTACATTTTATTAAAAACCATGCCTGTGTTTATCATCCGAAAATATAAAAAAATATAAAAATGAATAGAAATTTATTATTTTCAAATGCATATGTTATTACTTATGACAAAATCTTCAAATTTAAAAGTGCCAAGCTCAAATTTAAAAACGTTGTATACCAGTAATAAAAAAATATACAGTTCTAACTTTTGAAAATGCGATATATTATTTAAAATTCCTGTGACATAAAATAGCAAAGAAAAAAAATTCTCTTTTTTCTTTTTCTTTTGTTTTGAAATTTAAAAAGAAAATGAGCAATTTGAGTAGTAGGCATACCGATATTTCATGTTGTACATTATTTACTTGTGAAAAGTTTAAAAACAAATATTTTTGTATTTCAAATTTCTATTGGGAACTGAAAAAGAGTCATTTCAAGTTATATGTTTGTTTCAAATATGCGTTGGCTTTAAATAAGTAATGCATTTAGATGACAAACATACTGTTTCTGCGAAACAAGTGCAGTGAAAACGATAAAAAAGTAAAAAAAGTATTAAAATTATTGAATTCATTATTTGTATTATTTTCGCTTTTACCACCATAAATTTCCCGTTATTCATTTCACCGACATTTTTAGTGTTTTCATACATCTTTTCTTAACATCTTTAAGAATTTAAAAAAAAATTGCAGTATGAAGCTATTTACATGAAAGTCCTTTAACCCTTATTTATATTACACTATTAACCATTTGCAGCAAACTATCCAGTCATTTGACTGTTTTAACTTAAAACGGTTATTAAACCGCAGTTTAACAGTATTCGGACCATATTATTGCCCATTTTATGTTCAGAATAGAGTTAAATTACCGCTATTTAACCGTTTTCTATAATTGTAAAATGACATAATAGTTTGCTGCAAATTTTTAACAGTGTACTATTACAGTGCTATTATTTGAGTGACAGTATTCTTAACCTTTACACGGGGGCTCGGACAGATTTACTTTGTATACCTCATTACGACTCCCTTTTTTTTACAACATGTGTCTAATTTGAATTATAAACAACTAATTACTGAAAAAAGGAAATACGAATGTACAATACAGTTTCTTGATGTATATTATTTCGAGACAAAGACAAAAACTCTTTTCTCTTACTTAAATTTATGACAACATTTTTTTTTTTTTTTTTTTTTTTTTTTTTTTTTTTTTCAATTGCATATGATATTGAGTCATAAAATTCAACATCAACTTGTTTAAAAAACCTTTTTACTTCTTCTTTCATCTTTACTAATTTTCTAAAATTGAAGATATAAAGCAATATCTCCCACTGAATGCAAACTAAGAAAGTAATTTTCATACTTTGAGCTATAGTATTGTTATTGTTTTCATAAGAATCAAAGGCATAATTTTATAAGAATAATCTCAATGTCATTTTAAGTTTATTATTTTTTATCACTAAAGTCAAATGTATTCCTAAAGATATTATATTTTTTTAATTTGAAGGCTCTCTTAAATATACAAATAATCATTTAAACTACGTAAGTACTGACACATAAAATAAATTTAAATTATTTGAAGTATGAACTTATATGAAAAATATAAAACACTGAATATAAATTATTTTGAAAGTAAATACATGAAATTATATTTAGTAAATTGTACATATTAAACATTTTCAAGAAAAAAAAATCGAAATGCTTGACACCTTAACTTTTTAATGTTACTTCTTCGCAATATGATTAGTTGCACGTGTAATGTGTAGTAACTTTAACCCTACAAATAATGTCGTGAAACGGCAAATAATGTCGTCAAGGATGGACCACTGCTTTTCATAAAGATAGCAAAAATGTTTTATATCTTACCCAGAACAAAAACAACAGTGTATCATATAAAATGGTCAATGTACGTATTTAGTGTGGACCAACTGGTGCCCGTGACGTCTTTTTCTGCGTCCTTTGCTTGGAACATGTAGTCAAGTGAACCCTACATATAATGCCATGATACTTTTAGCATGATCTATTTTTCAAGAAGATGATGAAAATGTTTTACATTGTATTCAGAACTGGACAACAAGGCCCTTAGTGGGGTTTACTGACAGCCCTACAACTACTTCTGCGCCCCATACTTCGAACATGAGGAAAATATAACTTTACAAATGATGTGGTGAAACTTCTAGAATGAACCATTGCTTTTCATAAAGATAGCAAAAATGTTTTATATCTTATCCAGAACAAAAACAATAGTGTATTATATAAAATGGACAATGTTTTTAATGTGAACCAACTGGCGCCCATGACGTCTTTTTCTGCGTCTTTCGCTTGAAAAATGTAGTAAACTGAACCATACATATAATGCCATGACGCTTTTAGTAATGTCTATTGTTTTTCAAGAAGATGACGAAAATGTTTCACATTGTATACAGAACTGGACAACAATTCTAAGGTGTGGTTTACTGGCGGCGCTACAACTTTTTCTGCGTCACATACGTCGAACGTGTGGAAAATTGAACTTTAAAAATGATGTCGTGAAACTTCTAGCATGATCTATAACTTTTCATGAAGATAGCAAAAATATTTTACATCTTATAATGTATCCTAGAAACTGAACAATGTTGTTAGTTTGGTCCAACTGTCGGCCCATTACGTCTTTTTCTACGTACCACACTTTGAACTAGTAGTAAATCGAACCCTGCAAATGATGTCATGAAACTTCTAGCATGATCTATTGTTTTTAAAGAAGATGAATTTTACGTGAAATAAATACCAAGCATGACATTAAAAAAAAAAATGCAAAATAAAATGAATAGAAAGTTGTTTATTTATAGTTATGCGGTTGTAAATTAAAAAGAAAAGGAAGAAAACTCGACAACATGAATCTTTCTAATGGCAATACCAAATCATTTTTAGCAGAAACACAAGCATAATGCAGGGGGTAGAGGAGGGGTTCTAAATACTTGAAACAAGAAAGATTTTTTTCTTTTAACGTTACTGTTAATACATTTTTTACTTTTTTTTTTTAATCCCGATAGAAAATTATTTCTGAATGTTTAATCATCTTTAATTGTTAAATTTCTAAGTTAAAATTTCTATTGCTTTGTTTTAAAAAATGGCTTGCACAGGAACTTTTTTTTTTTTGAGTTTAGCTTATTTCATGTTTATAATCTGTATTTTTTTTTTAAAAGCAACCAAGGCTGCGGACCACATTCATATCAGTTCTAAAATCTTGTCCTTCTATGAGTTTCGTACTGCCGGCCCCCATGCAACGCTCTGCTACTTACATCTATAGGAAATATTTTTAAAAAAATCTTACTGCGATAGCACAAAATATATCCAATTCAAGGTCAAAATGATTTTAAATATCAGCTGTATTAATGTTTCATACCAAATTTGTAGGCACCCAAAGTCAGGGGCTACGGCTTTGTTCGACCATAATTAATTCGACCCTGCATGGATTGCTATCCAAGTGATGTCGAATCGAATGACGTTTGTTTTTTAATGTATGTTATATATGTAGATGTACAGTCGTGGGGGAAAAAAAGTAAACACCGCTTACTAAATCTGCAAAAAAAAATATCATAGAAGAAAGTTACTGGTACCACATGATTGATAATAAAGTCTACTTTTAAATGATGTATATGTTACGGCCAAAACCCGAAATTGGCCAATTCGCGAACTGGCCAACAACGTTTTAAACTGACTGGCCAATTCCGGAATTGGCCGGCCAAAACCCGAACTGGCCAGATGCAATCGGCCAGTTTGCGAAGTGGCCATACACTATCGGCCAATTCGCGAAATTGGTATATAGAAACCGATTTTTACGTTTTATCATTTTCTAACATAGTTGAAAGTGTTTATGAATTCAATTTGTCTGGTCGTATGCATGCCCGTGCTCTAACTCGGGTAAAGACTCGGATTGACTTGTAATTGTTATAGTAATATTTAGGTTTATAAATACATTTTGGTAAGTGAAGTTGTACTATTTTTGGTTAATTTGCAGGAACACACAAAAGTATTTCATTACAATATCATCAATGGTTTTTTCAGCGCATTTTAATGTTGTTACATTATCTCAATTATAATAAAATAGGTATGCTTCATTAAGATGGACGACAAATTGTTATTTAAAGGGTATGAAATAAGTAGCAATTATAGTTTGTCTACAGAAACACTCAAAAGTATTTCGTTACATTGCAGTGAATGGTGAAAGATCATTTCTAGTGCACTTAATTGATATTACACTATTTCAAATATAATAAAATTTACATGCCTAACTCATGTAGTGAGCAATATGTTTTTTTTTTTTTTTTATAGAGTATTGATTAAGTAGCCATTATAGTTCGTTTATAGGACTCCCAAAAGAATTCAGATAAAGAATTATGATATATGTGAAAAAATCGTTTATAAGGTATTTTAATTATGTTACACTACTTCAAATGTAATGAAACTCTTATATATTACTAATTTGCTCTACAACATTTTTCTATAGTTTATTGCTTAGTTAAAATTTGTCGTTTATTTACAGAGTCCCTCAAATAATTTGTTTATTGGATTGGACAATGAATCCGATGCATCGATATTTGTCACAGAGGACAGAAATCTTCAGCAGATTAGAATATAATGCTCACAATAAACTCAATTTATCGAAATATATCAAACAGGCGGGAAATTGTCCAACATATCAGAATATAATCGTCACAGCATAGAACGTTCTTTCCTATCAAGTGTGCACGTCATTGCCACCTACCGGGTAGCCTTGAATCCCCACTTCGTATATTGGCCAAGGCTTCCCGGCCAGTTCGCGAATTGGCCGGCCAAAACCCGAAATACGCTGTTCATTTCACGTATTTCGGGTTTTGGCCAGGAATCTCGGCCAGTTCCCGAATTGGCCGGCCAATTCGCGAACTGGCCAAGCTCCGGGTTTTGGCCGTAACATATATAAAATTTGCTTAGGAGGACATCTACATATTAAAACGAACCATAACTTTGATTTTTTCAATAGCAATACAGAATTCTAACAGCATAAATAAACTCTATACCTCTCAATTGGCGAAACAACAAATTATTATGCAATTCGTACTATAAGTTTCGGAGAAATTAATTTTACAACGAGCGTATTTTAGGGTCTCTATCGAAATTGAAGTTCGGTACTGGATTGTTGAAAGAGACCCCCCCCCCCTTATTGACCAAGGCTCCTTAAGCGTTCCTCAAGCAGTCATTGAAGACTGCTAGATTATGGGATAGCATAAGAAATTTCAAAATATCTAGTCGCTTCTATCGTATCACCTTAATCCATTATTTTGTCGTTTTTTAAGCATAATTTGAAAACTACTTGGAAGAAAAATGTAAAGTTTTGGATTTCCATAAAGCAGGACTTAATAAATCTAAATCCATTGAAAAAAATTGTAGGTTGCAATTCATAATTTTTTCGAATATTAATTTCATAACTCTTAATTCATATTATAAAATTATAAAAATTGCAAATTCAATGTATTTATGTTTGGGTATTTTAGTATTATTGCTACAAAAAATTATCACATTAGGAGTATAATTTCAGGAGATATTTATGAAAATATGAAAATGTAATTTAACATTAGAGGCACTAAATTTTGAATATTTACACTGGACACCAGTGGTTTTGTCCCAGAACTAAATAACTACCCTAGAATTAGTTGATTCTAGATCAGTTTTTGGCTTTGATTCCGAATATGTTTTCCGTTTATCTCTAGGTGGTCCAGGTTTTGAGAAATTTGCATATTTAAATTTATGTAAATTTAAGCTTTTTTGTGCTGTTTTATGTAAATTTTATACAATATATGTCACATCTAATTACGTTTTCTAGATAATGACTTCTTGGCTATTTGCTTCAGATAAATATCACAATTTATTCTTAACATTTATTTATCAGTTATTAAGCCTAATTTGCATATTATTCAATGGTGTAATGTTTACATCACTGTCAACTTTAAAATAGTTGCCACAGAATTGACGTAATGTTTTTCTAGACTAGATTTTTATGCTGATTTCGAATCTGCAGTCTGTTTTCTTATGTCAAGTCTAGTTTTTGAGTAAGATGACTTTACTACTTTTGCACGGCATTAACACATGTTTGATATAAGATGCTTTTTAGGGGTGTGTAATTCATTGGCAAGGAGGTGAACAGGGTCAGATTCATATCAGAGACATAAACAAAAATTTATATAATCGAAAAAAAAATAAGTATTAGAATCTATCCTAACTAGTTGAATTTTATCATACAAAGTATCATAAAAAGCTATTTCTGGCTTTTTTGACCAAAAACTAACATTTCACTTTTTTCAAAAACTAGATGTTATAGAAGAAAACAGATACAATATTTGAAATCAGCTCAAAAAACTGGTTTAGAAACATATTAGCGTACTCGTGCGACAGAAATATTTGAACGTCAAGAAACATTATTAGAAAAACATGAAAAATATGCAAATTAGGTACAATATTTTACAGTCAGTTGTACAGTCAGTACAGTTGTCAGTATAATCTCAGAAACAACGTTTTTGTGAAGTAAATGAGGTAGCAATCGTAACATAAAACAAAACTCTGTTTGATATTGTTTTATACCTTAAATTTGCAAATAATTGTATAAAATTTACTAAATTTGCATAAAATGAAATATGAAAATATCTTTCAAACTTGACGTGCTGGAGTAAATCTGAAACTAGATTCGGAATCAGCAGAAAAAACCGCATAGAAAACAACTAATTTCTGTTTTAGGACAGAGCAAAAGTTCAAATTCGTTGACCAGTGTTATAATTCTAAAACTTATCATTCAAATAACTTTTAACTTGGTGACTAGGAATAGATGGAACCGAAGATTTGAAATATCTTGTTAAAATTGAGTATTGCCATTGAAAAAAAAAGTTTGGGTTCGTTTTAATATGTAGACAGCCCCTAAGCAAATTTGATATACATCATTTAAAAGAAGATATTATTTCCAATCGTTTGGTACCGGTAACATTCTTCTACGATAATTTGTTGAGGAGTTAGTTGGGGGTGTTTACTTTTATTTTTTCATGGTTATACGTACGTATGTATTTATGCACGTATCTACGAGTATTATGTATTTATGTGCGTATGTATAGGGAATGTATAGGGAAAGAAAGGGAGTGAGAGAGACTTTATTTAATATTTTATATGTATATATTTACTTAATGGGTGTATTGCACGTTCTTTCATTCTTGTAATTTTAGATCAGTTTCGCTTTAGGTTTATTTTCCTTTTTATATTAAATATTTTCAAATATATATTAAATGTGGTTTCAAGAGAGGTAGCCCTCCCTAACGAAAATTAAATTGCAGTTCAATTGTCTTTTCTTTCTTTTTATTTTTCTCTATTGCTTTATTTTATCTCATTCTTTTATTTTTCTTACTTTTTTCTTTCCTTTTTTGAAAGCTGGTAGAAATTTATTTTTGAATATTTAGAATATTTAATAATTTTTATTTTTTAAATTTTTAAGGTGCTTTTTATATTGGTATGTTCTAAAAATTGTCCTGCGCGGATTTTTTGATTAATAAAATTCTTAGTTTATCTTATTTCATCGTTATAGACACTATTTAAAAAATGTATACCGGGAATCCTGCGGACCACTCTCATATACGTTTTAAAATCTTTTCTCTCCCTGGATTTCGCGCTGTCGACAGTCGGCATCCAATCAACGAACAGCTATTTATGTTTATAAGCAATATTAGAAATAAGTTGCATATTTATGCTAACATGCTACAGAAGCTTAGCATGACAATGGGATTGAATCACAAATAAAATAAAAATATTGAAAGCAAAAATAAGCTTATAAGTTTATTTTACATATTTTTATAGTGTATACATGCGTTAATTTTGCAGTGCTTTAATTATTTGGATTCTTTATATGGACTTGATTATAAACGGCTTATTTTATTTATATCACAATTTTGATTGAGAATTTTACTCGGCATTTTTACGTATGTTGATGGGATAACTTTGTATCGTACTCTGGATAATTCAGCTTTTCCAATTATTTTCTTTTTTAGGGTTCTTGAAAAGTAAAAACGGAACCATTATAAGATCACTCCTGTGTCTGTATGTCCGTCTGTCAGAGCCATTTTACTCGTAAACTATGGAAAGTGGAAAGCTCAAATTTGGGGAAATAATAAAGAATATATACCCACATATTTACAGATCATTAAACATTCACCAACATATTAGGACAAATGTAGAGGGGCTAATTAAGTTACTTAAAAAAATATATATATCTTTTTTTCGTATATCATGTGGGTATCGTGCGAAAGCATTTGTAACGCTGAACTAAAAAATACATTTTTTTTTTTTAATTTTAGGAATTATATTTTCAGAGATATAGTCGAAAATGTTGTGCAAAAATATGTCCCCCCTATCTATTTAAGAATCTATTGAAACTAAAATTATAAAAAAAATTAGATGTAGTAGACGTTAATTTAAACCTTGTAGGAATATTATAGCGATTACCCTAGGTCACATAGTTTTTGAGAAAAACTCATTTTTCCGTTACACACAAATTTCGGTTTGCAGGCATTCAGCAAAGGTGTTTAGAAGCTTCAGGTACCTATCGTAGCAGAAGTATAAAATCATTGTTTATAACGATTTTCGAAAAAAACCGTGGGTAATTCGTCGAGATATTAACCTTTAAAGACACAGACTGTATGGACATACATAATAACAGGGGCGGCGTATACTATGTACCGCAGGGTTTTACAGCCCGGATGGCAACTTTTAATGATATATTTGTGTAGTGTAATACCCAATAGCAGTATAAAAGCATTAAATGTCATATTGTTAAAGAAAGACTAATTACATTAGAATTAATCACATAAAAATACTATGAGATTCGAGGCTAGTTTGCATTGAGTGGATGTCTCAATGTGCCTCCCGTGTCTTTAAAAGATAACAAGTAATATAATTTTTTTTTTTATAAAGTCAATCCCTACTTAGGTCATCAAAGAAAAAATTAATATAACACCTTAAGCTAATATTAGTTTTTGTTGCGTTAAAATATCTGAATTTGTTGATTTTCTATAAGCAAGGGTAAACTCTATTGGTTTACAATGGAATTCTATTGGAAGTTGGTTAAATATTAGAGATATCGCCAAGTTGGCGTCAGTTTTGGCGTCTCATTTTGTTCGTCAAATTTGGCGATATGTCGTCAAGTTAGCGATGAACTTGGCGGTATTTGGCGACAGACCTGGGTTCTTACTATGGTAAACCCCTTTATAGGTATGGAGATGCATTAAATGCTGTTCAATAACCAATGGTCTCCATTTTTTTCTCCCATATAAAACTAAAATTAATTAATTTAATTTAATTAATGAATTAATATTTGAAAAACTGTATTAACATCAAGTGTCATCTACTAAAAGTTTTTAAAAAATTATTTGAACTTGATTGGATATTTTATTAACGATTGAAAATTTCAACAAATAAATATTGGGAGAGTGTGAACTAACAGTAGGAACTGAATTAAAAACCCATCTGGAAAAACGCGGTACGGACCAAGGCGGGGTTGCATCTTTGAGACCTCATTTTGGAAGCGCGCTTAGCACAATGCCAACTTTAAACTTTGAACAAGGGGTTTGTATTAGCTACATTGTAAAAAGTAAATATTATTACTACGCTGAATTTAGCTTTATGAAATGCCAAATTAAGTTTAACCTCTTGCGCTATATGACGTACGCAGCGTACATCATGCTATTTTGCCGATTTCCGACATTATCATATATGGCTGACTTTTTATATTAGACATTGCAAATTCTCACCAGAAAGTTTTAACTGTTGTTTTGGGTTTATAAAATGTTTGATTTTTTTTTTCCATAAATAAAAATAAAACTAAATTATGAAATAAATTTTTGTGGTGTTAATTCAAAATTTCTATTAAAAAAATATATATATATATATCTGTCAGATGCGGCAATACTTTTAGGTAGTGTCATGCATCCGCTAGCAGCGCCAGAACGCAAGGAATTAAATATGAACTACTTTTATTGTCAGTACCGGTTTAAGTTCATCACAGACAGATTAGGATAAGATAAAAAAAAGAGTTATACAGAATAGCAATACTTGATATTATTTAGGCTTCATATCTCTCTAAAGTTTTTATGTTATACCCATTCATTCTTTTCTAGTATATACAGGTATAACCAACCCTACGTTGTATGGTTTTTTACAAAGCCTTATTATTCTTTTAGCAACGATTATTTTAATAATACAGTTAATAGTTCATATATTTTTTGTACGGAATCCTCTGAGCGCGAGTAATACTCCCACTTGACCGTTTATTAGCTAATTAAAGCTAATAGTTTTTAAAAGTTTGTTTTAATAGTTTGTTTCACATCTTAATTTAAAACATGAATGACGCTAATCAAATTAAATGTAAATTCATGTGGTTCATCAAACTTTCACATGGAGCAATGTTAGACACCTGCTACAACCAAACACATTACTTTAAACCGGAAGAAATGCATTTGTATTTCAGAACGACAAAATATGATTGAGCTTTACAAAATGAGAAAGACTGATAGGTAATCTTAAATTGCAACAATATGTTTATTTATAATATTTATTTTTTTTTCCTTTCAAAATATTTTAATTCTCAAGATTACTTTCTAAGGTCAAAAGTTCTTGGAAAATAACGTATGTTATGCTGATTTAAATAATGTGCATTCGTGATAGATTGTCAATAAAAAATTATATTTAATGTAGTTACTTATAATATGTAAATGATCGCTAAAAACATTTCCTAAAAAATTCGAAATTTAAAAGGGGTGAAAATGGGCGAAAAGCGTTCTAAAACCGATCTAAATTGCAAATTCTACGCAATCTCAGGAAGTACCAAACTAGTTTCAAAAGTAAGTTTACAGTAATGCAAATTGATGGTGAGCGCCCTTGCTCCAAGATGCTCTATTTCATGTTGGTTTCAGTACCACCTGGGGGTTATACGAGCAAAAAACGTTCTAAATTGTGATTATTGTGATATTGCAGGGGCTACCAATATGCAAATATCGAATGCTTATAAGAAAAAAAAAAATTTAACAAAAATAAAAGTAATTTTACTTTTATACTTATTTTACAAAATATCTTGGAAAAAGAAAAAAAAAAGGAAAAAAAAACAGAATTCGCTGCCTTACAAACTGGGAGAAGTACCGTTCAAAAAGAACTTATACATAAAAGGATGAAATTAGCAAATTCGCCTAATATTCTTGCATTTTAAATCTTTCGTTCTGGTTTCACCACAATTGTGATATCTGCGGGACGCTAGTCAGGCCACCATTTAATATTGTCACAAAATATCAGAAAAATACATTTAACCAATAAAATTTCATAATCAAAAATAAAGTTTAATAATATTTTTAGGTTAGATGATTTTATTTATTTTAAGGATACTAATGTTTATGAAAAGTAATTTTTAAAAAGTCACTCAATTTGCCCCCCAAAAGGAAAAATAAATATTGGTATTAAGAGTCTTGATAAATAGGATCAGGAGGTTGTAAATCTTATTAGAGTTCCATTTAAGCATCTATGAAACGCGATAGTTTTTAAGACCAAGTGCTCAATAAATCACTTGTAAATGCTCCCTCACGCGGTATTTAAGGATTTACGTTTTGAGGCTCACAATTTATTGCTTAAGAAAAGGTTATCATCTCACAGGCATTAGGTTTACCTAATAAGATTTAAAAGTCTGTCTAACAATAAAAATACATTATGTACATTAATTTTTAGGGTTCCGTACTTAAAAAGTGAAAACGGAGCCATTATAAGATCACTCCTCTGTCTGTCTGTCCGTCTGTTACAGCCATTTTATTCGAAAACTATGGAACGTGGAAAGTTCAAATTGGGGAAAGTAATAAATACTATTGGCCCACATATTTACAGATTTATAAATATTCACAACTATATTTAGGGAAAATGTAGAGGGGATAATTGAGCTACTTGAAAAAAAATATTTTCTTTGTATATCATGTGGGGTATCGTGTGAAAGTTTTTGTAACTCTGAACTCAAAAATACATATCTTATAATTTTAGGTATCATAGTTGCAGAGATATCGTCGAAAATGTAGTGCAAAAATATGTCCCCCACCCTCTATTTCTGAATCTACTCACACTTAAATTATAAAAAATTAGATGTAGTAGGCGTTAACTTAAAACTTGCAGGAAAATTATAGCGATTACCCTGGGTCACATAGTTTTTGAGAAAATCGCATTTTCCCGTTAAACACAAATTTCGATTTGCGGACATTCAGAAAACGTTTTGAGGAGCGCTGATAGTACTTTTCGTAGAAGTATAAAAGCATTGTTGATCATGATTTTTCGAAAAAATTGTCGGTAATTAGCCGAGATATTGACACTTTAAAGACACGTACGGTTTGGACATACATAATGACAGGGGCGGGGAATCCATCTACCATCGGCTTTTAAAGCGTGTATAAAAACTTTTAATGATACATTTGTGTAATGCAATGCCTAGTAGCAGTATAAAAGCAATAAATGTCAAATTTTTAAAAACCGACTAATTTAATAATAATTAATCACATAAGTACTATCGGATTGGCGACTACTTTTCATTGGGTGGATCTTTCATTACGCCTCCCGTGTCTTTAAAAGTTAATTAAAAACCTATCTGTAAAAACGCGGACCGACCTAGGCGGCGTTACACGTTTAAACTTTGAACAAGTTTTTGTTTTAGGTACACTATAAAAAGAAAAGATTCTTGCTATGCTGAATTTAGTTTATGAAATGCCACATGAAGTTTAAATATGTGCTACGTTTATTGTCAGTACCGAATTAAGCTCATCATAAACAGATAAGGATAAGATTAAAAAAATAGTTTTACAGAATAGCAATATATGATATTATTTAGGCTTTATATCTCTTTTAACTTTTATGGTATACCCATTCATGCTTTTCTAGTATAGACAGCTATACCAACCCTACGTTGTATTGTTTTTTACAAAGTCTTATTATTCTTTCAGCAACGATTTTTTTAATAATACAGTAAATAATTTACTTATTTATTGTATGGAACCCTCAGAGCGCGAGTAATTCTCGCACTTGACCGTTTATTTAATTCAAAAATGATATATCCATTTACTATAATACAAATTGTCTTAATATTAAAGTTCCTAAGATAATAAATTTCCTGCCCTTAAAATAAAATATTTGATATGTTCTATTGTGTTTAACGTAGTATAAAGTATTTGCTAAGTATATATTAAGCTCGAAATAAAATTATAATTACGTTAATTAAAAATGGTGTAACTGATATAGAAATCATTAATCTTAGCATATTGTTTGTACACAGTTTTGTTTTTATATATATGGTAAACAAATTAAACAAGAAAGAAAAATCATGCGTTAAGCATAAATTATGAAATACTTTCCAACACTTTCTGGATTATTTAAGTAAACTTCGTTATTTAAAGAAATAAGGTATATAAGAGAACTAAGTAAACATTTTAGAAAACGCATAAAACATCTGAAAAACTGATTTCTGAAGTTACGGTGAATAGCCAAATATGCATCCCAATTCTTTTGAACAGCCCTGTATTTCATCCGTAGGTTTATATATATACTATATAATGGGGAAATTTAGTTTTGCAACAAAACGCATAACAGGTTGAAATTTCTCTTTCAGCAATTTATACTAAGAAATCAAAACTTACTTGTATACATTTGTACAGCCCTGTAGTTAACTTGGTACCTTTATTACACGCCACTATTTAGCTAAAGTTTAATTCAAAGTAAAACACTCTTAAAACTACTGAAATCACATTTCCAGACATTATCATTTTTAGACAGCCATGTATCCAAGTCTTTGCGTGACCCTGTATATCATTTTATCTATGTTCTACAAACATTTCTTAGTAAATGAAATACAGTTCCGCGTAAAAATGCATAACTCATTTAAGAACACAGTTTAGCAATTTGCAATCATACCCAGTAACTACTACGAATTATTTTGTGTAGCCCTGTATATGAATTAGAACATTTATACACACCATATACTATGCATAAATATAATGGAACACGTAAAATTATTAAAAATGCATTTCCAGCAATCATCGCTACTGTACAGTACTTCGGATACAATATGGTATCTGAAATCGTTTATGTGCCCCTGTAAATGCTATGCACTTCATATTATACATGAGATAAGCTATAGTAAACCTCAGCGACGTATATTAATTTCCTTATACATGAAATATTTAACATAATTAAAATACACCGCAAACAATTCCCTCCACTCCCTACATCGTTCTGTAATGGAATTATTTTGTGTGGCCTTGTAAATGAATAATAATTATTTTTTGCACCGTATATTCTACAGTATGCATATTTTAGTACACTTGATAAATGCATATCAATTTTATTATGTTTGAGAGCATGCAACATCATTAAAAACCATTTTAAACAATTTTTCCCATAGCCCGTAATGTAACGGAAAACTTTTGACTGTCCCTGTAAATGAACTAAACATGCTAGAAACTTTATTTGAAATAGGGATCGTGCTATGGTAAAGGACATTAACATCCAAAAATTTCAGAACGATCCGAGTATATTTACAAGAGTGTGAACGCGGACAGACGGACACACGGACAGACGGGCAAACGAACAGACGGACAGACAAACCGAAGTCATAAACAATTTTCAACTCTGTTGAAAAGTGTTAAAAACGAGCCCTATTTGTTTTTCAAAAGGTAACATTTATCATTTTGTCTCTGGATTAATTAGCGTGAAAACGTTATATTACACGTTTTTTCCAAACATTCCTGAAATTAACAGGGGCCAAAATTAGGAGATGCCAGTTTAAAATTCAAATGAACTACTTTAATACACAGCCTTCCGAAAAAATATCCGACAGAACTATTCTTTTCAACAACAACAACAAACACTTTAAAATAACCCAAATAAAATAATAGGCACTTTTTTAATTAAAAGAAACATATTTTTAATTATAAAATCAGCACTGTAAAAAATATAGGTGCATAAATTTGCAGCATCTTCCTGTTAATAATTTTGAACCTTTAAAGAAAATATTTATTTCTACCGGATTAAGACGGATTTAAGACGTACCATTTATATTCAATAAAGGAAAAATAGAAAATTCATACAATAAAAGTTTTGAAAAGGAACCTGCAGCGAGTTTTTTGCGTTATAACCCCTTTTTTCTAACTGTATAGATTAACATTTTTTTTACTACTCCGGTACGACGATACTTGGTTGAATTTCTTATTTTCTATAAATATTATAGCACAATTCATTTACATAAATACATTTGCTACCTTGTATTGTTAATTTTAAAGTTTGTAACAAAATAAATATTTAAATAATCTTTTATGCAAAGTAAATTTTTAATGCTGCATAATTATTATAGACCTATGAAGCTTGCTTCCGCAAAAGAGTCGGACTAGAGTAGAAGAATAAAGGGCTTCGGACGAAGAGGGGCCGCTCGCCGCAGCGGTTGACCCACCCGCCCACCCCAACCGCCGATAATTGTTTACAATAATTTGGCTTCATTATAATTATGACCTAATTAACCTTTAAGAAATACATTTTTACGATTCTATTGTGAATAATTTGGAATAAAATAATGCATTTTTATGAACTGAAGGGTACATTAGTAGTTTTTCATGAAAAAAAATCAGCACCTAAATCCGTGTAGCTCTTCAAAGCGTTCAGTTTTCGAGTACACCATTGCTCAAATATACAGTTTAAAAACCACATCGAAATGAATCACTGCAACTAAAAAATAATTGTTTCCATAATTCCATTAATTCTGTGCTTACAAATCATTAATTTAGTTAAGCCTTTAAAGCAGTATGGTTATTTTAATAATCCATATTCCAAATATACTGACCAGATGAATGAATGGAATGCGACATTGAGACAAAGGTAAGTATGGGTGAGGTTCCATTTCTTTTTCCTATGCTTCCAAACGACTTCAAATATTTATGTTCATAATTTTAAATATTTTTCATCCTTTTTGTAATACTTATTATGTAATAAATCTCAAAATCCATTGGAACAAAGAATTCACTACTTGCTTTGTTCTTCAACCCTGTCTGGTCCGGTGTAATATTAATAGGGTAGATTGGGTAAAGATGCCGTAGTTTTTGACTTAACTGTTTTAAAAATCGTCTGTTGTTTATGCTAATTATTCATTGATTTCTTGTTAATGTTTAGACTCTTATGTATGATTTAAGAACTTATTTCATTTTACAGATGTTATAGAAAGCATCGAAAATTCGTTTTTGTAAACACTTGCATTTCGGCCTTCTACCCATAGGTGTGGGTAAGATGGCCAACTATCGAGGGGTAAGATGCCTTTTGGAGTTTCAATGTAAACAATAATTGTTGTGAAGGAGTATAAAACATAAGGGACGAATAAAAGTAACTTTAATATTTTAGGCATACTAAAGTTGTTAACTTATTTAATATTAGGAAATTACAAAAAAAATAAATGTAGCAATCGTTGGCAATATAATAAACGAACAAACTAATGTTTATTTGTTATATAATTATTTATGTTATGTTAATATACTTGTTTGTATAATATTTAATATATTATGTTCTACTTAACATTTAAAAGAATTATGGCTCTTAAGTATGAGAATTTTTAAACATTATTACAAGTTTAACTAAGGTGAAGACACTGTGATAAAGTGCTTTAGAGTCAAGCTTTTTTGTTAATATTTTTAATATGTCCCTTTGTTCTTTTTAGCAATATCTCAGGTGCGCCTCAAACTGCACATCTGTTTACGAACTTTGAGCAACTTTTATGTACCCAACAGTTTCACTGAATGCACTTGATCCCATCACAATTTCCCGAGGTTTTATTGCACTCTGCTAGACTCTCTGAACAATCATTCTCATTTACTTAAAAAAAATCCTCGACTTCCGAATATTGGGAGGGAGTTTAACCATCATCCATATCATCGTCAGTTGAAGATTCTGTCTTTTTATACTTAATGTTCTTATCTAATCTCTTTTTAGAAAGGCTTGAGACAACTGGAAATCCGCAGTTGCTATTATGACATCGATTTAGTTTGGCTTTTATAGGCCTTTAAAATTATTTTTATTTGAATAATAAAATGAGAAAAAAAACTTTGGTGAAAATTATGTCATATTTAAAGCGATACATTTAAAATGTCTTTCTTATAGCATCTTTATAAAATGTTTACTTAACCATTTTATACAAGCTAATTTTTAATTGTTGGGTTTATCTTAATATTTAATCAATCACGAAAGTAGCAGTTAGCTGTCTCGACAGCAATTGATTCCTTAAAATCCCTCAAAATTGCCTTAAAATCCCTCAGCCAAAGGGAAATGAATGGAAACTTGATTACAGGAGATCGCTACTAGTCGTTTAATTAAGATATAATCTTCCGTAATCTTTTCAAAGTAGATCAAATTAGCCTGTTTTTAGAGTTTGCGGTATCTGGATGGAGGTTGGCGAGCATAGCTCATAGGGGCCAGAAATCCCTAATTATCTAAAACTATATTATATATTACCGATATCAACATTTGTTAAAATTATTTATAACTACATTTAACATAAAAGTTTTAGCAATGATTAAAATTAATAATTATTAAACAATTATTTATAAGGCCAATGAAATTTATTTATAAGGAAGAATACATATATTAAACTTTCAAATTATGATCACCTTATATTTTAATATTTCTTCATGTCATTTTAAACATTTAGAAAATTTATAATTTTAATCAATGATTTTTTAATCTGTTGATTAAAAACACGATTTAATTACTGATTTAAACCATTTGATTAAAATTGTTGACAAGTTAGTTAATAGCCAAGAGTAATTTAAACAATGAAGAAACAACCAGTCATTTGACCGCAACATTAAAAAACCGCCATTTTACCCCTAGGGAAAACAACCGGCATCTTACACCCAAAACCTTTTTCGTCGACTCACCCCCAAGTATCGGGCAAGACGCCGGTTCCTCCACTGACGTGAAGAAGTGGGAACCGGGAACCAATTAGGCTTTGCAAAAAGGCCAGGTACCAGTACTCTCTAAAAACATCCTATTTTTATCACTGGTATTTAACTTAAGACTTATATAGGCAAATAAAGTAGTCACGTAAAATATTTTGAACACTTACCATAAGTGTTAAGACGAAATAGCAATAAAAATGTACCACTTAAAATATTTATAAAAGAACCCAAATGGAAATAAAATCGTAACTAGGGAACCCTCTTACTTAAAATTGAGCAGCGTTTCCCTACGTCAACTGTGCATATGAAAACTGTGTGATACATCTTGTACAACACGTCATCTCATCTCAAGTTACCCTAGTACAGGTCTTTTCATTGAGTATTATTTTTTCTTAACAAATACTTTATTTTATACACATATTTCACGCATTAAATTAAAACTATAAGTTACTTAAAAAGCAGAAAAACCAACGTTTAAAATGCACAAATAATATATGAAAAGCAGCAAACAGCTGTTTCGAATCTACTAGCGAGATTCTTCTTCAGTGCAAAAGGAACAGCGTGCTAGAAAAAGCAAGGCTGAGCAAAATCATAGACAGAGACGCGCTGGCTTTTATACCCTATGCGGGTGGCGAAGGCGCCGAAACAACCAATGAGAGAGAAGCAGTGGAAACGACTGGGTGGACAAGTAGCGACATCTACCGAAGAAGTAGAGAAAAGAAACCAAAAAGGGGAATTAAATTAACGCTTTCCAAATACTTGGAAAATCTGGAGTACTAGATAAGTCATTGACTAAAGAGTGAGAATTTTTAATGATATGGTAAGCTTCCCAAAAATCAAGATCAAGGTTAGAAGAACATTTTTGGATAATGATGGCTGAGGAAAAATCGAACCTATGTTGAGAAGACCAAGAATGTTGAGCAATAGAAGAACGTTTGAGCTCCTGATTTTTAACATAACCTTCATGCTCTTTTAAACGAAATCTAAGAGCACGTTTAGTCTGACCAATATAAGAAAGACCACACTGACAAGAGATCTGGTAAATGCCCCAATTATCTAGGCGATCAACGGGGTGTTTGAGATTTGAAAAAGGGGATTTTATTAACAGGAGAAAAAATAACTTTAAAATCAAACCTTCTTAGGATTTTAGCAACTTGCTGACTGATTTTAGGAAAAAATGGTAATACAACTAAAGTATTAGAGTTGGAATTAGAATGCTTTTCAGAATGGTCGGATTTCGTCAATTTCTTATAGATAGAATCGATAATATTAGAGGAATAACCACGATCGACAGCAATAGCTTTGAGGTAATTAAGTTCAACACTAAGTAACTGAGGAGTGGAACAAATATTAGTAGCCCGAAAAACAAAAGTATTGAAAGCAGCGAATTTCTGGTTAGGGGGATGAGAAGAATACCTGTGAGGTGGGAGACTGACAGCAAAAGGTTTACGAAAGACGGTAGTCTGAAAGCCATTATCACAACGAATAACAAGGACATCCAGGAAAGAAAGACAGTTATTGGTCTCAATTTCAGAGGTAAATTGAATGCAGGGATCAATGGAATTCATAATAGAGAGAATATGATTAATATCCGAATTCATTTCAATCAGGACATAAACATCATCAACATAACGAACATAGAACGGAAATTTTAAGATTTCAAAAAGCTTGACCTCAAAATAGTGCATATAAATATCGCATAAAATTGGACTAAGAGGATTACCCTAAGAGGATTTTTCTAGCACGCTGTTCCTTTTGCACTGAAGAAGAATCTCGCTAGTAGATTCGAAACAGCTGTTTGCTGCTTTTCATATATTATTTGTGCATTTTAAACGTTGGTTTTTCTGCTTTTTAATATTGTTGCACAAAGGCTTTATTTGCTATTTTTATATAAGTTACTTTTCTGAACGAATCATGTGTTATAAAATGCAAAAAACATCCGAAAGTTGTAATATCTGTTAAACCTTGTTCTGATACGATATTTTCCAAACGTCTCCAAAAACTCTTCCTTAACCTATTATCATATAAATATGAATTAAATAGTACACAATATAAGTATATTCGTTAGATTAAAGATAATCAGATGATCGTTCAACTTCAGTAAATTTATTTCAAATGCTATGATTAACATTGTTAAAGTAAAAGTAATTTTGATATCAAAATAAAAAAGAAAATCTCACCCGAAAGGTTTAATATAGAGATTTTGTAACTAAATGGGTTTTAATCTTTCAGATGCATATTTTGTGGAATGAATAGTAACAAATAAAGCCAAATCATACATTTTAATTAGCTTATATCTCTAAAAATATATTTTTCAATACAATGTAATTTCTGCAAATATTTCCACTACTTTAGACGTATGTTGCACACCTTTCACGCATAAGGGAGGACTGGGCCAACACTTTCTAGTTTTCGAATTATCTGGTAAGTAAAATTTTCAATTATTTTGACTTACTTTATATATATATATATATATATATAGTAAAGTGAGGACAGACGCCGCGGTCGGACAGATGCCGCAGACATTGCATTGGCGACACTAGCGCTCCCTAGGCCAAATTAAAAATTTCGTTGTGTGCCTAAGTGCTGTCTGTTTTGTTGTATGCGTTTCCACTGCTTAACTATTAGTATTCAAATATTTCTGTCTGTTTTTATGCTTCAAACCTGCGTGGAAAGTTGCTAAACTTATTCTAATAAAGTTTTATTGCATATTTTAAGCCAAATAAGCAGAGATTTCATCCCAAAACAAATTGCAACTGTAGAATAGATCATCGTAGAACACAGACATGTGCTTGCTTTTCTCACGCGTCGCTCACATGACACAAAATGGCGGCGCGGCATCTTATCCTCCACTAAGAGACAGATGCCGCACAGAGGTTGAGGGACAGATGCCGCAAAATATATTTTTCTTTTTCGGTTCAATAAATTCATCACTGCGATTTAAGTATAACTAACATTTAAATCAAGGTATATTAGCGCATTCTGCTACTTATCAAAATATTCGCAGCAACAATGTTGGTTCTCCATGTGTGAATAAGGAAAACATAGGCCCTTTACAAGTCTCACCATTTAAACTGTTAAACAAAATTTCTCTTATCCCAATGGTCAAAAGGCCCATACAGCCAAGTAAGAGAAATCAAAAGGATGCAAATATTACAAGCAGAGAGTTTTTAAACAATAAAAAAGAAGAATGAAATAAAAAGCAAAAGACACTAGAAAGTGTCAAAGAACGACAGCTTGGTGGAAGTAAAACATTTAAAAACGGAAAGGAAATATCAACTTGAACACACCTTACTTGAGGAAGAAACTAAAATATGAGTCATCTTCCGATAATGGCGAAATTGTTCTTTTATAGATTTTGATGGCAGTATGTATTGGATTGGAATTTAATGACTCAGAATGTACTGATTGTGCCTGGAGTCTTATCAAGGAACATTCTAAAGCGGGCAGGTTTCAGTGCATCAAATTCAATCGATAGCTGCATGACAGAGGCTCACTTTACTTTTGCAACGGGAAGTGTGATGTGATTGTGGGCGAATGGAAATACAAAATTAAAGAATGAGAGGAAAGGAAAAAAAAAATTAGACTAGGGCCTAAATAGAATATAACTAATGCTTACATTAAGAGCAAACTACAATGTTCGCCTGAATGTAAACCAGTGATTTATATCTTTTTTGTAATTATGCTGTCTATTGTTTCCAGTAATTATGCTATCCATTCACGTATATTCAAATGTTTTTCGTTTCATTTTCATTTTTTGTCTTAAGTTTTATATTTCGAGCTTACACTTTTGCAATTCGTTAAACTTTTCACAATTTAGTGATATATATAATTTATGTAAGTTTACTGTTATTTATTTTCATTTTAAGTAGTTTGAGGAAATAAAAATGTGATTTATTTGAAAAAAAAATAAACAGCATAGCTTTTTCTCCATGCGGCATCTGTACCACATCCCATGCGGCATCTTACCCAGCACTTAAAAAATGATGTTAAAAAAGGACGTTTGGGAAAATATTTATGCCTGCTTTATTAAGAGGGCTTTAACTTGTTTAACAGATAAATTAGATTCTAAAGGGTTTGATCAATGATTTCTGGTACTTAGTTTGTTGTTTTTTGCTTTATTGTACATTTTACAAGATGAAAAGAAAAACTGCGGCATCTGTCCTCACTTTACTATATATATACTATATGGCAAAGGTGACCGGTCACTTGCGATTTTAGACGTTTTGTTAAATTTCTAGAATAATACATGAGCAATTAACCTGAAACTGCAGGTGTGTAAACAGTATAATATAGGTCATATATTTCCGTCAAAATTTTTTCCCGAAATCCCATAGGGGACCGTCAACAAATTGAAAAATAACAAATATATTTTGGACAACGCTGTAAAAATAATGTAGCAAAAGCGTTCAAACTGCAGATTATGATTAAGTGCCTTATTGTAATACATTGTGTATATTTTTATGAGAATAGCATGTATATTTGTAGAGAAATTAAAGTTTTTATAATAAGAGTCCCAAATTGTGCCAAATTATAATTTGCAGAGTTCTTAATATAAATAAAAGTTCTTTCCAGAAAATATGAAAAATAACATTGTACACAATACCCTGTAATCAGAATGAAATAATAATAAAAATTGTATGAAAAATGAGCAGTTTTACTAAGATTAAAGATTATTTTAAAGATTCTCTGCGCATGCCCGAATGTAAACAAAATATGATTTGCATAATGTGTTAGCTAAACGTATAGAGCGACTTTTGTAAAAATCTCAAAAATAAAGTTTGAAAAGTCTGAAAATTATCGTTTATAGAATAAGCTCAAAATCCGTTGTTCCCAAAAGGAAGCAAAAAGATGAGGGGCTGTATCCAAATATACGTGCAATACTGTATACGCTATCTTAGCACTAATCAACAGATATTTGATACAACCCCTCATAATTTTGCTTCTTTTGGGGAACGACGGATTTCGAGCTTATTCGATCGACGATAATTTTCAGAATTTTCAAGCTATGATTTTGAGACTTTCGCAAAAGTTGCTCTATATACTTAGCTAATACATTATGCACATTATATTTTGATAGCATTCGCATATGCGCAGGGAAACATGTTTCAGTAAACCTGCTCATTTTTTATCCAATTTTTATTATTTTTTAATTCTAATTGCAGAGTATTGTGTACAATGTTGTTTATCATATTTTCTTAAAAGAACTTTTTTTTATATTAAGAACTCTGCAAATTCGAACCAAAAACTTCGCGAAATGTGGGACTGTTTTTATAAAAATTTTAATTTCTCTACTGTCCCAAATAATTTTACACTATTCCTTGTTTAGTTTTCATCGTAAGTTGAACCTTTTTAAACTACTTGAAGAACTTTGCTTTAGTACAAAAGATCTTAATCCATTCTATAATTTTGTATTTAACTCTTCTATCAATAATTTTAATGAAATAAAACACTGTAAAAATCCATTTTTTTATGTCGCTATAATTTTTTAAATTTTAAATCCACAAAAAAATATTTTAAAAATAATATTCTAATACAATAATGTCACAAATTATGAAGAAAGAACTATCCGGTAAATATTTTTAAACAACGTCTTACGTAGTAATTTTTCTTAAAAGTTTCTAAAAGCAATTATCATTTTAAATTGGGAAGAAATGAAAGAGGGTATTTTTTTGTCCAAAGACAATTAAACTAAAAGGGGAAGACTTTTAAAATATAATTATTATACATTTCGCGAAGAAAATTGAATCCTTTCTTACTTTAAATCTCTTTTCTTTCAATAGCAAAGTTATAAGCTGAAGTTTTTTCTGAAAGAATTTTTCTATTTTTATTTAAAAGTTTTAATTAAAGAAATGTTTATTGTGAAACTTTTATCGAAAAAGTACCGTCATTCTTTTAAACCGAAAAATGTCTTAAAATTTTACCATTGTCTTTAAGAATATAGAAACTATATAATCATGGCAACAAATTGAAAATTTTAAGTTTACTGTTAAGAAAAGTATTTGTTTGAGGTATTAAATGTCGATCAATAAAGTTTATGAACTTACAAATACTGTTTATATTAGAGTCGTAATGAAATCTTTCTAGTTATGTTTTTAGAAATAATCCGGTGCAAACCATCATTAAGTAATTTTAAGAGTTTTTTACTGATTATGACACTCTCTGCTTTTTGGATTCCTGATAATTTATTTTGGGCCCAACGATAAACTAATTTCGTCATATGCAGTTTTTATTGAATAATTTTATGTTTAGCTGCACATTCAATAGTTCCTTCCATATTATTTGATAACATCATTGTTTAATAATTTTCGTAAGGCTGACACATTTTCCGGGATTATAGATGACATAGGACTTCCTGAATTCTCTTCATACAGAATTTTTACCTCTTCAGAATTCTGTAAATAATCAGTTGGCATAAGGGAAAGTTTCATTTTCATATAATAATTTTATATAGTGAAGACATTCTTCTTGATTTAGGCCCAATCTAAAGCCATAGAAAATTATATCCCTTTTAGTACTTTCACGTCAACTGCATTTTCTCTTCCTACACAATTTATTATACGATATCGTACTACAAACGTTGCCACAAATAATAATCTGCGGACATAAAATATTGCAAGTTAAAATATCCGATCAATGATTGTTTTGGCGCATATCATCTGCACCTGTCTCAAAAATTGCAGTGAAGAAATTTAAACATTATAAAAAGTGTTTCATTGTTATTTCAGTTTGTTTTCAATATTTGCTTGGCTAGCAAATAAATCGGTAATTATTTTAAACGTTTCTAATTATGTAAATAAACAATGTATATCCCAAATATTGCCCAAATTATATGGTTAAATTTAAAAAAATTCTTCAAGTGAACTAAAGAACTGTACATTTATTCTTATTAAATTTTGATTAAATTAAAAAGGAAATAACTCAGTATTTAAGAATTTTTCAAAAGTTTAAAATATTTCAATCTTACTTTTAATGTTGCATAAATGATGTTAAATAAGTAGTTATACGGTGTATATTTGCACACTAAAATATTTTCTCTCACCTTTAATTTTTAAATTAAAAAATATATTTCTTACACAGTACATCTTGAAAAAGATTGAAGAAAATTTTATCTAACCATTTTCGAAAACAGGAAAAGAATGAGAATTTCTCAATTCCCTTCTACATTGTACCAAAAAGATGATGCTATTTTAAATAAATATATTTTTTTAAATCTATTTATGGTAAGCTTTTGTAGTGATAATATAGGTCTCGCTATCAAATATAATGAAATTATACTAAACCCTTTTCAAGCTGTAACTAACACAGAGCTGCCACAGGCAAGTATTTTTAAATTCTATTTCGCACCACTTTTTCAAAAACAAATATGTTTGCATACTCTTGACAACATTTGCAAGAGAAATATACTACAAAATGTACTTTTTAAAAATAGTGATGTGGACAGAATATAAAAGTAGTCGCCTGTGGCAGCCCTGGTAATATAATATAGTAAATCTAAAAAAAATAAACTCAAATTTCGGTACCAAAAATGCAAATTAAACTCAGTAAGTTTAAGAAATTTGTTTAAAAATATTTATTAGGAAATTTTCAAGATTTAGAAACATTTATATGAACGGATTTTGAAAACAACAGCATTAGTTTGACCGAGATAGTGATTACTCTGAAGCATGCATGTTTGTCTTGCATCTATTACTTATGTTTCAATACTTTGCCAGTATGTTTTATTACACCATATGGCTCCTTTTGAGTTTTACATAATTTTGTTATATCTGGTTTTATTAATTTAAATCTTTTAAAAAAATACTTTGATTTAATAAATTAGATCTAGCAATGGAGATTTGTATTTAAACAAATAAGTCTAAACTTTAAAAATACTATAAAAAATAGAAATTCTGTTTTCACCAAAATATTGTGACTTTTACCCAAATAAGTACCGTAAACATTTAAAACTTTTTTTATATTTAAAATAAAACTATTTTATTTCCCTACTAGCTGACCCAACCTGCGTTGACCGGGGCTTTGATAATAAAGTTTACTAGGTTGAGCAAAAAGTTCTGGGAAATTTGAGAAAGTTGCGTTGTTATGCGCAAATTAACAACAAAAGCAACAAGGACTATTCTTCAAAGGAGAGACCATCATAGTCCACGACTTTCTGCCTTCGTTCTGTCAGATTCCGTGTTTGCTGGAAGTACCATGGTGGCTCCTAGGAATCGGAAAACTCTTGACATGCTTCTTCAAATTCATTAAAGGATTCAAATCGACGGCCCTTGAAAAAGTGTTGCATTGATCGAAAGAGGCCATAATCGGATGGAGCCACGTCTGGACTGTAGGCGGTGCGTGGAAGAATTTCGACGCCGTCCAACCGTGTAAACTTGTCCTTACATTAAACATTTCCCAGAACTTTTTGCTCAACCTAATAATTGAAAAAGTGTTGCATTGATCGAAAGAGGCCATAATCGGATGGAGCCACGTCTGTACTGTAGGCGGTGTGTGGAAGAATTTCGACGCCGTCCAACCGTGTAAACTTGTCCTTACATTAAACATTTCCCAGAACTTTTTGCTCAGCCTAATAATTGAAAAAGTGTTGCATTGATCGAAAGAGGCCATAATCGGATGGAGCCACGTCTGGACTGTAGGCGGTGTGTGGAAGAATTTCGACGCCGTCCAACCGTGTAAACTTGTCCTTACATTAAACATTTCCCAGAACTTTTTGCTCAGCCTAATAATTGAAAAAGTGTTGCATTGATCGAAAGAGGACATAATCGGATGGAGCCACGTCTGGACTGTAGGCGGTGGTGGAAGAATTTCGACGCCGTCCAACCGTGTAAACTTGTCCTTACATTAAACATTTCCCAGAACTTTTTGCTCAACCTAATAATTGAAAAAGTGTTGCATTGGTCGAAAGAGGCCATAATCGAATGGATCCACGTCTGTACTGTAGGCGGTGTGTGGAAGAATTTCGACGCCGTCCAACCGTGTAAACTTGTCCTTACATTAAACATTTCCCAGAACTTTTTGCTCAGCCTAATAATTGAAAAAGTGTTGCATTGATCGAAAGAGGACATAATCGGATGGAGCCACGTCAGGACTGTAGGCGGTGTGTGGAAGAATTTCGACGCCGTCCAACCGTGTAAACTTGTCCTTACATTAAACATTTCCCAGAACTTTTTGCTCAACCTAATAATATACCTAAAATCAGTGTTTAATGATTTTTATATGTTTAAAAAAATCTTCCCATGTGATCCTAATGCTGGGATATCTTTGGCAGAATGCAGGCTCAAATTTGTATGATTTTATATTTTTAAATGCAATCCTATCAAAAGAAATCTAGAGTCCCCACAGACTTCAACAGCGTACAGTTCGTGTGTTACGGGCACACCACTCCGTTTTGATTTTATATTAAACAAAAATCCGGCGTAGACCTGCCAATTGTAATAACGTTAAATATAACCTAAAGTTAATTCTGAAATAATTTATATATTTAAAAGAAAATCTTACAAAACTAAACTTAGTGTTGTTGGGTGTTTTCTGCTCATTTTTTTTTTCACATCGCATCATTTCACATAAAAACAAAATAGTTCTTATCGTTCGAAATGTTTGAAATTTTTGCATGTTATAAATTTAAAATTTTGGAAGCATGCATGCAAAATATCAATATTTAGTCCTAAAAACATAGCAAAAGCTACACGCTTATTCATGTTCTGAGCGTAAATTTTGCAGATCGTTTGTATGATTTTATATTTTTAAATGGAAACCTATCAAAAGAAATCTAGAGATGGGATCCCCACAGACTTCAACAGCGTACGCTGGGTGTGTTATGGGCACCCCGCTCCGTTTTGATTTTATATTAAACAAAAATCCGGCGTAGACCTGCTAATGATAATAACATTAAATATAACCTAAAGTCAATGCTGAATTAATTTATATATTTAAAAGAAAAACTTACGAAACTAAACCTAGTGATGTAAGGTGTTTTCTGCTTAATTTTTTTTTTTCACATCGCATCATTTCACATAAAAACAAAATAGTTCTTATCGTTCGAAATGTTTGAAATTTTTGCGTGTTATAAATTTAAAATTTTGGAAGCATGCATGCAAAATATCAATATTTAGTCCTAAAAACATAGCAAAAGCCACACGCGTATTCATGTTCTGAGCGTAAATTTTGCAGATCGTTTGTATGATTTTATGTTTTTAAATGGAAACCTATCAAAAGAAATCTAGAGATGGGATCCCCACAGACTTCAACAGCGTACGCTGGGTTTATTACGGGCACCCCGCTCCGTTTTGATTTTATATTAAACAAAAATCCGGCGTAGACCTGCCAATGATAATAACATTAAATATAACCTAAAGTCAATGCTGAAATAATTTATATATTTAAAAGAAAAACTTACGAAACTAAACCTAGTGTTGTAAGGTGTTTTCTGCTTAATTTTTTTTTTTTTTCACATCGCATCATTTTACATAAAAACAAAATAGTTCTTATCGTTCGAAATGTTTGAAAATTTTGCGTGTTATAAATTTAAAGTTTCCGAAGCATGCAATCAAAAATATCAATATTTAGTCCTAAAAACATAGCAAGAGCCGCACGCGTATTCATGTTCTGAGCGTGAATTTTGCAGATTGTTTTTGTAAACAATTTTAATCATGCGAATATTTCGATATTTTCATAGATTATGTAACTCAGCTGCCCAATGAAATTCTAAAAATATTTTGTTAAAATATCGACGATTTGTTACATTAAGTTTACGTGTAGCGGAGAGTCGCAAAGCACTTCCAGTCACGAATTATTTTTAAAGGGTTAATATTTATATTTTTCAATTGGAGAAGAAGGTAATCGCATGAAATAGGTATTTTTCCCGTTTTCCACCTCTCGAAAATATGAGATTCGGAAAAAAAGTGAACAAAGAGCGAAATCTTATTTATATTTTTTTTTTTCGAAATCAGAAAAATAGTTTTTTTAAAGGATTGCTGCGTTCAAAAGTAAAAAAATACGATTCTTTTAGCTTCCTTCAATACACTTCTAGAGGGACAACCTCTGAACAAAGGGAAAACTTTCTACAGAGGTTGTCCAGTATGCCAGCAATTTTATCTTGGACCACTTTTTCAAAACGATAATTTTGTTCATTTCGTGCATTACATAGAAATGAATTGAGAGAATTTCATGCAATTTTGACTGAAGATGTAATAACTTATATGCGTATTTGAGGAGGGCTGGTACCCTTGCATGAAAAATCTATGAAAGAGATACGAGATGAAAAAAAGTTAACCAACCCTGATTTAGTACAAAATATTTTAATCCATTCTAGAATTTTGTATTTAACTATAATATCATTAATATTTAACCCTTTAACCGTCCAGCCCGGATTTTTCCGTTACTAGAACTCTTGTTAAAATGGCTGTAGACAAAAATATTTTAAGCATAATTTTATTTTGAACCATATATAGAAAGAAGTGATATTAAAGGTATTATACCATCAAACTGCGAATAATAAATATATTTATCCTGGAATTTACAAGCATTCTTATAAAAATACCGGAAAACCCTCGGACGGTGAAAGGGTTAATGAAATAAAACACTGTAAAAATTCCATTTTTTTACATCGTTGCAATCTTTTTAATTTTATATCCACAAAAAATATTTTTTTATAATATTCTATTACAAGCATGTTGCAAATTATGAAGAAAGTAAAATACGCTAAATATTTTTAAACAATATCTTACGTAAAAGTTTCTAAAAGCCATTATCATTTCAAATTGCAAAGAAATTAAAAAGGATTTTTTTTTGTCCAAAGACAATTAAACTAACAGAAGAAGACTTTAAAAATATAATTATTGTACATTTCGCGAAGAAAATTGAATCATTTCTTACTTTAAAGCACTTTACTTTTAATGGCAAAGTTATAAGCTGAAGTTTTTTCTGAAAGAATTTTTCTATTTTTATTTAAAAGTTTCATTTAAAGAAATGTTTATTGTGAAACTTTTATAGAAAATGTACCGTAATGTTTTTAAAGCGAAAAATGTGTTAAGATTTTAGCATTGTCTTTTTAAAAACATAGAAACTATAATCATGTTAACATATAAAAATTTTACGCTGGCTGTTAAGAAAAGTATTTGCTTTTGGTATTAAATATCTATCAATAAATTTTATGAACATACAAACACACTTTAGATTAGAAACATACTGAAATCGGTCCAGTTATGTTTTTAGAAATAATGTGGTGCAAACCATGATTATCTAATTTTAAGGGTTTTTTACTGATTATGAGACTTGCTGCTTTTTGGAGTTTTGATAATTTATTTTGGATCAAACGACAAACTTTACATATGCAGTTAGTTCTTCTTGAATAATTTTATGTATAGCTGCACATTCAATGTTTAATTCCTTCCATTTTCATAACATAGATTATATTTTTCGTACGGCAGACACATTTTCTGGGATTGCAGTTGACATAGGACTTCCCGTATTCTCTTCATACAGGAGAGAATTTCTTCCACTTTTAAATTTTGTAAACAGTCAGTTTACAGTGGCATGAGAAAGAGCTTCACTTCCATATGCTAATTTCATATGTTGAAGGCCTTCTTCTTGATTTAGGCCCAATTTAAAACCATAGAAATTGATAGCTCGGTAATGCTCTCACGTCTACTGCATTTTCTCTTCCTACAAAATTTATTATACGATATCTATGCTACTAATGTTGCCACAAATTACCGTTTGTAGGCATAAAATATTTCAAATTGAAACATCTGATCAATAATTGTTTTTATTATTTCATTTTATTACTGCGATATTAAAGAATATGTTTTCAGTTTTTCCGTATTTTGAACGGCTTTTAGGATACGCGCAACGAAACCGATAAATAGCCTTCGATTCTTATCTGATTCGGTGCTTCAGTATGGGGTCCCGGAACGCATCGTTGCGTCGCTTTTGGTGGGCTTTTTTAATTGAGGGTTTTGTGATCATCTCCCCTAAAATCTCAAAATGAAAAGTCCGAGTTTCAAATGCATCAGGACCTGCCTTGGACTATGCTTGTCTAAATTTTCTGATCTCTACGTGCGGTAGATTTTTTTCTAGCAATCGCAGACAGAGATACACCCACGCTCACTCATACAACAAACACAAACATCTTTCTTTTAATAATATAGACTATTACTTTTTTATTTTCTTTTTTAACCATATGCATATTTTTAATTCCTCGCATTCGTTCTATTTTCATCCACCGTTCTTAACCATGTTGTCAGTATTTTTTTTTTTATTATTTATTTTTTTATTTTTTTTTGACATGATGATGTGAGATTTGTATATATTTATTACTTTTTGCCTTAGTTTAGGTTATTCTTTTTTTAGACGCGATTGTTATGTGGAAAATAAAGAATAAAAATAGCAATTTTGATATATTTTTAATATTACCAAAAATGTTTTTTAAGCAAGATTGAATTTATTTAAAGTGAACAGGGAAAATATGATAGTAGAACGTGAAACCAAGATTGGTTTGCAAAATTTCGTACCGAATGTTTCAAAATTTCGTTGCACTTTTTTAATGAAATTAGTAATGTAATTAGAGTTATACTTGAGCTTCAAATACTTTGATTAACGAAAATAAATTTCTTTGTTAATGCGGTAAACCGTTATGGATTCGACTAACGAAGATTTCATTGGATGAGCAGGCTGGCATCTCAAACCGGAATATACAGGTTGTCCATAAAGAAATGTCCTAGTTTCAATGGTATATTCTAACAGTATAGTTTAGAAAAAAAAAACATACATCAAATTGAAGGTAAACTAACCTAGTTTTTTGACAAATGTTCAATATGTGCACTTTCAGTTATACGGCACACATCAAAATTAAAATCCAATTCTTCCCACACTTCCGTTACCAAGTCCGGAGTAACGGAAGCAATAGCCTCTTCAATTCTGTGTCTAAACTCTGTCAAATCATTAGGTAGCAGCGACACGAACTGTAACAACGAAGCTTGCACAAACTTTAGCACACGAAGTCCCGAAGGAAGAAATCGCATGGCTCTAACACCATTTAAATCGTCAGACTAGAAATAACGCTTTAACTCTCATTAGTCGCCATTTTCGTATGTGACACTGTAAGCGCGTCAATAACAAAGTAGTACTCGCGCATGCGCTTATCTAAAACTGTTTGAGATAGTACTTTTTATTTGTAAAATTGAACCAAAGCTTTACAATGCTTTCAGTTAATACTATCAAATTTTGAAACTGGGACTTTCTTTTATGGACACCTGGTATGTTTTTCGCATCTTACATCTATTCTAAAGTAAACATTTTCATACTAGTCGCCGTTGGCGACCAGTTTAGACTCCCTTAAATGCATGCTAATCATCGTATCATGTTTATCCAAAATTTATTTTACTTGCTCAATCCTCCGCCAAATCAGTAGTTTATAGTACAGAAATCATGAACTCTGTATGTTTATTTTAGGCGGGCGCAGGTCATAAATAGACAAACATTGTTCTCGTCGTATTTTTTCGTATTTCATTTAAAATATCATACTTCTACTCATTTTATTTAACACACATAACTTTAATTTAAAAACTGAAATATTTAAAATTTACGACTGTCAATTATTTTTTTTAAACAAAGGAAAGAAATGTAATAAATAATACCATAAACCAAGACATTTAATTTAAACATCAAAGCTGTGCTTTAACTTACCACGCGAAAACTTGTTTATGGAAGTCGCATGAAATGGACTATTATAATACTGATGACAAGATGGCGATGTACAATATTTGACTATTTATCACCTGCGCCCGGCTAACGATAAACTACCAAATTGGCCGCCTGACATGTAAAAAGCGTAGCGGTCAACCCGGAACTGTTGATAACAGTCACATGACTTAGGCTCTTATTATAGAGATACAACAAACATGGTTTGCAGAGTGGCATGATCATTTAGCAGCATTAATATTAACATTAAACTTAATACTATTTTGTTGCACTTACATGTATAAATTCAATTAATGCGTTATACTGATTTTTTAGTATTCTAAAAACCGATATTTCGATTTAAGAAAACAGATTAATACAATATAAAAACTACTCGGAAACGTTTGCGAAAATCAATAGTAACAAAAGAAACTTTGTTTTTGTAAATGATTGTAAATGATTGTTTAAATCTCGAAAATATATTGGTTTATCTCATTTCTAATGATATAGAGCGCTTTTTGGAATGATGGGTAACTCGGAATAGCTTATTGTATATTTTTGTTCGTAGTTATACAGAGAGGTCAGATGAAACCTCTCCGATTTCAAATGTTAATTGTACGGAAACTATGAGTTCTGGAGATGTGCGGTTTGTGGTATGATGAATAGCAACACAACAAGTTTATTTTGCTACAATTTGTTTTTCCGAAACAGTTAATTTTTGTTGTATGCATTATTGATATCTCATGACAACAAGTTTATTTTGCTGAAAACGTTTATTTTTTCTGAAAATGTTACATTTTTACCTGCGTATTCACTTCAATATGGTCTCCGTAGGTAGCTCTCCGAATGTCCAGTCGATATTAAACCTCAATCCACGTGCTGCGTAGATTTAGGTGTGACTGAATAATATCAAAAATGCATGCAACAAAAGTTAACTGTTTCAGAAAAAAATCACAGCAAAATAAACTTGTTGTGTTGCTATATATGGGGCATTCTCACTTTTGGGGAAAAAAATCTGGCGAAATTAAACTTGCTAAAATAACATTTTAATCTGATAGACGAACGCCTTAATGATTCAAAATAAAGAAAAAATGGTCAGCAGCGAATTTTTTTTTATTTAACTGAGGTTTAGGTTAAATTTGCGAGTTTAATTTTCCTTACCATTTTACCCCTATAACTTTTCATTTTCAAAACAAATATGTGTTGCTATCCAACGTACAATTTATTCTTAAGTTTAACATAAATTCTAAGTTTCGGTTTAATCTTTAAAACATTTGTCAGGAGAAATTTTTTTTAAAATATAAATCGACGACAAACTATTTACATGCTACATTTTGAAATCAATTCAAAATACAAATCAGTCTAACGGAAACCTCTTAATCCCAAATAAACAGTTCAGTGGCGCCATCTTTTAGCCAAAGAAACAAAGGATGAAAGAATTGCTGAAAAAAGGGAATTTTCATTGACATTTCAAAATAGAAAGCCATATTTCAGGAATGTGAAAGGAAACATTATCATTACACACTTCATGGTTTCTTAGACGAATTTCTAAAGATTCACGAATAATACCATTGCGCGGAATAACTTGCTTGGAAATAACTTTAGCATGGTCAAAGTATATAAATGAAATGAGTCCTTTATGGTAGCTTCTTGAGAGTGATGTAGAAAATTTACGAAACTTCAAATCATTTTTATGTTCTTTCAATCTTTCAAAAAATCGACGTTTAGTCATACCTATATAGGAAGAGGTGGTTCCATCTGCAAATTTAAAGGGTATTTCATACACTCCAGAAAAAAATGAAAAGGAATTGGATCTATTTTTTTACTCATAAGATTAAACAATGTCATAGAATTAGAGGCAACAAATTGAATGTTGTATTTCATGAATAACTTTTTTAACTTTTCAAATAAGATGGGAAAATATGGAACCTTTCGGTAAACTTCATTTAATTTGGGGGAGGGGGAGATTAACGGAAACTTTATATTTATCAACCACTTTATAGATAAGGCTTGAATTAAAACCATGACATAATCCAATATTAACGATGAAATTGATTTCATCATCCAAAAATTCTTCGGAACAAACAAGTAATGCACGCTGGATAAATGACCTAAATGCTGCAATCTTATAATTCCATGGGGCAGCTGCAGTGACAGGAATAACATTGTTTAATTTCATAGATTTCCGGAAAATTTTCCATTTTAAACTATTGTTTTCTATGTCTAGATGTTCCCAAGTATATGAAATAAAAAAAACACACAAAAATGTAATAAAAAAATTATTATTCAGGGACATGAAAGTTAAAAGATTGTGAGAATGCCCCATATAATACCGCATATCTTAAGGACTCTTATTTCCATACAATAATCATTTGAAATCAGAGAGGTTTCATATGAACACCCTGTATTATTTTCCCGTAGGTAAAGCATTATCTGTCTTTTCTTTTTCCTCTTTAAGTTTAACATAGTTTATTGTCTGCTTGTTTTATAATTTCTTCTTATTAAATTTTAAAATAAAATGATATTTTTAACTTTTAATAGCATGTATATGTATGTGTTTTAAAAGTTTAGCATTAGATTTTAAATATATTCAATATATTTACTGAAATTAATATTTATAAAGCTCTAGAATAAAGTTTCTGAAAAGTTGCCAAAGCGAAGAAAATAATATAAATTCCAATCGTTTTATCGCATTAATTTTATATCGCACTCAGGAGTAGGATTGATCTATGATCTATCACCACCGATGAGGGCTAATACTTATTTTCACTTAACTTCGTGAAACATAAAGTGACCCATGGTACCACGGTTTCATCTAATATAATTAAAATATACTAAGTGTAATATTCTAAACTACAATGCTGCATTCAAACAACTTTCAGAATGAAATATTTATAACCTAAGATAAAATCACAATGTGAGAAACAATACTTCTTTTTTTAGGTGTTTTCGTAATTATATCAATACGTAGCACCTATAGTCCGTCTGTCCGCATACAATAGCGCAAAAACTACGTAACAGAATGGTTTGATATTTTAAAGAGATTTGCAGAAATGCGTCAAGTCAATTCAAATTTTATGAAAATTGAATCAATGCTTAAAATATTATTAAGAAAAGTTTTCCTAATTCTATTAAATGCTATCATACGTAATTAATTCAATAATAACCTATGATAGGTAATGATTCTAGGTTGCCATGGTGATTACGTCCTATTTAAGATGGAGTCCTATTTTTCCTTATTGCTGAATGTAATACATATAATCATAATAAATTTTGTATTCATGAATTTTTGCATAAGAGCTATTGCATCAAGCTCTGAATATTTATAAAACTAGTTATAGTACGAATGCAGGTCATTTACCACGTTTGACGTACAATTTCTGACTTGTTATTTATACGTATAGCATTTTAGTTGTTAGTGTGTAACACAAGGTATTTCCAAAGATATACTATGTTTGATATAAGTGTATTCGTGATGGCTATATTTCATAGAGATTATTTCAAATATTTTCTGACGTTGTTCTCAACAATATTTAAATCACAACTAATACGATTAGGGCGAAAGTAGCGTTTCAATAAGTGAAAACAGTCACGAAATTTTCTCGAGTACTCTACAACATCAAATCATTATCGTAGAAAACATGAGTATTTAATCACAAATTGTATAGTATTCCAGACAGGAATCAGCTTCACAAGCAATCTAAATCAAACATACTCACATTTAATTTTAAATTTTTGAATGCTTAAACAACTATTCTAAACAAATACTGAGTTCATTTAGTGCAAATAAAATTTTATTTTGCTTCACTTCATACTCAAATAAAATTCTAGGAAAACTTTTAAAATCTCAAGTTTATATTTCTTAAATTTTGCGAAAAGTATTTTATTTTATTTATCTAACGTCAAAACAAAGTGTTAAAATAAATTAGAAAATTTTTAGAAATTGCATTCTGTTCAACTAGAAAACTGTGTTCAAACACATTTTCAAATTAAATATTTAAATCATAAAGACAAAATCAGATGGACAAAAATGACTTTGCCTATTTTTGCTATAATGTTATGTTTAATTAAGTGTCTGTTTTATTTTTAGTTATTTATTGTTAAATAAATGTCTTGAGAAAATTTGTGTTAATCTGGGTTTTCTTTTAATTAGTTTAAAATATCATTAGCATAGATTGAAGAAAAGTAACAAATAAATATTATTCAAGTTGAGTATTTCTATTTAAAAGTTTTATGTTAATAAAGCAAAAGATTATTTTAAACTACGGCGTCTAACTAACGAGCATTTTTAAAACGCAATAATACCATATTTAATCGCATAAATTACAGCCCGGCATATTTTTCGCATCCACTATAACCAGAGAGGAAACGTTACATTTTGCTAACGAATTTTAACAACGATGATTTCTCTACATATGCAACATATATTAGATGCTACATATAATGAAACTGGCAGTCATATTGAACACTATCGGGGTATTTTTCTATAGCAACATAGCATAGCTTGCTACAATTTGAAATGAATGGCAACCCGTTTACTGAAGCAACATCGACTCGGAAGCATGATCAGTCATTTCGCTGTCATTTTTTTCACTTTGCAGATGGGTGTATTAAGAATGCTCGCATCTTGATGGCCTACCACCGAGAGGAGGAATAATTTGATAGTCCTTCAAGAAAAGTTTAAAATATGTGAACATCTCAATTACTAAGTTATTTTCATATACTCCATTGATGATTCTCTTAGAGATATATTGTCGAGATTTTATCGTGAACTGTTATATTTTTAGAATAATTTAAATTTGAGTATTTACCAGCGCTATAAATTTACGTACTAAGCTATTTTTTGACTTTATGCTGCTCTTAGGTCACAATGTTTTCGTACACCAATGTTAGCAAGATTTTACATTAAGGGGGTCCGGGACACATTTAAAAATAATTTTTATTTATTGAGTTAAAATTTTAAATTTTTTTGTGATGTTTAATCATATTATTTGTAAACAAAATCACACGATAAAACTTCTCATAATTCTTTAAAAAAAATTTTAAATTTTAAATTTATTAAAAAAGTGGGGTAGTTTAAAGTCGTTACAACTCGAAATATTATTTGTAGAATTTCAATTTTTTATCATTTAAATAAACAGAAATATATAAGTTGTAATTTTTATTCAGCATTTAAAAAATATTAATTTACAAAAAAAATATAAAATATTTAATGTAAAAATTTAAAAAAAAAATTATGTAACTTTAAAAAAAAAAATCATATTTTCAAAAGAAAATATTTTTTTCAAATTTGCTGAATCCAAATTAAAGTAAACTAATTGAAAAACCCATGTTCCAAGTTTCAATCAGTTATAACAATTTAAATACGGAAAATGGTGAAAAACCTATCATGAGAAAAACGCACTTTCACTAAAAGTCGTTTGCATGACAACCATTGCTTGAAAGCTAGACTTTGAAAACAAACCCAAATGAAAAAAATAATATTTTTTGTTGTAAGGAATCTAGAAACACGAATTCAACGTCATTTTAAGCACAAAAAAGCAGAGAATTTTTTACTGCAATAAAGAAATATTAGAAAATCTGTAGATTTCTGTGTCCCTGACCCCTTAAATTATAATTAAATTTCCAATCCATTATAAACAAACCATTAATTTAATGAGAGTATGTGCCGAGAATGGTGACGTCAAACAATCTAAGAAAGAAAACCCCGACGGAAAGTCAAAAAGGAAGTCTCAACTCCCAACATGGTATCAGGCATTTTTTACACATTAGTTCAAGTAATTTACATCGGATGGTTAATTGACAATACCTCGAGGTACGGCTCTAATTGGGAAATTTTATTTTAAGATTTTTAATCGTATGTTTTTATGTTAAAATACTCAAATGAGTTTAAGTTAATTTTAAGAGTCTCAAAAGTTCAATTGTAATAATTATTATTTTGAAAGTTACTAATCATTGTTGAGATTAAATTGAATTGTTCAAAATGAAGGTATTAATTTTTGTAACAACAAGCAAGAAATGTAATCAATTTAATTATATAACTACACTCTTGTAGAAAATTAAGGTCACAAACGCGTTTTGACAGTAGTTCAGAATACTTACAACTAAATTTGATAAAATGTATACCATGTATATTGTAGGAAACGAGTAACATAATGTTAGTATTAAGTTTTTAATAAATGGTGTTTAACATGTGTTTTGTAACCGAATGAAATTTGACCGTTGTAGCATCTAAGATTTTTTGCTTCAGTGTTGTGTTAATTGCATTAAAACCAACAAAATTTATGGATTTCAGTGTAGATGCGTTCTCGTAATCGTCCAGATCATTCACTGAGATTAAGATTCGCCGGCAGACTTCAATCTGAACAATCTCAAACGAATGTGATTCGATGGTTACAAGTGGCACCAAAAGTGGTGTCAGTTCGTGGAATTAATTCTAAGACCAATGTCAGACGGGCGTCTTTTTTGCTGCTTTTTTTGCTTAAGTATTATCCATTCACAATGCTATAGCATTGTGAATGGCTATGTCACAATGGCTACACAATGGCTCACAATGGACCAATGTCAGACGGGCGTCTTTTCTGCTGCTTTTTTGCTTAAGTATTTCCATTCACAATGCTATAGCATTGTGAATGGATAATACTTAAGCAAAAAAGGCGCCCATCTGAAAGCGATACTATTATTAGAAGCCCCGGCCATGTGCACACACAAGTGATGACAACTTTAAATGATCGTTACAGGATATTATGCACGCGACGGCATAGACTACAGATCTTTCTCGTGACCTTGCTGCTTCGTCTGTACACGATTTTTCAGCTAAACTGTGTACGGTAACTCTAGGATAGGCCATAGAGGAGAGACAGGCAGTCAAGATATTTAGAAAACTTTATCATTTATTGCAGCATAAACTTTGATCCTAGGAAATAGTTCAATGAGTTCATAAAATGCGACGTGCAGCTGTGTTTTTCGATTATAAAAATTAAGTGTAATTTTAATGTTTGTTCAATTCAGTAGTTGAATATTTTTGTTGAATTCAGTATCTGAATGTTTTGCAATATGTACAGTTGTGGGAAAAAAAACTAAAGACCCCCTACTAACTCCTCAACAAGTTATCGTAGGAGAAAGTTACTGGTACCGAACGATTGGAAATAAAGTCTACTTTTAAATGATGTGTATAAAATTTGCTTAGGAGGCCATCTACATATTAAAACGAACCCAAACTTTATTTTTTAATAGCAATACCCAATTTTAACAAGATATTTCAAATCTTCGGTTCAAACTATGCTTGACACCAAATTTCAAGTCATTTAAATGATAAGTTTTTGAATTATATCAATTCCAAATTTAGTGCTTCTAATGTTAAATTACATTCCATATTATTATTAATATCTCCTGAAATTATACTCCTATTATATTTTTTCTGCAGCAATAATACTAATATACCCAAACATATATACGTTGAATTTGCAATTTTTATAATTTTATGATATGAATTATTAATTATGAAATTAATATTCGAAAAAATTATGAATTGCAACATACAATTTTTTTGATGGATTTAGATTTATTAGGCCTTGCTTTATGGAAATCCAAAATTTCACATTTTTCTTCCAAGTAGTTTACAAATTATACTATCTCAAATTATAAATGATGGTTTAATATTATGGATTCTGTCCATGACAGAATTGGCTACATATTATGAATTTTCTTATACTATCCTGTAATATAGCAATCTTCAATGACTGCTTGAGTAGAGCTTAAGGCGCCTTGATGAATAAGGGGGCTCTCTCGGTCAACAATCGAGTACCGAACTTCAATTTGGCCACAGCCCCTAAAATACGCTCGATTTAAAGTAATTAATTTCTCCGAAACTCATCGTATGAATTGCGTAAAAATTTGTTTTTAGGCTAATTGACGAGTGTAGAGTTCATTTATGCTGTCAGAATTGTGTATTGCTATTGAAAAAAACAAAGTTGTAGTTCGTTTTAATATGTAGATGGCCCCCTAAGCAAATTTTATATACTCATTTAAAAGTAGACTTTATTACCAATCGTGTGATACCAATAACTTTCTTCTACGATATTTTTTTTTTTTTTTTTTGCAGAGCAAGTAGGGGGTGTTTACTTTTTTTCCACGACTGTACGTTATTTTTTTTTTTTAACTATATGGAATTTGAACGCATATATATAATCCAATGTTTGCTTTTAAGCCTAAAAGAAAGACGTACAATAGCGGAGTGACGCTTTAAATTAGGTAGATATCTATCCTTCAATTTTCAGGATAGATGGCCTCATCAAATAGAGGAGAGATGTCCATCTTTAATAAATATTTCAAAATTACACAGAGTGAGGATTTTAACTAAATATTAAATTTAAAATAATTATATAACTTTTATGTTTTTAATTATATTAATTGATATGATTGTTTAAATTTTTACTAATATAAATATTTCAATAATAATAATGTAATAGGTCCTAACAATGTTTTTTTCTTGGGTTTTTTTTTTTTCAGAAAATATTTGAAAACGTCGGAAACTTTCATCCCAGAAACAGTTACAATTGATAAATAAACTTAAAAACGTACAAAAGTCTCGAATAAACGAGAGAAAAAATAAAAACATGGCACTTCCAGCAGCGAAGAAGATGAAATACATTTGAAATTGAAATGTTCTACAGATTCCGAGGGAATAGAATTGGATGAGGATCACTGCGCTGTTGTGGAGAAGAATACAATACCACAACCAAAAAGGATGACTGGCTATAATGCATAAGGTGCCTGAAGTGGTTCCATGAAATGTGTACAAACAATCAAAACCTTTGCCCAAAATGTGGTAAAATTTTACTAAAAATGAAGGATAGAAATTATACTTCAAATTTTGTTTATTAAAATTTTATTCACTCATTTTCCGTGAGGCAATTGCATCTTTACAAATTGCAATATGTTTTCATGATTACGTATATGAAATGTGCTATTTTTTGCTATTTTTACCTCAATTTCTGTCTTGTATTGGATGGCCACCTTTCCTCGGCTTTGGAGAAAGATGGTCATCTGATATTTTGATTTCAATTTTGTTTCCCACTTTTTGTCCTCAATATTTAATTATTTTTTGCCCAAATTATGATGAGTATATGTATAATAGTTTTAAATATGCATAAATATTTTTTGTATTTGCATTCGAAGAATTTTCATTTCAATCTTTAAAAACTATGGTCATATATTCTAGAGTTACACTGTAAAAAAAATTCCGCAACGTTACTGGGAAAAAATGGGCAGCTGAGTTGCCCATTATTTCCAAGAAACATTTCTTGAAAATGACTGGTACTTTACTGTATATGTTAAAAACTTTCTACAGAAATGCCAGTAAGTTTCCTGCGAAATACCAGGAATATTTCTGTTGACAGCAAAACATTACTGACATATTCAAGGTTGGAGTAGCACAAGAGCGAAAAATGTCCAGACCAGGGATCGAACCTGGATACTTGGCGTGCCGTGCCAATGCCTTACCTGTTAGGCTATCCGGACCGATACCTGGCTGACATAATTCACTCTGGATGTTCGTTCCCTTCATTATGACATTACTGACATTTCACAGCATGCGGGATCCGCAGACGATTTTTACATTTCCAGTTGACAATTTTCGCTTTATTATCATTATTTGTTAGAATGAAAAAATATTTTGAAATTGACATCAAAATTATTATTTATAATTTACACGAAAAAATAAATTTTCAGTTAAAATTCAATAAAGTAAATATATATGTGATATATTGTTTCTGAACTTTGCTTAAAATATAAAAATATATAAATGTAAATAATAATTAGAAAAAAAATCTAGACATAAAATATTTTGGATTTTCGTCAGTGATTATGTTAGTTTACAAGTTAGATAAAATACATATAAATTTTCATGAAAAAAAAAACCTAAACGTAATTGTATATTTTTTCCGAAAAAAAAAATTCAAATTTGCAGCAATTCAAAGTGTCAAATATATGTCAAATTTAAATCAAATTGTAATAAAGTGTTAAAATATAAAATTAATTAAAAAAGAAAAAAAAAGTCAAGAGGTAGCATCGAACCCGGGCCGTACGGGTGGCGTGCAATCTTTCTGCGTCCACACCACGAAAGACACGTTGAGAGCTGCAAACTAATGGGTATTTGAAACGTATGCTAAAACTCGGCATCTAATTTCTGAAAATCTAAGGCCCATTTGAAGAAATCCTTTCACAAGAATAATTAGAGATAAGAACTCTAAAACATACTTTAAATTAATCAAAATAGGTGAGAATCATATTTGATTGTCCCCTGGTTAATGCAGATCCAAATAATAGGTGTATTTTTTTTTACACAGTCTGCTCGTTAAAGATTTCACAGACAAGTACGAGAGATAATCTCTTAGTGATGTCACAGAGGTATTGTATTTTCATCTGAATTATCTTGACAATAGAGACGTAAAGGATTATGTCGTCTATTGATTTATTTGCATTCCACATTGATTTTTTTACATTCATTTAAGGAATTCGTTTTCGACACTCGCGCGCGAGCAACGGATTATAGGAAAAAAAAATAATAAATGGCGGCCGCAGCGTTTTGCTGTTTCCAACTTTTGTTCAGGAACGTTTCAGATAAGAAAGCCAGAATTTCACAGGAAAGAGCTAAATTATTCTGAAAACCTGATAAAAGGCGAAACGTTCCTGGATTTTACATGGAAAGTTGCCATTTTTTTTTACAGTGTACCCTACACGCCTGGCAGAGACAAGGTTACTATATCTAAAGGTTGCTCCATTTCACCCCGTAGCCAATAGGGAGCGACTCGCTGCTTGACGTCACCCCGCGTGCTCAGATCGGTGTTCCAATTGACTTTGCATTAGAAATAGACTATTTTTAATTGAAAAATATCAGTAGAAATTTTCGTGTGAAAAGAATTTTAACGATTAAAAAATATTCTTTATACATTGGACAAACATCACATCTAAAATTTAAACTATTATCTCTTTTTAACTCTTTGAAATTTAATTGTTAAATCTGCTGTCTTTTTTTATTAAGTTTCGTTTACTACTCAATATAAAAACGGTAATTTACATTAAAAGAAAGTAAAATAGTAATTTTTATAAGTAAAAAGACCTACAAAAGAAGAAAATTTGATTTTTATATGACTGCAGTTAATGTTTTGTTAATACTTTTTAATATAGTATATTTATAATATTTCATCGGTAATCAATTTGAAAACTAAGATAATATGTTATTATTTCGCTATGTTTTTAGTAAAGAGCTATTTCATAAAAAATGTTTAAAAAAGTAATAATAACTTAGGTTTCATCCTCCCTCATACCCCAGTTTGAGTTTTGCGTGATTACACAAGCAAATTAAATAGAAAATTTCATAAGTAAATAGCTGAATATTTAATATTATTAAACTAAAATATTTATACTATATAATTATATCATTTGTTGAAAATAAATGTGAAATTCAGAGTAATATATTTTATAAACACATTTCGAAAAGGTTATTTAGAATAATACTTTAATGTTGCATAATAATAATTAATGTACATGTACATCCATAAGTGAGAGAAATTAAAGTAAATTTTAGCGCGAAAGAGAGTTTAACATTTAAACAATATTTTTCACATCCAAATAAACTGCCATATTTAAATTTTAAAATTATATATCTTTCCAGCTTTTTAGAATTTATTGTTGTTTCTTTCAGATTCTATTTATGCGTTTGATATCATTGAATACCACACTGAAATTTTTTATAGAAAAAAAAAATAAAGCAAGCAGTATTTATAAAAGAGATTTAAAATACAAATAAATATAAAAACTTTAATTATTAAATTGCCGAATTCTTAAAACAAAGATTTATATGCTATAAAAATTTGAATTTTAAATTAAGAAGAATATAAATACCTTCCGAAAAGGTTATTAAAATTTAATTATAGTTTAATGATGTATTATCATAAAATTATACAAAATATTTAATAATTAAGGTTTTTTAGGTTTTTACCCTCAGAATATGCTTTAATTTCAAGCATATTATTTCATCACAAGATGCGTTTTGTATATACTTCAGATATGCGCTTCATTATTTGATATTTTATCGTGCAATCACAGCTGATTTACTTCAATTTTTTTCATTTTTTGGCAGAGTATCTCTTTTTTATTTCTGATGAATATGTTTCGGTAAGGAGCTATTTCACTCACATGAAAACACCTGCTCGCTAATGTTAAATCTATGGGAGAATTTTTTTTAAATATTTTGTTTGAATTCGAATGTTTTCATTTTTTTTCCTGTATTGGATAGTCCAGGTCGATCTGTACAAAGGCCGTTTTTTACTTTTCGATTTTCTTTGCAGTTTTTTTTAAATGAGGATACTTCACTTTCGAAACCGGTTCCGAAAGTAAAATTTTCATAATGAAAAAAAACTGCAAAAAAAAAAGCCTTTGTAGAGTTCGTCCTAAGCTGCCCAATGCAAATATATATATATATATATATATATATATATATATATATATGGAAATGCAAACGAGATATTTTTAAAAATTTCTCCCATAGGATGCGATTTTTCGCGTGAGGGAAGTAGCCTCTTAATCTGTCTCAATCGAATGAAAGTTCTGATTTTCACAAATGATTTTATTATATTTCTGTGCCTGTTTGGAAAACCAATTTAACTTTTTTGCAAGCATTTTGAAAAATATTAAATTCTTTCGAAGATCAACTGCTGTCAATTTCATTAAGAATTTTTTTTTAACAGTTTTACATCTTCGATGCATTTATCACATTGAAAGTATACCGATTCGTCCGAAGGAATTGGTTGTAACATATTTGATTCACCTAATGAATTGTCAAACAGTCATGCAATTTATAAAATTTTGTTTCTCTGTATAACCAGCAATATGCCTATTTTTTTGAAAAGATCAATTTACGGAAGATATGGTGAATGAAAATTCTTCACCTTCAATGTTATTTTCACAGTGCTTGAGATTTCCCGAATTTTTAGATGCATGGTATTTATTATTTTCACTAGTGTTATATACATGTTATTATTTATTTTTAAATTATCTACATCGCTACTATTTTTAATGACTTTATTTACAATATTCACTCGATTGAAAGTGATCGGAACAAATTCAGAAGTTTCAGCATTGTACACGTACGTTTACATAAAATAATCCATTAAAAAAAAAAAAATCAGATTTCTTCATTAATGTATGAGGCGAAACATTTTTTGTTTTATCCAAAATATTAGTCCATGCTGAAATAGCATAAGTACTAGGCATTTTAAGCAAAGCACTAAAAATAATACGTTATTTTAAAACTTTTCCAACTTATGTTTCATCAACGAAATCTGAGAAATAGCTACCGCGTAATATTTAGGAAAAGTGATTGGAAATAGCTCTTTCGGAGCTTCGTGTGTGGGCAAACTGTCCTGAGTGTCAAAGGAAATCACAATACATGTTTATCCCCCCCCCTACACACACACACACACACATCCAATTCCAATGATCGACTAAAGATAAAAAACAATAGAAACTCCACCTTAGCACAATAATAATAATGATGATAATAACACACAACTGTTTCATTTGAAGGGGAAAAATCCTCTATAATCGCTTTATTCTTCGAAAAAAATATTTTCGCTAGTAAAAAATGTTCTGTCTTGAAGAAATATGCTCTCCTTTGAACAAAAACAAAAAAAGTTTTGAGCAGAAATTCAATTTTAAATGCAAAAATAGTATCTTTTCTGTTGCGGGAATTCGCCTTAGCACGCACAGTGACGTCATACGTACGGAAACCTTGATACCGAAACTAGAGGGAAATGGCACCCCCCCCTGGGCAGAGAGACCCTTCAATCTCGGCGCAAAAGGGTGTGTCTCCATCTGAGAGTATCTCGCAAGAAAACCCGTTTGTCGTGGAGCCGAACAGCATAGTTGGAACTCAATAAATAAAGGCGTCTCCTTTTCGTTGATAAGTCAGACTCAGCACACAAAGTGAGTTTTTCGAGTTTTCATCTGGAGAGAACCTGGCGCTCGCTATCACCCCTTTAAGGCTGTTCTCAAATCCAAAGGGTCAACTTTCTGACATAAGTTTTAATTCACTTTTGTTCGGAAACGCATGAAACTAGAAGGTGTTGTTATTCAGAAGCTATGTCATCGAACTGATTTTTCCGTTTTCTTGTAAACGTCATAGATCTTTCAAAAAATATTGTCAAAGTTAACATTTTTAACTGAACTTCCGAACGAAAGAAGAAAATCCCGTCAGTAAGGGTAGAAAAATGCTGTGTCACGCGGTCAAAATCGCTTATAACTCGATAGATAATTCATTGATGAAAAAATAGAAAAAAACAGTTCGATTCCAAATCGCTTCCATGGTCAGGCTTTCCAATTTTATATCTTTCCGTTAAAAAATGAATTTGTAAATGTGTCAAAATATTTTGCGCTTGTTGAGCAGATCATTTGAGAACAGCCTTAAATTAAAAGAAATCGACCACTTTGGAGGCTGGGGAATCCTTTTTTGGGGCGGACAGTCGTAAATCGCTGCACGCCAGTGATGTGTTACCGCATAGCGCTATAAGGATATCGTTTTTGAAGCCCATATAAGGTTTTTCCGAAGCCTACAAGTCCTTTTTTATGAACAATAATGCGAGGCCATACAGAGCTCACATTGATGATTATTTTCTGGAAGATGAGTTATTCGAAATATAGACTGTCCCGCGAAGTATCCGGAACTCTGTCCTATAGGGCATCTTTAGTATTATGTATGAAGAGCCATTGCACCATGTCAGCCCCATCAGATATTCCTATAAGCGTTGAAATCCGCGCTTTTAGACGAATACGATTTATTGCCGCAAGAAATTGTCGGCAACGTCATCAACAATATGATTAACTCGTTGTGCGGCTTTTATATGAAAGTGTACGGGGGCCAAGCTTCATATTATACGAACCGTTCCCTAGATATAATGCATCTTATTTTAAAAGTTTTTTGTATAATCTGTATCTTAACTAACAATTCACCTCTTTTCCATATTGTTATTTTGCGATAGGCTTTCTCATAGCAATACCTCCATGTATGAAATTTTGCTGCAATAAACCATTAATATTTCTCCTGTTATCAGAAGTATCGTTTTTTGTGACTTTAATTTTGGACAGCAGTGTAAATGGATTAATATATTCAAGAAATGAGATCGAACGATTTTAATTATTTTGATGTTCATATTTCTTTTGTACATATTAATCTGTAAATAAAAGTATTTAAGTATAATTTTTTTGTTCTTCTTTGTGCTTCCATCGTGTGTTTGTATTTACTTAATTTTAAGGCGTGAGCATTAAACTTAATGATAGTGTTACCCATTTAGGTATTTAATTCATTGATAAGTTAATCTTTATCTCACAAATTTGGATTTTTTTAAACCATACAATGCATCTCTTTAGCTTTTCATTATTGTTTATAGTTTAACTTTAATGTTGATTGCATTTTTTTTAATCTCCCCAATAATCAATATGATTACTAATTATTAACGTAGTTTTTGGTTAGTTATATGAATTTTAAATTACGTAACTAAATTCTAATAATTCCTTAGATCTTCCCAGCAACACCATCACAAACAAATATTATAATACATGATAGACAAAACGGTTTTATGGATAGTTATTTATTTATTTAAATAAAAGTTGTAAGAAAAAATTAAATACAATTTTAAATATATTTCTAAAATATTTGCTTTAGTTTTTCTTTCTTCGATAATTAGATCAGCATCATACTCGAAAATTAGGAAAACAACAAAATTAATGAAATCGATAAAATAAAATTAATCTGTAATTTATATATATAAAATTTAAAACGAAGTTAACTGTCGTACAATATTTTTTTTCTTTTTGAGAAGTTCACTTAAAACGAAATAAAATAAGGAATTTCATTTAATTCACACATAAAAAAAAAAAAAAAATCTTTCCAGGAAAACAAGGGGCAGTCAAATTGAATACGTTAAGTACTTTTAATTAAATTTTAATATACTTTGAAATGTATGCGTTTTTTGTTTCAATAAGAAATCATTTAGGAATTTACGTTTTTAAATGTTAATTCTTTTTTTTCTTTAGAAAAAAAAAATATATAATAGGTATAAAAAAATGATTTAAAAAATGATATTAAATGGTACTATTTTCATTTTATCCTTTTTGCTTTTTATTTTGCATATTTCAACTCATAAATATTTAAAAAATATATTTCTTTTAATTCAGTACCATTTTTAATAGTGTGCGCGCTTATTATTCGAATAAACATCGTTATTAATAAAATATTAAGATTGTAATTTTTTCCATTTTTTTATTTATATTTTTCTCTTTTTTACATTTTATGTTTTATAAAAAGAATACATTGATGAAATTTTTCTACAGAAAGAATAGCATGAAGAAAGAACAAAATTTAAAACCGAATAAAAATATCCATTTTACATATAATCATAGTCTAATTTGCTCAAACCGTTTAAATATTTTTTTACAGCTTATCTAACGAAATATCTGCTGCATATATTTTTTCGAATAACTGCATTTTTTATAAATTTTGTATGAAGTTTACTATATCTTTTAACTTTTATTAATACTTTTATTTATAAATTTTATTTTAGGATATTTAAATTGTTGACGATCATAGAAACTCGATAGAGTTTCTCGCCAAGCAAAAGAAACAACAGTGCAATGAGCCGTAAATAAAAGGAATTTCCGCCAATTGACGCCAAACGATTTTGTAAAAAATTTTTAGTACTCTGTCTAGTTTATATTTTCCGGACTGACCAAAACGGGATTTTGACACATCTATAGCTCGAGAATTATTTATGATAGAAACAAAATTCTTGTTCCTATGGAATGGGGCTGGCCACGTGACTCAGAACACGAAAGTAAAGTGGAATCCGGCGAATAGGTTTTTAGTAAATGCGATTTTAAAAGTGCTGTTTTTTGCACTTTTTAAATTCTTGTTCCGACCAAATCTGTTGACAGGGCTAGAGCAATGTGTAATTATCGGATTTTTGCGCGCTTTACGGCATTTGAACTGTTTCTATGAGTAGTTCAAACCTTTGAAAGTTTCATGTAAAAATATTAATTAGTTTTTGATTTATACCAGTTTAAAGTAATTTACTCCTATTTTTCAGCGTGGCGTACGTAATAATATCTCTACTTATATTTCCATGTGAGCTCAGCGTGGCGTACGTAATATGTAAGGTCATTGTACCTAAATGAAACGCGATTCCCCTCAGTTTTGTGGCATTTAGAGTATGCAGTGAAACCTCTCTGTGCAACCACCTCCATTAAGCGACCACCTCCCTGAACGACCATTTTTTCATGGAACGAAATTTATTCCCATAGGCTCAATACTAATTTTACCTCCATTCAGAGACCATCCCAGTAGAACTCCCTCTATTTCTTTGAAGAAAATAAAACAAATTCCGTTTTTTCCTGGTCGCTTGAAGAAGGTTTTATTAGAAAAATAATTCCGGAGAGCGCATTATTCATCAAACTTCTAAACTAAGTTTAGAATTTCTTTATCCCAATAACTTTTAAGTGTTTAAACACCTTTATGCCTTTTTAGGCAATGAATTTTACTCTGATGACAAATTAAGAATGACGGTCAATAAACTCCACTACCCTATTCTGCCAGGAAACGAGGAAACTCTCAAAGAAATAGATAAATTAATGAAATCTTCATTATTTGTTCCCGTCAAAAAAAAAAAAAAAAGTAATTTAATAGATCACAACGACCATTTGGATTTTTTTTTTTACTTAATATTTACTTAGTTTTAATTTTGGGGCATTTCGACAAGAGAAGCCGAGAAAGATAAGAGGTTAAAAATCGAAAGCAGTTCCACCGAATCATCCACAGATCGCGACAAATCACCTTCGTAACAAAATTTAACCGAAAAATCTAAATTTCGTCCACCAAATTCCGTCGCATCCTCTTCAACAACAGATCGCAAAGATCAAACTTCAGACGACCAAAACCTTCATCGATAAACTCTCCAAGTCCCGTTTCGAGAAGAAAAACAGTTTACAAATCGAAAGCAGTTCCACCGAATCATCCACAGATTGCGACAAATTACCTATGTTGAGCTCAATTTTTCCCTGTTAGAATCGACCGATTGTAAAACGCCGTTGCTAGTGGATTGGAGCCCCTCAAGACATGGCCTTTTACTAGCAATCGGTTAAACATTAGATTGTTTCCTTTTTCGCGTTCGTCTTTTATTCTGTAATCGATTTTTATGGGCTACATAATCAGTTGAAGACCTCAATTTTTACTTTGTAAGACGATTTTCATTTCGGCGTCGCTCTTTGGGTTTGGATTTTTCCATTTCTGATAATTTGTGCATACCCATTTTGTAACTTTTTAAATTTTTAACGATTTTATGCCTTTCGATTACCTATTCAAACAATTTCTAACGATTTTATGCCTTTCGATTACCTATTCAAATAAAAATTCTTTTAAAAGTAAAAAAAAATCGTTGAATTTCGTTAAAAAATAAATAAAATGCGAGCATCACTTGGCCCCATTCTCGACCGAAAACAACAGCCATTTCCAAATGGTTGAAAAAAAGAAAAAAAAAAACATTTATTTACTGAACTTTGAAAGGACTTGGTAATAAAAGTTATAAAAGATAAAACGGTAAAATCAAAGCAAATATATTCATTTTTTAAACTCTGCAATAGTTAATTTATCTAATTAACATTTGCTCTTATGCTTAAATTTTCATATTTTTCCCTAATGTGAAAAATAAATTTTAGTAACATTAGTTGTTACCTTTTTTCAACAGTTAAAATCTGGATTTAAAAATGACTTCCATTAAGAGAACGTGGTCTCTTTAGGGAGGTTTTACTGTATTTGGCATTTGATTATATAAATATACATTTTATTAAGCAGCAAATTACTGAATATTGTAGCTATAGTTCAAAACTAACTTGTTTTGTATAAATTTAATAATTATTTGTAGTCACCACAATATACGATTGGCGGTCGCATTTAGGTAATTTTTGTCTCATTTATTGCAGTTAAAACCTGAATGAGATGTCCATAGTCCTAAATGTAATAATGCATTTTACACATGAGAATTCATCTGAAAAAGTTCATTTAACCCTTCACTGCTGTTGCAGAAAATTGCCACATAACAATTCAGAAAGTCTTGCAAAACTATTCGATTGAAAGATGAATAAAAGTCGCGATTAAAAATAAAATACTGTTTTTGCACTAAACTGCTTGTAGAGTAATATTTCTAATAAAATCTTGCTTTTTCAAACATTTCAAACAATTGTACTTGGACTCCAAATGAAGCAAAATTTTACTGTATTAATAGTTAAACTGGAAATTACAAGTTAAACTGTGAAAATTAAAAAAAAAAAAAAAACAGCACTAACAGCAGTTGAGGGTTAATTGCAATTATTTTTTGGAATTACTTAACCATTAACTGCTGTGACAGGAATTGTCGCATAACTACTGCGTGTGTTCTCCGAGACCGTTTGATTATAAGATGAATGAAAAGCTCTGTTAACTCACAAGTACTGTTTCTGTACTATACTAGTACAGGACTATTATAATTAAACTAAAATATTCAAAATGTCTAGCAATAATTCTAGAGCTCGGAATGAAAGAAAATTTCGCCAGTATTCATACCTTAACTAGAAATTACAAGTTTAATTGTAAAAAATGAAAAATGTATTGGTCTGCGAGATCGCTAACAGCAGTTAAGGGTTAATAAAGAGTTGAAATACACAAAATTGAAAGATAAATAGCTTATTATTGAACTACTAAATAAATTTTATTTAATAGTAATTTAGGTCCAATCCAGGTTTCTACTTTATGAAACATGTTTCTATTATCCACTTTATTAAAGATACTTCTAGATTTTAGCACACACCCTTTTAAAATTCCAATATTATGGGTATTTTTGCACACAAAATTTAGATCACAATTAAATATAATTTTATTTTGCACGAAATCGGAATGATTTTTGACGAAGGTACTGCGTACAATAATCATCGCGGAATGTCCTGCTGATATCTGAGGAGAAACTAGATTATAGAAACGTGCCAGTGGACCTCGATTATGGAAAGATTCTAGGTAAATACCGACTACGGAGGAACCACAGAACGTGCTTAGAAGGATAATGTAAACACTTTAATGAATCACAGATTACTTACAGTCATGAAAACAATTCGACAGAACTTTAGGAATACTGACTAGTGTGTATCATATTGAAATAAGCGGGTAAATGTTCTCTTCTGTATTGCTTTTATATTAAAACGCACATATACTCAAATATTTTTTTCAAAATTCCAAACTTTGCAATTTAATCATTTAAACCATTTTACAAAGGTAATACAGTCAGTCTGTTTTTATTACACATTTTTTATTTCATTTATTTATTTTTTTTTATCCTTTTATATCAAATAAACTTTTGGTAGTTTTATTGAAATTTTTCGTTTGTCTTTTCATTTAAAAAGATTAATAAGGGGATTTATTAAACTAATCGACTCTTATATTGGACTTGGTAATTAAAGAATGCTATCAATATACCACTAGCTTTTAGTTAATTTTTAATCAGATTATAGAGCTACTTAAAAATTTGCAAATATGACAGAAATTAGGGAAAGTCATTTCATAACGATGGAATATCGAATTCTGAACTTTTATTGAAATGAATGTAATTTATCGGATGAATTATCCGAAATACATGAGAAAATACATGGAAAGCATACGACTTAGTATGTCTTGCTAGTCACGTAAAAAACAATTAGGAATTTAGAAAGTAAATGCATTGAAAATTCAGAAAATTCAACATATGTTAGAGCTTATGAAAATATTTAAAAATAAAAAAATAAATGCTTAATCAGATAACCTGAGTTTCTGTCGCGCTTTTCGGAGGGACGTTGGATTTCCTGAAATAAAAAAACTAATTTTATTTAAAAATTACTTCAAGCACGCCCGGTGATAAAACAAATGGTCATTATTCAGTCTGTTTTTAAGTCTTTACATATTTTGTGTAAAATGATGTGAATTTTGAGAATGTAAAGGCAGTTTTTAAAAAGTTATTAGGATAAAATCCTTGCTGAGTTAATTAATGAATCACCATATAGCTTATTGAACAACAGAAACAAATATTCCCGGAAAGTTCGACAGATTTTAACATTTCTAAAAAATAAATGATTTCTTCTGAGATTTGAAAGATCGATAAAATGGTTTTGAATTATTTTTAAAAACGTCCAACATTATGTCTTACTAGATATATTACACTTTTGAAAAGTTTATAGCATCACTATTAAATTATTTTTTTACTTCTATCGTCTTTCGTTTATCTTTTCTTTTCTGAATTAAAATGGAACATGTATAATGCAAATGAAATACCTTACAAAAAGAAGTGATATCTAATCAAAAACAACTCGTTGTAAATGATCCCGCCAAGCCACAAACCTAAAGGTCAGTCATAAAAAGCAGTGATATCACATAAAAAGAAGCGATATAGAAGTGCAAACTACGAGTGCCGTGTAAAAATCTATCACTACTCATAATGTTTCCAAAGGACTCGGAGTGATGTACAGTATGTGAAAACTGCTTGGCGACCTGCAGGCGTATATTTAATATATGCAGTACCTACATCAATTTCGAAAAATTGTGAAAGTCGAAAAAATTAATTTTAAATTCTCATTATATAAGTCTTATCAATATTTGTACGAGGAAGATCTGTAATAAATCAGAAAGATTTGCAAGGCAAGCAGAAAATAGTATGTAATTGTGGTAATCACCGATTTTTACAATTATACTTTTCAATATTTTAAACATAATTTTTAATTACATAAATACGTTTAATAATACACTGTTTCAAAATTAAAGGGAAAACTGGTAAAATGAATACTGTTTATGACAGAATTAATTCTTAAACGTAAAATGTCATGTTTCCGACATAATGAATATTATAAAATACTATTGTAACAAAGCCTTACTAGAGCAAATTTTTCCCCTGTCATGTGCAATTCCTTTAACGCAAGCTTTACTGCAATATATCTTAGTTTAGTTAACGTCTATTATTAGGTGCATTGTTAGTAATATTCATATGATCATCATTTTTTATTATTATTTCACAAACTCAAAATGTTTATTACATGTTTACTTAGAAAATCATCCGCGTAAGAAAAGTGGTCTTTCTTGTTCAAATGATGGTAAATAAAATCAACAAATCGATCCCATGGTGTTAAATAAGAATGGGCATGTAAACACCAAAAACTTCAACTTTTCACAGTTTAATGGGATAAATAATTCAAGAAGAAAATTGTTAAACAAATAGATATATGTAAGTGCAGGTCACCAAGCAGTTTTCACATAGTGTACCTCACTCCGAGTCCTTTGGAAAAATTATGAGTAGTGATAGATTTTTACACGGCACACGTAGTATGCACTTCTATATCGCTTCTTTTTATGTGATATCACTTCTTTTTATGACTGACCTTTAGGTTTGTGGCTTGGAGGGATCATTTACAACGAGTTGTTTTTGATTAGATAAAACTTTTTTTTAAAAAAGGGGTAATAATATTTGCTGCTGTTCTATACATGCAATATCTATATATTTTTTATTGTCAAATAAAGAATTTAAGCATATTTAAATACGGGTCTCAGGACGGTTAAAGCTTCAAAATTTTCCAAATTAAAACTTTTTTAAGCGTTAAACCCGAATCTTTTCTGAACATTTTGACATAATTATTTCCTTTAAATTCCCATTAGAATAGAATTTAACGATTTTGGATTTATACACCTCAATAGCAGGTTCAGCGTTTCCGAAACTTTCAAGCTATTTTTCTCCAAATGACGTTTTGGGGCATAACACGCAGGATATCTCAAAGTTTTAAATATTTTTCCATGAAAATTTCAAAACGTATGTTTCATGTTAGCATGTAAAAACTGAACCTAAAATTTTATTTTCCTTTTTCAAAAAGAGGGTTTTTACGTGATTATACTTTTGGAATTTTCAAAATTTTGCATTGGATAGATACAACTTTGTATTACAAATATAAAAATGCTTTAAATACAAATGTATTTAGGTTCAGGGTAATTATTACAATCTGAAGTATAATTAGGCGCAAAAAATTTCATTCTTTTTGCAAAATTTATTTCGTAATTCTGCTCATAAGCTGTTATACCAATTTGCTGCTACCCCTACTAGTGGCCGAGAGGTTCTGCTGTCAAATCTGGTAGACAGGCCGTTCTGGGTTCGAACCCAAATGGACCCGCCGGCCTAATCGTTCGGGGTTTTCGTGGTTTTCTTCGAACCGTGGATTTTCATGCGTAAATACGGGTTAGGTTCCCTTAGAAAGAGACCACGGAGGGCAGCGCCCCCCTTAGGGCCTACATCCCTCGTGTTTATAATTGGACGTCATAAACGCAACCAACCAATTTGCTATTCGACAAATGTCTGGCAGTTTGGAGCCCCCTGTAAATACTAATTCTGCATCTTGCAATTTTTTAAATACACGACATGAAAGAACATATATCTTTAATCACAATAAAAATTGTGTTTTGTAAATCATATCCATTTTAAGATATTAAACGTTGAAAATGGTCTTTTTATTTTCGTTTTTCCAATTTTAACAGTCCTGAGACCCCTTAATGAGAAAAAATAGTAATTTTACAATGTGATTAATATTACAATAGAATTCATTGCGTATTGTTTTTCATCTTTGGCGATACATTTTAAAACTAAATGATCGGCATTATTTAGCAAATATCTGAAAATAACGCTATTTTATGTACGCTTTTAATTATAATGGAATCTATTGTGTATAAACATTGCATACAGAACAGCTAGTGGCACGATGCGAGGTTTGACGTGTAATTAACTTTTTTAAAAAAAGGTTAAGCCGACTCTTTATTTTAAAAGCTGACTATTCCATAATTGGGTCTTCAAATGGTGTCGTAGTTTGGAGCAAAGACTTTTGTAGAAATCTTGGTCCGCAGCACATAGACTATAATTTATATCTTCGTCAGGGATGATACACGTTAAACTAACTGGTAATTAGCTTCAAGCTATCACTGAGCAGGTAAAATATCTTTTTCAAAAAAAAATTTAAAGAAGAGATTGTGAAAACTCTATAGTTGGAATCGACAACAAATTAGAGTAGTTTAGAGAATATGTTTTGGCGCAAAATTACAGGCAATGTTGTAAGCATGAGCGTAAATCTCAATACTGGCGGAATGAAAAACCTGTAAACAATTACGTTATTTTGTCAACAGAGGCAAATAATGCTCTTTTTGAAAAAAAAAAATTCCTTTAGATTCCAAAAACAGCCTTTGTGACTTCGTCTCGGTTTCGAAATTTCTGTCCCCGCAAGATGTTATCCATGGCCAAAAGAAGGTAATAGTCCGATGAGGCGACGTCCGGGGAGAAAGGTGGATGAGGCAAAACTTACCAGCCCAGTGTTTTGATCACGTCCCTGGTCGCATTCGCCGTATGAAGGCTGACACTATTATGGAAGAGGAGAACTCCTCTTCTATTGACTAGCACTAGCTGCTTAAAGAGCATAGCAGCTGAAACCTTTTGAAAATGCGACGAGTAGACGTCGATTGTGATGTTTTCTCGCTTTGTAAGAATTCATAGTGAACAAAACAGCGCTGGTCCCCAAAACACACAGCATTATCTTTTTTTTGTGTGTGTGTGAACCTCCAGTTTGGCGGCAAATGATACTGAACAGAAATCAACCAATGTTATTAGCTCATCCGACTATCATACATGACCCATTTTTCGTCACATGGCAATATTTGGTCCAGGAACGAGGCTTTGTTCTGGCGTGACAATAATGTCAAGCAGGTGTTCAACTGTCGAAACTTGTTTTCCTGTAACAGAACATGAGGAATCCGCTTGCTGAGTTTCCAGCTTATCCGAAGGCTATGCAGATGCGATCAGATGGTTTCTTCCTAGCCAATATGAAAGCTCCTGGAAGGTGTGCCGAAGATTCTGCTTGATTTTCTTCTCCATCTGGACTTTGTTTAGGGGAATGGACGATCAACACGGGTCTTGTTTTCGAAGCTCTCGTCTACGGACGAAAATGGTCTGAACCACTTTTGAGAGATCCTTTCACTAACAGAAGTCCTTCTAAACGCGGAGGCTATTCTTCTAGCAGCCTCTGAAGCTTTGTTTACCAATTTGAACTCGCAGACTAAAATAGGCTTCAAAATTGTTGGAAATCTGGGCAAAGTCTTGTCCCCCTCAATTTGTCGTGTGGTTTGTTCGGAAGTTATGTCGTTCTGAACCGGTCTTTCTTTCTCCATTTCGGTCGCAAAGGCAATCTCTTTTAACTGTAACTGTATGCATATTTTTATTCCAGTTTGATGTACTGAGTATGTATATCTTGTGTGAAACAACTCCATGGAGTGTAGTGGTGTGGGGTGATGTAATGGAAGGACGATGGAGCTCGAGTTTAAACTTACTCCTTGCTACAGTTATAATATATCAATATAACAAAATTCCCAGCAAAATCTGGAGGTACATGTATATATCTTTATTATTTAACTTTTAAAATTCAAGCTGAATTTAATAAATGAACTGTTATTTTCAAATGAACTGATTTATCGATGTGATTTATACTTAACGCCACATCAAAAGACCTTTAAAACCTGCGTATTTAGAACTCTGCTCTAATTATATCAAAAATCTCTTTTGTCAACGGCATATTCTTTCAAAGATTGCACTTCCTATACAAAACTGATATAGAAACGTTTAATGCGCTAAGCAACTCATGACTGAATGAGGCTTCAAGGGAATGTACAGATATGAAATCATCAGAATCAGTTTGACCACACCTACGCGACAAAAGTAATTCCTCTCAAAAACCACATGCATTTTCCTGGTTATCTGATAGTTGGTATAAAGAGAAGTTATTAGTTGTTTATTTAGGTAAAGAAGTGTATTTAACCATACTCATTCACAATCCAGCACAGTGATTAAGATAAATGTCCTCTCAAATACACAATAGAACATTGAAGCGATAAAAAATAAAAATAAATTAATTAAAATAACAAATTAATTACTTATCTAATGGTTTATGTGTGTCATGCATATTTTAAAAATTGTTTGTTCAACTTACAGTCATGGAAGCCACGGACAAAAGCTAGCAAAACATAAAAGACAATTTTAAAATCTTTTCGAAAAGAATTTCCTCAAGTATATTGTAATTAGAAAATATAATATATTTATGTATAAAACACATGTGAAACGTTTCAGAATTGGAAAAAACGTCTGTTCCACGTAAAAAACATTGATACATTTTCAAAAATTAGAGAGGAAAAGGTCTATTTTTCTATAATATATATTTCTATTGAATATCTATAAAAATGAAATCCAAATCGGTATTCGTTGAAATAAACAACAACCACAACAAATGTGCGCTTCCGAAATATGGAAAGCTAAAATTTCTAAAGCTTATAATGATAGATATAGTGAAGTTGCTGAGTTTTAGCTGGTTTTGGTGATAAAATTTTAGTTATTACCTTGAAGGCGATTGCTATATATACTTTGTGAAATATTTTATATGCCTAATATTTATTAGAATGCAATTTACGAATAAACGTGGATGCTCATACATTCTTGTTGTTCAATTTTCAATAAAAAGAAGAAATTTTTCTTTGTTGCTTTTTTTCATTGTTGATTGTTTTCTTTTAATAAGAAATACTTTATATAAAGAAATGAAGTGAATCAGCCCTTTAGTAGTTGTCATTTATATATGACTTGTTGCAATTTCATCTTTTCTTTATTATTAAGCAACATTTTAATAAAGTCATAAATGAAAACTTATTTCTCTGCTTTTTGTAACAAATGTTTCCTGAGCATGTACCTTTATTTTCAGTGACTTAATTAATTTCTAGAAAACATAAAAACTCTTAATTATCTCTACGTTAAAAATCTTGTTAGATTATAAAATATCTTTCACTTTAAAAGGTAATAGAACTCTAATTAAATTTAAAAATGAAATTTTTATGAATTTAAATTGTCCGAATTTAACTGTTTAAATATTATATTTGTCTTTAATGTTTATCATTTTTGGTACTATAATAATTTCAAGGAAATCAATAAAGGGATAATAGTGTGGAAAAATAAGTTTTTATGTTAGATACCGTAACTCACTGAAATATTTACATCTTTATTTTATTGGTACAAAACACTAATTATAATGATACATTTTTACTTATTTATTAATTTTATTACAGAAAAATACAGACAGTAAATTAAATGTCGCCCAATGAAGTTATATGTATTACATTAAAAAACTTAATGGAAACTAAGAAAATTATTATAAATAAATTTTAAAATAATGTATTTTTACATCGCGTTGCTATGATATACTAAGTTTGAACTCAAGAATTAAGGCACATAATTTAACTTTCGCTCAGCTTAATTAGTCTAATAAGGCAGCTTAATGCAACTTAAGATGATAACCTTCGTGAACAATCAATTATAAACTTGATACTTAAATCCTTTAATAACCAGTCATTGAGAATGTGACGATGATTTATTGAGCAATTGGCCTTCAAATTTATTGCATGAAAATGACTCATTATAAATTTATTTCTAAATACTTATACTTAACTGAATATATAATTACTATACTCCTCTCTTTTTAAAAGTCTATACTTTATAAGACATTCATAATATCTAATTTTTTTTAAACAGTTTAATGCTTCGACCTATAAATACCAGATACAGTAAACCCTCCCTAAAGCGACCACGTTCCGTTCCAATAAAATTTGGTTGCTCCGAGAGGTGGTCTCTCAATGGAGGTCATGTTTAGATCTAGATTTTAATTGTTGAAATAAGGTTATTAAAATTTATTTTTCACAATACGAAAATATATGAAAATTTAAGTATAAAAACAAAAGTTAATTACATAAGTTAATCAGTGTAGAGCTTAAAAAATGAATACATTGACGTTTGCTTTGATTTTACGGTTTTATCTTCTAACTTATAACTTTTATTTCCAAGTCCTTTCGATGTTCTGTAAATAAATGCAATTATTTTGGACGGGAACAAATTATGATGATTTCATTAATTTATCTATTTCTTTGAGAGTTTCCTGACAGAATAGGGCAGGGGACTTTATTGAGCGTCATCCTTAATTTGTCATCGGAGTTTAAACATTTTTGTGCCTTTTTAGGCAATGGATTTAACACTTAAAAGTTACGGAATAAATAAAAATTCTAAACTTATCTTAGAAGTTTCATGAATATTGCGCTCTCCAGAATTATTATTCTAATAAAATCTTCTTCAAGCGATCAGGAAAAAACAGAATTTGTTTTATTTTCTTCAAAGAAATTGGTCGCTCATGGAGGGAGTTCAAGTGGGTTGGACTCTGAATAGAGGTAAAATTAGTATTGAGCCTATGGGGATAAATTTCGTTCCATAAAAAAATGGTCGTTCAGGGAAGAGGTGGCACAGAGAGGTTTCACTGTATATATAAATGTATGGGATTTTATTTTTACACTTCACAAAATAATTTTATAAGATTTTCTTCATCATACATAACTAGTAGAAGAGAATTTACTTCACATGCATTTAGATTAAGATTTATATGCTTCTTATTACACTCTTAGAAATACCTTCTTCAGTTCACGGAAATGTCCCTGGCAGCACTGCTACCAGTATATATCCGAGAATTGAAGAAATTTCTTGTCATTTTTTCCGTTCCAGGATAGAAAATTTCCGTAATCTAAAAAAAAAAAAAATTGAAAAACGCGTCCCTTGTTATTCCGTGGAAACCCTTGCGTTGAACATGGGACCTCACGCATTCAATTGAGCATCTTAACAACTCGGCCCGCGATCACTTACCAGACGGTGAGTTTGAAATGAAGATATGGGTTTTCTGGAGTAGTAAAGCTTGTCAAGTTTCTTGTTCGGAAAGCTCAGAAATAATTGCAGGAACATGTTGTCGTTATGAAATAATGGTTGATGTTTTAACACTTATAGAGTAATAGAAGATAAAAATTATTAGATATTAGACAAATTTTTAATAGGCCATAAACGGATTGTCAGATGTAAGATATGAATATTATATTTTTAATTAAACTTGAGAAGAAATATTTGCTTTTCTGAATAAAATCGATTTTTTTAGCTTGAATAAACTACTATATATATTTTTAAATATGTTCGTTTAGAATATGTTTTACATGCGAATATTGTTTTTTATACTCTAAAAAATATTGCGAATAAGTTTAAATGAATGAGAAAATTACTTCTTTATTAAATTCGAAAGCATTGTTTTTGTTTGTTTGCTTTTAAATAAATTAGATATTTTAATTTATTGAATTTTCGTTTTTTCATTTTAAAATTAAATTCGAACTTTTGTATTAATACAGCCAGTACGCTTGCATGCAAGGAATAAACGGAAATGTTTTCCCCTTTTTAGACTTCTGGTAAGAATTAACGGAAAAAGCATGCTTTCTAGGACTACGGAAATTATTTGCTTAAAAATGACGAATAATTTACTGTTTAAAGACGAATTTTTATGACAGTATAATGAAGTTGTTAACGCCCTCACTTGTTCGTATTATGATGTGCTCCCATGATCCTATAACTTTTATTTACTATTACTTTCTTCTATCTTTACAAGAAGAAAGTAATGGATTTGTGAAAATTTTCGACTTCCCGTTCTCGACGGAATTATACGTTTTAGGGGTCAGAGATCCCAAAAAACATGTTTTTACAAAATATCTGTCTGTGAGTCTATGACTTAATACAAAACGGCAATTTTGGAATGATGGAAGATTATATTATTTTTCTGTTATATGAGTTATTTTTTTCTATGACATTTAAAAAACATTAATAATTAGGAAATTTATAATGAACAATATTCCTATATTTTCAAAACAATATTATTAACAAAATATTCCTATATTTTCTTAAAACAAATATTGGAAACAAAAATAATCCGTAAAATTTCTGACTTTACTTTTCAAACAAAATGATCTTGTTAAAGAAGTTGCATGTTATATTTTTAAAGCATATCAAATATATTTTAATGAGTCAATAGTTTTAAATGTAAAATTATAATGACATAACGAAGGAAATCTTTTAAATTGTTTCATTGATCAATCCAATTATGTGTTCTTTCTCTAAACAAGAGAGAAAGTAATTTATATATATATATATATATATATATATATATATTCAATGACTTTTAGAAAAATTGTCAGTAGAAAAACATGTGGAAATATTTTTTTTCTTAATAAATACGGCATTATATATCACATATGACAGTGAATATACATACTGATACTGAAAAATGAAAACAAACTAGTAAAATCTGGTAATAAAAGTAACTTTATTTGCAAAAAACAGATTGTAATGTTTACGATGTTGGTAAAAAATAGCAACAAAGATAAATTTATTAAACTGAAAAGTTTCCTGAATTTGTAAATTTACTAACACGGTGGATTTTTATTTATGTACTTTACATAGGAGGAAATATCAATATAAGAGAAAACGCAATGTAAATGGATATTATTTTAACGAATTACTAAAAATAGCAAATCTTGAAATTACAGAAAATGAAATATTTTTTACAAAAAGAAAGTATTGGTTTCATGAAATTTTCGACTTCGGTTTTCGACAGATTTACATGTTTTAGGGATTAGAGATTCCGAAAAACATATTTTTGCAAAATGTTTGTCTGTGTGCCTGTAACTCTGTCTTTCTATATGTATATGACACAAATTTTGTGGCCGCTGTATCTCAAGAACTAATGAACGGGATTTAATAAAAAAATTATTCTGTTAATCCCTGATATAAATTAGTTTTTGGTGTAAATCACCCAACGGGTAGCGCTGCTATGCTACAATTTTCACGATTGACGAAACAGCTCTGTCTCAAGTACTAATGTACAGATTTTCATCAAACATCAGATTTCGTTAGTCCTTGATATGAATTGGTGCTGATTACGTTTGGGTGAAAATTGTCCAACAGGTGGGCAGCTGTGCTGCTTTTTTCATGATTTCCGCAATAGAACTGATGCACGAATTTTCATCTAACTTCAGATTCAATTAGACATTGATACAAGTTGTTTCTGATTAGGTTTTGATGTTAATTGCCCAATAAGTGGCGCTGCTATGCTGTACTTCTCACGATTTTCGCAATAGCTCTATCTCAAAAACTGATGTACGGATTTTCATCAAACTTCAGATTCAGTTAAACGTTGATATAAGTTGTTGCTGATTACGTTTTGGTGTAAATCATCCAACAGGTGGCGCGGTTATGCTGCATTTTGCAGGATTTACAAGATTTTATTGATAATCATATCTCAAGAACTAATACACCTAATGTTTAGAATCCTCATAATGAGCATATATTGCCATTTAATCTTGGCACTGTTTTAGCAAATTTTGAAGAATTGAGATGCATGAGTTTGGGGATTGCCGCTTCCGACAAGTATTTAATCTTGAAATACGATTGGAAATCAATACTCAATATAATACTCGATCCGGAGATAATATCTAAGCTGGCATAAAATTAAAAACAGAAATCTTAGTAAATTATACAATTGTACTTATAATGATTTATCCTTGATTTTCAGGTGATGTTTTAAAGTTATATTTTTAAAAATATAGTTTCTGGATGAATTTTACGAGTGTATAATCTTTTCTTAAAGCAGTTAAATAATAATTTCCGAAGTTAAATTTCTATCATAATGTTATGAACTTTTTTTTTTTGTTTTAATAATAATGTATGTGATTGCTTTCTTACATTTACAATTAATTGTAGGATTTTATAATTTCTGTTTCTGTTTTTCACTTTAGAAATCGAAAATAATTCCATTTAACATTTCATACAGCCAAGTTTTCATGTTTTACCAGGCAACGATTAAATTATTTCCCTCATTTTTATGTTTGCATTTCCTGAAATAATTTAAACAAATGATTATAAAACGTTAAATTAAATTTTAATGAAAAAAATATAAATATGACTTATATGTGAATATTATATATTCATATATGTATTTACATATAACATTCAAAATAATTTTCCACTTCAGTTACACTGTACATAAACATACTTTAGAACGAGAATTTGTATTTAAAGTAAATAAATCATGGAACATCACATAAAAGCAAACTAAAGTGTGTTTTATATTGAGAATGTGATTAAACATAAAAACTTTTAATTAAATTCAATTAAATTATATTAAAATAACAAATAAAATAATTTTACAGATTTCTAACAACTATAACATTGTATAGAATCCATGAGGAAAATAAACACCTAAAATGAACTGTAAAAAACATAATCATATTTAGGGAACATTAGTGCACACTGTTGATTGTAATTCTATAATTTGTAAACCATCGCTTGTCTGAATCTTATTATAAAACTCCCCAAACAAATTAAACAAGTAGGAAATTGTACGTCAGACATGGCAAATGAGGTCCGCTCGTACTGTAACTAGTTTTATAAATAATCATATCTTGATGCAACAGCTATTGTACTTTTATTCAAAAATGCATGCATACAAAATTTATTACGATTATATATATATTAAGTTCAGTAACATGGAAATAATATGACTCCATCTTAAGTAGGACATAATCCCCATGACAACATAGAATCATTACCTATCATGGGATATCATTCAATTAATTATGTATGATAGGCTTTAACATAAAGGAAAAACTTATTAATAACTTTTTAAGTTTGATTCAATTTTCATAAAATTTAAAATGACTCGACAAAATCTGCAACGATTATACATATTAAATTTTAAATCATTCATTTGTGTACTTTTTGCGCTGTTACATGTGGATAAACGGAAAGACAGACAGGCGAACCAGATGAAGATTATAGGTGTTACTTATTTATATAATTATGATTTTTCCCCGTACACCATAATGTAATGAAATACTTTGAATGTCTCTGTAAATAAACTATAAATGCTACATACTTTATTTTCAAAACCTAGCATGGCATAGTAAAACTCAATAGCATACATTAATTACAGAGCAATCCAACTATATTAACGCAAGATAGAGTTCAGAGAGACAGACGGCCAGGCAAACAGAATTTATAAACACTTTTGAGCTATCTTTGGAAAGCATAATAGATTGAAATATTAAAAATGCAAAATAGATTGAAATTTCACTTTCAGCAATTTATACTAATAGGCAGAAGCACACTTGAATACTTTTGTACAGACCAATATTTTACCTGTCTTTATAGGTACTCCACTATTTAGCTAAAATTTAATTAAAATTAAAAACGCTTAAAACTGTTGAAGTCACAATTGCAAAGATTGTCATCCATATACGGCAATGTATCCAATTCTTTGCGTGGCCCTGTATATCATTTTACCTATATTTAAAAACATATCTTAGTATACCAAATGCATATACCAGTTAAAATCCACATTTAAACTATTTACGTTCATACTCAGTAACACTTACGAATTCTTTTGTATAGCCCTGTACATGTACTACAGCATTTATGCACTCAACGTAATATGCAACAATTTAGTTACACGTAATAAAAAATGCACTTCCAGCAATCATCGCTAATATACAGTTCTTCGGTTACAGTATATAGTATCCGAAATCTTCTGTGTGTCCCTGTAAATACTACGCACATTCTGTTATATAGGAAGTAACTTATAAGTAAACATCAGCAAAGTATATCCATTTCCTTATATGTGGAATATTTTAACATAATTAAAATACGCCGCACACAATGTTTCCCCCTATACCATTATGCAACGGAATTCTTTTGCGTAGCCATGTAAATGTAATATGCCTTATAATAAGTATTATTTGCTCCGAAATTCTACAGAATGTATATTTTAGTGCACTTAATTATATATATATGCATATAAATTTTTATTATTTTTTTCCCGTTGGCGGAAATGTAACGGAATACTTTTGGCTGCCCCTGTAATTGAACTATACCTCAGATTTTCCTAAAATTTTAAATGACTCGACAGATTGTGAAACGATACTATATATTAAATTTCAAACCCTGAAGTTTGGTAGTTTTTGCGCTGTTCTATGCGGACAGATGGACGGGCGGACCAGACGACGACTATAGGTACTATGTATTTATATAATTACGAACGCACCTACACTGTCAAAAATTTTCAGAAACGTTTCCGAAAGTAACGGAGACTTGTGCTGCACGATACTAACGGAAAGGTTTCAGATTCGAGCAGAAAACTGTTTCGCTTATAATACGGAACATTTCCGATTCGCAATAACAGGTTTCTGAATATATCGGAAACCTTTCATTACTGATCGGATAGGTTTCTGAATACACATGAAATATTTCTGAAGACTAAGAAATGTTTCTGAATGTATAGGAAACCTTTTATTACGAGTCGGAAAGGTTTCTGAATATATATGGAACCTTTCTGAAGGCGAGGATTATTTTAAAATTTACATAAAAAGCACAAATAACTGTACTAAAATTACTTGCAGGTGCATACATATAATATAAAATCATTTAAAATACATTAGAGATATCTCAAAAGTACCTTAAAATTTTTAATGTATTTTTAAGATATTTCTAATGTATTTTAAATAATTTTATATTATGTGCAATGCATCTGCAAGTAGTTTTAGTGCATTTATTTGAGCTTTTTTATATGAATTTTAATTATTTACTCAAGTTGAATTGATCACTAGTATTTAAACATTCAATTATTGAAGACTATTTTGTGAAAGGGGCTTAGTTTAGTAAAATGGATTTTGTGAAGAAGCCAGTTTTATTAAACGAATTTTTATGAAAGAGTCTTATACGGAAGTTCATTTCTGAATGATTTTTTTTCTGAGTTTATATATATATATATCTGCTTGGATTTATTGTGAAAAAAAATCAATATTATTATACCTTTTTCATAATTTAGATAAAATTTATTGCGTTTTAACATCTTGCAGTGATATTTTTTTAACCATGCGGATTAACAAGTAACATTAAAGTTCCTGAACTGTATTATTATTGAAAATGGAATGATAAATTCTTTCGAAAAGCGTTTTATTTATTTTTTTAATCATTTACAGCATTATTTTTACTTATTATTTTAGTTCTTTATTAGCGTTTCTTTGTTGCACAGACATGTTAATGCATAACATTATATTATTATTAGTGCATGTAAATAAGATATGATTGCAATTTATGTTATTGTTGATTCAATATCGTATTATGCTTATCACAGCATAACATTAATAAATTAATTGCCTTATAACTTAAAGCAAGAAATTCTGTGTACTATATTTTCATAAAATAAACTGATGGTTAATAATCTAGAAATTTTCAATTTTGTTTACTGTAAAGTGCATAAGTTAAATAACAACGATAGTATCTTTTTTTTTTTCACAATTCAGTCTTGCAAAATCAGAAGAAAACATTTTTCTTTTCAAGCAAGAACATTCAGATGAAAAAGTAAAGTTCAAATCACAAAAAATGCAATGGAGGAATTTACATATCTCAACCTGAGTACTAAACAAGTTAATGATCTTAAAACGATTCTTTTTATTTTTCTATCAAAATTTGAGGGGAAAAAGGGTGAATATAAAAAATGAATTTTGAAAAGCTTTTTAGGAAACAGCAAAACAAATGAATCAATTCTATTTACTGTAATGATTTATAAAAATAAATCCCATAATTGTAAGAGTAGTTTACTGCTTATTTTTACTCACAATACTGTATTTTTTACATAAAAGCAATCAATAATAAAGAAGTAAAATGACAATGAACCTTCAGCTTGTTTGATTAAAATATAATACGTAAATTTTCTTTTAAGTTATAACGCATTTAATAATTTGTTAAGAACACGCTGTAAAAAGGAGAATACGATACCGCAATCAGTATGAACATCAAGTTTAACTATATTATCTTATTTGCATGTACACATGTATATATATTATTACAAAAAAACAGTCAAAACAGTCTGATATATTAAAAAATAAATAGGTTATTAATTTCTTTTCGTGTATTGCAACAAAGAAAACTAATAAAGAAGTAAGTAAAAATAAATAATAATAAGTAAAAGTAATACTGTAGATGATAAAAAAAAAAAAAAACACTTACCCAGAATTACGATCGTTCCGTGTTCAATAATACTAAATTTCCAAAGCTCTGAAAAAGTCTACTGATAATATCCAAGGTACATTTCTCGCATAATTTTAAAACGCAATAAAAAATACCCACAAAATATAACAAAAATATTATAACATTGTTTTTTTTTCAAAATAAAACGAATTCAAATACACGTGGTAAAGGGTAAAGTTCCCTACGTCGCCATCTCTTACATACCAGTTTACTTTCACTTTAGGCGATTGCTTACGGTTTCAGCGTAAGAAGAAATAGTGGTGAAATACTTGGAGCGCATGCGTACAGGCGCTTTCACTGCTTCAGGGAAAGTAAACTGAAACACCCAGGAACATTCCCGGTTGTTTCGGAAAATAGAAATAGCTCTCACATATCCGATACAGTCAGAAATGTTCCTGTTAGAATAGTAAACTTTCCCACTATTTTTTACAGTGTAACAGAACACTTAAGTAACGCCCGATCATTCTCTGTAATACTTACGGATTCTTTTATGTATCCCTGTATATGGTCTATACAGGGAAGGCGAACCTTTCCACATCCACGTGCCAAATTTTTCCAAAAATATGTTTTTTTGTGGCCATAAAGTGCCAAGAATAAAAAAATTTAACGGATCAAATAATGAATAAAGACTAATTAAAATTTTTTCTTTTAGCATTAAACAAATATGGATAGTACACTCGTGTCCAAAATTAAGGAATTAAGGACAAATCACAAAATGCTAATTTTCAAGTACGCAAATACTCAAAAGGAAATAATATAATTTAAATAATTACTATCTCTACAGCACAGCTAGTCCATATAACATCTCATTCATGTCACACATGGTCACAAGTGTCACAGTCACTACGATGAAGCAAAAAAATAGGAAATTTCATACATCTCATTATGAGTCTCAAATGATCACTATATGTGACTCCACTATATGTGACATATGAGACGTCACTGTGACTGCTGCTTTGTGACGAGTCACCATATGACTTTACAATGTAGTTACATTGTGACTCTCATGTGACTGTCATCTACAGGCTGAATTTCAAAGTCATCGTGAACGCTGCATTGTGATAAGTTACCAAATAATGTCACATTAAAGTCACATGATGAGTTTCAAGTGACGGAGAGACTACTGTGAAGTCACCATTGTGCTCTTTTGCGAAAAGTTACCTTGTGACAATAATTTGATATTATTTGGTGACTTACTATAATGCAACGTTCATGATGACTTTGAAATTGAGTCTAAAAATGACAGTCACATGATAGTCACAATGTAACTATATTGTAAAGTCACCTGGTGACTGGTCACAAAGCAGCAGTCACATTGACGTCTCAGTGGAGTCACATATAGTGATCCTTTACGACTCATAATGAGACGTGTAGAATTCCCTATTTTTTGCTTCACCGTAGTGACTGTGACACTTGTGACCGTGTGTGACATTAATGAGATGTTATTATGGACTAGCTGTGCTGTATAGATAGTAATTATACGAATTATATTATTTTCTTTTGAGTATTCGCTTACTTAAAAATTAGCATTTTGTAACTGGTCCTTAATTTTGGACACCAGTGTATTTGATGTTATACTTTACAAATTTATTTTTAAAATATGATTTCTGTTGTCTCATCTTAGATGCCAAATAATTTATTTCAACTTCGTACTTAGTTATTTTTAAGAGACTGGAAGTTGAATTGGAATCACTTAATAAAAGGTTTTTACTTAAATTTTTCATATTATTTATCTCCAAAAAGAATGTCTCGCAGAAAAAATAGCAAGCACCAGAATCTACAGCCTTTAGTGTCTGGAATTGAATTCTAAGTTGTCATAATTTTACCATCGAAATTTTTGCTTTTAATACCTTTTAATCTTTATTTTGTGAAAATCTCCTAATTCTCTCTTATTTTTAAAATTTTGTGAGACAATATTTAGCTAGATTGGAATACATTAAATTAAATTTCAGTTTTTTCAATCTGTATGTCAATGTCAACCAACCGAACTAATCGAATTCAGATAAACAGAGACGCCATCTAGAGTAATTAATGCATTTTGTGAAATTCAAATATATTTTGATGTAGAACCTGAATCTATATCGTGCCAAAAATGATCTGCAGCGTGCCACTTATGGCACGCGTGCCATAAGTTCGCCGTCCCTGGTCTATAGAATTTATACACACCACGTAGAGAGCTAAAATTTAGTTAAATGTAAAACGCATACCATAACTGGAAACGCACTTTCAGCAACCCTCCCTAATAGACAATACTTTGGATGCAATATTGTATCCGAAATATTTTATGTGTCCCTGTGAACGATAAATGCTATGTGCATTATATTCTATTGCAAGCATGTTGTAGTGAATGTCAGTAATGTCTTTACATTCCATCATTTTTGAAATATTTCAACATAATTAAAATATACTGCGAAAAATCCCCCCCCCATAGACTTTTATATAACCGAACTCTTTTGTGTGAGCCTGTAAAAACTGTACTTATTCTACATAAAACATGTTTTAGTGCACTTCAGAAATTCCTATCAATTTCATCATATTTGTAACAAAGTAACATTAAAATTAGCCGTAAACGATTTTTCTTCATTAACCATAATATAGCCGAATACTTTTGAATTCTCCTATATATGTAATGTAAGTGTTACACATATCATATTCCATACTAACCCTCTTCTTGAGAACATTAATAATGCATAAAAAATCCATTACGTTTAAAATTGTGCAACACTATTAAAATACAGTGCAAATTATTTTCCCCAATATACCATAATGTAACGAATTTTGAGCGTCCCGGTAAATGAACTTTTGATTGGTTTTTCATAAAATTTGAAATGATACGACTAAATTCTGCAATGATTATATATTTTTAATTTCAAAGCATGCCGTTGGATAGTTTTTTTTTCGCTGTTATATGCGGACAGACGGACCATACGACGACTCTAAGTGCAACGCGTTTATATAATTACGAACGCATCTAGAAAGCAATGTTATAAAAGCAGTATTAAAAGACATTGTTGACAAGAAATGTAACAAATTTAGCGCGTTTCTTTTTATTTAAAATATCATCATGACTTTTTCAATTATAACAGTCATTCCGTATTAAGTAAAGAATAAATTACCCTTCAACATTTCAAGTATTCGTTTTGAATATAGAAAAAACAGTTTTAAATTAGTAAGAAATACACTGGCACAGACCAGCAAACTGTTAGGTAACGTCTCATAAACATTCTGGAACGATCCCGAATATCATTTTAAGTATGCCAATCCAATTTGAACAACGATTCATGAGAAACAATTAATAAACAAGAGGGTTGAAACTAAATGACTTACATTTAGATTGACTTAATATTTGGATTCTTATTTGTAATTCACATCTGTAGGTATAAAAATTGAGAAATAATTAAATATTGAAGTTGGTACAGCTCACCAAAACAAATATTTCTTTTGTTGGAATGCTGGGTCACAAACAACATTTTTTTTTCTTTTTGTTGTTTACAGGCTGTCTCACTGTACATGAACACTAATTTTCTTTCACAACTTGAACTGTAACGAAGATATTTTATTGTTATTTTCAACAAATTTCCTTGTGTGAAATGCGATGGATACCACGGGAAGTGCATTGTAATTGTATCTGTTATCCATATGTACTGTCAGCTACATTCCAAATTACTAAGTTTCTAGGTCACTGCTGTTTAGACGCATATCGTGTTCCTTTCTAGCAATTCTTCGGCCTATCTCATTTTATAGCAAATAAAGGATGCCTGTTGAAAATATTATATTGTTGTTAATGATATAATTGAAAATTCTGGTATGACTTGGAGTAAATCATCCTGTATTTATGACTAAATGAGTGAATTGTGACCCACTTTTCTTGTACAAAAATGTTTGATTCAATGAGCTGTACCAACATTTAAAGTCTCACCCATGATTTAAAATTCACCCTGTATGTTCCCGTTTAACCTTTCAAAAAACTCCACGGTTTGCTTATTTTTATGATACATTCGTGAATACCGTATCTTTGTTTCGCACCAGAATTTTATTGTTCATTTTCTAGTAAAAAATAATTTTAACTTTTTCTTTTTAATTATTATTATCAAAATATTTTTCAAGCTCAAGTATTTCTATTGTAATTTTTTTTTTGTACAAATCTTTCTGTTCACATTAATGAACTAAATTGTTTAAATTACCTCCCAATTTCCTGGAAATAGGGGACTTTTTTGATTGTAAAATATAACAAGAATTTCAATAATCCTAAAAATAACTTAAACTTCAACATAATTATTTTGTAATTTTGTTTCCATGTTCCTTTCAAAATCTTAAAAACTGTTGCGATCACTACTTCGTTTTACCGCTATTATTTTTATTGTTTGAAAAATTATTATTTTGTATCTTATAAGAACCTACTAGCATAGAAAAAATTCAGTACGGAATTCAGCGTTACCTTTAAACTTTATGTTATGCAAAAAAATGAAAAAAAAATCATATTAAGAAAATGAAATGTCAATATTTGATTAGGATTTAACTATTGGTTCTCTTGTTGGTGGATGTGAGATTATTAAAAAATAGTTTTAGAGATTATTTAAAAGTGTTTTCATGAAATTCAAATTTAGTAACATGTAATTATTTTGTAAAAAAGGAAATAACTGAAAAAAAACTCTGAATTGTTACGAAAAACCTCGTAAGTTCTTCAAAAGTAAAAAATAAATAATAATAAATGAAATAATTTTAGGTTGCTGATCTAGAAACATGGAATAAAAAGCGTAGCAATATAGAAAGTACCGTTTTTTATTTTATTTTATAAATAATTACATATAGTCTTTTTTTTTTTTTTTTTTTTTTTTTTTTTTTTTTTTTTTTTGCTGTTTACAGTATGTACGCACTTCGTACAGAAATAAGTTTTTTTTTTTTTCAATATTTTAAAAGTAACATTTCATTATTACTAACAAATTTCTTTTACTGTTACGCTTCATAAAAATAAATAAAACACAGCATCGCTTTAACTGAGCTATTTTTCATTAATTAAAGTGTCGTGTTCTAATTAAACTTAACGAGATATTTAAAAAGAAATCCAGAAAGTCATGTAAGTTTTCTCAAAGTGCTGATGTAAGAAAAAACAAATGTTTACTTTTTTATTTTTGTGAAAAAAAAAGTTCTTTTTCTATATGAGATTTTTAAATTTTTACAAAGTATAAAAGAAAATGTATAGTACCGGGAAAGTATATTCCCAATACTAAATCTGCTACAAATAATATATAAAAATGTCACTGGTACCAATTGATTAGTAATAACATCTAGCAGTTAATGGTATACTTAAACACCTTAGACGGTCGTCTACATACAGGATGTTGCCGAATTTGACCGAAAAATTCAAAGGGCGACAATAGACATAAAGAAGATATACAATTACCATAGAACATGGGGTCGCAACTCACGTATTTAATCAAAAATACAAGGTGTTCTACACTAGCTCAGTTTGGGTTAACGATAATAAGTTTAAGAAAACTGACATATACAGGGTGTTTCTAACTCATGGTACAAATTTTAAGGATAGGTAGAGCACACAGTAGCAATCATTTATTGTATAGGAATGTATGGAACCAAGTGACGCATTAAGGTAAAAACACCAGTGGGGCAATTGGGCCCCTTTTTTAATTTTCAAAATTTCTCAATAAAAAAGATAAAATGTTTATTTACAATGTATTTTACAGGTAAATAATAATGCTTACAATAATATTACAATAAGTGTTCAAAATTGCGCCCACCAACTGTGATACATGCTTCGCAGCGTCGGTAGAACGACTGGCGTACACGTCTAAAGATGTCAGGCATTTCCAGCACACGTGCAGCAGCTTCGGATATGCGAGATACTAGATTTCCGTCTGAGTCAAGTGGAGTCTCGTAAACTAGACTCTTCAGATGTCCCCATAAAAAGAAATTAAGGCTCGATAAATCATGAGATCGCGGTGGCCAAGGAACTGGTCCACCGCGCCCAATCCATCGCGTCCCAAATGTGGCATTCAGGTAACTGCGCACATTAGTGGTGAAGTGCGCGGGCGCTCCATCATGTTTAAACCACATGCGGATACGAATGGCGATCGGAACATCTTGAAGCTGTCCTGGTAAAACCTGTTGCAAAATAATATGGTAACAGCGACCATCCAGATGCTTTGGTTGTAGGTATGCGCCAATCAAATAATTATTAACAATACCCGACCACAAATTCACAGAAAATCGTTATTGATAAGCATGTGGCCGAGTTGCATGTGGATTTTTGGTTGCCCAAAGATGGAAATTGTGCGCATTAAATACACCCTCGCGTATAAATACTGCCTCATTTGTAAATAGAATATGAGCAGTAAAGTGTGGCTGCAATACATGCTGCTGCAAAACCCACTGGCAAAAGTTCAACCGCAGAAGATAGTCTTCCGAATTCAAAGTTTGTACACGTTGAAAACGGAAGGGATGAAATCGATTTTCATTTAACACTCTCCAACCGGTCGGATGACTCGCACATAAATTCTGTGCAACAGCTCTTGTACTTGATTCGGGTCTTTCACTCACAAAATTCAAAATAATTTCTTCCAGGCTTGCACTGCGTACAGATCTTTCTCGCCTAGTTTCCTGTCTGCTGACGTGGTAAGAACCTGTTTCAGAAAGCTGACGGTGAAAGCGATGAAACATTCTATGATCAAGCATTCTTCTGCGAGGAAACTGCTCCTGATACATTCGTAAGGCAGCTCTGGCGTTGGAATTTGCACGACCATGCATGAAATGCATGTCGGCTTTTTCGGCATATGTAAAGTCTTCCATGACGAACGATAGCACACTTAAAAATGGCGATTTCTTCTACTTGAATGCATGGTATTGAATGGCGACCAGTCACTTACTGCCCTTTACCGCCAGTGGAATCAACCAAAAACTCCATTTCTAGTTCAAAAAATTTCTATTTCTATTTTCAATTCTAAAAATTTCGATTTCATACCAAAAATGTTCAAAGAAGAATTTTATTATTAAGTAATTAAGAAATGTCAATAAAAGAATAGCATAAAAATTTTCTGGTATGAATGAGAAATTTTGAAAATTAAAAAAGGGGCCTAATTGCCCCCCTGGTGTTTTTATCTTAATGCGTCACTTGGTCCCATACATTCCTATACAATAAATGATTGTTACTGTGTGCTCTACATACCCTTAAAGTTTGTACCATGATTTTACAAACACCCTGTATTATAGTAAATTTTTTAATAGACATTCTCTCCTTTGTTGTAAATGTGATTATATAAAAAAAACGATAGAAGTTTCCATTAAACACGACAACAGTATGCACTTGACGTTCTACATTTTGGACTGCGATTACCAGTTCATGCGGTGTCAACGATTCCTTGAGCAACCTGTTTTTCCAGAACTTTTTGTGATGTTATAGCATTTCAAATAAAACAAGGTATATATGTTTCTATTTTCATTGCAATGCTTTTTTTTCTCAAAATTATTGACGTCAACCCATGTTCAGTTACGATGAAAGGTATTTGTGACTAAATAAGTGGTTTTCTCCGCCATGTTCTATGGCAATGTTTCGTTTTGATGCCTACTATAACCCTTCAGAATTTGTAGGTATAATGCGTCAACACTCTGTAAGAATTTTTTAATAAACATTAAAATTTTCAATATTGAAACCCAGTTTTTACTTGATATTTGGATTCTACAGTAAATTTTATCTGCGGATACCAAACAAAAGGTCATTCTGTTAAGCAGTTTAAGAATTATGCTCATTTCAAATTTAGAACTGCTAATACTATATTTATATTTAATCGTTGCAAAACAGATTGTAATGAAGTAAGATGTTTAGGCATAATTCAAACATTTCTTGTCGGAATCAATTGAAATTTAGGATTATCATATTTGACGATTCTAAATATCGATTTCACGTAAAAAATATATATAAGTTGCAATTGATTTTGTTCCCGAAACCTAATTTCATTATACACAGTGTGTTGCCAAATTCCACCGACATATTCATAGATGTGATGGTAGGCATCTAGAGGATGAAAAATTGCCACAGAACATGGGATCACAAACCACTTATTTAGTCACAAATACAGGGTGTTTCATCCTAACTGAACTTGGGTTGACGATAATAATTTTGAGAAAAATGAAAGCAGTGCAATGAAAATGCAACGATATGTACCTTGTTTTATATTAAATGTTATAACATCACGTAAAATCTGGAATACAGGGTGCTCAAGCATTTGGTGATACCGTATGATCTGGTAATCGCAGTCCAAAATGTGGAACTTCAAGTACTTACTTCTGGCGCGTATAGTATCTACTATCTACTATTACCCCATTTACACCAAAGATGATAATTTCTATCAAAAGTTTTATTATACTAAACTTTAGTTTTCTAAAAGTTATTACCGTCAAACCAAATTGAGTTAAGGTAGAACAGTCTGTATGTTTTATTAAATACGAGGTTTGCGATCCATCTCCTATGGTAATTTTTCATCCTCTTGATGACTACTCAGGGCATAAAATAACATATAAAGTAGGCGACACTAGGGTCGCCTAGTAACATGTTATTGTCGCCCAGTAACCAGGGATGGTGCCGGCAATTTTTAAATTAAAAAAAGATGAATAACTTAAGCTGATCATGTGATTCAAGAGATGATAAGAATGGTAACAGTCGTATTAGCAGTAAAAGGAAACTACAGCACCACAAAATGCTGATTATTGTGCTATCCAAGTAGATGGTTCTGTTGAGAAATATAGAGTTGATAACAGGTTTATTATAGCACACTTTATTTCAGAAAAACAAGAAATGAAATCACTTTTTCTAAGAGAATGTAAACCAAGTAAGCGAGGAGCATAAGGCCTCATGGATTCTGTTACAATTGTATTTGATAATTTGGATATTGAAAAGGTCGCAAAAAATAACTTGACATGCAAATTGTAGAACAATTGTAGAAAGAGCAAATACAGGCAAAAACAGCATTTTCTGTGTTCATATTATGAAACAGCAGTTAGGCAGAGATTTGCTTAGCATTTGGTGCGTTGCTCACAGATCTGACTTAGCTATGTCTGAATTGGAATCATCAGTTATTGAAATTCAGCATAGGAAATTAAATATAACATCTCTAGCAACATTTTATGAGTTGTTGCTCTACGCTTTGAAGAATTTGAAAAAATAGCTGGAGCAGAATAACAAACTGCCTTTTGTTTCCCTGCATATTTTGAAGAATGGTTCGTGGAATACTTAACACTAGAACCGTGGAGTGGGTCAATTTGACTCGAATCGATGTTTAATTTGTCACCGCGACAAAAATGATTATTGAAAAAACATTTCCTTTTCTGACTTTTAATATTTTAATGTAAGCAACAACTAATCAAATGTAAAAACGCATAACATAAATAAATTTCCAATTACAACCACTTATACCTAGAACCGCAAAGCGGGTCAGTTTGACCCGTTACATGTTTTTACGCATAAATGAGGAAAAATAGATGCTTTTTCTCAGAAGTAACGACATATATCCTCTATGTAAAGGAGTAGTCGAATGCAATGGAAAATTAGAAACAGCTATTTAGAAGAATTCTTGAAGTCGGTTTTATTCTAGATTTATTGTAAATATAGATATGATGTCACGACGTTGTAATCTTACAGTGCCAAAAGACAAATTTCGCGAAATAATGGGAATCTAATTGTTCGATATAAAATCAAACCGATCAAGTCATCTAGAGACGGTCAAATCTGTCCTGATTTCTGATATCTGTAATCATTATATTGAAATTTGAAAAACTAACTATACACCAGTGGTTATAAAGCTACTTTTTAGGAACAGTAAAACGCTCAAGAAAAGAAATACCAGTCTCTGTAAACATGTCAAAATCGGAATTGGATGCGACTGCTACACTGACCCATAAGCACTTTAACCTAACTGTTTAACTGCGAAATAATATATATATATATATATTTGTTGTTGAGCAGTATACTACATCCAAACACTGGTTTTAGATAATTCTAAAAAACTACCTGATACAGTTGTTTACTGCAATGCAAATATATTCGGTGTAGATGTGATAGACCAGATTGACAAGAATGTATACTGTTAAGTCTGCTTCACGTATGTGGCCGAGGTATGTATTTTATATTTGCAACTATCAATTCTTGGGTTCTATATAAAGTCGTAACTAGAAATTCTATTAGCAGACGGCAATTTATTCAAGACTTTGGATAATTGGGAGAAAAGTACGTTCTCTCTCGGCAAAAAAATGTGTCATTTGGGTGTGAAGCAACCATTGAAAACCACGGAAAACTACAAACTTATCATAAACGAGTCCGGTGTCGCACATCAAAATGTCAAAATGAAACTCAATATATTTGTTCATAATATAATGCCCAAATTTTAGTAAACGTACAAAACTTATTGCAAAGTTTTGCATTGAATGCACACAATAAATTGGATTAAATAAATCTGTAAAACTAGTAATTAACTCTTATATTTTTCACAATTCTTTGAAGTATTCTTAGAAATTATCTCTGAACATATTTGAATGAAATAATCTATTTTATGTTAAAGTTATGAAGTCTAAATTTATTTTTGTTTAAAATATATGTTATTATACTTAAGAAAATAAAATGTCGAATAATCACTTTCTAAAATGTTTGGCAATCTCTGCTAATTTATATATCAAATTTAATGTAAATGTGTTCAAAAATTGATTATTATATGAAAATATACTATTTTAGTTAATTAAATTAAACATTTATGCATATTTATATATTTTTTTCTATCTTGGGTCAAACTGACCCGCTCCGCGGTTCTAGGTATACCAGACGTACAGCGGTTCTAGTGTTAAAAAACTTAGCAAAAAGCAATATGGCACAATCTTCTTCTTGTGCCAATACATTAAGACAAGAATGAGAATCATCAAACACCCGACTCATGAAACATTAAAAAAGCTTCTGCTCATGGGTTCTCCTTTTTTAGATGAAAGACTGTGACCGACGACGCATCTCTTGGATAATAATAGATATCCTGAAATACTTTGAAAAACTCAGTAGTTCAGTCAAAAGTCTTAAATTGCACTGTCTGAAATAATTTTGTCAAAGAAAAAAAAATTATGAATGCTTTGATTCTTATAGTAGATGGGTGTTTTCCTTGTGGATACGAAAAACAGTTGATGGAAATAAATGAAGACACTGAGGAATCTGAAAGTGATTCGGATATTGAAGAAAATCTCCAAAGACGTAAAGTTAACAACTCATTAGTTGTTAGAAAGAGGTGCTGAACTGCAGTGAGAAAAGAAACTGTATTGAGTCATAAAGAATATATTTCCCAAAGATTAGAAAATCAAATAAGCAACTGGATAGATGTTTTTCTTAAATACAAGAAAAACAACAGTGGTTGTTAGTGCAGACCGCATTGATGCTGAGAACATTTTTGGTAAGGACAAAGTCGCCGATTTCACTGAGTAATTAAATTAAACTGATAATGTAATTGTTAATGCAATTAACTACCGAAAATTCTTTGTGCGCAGTTGTGGTCATACCATTTGTCATAGCTGACCTCATCGACAGTAACACTCTCTTACTGCCTTAAGTCATCTCAACCTCACTCTATTTTCAACAAAGAGGTGCCTTCAATTGTTTCTTTGACACCGCACAGTACTGGACCAGAAAGAGCTACAGTGAGCAAAAAAAGTATTTGCACGCAGACGATTTTTTGCATAAATAACCATAGAAAGCAAATTTGATACTATTCTCTTAATTATTCATTTATTTAAATAAGAAGAAAATAAAAATAACTACCCATTTTCCTTAAAAAGTAATATTACACATTTTGAAAAATAAATAAATATTTTCTCATACCTAAAAAGTATTTGCACAAGAAGCATAGACTGTTAAAAAAGGCATTAAATGTGAACATTATGCAAATGTTTAGCATATCAGTCCCGCAGTACATTAGCCCAGCACTTTAAAGTCACGTAATATATTAACTAGAGCAGGGATTCTGGGGAGTTTTTGTTCTAATGGCGCCGAAAACGTGTCTGTTGCTACCCGTGAGAAGATTATATTTCTTCACAATTCTGGATTACGTTACCAAGGAATAGGTAAAAAATTAAATCTAAACTTTTCTAGTGTTCGTTATGTAATTAAGAAGAAAAAAGAAACTGGTTCGGCAATAAATAAGCCGCGAACTGGGCGTCCAAGAAAGCTAAATACCAGGAAAAGGAGAGCCATCATAAAAGAATCTTCAAAAAACCCTTTCCTAAGTGCTCGGTAACTGGCTGTTGATGTCGCTGCAACGTCGGGAACAATAGTTACACCACAATCAATTAAAAGTATTCTTCATGATGCAAATATTCGAGGAAGAGCCCCTCGAAAAAAAACCATTTTTTAGTCGAACAAATAGGGTGAAAAGACTTATATTTGCAAAAGCTTATGTCAGCAAACCACCAGAGTTTTGGAAAACTTTATTTTTTCCGATGAAAGCAAGTTCAATATTTTTGGCTTAGGTGGTAAGAAAACTGTATGGCGAAAGCCAAATATTTCCCTTCAAATTAAAAACTTGAAACGAACTGTAAAACATGGCGGTGGTCATGTAATGATTTGGGGATGCATGTCTTTTAACGGAGTTGGCGAAATGACCTTTATTGAAGGCAATATGAATGCTAAACAATATATTAATGCATTGCGAGATCATTTTTATAATAGTGCTCTGAAATTAGGAATTCCTAATTCATATTATTTCCAACAGGATAACAATCCGAAATACACTGCATATATTACGAGGTTATGGTTGCTTTATAATGTAAAAAATCAATTGAAAACGCCACCACAATCACCAGACCTCAATCCGATTGAAAATTTATGGCATATTTTGGATGTGAAAATAAGGAAAAAGAAAATTTCTAACAAATCAGAACTTAAGCAAGCTCTTAGGGAAGAATGGCCACAAATCAGCAGTGAAACATGTCACAAATTAATAGAATCAATGCCCAAACGATTACAAACTGTAATTGAAGCAAAGGGCATGCATACTAAATATTAGCACTGTTTTTAACTTATAAATAATTCCTCTAGTTCTATTTTTATTGCTAGTGTGCAAATATTGTTTTGGCAGTACAAATGCTACTTTTTTATGTTTTCATATTTTAAATATAATTATTAACTCATATATTAAATATGTTTATTTGTTTTGTAAAAGTGTTGGTATTTTAATTCTTAGTTGCTTTTTATTTATTTATACATATGCTACAACAAATTTACCTGGTGTGCAAATACATTTTTTGCTCACTGTATGCCCATACACACAACAAATCCAACAAACAGTCAAGACCATCAAGAGAAGCCTTAAACACAAATATGTTCATTGCTCTTAAAGGAATTGGGATAGCTTTTTATGATCCAAGATTTGTTGTTGCAATGTTCCTAGAGATCAAAGAAAGAAGGGGAAAACTTTCAGACAAAGAAACATATGAGAATCACGAGTTTGTAAAAAAAAAAATAATAATTCTAAACTGGTAAAAAAAAAAAAAAAAAAAAGCTTAACGATTGTAATTATCATTGTAGCATTTCGGAAACATTATAAAAAGTTAAGTCTAAATTTTTAAAACATGAAGACCAAAATCGTTTTTCTTGCTTGTATAATTCCGCTATTTGTATAAAACAGACCTTTGTATAAAAATCTTACTTAAACCACTGTAATTATTGTTGTAGCATTTTGGAAATATTTTACAGATAGAGTTAAAATGTAAAAAGATTTTTTAAAACACAAATATCAAAATTTGTTTCCTTGTTTAGTTCCAATGTATGCAAAATACAGTAATTTGAAAATGTGAAAACATGTTTAACTACTATAATTATTTTTGATTTGGAAACATTACAAAATTTAACATGATATATGTATTTTTTATTATTTCATCTTTTTAAACATCAAAAGGAAAATCTGTTTTAATGATTCGTACCTCTTTTATTCGTACTATTTCACGAAAAAGTAGGTTTTGGTGCAAATCTAATTTAATTTTCAATTTCAGAATTTATTCGGACTTCAGTTACCTAATTTATTCTTATGTATTATGGTTATGAACAAAAGCCAAGTATACAAACTAATAAAAGTTAAGGAACATTTTAGCATGAATTTAGAAGATAATTACATTAATTTTACATTCTTACATTAATTTTAATTATGCATACGAATTTGGTAGGTTGAATGTTATGTTTCGCCCATAAGTAACATAACGATTAACAATTAGTCTGAACTGAGAATGTAGCCTTTCTTTAAAGGTACCTAGCTATAAATGAAGGGGTTTACATGATTCAATGAAGATTTTGTAGTTTACTAATTAGCAACAGAAGAAGTACAATAGACATAATTAGGCATAGAAGTTTCTCAGACAGTCGATATTATCATTACGTATTTGGTTTGCTGTTATCGGGTGGGGAGGGATATTTTATAGACAATTGTTGGGTTGCGAATCTAAGGGGGACGTCACGGGGTTTCATGATCCCAACCCCACCCCTGAATGAAGAAAAATTTCTAATGGACATTTTAAAAATGAAATATATATTAAATTCTTTCAAATTTACCCCTTGCTCAACAATGAGAATCTAAGCTCTACTTGAATCCAAAGTAGGTAATTTCTGACACATTCAGGAAGTAATTTTTAATCTCACATGCAAGAAATTTCCAGGTGCACTGATTCAGAACAAATGTGATTGATTAGCGTTTTCTATTTTTCGATAAACGCAAAGAATCTTTCGAGTAATCCCCGTAATATGTGAGGTTTTAAACAGAATTTCAGATAACTCCACATACGTCAACCTAAAATGCGGCAACCCGAAAACTGACTTGATTGGTCCAATTTCTTAACTGCCACCAGACTGTTTTCTACTATGTCACCATCCTGGAATCATTGGAAATACAATATTTATAAATAACGACGTATTAAAAAACACAGGAAAGATTATTTTTATGAGATTCTAAATAAAAAGAACGATTTCAGCATAAATTTATTGAAAAATGTGAAATCTTGAATCTACCTTTCTAAATCAAAGTAATGATTTGATTAAAATTTTTATTTCTCAACAACTTTCAGAAAAAAATCATCGCGTCATTTCAATCTTTAAAAGTACCTATCTATATCGGAGTAAACATTGAACAATTCATTTCTATTTTAAGGAAGTATGAACACTTCACGTTCATTCAATATATATATATATATATATATATATATATAATAATAAATTTGAAATCACAAATATATGAATAAATTGGTAAAGTTCTAAAGATGAATTAGAAGTGAACATAGGAAACCAGTATGTAAAATAAGAAACTATGAATAACCCACAGAATCTTCAAAGGAGCTTGTGAGTTTATTCACAGAAGATGCGTTATTTCATCCAGTTTTATCGGCATTAAGCCTGAAATGATAAAATTTAGCTCCTTATACCGCAAAAATAACAGAAAATAGATAATAAAAATCCAACAGATATAAAAAAGATACACCTCACACAGGATATTAAAAATTAATAGAGCAAAATACCAAAATTACATACTAGGAAGGGAAACTGCAGCATGTCTGGATGGTAAAACAGATGTAGGACTATTTTAACATGTGGGCCTACAGTTGATTATCTGACTGAAATCCATAACTTTGCTGCCATCTGGTGTGAGAAAGGAAAAAATGTAAATCGGAACTGGATTATTAACAATAATGTTTGGTGTTGCCATCTTTATCAAAAAAAATGAATGAAACTGATTGAAGAAATAAAGAAATGCCTTAGATTAACATTTAGTTAACGTAGAATGAAAAAATAGGAATAAACTTGTTAAATACTGAGTAAATACAAAAGTAAAATAAAGAATAGGAATAAATTAATAAAAAATAAAATAAAGAATTATATAAAAATAAATAAATAGAAGGGCAATTGATTAAATTAACTAATTTGAAGACATCACTCTATGCCATGCATCGTTAAAATCTTCATTTTCCGCTACTAATGAAAATGAATTAATGTAAAATAAATGGAAAGGGGTTCAGTGCATAAAATATTCAAAAAAATAAACTTTAAAATAATAATTTTTTGATATAGTGCGAACGTGAGAATTAGAAACTAATTTTCCTTAAATATCATTGATTGTTTTTGCCAAGTTCAAAAAGCGTTTTGTTGTTGTCTGAAAAGCTATTAAAATGAAAGTTAAATTTTGTAAAAAGGATTTTAAGAATTCTTGTAAATAAATTTTGTATTATTATTTTCTCCTATTCAAGTTAGACGAAAGCATTGGATTCCTAAAAAATTTTGACTTTCGGATTTCGACGGATTTATACGTTCTAGAAATTCTTGAACAAGATTTGACTGTTTTTAGGAAATGCCTGTCAGTGAGTTTGTCTGTTTAACTATCTATATCGTACATAAATTTTGTGGGCGCTCTGAAGCAGGAATTACTGCGTTGAATGAGATGAAATTTCGTATGAAGTTATATTCTTGTGTGGACTGGTGCTAATTAGTATTTGAATAGAATTCCCCAAGGCGGGATACCAAAAATTGATGATTTCTTAGATTTCTGTGATGCTTAGAATAAATAGCTTCAGTTTATGTCCGTTGAATTCAACGAAACGTCAAATTTAGAATCCTGATGGTAGGAATAGTTCTAAGTTTATCATTCAAGTTTTGTTGTGAACATTGATGATTTGTTCGATACCTTGTATGCTTATATAACCATTTTAAATGCACAGGATTTAAGGAAACTTCACGCTTAGCATCCTGAATCTACTATATATATATATATATATAATACAAATAAGAATTTTGTTCAATCTGCTTATAACTTGGGCTCTGGTGGATGGATTTTGATGAGACTTTCAGTTGGATATTGTTTCAGGGAAAGTATTAGTATGTAACTTATTGCTCTACGTGGCTGGGTTATAGAATTATGGGAAAAGTTCTATAATCAGATGAATCCGATTATGAGCGATTAGCCTTTAAAAAAAATTCTGCTGAATGAAGTTTCATGGCATTTCCACTGTTAGTTAAAGAGCGTTTCAGAGAATCTTAGTATATAAAATATCGTTCTACGTTGCTTAGTACTAGAATTATGGGAGAAAGTTCTACAATCAGGGAAACTCGATTATGAAGGATTAGCCTTTTTGAAAACTTTTACTGTGCGGTTTTTGTTAAGATTTACATTGTTAATTTGATTATTTTTCACATAAAGAGTTTTAGTATATTCCATTTCGTTCTATCGTCCTATCCCCGGTAGAGGTCCATGATACTTTAAAATATTAGAACAAATTCATTGATGAATTTCGTTAAATGCAAGGTTTTTTTTTCCTTTTGACAAACCGACCAGCGTAGAGAACGAACCCTGGTACTTGTATGGGATAAATACTCATTTAATTTTGGTTGCAGATATATCTAAGTTTGTGTATGTGGCGGGGAATTCCGATAATTGATTCCATTTACATAGAAGGAAGTTTTCTGATGGTCACAGCTTACTATTTTCCATTTTCTTATTTTATATTCCTTTTGCATAGCAAGTATTATTTTGTATTCCATACTGTGTTTCATAAAATTTTCAGATAAAATTCAAATCGGTATTTATTAGTAGATATGGAGTTATTTTATTTTGTATATGAAATTGATGAAAATGTAAGTCTAACAATTTACATTAAGGTATTCAGTTTTCTATAAAACAAAGAAATCTTGAAACAATCGATGCATGTATCGATTATAATTATAACTATCGTATTTAATAACCAAAGTATTATAATTAAGCAACATCTGCACAGAGATGTTTCATCACATACATTAATTTCATTTATATTCAATAATTCCAGTCTTCGTAACGACTGAAATTGTATTAATGCGTTCAAACATAATCTTGGTTTCAATTAATTCAAATCTTTTCTAGCCGATCTTAGAAAGCAGTAATTTCATTAGATATTTTTTTACAGAATAAATTTGAAACTATTTGAAGCGATCCTCATTGCAATAATAATTTACAAATTGAGCGAGAAGTGCTAAATAATTAATTTTAAAAGAAAACAAATAACCACGAAAGAATGCGTATAGAGATATAATGGAATAAAATGTATTCATTAAAGAATAACTAGTTTATGTTTTATAATTTACTTCCATTCTAGTAATATGCATATTCCTGCAAATGATAAGTATATATATTGATATATATTCTTTCCCACATATTTAGACAACATACGACGTCACAAATAAATATTTTGTCAAAGAAATAGAAAAACAAAACGAGAAGAAAAAGTGAGACCAAATTAGTTTTCAAACGACATTAAATATACGTACAAATGCTTTTACACTTAAGGATAATGTGCTTTAAGAAATATGATATTATAAACATAGATATAATGAACATATATTGAAACATAGTTACAATATTAAAAATAAAAATTTAATACAATATTTCACATAGAAATTTAAATAACAGATTTAATTATTATCAAATATAAAACTACAGCTATTTCTTAAAACAGTAATAAAAACATATACAAATTTAAATTAACATGTTGAAAATAATACACATGTCTATCCATATCTATCAGAACTTTCTAGAAACAGGCTATCCCTAATTTGAAGTGAAATCTATACATTTTACTCTAAAACAAATGGTTCGAAAAATTTATTATAATTTTAAAATAGCCTTTTAAAATCACTTTAAATACATTTGTTACAGTTTTTTAGACATTTTTCAAGAAGCCAAAATAATGTAATTGACAAACGCTTTTCAACTTTTTAACATTGAATCTGATATTCAGTATGAAACTGCAATCACAATGTAATTACTTTGAATTTGTTATCGATTGTAAACATTTGAAATGAAGCAAATAACAGTAAGTGTACATTCTAACCATTGTTGTATAATGAAACAAATTGGACATTTTAATTACTCTTTAGTTCGTAAGACAGGACATTCTAATGCGGCTGCTAATTCGTTATTCTGTTAAATTAATTAAATGAGGCAATACCTGTCAAATTGGATGGAATATACATTACAAAATGACGATTTATTATGATCTTATTATTATCCTAGATTGGTTTTATTATAATTTCATGAAAACATTTTAAATGGTATAGAGAGGTATGAGAAAAATAAAATGAATTTTATTAATAATTTCATTTATAAAAACTCAGTTACTTAATGTGGTAAAAAATATTTGTTGTTTATTTTGAAAATATTGTAACTGGAATTAGAAGTAAAGTACTGAAAATCAGATAACATGTATATGTTACCGACAAACCCGATTTTAGGCCAAACTAGTTTATCTAACGCGCATCGGATAAACTAGTTTTTCCTAGGTCAAACTAGATTGGCCTAACGCTCATAAGATAAACTAGTTTAGCCTGCTATTCATAGATATGAACTAGTTTATCCTAGGGCGATCTAGTTTATCCTAGGCCAATTCAATTTGACTTTCTTTATAATTGATGCCAACCAGTGTTGAGCACGCTCACATGGAAAAAAAGAAAAAAAAAAGCCGAACTAATTCAAACTTAAATTGAATTTCTCAAAAATGAGTCAAGTTCACGCTCTAATTCAAAATTTTTCAAACGAATCCGCTCAACTCAAAGACATCTATGGAAGTGAGCGAAGTTTACTAAAAACTCGTTTATTTATCTATTTTTTTATGTAATAAAAGTTTAGCTTCCAAACTTACAAAATTTTGTGAGCTAGTCTTTTGGTTAATCCATGTAAGGGTCTTGACGCCCCCCCCCCCCCCATTTTCCTTCCCAACACTCGATCCGAGCTTGGTTTGGGAATTACTTTTTTCGAGAGGTTCGGACCAAGATGGACCGGGGCTCAATATTTTTCCGGATTAAGACGGGACTGGACTGAATTCTTCTTGAGTCTGCACAGGAAGAAATTATCACTCCAATTTGCAAACCAGCTCTTCCGAAATGCATTTGGACCGGCAGGATCTCTGGTCTGTTCAGTAAAAATATCAGTAACATTTGGCCGGCCCAACTTTTTTTTTATGCGCGTATATTTAAATCGCTATTTTTCCACAATTAAAATTCATATACTTTTTTTTTTTTTTTTTTTAAAGATGAGTAGATGCATTTTTAGGTAATAAAATTAAAGTACGGTAAAACCTGAGAAAAATAACCTGCCTATGACGAAATCCAGTGTTTAACAAAACAATTATGTTGATCTATGTAAAATGAGAATATTAGTACTTGTAAAATTAATATAATGCATTTTCAACAGACGATGAACCTTCTAATATGGGAACCTGCTTATAACGGATTTTTCTTCCTCCGTATTCAATTCCGTCTTAAAAGATTTTATTGTATAGAGTTTTTAAATTTTTTAAATGTACAAGCCATAGAATGTGGACAAACAATATTAATGATTCTGTTGTAAATTATATTGATTTTTAATGAATCTCTATTTGTATGCAAATTTCTGAATAATTACTAATACCATTATATATATATATATATATATTACAAGGCTTGGAGACTTAAAAGTCAGAAAATTTTTATATAGAAAAACCTTTTAAGAGGGAATCGCATAGGTGAGACGGTGCAAATTACCAGAGACAGTTTAGTTCTTTTTCAGTTGGAGAGTTGTGTAAAGTCGCATGTTAAGGATTGGAATTTTTATTTGACTTATACTTTAAACTTTTTTGTTGAAACTTAATTGATGAATTCAATTAAAATTCAATTACGTTTTCAGTATTTAAATTTTTATTTAAAATCTTTAGATGAAAAAGCAATTCCAAATACATCATAAACTGTAATACTGAAAAAGAAATACTGAAATTGAAAGCAAGTACTACTATATAGGTTTTTTTTTTTTTTTTTTTTTTTTTAAGGTACTATCCAGAAAAATTATTTTCTAGTAGAGTAAATCGGGAAATAAACTGAAAAAAAACAGGTTTTAGACTCCCACACACACAGAGAGAAAATGCAGTTATGCTTTGTCTATTTAAATAACCTGCATAAACCTGAATTTATCACTTGCGTTTCCGTGTAAACAGGTTTTATTGTTCCTTACTTCTGTTGCGGCCCTGTATTCGAATTATTACCGGAACCTGCAGACTCTTTGTACGGCACAGTTTGTATAATTTTATATCTTTAGACATTTCTGGCGCCATCTAGCGAGGGTCTTTATAAAATGAACTAACTGTTTATTGGCATAGATTTAAAAAAAAAAAAAATCCGTAAAATTGCAAAAAAAAAAATACATAATATCTAAAATTAAATCGATTGGGCAATGAAAATTGTAAAATGTAGTTATTTTTATTATTATTATTCGATTCATTTATGTACATTTTTTTCTGACATAATTGAGTTGTTTTAAAATTAAGGATAATTAGAAACCCTTAAAATTGTAAAAAAAATACAAAATTTCTTTTAATTAAATACGTTCAACGATGAGATTTATAAAATGATATAACTTTTTTTATAAGTCGATTCATTTATGTGTAGTTTTTTCTTTTCTTTTAATAATTCAATTGTTTTAAAGTTAACAATAATTACTGTATATATTTATTTACATATTGGCCATATTGATTTTTGTAAAAACAAATTAAGACTAATGGAATTGAATATTTGTTTAATAGCAATTAGTATTTTATTAGTATTTCTTGTTTTGATTTTTTATTTCAAGTAAGAAAAAAAACTGGAATGATATACTAAAATGATCACTAGTAGGCGTTGGTAAGTTATGTAAATTAAAGTTATTTAGAACAATGTGTTACATATGTTTATAGCTAATAAAGAGAACGCCTTAAACTATGTATTACTGTCCGAAGGGGGTGGGGGAGAATCATGTAATATTCTAAAGTAATGAGTGATTATTGGAAATTATTAAATGCGGTGGAAACAAAATTAGAAAATAGAATGTTTCCAAAGGTTTAACTTAAAAAAATTCTTAGTAGTGTATATAGCACAAATAATATTTGATATATGTCTAAAGTTTAATTAAATATAGAAAGTTTATCAAATATTTATGGTTTGTGTGAGTCTAAGTTGTTTTGTAAAATACCAATTATGTATATTGTAAATGTGTTAATTAGTTTATACGGTTCGATCATATTATCACTCAAGGGGAATGGAGTTGGTACAAGGAAAATTAAATGATAACCACCACTTTAGGACAACATCGATTTATTAAGAAGGAAAAATAAAATATTTGTTCTGAACTGATTTTGCCTGATTACATACAGTAGTTGCTTAGTGACTTTCCTTAGTGACTTAGTGATAGAAAGTGGAAGGGAGGTATCACGTTCGAGTGGTGAAGCAGCCTCGGAGTCTCTCACAACCATGCTCCCCATCCCCGTGCATCTCTGGAATCTTAAAGTAGACTGTCCACGGATGCTAGACGTCGGAAAGAGAAAAACTTTAGAGAGAGAGAGAGCACTGGACCAGTGTGTGTAATGTTTGGCCAGCTGGTGTGCATTGATATGTTTTCTTGAATGCTATCAGAAAATACCGGATGGATAGGCAGTGAGCCTAGCCCTCTGATGCGTTATTAAATTGTAAATATTTTTTGCGTGAATGTTCTTAAATGTGTTTACTTTTTAAAGGTATGCTTCATTATTTTGTCTCATCTGCATCAATTATTATCGGGAACCACCACACGGGAGTTTGCCTGTGACCAAGGGATAAAAGCATTTTCTGTTTTAATGTTTATACCTCCAGAATAAATACAATCCAGTTTTGTATTCCAGGAAATAAATAAACATTTGAGCGCATTTGTTAAATGAAATCCTAGAATTTGATAGTTTATAAATACAAATGTACAAACATTACTGAGTTTGTATTAGTGATGTATTAGTTTATTAATTGTATTAGAGATAAAATTTCTGTTTAATTTTATTTCAACATTCTGAAGAGGGGTATTTATTTTTTCTACTATGTTTTATATCTCTAGCTTTTGTGATAAAATAATGTATTTACGAAGTAACTACTTGCTAAGCTTTGTTGATATTCCTATTTCAACGAAAGAATTTTTTTTTATTTTCTTTAATTAAAAACTTTTTTTTAAGATAAAATGAATCATTTATTAACTAGTTGGTTCTTACAGGTGATTTTCTACATTTCCATGCATTTTCTTTTCCGATATTTCAGAAATTTTCTAAAAAATACCGTGCTTTGTAATTTGCAGCAACATTTCCCTCAGAGTTTGCTTAATGTTTGTTCAGAGGCTTAATTATTTTCAGGATAATTTAACGGCGTTCCCAATTATTTCTGTGCTAAAAAAAGTTTCAAATTTTGAAATTTTCTCCACCTTGAAGAAAAAAGCTTCATTTAGCTTTAATTTTTAAATTTATATGTAAGAAAAGACATTTTTATCCGCTTTAATCATTTTCCTATTATATTGCGTTAATTCTTGTATAAATGGCAAAAACTGGAATGCAGTTTAATATAGTAAAATAACATTAAAAATGATCACAAAATGCTCTTTTACTTGCGTTATATATACCAACGTAGGGTAATTAGACCAAAATTATAGTTTACTTCAGTATTATTCTGAATATGCTGACTTTCAGTATGATTTAAATACTGTTCTAGATAGTACCCGTTAAAACTTGATGACGACAAGCAACTTTGGGGTTCGAACGAAAAAAAAACTGTACATCATTAAAATATCAGAAATCTTTAGATAATATTTATTAGCAATAGTTAAAAGAAAATAAGTTTGTCCTTTTATAAACGGGCTAGTTATCATTAATATTAACTCTCTGTACACAGATAGAGAGAACAAACCACCTTCTGATAGCATTCAGCTTTCATGTCCCAAAAAGAACAATTCCAAGATTTTTCTTTAAAATTTCAGAGAATTTTTTGAATATTTAATGCATTACATGAGCTGTAAATGGCCTTTATTGCCTCTTCTTTTTCGGAAAATAATGAACAACGTTTCTTAATACTATATATGGGTCATTATCTGAAAACTGGACAGTTTCATTCCAAAATTTTTATTTTTTAAAATTAATGTACCAACTACCACATACAATTATATACCATGATACATTTTTTGTCATTTAAATGAAGTAGTGGTTTGAGATCAAGTATGTATATTTTATGCGTAGTATAAACTTTTATGGAAGAAAGTGTCTGTTAACATCATAATCAGTGTCTAATAATTAGGACTGATATGATGGGGATAGAGATGATGTTTTTATCTTAAAAGCTGCACAGCCATTTTGTTGAATCATTTTGGACACAAGTAAATTGTTAAATATGACATGTGACATTTGTATGTTACATAAATAAAGTTGCAATAAGCTTTTTATTTATAAATAAAAAGTTAAACATAGGGGACATGAATGATGCTATAAAAAATACTCATCCCTATTAAGAACAAAAACTAAATATTTCTGAATGTGAAAAAAAGAGAAGAACAACTTACCTTCATCCATGGGGTCTAGTTGAATTTAGCTAATGTTGCGATGGAAATAATTCTGCCAACGCCACCTAGTATATGTTAATTTAACCTAAGAGGGACTGACATGATGGTCAAGCTCAGAGACAAATATATTTACTAAAATATTTTACTATACAATCTATACTAAAAAAGGAGAATAATGTTTTCCCATTCTGTATATATATATAGGTATAAATATATAATAGCAAAAGTTAATAATATTTAACCCTTTCACCGTCCGAGGGTTTTGCAGTAATTTTATAAGAATGCTTGTAAATCCCAGGATATATATTTTTTAAATCTCAGTTTGATGCTATAATATCTTTAATATCACTACTTTCTATATAAGGTTAAAAATAAAATTCTGTTTAAAATATTTTGGTCTACAGCCATTTTAACATGATTTCTAGGAACGGAAAAATCCGGGCCAGACGGTTAAAGGGTTAAAGAAATGTTTACAGCATATATTTAATATTGGATATTTGTACCTGGGGACAGGGACTGAAATGATGGTTTCGTTTGTTTAAAGCTTAAAATTAATTATTTATGCATCATTATGTGTCCATTTATTATTCATAATTATTATAATAAATGTTATAATATATTAATTTTTTTAGTTTTTGGATTTGGTATAATTAATTAAATATTACTGGCAGTGAGCGCAAATTGTCTAATTTTCAGATATTGACCAATATGTATTTTTTTTTTATCAATTGTAACACAAAAATTTTCAAATACTGTTTCAATTCATTTAATCAAGACATATTAGCTTTCTTTATACGGATACAAACAACAAAACTTTTCCCGGAAAATTTTGTTCTTAAATGAAAAAAAACAAGATTTTTTATATCTCTTACAACTACAGAAGTTTTTTTTAAATCAAATTTTATTACCTTTCTAAAAATAAACATTTAACTGCATTACAATAGCAATAAATAGCACCATAATATTTTTTGGTACTTTTCGGTTAGCCGGGCGCCAGTGTTATATGTACATATTTATATGCATACATATATGTAAATATAGATATATATACATATACACATATTGTATATATACACACATATATGTATGTAAAGTTATATGTATATTTACATACATTTATATATACATATATATGTACATATAACACTGGCGCCCGGCTAACCGAAAAGTACCTTTTTTTAAAATATTTCTACTTCATACTGTTTGTTTGTTTCTCTTTTATGGAAAATAATCACTACTTTTCCTAGGATATTTACCTTATCGGCCAATTGTAATAAAATATATACCAAAAATAATAGATCATTTCAATCCATTTTATCCATTGTTAAGTGTCAAAGAAATTTTAAATTTAAATACATAACACTGGGGAAGGCACATTTTGTTGACTTAGATCTCGTACTTGTTTTTGGCTAATTATTGTCATCTAAATCCAAAAATGACCCTAGTTTTTTTTTTTCTATCACGTCAGCTTTTTAAGCTGCAGGATACCCCAAAAATCATACTTAATGTGGATAGAAAGGGAAATAAAGAAAGGTTTACCAAATATATTATTCATACAACGGCTGTATATACTCACTATAAGCTACATTGTGTTCATACAAGTAGTAAAATACTTTTACAAAACGAAAAAGTACATTTTAAAGTAAATATTTTCGCTTTTAGCTTTTCCTGGAGTGTTCAACTTGTGGACAATCTCGCCTGATGCTCCATCAATAGTCAACCATCATATGTTCACACTTTCTAGTTTGGTATACCGTTCTTCCATGAGCTTCAAATCTTGGTGGAATCGTTTACCCTGCTCATCACTGACTGCACCAAGATTTTCTGGGAACCCACCAGGATGGCTATGCAGAAAATGAAGTTTGATGCTCATGTTGCAACCGAGCATTTTGAAGCTGTCTAAAAGTAGCTGGACAATTTCGGTGAAATTTTCTACTCGCGTATTTCCAAGAAAGTCTTTGACAAGGTTTTTGAATTCCAATTAAGCATTATTTTGGAGTTCTGCTATTGTTCCGAGTAAATTTTCATCTCTAATGAGCTGCTGAATCTGTGGAACGTCAAATATACCTGCCTTTATCTTTTCAAAGGAGAGCTTTGGAACTTCGAAATGAGATACTTGAAAGAGTCTCCCTCAGTTGACAAAGTTTTCACGAACTGCTTCATTTGACCCAATTTTATATGCAGAGGTGGAAATATGATGTTCTGTCTATCGGCAAGTGGCTGATTGAAAAATTTTCGACCACCAGCTTTGAAGTCAGACCTTGGAGGCCAATTCGACTGGAACCAATGCTTCTCACGAGCTCAACTGTCCCACATACACAAAAAACAGGGATACTTTGTACATCCACGTTGCTGTCCAAAAAGGAAGACCATTTTAAGATCAACACAGATGATCCTTTCGTGCATGTGATACTGCAATAAATCACTGGCTCTCTTTATGCCATCATATTCTTTGCGAAAATCAACTGAATGGATTATTGAGACTGCTTCAAATAAATTTCCGTTTTGAAGGAGTACGAACTTCAAGCTCCCCTTTGAGCTATATATGGGCATTTGCTATTCAATTGCGGTATAGGATAGAAATCCCAACTCCTCCATTAAACCATGTACGTTATGGCAACAAACAAATCCATCGTCACATCAAAAGTATTGAAGAAATTCACTTTCTATTGATCGAAAGTTGAATCCTCAGCTCTCTTTTCAAGCAAATTTTTCTTGTGCACTCTTGATGCTAAGAGTTTTGAAGCATTTTTCTTTATACTACTCACGACCGATTCAGAGTAGAGTACTGACATTAATATAAGCTGGGGAGAAAAAACTTGGCGTGATAGAAGAAAACTAATTGCAGTTTTGAAATCGTCACGCTTTTTTGACTTACAAACAGCTGAAAAATCGAGGTTAACAGTGATTGTGTTGAAATTGTTCCCCAGTGTAATCATTAATTAAAAAAATATTGCGTGCGATAAATTTCCCTTAATAATAATGAGAAATCAAATTGTATAATAAGAAAGCTCGATAATTACACATTGAAAAATTTACTGTAAATTTTATCGTCAAAACGAAACTATGCACAATGTTACCAAATCTTGTATATGCACATTATTCAAACGTAAAAGCTAAACAAACATTAAAATTAAATTGAAATACTTAAAATCAAGTATTTTAATATTTTATTATTTTCATTTAATTTTAATGTTTGTTTAGTTTTTTGCTATTGAAATATTATATATGCACCAACTAACATTTTGAATAGTTTTGCTTTCACGATTTACTGCAAATTATATAACTTTTCTATCTCAGCTTAAAATATATTTTACATCACTGAACTGAATTATTAGGAAATTAACAATATCTAAAAACATATTATATCAGCAGTGGAATTCGAGCCGACACTGACTATTGAAAACCTGAGATCTTCTTACTGCGGTTACGGCTTGGCCTTGGTGTCTTTCTTACAGATTTTGTTGAAATGTAAACATTTCATCTAGATTCCTACTCCTTTTAACCCTTAAATGCCTGACTTTTCAAAAATCACTGTAATAATGTTTTTCGGCTTTCATTTTTTAAATAAATCATGGGAAAAATACATTAAAAAATCATATTTTGTTTTAAGTCTAGTTTACGGTGAAAAAACCGTTTGTTACTAATCGGCAATACTGGTGTTTAATTGAAAAATAATTTCCCTTGATAAAATTCTATAATATTAAACACACAACAATTTTAGGAACTAATAATAAGAAATATATTTTACTTGCTCACTGCAGGTCAAAATAGGGTATTTAGCAAGCTCCCAAACAAAACAAAAAGAACAAGTAGCAACAATTTAAAAAAAAGAATATATCTTTATTCTTAAACAGCACAAGCGTTTTCATCTACATATTGAAAATCGATTTAATAATATTTTCAGAATGTATTTTATTGGCATCATTAGGCATTATAGCTTCAATATTATTCTTATAGTATTTTAGAGCCGAAATTGGTTATGTTGCCGAAAAGCAACACCAGGCATTTAAGGGTTAAAGACAGAAAAGTATCCTACAGAAAGTGCTCATTGCGCAACTCAGTACAGATGAAATCATTCTTAAATTCGTTAAGATTTTTTTTATGAAATTTACTTTATGTTTTTTTTCCCTTTAAAGCTGTTATTGATCTTTTGTGGCTTCTGTATCTATCACGATATCATAAATGTTTCTTATATATGTTTTTTTAATAATGAAGTATGTAACTAAAGTGTGAAATAAGTAATTACTTTTAAACATTGATACTTCACTGTATGATTTTAAGAAGTTTTTTTTTTTTTAATTCTCTATTTCCGAGTTAAATTATTCGGAAAGAATTTATTTAAATTATGCACTAAAATATCCTGTTTTTATAAGCATTTTTTAAATTATTGTCTACTAGATGGAACTCGTCAAAACTTGACGAGAAACAACTTGATGGCACTGAAAAAAAAGTATTTACAGCTTTAAAATGTTAATTTTTTTTTAAAGAATAATTATTAACTAGGGAAAAAAAAACCTGCATTTTAAATTCATGCAGATGACCAAAAATTGGCAGAGTGACACACTCAGACATGCTTCATAAAATTTCTTTCATCTGACGCTTTTTAATTTACTGATATAATAACATCAATAAATCTGTCATTATTTGTTACTAATTTCATATAAAATGCATTCATATATACTACGATGATAAAATCAATATCAGAAATGGTAGGTAGTATAGCACGTAGTGCATATGAATCCATTCTGTGTGCACTAATGTTAAATAATGGCAAACATGTACAATATATTGGTCTAATAGAAAAGTGCTTTAAAGTTCTTTGAATTGAAGTACATATAGTTTTGTACTACAGAAAACATCGGATGCTTACATGAATAAATATATACATACACTATTTTTTTTTAAATCACACAACATAAATCAAATGTTTTATACTAATAATTATCGATTGTATTATTAAAATATACATACTTTTTAAATATTTCTTAATTAAATTTGTTATGTTTTTAATATTTTTTCAGTAATATTTTACTCTACTGTTCTGGCTAGGTGTGGTGAACACTGCCAAATACAGAGTAGAAATTTGTAATTTAAAAAAAAAGAAAACAAAGTGCACACACATATTAAAGAATAAATTTAAAAAATATAAACAGTCATTAAAGAGATGACCTGTAGTATGCAAAATGCTTAAAAATAAACAGTGCAGATTAATGTTCTTTTTATTATGTACTAAAATTTATTTCTTGTAATCCTTTGTATACTAAATACATACTGTTACTTTTTATAGTGTTTAAACAGAAATTTTATTCTGTTAAGCTGAACCAAGTTTCAGACCTGATGCTATAATCATTAAAGTTTGTTGGGTGAAAAAGTTCCACCAGATTCGTCCGAGATAGCTCAGATTGTAGCTCAGATTGTGCTCAGATTGTTCAGTCAGGAGATCCCTGGTTCGAATCCTGGTCCGGCCATTTTTCGCCTAGGTGGAAATTTACATCTAATATGATTTATTTACCAATTAGAATAATTGTGTTAAAATTAATCTAGAAAACAATTTACTTTGACGTAATCATATTAAAAGTTTAGGTTTTATGCACGAAAATGTAATTTTCTTTTAGATAATAAAATAATTTTCATTCGTATTTTCTGAAATGATGTGCTTTAAAAACTAACACTCGTCAGAAAATATTTTTTTCAGGCAATCTAGTTCATTTTTTAGTTTTTTATAATGAAAATAGTTATTTCTCGATATAATAACGTCATTTTCAAAATGGATAAATTTGTGTTGCATAATTTTGAAATTTACTATTTGTTTTTCAAAAGGTTTTTTATTTAAATTTTAAATTAAAAATTAAATCTTTACGTTAATCGTATGCAGACGATAAACCCTAAAATACTGATAACAAATATTTTAATAATAAGAATTAATATCATAACAGTAGACCATTTTATTTCAACATAAAAGCGTATTAGTTTTATTTTCTATATGTGACGCCCAAATCACCTACTTTTTGTATTTCCGTTTTATTTCCAATATGACGTCGTATTTCTCCTTTTATTTCTTTTTCTTTTTTTCACGTGAAAATCTTTCAAATTAAAATTAACTGTTTAGGAAAAATTATTATTCCAGATTTTGCTTTACTTGGCAACGTTACAGAAAGATAGAAAAATGTCAATTTACTCTTTATGAAAATAATGGATTTTTGAATTTATAAGAAAAATATTTGAATAAAATAAATAAAACATCCTAATCTTCATTTCTGGGTTAAGATCCGTCTATATGTAAAAACACAAAGGCGTTAATTCTTCCATTTACAAGTTGATTTGACTTCAAACAGCTACGCATATTTTCACATTTACGATATTTTTGGATCAAGCACGGTTGCTAGGTAACTGATAAAAGGAAAAGAAAAAAAATGTGATACGTGCATTTAAAAGAAGTACATTTATAAAAGAAAATGCCCTATATTATTGGAACACATATATATAACATCCCTCCATATGTTATACAACTAATTTTAAAAGTCTGACAAGTGTATTGACAAAATTTCAAAGTAATAGGAATAATTTAAGACTCGTGTTAGAAATTTCATCATCCATAATTTATCATTTAAATTCTTTAATCTTTAGAGTCATTCCCTTTCAACAAATAAAAATTTTTAAATCGTCTGAATTGCCATAGAAAAGCATTATTGCGCAAAATAAATTGTTCAATATTTTTCGAAAGAATGAACCAAATATAACAAAAAACTATACAGCTAAATACGGGTACCTCTCCAACTAGCCCACTTCATTTCAAGCTAATCGGATGTTTTTTTGCGGCAGTTATCGCGGAACAGACTGACTAACTAACTAACTAACTAACTAACAGACAAACGGAAATCAAAAACTTTTCGTGTCTCCACAGTAAGCCTTCACTTTTTTTATTTTAACGGAATTTATATTTAACGCTTCTACTTTATGAATGCACAAATCTACATCTTCTACAGTTAAGTGAAATGAAGTGATAGATTGTTTATATTTATGTTAACTTTAGAATAATTGTTCTCATATAGCAAACTGCGTATTTTTGCAACTTTTTACGAAATTTTGATAAGTTTTCTAAAAGAAATCATTAAAAATACCAAGGAAAAGAAAATATGAAGTCGTGAGCGCTGAAATTATGAAAAAAACTCTGTGAATATAGTCAAACTGTTAGACAGGCATGTTAGAAAGGTGTTATTTAAATCAACTGAGATATTTAAACAAAACAGAAAGAAGGGGGAAATGGCAAACTTAAACTGAATCAGAGGTTTAAGCAACAGGAAGGCATTAATTACTCACCTGAAAGCTTTTAAAATGCATTAAAACATTCTATTAGCAGCCAAACCTTGTTTTGAACTTTAAATGCATTTTTCTGCATGATTGTTTTTTTTTCCCATTTCTCGTCCTTAAGCTAAGGACGAGCTTGTTATAAGCCAAGAACCGTTACAGATAAATTTTTTTAACTTGTAACATGTCTTTTTCAATTGCTTTACTTTAATTTTGATTCAGCAAAATTGAACAAAAAAATTAGTTTTGAAAATATGATTTATTTTCATCATTTTTTTTAATTTTTACATTAAATATTTTTAATTTTTTAATAAATATTTTTAATAATGCTGTATAAAAATTAAAACATGCATTTCTGTTTATTTAAATTTAAAAATAATTGAAATTCTACACATAATATTTTGAGTTATAACGATTTTAAATTACTCCACTTTTTTAATAAATTTTACATTTTAATTTTTTTTAAATATCTGAGAAGTTGTATAATGTGATTTTGTTTACAAATCATGTTTTACCACTACAAAAAATTCAAAATTTTTCCTTATTAAATAAAAAAATTATTTTAAAATGTATACCGTACTCCCTAAAATCCCTAGACTAAAATGATACAAAATAATACTGACTTCTTAAATACAGCATAAAACTGTGAAAAAATGCCGAGAGTGGAAACGCTTCTGAACTTTTACTGATTTATCTCCATCATTTTATATTGATTTATTCTTTACACATCTAGCTTACTAGCGTTATCTTGTTATCCTCCAAAAGTAAGTAAAAATGAAATGTGATTAGATTAGATTATTTTAAAAATAAAGATTTTCTACAAAATGGATAGTTGTTAACGTAATTATTTTGTAGGGGGATAAAACAATAATTTAGCTGTTAAATTATTGCTACCATTATTGCTTAATATTCTTGCTAACTGCAAATAAACACAAACATAAAAATAACTTTTTGATCCTGATCTAGAAACAGGCAATTGAACACTTAAAAACAACAAGTAAGGCTTTTTTTTCCCAATTAAAATTCTTTTAAATGAAATTATATTCCCATTCCATTTTAATAAGATTCCCAACATCCATTCCAGAATAATGAAACACTTTTTTCTCTTCTGAGTAGCTATGTATTGTTATTTACATTCAATCATTTACGCGTTTTCTTATATTGTTAATTTTTAACAATGAGAGTATAACATAACTTCTCTGTAATGATTTTTTTCATTAATTAAAATGTCATGTTCTAATTTAATTTAAGCACAAATTTAAAAAAAGAACTCTGAAAGTCATGTAAACCTCAAAGCACTCATGTAAGAGGAAAAACCGCCAAATGTTTATCTTTTTTTTATTTTTAGGATAACAAAAGAAGTTTTTGTATTTGACATTTTCTACTTTAATTAAAAAAATGAAACAAATTTATTTAGATAGTTGTTTGTAACATAAAAACTAGAAATGAAAATTAAGATATTCGGATTTTAGAAACGGTTTATATGTGTTATCAAATTTTACAATTTACTACACAATTTGGCTTCGTATAAATTGTATAAGTATTCCTTTAGGATAAGCCAACGTATTCAAATATTAAGTATACAAAAAATTTTCACCTGTTTTTCACTAGATGGTGTTATCTGAAACAGAATTAGTTTAGAAATAAACACGACTGATTGTACACTACAAACAGATTGCAGTTTGGTTTTAATAATAATTTCAAAAGCTGTTGTACACTGTATTTGGTGGGATAAAAAACAATTAGAGCATTACGAGGTCCTCGAACCAGAAGAAATTGTTTCTGTGCAGCGTTAATCTCTTCAGTTAAATCTTTTGCACATTACTCCAAGAAAAAAGACCATATACTTGACATAGCACATAGGTTTTTTTAATAACAGTATGTTATTACATTGCAACGCAAAGACACAACGCCATGTTCTACCAAACCATGAACATTCTATAATAAGAAAATTAACAACATCTGAATCACTTGCCAGACAATGCACCATGGGATTTTTACAGTTTTCGATCGTTACAAAACAGCTTAGCCGGAAAAAAAAAAGAAAGAAAGAAAGAAAGAAAGAAAGAAAAACTCTGAATGAAGCTCAGGTACGAACATATTTTGTGGCAAGTGACCTAGCCAGTTCAAGCTCTGAGCACTGCGTTAGACGGCACTAGATGTCAGCCAGTGAAATTCCCACATGGAGCAAGCAGCCAAGGAAGAGCACCAACCAGCATGCAACACTCTTCCTGCGCACCAAACACCGTTGGAAGTCATTGTCGCAGTGACAACAAACCCGTGTTCTCCAGTATTAACCCGCTGACAGCCGAAGAAAAGAGTAAAATTGTAACGTTGTTTTCTCTGTAATTTGTTTTAAATGCTAAAGAAAGATATTTTTTCTAACATGATATAAATATTTTTATTACGTATTGACATATAAGACTTGAGAAGATTATTCATAACTTAATTTTTAAAAACTGGTTTATATCTGGAGAATTATATTAATTTAAATAATGCTTCTATTGCAGTGAAACATACAGCGTAGTGAACGGAAATATCAGTTCGCGTCAGTGAGAAAATTAAGCAGCTTAGTTCGAGAATCACACCTCCCCGTCCTTTAGGATCTTCGGGTGTAATGGACACTCATTGGAGTGCCGGACCCTCGGCCGTAACCCCTGGTTCCCTAGGTGTGCTATTGATTTATCAAGAGCTTCTGGAAGTTAAAACCTACAGAAGTAGTCACAGGATTTTTGCCATGTTAGCTGAAGATGAGGTAAAAAAAAAAAAAAAAAAAAAAAAAAAAATCAATGAAATAATAGCATTGATAGATGAAGACTTTTTTTATGGAATCCATCAGCGCATTGCCACAGGGTGATAGTACTTAATAATATCTATATTGATTGAGATTTGTATTTTATTTAAATATTATTATTACAAAAATACTAAAATCGTGGAGTAATCTTTTACATACCTACTACTTCGAAATAATATTTTAACTCACAAGCCCTAAAATATATTTATCTTGCGTGTAACTTCAATTAATTGTCAGATTTATGTACCATCCTTTTTATATGAAGCCGCAAACCAAAAATAAAATAATGATTCAGAAATTACTGTTTGTTCAGAAAATTTAATTATTATATTTTATAATATATATCTTTTCAATTGAATATTTTGTTTTTATCATCATAATGTTATTATTACACTATGACGCAAAAGTTTAGACAATGACGTCATTCAGCTTTAAAATGTAGAATTTTGACGTCAGAATTACAAAAACCTGTAAATATATTCAAAAACAGATTTAAAATGCTATGTACAAAAGACAGTCGTTTTATTTGCTATAATACTAATTTTTTTCATAAAAATTCAAATGTGCTTGTCGCAAAAGTTTAGACACTATTCTAAATTTCTTTGAATATTCGCTGGCATATGCAAATTTAGAATCGATGATGTCACAAATTTGGAGTACTTAAGTTCTGCAAACGATTGCGCTTCATAGTCGACATGCCGAGAGCTAAAGAAATTCAAGTGAATGAGGTTTCAAGGATTTGGCAGTTGAAAGGTGAAGGGAAGAGCGTTTCTGAAATTTCTGCTATTATTAATAGGTCAAAAAAATCTATTTATCGAGTTTTATCGAGTGGTTCCGAATATAAAGCAAAATGTCGGTCTGGGAGGCCACGTGTGACAAATGTACGAGAGGATCGCCTGATACAAAGACTAGCGAGTACTCAACAAATGAGCGTACGTGGAGTTCAAAGCTCATCGGGACTCTCTGTATCAAAGGATACGATTCGTAGGGGAATTTTGGAAAAAGGAACAATTGTTTATAGCAAAATGCAGAAGAAACCAGCTCTGAAACCATATCATAAGTTACAAAGACTTATGTGGGCTCGAAAGCATATGTCATATGGAAAGAAATGGCAGTCAGTCATATTTAGCGATGAAAAAAAGTGGAATCTGGATGGTCCAGATGGTTGTTTATCGTATTGGCATGACTTGCGGAAGGAACCTCGACGTTTTTTCAGTCGCAGACAAGGAGGGGGCTCGGTGATGGTTTGGGCAGCCTTTTCCTATAATGGACAAGTATCTCTGACCTTCACCAGTGGTCGTCAAACTTCACAGCATTATACACAGACATTAGAAGAAAACCTACTGCCATTTGCTGAGCTTCTAGGGGGTCCTCAGTGGGAATTTCAGCAAGACAATGCTTCAATTCACACTGCAAAACATTCAAAATCTTGGTTTAATTCCCATAATATAAGAGTTCTCGACTGGCCAGCATGTAGCCCAGATCTTAACCCTATAGAAAACCTTTGGAGCATCATGTGTCGCAAAGTTTATAGCAACGCTAGACAATACTCTTCTGAAAAGGAACTTAAGACATCTATTGAGACCGCATGGCACGATATCGATCCACAAACTATGCAAGATTTAGTTTCTTCCATGCAATCTCGTGTATATGACGTAATACATAAGCATGGATGCGCAACCAGGTTTTAAAAATTGTTTATTTCGATTTTATTTAATTCGTGTCTAAACTTTTGAGACAGCAGTTTATTTTTGTTACCATTTAATTTATTGCAATATGCACAATTCCACTTTTCTTTGTTATAAATATTGTTTATATGTACAGCACATTAATTTCAAGCAGTGATTTGAAAATTGAATAAATATTTTTCAAAGTATGTAAGAATTTCTTCATTGTCTAAACTTTTGCGTCATAGTGTACAAGCTAATTAGTTTGAGAAATTTTGAGTATGACATCATTTGAATGCAATCAATGGAATTTCAAAGTAAAATTTCTTTTTTCGGTATCAAAATAATTTTATCGAAATTAAATTTGCTGTAAATGTAATTCTAAGTACATTTCAATACAGTAGTACCCCGACTTACGTCACCCCGCATTTACGTCGCCTGGCCCGAAAAAAAAATCCTTAATTAACACACACTTTGAAATGTTTATAACGCTATTGTTCCTATGAAGAGAAAATTTCCTGCGACAAACAAATAAACAAAGTCACTAGAAAATGCTCTGCTGTGCTTTTAAGAGAAAAAAAGAAAAATTTGTTGGTTCAAACTTCATTGCAAGATTTTTTCACATCCTCAAAGACTCGAACGGGTTAACTAGACAGACAATAAATTTTACATTAATAACTTATTGATTTATTTCAAATTATTGCATTGCAAATTCATTCTTTTGCTACTGAAAAAAATCTTAATAAACACACTTTTTGTATTATTCTTTTAACACGATTGTTCCTATGGAGGGAAAATTTCCTGCGATAGTCACGTGATAGTAACAAACAAAAAGACAAAGTCACTAGAAAATGCTCTGCTGAGCCTATAAGAGAAAAAAAGAAACATTTGTCGGTTCAAACTTCATTGCAAGATTTTTTCGCATCCTCAAAGACTCGAACGGGATAACTAGACGGAGAATAAATTGTACATTAACAACTTATTGATTTATTCCAAATTATTGCATTGTAAATTCATTCTTTTGCTAATGAAAAAAAATTTCTTAATAGACATGCTTTTTATATTTTTTTAACATGATTGTTCCTATGAAGGAAAAATTTCCTGTGACAGTAACATGAAAGTGACAAACAGATAGACAAAGTCACTAGAAAATGCTCTGCTGTGCTTATAAGAGAAAAAAAGAAAAATGTGCTAAATGTATGTAACATAATCCCTAAATACAATATGAACATTAGATATCTGACAATTTTTATTGCTTAACTAAATACTCATATACCTCGACTTACGTCGCTAGCCTTGGTACGAATTGCTGACGTATGTAGAGGTATTACTGTACTTACATATTCGATTTACTGAAAGAAAATGTCTTGCAGCAATCTCTATTTCAATGTTAAATTATTGGTTTTAATCACATAAAATATAGTGATTAAATTTTCCAGAAACAGATATTGCATAGTGTATCTTAAATCAAAATGTATTTAACCCTTTATCTACAGACGGTACTTATAAGTACCATTAAAATAACTTATTATAAAGTTCATTTAATACATCGATTAGTTGCAATACAGTTTAGAATGAGTTGTCGATGCATTACTTTATCTTGTCCCAAAAGCATTATTGGTTAAACAAAACAAAAATATTTTTAAAAGGATGATTTCTTTTGCCTTTGCATCTTTTCCGCTTTCTTGCCGTTGGGGTGGGGGAGGGCGATTTTTCAATTCGAAAATATTTCTATATTTCTATTGTAAGAACATTATATTTGTGCATTTCCTAATTCTACAAAATCTTAAGAAAAATATTTAAAATAATATATTTGAGTGGAGTTATAAATATCACAAAATCGCTATAAATTCAAATTGAATTAATCCTCCTAAATCCTTCAATCCTTCTAAAATCCTCCTAAGATTTATTAAATGATTATGCAAATCTTCTAATCTAGTTTAAACAATTCACGAAAAATGCTTTAGAAGATAAAATTTTCATGAATTCATAATTCAGTGTATAAAGGGTTAAACATTCGAGATTGCATAACGAGTGAAAATGTATTGAAATGACAAAATCTTGATTCTAAATAACACAAATTAGCAAAGCTAACTTATGAAACTTACATTAGAAATTGTACTACTCAGTCATTATTTATTAAAATAAAATTTAGAATTTCATTAAAGCTCATTATATCAATTATATTAGTAAGGATGAACTGCTATTTCAATAAACAATTGGTCTGGTCAAAGTCTGGTTGTTGCGATTGTAATCTTGCTCTGTACGGGAGTAACCGCAGGTTTGGATTCAGACACAACAATAGTTTTATAACTTAAAAGGTATGAAACTAAATACTTTATTTTAAATTACTATGGGTGCTCTGCACCCTACGAGCTGCGCTAGTCAACCCCTGTTCAGACACCGCAGACTCTAACAGCACGCTAATTTGATCGGCTTTAAAAAAATTTCGGAAGACTGAATTATAATTTGAATCTGACAATTATAATCTGACGTAATTTTCACCAAACTTTTATTTCTCTTTTTAATATTCAAAAAACGTCATAAGTCTGATCGGTTTGCATGATGCAGTTCAAACTTCGTGGTTGGTCGCAGGGCATGATAGGAATTAGTATGCGCATGCGCACGCAACTTGTACGCAACTTTGTCAATAAGAAAAAAATGGCGAATTTGGGGGACTGAGATTTTGTATTTAGCGATCGAGAAGTATCTCCACCCTCTACGGGTGGCTGTGTGGTGTGCAGTATCCAGTCACAGAATAATCGATCCGATATTCATTGACGGCACGGTGACTACTGAACGATACGTGAAGGTTTTGGAAAATGGTTTCATCTCCATTATCCAAATTGACCCTGATTTCGACAAGATGTGGTTTATGTAAGGCGGAGCTCGACCCCATTGGAGCAAGAAAGTGTTTGATGCCTTGAAGAAGTACTTTGGGGACTGCATTCTGGTTCTGGGTACCCAGAGGCCACTGGAATGGGAGTCGCTTGGCCGCCATTTTCTCTGGTTCTGAACACATGAAACTCATTTTTGAGGGGCTAGGTTAAAGACAATGTGTACAGAAATAACCCCCAAACCATGTCTTAGCTGAAAAATGCCGTTCAGGATGTCATCGACAGAATTGATGTTCCGACACTTAGCGGGTTATGCAGAATTTTGTTATTCGTCTGCGCCACATCAAAGCCAATGATGGCTTCCATATCGAATATGCCATAACCTAAATCCGAATATCTGTAGTGACGGTTACATGTTGAATAAAGTTTGTGCACTCAGTAGTTTTTAAATAATTTACATTTTATTTCATATAGTTCAATAATTGTCACCCTGTATTAAGAAATTAAAATTGAAACAAAGAATGCAATTATTAGCGAATAACTATTGTGCAATTTGTATCAAAAGTTAGGTACAACAGGAAAATGTCATTTATTAAATAACAATGTAAAATTATGCAAAAAAATGTTATTTACTTAGTATATTCTGTAAAATAATTCAAGTAAATCATATCAAATTAAATAAATGGGTGCATTACACTAGCTTTGATATTTAAAAATATATGGAAATCTGTAAGTATTAATAAGTGTGCAGAACTATATCAAAAGTGTAGGCGTAATTGATAAAACACTTAATTTAACACTTTTCAATGATGCCATTTATTAAATGTAGTTTTCTTGTTTTGGATAATTTCCAATAATTTGTCTTTTGATTGAATCTAATAGTTTATTAACCCTTAAATGCCTGATTTTTCAAAAATCATTGTAATAATGTTTTTCGGCTTTCATTTTTTAAATAAATCATGGGAAAAATACTTAAAAAAATCATATTTTGTTTTAAGTATAGTTTACGGCTAAAAAACAGTTTGTTACTAATCGGCAATACTGGTGTTTAATTATAAAAATAATTTGCCTTGATAAAATTTAATAATATTAAACACACAAGAATTTTAGGAACTATAATAAGAAATAAATTTTACTTGCTCACTGCAGGTCAAAATAGGGTATTTCGCAAGATCCCAAACAAAACAAAAAGAACAAGTAGCAACAATTGAAAAAATAAATCTATCTTTATTCTTAAATAGCACAAGTGTTGCCATCTACATGTTGAAAATCGATTTAATAATATTTTCAGAATGTATTTTATTGGCAACATTAGGCATTATAGCTTCAATATTATTCTAATAGTATTTTAGAGCCTAAATTGGGTATGTTGACGAAAAGCAACACCAGGCATTTAAGGGTTAAATAATATTGGTGGCATAGAATAAATAGGTTTGTGCGTGTGTGTGCCCGTGTCCTTTATATTTATTATGTAAAATAATATAACTTTTGTCTATTTTTTTAATGTACGCTCCAGAAAAGAGTACATGGCAGGCACTAGATAAATTATAAATAATGTTAAATGGCTGGTAAATAAAGTGAGTTTTCAATTTGCGTTAAAAGCATGAAACTAATGGAAAAAACTCTCGATTTATCCAATTTTGATAAATGATAGATATTGATGGTCTATAGTGAAATGTAGTTATCTTAATAAGGCACACTTTTTTAGCTAAACGGTTATCAAACCCTGAGAGCTAATGTGCTCGCCAGTTCTGTATGTACGTACGTACGTAACGCGATAACTCTTGATAGAAACATCCGATTTGCTTCAAATTTTTTCTCTAGGTTCATTCTGATAAAGCGCTTCCCTGATTAGTTGTGGTGGTTCAATGGCTAAGTATAAAGGGCTGACCGAGGAGAAAATCCCCCCCCTCTTAACTTAGATAAATGGGTTTTTCATGTAGAATTATCCCGTTATCTTCAAATTTGGTATACCCTTTAATTGTAATAAGGCGCTTCCCTGAGTAGATTTGAAGGTTCATCGATTTAGTCTAAAAGCGGAACGGGGAGCTAATATCCCCTTAATTTATATAAATGGATTTTTCTATCTGATTTTCTTCAAATTAGGTATACCGATTTATTCTGATAAGGCGGTTCCCTGATTAGATTTGAAAGTCCATTGGTTAAATATAAAGGGGTGAACGGGGGGGGGCAATACCCCCTTCATTTAGATAAATGGGTTTGTCTATCCGATTTGCTTCACATTTGGTATACCGGTTTATTTCGATAAAGCGCTTACCTGATGACATTTGGAGTCTCATTGGTTAAATGTAAAGATGGGAAACGGGGGGTGCAATCCCACCCGCCCTTAATTTATTTTTCCGAGAGGCATTATTCTTTAAATAAGAGTATACTATACAATTAATATGAATAGCCTGTGAGCTCAATGCCATCAGTTTAACTGGGCACTTTTCTTTTTTATTGAGTGTTTAAGAACTGCCTTTATTGAAATACACAGGCCGACCCTAAATTTCCCGGACTGGTTAAATTCCTGGATAATAGATGGCGCTGCATATCCGTAGGTAAAATCGAAAGTACAAATACTCTTCGCCTTGCAAAGCAGAGCTACTTCCCGTTGCGACCTGTTTGGTGATGCTTAGAGCATCCGTTTTGTTGTAACTGTGTAACGTGATCTTTTCTGTCGAAGGAGGGGAATGTTAATAAAAGTGGTCCCCTTTAGGTTCAATATCAACTTGGAGAACAGAAAATAGGCACAGGGTATAAATTTGGGGAGTAAGGAGGATGGTTGAGCACAACGAGCCCGTTAGAAGCCAGAAACTGCCACAAAACGATCGAAGTGACTGCTGGTGCGTTGGCGTGCAAGAACTACAAACTGCCCTGCTGTTACTACCGTTGACGAATTCTTCGTACTGGACATGAAACGCTTCAACAGTTAAAAATAGAAACGTCCAGTAACAGTAGTACCTGCATGAATGAACGCCTTGTGAATGATTTGTTGTTCAATCTTCGCGAGTTCCGACATGGTCACGTTACACTGTTACAACAAACCGGATGCACTTAGCATCCCACAACAGATAGCAACAAGAAATTCTACCGCTTTACAAGACGAAGAGTTATCGCGCTTTCGACATCACCTACGCACAAGCAGTGTAATCTATTCCCCGATAAGTTAAACAGTCTGGGAAATTTTGTAATGGACTGCATATATGAATATAAAAAACAGAAATACTGAAATAAGATCAGATGAGAAAACGTTCGATGACCACGTTTAATGAATAAATACTAGACAGTGATTTGCTTGGCGAAAGTAGATGTCATAAAAAAACTGCATGTTTATGGATTTCTTTTTGTATTATGTCTCTTTTAAATTAGCCGTTTACTACCCAAACAGCTACTCCAAGCGGATCATAACAAAAGTTGGTGTAGAGGCAGTGTATCTTAAGAGACATTTTCTACTGGACAGTGTTGTCTGTTCATAAAGATATTTGTTCAAATTATGCAGTTTTTCCCTTTTGTGATTTTTGTCCTTTTTTTCCCCAGTTCATATGATACATAATCTTTTGTCCGTAATTAATTGAAATTACAATTATTTAAAAAAAATAAACACTTTTATTGCCAGTGTTATATTGACTTTTTTTGCCACGGCATTAACAAAACTGCTATGTAAGCGCGGGGGTCTGTGGACGCTGTCAAAAACATTACACCAGGGCTGTCTAGCCTGGCGCCCGAGAAACACCAGAAAAATGATATTTGTATATTTGTGTATTTTATTTAATTTCATAACATCATCGATTAAATAAGGTGGTGATTTCTGTAAGAATTTTCAGGTATTCGCGGGCACCAGGTAGGACAGTCTTGCATTAAACTGTCCATTACCTGAATATTATTACCAGCCATGTATATTTTTTTTTTCTAATCTCTTCTCTCTTTTTATTTTGTCCTTTAATCTTTCAGTAGAACAATGCCCCAAATCACAGGACGCCTGTAGTACTGCGACAATGTGTTGACGAACATAATGGTGAGATCAACTTCATCAAGTCGAATTCATCAGAAACCAGCCTTCAAATAGTAAAACATGAATCAGTTAGAGACAAATGAGTTTTACAATAAATTATTAAATGAGCTTAAGCAAAATGTATTACAAAAAATTAGGCATTCATGAGCTAATTGCATTCATTTGAGGAACCAATAATGAGGAACCAATTGCATTTATTTGAGGAACCAATAATGAGGAACCAATTGCATTTATTTTTAGATATATTATACAAAAATCAAAATACAGAATAAATTAAGAAATAATTAATTATTTTTAAATTACAAGTAAAGCTATTAAATATTGTACAAAAGACAGCGAAACACAACTGTATGACAAAAAATTACCCAACCTTATTAAAATATTTTTTTTCAATTTTGTTTTCTACATTTTTTAGTTATAAAGAAAGCTTAAAGGGATTACTGTAGATGAAAAGAAGAAAAATCTTCTGCACTTACGTCTTTCTTTACAATTAAAAAGAAATAAAAGAAAGAAAATATATTTCACCTTTAGAATTATGATAAAATTCAGGTATATTTAAAAACTGCTTATTTACACATAAATAAATCTGGTTTATTGAATTTCCTTAATAATTTGTGCATTTCTAAAATTTCGCCTTTTTTATGATATCTATATAGCAACTATCCTGTACAAATATAATTGAAATTTAAAACAGATCATACTTAGAAAGGTACTATTTTTTTAATAAATTTTCAAAAGTTACATTTCTAATATAATATTGAAGAAACGCTCATGCTTACCTGAGGAATATCTGTCATATGAATAATATTATTTTTAATTAATTCTCCAATCTAAAATTTACATCATTCATTATGGCTATAAATACTTTCTGCAAAATTATTTATATATTTTAACATGAATATTTTCAACTGGTAGACATTTTATGAATCCGTTGACTACGTTTTAGATTAATATTAAAAGCGTCTGTAGCTAACTAGAGTCAAGTAACAACTAGCACAATTGTGAGTAAAATAAACGTTGCAATGTAAAACTTTAAAATAATCGCACATCATTAACGTCAATACTATTGACATAAAGGCGTAAAGCTTTATATTTTGATGCCTTTAACACAAACAACACCATCTTCTTTCGTTGAATTGACACTAAAAACAATCTTCACAAAATAGTGTATCAGTGCTTTTAATGATATTCGTGACACACAAATTTTACTCTAAGGATAATAAATTCACATGCACAAAAATTAATTTACGAATGCTTCATTTATTAAAAATATAAATCTATTAAAATATTTGAAACGATAATTTGTTAGATTTATTATTGAATGTTTATTTTGTTTAACTTTTAACTAAGGTTGGAGTTTATCATATGTCGCCAGCGAGCCACCAAGCTATCACTATTTTATAATACAAAGTGATTCAAAATTAGTGGGGCAAAATGAAAACATACCTGTGACTGCTATAATGAGTTTATTTTTTAAATACATATTTAACGTGAAACTATAACTATACAAGTTTCCAAAGATGTTCGATTCTGGCAAATATCAATGTAGTAATCCAATTCTTGCCATACTTTTGGTAACATATGCATTACTATTGAGTATACAATACGTCAACATGTCACTTATCCCCTGCTTGTAACTATTTACAACTGTTGTAAATTCTAAGGAAGTGGATGCACGTTGTTGTATTATGTTGTGTCGATGAGGTGGTTCTTTAAACAGTTTGGTCCGGAAATGTTTCTGAACAACGACAACGGATTATTTTTTTGCGTATTCTAACACAAAGTTCTTGCGGGGATTAAGAATGAAAGCGCCTCTAGTGACGATTTCGATAATAGCAAAGTCCTTCCAGATAAAACTTGCATAGTAACACTTTCACGCTATATTTTTTATTTTCTAATTAAATCCGTTACAGCAATCTAAAACTGTTTGCCTTTTAGCCCCCGGTACGGTATGCTATTTCTTTCTCCCAGCTTATTTTGTCTCCAAAAAATAACGTTATCTTACAGAAGCCAGCAATAAACAAAGCAGATGTGTCATTGTACGATTACATGCTCTATAGCAATTTTTTTTAATTTCTAAGCATCGCACATTTTCAATTTTTATACCATTGTATTGGGAAAAAAGTACTTTTAAATGCAATTTGTTTGAAAACTGTATCTCCATTTATTTTTGAAACATTAATTTTTTTGTATTTTTTAGCACCATTTATTTAATTTTGGCAACTCAAGTACTCCATTTATATAGAAAGTAATTTGAAAATAGTTGAAAAATAGCAATTATATATTTTTGTTGCCATTTTCACATAACAACCGAAAGAAAATGCAATTAAAATATGTGCTATTTTGAAAAAATGTAAACGAATAATTTCTGTTAAAACATGGAGCTATTATAAACTGTCTTTGATTTTAAGTATCTGTAGACGCTTTCAGTGTGACGTCAGTCATGACGTTTTGATTGGAAACTGACTCCAAACAAACGGTTGCTATGCCTCATTTCTGTTTAAATATAAATCGTGGAAAATGTTACCAATACATATCAAGTATTAAAACACTTAGATGTGAGATATAGATATAAGATATAGGTACAACACACAAACAAAATAGAAAATACAACACAGAAACTGTTTGTTTGGAGTCAGTTTCCAACCAAAACGTCCTTAATAGTCCATGGGGCTACAGGCCAAAAGATTCTTAGAAAGTAAGTTTCGTTTGCCAAGTCTGGCAACTACGAAATTTTTTATTTTTTATAATGGTAGATATACATAAATGAGAAAAATACAATGTTCCCCCAAAAATAGCTGCACATAATTTTTTTACAAGCCAAAAACTTAATATTTATTGCAATATTTCAAAAAAGCTATTTTAATGCTTTTAATTGTTATATTGAAATATTTGCATTTATTTAATATTGCTTTATAAATAGTTGATACACATAGATGACAAAAATACAGTGTTCTCCCAAAAATAGTTGCCAATTATTTGTTTACAAGCCAAAAACTTGTCGTACGGATTTTAGAATTTTGCAGATTTCTGGTCATTGCTTTGTTTACATTTTTTTAAAAAGTAATTTGAATGTATAATAATGCGATCGAAATTATAATGAAGCTTCCAATATAGTAAAATTAAGTAAAGAGATAAACTAAATTAATAAAAAGTAAGATAATTTTAAAAATTATTAAAAGTAAAGGTCAAGTAAATAATTACTGTATAGTTAAATATGCATATTAAAGATAAGGTACATTTTTCCTGAATTATTCAGTGAAACTTTCTTCTTAAAAATACCCTATTAAATCACATCAAAATCTTAAAATAAGAAAGTTTTATTTCAGGTTTAGCCAGTCTTAATAACCAAAAGCTTGATTAATACATAAAAATATTTGGTAAAAAGATTGTGATTACCAGTAATGTCAGCAATATCTTGATTTTTTTTTTCAAAAAATAAATTGATACTCCCTTCATGAAAAACCATGAGTTTAGTCATATTATTGAGAATTACATATTAAAATACGTACAGCATGATATAAAACTAAAGAATTCTATAATTTTGTCATTACACTTAAACTGAAAGTTTCATTGTTTACATCTGTGATGATGTGCGGATTTCAGGAATGTGCAGATTTTAGGGTTGCGGATTTAAAGTAGTCTACTGTATTTATAAAAAAAAAGAACCATTTTAATACTTTTAAATATTATATTAAAATATTAGCATTCATTTAATCTTGCTTTATAAACAGTTGATGCACATAGATGACAAAAATACAGTGTTCCCCCCAAAATAGTTGCGGATAATTTTTGTTTGGGGGCCATTCCATGAGAAACGGGCAAAATGTCCTGCACGTGACACTTACATAAATACCTATATTTATTAACTTATAAGTTGTTAAAATATAAACTATACGTTAAAATGAACAAAATAACTTATATTTTCATATTAGCATAGTTGTTTTAATTTGAGGACACAATAACATTGTTAAAATAGCAGAAATATGTAGAAAAGCTGTTCCACACATGACATGGAATGGCCATTTTATAGATTTAAAAATCTACACATTTTAAACCCTAAACTTTAATAAGTTGCCCATTTTTAATAATAATTAAATAACAAAAATAATAGATAATAAAAATCTCCACATTATAAATACTAGACCTAAGTAATCTGCTCTTTTCAATCACATTCCATGAAAAATGGACAAAATATCCTGCGTGTGACATTTACATAAATACCTACATCTATAGACTCTTGTTAAAACACAAACTATACATTAAAAATGACAAAAAACTCTAGATTTTCCTATTAACATGGATGTTTTAATTTGAAGATATAATAACATTGAATTTATATATCACAAAACATTTTATATGAGTTAAATAACTGATGAGGTGCACCCTGAAAAACTTCGTTACAATGTCTTTTTAATACGGATGTGTAATTTAAGTAGCAACTTCGATGATATTTTATTTCCTTTGCTATACAACCTATTCCATCATTTTGAGTTTTAAATCCTTCATCATTCATTAATTCCGCCGATTTCTGCAAAGACGCACTTTCATTTTCTGTTAAACACTGCAAAAGTTTCTCTCTTTTGCGTTTAAGACTATATTTTTCAGTGACATATTGTTCTTTCCTACATATCACACGTATGTCAGGAAATACACCAGTATTTGCTGATTTTCGAAATCCTGAACGGCGATTTAATCGACTTGTCACTGAACTATTTATATTTTCATTATATCTTTTGCTTTCTGTGCGTTTTTTGGCTTTTTGAATTTTACTTCTGTCAGTAAAATGCATGTAACATTGTCTATGATAACCGATATTTGATGAGACTTTTAATTCAAACTTACTAAGGTTTTCAGCCACGGTTTTTTCCTCCCCATCTAAAGTAATGCATTCAGATTGCGAGTGAAGAATTTTATCCAGACTTTTCTCTGAAAAACTTGTGATTTTAGAATCATTTAGATTTTCAACCAGGTGTATGCAGCATACCATGGAGGCCGTCATTACACTTGTTTACAAACAAATCGAAGAATACGACTAACAAAACGCAAAATATATTTAAAGACCCATTTAAATAATATTATTTCCATGAATTATTATTAATTGATAAAAAAAGTAAATAAAAGCGCAATTAACTTCATAAATAAACCTTTGCTTTTTATATTAAAGAAATAAAATTTTCTTGCAGCGCCATCTGTTGGCTTTTATGTTTAACACAAATTATCGTGTAATAACAGCTAAAATGGACATTTTTCTGTAAGAATTACAAATTAATGTGCACGGTTTGGTTGGGGAACATTGTAAATTTAGAAAAGAAATATCAAGATAAACTCATTTTCAAAAAATCACTTAGTTGCGTGGTATGGCAAACGAACTTGAACGATATGCTTGCTTGCCCTACGGACTATACTTACGTCACAACTGAAATGGTCTATATTAATGTTACAAACAAATGAATGCCTATGAATCATTAGATAGCCGTTTTTTTGCCGCGTTTCTTTAATGACGGTATCTTTTTACTGCATTTGTGTATTATTTTGCGATAGTGACATCCTAATGCATGCTTTACTGTAGATGTTTAAAAGTGGATCGTAAATGTGGAATTCTTAAGCGAATGCGAATGACGTCATTTTATATAAAATAAAAGTGTGTGCTTTAAGTCTTAAATTAGAAATATGTTTTGTACTATTTATATAAACATTTTGTTTTCTTCGGTAGCGATACTAAATTCTGAAAAAGCAGAATTCCTGTTTTCTACTTTGTATCACTCATTTTGAATCACCCTGTAGAAAGATTTGCATTATATGACAGAAGATATCAATAGGAATTTGTGTTGGCGATCGGCTTTCGGGAAAATAGGTTTAACATATCTAATATAAAGTAAACAACAATATGATTAATAAATTATATTAGAAAGTGATTAAAGCTTCTCTTTCGAATTGAGAAAGCAGATTTTTGACTGCTTTTAAAATAAAAATTTATGTTTATGAAATCGTTTAAAGTTTTAAAACTATATCATATACTGGCAAAATTGCATTCTGACATTCAATTATTCGTATCAAGAGCAATCCGTACAAAAATGTAGGACATTTCATTTAAAACATATTTTGCGCCTAAAAACTAATCGAGGGGAAAATAATTTAATATATGCAAACATTAATTCTGGGGAACTTTATTTATTACATAATTAAATCTCAGAAAACATTTAAGAAAGGAATTTAAGTTTTATGTTTGGAGTTTTTGCGTTGTTCATCTGAAGTCAAAAGTACTATACCTAATTAATTGTAAAAACAATTAACGTTATGCCTTTATAAAAGAGAAAGTAGATTTTGGACAGCTTTTAAAATGAATTGTATAAACATTTAAAACAGTGTTAGATACCGAGAAAATTATTTTTCTTTCATGTGCTAAAATCTTTCGTTTTCTGAAATGACAGGTTATTTTCCCGTTTAATTAAAAACAAGATGTCAGAAACATGTAGTGTATAAATGCTTTCAATATTTTAAAAAAGAAATTTCATAAATTATGAAAGATAAAAAAATAGGATTATAATTGGTTAATTATTTTTTAAATTTTATAGATATATTTAATTAAAGACTGTAAATTTGTATATAGGAATTACAAATTCCTTTGAATTTAAATCAAAAATCACAATTCCAATAGAAGTGTTTTAAAACATTAAAGCTATTATTTATTACTTTGTGTAATTTAATATTTTTATGTATTATTTTAACAGATTCCGCTAATAATTAGTCAAATTATTCAGTAAAGTTTTGTGTAAATGAAAACTTAATGTAACTTAAATGCAAATATATAAAAGGAAAAAAAAATCCATTTACATTTAGATTCTTAAAAGTAATCGTGACTTTAAAAATATTGTGAAAACACACAAGTAGTTTCATATAAAGGAACAAATTAGAATGAATAAGTTTTATTTAAAAATGAACGATCAAGTGCGAGTATTACTCGCGCTCAGAAGATTCCGCACAATAAATATATGAATTATTAACTGTATTATATTATTTTAAAAAAATCGTTACTAAAAGAATATTGAGACTTTGTAAAAAGCAATACAACGTAGTGTTGGGTATAGCTGTTTATACTAGAAAAGTATAAACGTCTATAACACAAAATTTCAAAGAGATGTGAAGCCTAAATAATATCAAATATTGTTATCCTGTACAACTCTTATTTATCTTAAACTAATCTGTAATTTTATTAACTAAATTCGGTACTGACAATAAAAGTAGTATATATTAAAACTGCATTTGGCATTTCATAAAACTAAATTCAGCGTGGTAATAATCTTTTCTTTTTACAGTGTAGCTACAACAAAACCCTTGTTTAAAGTTTAAACTTGGGATTGTGCTAAGCGCGCTTCAAAATGAAGTCGCAAAATTGCAACGCCGCGCAGTAGGACGTCTTGATGAACTAGGTGGACAAAATCCATTTTTCTGATTATCTCTGAATCTGACAAAATCACGTGTACTGCTAGCTGAATGTCTCTATTTTCGAGATCCGTACTAGATTTTGCGTAAAAAATCAGAGGTGTCGATTAATTGTGACCGTAAAACAGCCATTTGCGCTGTTAGTTTTAGGGAGTTTCAAAAGTTGCACTAGCTTCCTCGTGTTGAAAGCACGTCGTGACTATTCTGTTTTATTTGAAAGTACGAGTTTGCTGATCATATGTCACAGCTTTGTCAAGGTCAGATTTAACTCATTTTTGTTTGAAAATAAGTGATATTAAACCCGCTTTACCGTTTTTTTCAAAGGCTGAAATTCTGGATGATCCTTGATGTTGTTTACAAATTTCATCTTGACTTTTAACAAATTAATCAGCATTATTCAGCAATAAGCATTTTTAAAATCAAGTGCCATTCCTAAAGTATTGAAAAATTAAACAAACTCCTGCAGATAGCTGCAGATCGGTAAGTTTTTATTAATAAACAGCATCATATTAACTTCCAGTGCATGTATGCATGCTTAGTTCAAATCTTGCAAGTCAAATTTAAATCACTTTTAATTATCCTATTAAGCCGAAACAATGAATACATGTGTAATTTGAAAAACAATACAATATTATTATGATTTAAAGAACGTAGAAGTTTGTTTCTACAGGGCTTCACAAAAATTTAGATTAAAACTTGAAAGTTAATTTTAAACCAATTTCAGTAATCTGATTGAGCTGAAACTTTCCTCAGGATATGTGTTTTTTAAGACAATGAAATATTATTATAATTTATGGAACGTAGCAGTTACGCTTTTTTTACAGGGCCACATAAAAGATTAGTTCAAATCTTGCAAGACAATTTTAAACCATTTTCAATTATCTGATTCAGCTGAAACTTGGCCTACATCAGTTTTTCCGATGACAATTCTATTAAATTATAATTTGAAGAACGTAGAAATTATGCATTTTTTACAGTGCCACACAAAAAATCGCGGAAAGACTGTTGCTAAAAATCAGAAAATTTAATTAAATTTCTACAAAATTACTATAGGTTATTGAGATACACAATAGCATTTTTTAAATTGAAAACAAAGTGTGTAGCAGTTGTATTTCTTTTACAGGGACACATCAAAAATTCGAATACATTACCGTCTATATGCAGAAATTTTATTCCAAATTGAATAAAATTTATATAAGTTTTTTATTCACACAACAGCATTTTTTCAACCCGAAAATAATTTTGGTAGCATTTATATGTTTTACAGGGTACCACAAAACATTAAAGTTTTTTTTAATATGATTTTATTTTTTTAAAAATATTTTTCAGGATGACTAGGCAAACTTTTCAAGATATTATGAATAGACAAAAATACAAAATAGAAATGAATGTTAACTTACATGTGTGCATTAAATCGTTTTTTACTTAATTGTAAAATAAGTATGTTTAACACATTATTTGTAATGCATTATACAGGGTGCCCACTAAAGTCCTTCCCACGCTCTTAATTGCCAAACGGTCGCAGCTATACCCATAAAAGTTGTCTCTAGGTAAAGGGATTATGCTCTACCAGATGACACCGCTTCCAGCGTCACCTTATACAAAACAGCTGAGTTAGTATTCCTATCTCTAAAACGAGATTCATGCTCAGAACGAGATTCATTTAGCATTCAGGTTCACAAGGTGTTCTTTCGAACTAAATCGATGATGCTTTACAAATTTGTCATTCACTTTTATCACATATTTCGAACCTTTTTCACGATAGGAACACTAATGACGCTATTCTGCACCAGGTGGCGCTGTAAGCGGTTTCATCTAGTAGGGCGTAGCCTCTTTATACCTAGACACCACGTTTATGAATATAGACACAGTCGTTCGGCAGTTAAGAGGGTGAGAACGGACTTTCTTGGGAACACTGTATTTTTATTTTAAGACATTGTTGTTAAATAACCAAATATTTATCACTGTTTGAGTATTTTATTAGTGATGCATTAAAAAAACAGCAAAAACTAATTAAACTTCAACGAAATAATTTTGTCCACCTAGATCCTCAAAACGCCCCACTGTGCGCCGCCTTTTTCAGACAGATTTTTAATTAACTTTTAAAGACACGAGAGGCGTATTGAGATATCCACTTAATGCAAACTAGTCGAGGGTCGTCTAGTATTTATGTGATTAATTCTAATTAAATTAGTAAGCTTTAAACAATTTGACGTTTATTGCTTTTTTACTGCTGTTGGGCATAGATTTTACACAAATATATCATTAAAAGTTGTTATCTAGTCTTTAAAAGTCGATGGTACATAGAGTACGCCGTCCGTGTCATTATGTATGTACAAACCTTTTGTGTCTTTATCGGTTAATATCTCGGTTAATTACCGACGATTTTTTTTTCGAAAATAATTATTAACAATGCTTTTATACTTCTGCTACTATATGTACCTCCAGCGCTCCTCAACACATTTTCTGCATGCCCGTAAATCGAAATTTGTGTGTAACGGAAAAATTCGCTTTTCTCAAAAACTATAGGACCTAGGGGAATCGCTATAGTTTTCTTTCAAGGTTTAAATTAATCTCTAGTACCTCTACTTTTTTCATAATTTTAGTTTCATTAGAGTCAGAAATAGAGCTGGGGTGGGAGAGGGTTCGGAATATATTTTTGCATCACATTTTAGACGATATCTCTGAAAATATAATACCTAAAATTAAAAGAAATGTATTTTTGAGTCGTTACGAAAGCTTTCACACGATACCCGACAAGATATGCAAAGAGAAGATATTTTTTTCAAGTAACTTAATTAGCCCCTCTATATTTTTCCTAAATATATTTGTGAACAGGGATGTAGTAGAGGGTATACGGGGGTATACGCCGTATACCCTATGGATTATTTTAAGGGACACCGTATGCCCTCTGTTTCTCAAGAAAGATATAGTACATATACAATCTAGGGTATACGCTCTGCATTCAGTGTATACTCTCTGCTTAGAGCGTATATCCTCTGTTTGTTTTTTTTACGATTACACGACTGTGAATGCTTAAAAATATATAAATATGTTTGTCAATACCCTTTATTACTTCTCCCAATTTGAACTTTCCACGTTCCATAGTTTTCGAGTAAATTGGCTATGATAGGGAGACAGACAGACACAGGAGGGATCTTAAAATGGTTCCGTTTTCACATTTCAAGTACGGAACCCTAAAAAATATAATTTATGCAGAGCCTGTAAATCCGTTCGTTCAAACATTTCAAAAATGAACATGCAATGAATTGTACATGTGTAAGGAAATTCTCTTAAATAGCTCTGTAAAAGAAATATAAATGGTACATGCATGGTTTAAATATATATTAAAATTTCGCTCGTTAGTAAATAATTAACCCCATTCGAGTGAATTTCAAATTATAATGGCATATAGCCAAACAGTGGCAATTTTGTCGGACATTTATGAGAGCTATTGAGGCTACCACATTTAACCCTTTCAGGGGCAAAGCAGTTCCATACCTACAATGTTGAAATGATTGAATGACACCGGAATTTAGAAACAGATTTATTTGAAAATAAGAAAAAGCTATATTTCGCGTTCATAATAAATCGAATTTTTTTACCAAAATTATGGTGCCATTGTGGCATTTGGACATTAAAATTAAGTGTTTTCATAAACATACCACTGCCCCTGAAAGGGTTAACTGGAAATATTATGTAGCGCAAATTTTAAATGCTCCAAAGTACAATCCTTATATGTTCCGTAGGGTAAAACTACTCTAAAACGCAATACTTAAATGTCTTGAAGCGCAACCCTTGAATGTTCTGAAGCCCAGCCCTTAAATATTCTGAAGCACAATTCAATGATATAACGCCTTACAGAATCTGTCTTGATGCTCTCATCTTTGATCTGAGAAGATCACCATGCAGCTGGTTGTAAGACTAAAACCAAGCTAAACCCACAAGGCTAAGGAAGAAGGTCTTCATATATAGTGTCATTACTGCCAGAGCTTAATTTGCGTCGGAGCCCACCGGAGCTCAGCTCCGGTACTTCTCTGTTTTCAGTAAATATGTAAATATTTTACGGAATCCACCGGAGCTGATAAATACAGGGCTCCGGAGCCCATTGCAATAGCGCTTCCGAAAAACTGAAGCCTAAATTACCCTTTTCTTTCCTTCCCATCTCCAAGCTTTTATCAAAACACTTATATGTGACGTAATGTGTCCCACACGTAGGGGATGGAGATGAAACGGACTCAATTTTTATATAAGTTTTAGGCTTGGGCTGGTTCAAGTTCAATCTGTCTTACTTCCAAAATTTTATTTTTTCACGTACATATAAAAGAAAAACTTTCCCTCCTCAAAAATTATGTTTTCCATTCTATTTAAAATCATTTCAATGCTATTTTAATCAGAATGAAGAGAAAACAGAAATCGTGTTTTTATCTTCTAGTGATAATAGCAAATTTATGTTTGGAATTGCTGGCGGGGGCGGCAACGTGTTGATACGATGCCACTCAAGAGACTGAGCGATGAACTTGCTTTCAGTTCGATTTTCTTTTGTGACAGTAGGATAATTCTTAATTGACCGATTTATTTTATAAATTTACTTTAGATATCCAATCTGAAAAGAATACTTTATGTTTGTAGTGAACGAGCAACAGTTTGAGGTTTTGTTTGATTGAATTTTTTAGTCTTCTATTGTGTACGGCTGTAAAAATCCCGTTAGTGATTTTTATATTGTATCATGGACGGGAACGTTGCCCATGCTAAGGCTCTACTCTGCACATTTACGAAGTCACTTTCATTTGTAAGTAGTTATAATTGCCACGTATTGTTATTCTGATAGAAAGCAATCGAGCAGTGTTTTCCCTTTTCTATAAAAGCACCTAATCTTTCCGATAACGATGTCAAATTTTTAACTTAATCTGATTTTCAGTGACTCGCCACAAAAGACTGGTATGCGGAATGAAACAATTGTTGTTTAAGATATGACTTTTTGCAGGAAATTGAAAAACGCGTTTCCATTTTTCAGCATGTAAATTAGGTAGATTTCGTAAGAAAGGTAGGTTTCGTCGCTTTTCTAATGCAATGTTTTCACGTGAAAAATTAAATTAGATAAACAGTTTGACGAATTGGAAACAAATTGAATATTACGTCATAAGTTTTCTAGAGCAAGATTTCTGCATGAAAATTCAAAATGAAATAAATAGTTTGACGAATTAAAAAAAACAACAAAATATTGCGTCATAGTGAAAATATAATGGACCACAGCAGGTGAATATGTAACGTCATGTGAGTTTGAAGAAACGTATTAAAACATGATAAAAACCCGAATATGGAAGTAATAACATATTTTAACACTTTGAGGTTCTCTGAATTTGATTTAGCCATTTTTAAACCTATTCCATATACATGCGTGTGTGTATTTGTGTATATTAGAATTTTCACAAAATGTTTAGTTCTCTAGAGCTCATTCTTAGCGAAGGAACTGGATTTATCTTTAATCTTGATTTAAGTTTTGTTGGTGAATTTAGTACTTAACTTCGAAATCTACCTCCGCCTATTGGCTCGAGCTGGCAGGGATTTTTTTAATTTCTATAAATTTCATAAATTCTTTCATAAAAATGCATAGCTACGAAATATTCCTTTTTTGTGTTAACACAATTTCGAAATCATAATCCCATTCACATTTAATAGCAGAATTCTGCTGTTAATTAACATTAAAATTAGGCAAAGACTTCTTGTCGGAAGAAGTGATAACTAAGAAGTGGAATAGTTGAAAGCTAAGTATACGCAGGTAGATAGATATATTTAAAAGTTTTATTTTCCTACAGAAAAAAAAAAGTCTTTAAATTTTACAAATAATGTACGAAATATAAATATGGAGATTGGAGTGACAGCGGAGGCAGGGGGGGGGGGAGACACTACGGTTATTAGTATCGCAGGATATTAGGGCTCCGGTACTATTTTTGTTAGAAATTAAGCCCTGATTACTGCTAATAGTAGGGTCTGAAATGTTTTCCAGCTCGATTTTTGTGCCAAGTTTGATATTTTTTAAAAATTTTGTAGCTTTTGACATGTAGATTCCAAATATCTTAGGTGCCATTTTTTTTTTCTTGCGCATTTTTGAGGTGATTTTCAAGATGGCGTCCAAGATGGCTGCCATTTACTGACTTTTTTAATATTTGTGGGATATTATTGACCAGTATATCAAATTATATGTTTTGGGGTCAAAAAATGCAAATATACAATCAAAATGGGCATAAATTGTGTTATTTATTATTTATTTATAAATTTACTACAAAATTACTTATATACTAAAGGCATAGTGTTTTACATGACTATCGGTTTGGCATGCTCCGACCTTCTCTTTGAAATACTGCCACATTCTACAGAGATTATTTCCATGCAAGAATAATGCAACTCACTACGTGAGAAATTGCGCAATTATGAAATTGAAGCTGCAACTTTGTTTGAAGAGATCAAAGTACTAGTTGAAAAAAATCATCTTCCACATATTACACAATGTAGTGATGATATGACAAAGTTCTTACTACAATATATGAACCAATTTGGATCTTTTTTACATTTCATACGTGCCACTCGTCAAGGAGATTGGGCATTGCATCTCGCGTCATTAGAGGAACAAATAAAGTATTATTTTGCTCATGACATATTTCATTATGCCAGACTCATTCCAGTATACATAGCACCTTAAAACAACATATCCAGAAATATGGAATGCTCTCGAATCTGGTTGTTTTGCAGTACTCAAAACCAATGTGCCGTTTCCGAAACTATTTTCAGACCAGAACTTGGAACAAAAAATCAAAGAACTGAAGAACATTGGGGGAGTTATTGGTTTAACTCCGAATAAAAACGCCCTCGAAAGGTATTTCTTGTGTGCACCAGAAGTATTACGCATTGTTTCAAATTACTTTGAAAAGTACTGTCCAAATGAAGTCTTGAAGCAGACCAGGAAACACTATCAACTTCGGACCCCCATGTCGCTAAGAATTTTTCACAATGCAGCCATCTTCAAGGAGAGTATTCGGGATCATTGTTGAGGAAACCCTTTCCAAGGTAATACCACACTAATGAATATTGCATCTTCTGTGAAAGTTCCAGAATCTGCGAACGATGATATTCTAAATCGTCGACCAAAAAAGCCAATTGGAATTCGAAGAGTTTGTAAGTGATAGACTAATTCGAGAAGATAGAAAACTTCTTGCTCGTTTTCTTGTTATTATGGAATAAAGACCTCAAATGTCTACAAACCTAAAAGATGCAATTGGAAACTACAAGTATTCTGTAACAGCAAGATCATTATTTTCTTCTGATGGATATCTTCATATTCCTTGTGACAAAAGTTTATTCATTGCAGAAATAGAGCAATATAATCGATCACCCATACTTGAATCATTAGAATCCTCGATTACTTCTCCGATAGAAAAAGTTTGTATTATAGATGGAATGGCAATCGTACAATCAGTAAAAAAGACACTTGCCATGAAAACTTGTGAAGACTACGCAAATGCTTTTACCGAGATCATTGAATACACTGAAGGGGGAATAATATTTTGACCAATACCTTGAGATTTCATTGAAGGAGCAAACTAGTAAGAAAAGATTGGGGGCGACAGAACCTATTATATTTACTATTACAAATAGTACCAATATAACGTTGGTTTCATTAAAGAGGTATCTTTCACATAATGAAACAAAATCACTGCTGACTGAGTATCTCGGGAACAAATTACTACAGGTTTTTGCTGCTGGTGAGAAGAAAATTGTTGTCGTTTTTGGCAGTAAGGCATACAGTAACCACGCGAATGTTTTCGATTGAGAATTATATGATCATACGCATAAAAAGCAGACACCATTATACATCTTCATGTACTTGATATAGTGAACCATCATGATAATTATGAGATCAATGTATTTTTGCAAGATACTGACATTTTCATATTGCTAATTGACTTGGTTTCAAGTCATCTAGTAAGCAGTGAAATCAATTTTGTTACTATTTGAGACAACAAACACAGAAAAATTAATATTAATGAAAGATGTCGAGCAATAGGTGCTCATAAAAGCAAAAGGTTTACTATGTTTACATTCATATACTGGTGGAGACTGGGCAGGAAAATTTCTAGGCATTTCAGAACAGAAGTGGATAAAAGTGTATATCAATCTTCAGTGTGATGATAATATTATAACAGCTTTTCAAGAATTTGGGAAACCTAATGTTGATCCATTATCCAATCTGTCGTTGTTTGAAAAATTCACGACTGGACTTTTTTGAAAAATAGTAATTTTTAAAGGATCGCAGAGTTAAGATGGCACCTTTTCAAAACTAAATGTTTCGAGGGGGAGAAATTACCATCAATCCTTGGAGCACTGAAGTCATATATTCTAAGATCCAACTTAATTTGCACCATTGGAAAGACCTACAGAAATCCTCGACCTACAATACCCCCACTTATTGGCAATGATTGGGGGAAAATGGCGAAGGAGTAATTTCTCTAGTCAAATGCCTGGAGTTACCTATGCCCAAAGGAGTTATTGAACTTGTGAAATATGAGTGTAAGAGAACATGTACAGTTGGGAAATGTTCTTGCTTAAAGAATTCTCTAGCTTGTACTGCCCTTTGCAAATCAGAGACTGCAACAATACAAAGGACTATCAATATCATCACAGCGATAGGAGTGATTCAGAAGACGATACATAACATCCCAGCACTGTATATACATATAAATGCTGTTTTTAATCATTTTATTCAATATCTTCAATAATTTATGTTATTTCATTTAAATACTTTGGTTGTGTATAACTGGTTAATAAAACGCTAGTATATCTAATGTCTTTCATATTTTTGCGCTTTATTTGCATCTTATTGCTTAAAACACTTCAAAAACTCAATTTACACTTAATTTATTATATATTTGTATTTCTCGACCCTGAAAACATATAATTTGACATATTGGTCAATAATATGATTCAAATATTAAAGAAGTCAGTAAACGGCAGCCATCTTGGACGCCATCTTGAAAATCACCCTCCAAAAATTGTATAAAAAATGGCACCTAAGGTATTTGGAATCTATATGTCAAAACCTTCACAATACAACAAAAATATCAAACTTGGCACGTCAATCGAGCTGGAGCCACATTTCACAACATTTCAAACCCTGCTATAAGTCATGCCAAGAACATTTTTTTCAGTTAATTGCAGCGGTAAATTTTAACTTACAAAACACAAAAAGCTTTTTACAATCATCTTTCGTACGTTATTACAAATTATTGATAACTAAGTGATTAAGGGATTTCTAGTAGTGAAATATATATCTCAAAATTATAAACTTTTACTAGATATTGCAAATCATAAACTTTTAATTACTGGTCACAATTTGCAAATTAGATATGAAAAATTATTAAGAAATAATACAAATATATACACTATTTAATATGCACACATATATACACAATTAAAGCATTACATAGATTAATATAAGTAATTCATTTCAATTTATTCATTTGATTCTTAATACAAATGCAATTTACTGAACTGACACGTTACACGTTTCAAGTGACACAGTGTTAGTTTCTAGTTACTGAATACTACTATAGGAGGGTGGTTCAATAATTATTGTCCAGAGTGTGTATAAAATATTTGTACTGCGATGTTTGATGTGGAATATTCAAGTGGAATATATACACTGGTGGTTAAATGTTTCAGGCCAGCATAAAGTTTTTGGTTAATTTGTATGCATACCCATATGAAGAGGAAACTCCACGTAATACTTATGGGCTTTTTTGAAATAATAAATAGGAAGTTATTTATGGAATAAAAAATAAATATCAATAAATTTAAATGACAAAATTAATATCAAAAGAAAACGCATATTCTCAAAAGTTCCGGATCGTCTTCGCAAGTTTGGAAAAAAATGGTGTTTTAATAGAAAATAACAGTGATCAAAAACATTTACAATTAGTATTGTGTCTTCATACATTTATCAATAAGTACTGCGGCGCAGCGACGTGGCATCGATTCAATGAACGATTGAAGATCGTCTATGGTAAGATTTTTCCACGGTTCTTGCAATTTTTGGGAAAATTCTGCTGAAATTGAATATTTATAATTTCGCACACGTTTTCAAATTCCTTCCAAAGATTTTGTATTGGATTCAGATCGGGTGACTGGGCTATCCATTTCAAAAGCGGATTTTTTTGTGCAAAAGCCACTGCTTGAAGAGCTTGGATGTATGATTTGGGTCGTTAACATGCTGAAACAAATAGTTGCGACCACAATTTTTCCTCGAATAAGTCAGCAAATGATCTTGCAAGATATCCTTGTTACATAGCACCATCCATCTTGACGCGGATTTCAACTAACGGACCAACATATTTTCCAGAAATTTTCCTCACAGCATAACATGTCCTCTGCCATGCTTCATTGTAGGAATAATATATCTCGAATCTTATCTTTTGTTTTTAGGTCCTCGGACCTTATTATCTAGAGTCTGACATCATTCCCAAAAATGTTGAACGTCGATTCATCAAAAATAGTACTTTTTCCGATTTTCACTGGACCAGTTTTTATGTTCCTTGAAAAACGCCAGTCCGGTCCTCTGATTTTTTTAGTTGTGAAAGATTATTTAACAACGCCCCTTCCATAAAGTCCTACTTCACGTAAGCATCTTGACACGGTAACCTGACTTATTTCAGCAATATTTTAACACCGTAAATCGCGCGGAATTGTAGCGGCATTCTTATGCGGGTCATCAACTGCTTTTCTCCTGATAATTCTGTGCGCACGAATAGTCATGTTCCGGGGTCTCACGGACCATGGCAAGTCCTGAAGGCCATGGTCAGTTTTATAGTTTTTTTTTTAAATATCGTTCACTCAATTTTCCGATCGATAATTTTGCGCCCAATTTCACGGGAGGATTGACCCTTTAGCGAAAAACAAATCCCTCGTTTACGAACAATAATTGTTGAACTTTTCATTTTTGAATTTCAACTACGTTATTCACATTGATTAATTAACAAACATGGCCAAAAAAGAACGCTTTACTGGTAGCAAAAACTAAGGAAGGACGAATGGCCGGAAACTTTTGCACACTTGAATTTTGAATTCCTCCCCTTTGCATCAAGTAGAATCAGTATCCAATGAAAATGATCACGTTGTCAGAGGTCATTTGCTTATTCCTAACTTTTGGGGCAATTGTGCCTCTTCTTTGCTGAAACGTTCTAGCAAACAAATCAAAGAAAGTAACTGGCCGGAAACTTTTGAATCGTCGCTGTATCTTAGATGCCTATATGCTCAATTTTAGAACTGTAGCTGCTATATTAACATATTTATTTTCGATTTTCGTGTGAGAGGTAGCATCTAGCTTGAAAGAGGGGTTGGGGATGAGAGTAAATGAGACTGCTGTCTTTTGGACTCGGGATCATAGTGATGAAGCCACGTCTGATTCACTGTCACAAATCTATCACAGAACTGCTTTTTGTCTGGCAATCCAGCCTTTCCCACATCCCCACTTTCAAGCTAGGTGCCACCTCTCACACCTAAAGCGAAATAAATATGTTAATATAGCAGCTACGGTTCTGAAATCGAGCATATAGGCATCTCAGACATTAGGCTTCAATATTCCACGTCAACCATCCCAGTACAAATATTCTGTACACACTCGGGAACAATAATTATTAATAAGGTAATAATTATTATTAATAATTATTATTAATGCCCAATAATAATGGACAATATTATTATCAATGTACTCTTCGTAAATGGAATGTAGCACGGGTTGTCACATGTTTTGGTATATATATTTCTCACCTGCAAGAAAAGAGACACATCTCGCAAAAATTCAATTTGTGTTTTATTCCACTAATAGGCCTGTATTAAGTGCGTCTTTTTACACAAAAAATTTCATAAGCGTAGTTATACGGAAAAAAAACTTTATTACGCGTGATGTGCACTTGTGACCACAGTAGGGGGGTGGATTGTGTCGAGAGGTAAAATTACACAACCCTCCAAACCTTATCCAACGTCTTTCTTCTTAAGAGTTTTGTGCCTTTATGCACGTTTTTATTCCTGCATGCAGAGCTAAGTGCTATAATTTCATGTTACTGTAAAATCATGCAAATCCCCTCCCCCCCCCCCCCCTTTGGATCTCCTGTGAAATTTACGTTTGTCGAGATGTGCCACTTTTCATGCGGGTGACCGATATGTTGCATATCGCCAGTTCTCAATTTTAATTACATTTTCCGATTTATAAAGCAAACGTAGTACTTATAAAATCATCCTATTTACAAATTACAAAACACTTAATCTAGATTATAATTACAATTAAGATTGTCCTGTTTCTAATACAAATTATCGCAGGATAGCATTTACAAGGGGTTTGTCATGAGTAATAAATTTCAAAAAAAGTAAAATACTATTAGCAAAGTCAATATTCAAATGCAAATTGAAAGTACTTATTAATATTTAACTGTTAATTGACATTTTTCAAGAATTACAAAGAGTAACCAACCACATAACAAAATAGAACAGGTGACTGTTGCATTGAATTTTAACGATTTTTGTCATGTATTACAGCATCTCTGTGTATCGTGAAATATTTTCAACAAGATAACTTTTTTTTTTTTTGCTAAAATTCATAGCCAATTTACGAATGTTTTAAATAGTTATAAATTTCTTAACTTTTTTTTCTTTTTTGGATGTCAAAGACTCATTTAAACTCTTAAGGAAATAAACTAATTTTCTATAACTTAAAATTACTTTTTCGGGAAATTGTCAAATATCAGATATTTGGATGTTTTTAGCTCACAGGCAATCAAAGCCTGAGAGCTAATGCGCCCGCAGGTTCTGTATGTACGTATGTATGTGTGTATGTATGTACGTAACGCGATAACCCTTGATAGAAACATCCTATTTGCTTCATTTTTTTTTCTAGATTCACTCTGATAAGACACTTCTTTGTTTAGTTTTGGGGGTTCATTGGTTAATGATAAAGGGGGGAAAGGGAAGCTAGTCCCCCTTTAATTTATATAAAGGGGTTTTTCATGCAGAATTGTTCGATTTGCTCCAAATTTGGTATACCGATTTATTATGTTAAGGAGCTGACTTGATTAGATTTGGAAGTTCATTAGCTAAGGATAAAGAAGGGAAGGGGGGCTAGATCCCCACCCTTAATTTAGATATGGGTTTTTCATGAGGAATTATTCGATTTGCTCCAAATTTGGTATACCGGTTTATTATGGTAAGGAGCTGATTGATTAGATTTAGAGGTTCATTAGTTAAGTATAAAGGGGGAAAATGGGGGCTGGACCCTCCTTAATTTAGATAAATGGGTTTTTTATGCAGAGTTATTCGATTTGCTCCAAATTTGGTATACCGGTTTATTATGTTAAGGAGCTTCCTTGATTAGTTTTGGGGATTTATTGGTTAAGGATAAAGGGGGTAACGGGGGCTAGACACCCACGCTTAATTTAGATAAATGAGTTTTTCATGCAGAGTTATTCGATTTGCTCCAAATTTGGTATACTGGTTTATTATGTTAAGAAGCTGCCTTGATTAGATTTGGATGTTTATTGGTTAAGTATAAAGGGGGGGGACGGGGAATAGTCCCCCTTTTTTCATGCAGAATCATTCGATTGGCTTCAATTTGATACACCGGTTTATTAGAATATGGCGCCTCTTTCATTAGATTTGGAGGTTAATTGGTTAAGTATAAAAGGGGGAAAGGGGGTCAAATCCCCTCCCCTTAATTTAGAGAAATGGGTTTTCATGCAGATTTCTCCAATTACTTTAATTTTTTTTTTTTTTTTTTTTTTTTTTTTGTAGGTTTATTCTGATAATGGGCTTTCATGATTAGATTTGAAGCTTCATTGGTTAAGCATAACGGGGGACATGGGGGAGCTAATACCCCTCTTAATTTAGCGAAATGGTTTTTTCATGCTGAATTCTCTGATTCTTTTCAAATTTGGTATACCAGTTTATTATCTTAAGGAGCTTCCCTAATTACTTTTGGAGGCTCATTGGTACAAGTATAAAGGGGGGTAAAGGGAGCTAATCCCTTTTCATTTATTTTTTTTTTTGGGGGGGGGCGAATTATTCTTTGAAATAAGAGTATAATATACAATTAGTGTGAAAAGCCCGTGAGCTCAATGCCATCAGTTTAGCTGGGCACTTTTTTTTTTTTTTTTTTTTTTTTTTTTTTTTTTTTAATTAAAATATCTGAAACCTTTTTTTTTTCCGTTGTATTTTTATTTTCTCCAATTAACTCTTCTCCAAAATTTATATTTTATCCTTAGAAAAACTTAAAAAAAAGTAAAACACTTTTTGCTGTCTTAGTAAATTAGGAACTTTTGGAAGACTTTCCGGGTAATAAAGTTATCTTTATTGGCATTTCTTACTAATGACGTGACCATTACAGTCTGTTTTAGAAACTGAAATTGTTTTATTACCGTTTTTTACCAGTTGTTTTTTTTAATCAGTATATAATTATTTTTAATGTTTTCGGCTAGTTTATTAACTTTTATATATTTTTTAAATAGAAATTCTTTTTAGAAAAAGATTTTTTTTTTTTAATTAAATGTTAATTTCTTAAAATAAAAAAATATATTCTTTCTTGTTTCGTAAAAAAATTTAATGTTTAAGATTTCATCCGTTATGTTGTTATCCTTTTACGTTTGAAAAATATTTATTCATTAAAATGTAAGATACTGTATAATAAACTAAAATAGTATAAATGAAAAACATCATTTTATTTATTAAAACGATATAATTTTGCTTGAAAAAAGTACAGTCAATAATTTTACTGATTATTTTTATCTCGTAGTCTATCAAAGCCTGAGAGCTAATGTGCCCTCGGGTTCTGTACGTACATATGTATGTATGTAACGAGATAACTCTCGATTAGAATATCCGATTTGCATCAACTTTATTTTCTAGGTTCATTCTGATAAGGCGCTTCCCTGATTAGTTTTGGGGTTCATTGTTTAAGTATAAAGGGGTTTAACGAGCGGCCAACCCCCCCCCCTTAATTTAGATAAATGGGTTGTTCATGCAGAATTTTCAGATTTGTTTCAAATTTGGTATACCTGTTTATTCTGATAAGGCGCTTCCTTGATTAGATTTAGATTCATTGTTTAATTATAGGAAGGAGATAAAACGGGGTCTAATACCCCACTTACCTTAGATAAGTGGTTTTTTCATGTAGAATTATCCGATTTGCTCCACATTTGGTATACAGATTTATTCTGATAAGGCGCTTCCTTGATTAGATTTGGAGGTTCATTGGTTCAATATAAAGGGGGCAGAGGGGGCTAAACCCCCTTAATTTATTTTTCGAGAGGCATTATTCTTTGAAATTAGAGTATAATATACAATTAGTGTGAATAGCATGTGAGGTCAATGCCATCAGTCTAACTGGACACTTTTCTTTATATTTATTATTAATACTTATACAGAATGTAGTAATATTTTGCTTTTAATGTATTATGAATTTTGTAATTTTTTTCGTTTTTTGAAAGACGAAGTAATGTTTTTATCACGAAAAAAATATCGGCAAACAAAACACAAGTTAATGGAACTAGTCGGATGAGCCAAACCCAACACTTTCTTCTATCTCATACATGTTAACACTTCGAAATTCGCCATCTAAGTGCCAAAATTATATGGCTGATGTCCATCGTGAGGATTCTAACGATATGAAATTCCGTACATTAGTTATTGAGATATGAATATCGCTAAAAACATATAAAACCTGCACAATACAGCATAGTAGTACCACTTGTTGGGTGATATATACACAAAAACCGCAACAACTTATGTCAACGTCTAGCGGAATCTCTAGGTTGATAGAAATCTGTGCATTAGTTTTCTAGATAGAGCTATTGCAAAAATCGTAAAAAATCCAGCATAGCAGCGCCACCAATTGAGTGATTAACACCATAAGCTAATCAGGAACAACTTGTGTCATCGTCTCCTTGAATCTGAAGTTAGATGAAAATTGGTAAATTAGTTCTTCAGTCTATTGCAGAAATCGTGAAAAATGCAGCTTATCATAATTTTTTATTAAATTCCGTGCATTAATTCTTGAGACAGAGCACCCGCAAAATGTGTGTCACATACATACAGAAAGACTAAGTCACAGACTCAAAGACATATATTTTGTAAAAACGTGTTTTTCGGGATCTCTGACCCCTAAAACGTGTAAATCCGACGAAAACTGAAGTCGAAAAAATTCATGAATCCGATACTTTCTTCTTGTAAAGACCGAATAAACAAAAGTTATTTCATCTTCTATAATTTCAAGATTTCCTATTTTTAGTAATTGGTTATTATAATATCCGTTTACATTGCGTTTTCCCTTACATTTATATTTCCTCCTCTAAAGCTTACTTTTTTATTCTTAAAAAAATATAAATTACATAAATAAAAATCCACTGCGTTAGTAAATTAACAGATTCAGGAAACTTTTCAGTTTAATAAATTTATCTTTATTGATATTTTTTACTAACGTCGTAAACATTACAGTCTGTTTTTTTTTTCAAATAAATTTATTTTTATTACCGGATTTTACCGGATTATTTGTATTTTTCAAAATCAGTACATATATTCACTGTCAAAATGTGATATATTACGCTGCATTTATTAAGAAAAAAATATTTCCGCATGTTTTTCTAATGACAATTCCTCTTCAAGTTGCTGAATATATATATTTATATAAAATATTTTCTCTCTTGTTTCTAGAAAGCACACATAATTGGATTGATCAATAAAAAAATTTAAAAGATTTCCTTCCTTATGTTATTATCATTTTACATTTAAAACTATTGATTCATTAAGATACATTTGATATGCTTTAATAATATAACATGCAACTTTTTTAACAAGAATTTTGTTTGAAAAGTGCAGCCAGAAGTTTTACGGATTATTTTTGTTTCTAATATTTGTTTTAAGAAAATATAGGAATATTTTGCTTTTAGTTCCTTATAAATTTTATAATGATTAATGTTTTTTAAATGTCATAGAAAAAAATTTAATTCGTGTAATAGAAAAATAATATAAAGATACATTTGATATGCTTTAATAATATAACATGCAACTTTTTTAACAAGAATTTTGTTTGAAAAGTGCAGCCAGAAGTTTTACGGATTATTTTTGTTTCTAATATTTGTTTTAAGAAAATATAGGAATATTTTGCTTTTAGTTCCTTATAAATTTTACAATGATTAATGTTTTTTAAATGTCATAGAAAAAAATTTAATTCGTGTAATAGAAAAATAATATAAAGATACATTTGATATGCTTTAATAATATAACATGCAACTTTTTTAACAAGAATTTTGTTTGAAAAGTGCAGCCAGAAGTTTTACGGATTATTTTTGTTTCTAATATTTGTTTTAAGAAAATATAGGAATATTTTGCTTTTAGTTCCTTATAAATTTTATAATGATTAATGTTTTTTAAATGTCATAGAAAAAAATTTAATTCGTGTAATAGAAAAATAATATAAAGATACATTTGATATGCTTTAATAATATAACATGCAACTTTTTTAACAAGAATTTTGTTTGAAAAGTGCAGCCAGAAGTTTTACGGATTATTTTTGTTTCTAATATTTGTTTTAAGAAAATATAGGAATATTTTGCTTTTAGTTCCTTATAAATTTTATAATGATTAATGTTTTTTAAATGTCATAGAAAAAAATTTAATTCGTGTAATAGAAAAATAATATAAAGATACATTTGATATGCTTTAATAATATAACATGCAACTTTTTTAACAAGAATTTTGTTTGAAAAGTGCAGCCAGAAGTTTTACGGATTATTTTTGTTTCTAATATTTGTTTTAAGAAAATATAGGAATATTTTGCTTTTAGTTCCTTATAAATTTTATAATGATTAATGTTTTTTAAATGTCATAGAAAAAAATTTAACTCATGTAATAGAAAAATAATATAATCATCCATGATTCCAAAATTACCGCTTTTTATTAACTTTTGTTAAATTATCCGTCGAGATTATTCATTCGATTTCTTTTATATTTTCTCCTTTTTTACGTTACTCTACAACTTAGTGTTTTTCGTATTATATTATTTAAGGAGCAATTTTAGAACAATTTTCTGAGTAATACATGCGTTTTTCTTACGGTTTTTTTTTTTACAACAGACGTGATCGTTACAATCTAGTTTTACAAATAAAGTTATTTTTATTAACGGCTTTTACTGGTTTATTTTTTATCATTTAAAATCAGTATCAATTTTTAATGTTAGCATCACCTGATTTATTAAAATTCGTGTACATAGTGGCCATAATTAAAACACCCGTGCTTCGAACTCTCTGTATATTGAACTACTCAGTGTATGAACTTGAAATTTTGTGCACGTGATATTCAAGACATTTGAAAATGAATTACGCAAAAATAGCTTCAGAAACCACCAATAGATGACGCTGTACGACTGGTAATACGATGAAAAGATGCATCTCTACAAACGTTATTTAAGCATACCAAACGATCACGTGACAAGGGCCTTATGTTTCCCTTTATGAATATGTAAACTCTGTATCTGGGGTCAGCTTCTTCAACTGCAGAACTTAATTAGTCGACTGAGAAGCTTCTCACAAGTAGAGTGATACCTTCTTTGAGGTATGCTAAGGATAATAGAACTCCACGATAAACAAGATATTTTTAAGTGTCTTCACAGCAAAAAAATCACAAAGTTTAAAATTCGGAGAACAAAATGTCAGAAACGCATGATTCGTTCCTTTGTCTTTATTGAAATGTTGCTGAAGAAATAACATTCTCGCCAGTTTTTATCATCCTTTATACCAAGTATATTAGCTGCAAATCATGGGTTTATTGAAAGTTTTGTGCTTAGAAGGGGAAATTGCAGTTGCATTGGCAGTTTAAGCTTATTTACTTTATTTTTCCATTAGGGCAATATAAATTAAAACGGAAAAGGTTTATTCCTCAAGTGTTTTTTTTTCTTTCAATTTTACCATGTACAGAGCTATCTGTTTTCCTGATTTTTTTTCTTTTTTTGCGTAATCCGTTTTTCATGTTTTGAATAGCATGTGCACAAAATGTGAAGTTTTTACACTGAATAGTTCGATATATAGGGACGTCTGAGAAGAGATGTTTTAACAATCGCCACCCGGTATTTAGAAAACATCGCCATTGGCCATTATTTTCAAATAAGAATTTCTTTGAAAGTTACATATTATTATTTTTTTTGTCTGTCTTTTCCTTGAATTGCACTAATTATTGTGTTTCGTCTTTCTAAAGAAACATACAACCAAATTGACCATCGAAATACTTTTAAAGATTTATTTTATTATATCATCCTCTCTTTTGATTTAAAAAATAATAATGCTGTCTGATTTTATATTAAATAACATATTCTGTATACAGTATTCTTTTCTGAAAACGACGTATTTTTGTTTGAAAAAATAAGTTCAAAAAGTCGGAAGTCCATCCCTTTAAAACTTAAATTCTCTATGTATGAGATACAAAGATAAAATTCTTAATTTAAATGAAGCTGAAGTCTGTATTTATCATTCATAAAAAAATATTACTAATACAGTCGAATCCCGTTAATACGCGTCCCGCTTAATACGCAAATTTTCTTCGTCCCTTGAAATACGCCTATCTTTGCACATTAAAGAACCCTCTTAATACGCGAACGATTAATACGCGAATCCTTTTAACACGCGAAATTTTCTCAGTCCATGGCCAGAAAAACCTATGTTTAATACGCGAGTGAGCTAGGCTGGAAACAGATAATGTTTTAGAGGGAATATTTTCCGAAGCATTTTATGCGACAATTATTTAAACCACCAAGGCTTTTTTTTTTCCCTTTTTTGTCAAAATTTAATGCAACTAGCTTACAAATAGCTAGCTAATTTCTAGCTTTACAAATAAAGTTATTTTTACTGATGGCTTTTACTGGTTTATTTTTTATCATTTAAAAGCAGTATCAATTTTTATTGTTAGCATCACCTGGTTTATTAAAATTCGTGTACATGGTAGCCATAATTAAAACACCCCTGCTTCGACCTCTCTGTATATTGAACTACTCAGTGTATGAAGTTGAAAATTTATGCGCGTGATATTCAAGACATGGGAAAATGAATTACGCAAAAATAGCTTCAGAAACCACCAATAGATGGCGCTGTACGACTGCCCATACGCTGAAAAGATGCATCTCTACAAACTTTACTTAAGTATACCAAATGATCACGTGACAAGGGCCTTATCTTTCCATTTATGAAGATGTAAACTCTGTGTCTGTGGACAGCTTCTTCAACTGCAGATCTTAACTAGTCGACTAAGAATCTTCTCACAAGCAGAGTGATACCTTCTTTCAGGTATGCTAAGGATAATAGAACTCCACGATAAACACGATTTTTTAAGTGTCCTCACAGCAAAAAATCACAAAGTTTAAAATTCGGAGAACAAAATGACTGAAGAGCAAAATGTCAGAAACGCATGATTCGTTCCTTCGTCATTATTAAAATGTTGATGGAGAAATAACATTCTCGCCAGTTTTTATCATCCTTTATATCAAGTACATTAGCTGCAAACCATGGGTTTATTGAAAGTTTGTGCTTAGAAGGGGAAATTGCAGTTGCATTGGCAGTTTAAGCTTATTTACTTTATTTTTCCATTAGGGCAATAGAAGTTAACACGGAAAAGGTTTATCCCCAAGTGCTTTCTTTTCTTTCTATTTTACTATGTACAGTGCCATCTATTTATGTTCCTAATTATTATTATTATTATTATTATTATTATTATTAATCCGTTTTTTTATGTTTTGAATAGTATGTGCACAAAATGTGAAGCTTTTACAATGAGTAGTTCGATATATAGGGGCATCTGAGAAGAGATGTTTTAACCGTCGCCATCCGGTATTTAAAATATATCGCCATTGGCCATTATTTTCAAATAAGAATTTCTTTGAAAGTTACATATTATTATTTTTTTGTCTTTCTTTTCTTGGAATTGGACTAATTATTGTGTTTCGTCATTCTAAAGAAACATACAACCGAATCGGCCATCAAAACAGTTTTAAATATTTATTTTACTATGTCATCCTCTCTTTTGATTTAAAAAATAATAATGCTGCCTGATTTTATATTAAATAGCATACTCTGTATACAGTATTCTTTTCTGAAAACAAGGTATTTTTGTTTGAAAAAATAAGTTCAAAAAGTCTGAAGTCCATGCCTTTAAAACTTAAATTCTGTATGTATGAGATACAAAGATAAAATTCTTAATTTAAATGAAGCTGAAGTTTGTATTTATCATTCATAAAAAAATATTACTAATACAGTCGAATCCCGTTAATACGCGCCCCGCTTAATACGCAAATTTTCTTCGGTCCCTTGAAATATGCCTATATCTTTGCATATTAAAGAACCCTCTTAATACGCGAACGATTAATACGCGAATCCGTTTAACACACGAAATTTTTTCAGTCCCTTGCCAGAAAAACCTACGTTTAATACGCGAATGAGCTAGGCTCGAAACAGACAAGGTTTTAGAGGGAATATTTTCCGTAGCATTTTATGCGACAATTCTTTAAACCACCAAGGCTTTTTTAACCATTTGGAAAAATGGTTATTGTTCTCGTCAGGATGGGAAATCGGGAGCATATCTGAAGGTTTTTATTGGTTTAATCCGCATTTGTTTCGTTTTATGATTGGCCTATACAGTAATATGTATTTCCCTTTACTTTCAACAGAGATCTGTTGCCACTATGACAAAAAAGTAATAAAAACTACAAAAAAAATTAATAACTCAGAAACAAATTGAGATACAGCTTTCAAACAAATTGCATTTAAACGTACATTTTTTTCTCTATCCGACGGTGTAAAAAGTAATATTGTCGGATGTTTAGAAATTTAAGAATGAAATTTCATTTAAAATGGGCCGTCATATTTCTTGGAAATCTGACGATGGAAAAGCCTTTTCCCGAACAGCCAATGAAATGCTTGGATATTTACGCAAGTTTTGAGGTGGATAATACTTAAGTTTCATGAAATCTGGCGGGTCGCAGGCGATATTTTTGGCTTGCAATTTTTACGTGTAACAACACTATTAATGTTTAATTCATGGCGTACGTAATGTATGATCAACTTCGTGCGATTTTTTATGTCTTAAATTTTAGTCTTCGAAAAAATCGTTTTCCAAATGGTCGTTGTAATTTGATAAATTACACCTTTTTTTAGGTCAAAATTTAATGTAATCATGAATATATTTACTAAAATATCAATTTCAATCTCTCCCGCTTAAAGGAGAATTCTTTCCGGCCCCGATTACTTAGTATAGTCCAACAGGCCAGGAAGGGAGAACAAAAAATTTTACTGCTAACGGGCGCATTGGAAAATAAACAAAAAAGCTTTTTTTTTCCTCCTGACAGAGTGAGCCTGAAGAGGTCTCCCGATAAGAAGCAGAAAGCAAACTTTCCCTCTGATCAGGGAGAAACTATGTGATATCCCCCCCCTCTCCTAACTTAGATTGGTGGCGAACCGATAGACTGCACTGCAATCGCAGTTAAACACGCGAGTTCCCATTCGCTGTCTGGTCAGTGCTGTGATATCTTACAAAAGTGTCGCTTGTCGCTGCCGGTAGGATGTAGTCGACGATATTCTCCTGTGTTTTTAATATTATAGTTTAGTCTATACCATGGCGGAAGGAGCAAAACATATTAAAAGATGGCTCCCTCCATCACTAAGAAGTCGCAAATTATAAATCAGTACGATGCCCAGACTGTCTCGAAAAAGTCTGCGTTCCCCAAAGAAAAAATCATACTGAAATCAACTTTAAGGACTTAGTTAAATAATATGGATGCCATCGTTAACCAATCTGTTGTTGGGGGGAAAAGAAACAGAAAATGAAAAGTGCCAAGTCTGAGGACACGGAGAACGTCATCCATGAGTGGTTTGTTCAAGCACGCTCTACGAATATCGTAATAAGCGGCCTGCTAATCCAAGAAAAAACTTCTAAAATCACAGTAAAAATGGGATTGCTAGATTTCAATGCCTCAAATGGATGGCTGGATCGATTTAAACCTCGCCACGAAATAAAATTCAAGCAAGTGTGCGGTGAGTCAGCTGCTGTCAACAATTAAGACGTCTATTGTTGGAAAACAAATGTGCTTCTGCAGCTTGTAAAAAACTACTCAAGCCGCTATATTAACACCGTGGACGAATTTGGACTTTTTGTACAAAATAACACAAACAAAGCAATTTCTATGAAAGGAGAACGAAAGCCTGAAAAATGTCCACGTAATTTTTTTACCTCCAGATTCGATCAGTGTCATTCAGCCAAAGGACCAATGAATAATTCACAGCGTCAAAGTAAATTACGAGACACAAGTAATACGACGACACCTTCACCAAATGGAACACCGCAGCAACCCTAATTGCTATGAATGTCGTCCTATTACAGTCTCCGACACTATATACCATGCTTACCGCAGCATGGGAGAATGTCACACCAAAGACGATTGCAAATTGTTTTTGTAAAGCGGATTTCGGAAGTACTGAGGACAACATTTATAAAGAGCCAACATCGCACCCTCTTTTAAAGGAGACTGGGTGGGTGCACAATAAATTGTAGGGGGACATTTTGTTGATTTAGACGCGTTCGTTAATATCGACAGAGATATCTAGTCATTTTCGAGATCAGAAGTATGGATGACATCATTGCCGATGTATCTGCGACTAATAAACCGGATGAGGAAGGAGATGATGATGAACTTGCATCTACGACCCCATCCCCATTCCCCAATGTTTTAGTTCATTTTTTCAGTCAGCCTGAATCGCCACTGGACGAAGGTTCTTGGACGAGCGTGCTTTACCATCACCTCAATAGGGCTGAAAACATCATTCTGATGGCGTGGACGCATGTCAAACAGGCCGAATTTGATAGCTACTTTGCCAAAAAAATATTTTTTATGTCGTTATTAACATTATTAAATTGTAACTTTTTTTTTTTATTGACTTTTTATTATTATAAATATTATTGGTCATATGTTTTGTATAGCTAACAAGGATTTTAATTTTATTAACTTGGTTAACAGAAATTTTTGTGTTCGTTATTTCCAATTTTATATATCATACATTATAAATCTAAATTTGCAAAAACTTATAGGATTTTTACTCTAGAAACCTTTATTTGAATATCCAGCTTTCGATCATTCACGCTTATTAAGCACATAATGATTAAAACAAATAAAATGTCATTTTATGTCTTAAAAATGCTAGAAATTGTCAAAAAGATGTGTTTTATCCATATAGGTTGTTAATAGATGGACCACTGGTCGAAAATTCACGAACTTCGGTTAATACGAGAATTTTGATCGGCCCCTTGATTCGCGTATTAACGGGGTTAGATTGTATTTATAAAATATTTATTATCTCACTGATTCAATGAATATTTTTCTTAATAGAAAAAAATACTATGTAATCATGGATGGTGTGAAACAAACCCAAAATATATTTTAAACAATATATTAATTTTAAAGTTTTTCAAAGTGGCAAAATATGAATTAATATAATTTTATGATTTAGTTAACGCGCATTTATTTTAACAGAACAAATAATTTTTAGAAAATTTTAATAAGATATTTAAGTTTTTTTTTTTGTTGTTGTGAAAAATATCATGATTATTGAAGAATGACGTCTTGTGTAGTTAAAAAAAATAAACCCGTAATGTGGGAAAATTTGAGCTGTTTTAACTTATTTGTTATTATTTTTTTCATCCTAAAAGGAACAGAATGTGGCATGCTGGATACATTGGTAAAAATCCTTTTTTAAACGCGCAATATCCATATATTCTAAGATCTTTTGACATTTTCCCTGGTTAAATAAAATGAAAAAGAAAAATGAAGAAAAATAAAGACTTGTTTGAAACTTCCCTTCCAACATTTGTTTCTCTTTCATCTCCATATTTGTTAGATATGTTTCCCGTCATTAAGAGGTTAAATTTGTCTTTATTAATCTTTTAAATAAAATCCGAAGCACAAAATCTTCAGCAATATATACAGGGTGCCCATAATTAAAATCCCCTACATTAAGATCTCTAAAATCTTCAGATGAAACTATTGTTCGTGAAGTTGCGAAATTTTATGAAAGACATTATTAAAAGATGGGAATTAGTTTAATCGTAAAATAAAATTATTTAAAATTAGTTAACCACCAGAGGGCGTTTTCTTAATGAACTACACATTCAGCATACATTTACGATAGCTTAGAAATATTATTTATTAACCTTACCTCATCTTAAAGACAGCATTTCACGAAATACTCCTGGCATTTCCTAGAACACAATGCGGCCAACTGCGGAACTGGCTATAACACGATTCCAGACGATTTCTGAAAATATGACCGTCATGTGAACATGCTTGGTTGTAATAGACATACGTGTAATTTGTCGAAAAGCTCCCTCTAACGGCAAAAGTTTTAACTAACTTTTTTTGTTTCCCAAAGAAATTCCCATACCTTTATTATGTCATCCAAAAAATTTCACAACATTCTAGACAATAGTTTCGCCTGTAGATAATTTAAAAATAGATTCGCTTAATTATGGACACCTGTATACACGCTCTATGTGTGCGATATAAATTAGTCATAACTTTATGTATTTTCTATTATAATTATAATAGAGAAAATGTATAATTATGGCATTTTTAACAAAAAAAAAAAAAAACAATCAAAAACGACTTCAATTGCTTGATGATTTTCCCAACAACAATCCTAAAAACAAAACCGTATAAAGAAGGAGAAAAATCGTCGGGTAGTGACTTTCTCGTCAAACAGATAGTGCTACGTCAATTGATGTCCAGATGTTTATTTTATAGTTTATGTTTAATTTTTAAAATAGTAATGAATCAATTTTGATAACATTTAAATGGGACATATTCGAAAATATCCTCTTTCAATAAAAAAATTATATGAATTCGTTGCATAGTCACGGAATAATCGGTTAACATAGATAAAAAAATAAAAAAGTCGAGATTTAATTATACACCCGCTACTCGTGCAGCAATGGGTACTTCTTTTCCAGCTTACTCAGCCCTTCAGAAGAAGATAATGTAAAACAGAATGAGGAAAAATATTGATTTGAATGGGGTTTTCTTTGTTTTATAAACGGACTACTGAAATAATTTCGATGAAATTTGAATGGGACCAATTCGAGAGTATACGTTTTCAATTATACGTAATTTATTTCGTAATCAATTATTTTTGAAAATTAAAAAAAAATTAATAACATCTCTGATTGAGAAAAATTGAAGAAAAAATAGATAAGGAACAATTAAGATAAATACACTTGGGTCATTTACCAGAAGCGAGCCAGTAATTTCTAAAGCTGAAAACAAGCTTCCAAAACTTTTATGGGGAAAAGGTGAATAATTTGTGATTGGCAAAAACCCTTGCATTTTAACTGGTTTAAAAATATATAATATTTGTTTTATTCTATTGGCGCTGAATTTTATTTTCTAGAGTGGTTTGCGAAAAGGAATTGATAATAAGTTCGTATAGATTTCCTTAAGACGTAACTGGAATATTTTCAAGAGAAATCTACAAAAAGAAACTTTTTGTAAATTATGGTACAGTTGAATATAATAAATTACAAGTAAACAAAATATTTTAAGAGACAAGTTTTTGTTATAATATAGTAAAAAAAAGAAAAAAAACAAGTGGATAAGTGTGATCGCACAGATAGCACAGAGGTTTTCGTTTAACATTCCTTTCAAAACACTTTATCATTTTGCAAAATCTGTTAGTTCCACATTTCGAAACCAGTTTCACAATTTTGAATACAGCTTCCTGGGAAGAAAGAAAATCGGTCAAAATCCTCGTGATGATCGAACCCAGATCTAAACACAACCTGCGAGGATCTGACAGATGGGAAATTTACTATCAACCTTGCCATGGTTCAAACAAAGAACTTCAGTCCATTTCTTAAGCAATCAATGAAACTACATTTCGTTTATTGGACATTTTTTATCCCCTGATATGCTATTTCTTTCAGACAACAGAATTGTCGTCACAAGAAAAATACGTTACACCTAACCATAAGTTGCCCATAAAGCGAAACAGGTGTATCATTGTACGGTTAAATACTGACAATCTACTGCAATATTTTAAACTTCTAAACATCGCACATTTTCAATTTTTACACCGTCGTATAGTAAAAAAAAAGTATTTTTAAATGCAATTTGTTTGAAAACCTGCATCTCAATTTACTTTTGAGATATTATTATTTTTTTTGTAGTTTTTAATGCCATTTCTATAATTTCTATTCCATTTCCTTGGCAACTGAAGTACTCAATTTCTGTAGAAAGTAAAGGGAATATAGTAGATACTATACCTGTTTGTTGCCATTTTTTCACACCAATTAAAAAAAAATTGTAATACATGCTATGCGAAGAATCTCATCTGCTATAAAAATGTACTTTAAAGAATATTTGTGTGACTTATTTTCTCCGCATTTACTTAATTCCTAACAAAACAGTAAAAGAATGCAATTTTATTAATCCGTGTGTTATAACATTTTCCGAATTTTTAAAAAATATAAATGAATGATTTCTGATAAAACATTATAAAACATATTATAAACTATATTTAATTTTCAGTATCCATATTAATGTTACAGACAAATGAAGGCATGTGAATCATTAAATAACCCATATTTTGTAGAGTTTTTTGAATGACGACATCGTTTTTATTGAGTTTGTGTATTATTTAACGATAGTGACATCATATGCGTACTTTTTTATAGATGTTGTTTAATACAGGATCGTAAATGTGGAATTATTCAGCTGATGCAAACAACGTCATTTTATATAAAATAAAAGCGTGTATTTTAAGTCGTAAAAGTGAAATATGCTTTGTACTATCTATATATATTTTTTCTTTCATCACGGGTGACATTAATTCTGGAAAAGCATAATTTCTGTTTTCTAGTTTTTGTCCTTGCCTTCTGAGCGATGGCGAAGGTAAATTTCAAATAAGGGAGGCTAGCCGAATTTGGACCACTTCACTTATTTTCAGGTGTAATTCACTTCATTTTTCGAATATCTGCAAAATATCACTACACGTGGTCAATATATTCACCTACTAACTAAATAAATCTTTGAAACATTTTCTTTTTGAAAATCTTAAGTTTGATTTTAATTTCAAAAATTTGTCAAAAGTAGTCCAAATTCCACTACTGGTCGCTTAAGTTGGACCCTTAGTCTCCTAAATTGGACCAAGTAATATAAGGCTGTTTTTAATGAGTAGGGAATATAACTCAATTTTTTAAAGTAAAGTTTGTGATTAATGAAACAATGAAACAAAAACAACAGGAATGAAATATAATGAAATAAAATGTGGGAAAGTAAAAGTAATTATTTGAAATTAAAATATAATCAAAACATAAATCAAACTTATAAGTATTTAAGAATAGAAATTATGGAACTAATTATCAGTTATTTGAATATAATGTAAGAAGTTATGCAAGGCTTACACGTGAATTTCTTTTGTTCATATTTTATTACAGCGCACACAACACGGAACCATATTTGGGAATCTCAACACTGAGTCATTTCTGCTATTTTATTTTTCTTACAAACTAAACAAAACCAATCATCACTATCTTGATTTTTCTTTTTAAATTCGACATTTTTTCTGCAACAAAAGTTTTCTTTGCCTTATGTCTGTTGTTCTTCCCTTCCATCATTTTCATTCCAATTAAATTACGGCTATTTTTTTTAAATCTTGATGTTTCAATTGCTTTTGTGCTTTGAGAGCTTCCTTTTTGTCGTTTTTTTGTTTTGTTTTGTTTGTTTTTTTTCAATTTCAAGGTTTACTTTATATGGCAAAGATGTTGACACAGCTGGTTTTTGCCTCCCTCTGTACTTTGACTTAGCGAAATTTGGCAAGGAAGATGGCCTTTCTAATGATTCTTTGGCTTTCTTTTTTTTTGGGGGGGGGGGAGGAGGATTGGATCTGCAGTCTTCGTGCGGGTAAATATCTTCACAATATAAGCTTTCCTTTTCATTTTCCATATCTTAGACAACTTTTGACTGATGTTTTTCTTCCAGATTGTTTGTCTGTGTTGTTTTCCTCATTTTTTTACCCTCTTATTTTTAATAGGCTCCATGATTACTGACTCTGACTCAGAAATCTCACTAGCAGGAGAATCAACGGATCTATCTGCAGTGCCTATCTCCTCGTCAGAAATAAGTGCAAAAGCAGCTAAAAAATGATGACTTTTAAAAACATGCCTGTTAGGAGGCCAAATGCCAAAAGATATTTTTTTATGTTTATACAGGCTTAAAATATATAAAGAAATTTATCCAGATATTAAAAAAATTAAATTAAAATATTCAAAAACTTGCATGGAGATAGTAAACCATTATACGATATTTAAAAAAAAAAATAGAAAATATTGTCCAAAGCGTACAGCCCTCGAAATTCATTAGTTACATTTAAAATTCATGATCGTATAGTATTTTGTCCAATTAAGGCATCTGCGCCATTTTTTAAAACAGATAACCTCCGGACTAAGAAAAAAAACGAAAGCAAACAAATCAGTGTGGAAAATATGCGCAATAAACACATGAATTTATATAGGTATATGAAAACATAACAACTTACCATAGATTTATACTATTCTCTTACGTTTAGTACGAAAAAAATAGATCAAAACAACTAATTTTAGGTTTTTTTTTAATTGCCTGAAAACAGCACGTGACATGCGGGTGCTTCTTCTAATCATAAATGACGTCATTCTGATGAGTAGAATTTCACCGGTAGATGGCGTCTCTTTATATAATTAACGGCAGAATTGCAGCGGTCCATTTAAAGCGGTGGTCCACATATGGCTACTCTCCCCTATGTATTTTTTACAGAATATTGTATTGTCACCGAAATAAATTCACATTACCAAAAACTTAGACCACTTGTAGTACAGAAAATGTGTTAAAATTGAATTTCAAGATTCGAGCCGAACGGGCCAACAAGGCAAGTAAAATAAAAGCTTGTAAAAATAGATCTAGCTTGTAATCAAATGGTTAGTGGTAGGATTACGTGTTATAAATCATTATTATTAATAATTACGTTATTTATGCAAAAAATTTTAATCTCTCTTGCGAAAATATTTTATTTATACATGACCGCAAAATGTATTACATATGTAAAACTTAATTATTCATTTCAAATAATATGAATTTATTAACGAAGCATTTCAACAAAAAACTACTTTTGAAAACTTATATGACATTTTCAGTCGAGAATGTCTTTCGGAACAATTTTATTATATATTTTTTTACATAACAAAAATTAAGTTTATTTAAGGCTGCGTGTCTGAAACATTAATAAAAACAAAATTTCCTGATGAAAACTATAAATTAAACATTTCTATTTACTTTTTTACGCAAGAAATGTCTAACTACCTTTTACCTCGGTGTTCAAAAACAAATAAAAAGTACATTTTCCTTTGATTTTAGGTATAAAAAATATTGTCATATGACAATTAAAATTTATTATATTATTAATAACTTTGATGTTGTCTAAATTTATTTTATGTTGCGTCTTAGAAACATTAATGAAAACTAAATGTCCTGATAAAAACTATAATTTAAAACCTTTTTATTTTACTTTTTTTACGCAAGAAATGTCAAACTTCCTTTTACTTCTTAACTTCAAAAACAAATAATAAGTACCTTTGTTTTTACCTTTGATTACATCTTTAATAGTTTTGATGTGTAATTATTTAGAAATATTAATTTAAAAAATGTGCTTTTTAAGTTGATTTTGACACTTGGTATTAAAGAGCAATTAGAAAATTAAAAATAAACTCTTAATTAAATTATATATGTATGCTTTTTATAGTGTTGAATTAAACTGTATGTAATGATGTATTTTATAAAGTTTTTAAATATTATTTTAAATTTTAAAGTGATATTCCCTAACATGTTAAATTCTCTAAATATTTATTTTGTGTGTGTGTGTGTTATTTTTTCAATATACTATATATTTAAAACTATAATGTATGGAAAAATGTTAAAGTAAATTTTAAATATTTACAAAGCTATGAAGGAAAGATTTCATTTCTTTTAAATTTTGTAAAAAAAAAAAAAAAAAAAAAAAAAAAAAAAAACATTACTTAACTTTTAAGTTAATTAGTGTGCTCTGTTTAATATAACATGTCGATATAATTACAAAAATAGCTATACAAGAAGAAACTTATTATTTATAAATTTAATTTAAAAAATGCATAGTTATTTTTGCAAAATTTATTTCGTTTCGTATTTTTAAATTCGATCACTGATCACTTTTATAGCAGCATTTATGTAAAAAAGAATTAATAACGTGTCTGAAGGAAAAAAAATAGATTTTTCTTAAAATTAGTAAAAAACGTTACAGATTAAAATGTGTAATAAAATCTTAATTTATTTCCCCATTTCCATGTATTCCGCTACTTTTTACTGCAATAAAAATTCAGATATTTTTTATACTGCCCGTATCTCTGTTTTCAATTTAGTTTTCAATATATATCAAATCATTTCATTTTTTTTATTTTTGTTCCTTTTTTTAGTTTTCCACATCTATCGCTTCTTGCTGTTTCTATCACGTCTGATTACTTTCCCTATCATGGGTTTGTTAAATTTTTGCCATAAGCTTTATTATTATTCATCCTTAGAACCTTGCTTGTAATTGACTTTCATTTCCTGCTCATAGTAAAAATTGTTTAACTTCAAATATTTAAGTTCTGATGGTTATTTAATGAATGTGTACTTAACTTTAAAAAAATCTCTAATTTCTTAGTTTTATTTGCATTGTGCAAGTATTTGTTATATGTAAATATGTAATTTAAAAACGCAGAAATATAAAATTATATCCCACATTTAAACATTGTATTTTCCTCCATTAATATTTCTTGACCAGCCTGTTTCCCAAATGAAATTAGGGTTCTGACTGTAGCGCGCTGGTTGAAATTAAATAAACACAAACTCGTCAATAACTCACAACACTTAATAAATAACAAAGTAAACTGTATCCCACGTTTAATTATAAACCCTCTTGGTTTCACATTCTTAGAATAGAATAAAATACATGTCAACAAAAAAGAACGTTGCCATTTTTTAGAAATTAAACTTACACAAAAATGATCGCACTGAGCATTGGCAGACGATAAATAAATTTCGAACATACACCCCCGGCCTTGAAATCTTCAAGGGGTACAAATAAAAGAATATGCTAATGAAAGTTGTTGTTAATGAAAGGGCAAAGGACAGAGTTTATGAACCGCTCATTTAAAATTTCCGGCAGCAGTTCTTACTATAGCGACTCTCACACGACCGGCATTGCCGGGAAATGTCTGAATAATTCTTCCTAACTTCCACTGAAGAGGGGGAAGAAGTTCATTTTTAATTAGCACTAAGTCATCAACATTTAAATTTGCTGTCGCACACAAACACTTGGGACGTTGCTGGAGTTGAGACAAATACTCACCACTCCATCGCTTCCAGAAGTGCTGAAATACTCTCTGGGTTAATTGCCAACGGCGAAGTCTATTAGGGGGAATAACAGAAACGTCAAGTTCTGGAATAGCCGTCAAGGCAGCACCAGTCAAAAAATGACCTGGTGTCAGGACCTGTAGATCGCTTGGATCGTTCGACAGAGGACATAAAGCTCTCGAGCTAAAAGAGGCTTCAATTTGTGACAATAATGTAGAGAATTCTTCAATTGTAAATAGTGAATTTCCCATTGTTCTACGTAGATGATATTTCACAGATTTTATATTAGCTTCCCACAGCCCACCAAAATGTGGAGCAGAAGGGGGATTAAAGTTCCAGATGATACCTTCATTAGCCACATAATTCTGTAATGTTTGATCCTTACTAATGGAGGATACGGAATTGTATAACTCGCACATTTCCCTACTTGCACCCTTGAAATTTCCTGCGCAATCACTAACCAACTCAGCTGGTTTACCTCTACGGGCAACAAATCTTTTCAGAGCAGCCAAAAATGTGGAAGCTGTCAAATCCGAAACCAATTCAAGATGAATAGCACGAGTTGGAAAACAAATAAAAATAGCAATATAACTCTTAAACGACTTGATATTTCTACGATTTCTCTCCTTGCACATAATTGGACCGGCATAATCAATTCCAGTCTTTGAGAATGGACGACTTGGCCTAACACGTATGGCTGGAAGAAATCCCGTTATTTGAGTACCAACAGATGGTGAAGCATCAAAACACTTTAAGCAACTCCTCACTATTTTTCTTACTGCATCTCGACCACTTAAAATCCAGAAATTGGTTCGAAGAACAGCTAAAAGAAGCTGTGGACCAGCATGTAAATAAGTTATATGATAATGTTTGATAATTAATGCAGTTATATGATGTGTCTTAGGCAATAATATTGGGTGTTTCTGAGCTTCTGAGACATTAGCATGTCTCAATCTTCCACCAACACGCAAAATACAATTATGATCCAGGAATGGGTTTAAAGACAAAAGTTTACTTGAAGATTTTAAAGATTTGCGATGACTTAAATCAGTTATTTCATCACGGAAACACTCGTTTTGGACTATTTTCAGAATTTTCGTTGTGGAATTTGAAAGCTCTAAGACTGAGAGAAAACCATTAACTCGATTTGATAACGACTTTCTTGCATTGTCCACAAATCTTAAGCACCACGCGACGACTCGTACTAGTCCATTCCAAGAGGAATATCTGAAAATCAGATGATCATCATTAAGATTAGAAATATTTACGACACAATTAATTTTTTCTTCCTTTAAGATAATTTCTTGTACATCCTTCCCTTCAAATGATTCATTAGACGGTTTATCCCATAGCTTTCTTAACCATTTAGGACCATGAAACCATAGCTCACAATTCACTAATTCCGATGGTAGCATACCTCTTGTTCCGCAGTCAGCTGGATTTTCAAGCCCGCGAACATGATTCCACGAAATATTAGGCAGTGTTTCTTGGATTTTAGCAACACGGTTTGCTACAAAGGTTTGCCATATATGAGGCTCGAAGAAAGCCATGCCAACGCAACCTTAGAATCAGTCCACGCAAATACTTCACTTTCCTTGAAACTTAAGTGATCTAAAACAACTTTTAGCAAATTTGTCAAAAGAAGAGCTGAACAAAGTTCCAGCTTGGGATTGACTGAGTCTTAATTGGAGCGACCTTAGTTTTAGATGTCAAAAGATTTACGGTGATTGTTCATTCTGAGAAACTGAACGCATATATATTGCTGCACAAAATACGAAATTTCTTTTTATTAAATCCATCGGACGATGATATGGGGTCAATTTAAAATTACTCATTTTCTCGAGAGACAAAAAAGAATTTTTGAATAAAAAAAAAGATATTTGTGCTACATTTTGCAATGACTTTTGGCCGGAAAAAATAATAATTCTGTAATATTGCATGTATTATATAACTAGCCGCCCTTGGTGACCAGTTTGGTCTCCTTTAAATCTATGCTAAGCATTGTATCATGTTACTTTTATTCATAATTTAATTTACTTGCTCAATCCTTCGCCAAATCGGAAGATTCTGATACAGAAATCATGAACTCGGTATTTTTATGTTAGCCGAGAGTGCAGGTGATATATCGCTAAACATTGTACCTGTCGTATTTTTTCTTATTTCATTAATTCCATTACTTTCACTCATTTTATTTAAAATACATAACTCTAATTTAAAACTAAAATGATTAAAATTTATGACTCTCAATTTTCACTTATTTCTTTAAAAAAAAGAAAAAAAAAAGAATGAAAAGAAAAGAAAACAAAAGTAATAAATAATACTATAATCTCTGACACTTAATTTCAAAATCAAAGCTTTGTTTTAATTTGCCTCGCGAAAAATTGTTTCTGACAGTCGCATGCGATAGACTATTATAATACTGATGATATGATGGCGATGGAACAATATTTGGCGATTTATCACCTGCGCCCGGCTAACATTAAATTACCAAATTGGCTGTTTGGCATACAAAAAGTGAAGCGGTCAACCCGGAACTATTGATGACAGCCACATGACTTAAGCTATTATTATAGAGATCTCTATTCGAGAAAAAAAATTGCCAATGGGAAGGTTTGATTCGAGAACTTTTCGATTAGCAGGTAAATGCTTTACCACGGAGCCATCAAGGATGCACAAAAGAGATTAAAATTAAGATTCTGTTTTAAAATCTAAATCACAAAAAAGGTCAGATGTCATTAAAGTAATTCATTTAATTAAAATAATATTAGACTGTTTTCAAAATTTTATTATATCTCGTGTGATCGGATGTATTCAGCTATAAATACGAGAGATTTAACTGATACAGTTTTTGCGAACGATCTCTGCAACTGGCACACAAACAGACAGCGGAGTTAGACGAATGTGGTTTCGTCAGATGAACGAAACCCTAACAGTTGAAAATCAAACTAAATCAGTAACATATAATATAATGCGTTAATATAATCCAAACTTGGTTTTCTGTGGATATTTAAAAAATATATAACCTCCATTAACACACCGTAAAATATCCACAATTATTGACTCATTGCTTTTATTTCTCTGAAAAGTCCGGAAATTAGATCTAGTGTAATGATTTTGTGTCACTTTACTCTTTAACACCTTTTCTTTTCACCATATTTATCACTCAAACAACAATCGAGTAAAAGAGATAATGAATAAATATTATTGTGACAAGAATGCATTTTCCTCAATAAAAACAAGCAATATATTAAATAAATATATCAAAATCTATTACTTTAAAATACTTGACCTATCATTAAAAATATGTCATCAATTTGAGTAGCAAATTTTTCTATTCAGTTGAAAATAAAAAAAATAAAAAAAATAATTTTAAAATTTCATTTTATTTTAAAACAGCCAAGAATAAGGAAAATCTTTAAAACGGTAATTTTATGCATTTACAAGTATCGACAAAGACTTCTGGAAAGCAGGCAAAAATCCTTAAGCAGGCAAAAATTAAAAGTACCCTAATGTATTTCAGAAACCTGAAAATACAAAAAACTTGATATGAGGAAAAAATATGTCACACAGTACACATCACACATCATATCTAAAAATCAGTTCACAAGAAATATTTAGTGGTATTTCTCCATTATTCCGTCGACCACTTTCCATAAAGAAAACTATCACCAAACTAAGGACTTAGAGGCAAAAAATCATGATCGTGGCGTCACACTCATTTGACGTCATATGAGTTACACATGTTTGTTACGTCGTCAAGCTATTTTTAAATCATCATTTAACTGTATTTGTAATGATGTTTCTTCGACTTGTTACTTTATTTCGTTAATTAAAATAATAATTGCGTCCATTAAACGGTGACACTATGATAAGAAAAAAACATTGAAAAAATGTCAATATCACAAACATTAACCAGCAGGGAGAGATAATCTATATATATAAAATCCGTTCTTTGTGTGTATGTCCTTTATACAAATCTTCAATTTTTGACGGATTTGAACGAAACTTCATGTACATTCGTTTTAGACCGTGGAAAAGATCACTGTCTACTTTTAAAAAATATCAGACCACTATTTATCCCTTTTTTCTACCATTTCCATAATTTAACATTATAGAAATATCTCTTTTTAAATCTTTTTTAATTCAAACGTTTCTTTTCTGTTGCCACACCCTAAAAAATGACACAATAATGTGAAAAAAAAGGATAACGCGTCTATTTTGTTTCTATTTAGCAATAAGAATTCAGATTTTCTTGCTATATTTTTGCGTGTTTGATATTGACGTCATTCTAAACAGAAAATTTACATTTTTTTGTATATAAAATAAAAACTTTAACTATAAGAGCGGGAAAATAATGTAGCGCCTCAATATGAATGTTTTTTTTAATTAAAACATCTATTTTAATACAAACAGTCAAATTTCATGAAAAGAATTTAAGAAAAAGAAAAAAATAAAAGGCTAGCTATGACGTCACATTCTATCAAATCTTTTCAACTCGTAATCAAACTCATTGTAAACATATGGCTCCTATATTTTGCTTACTACTTCGATTGTATACTACAGCCACATCTTATAGCTATACGTTATCGCTAATTTTTGTATTGGTTTAGATTCAGTGCTAACATTTTCTGTAATTTATAGCAAAAAGAGCGCGGTTATTTACATTTTCAAAAAAATTCTTGACAGATGTCTTGATTAAAAATTTATGGAAAATGACATCATTTCATATAATCATTGTAGATTTAATTTCAATAAAATTTCAAATTTTCCAAATAAAATTTTAGTAACTACTACCTCATTTGGATGCATTTTTTTGACTTTTGCCCCGTATTGTGGAAGATATTGTATACTTATGTTACGCGCGCCAAAGAAAACATGTATTTTAGTTTTAAAAGTTAAAAAAATTACCACAATGTGTCAAAAGAACATCCTTTTTCTGAATTTAAATTTCGCGAGTTCCAAAATTAAAACTAAAAATGTGAGTTTTTTCATAAATGTCAAGTTAAGGCTGTTGATAAAGTTAAGGCTGTTCTCAAATCCAAAGGAGCTATTTTCTGACATATTTTTTAATTATTTTTTGTTGGGAAACGCATGAAATTGACAGGAGTTCTTATTTAGAAACTATGTAATCGAAAGATAGTTTCCATATGTTGGTAAAGGTATAAGATCTTTCAGTTCGTGTTTTGAACTGAATTTCGGACGCAACAGTGCAATAAAGGATAAAAACCGGCCGTCACGCAAACACAATTGCTCATAACTCGATAAGTAATTTATTTATGAAAAAGGAAAAACTCATTTCAATTCCAAATCGCTTTAATAGTCAGGCCTACAAATTTTAAGCCTTTACGTTTAATGAGTCAGAAAATGTGTCAGAAAATTTCGCGTTGTTGAGCAGGGAACTGGAGAAGCACCTTAAGCATTATTGCAGTTTGGTATTTTGTAATCAAGTTGCATGCCAGATAGTCGCTTAAAACATAAGTCATTCTATATTGTTTTAAACAAAGATGCATGCCATAATAGGTGTCAGGCACACTCATTTAAATAAGAATACCCTAGCGCACAGCCCCATTACTGAAGATAAACCCGCCAATATACTTACAGATAAAAATAGTTCTGCATTTTTCATTCAGCTAAGAAGACTAATCCTTCATAATTGGGTTCACATGATTATATAACTTTCCCCTATAATTCTATGACTAAGCAACGGAAAACAATATGTTACGCACTAAAATCTTCCCTAAAAAACTAATAGTGCAAAGAAAATCCGTTCTGAAGAATTCAAGTTAAATGCACCCGGAACGAAATTCCCATTTGAATTTTATATACTTATCAGGTTATTTTGAGTAGTTTGATTTGATATCTGTTAAATTCGTGTTTTATTTTATTTTACTTTTGGTGTTCTAATTTCGTTTGTCAATTTAGTTATTGAATATTGCGCGAAAGCAAACAAATTCTGAATTATTTACAATGTTTTTCAACAATTGAGTTAATCTTTTGCTTTTGGGTTGCAAGCATATTTAAAAAATATACATGCTTAACAATTATTTTAAAACCCATAAAAAATTCGTAAATTGAGATAAACATTACAAACATATATTACTGAAAGTACTTTTATTTTCTATAATACGTTGGAACAATGGAATGTACAATGTTTAGACGTTAAACTGCAATAAAAGGGACATTTGTTGTGTTAGGTTGTTGCCACCGAAAATATGATACCAGCGTTACTCATATACATATCTTTTCTTTATACTATTGCATTAAGTGTAAACAGGTTCATCTTTCGTAATCAGGTTGCACTCAACTTTAAAAATATCCATGTTTAAAATTTACTTTAAAATCCATTAAAATCAGAAAACTGAGGTACAATTTTCAAACAAATTTCATTTGAGAGAACTTTTTTTCTATTCGACATTGTAAAAAATGAAATTGTGTGATGTTTAAAAGTTAGAAAAATTGCAGTAAAGGCACATTTTATGGGTTACAATTTATGGGGCACAATTTATGGGCACTGACATAGTGTTTTTACTTTATAATGTAGATAATACCATACAAATGACAATTTCACTAAAATCTGCGCGATTTGGAGGAATTTTTTTTTCGTATTGTCAGGAAAATCACATATATTTCTATTACACCCGCCAAAGAAAACGTGCATTCTGTTATTAAAGCTCTGGGATTTTACTATGGTTGCAAGACAATAACGCCATGTTTTTTTATTGTCTTTATAACGATTTGTGGATGGGAATGCCCAAATTTCAGTTATTGTGACTGCTGTATTATTTCGTTTTAATTTATTTTACCTGGAAGGCTTCTTATAATTGACACGGGCGAAGCCGGGTAGTTCTGCTAGTTAAGAAATATAATGTAAATAAATTAATATTAAATATTTTTACTTTCTTCTATCTTTACAAGAAGAAAGTATTGGTTTCGTGAAAATGTTCGACTTCCGGTTTTCGACGAATTTACACGTTTTAGGGGTCAGGGATTCCAAAAAACATGTTTTTACAAAATGTCTGTCTGTGAGTCTGTCGGTCTGTCCGTCTGTCTGTCTGTATATGACACAAATTTTTTGGGCGCTCTAACTCATGAACTAATGCACGGAATTTAATAAAAAATTACATTCAGGTAGTCCCTGATACAAATTGGTGCTGATTAGTTTTTGGTGTAAATCGCCCAACAGGTGGCGCTGCTGTGCTGCATTTTTCACGATTTCTTCAATAGCTCTATCTCAAGCATTAATGCTCGAATTTTCCCCAAACTTCATATTCAATTAGACGTTGACATAAATTGATGATGATTAGGTTTTGGTGTGAATCCCCTTATAGCTGCGCTGCTATGCTGCATTTGGCTGGATTTACATGATTTCAGAGATAGTCATATCACAAGAACTAATGCACGGAATTTCATCTTTTTAGAATCCTCATGATGAGCGTAGACTGCCATTTAATTTTGGGGCTGCGATAGCGAATTTTGAAGTATTGACATGTATGGAATATAAGAAAGTTTTGGAATTGCTACATCCAACTAGTTTATTCTGTTTTCATTAATGCATTGTAAATTTTTTTGTTTAAAGTTACTGATAGTTGACACTTTTAGAGAGTGGAGCTTTTCAGAATTTTTTACATTTTTTTAGATTCCATTGGCAACATTCTTCCATTTGTTTATTGTATATGATAATCTTGCGAATACATTTTTTTTATGGAATATGGTTGACGGAATTATGGAGAAGTACCGATTTAGAATATATAAGTTTTGAAACGGAAATCTGAATTATGTAAATTTCCGTAGTAAAAAAAGATAATGATTCTTTTATGTTGAACTATACGATAAAAAGTTGAAGAGTAACTTTTAATAAATTATTACATGAAATGAAAATATAAAATTAATGTTATTGCAGTACTTTGGAAATATTAAGGCTTGAACAGCGAAAAACTAAAAGCATTCTAATATATTTTTCAAACTTGAAGAAATTGACAAAGTAATGTTTGAATCTTATTTCGAGACCACTTCGAAAGAAGGATATGTTTTATGGATATTTTGAAATGGAAACCTGCTTCATGTAAATTTCAAATGCAAAAAGGATTGGGATACTTTTTCTTTGAACTGCATAGCAAAATGTCGAAGAGGAATTTTTCGATAAATTATGAGAGCGATAAAAAAATGAAATTCATATAATTGCTGTACTTTAAAATATTTATCTAAGGGGAAACTAAAAGTGCCTTGATATATTTTAGAAACAAAAAAAAAAGCATATCGTAGTAAAAAAGTTGAGACAGTATGTTTAAATATTATTTGTTAGGAATTTTGCCAGAAGGATTTATTTTATGTATTTTTTGAAATGAAAAGCTGTTTCACATAAATTTTCCATCGAGAAAAAGATTATGATACTTGTACGTTGAAGTATAAAATAGAAAGTTGAAGTGTAGCTGTTGAATAAATTATGTCCGAAATAAAAATATAATATTTGTTATCATTGCAGTATTTTACGCTTTCATTAAAAAAATATTAAACAACTTTTCGAACAGTTTGGAAAAATAATGTATGTTCCATTTAATAATGTTTGATACAGTTTTGAAAGTTTCGATAAATTTATATTATTCTCATAGTTTGAAACCCCTTTATTCGCAGCAAAATGTTTCGATATATAAACGTTTATGATTTAATGGGAGTTATTATCTGTAAACTATTTTTAAAAAAAGAAAGCATTTTATTAATATTTTCCCAAATTTGAATTTATTTGCAAGGTATACTGCTAACAGTTATTCCAATTATAATTCCAGGTATAAATATTCCATAAAGTAGAGGGAAATTTTGAAACTGATATGCATACTTTAACGCGGACATCAATGAACTTTTTAACTTGGATTTCGCTGTTTTGTAACTTGTTTTTTTAACTAGCTAGCGGTATAAAAAAAATCATTTAGATGCAGATAATTATTTTTCCATAGATATGAAATGATCATGACTATGCATGGGGAAAATAATTAATAGAAATTGATGAATAAAGAAAAATTCCATTATAGAGAAAGTTTATTATTTTTTTTTAATTCGAATAATTTTTAAAAAGCACTTAACGAATTCCTAATAAAGTTTATTAAAAAAAGAGATGAAATTTACTAAAAAAAAGGGGGGTGGTAGACGATAAACAATTTGGAAATTGCACGTCAAACCCGGCAAATAAGGTGTGTTCGTACTATAACTAATATTATAAATATTTTTTCACCGCATATTGTACTGAATGTATATTTCAGTGCACTTGATAAGTGCATACAAATTTTATTTTGTTCGAATGGCTGTAATATCATTAAAATGCACTTGAAATAATTCTTTCCCATTGGTCGTAATGTAACGGAAGATTTTGACTGTTTTTGTAATCAAACTATACATCCGATTTTCATAAAATTTGAAATGACAATGCAAAATTTTGCAACTATTATATATTTAAAATGCAGACCATTCAGTTGGGTAGTTTTGGCTCTGTTATATGCGAACAGACGGACCGAACGACGACTATAGGTACTACGTATAATTACGAACGCAACTAAAAATGTTTGTTTTTACTAATGTAGAAAAATTGCAGCAGTATACGATAAGACGATGAAAATCGCATACGATATTAATCTGAGACTCAGGAGCATTGGGATCTGCCGCCGTTTATCCTGATTTTTACATAATAATTAATTTATTTAGCTGTCAGAATTTTGCGAACTATTAAAAACAATTGAGGCTAATAAAACACAACAATAACTATCTTTGCAATATGTATATCTACCTATATTTGTTAAAATTTGAGCACTTTTTTATCAGGAATTTATTTTACGCATTGTTAAATAATATAAAATATTCTACTAAATAAAAATTGGCGTTTCGTCCCTATTATTTTTTAAATATCTGATATATTTATATGCATGACTTTAAGAAAAAGAAATAAAAACATGCAATTTTAATAATTTTCTCAAGCTTCAAGTATTTACATGATATATATACAAAATATTCACATCCATATCGTCGCCTCAGAGTAAACAGTAGGACATCTAGTAATAATCGAAAATGAGGCGTCTGAATTACTGGTATGTAAAACCGTGTCTGCATCTAGTGGAACAGTAGGGAATTTTTATAAAACACATCTGAGACATAGTAGTAAACATAACTTTGTTTTTCAGAAGTTGTTCCCCTAGATGCAAATACAGTTATTCATAGCAGTAAGTCAGACATCTCATTTTTTATTATTACTAGATATCCTACTGATTAAGTAAAATAATGCTATAAAGTGATAAAATATCATTTATTAAGATTGACGATCGTTTCGTCGCACCAACGGCAAAATTTTCAAAATCATTCACGACAGAAAATATTTTCACATAATTTTAAATGTTTATTATTTGTGTTAAAATGTTTATTATCGCACTATGTTTATTATTTTAAATTATGTGACAATATTTTCTATCGTGAATGATTTTGAAAATGTCGCCGTTGGTACGACGAAACGATCGTCAATCTTAATAAATGATATTTTATCACTTTATAGCATTATTTTACTTAATCTGTTTATAAGTGATCATTATACCTGTTTTTATAAGATATCCTACTGTTGCTTTGAGTCGACGACCCCACCAGTGGCTGAGAGGTTATGCTCTCGAAGCTGGTAAACGGGAGGTGCTGGGTTCGAACCTAATCGCGCTCGTCCGCATAAACGCTCGAAGATTTCATGGTTTGCTTCGAACCTTGGGAAACCTTGCGTTAATACGGGTTAGGTCCCCTTAAAAAGACCCCTACGGAAGGCACAACCCCTTATGTCCTATATCCCTCGTGCAGGTAATCAACCGGCCGTCATAAATAACACCAACAAGCTCTGAGTCGGCGATATACCGGGTGATGCAAAATCACAAAAGAAAACCAATATATAAATATAATGTATTATTAATTTTACATTGTACTATGATATAATGTACACATAAGCAGACTTTTTGCTTCTAAACATTCCGAATTATATTTAAAGTTAATGTGTCTAAAAGTTTTGTAATTGGGTTACAAATATTTTGAAAAACAAATTTTCCATCACAATCAAACAACGTTTCTGAGATCTAATTTTAAATTTCATTGTCTTTTTCATTTTGCTTAATTTGATAAATTTTGGAATGAATTTACAAATTTTATCATTCTTCACAATATTTAAATTTATAAAAATCACAAAAATAAAGTTAATTTCGACCATTTTTAAATCCGTTCGTAATTATATAAATACATAGCACCTATAGTCATCATCTGACCCTTCCGTCTGTCTATCCGTCTATCCACATTTAACAGCACAAAAACTACTCAACCGAATAGTATGAAATATAATAAATATAATCATTGCGAAATTTTGTCGAGACATTTTTAATTTTATGAAAATCGAATCAAAACATTAAAAAATATTAATAAACGTTTTCTTCATTCTATTACATCCTATCATAAGTAATTAATTCGATCATACCACATGATAGATAATAATTCTAGGTTGTCATGGTGATTACATCCTATTTAAGATGGTGTCATATTATTTCCGTGTTACTTAATTTAATATATATAATCGTAATAAATTTTGTATTCATGTATTTTTGAATAAGAGTACAACAGCTATTGCACCAAGATCTAAATATTTATAAGAATAGATATAGTACGAACCTCCTCATTTTCCACTTTTGATGTACAATTTCCATCTTGTTTTTTATGTGTTCTGTCCAATGTCTCAAAATTTAATTTCAAAGATTTTTAATATTGCAAATAATATTTTATTCGACACAAACATCTTATCTAAAGGGTTATAAAGAGAAAGGAAGAGAAATCTAAAAAATGTAAACGTATAATCGAAAGCAATCATTGAGGAATATTTTTTAGTGTTTCCCTGATAAAATGTAATATAAAATAGACAATAGAATTTAAAATTTAAACGAAATGAAAGCAACGGTGCCAATAGTACAGTAAATTCAAATATTAAAGCTATTTAATATGTCAATTTTTATAACTTTTATTTAAGCTGAAACAATACATTTTTGTTTTTTAAGAGAAAAAAATATATTGGACTGGTAATAGATGAGAAGCGTTATCAAAGGTTTAGTATGCAATAAAGAATAATCTTCATTCAAACTTATTTTCAAGGCATTATTTTCAAGCTTACATAAAAAAAACCCTACAAATATCCTTTACATTCCCTGATAAAACACAAATTCAATACGAGTACAAATAATAAAGATTCTCAGATTCTTTATATATTTATTCGATTTATCTTATTATTTTTCTATTATAAAATTCTTGTTGCTTATATATCATTCACAGTGTTAATAACTATTTTTTATATTTTTTCAAAAGTTCATCCTTCAAATTGTAAAAATTAAAAACTAAAATTGCTTAAGTTTGCCAAAACAAACAACATCTTTCATAAAAAAGGATATATATCTTTTAGATTCTCAGATTATTTACGAGAGTGGTTCAACAATTATTGTTCCTAGTGTATACAAAATATTTGTACTGCGATGGTTGTTGTAGAATATCGAAGCCCAATGTCTTAGATGCCTATATACTCAATTTCAGAACCGTAGCTTTTATATTCACATAGTTTTGGAGGAAGGAGTGAAAGGGTGTGGGGTGAGGGTGAAAGGCTGATTTTTAGCTTACGGGTCTAGGTTTGTGACAGTGGATCAGACGTAACTACTGTCATTTGGATTCGGGATCATAGCGATGTAGCCACATCTCATCCCCTGTCACAAATTTAGCCTCATAAGCTCCAAACAAGCATTTAACCGTCATCCCCTCCTTAAAAACTCCCCCCAAAAAGTGTCTTTAAAACTTCACCCCTCCCTGAAAACTATGTTAATATAGCAGCTACGGTTCTGAAATTGAGCATATAGGCATTTGGCTTTGATATTCCACATCAACCATCGCAGTACAAATATTTTACATACGTTAGGAACAATAATTATTGAACCACCCACTTATATATTTATTCGATTTATCTTATTATTTTTCTATTACAAAATTCTTACTGCTTACATATCATTCAAAATGTTAAATTCAAAATATTTCTTTAAATAGCTATTTTTTATATTTTTCAAAAGTTCATCCTTTAAATTGTAAAAAAAATAAGAACTAGAAATCATTTGAGTTTCCCAATACAAACAACAAATTTGATAAAAAGTAATATATATTTTTTTAGATTCTCAGATTATTTATATAATTATTCGATTTATCTTATTATTTTTCTAATATAAAACTCTTACTGCTTACGTATCATTGGCAATGTTAAATTCTAAAGGGTTTTTTTAAATTTCTATTTTTTTCTTCAAAAGTTCATCCTTCAAATTATAAAAATGAAGAACAAAAAATCATTTGAGTTTGCTAATACAAACATCTTCCGTAAAACTAAATATTTATTTTTAGAACATAGTAATTTAAATGTAACAAAAAACTTGCAAAAATAAGTGCCATTATTTTTCATATATTATTCACATTTTTACATGTTAACTTTACATGAATTATGTTATTTATTAAAATGTGCAGAATAAATCTTCCAAATAATTTTCACTACAATGACGTTTCATAAAAAACGTCAGTGTACTAATCCTTTATTGTCATCTTTCGTGATATTTTATAGCTGAAAAGTAACTTAAGTGTGGTATAGACGGTGATTCAAAAAACCTTTACAAAATGACATGGTAAATCAGGCATATAACAAGGATAGAAAATCACATAGGAAGATAGGGTTGCAAACCACTTGTTTAGTCACAAATACAAGGTGTTTCATTCCAACTGAACCTGGGTTGACAGCAATAATTTCGAGAAAAATAAAAAATTCCCAGCAAACACATACCTTTCGGCACACGATCGGACCGCAGCTGGCACTGTCGGTTAAGTGTCGGCATAGGCACAGTGGTTTCGGTGAAGCGTCGGCAGCATGTCGGGAATTGAAACATAAGACTCTGCTTTTTCGACTGCCGGTTACCGTAATCGGTCCCCTTATGGTTATATATCGGCAAGCGGCTTACGCCGGCAAGTGACGCAGGACCGATATGTGATTTCTGATAGTGGCCCGATCAGATTTGCCAACATCGGTCCGAATTCGGAATTTTTAGTCTTAGCCGACACTTTTTTTTTCTTTTCTTAGTTTGGTTTGAGTTTCAGTTTTGATAAGATATGTATATTTCATGTATTTCATATAAAATTCTAACAGTGATAAACAAAATAAATGTCAAAAATAGCCTATATTTATTTATTTAAAAATAGTTGTTGTTGAATTCATTTTAAAAAGGACTTACAATTATTTGAATCATCAAAAAAGTTTTTTAAATCGCTCCTTAAAATTATTGCTCATTATAAACTTAATCGTAGAAAAAAAATATTCATAAATTAATTGAACTTATTTTCTAGCTATTATATTCATTTTAAAAGCAATAGCTATGTTTCTTATTTTATCTAAAAATCAAATTATTAAAAAAGTGTTTTAAATTATTTTACATGCTATAAAAATATAAAAAAAACTACCCAACTTTTTAGCATTAAAATTTTTAAAAAATATTCAGAAATCTCACATTTCTAAAAAAAAAAAATAATAATAATATTTTTATTTTATTTGATGATTAAGAAATGTTGATCATTATTTCTACATAATTACTAAAAATATATTCTGCATTAAATTATGAAATTACAAAAAATGAACTCTTATTCTAATTAAAAGTAATTAATTACCAACTTATTTTTTTATTAAAATTAGTTTTTCTATGTTACAAATATGTATTTCTTGAATTAACACATTTAATTACATTATAATTCCTAAAGAGAAAATTGTATTAAAAGAAAAACCTCTGAAATTCACTTATTTTATTTAATAAGCATTAAATTTATATTCAGAAATATCCCCCATTTAAAGTTGTCTTCCAAAAGAAAAAATATATAAAATTAATATTTTTATTTTATTTTTTAATTAAAACTATTGATAAGTAACAAATTAATATTGCAACATACTCATTAAATATATGTTTTACTTTAAATCATCAAAACGACATAAAATGAATTCTTATTCTAATTAAAATTTATTAATTACCAACTTTTTATTTATTAAAATAAATTTTTCCATGTTAAAAATATATATTTTGTAAATTAATGCAACGCATGTAATTATATTATAAATCCTAAAAAAGAAATTTGATTAACTGAACAAAACCTCTAAATATTTTTTTAATAGTTAATTATTCTTAAATATATATTTTTTTAATTATTCTTAATTATATCTTTATCTTAATTATTCTTAAATTCGTTTGCTTTAACGAATTCGCTAAGGTATTTATTTCATTCACTTAAATATTAAATTAACTTTTAAATACACGCGCGTAAGACAATTACAAATAAATAAATAAAAAATAAAATAAAAACACTTCAAAATTCAAATTTCCCCATCTACCACTTACTCTCAACGACAACCAATACTTATCTATATGTCTTCCCCTATGACCTCATATAATCCTCCCCTGATCAAGTCTCAGTGGCTGAGTGGTGAAGGCGTCTACTTCCTGTCCCTGGGTACGATGGATGAAACCACGCCTCTCCCAACACTGAAACACGTTCTTTCGAAATATACATTCCACGAATGTTCATAGATGGCGCCATCAAAACAGATTTTTTTTCAATTTATGCTGGTGTCGGGCTGCGGCCGGCATTCATATGGATAGCTATCGGCGTGCTGTCGGCATAATTTTCTGCCGATAACGGACCGGCTGCGTGCCTCATGAATCGGGCTGCATTCGCGCGGCGTATCAAAAAAGATCCGGAACCGGTAGCGGCAACCGGTAGCGTACCAATACCGCCGGTAGTGGCAAGCGGCTATCGCCCGATTGCTTACCGACAGCTCTGTGTTTGCTGGGTTGTAATGAAAATGCAGCGATATGTACCTTGAATTCTGTGAAATGTGATAACATCACGTAAAGATATGGAAAAACATGTTGCACAAGCAATTGATGATACCGTATGGATTAATAATCACAGTGCAAAATGTGGGGCGCTCAGTGTATTCTGCTGGAGTGTATAATCCAAACTTCTGCCATTTGTGTTTGGTGTTATCGCATTTACAACAAAGGTGAGAATGTCTGTTAAATGTCTTATTGTAAAATACTTCAGTTTTCTGAAAGTTATGGCAGTCAACCAAATTGAGTTAGGATGAAACACCCTGTATTTGTGACTCAATACGTGGTTTGTGACGCTATGTTCCTATGTGACTTTTTATCCTTGTGTATTCCTAATTCGCCACGTCATTTTCTAAATATATTTTTTTTATCACCCTGTATAATATGCAATCTAATTCTGAAAGAGAAAAACGAAAAATAAATATAAATTAAAACACAGTTTACCAGTTTATGGATAGAAAATATATTAAGCTCACCTTTATTTAAAAAAAAACTAAATACATTACAATTTATTTTAGCTAATTACATCATATTATTGCGTAATTTGAGGTTTCTTTATCATCATTATTTTAAACGATACTCTAAAAAGTATCTTTCTGGGCGATAATTTACAGTGATTTATGATGATCTGTGTTTTAGGAAAGATATATCAGAATGTTTTGATTTTTAAGCTATTATGAAATAAAAAAAAACACCATAAAATGAACAATTTTATATTTACTTATATGTTTACGAGAAAAAGTTTCCACTCCAAACAAATCTAGTAGAATTAGTAAATAAGAGAGACAGTTTGTAATTTTACTATACATAATGATGAATTTTAAATGCTACCTTTTTCTACTATAAGAAAAGTATCTCATTATTTCAATAAATAAAAGAAATGGCTTAGGTTTTGCACTAGAATTCACAATCTTACATTTCATGGTACTTGTGAGGTATTAGAATCATAAAATGTAGACATACCTCCATTACAATTATTTAGCAACGTTTCGCCTATTGTAACTATACCAACTTGTTCTTGAAGGAAACTCAGAAAAGAAGAAAGACACGTCGAGCTTTGTCAATATATTGGGTAAATGCGGCAACTATAGAAGATCTATGGTTCGCACAGTCGGAAAAGAAATAGAACAACCCATACATTTTTATCTTCAAATTGTGATAGAAAAAACCGAAAATAGCCATTTACTGTAAATCATGTTTTCTTTCAATTTATGTTATTAAAATAACATACTTCTTTAGAAAATCAAATTACTAATACGTATACTTTCGGAATAAATATCCATTGTAACCTGTAATTTTGAACTGGACCCGATACCTTTTGAAGAACTTTGAAGAATTTTTATTACGGATGTACACTTTAACTCAAGGTGAATTTGGAAATAGAATTTTAACTTTCATTTATCAAGAACCTTTCATGCAATCTTTATTTGTATGTTATATAAAGTGATAAAAGGCTAAAATGTGCAAGTCAAAACGAGATTTGAATCATGTTCATGATACATTTCAACTAAATATTTTAACAAGTTATCGATAAAGATAGATAAAATCAGATCTTTTATTGTACAGTCGTGGGAAAAGTAAACACCGCCTACAAACTCTGAAACAAATTATTGTAGAAGAAAGTTACTGATACCAAACGATCGGAAATAAAGTCTAGTTTTCAATGATGCGTATAAAATTTTCTTAGAGGTCCATCTACATATCAAAACAAAAACAAACTTGTCTTTTTTTTCCAATAACAATACCCAAGTTTGACACCATTAATGAATTCTACACCGTTCAATTAGCCCAAATGCATTTTTTAATGAAATTCGTGAGATTAGTTTAAGAGAAATTGGTTATTTTAAAATGAGCCTATTTTAGGAGCTGTATCAAAAGTAAAGTTCGGTAACTCGGTTGCTGAAATGCTACAGAATAACTATACCACATCTATTACTATACTATTTCTTGCGAATATGATCATTTTACTCGCTTAATATGTTTCGATAATTGCCAGCCCAAATATTTTAATTAAATGAGTAAAATAGTAAATTTTTCAAATTATGCTTTTCTGCACACCATAGACTGCACACCATAATTTTAACGTTTTTAATCATAATTTGAAAACTACTTGGAAGAAAAAAATGAAACTGAGAATTCGTATAAAATAGGATACCGTAAACATAAATCTGTAAATGCTACAGAATAACAATATCACATCTATTACTGTATTATTTCTTGCGAATATGATCATTTTACTCGCTTAATATGCTTCGATAATTGCCAGCCCAAACAGTTTAATTAAATCAGTAAAATAGTAAGTTTTTCAAATTATATCATAGACTGCACACCATAATTTTAACGTTTTTAATCATAATTTGAAAACTACTTGGAAGAAAAATTTGAAACTGAGAATTCGTATAAAGTAGGACATCATAAATATAAATCTGTCAAAAAATGTGTAGGTTGCAATTCATATTTTTTCGAATTTCATAATTCATATTCTAAAATTTTTTAAATTATAAATTCAATGTATTAATCTTTGGGGTTTTTTTAGAGTTATAACCAAACACAAAATTATAACATTGAGATTGCAATTTCAGGAGATATTAATAAGAATATGAAAATGTAATTTAACAGTAGAATCTCTAAATTTTGAATGTTTATAATTCTAAAACTTATCATCCAAACGACTTAAGATTACTTTTCTAGGCATACTTTGAACCGAAGATTTAAAATATATTCTCAAAATTGGGTGTTGTCATTGGAAAATACAAAGTTTAGTCTGTTTTGAATTGTAGATGGCCACCTTAAGCAAAATTTTTATGCATAATTTAAAATCAGACTTTATTTCCAATAGTTTGGTACCATTAATCTTCTTCTATTATAATTAGTTTCAGATTTAGTGTTTACTTTTTTTCACACGACTGCACATTTACTTATTATATACACAAATTATTATAAGAAAAACTCAGAAAAACTGATTTTGGCCAGAAAAAAAAAATCATTCTGTGGGTAAAAATTGAGAATATTTTTTTTATTTAAACAATTTTAAAGTTTTTTGTTTTTTATATTATATTATTGTGTTTAAAACATTAAAACTTTTAAAAATATTTGTCAAATCACTCTATTATTTTTGTCTATCCTCAATATAGTATATTTGATATAATTGGGAATGAATTTTTACAATATAACGAAAAGAAAAGAAAAATCGAAACGTTGAAAAAATCATGTTTTTAGCTGCGTTTTTGCCTATGTTTGTATATATATATATATTTATCATAAACTAATTCATTAATTGTAAAATTGATCCCTAAATTCATTAAGTATACTATGAGCATAAAAAAGGAGTGTTTTGATAAATATTTGTAGAAATTTTAGTGTTTTAAACATAGTAATGCATCAAAAAACAGCAAATTTTAAAATTCTTTAAAGAACTTATTTTTCCAGTCAGTATCAGTTTAGTATTACCTATAATAAGTAAATATACATCAGTAAAAACAATCTTTAAACTTCTTCAAAGGGTACCGAGACTCCTTAAATCCTTCTCACCGCCGCGAACTGATGTATTTGTTCACTAAGCTGTAGGTTTCACTGAAATAGAAGCATTATTTAAATTAATATAATTCTACAGATATAATTCAGTTTTAACACATTAAGTTTTTTTTAATACTCTCAAGGCCTAAATGCCTGTACGTAGGGGAGACCGGGGGAATGCCGCCAACCCGGGTTATGCCGCCACCCCACCTAGTTTAAAAACTAAGGGCAGTTTGAGATAGAGAATGTGCCTGCACTATAGCGGCTAACAATATAAACAGTGCCTAAAGTGAGAGTGACTTTGCTGTACGTCGTTCGTTTGTTCTAGTGAAAAATGTAGTTTTCATCTAGTTGCTTATTATTTTGGAGCTTCAAATGAGTAGCGATAAGCACCTTTTATTGTAACATTAGGTATTTAAGATAATTTGGCCCGTAATCTACATGCATTCGCCGATATTTTGATGCAATGTGTTGAACAAGTTAGGTTCTTCTTTCGGCTTTGCTTGGGGATTTCCGCCATATTGTCCTCTAGGGGGAATGCCGCCGCCATGCAAATCGGGTGATAAATGGCCTCATTTTAATGTAGTGGAGCCGATTCAGCAGAGTGACTTTTGCAACATGAAGTAAATTGTAAGCTTAACCATTATTCTGCTCAATTACATTGTTTTCTTAATATTTTCAGTAGGTTGTGTGTTTCATAGTATCCATTTGATGCATGTACTAGGTCATTAAAAAGTGGCGGCATTACCCCGGTACAGTGGCGGAATTACCCCAGTGTCCTGGGTAATCCCGCCATTGTGCAGATGTTTAAAAAATATTTTTTTATGTATGCTTACTTTACAGTTATGTTTACGGTTAAATTTATACAGATACTAAAGATAATGATTCAGCTTTAGAATTTTTACTATTAAAAAATAAACATTATTTCGAGGTGAAAAAAATTAAATTCCCTTAAGGTGTCGCCATTCCCCCGGTCTCCCCTAATAATGTTTTTTATATATCATGTTGAAAAAAGCATGTGTTTTTAGCATTTAAAAAAAAAACAGAGAAAATAACGTTAATATTTTGCCTTTTTGCTCGGCGGTCAGGGGGAACAGAAATGGATTTATAGAAGCTTTAAGTATTCTTATCAAAATTTGCAGCATATTCTGCTTTGTAGTTTTTGAATTATATTTAAGTGTGTATTCAAATCCAAACTGCATATTTTTTTATTCATTTTCAAATTCATTTTTCTTCTGAAACGCATCAAATTGGCAAATTCTCTTGCTCAGAAACTATATAATGTACCGTGCTTGTCGATTTCTTGATAAAGGCAGAATATATTGCAAAAAATGCTGTCAAAGCTGGCGTTTTGAAGCGAATTTCCGGAAGCAAAAGAGCTGGGAGCGAAAAAAAAATGATCATACTGAGAAAATAATTGTTTATAAATCAAGTTCCAATTAATTGAGCGAAAAATGAAAACACTGCTTCTTATACATCTCTTCAAAAATCACCTCAGCAAGTTTCATGTTTTTACGTTTAAAAATGAGTCTGAACATGTCTCAGAAAATTTCGAGTTGTTGAGCATGGAAAATAATTTGTTTAATACAGCCATAACATGATTCTGATAAAACCGGAGAGCAGAAATATATTCTTTCGAATACACCCTTAAAACTCTATCTGCATTGCGATCTGTTTCGCAACGATTACGAATTACTTTAACTGTAGGAGTTCCAAATATTAAACTTTCATAATTACAAACTACTTGACCGAATGAATTTCCGTTGCTTTTCCCAAAGTAACACTTACCGGAAAAGAAAATATGATGTCAAAATTGTGCTTTTATATTGAAAATTTTAATATTTGGTACAATTTTACTATGGCGACGACCCCCTAGGTCTATTTTTTTTAAATAAATTGACAGAAGGTATAATGTCCAGTTAACTGGTTTTTATTCCTCTGTTTCTAGGACAATGTTGTAACAAAGTTATGGTTTCTAACTAAAGATATGGGGGGGGGGGGTTAGGGATGCTACATGTGCAGTTATTTCGCATTTTTTATCTATTAGGCGTATATTCCGACAGTGTTTTTGTGAAATCTAGAGGCTGTATGAATTTACGCAGTAAATACATGCATGTGTTTATACAACTGTGAGAAATATAGTAAGTATAATACGGAACTTACATTTTAGGTCTAATTTTTTAAAGGTCTCGCATTAAGCTACATACACTTGTAGCGGGCCAAATAACGACATTTACCTAATTATTATTAAACTGTTAGTGAATTCCAATATATATATATATATATATATTAGCCTAGTCCTAACCTTCATGTATCAAAATAAACATTCAAAATTTTAAAATATATTCTTCGAAATGAAAAATTAGAAATATTATCTTTAGCAATGCTCCGGTAGTGGGTCTAGTAAATTTCTGTTGCATGAATCAGTAACACCATTTTAACCATTAGTAGTTTCTATTTATGTTAATTTTACTCGTAGTTTTTGAATGTAATAAGTATAAAAAAGTCTTCAATGTGTTAAAAAAAATGATTAGCAGTTGTTTCTATCTAAAATTACAAATGAAAAACCATAAATCGAAATATTTTTAAAGGTGTCATTTGGCACCAGTGGAATAAGTTTTTGGAAAATCCAGCAAATTATTTACAATGTAATAGAGTACGAGTATATCAACAGTAGTTTAATTTAAAACAAAACATAATATTTAAAAAAGCATGTTTGAATAAAAATTATCTCTTAATGAAATCACTAAGAATTTGCCAAAAAAATCTCCTTTTGAAGACACTCTAGAAAATAAACAAATTTACCAGCAGAAAAAAAATATTCCGAACAGTTTATGGAAAGTTAACATTTAAGGATGTTAGCCAATCAGCTATCGTTCAGTCGTTTTTCAGAAATGCATTTTGGACTTTGGAAAATTAATGGCCCATTACTACTGGTACGTTGCCCACTATAGGTGTATTTACCTTATATATACGTAAATACATCATTTTATAATTCAACATTTAAATATTTTTCGACACGAATAAAGCACCCAAACAAATGTTCATACATCTCTGAAAAATATAATGTCGCTTCAACATCCTTTAGCTTTTGAGAAATACATGTTCTAACTTCCTTTGATATTAGGATTTCTTTTTTCTTTCGTTTTTGAAATACCCTCCGAGTTATTTTTTTCCGTGCTGTATTTGAAAAGAAAACAAAAAACGAAAAAGGTGAAAGATGGGGAAAATGTACCAAGTGTTTCATTTCCCCATCCTATATAAAAAATTCTTTGACCTTTAGATTCAGATATTCTTGATACTATAAATAACTTCTTGCGGAATCAGGTAAATTTAGAAAATAGTGCACAGGAATGGTTTATTTTTAAAGTTAATAACAAAAATGCATGCCTTTCTGAATGTAACCCAAAATATATTTTGAGCACATAAATACATGCGACGGAAAACATTTAATAAAACCTAAACGAATAATTCCGTACATTAAAGTAAATTTTTCCATGAAAACTTTAAAAATAATAAAGGAAATTTGATTTTTTTTTTTTTTTTACCTTTCCAGTATCTAAAGTAAACACTCAAACCGTTTTTTTTTTCTTCCACTTATTTTTTAAGTCATGAGAATCAATTTAAGGGATAGATGTCACGTCTGACAAAAGATCTAATCAAAACATCAAACCCTTTGTTTCGAAATTCGTCTTTTTGAAACGCTGTATCATTTGACACTCGAATCATTCAATATATCTACGGTTTCTTTTTAATACTTTCCAACAAAGTTGAAAAGTGTTTATTAATTCGGTTTGTCTGTCCGTCTGTCCGTACGTAATGTACTTGTATTTTCATGCAATTAATATATTTTAATGATGTTCACCATCTATGCTCAGTATTGAACATGAAGTGTATGCGTGTTGCATTAATAGTTCATTCGCTGGGGTGCTCAATAGAATTTCGTTACATTATGGCCAATGTCGTTTCGCATGGAAAATGCACATATGGAAAATTATATAGTTTATTATTTGCGGTGTATTTTAATGACATTACGCTACTTCAGATGTATTGAAATTTCTATAAATCACTGAATTTTACTACAAGATGATTTCTATAGAATAGGGCGTTCATAGCATTTATCGTTCATTCACATGAATACACAAAAGAAATCAGTTACAGTACGGTTTGAGCAGTAATTGTTGGAAATACATTTTCAATTTCACTATGCGCTTTTAAATGTAACTATATTTTTTGCATGTTACTCGATATGTATAAATTCTATACCTCTATACAGGGCTGTATAAAATAATTCACACACTATTTCCCTTATTAAAGGAAATTGCTAAAGGGGAATTTTCAATTCTGCTATGTATTTCCTAACTGAACTAAATTTTTGCTTGTCTATAATATGTATATACAAATCTATATCTCATATTCAGGGCTGCTCAAAGAATTCGGATAATTTTCCAACTGCAGAGGGAAATTGCTGAAATTGAGTTTTCAAACGTGTTAATGCATTTCCAATTGGTTTAATTAAACATCACATTTCAGCTTATTAAGCGGTGAAGTTTCGTTATATTATTCTAAATGTGTTGCAAATTGTTTCATAATCTATGCTTGACGCCTGCATTTTTCTTCCTTATTAGCAAAATAAACTAGAATTTTCTAATTTGAGGAAAAACATTTAAAAAATAAAAATAAATAAATATTTTCGATTTTTTAAGCAGTTTTGAAAATGAAATTTTAGTGCCAAGAATTTTACCTGAAATTTCAAACTGCCAAAATTTCATGAATTTTTAAGTTACCTTATCAGTTGAGAGTTAGCATTTAACTAATGTAATATATTTTTTAAATCCATGTGAGGTTTTATTTTCAGACGATTTTTAGAGGAGCAATGGCCTACACATTTTTACTGTGCACGAAGTGCGTGATGAATTTTGAATGAGTTTAGATCGATTAAAATATCAACATTTTTATAAGACCATATTCTCACAGTTAGACGAAAGTACAAAATATTCATTGCCAAACTCTATTTTTATCGATGTGCATTATCTAAACAAAATAACAGATAACTAGTCGGACGTGGCAGTCCCAAAATTTTCTTCTATCTCATACACGTTAATACTTCCTGAAAAAGGCTTATAGTAGCGCCTCCGGTTAGGCGATTTACACCAAACTCTAATCAGCAACAACTTATGTCAACTTGTAATTGAATTTGAAGTTTGATGAAAATTCGTGCATTAGTTTTTGAGATAGAGCTATTGCAGAAATCTTAAAAAGTTCTGCATAGCAGTGGCACCTGTTGCGCAATTTACACAAAAAACCTATCTGAATCAATTTATATCAGGGACTAACTGAATCTAAAGTTTGATGAAAATTCCTGCATTAGTTCTTGAGATACAGCTGTTGCGGAAATCGTTAAAAATGTAGCATAGTAGCGCCACCTGTTGGGTGATTTACACAAAACACTAAACAACACTAATTTATATTAGGGACTAACTGAATCTGGAGTTTGATTAAAATTCGTGCTTTAGTTCTTGAGATAGAGCTGCTGCGATAATTGTGAATAATGCAGCATAGCAGCGTCACCTTTTGGGCGATTTACACCAAAAAGTTATCAGCACCAAATCATATCATGGACTACCTGAATATGAAGTTTTCTGGAAATCCGTGCGTTAGTTCTTGAGATATAGCTATTGTGGAAATCATAAATAAGGCAGCATAGCAACGCCACCTGCAGGGAGATTTACACCAAAAAGTAATCAGCACCAATTTATATCATGGACTAACTGAATCTAAAGTTTTATTAAATTCCGTCCATTATTTCTTGAGATAGAGCGCCCAAAAAATGTGTGTCACACACACAAACAGACTCAGACTCACAGACTCAAAGGCAGACATTTTGTAAAAACATGTTTTTCGGGATCTCTGACACTTAAAACGTATAAATCCGCTGAAAAAAGGAATCCAATACTTTATTCTTGTAAAGATAGAAGAAAGTAAATTATTATGAATATACTCTAAAAACCAATCTGTATCGTGGGAACTACCACTTAAGAAATGATTATCCACTTTCGCGACAATTTGGAGTCAAAAATATTTTATATTTGAGTTTTAAAATATGTAGCTAAGTTTCTTTTCAGTAACACTTAGGAAAATCTGGGGATGTTTGGCAATTCCAGAAATGCGGACCAATCGCTGTATTTTATTTAAAATAAAAACCCTTTTGGATAAAAACAAAGAAAGAATGCATATTTATAATAATATCATAAAACCTTTTATTAATTTCTGAAGCATATGCACCAATTGAATACCAGTATTTCAAACTAATATTATTTGCTTAATTAAAGCAAATAATTCTGCGATATAATAAAGGAAAAACTGCTATCCGGAAATAGCGATACCGCCATTGAAATCTATTTTGTTATTTTACTAAAGTTGTTTTTCAGTACACGAAACTTTTTTGTGTGCTTTTTTAGAACCAGTGAAAAACCAAAATCTGTAAGTTTTTGTCCATACTTCCAATGACACTTTTGGAACAAAAATTGCATTAAAAAAAGTCCTTCCGGCCAGTGCCGGGAGGAAGAGGTAGCTTTCATAATCCTTATTTAAAAAAAGCCAACTTATATCATGCAAACACACGAAGCTCAATTTAGTGGAAACCGAATATAGGAGATTCAATACTAATTTTTATCAATATAATGAATGAGAGTTTCGCGAAATTAGTCAGCTTTATCCAAGCTACTTTTCTTTAAAGTAACTTATATTTGGCTGCCAAATTCGGCAATTTCTTAAAGTGCCTGTCATTTTAAGACAACATGGTGGATGAGGCTAAGCAGTAAACTTGGTCGAGACCTTAGTAATTGCTGTGCACATGCTCACTCACATCGGAATCGGTTAATATATAGGAATGCTGTCGCATGCAAAAAATCAGATTTTTCAAAATGTCACCCACAATAGAAATTGAAACTGCTATATCTGAGCCATTTTTTTAAGGTAAAGACAAACAAAAAATGCTCCTGAATCCTTATATCAAGATCAAATACTTAAGAAAGAAACCTTTTTCAATTTCTAATTTTTTTGCACCTCACTTTAAATATATATATATATATTTTAATTTAATGGACGCCATTTTGAAACAAGATTGCTGATGAATCTGGCCAGCGAACTTGGTCGAGGTGTTGATGTATACTATCCACATGCCTTCTTACATCGAAATAGGCGAATACGTGTGTTATCGCGTGACAAATACAAGATCGTTTCAAAATTTTAGTCATGCTAGAAATTCAAAGTGCTATAAATCAACCATTTTTTAAGATATCAACAAAAGAACAAATTTCCAGAAACAAAAACTGCTCCGGAATCTTTGTATCAAGGCCAAGCACATAAAAAAAATCTTTTTCATTTTCCAATTTTTTAATACCTCATTTTGAATTTTAAATTTAATTTTTTTTAAATGGCAACCCTTTTGAAACAAGATGGCGAATGAAGCTGGCCAACGAACTCGGTCGAGACATTGGTATGTACTATGTACAGACCAAGTTACATCCAAATAGGTTCATAAATACGCCTGTTATCGCGTGACAAAAATCAGGTCGTTTTAAAATGTCAGCCACAAGAGAAATTCAAAATGCTATTACTCAGCCATTTTTTTTAAATATAGACGAAAGAAAAACTGTTCCGGAATCTTTGTATTAAGGTCAAACACATACAAAAAAAATCTTTTTCATTTTCCAATTTTTTGGTATCTCATTTAAATTTTTTTTATTTTTTAATTTTTTTAAATGGCCGCCATTTTGAAACAAGATGGCGGATGAAGCTGGCCAACGAACTCGGTCGAGATATTTGTATGTACTATGTACACACCGAGGTACATCCAAGTCGGTTCATAAATACGCCTGTTATTACGTGAGAAAAATCAGGACGTTTCAAAATGTCAGCCACGCTAGAAATTCAAAATGCTATAACTCAGCCATTTCTTAAGATATAGACGAAACAAAAACTGCTCCCGAATCTTTTTATCAAGGTCAAACACATAAGAAGAAAATATATTTTCAATTTTCAATTTTTGGTACCACATTTCAAATTTAAATTTTTATTAAAAATTTAAATGGCCGCCATTTTAAACAAGATGGCGGGTGAAGCTGGCCAACGAACCCGGTCGAGACATTGGTATGTACTATGTATAAACGAAGTTACATCCAAATCGGTTGATAAATACGCCTTTTATCGCGTGACAAAATTCAGGACGTTTCAAAATGTCAGCCACGCTAGAAATTCAAAATGCTATAACTCAGCCATTTTTTAAGATATAGACGAAACAAAAACTGCTCCGAAATCTTTGTATAAAGGTCAAATACATAAGAAAAAAATATTTTTCCATTTTCAATTTTTTGGTACCACATTTCAAATTTTAAATTTTTTAAAAAATTTTAAATAGCCGCCATTTTGAAACAAAATGGCGGATGAAGCTGGCCAACGAACTCGGTCGAGAGATTGGTATGTACTATGTACACACCGAATTACATCCAAATCGGTTCATAAATACGCCTTTTATCGCGTGACAAAATTCAGGACGTTTCAAAATGTCAGCCACGCTAGAAATTCAAAATGCTATAACTCAGCCATTGTTTAAGATATAGACGAAACAAAAACTGCTCCGGAATCTTTGTATAAAGGTCAAATACATAAGAAAAAAATATTTTTCCATTTTTAATTTTTTGGTACCACATTTCAAGTTTTAAATTTTTTTAAAAATTTTAAATGGCCGCCATTTTGAAACAAAACGGCGGATGAAGTTGGCCAACGAACTCGGTCGAGACATTGGTATGTACTATGTACACACCGAATTACATCGAAATCGGTTCATAATTACGGGAGTTACAGTGTGACATAGGTCAGATATATATATATATATATATATATAGATATATATATATATATATATATATATATATATATATATATATCAATTTTGAACGGAGGGTGGTTTCGGGGTCTGGGGGTCATGATCGATGAAAATATACCAAAATTTTTTGAAATCGCTTTCCTCCGAACGGCTGCAATAGGTAGCTTTTTTGTAAAGAAAGCTACCTAAAATCGAATCTATGTGAATTTTAAAATTACTGACTTAATAATCACTATTTTCGATGTTAAAAAACAAGAACTAAAAATCGTCTACTGTGCACAGACTATGAAATAGATGCACTATATATATTTTTCGTCATTATGATTTGCCAACCAATTTTTGTTAAAGTATGCATGTATTATAAAAACAGAAACCATTGTAATTATTGCATGGATTTACAAATTTTACGTAAGTTCCGAAAATGAAAACATTTTATATTTAGTAAATTTATGATGAATACTATAAAAATGAATTGAACTAGTTTAAGTAAGATTTCATTTTTTTAGATTATATTTTTTTCGTGATCATGATTTAGCAACTACTTTTGCTAAAGTCTGCATGTATAAAAAAAAAAAAAAAAAAAAAAAAAAAAAAAAAAAAAAAAAAAAACAGAAACTAATGTAGTTATTAAATAGATTTACAAATTCTAAGTAAGTTCGGAAACTGAAAACATTTTATTTTTAATTTAGTAAACTTATGATGACTTATTACGAAACTAAATTGAACTAGTTTTAGTAATATTTCATTTTTTCATTTTTTTAGTTTTTTTTTTTTTTTTCGTGATCATGATTTGCCAACTAATTTTTGCTAAAGTCTAAAAGTATTTAAAAAAACCCTAAAACTAATGTAATTATTAAATATATTTACAAATTTTACATAAGTTCCGAAACGGAGAACATTTTATTTTTTATTTAGTAAACTTATGATGACTTATTATACAAATAAATTGAACTAGTTTTAGTAAGATTTCATTTTATCAAACTTCTGAATTAAGATTATTTCCGCATTCTAATTGAACTGAGGCAGTGAGTATACACATATACATTGAGTGAGTATACACAGCAAAAACTCTGATAAGTTATATCTGATAAGTTAATGAAAGCGATTTATAAAATTAACATTTGAATGAAATGAAATAATCCAATTGTTTTTTTTTTCATAAATATGATAATAAAAGCAGACACTTTATTCAACTTAATTCAGTTAATTTAATGCATTAAGTCCCATATTTAACACTTTTCGTAATTAAGATTTTGGCAATGTTCTGTTTCAGGAATAAAAAGCTTTTACGCTTACTTCAATGTCAGATGTGACAATCAAAAAATTTTCTTTCATCTCATACATGTTAATACTCCCGGAAAAATGCAGCATATCAGTACCACCTGTTAGATGATTTACACCAAAATCTAATTATCAACAACTTTGAAAACTTCTAACTCAATCTGAAGTTTGATGAAAATCAGTGCATTAGTTGTTTAGATATTGCGGAAATTGTAAAAAAAAAAAAAAAAAAAGCACAGCAGCGCAACCTGTTGGGCGATTTACACCAAAGACTAATTAGGACACATTTATACCAGGAAGAAACTGAATCTGAAGCTTGATGAAAATTCATGCATTAGTTCTTGATATATAGCTAAATGCTATTGCGAAAATCGTGAAAAATGCAGCACAGCAGCACCACCTATTGGGAGATATAAACAAAAAATTGAACAGCACTAATTTATATCAGGGACTAACTGAATCTAAATTTCGATGAAAATTCGTGCATTTTTTCTTGAGTTAGAGCTATTGCGATAATCATTAATAATCCGCTGTAGCAACGCCACCTGTTGGACGATTTCCAACAAACTGCAATCAGCACCTAACTATACCCTGGACTAACTGAATCTGATGTTTTATGAAAATCCGTGCAGTAGTTCCTGAGATATAGCTGTTGCAGAAATCGAGAAAAATGCCGCATAGCAGAGCCACCTGTTGGGCGATTTGCACCAACAACTAATCAAAACCAGTTTATATCGAGGTATAACTGACTTTAAAGTTTTGTGAAATTCCGTGCATTAGTTCTTGAGATAGAGCGCCCACGAAATTTTTGTCACATACAGATTCTCAGAGTGACATAGTGACAGACACTCACAGACAGACATTTTCTAAAAACCATCAAATCGTTTTCAGGACATTCTAAAACGCATAAATACGTCGAAAGCCGGAGGTCGAAAATTTTCACGAATCCAATACTTTCTTCTTGTAAAGTTAGAAGAAAGTAAATATATCGAATTTTATTTATTCAAATTGTAAAATTAGCATATACCTGAAACTGTATCACACTGTATCTTTTTTATATCATTAAATATAAACAGACTAGTCGGATGTACCAATCTCAAAACTTTCTTCTATCTCATACATCTCAATACTTCAAAAGTCGTTATCACTTTGCCAAAATTAAATGGCAATCTATGCTCGTCATAAGGATTCGAAAAAGATGAAATTCCGTGAATTAGTTCTTGAGATATGACTATTGTTGAAATCGTGTAAATCCCGCAAAATTCAGCAGAGCAGCGCCACTTATAGGATGATTTACACCAGAACCTGATCATCATCAACTTATGTCAACGTCTATTTGAATATGAAATTTGTTGAAAATTCGTGCATTAGTTCTTGAGATAGAGCTATTGCGCAAATCATGACAAATGCAGCATAGTAGCGCCATCTGTTGATCTATTTGCACTAACACATAATCAGCAGCAATATTAATCAAGGTATTCTTAAATCTGAAGTTTGATGAAAATTCGTGCAATAGTTCTTGAGATAGAGCTATTGAGGAAATCGTTCTAAACGCAGCTCAGCAGCGCCACCTATTGAGTGATTTACACCAACACGTAGTCAGCATAATTTCATATCAAGGACTAACTAAATCCGAAGTTTGATGAAAATGTGCGAGTTAGTTCTTGAGACAAAGCTACTGAGAAAATAGTGTAAATCCTGCAAAATGCAGCATAGCAGCGCAACCTGTTGGGCGATTTACACAAAAACGTAAACAGCACCAACTCATATCAAAGAGTAACTGAATCTGAAGTTTTATAAAAATCCGTGCAGTAGTTCTTGAGATTACACCAGAACCTGATCATCATCAACTTATGTCAACGTCTATTTGAATATGAAATTTGTTGAAAATTCGTGCATTAGTTCTTGAGATAGAGCTATTGCGCAAATCATGACAAATGCAGCATAGTAGCGCCATCTGTTGATCTATTTGCACTAACACATAATCAGCAGCAATATTAATCAAGGTATTCTTAAATCTGAAGTTTGATGAAAATTCGTGCAATAGTTCTTGAGATAGAGCTATTGAGGAAATCGTTCTAAACGCAGCTCAGCAGCGCCACTTATTGAGTGATTTACACCAACACGTAGTCAGCATAATTTCATATCAAGGACTAACTAAATCCGAAGTTTGATGAAAATGTGCGAGTTAGTTCTTGAGACAAAGCTACTGAGAAAATAGTGTAAATCCTGCAAAATGCAGCATAGCAGCGCCACCTGTTGGGCGATTTACACAAAAACGTAAACAGCACCAACTCATATCAAAGAGTAACTGAATCTGAAGTTTTATAAAAATCCGTGCAATAGTTCTTGAGATAGAGCTATTGCGGAAATCCTGCAAAATGCAGCCTAGCAGTGCCACCTACTATGCGATTTACACCAAAAACTAATCAGCACCAATCTATATCACGGACTACCTTAATATAAGTTTTTATTAAATCCCGTGCATTAGTTCTTGAGATAGATCTCCCACAAAATTTGTGTCACATACACATAGACAGACAGACGGACAGACAGCAGACAGACTCACAGACAGACTCACAGACAGATATTTTGTAAAAACATGTTTTTTGGAATCTCTGACCCCTAAAACGTGCAAATCCGTCAAAAAAACGGAAGTGGAAAATTTTCATGAATCCAATACTTTCTTCTTGTAAAGATAGAAGAAAGTAAAAATACTATGATGATAAATATAAAAAATATATTATATTTAATTCTGGTATTATTATCATATTAAATAAATGCCGTGTATATTTGCCTATTTCAATTTAATAATGTCTAGTTTCAATCGTTGGAAGACTCAATGACATTTAAAACGTATTTGCAACATTTTATTATTATTATTATTTTAATAGAATATGTAGGAATACACAATCTACTTTACATTGTAATTTCTTATGTTTTACCATAAAAGTATGCTTATTTGATTAATATTGTATGAAAAATTTTTCCTCATTCTTACTTACGAATTGAGACTGTTGATCAAAACTGCAAATATACATATATATATATATATATATATATACCGGGTGTCCCAAAGAGGACTGACTGATTTTAAAATTCAATAACTTGCAAACGGTGACAGATATTAAAAAAATTCTTGCAGGAGGGTTATGCATAAAGTCAAAAGTTTTATTACAGTGATTTTCAATTTTAGTTCGATTTACAAACAATAGATGGCGCTGTAAGCAATAGTCGCTCAATTCAGACTCGATTTTTGGTACTTCGTGTCCCGGATAATACATTTCCATCTCCTTTTTCTGCATGGAACAAGATAAAGGACCAAAAATCGAGCCTGTATTTAGCGACTATTGCTTACAGCGCCATCTATTGTTTGTAAATCGAACTAAAATTGAAAATCACTGCAATAAAACTTTTGACCTTATGCATAACCCTCCTGCAAGAATTTTTTTAATATCTGTCACCGTTTGCAAGTTATTGAATTTTAAAATCAGTCAGTCCTTTTTGGGACACCCGGTATATATATATATTTTTTTTTTTAATATGCAAAAAAAGATTATTCTAAAACGATATAAAAATGTCAGTATGTCTACTAGTTATGTACCTACAAATAAATAACAGCGATTAGAATTAATCGTCATTTATTGTTTTAAAATTTTGATACATCTGAAAGATTGATAAATTTTTATACGTTTATACAGGATGATTCACAAATATCGAAACAATAGGCTATCTCCTTAAATATTGCATCTAGGCACATACTTCCAGTTGCAAAGTTTCATTAGAAAAGGTGCCAGATTTAATTACATAGGTTGTAACTCTATGGGGGGTCTATTTGAGAAAATACAAAAACTAATTTTTTATACAGACCCCGTTGGGTAAAATTTCCAATTAGAAAATTTTCTCTTATCCCTTCCTGAATTAAACAACAACAACAACAACAAAAAATCATCTCAGTATCTGCAAAACTCGCATAGTTATTAAAATTCAAAATTCGCGACATACACCATTTTCCCATGCCTCTGAGCGACGAGTTATTGACTCATTTTGAATGCAATAAAGGGATCATTCACGAATTGAACGCTATTAAAAGTCGATTTAAGACAGTGCCTCTCCTTTAGACATAAAATAACAGCGTATAGATTTTAAGTTAAACCTTCTTTCAAATTACGCTGGAGGTCTTTATTAGAGGTCTGCACGGGTCGAGATATCCAGACCCGGTCTCGAGCCGACCTTTAGAAAAAAAAGTTCGTCCCGTCCTGGAAAAATGTTTAAATCTTAGCTCGAGCCTGGTCCGGCCTGATTAAATTTCCAGAAAACATAGTTTTTTTTACTTCGATATGGTTAAAAATTATTTCGTATGAAAGAGTTCTGACCAAAAATAGCTTTATAATAGCTTATAGATTTTCTTTTTATATGCTTATAATCTTCATGTTTAAAGAAGCGTTAAAGGCTGTGATATTTATATTTTTTAACAAATCTCTATTTGTATGTAAATGTTTCACTTACCATTTAATATCGTTAATCCATAATCCATGTACTTTCAAAAATAATATACAATAAAACCTTGTAAGACGGAATCGCACAGACAAGATAAAAATGCCTTATAAACAATTTCCTATCTTAGGAGGTGCAAATGCATTCCATTCTTTTCTCAAGTATTATTATATTCATTTTGCATGGATAAACAAAAAAATTATTCCGATTTAGACAGAATTACGTAATAGGCCGGTTTTTTTTCACTTGTTTTACTGTTTCTTTTTCCATTTTTTTTTCGTTTAAATTTACTATCCTTTAAAAACTATTTTTAAAGTTTAATTGTAAATGGTAATATGCATTAATTGCAATGGCGATTTAAAATTATACGCATTTTTTGTAAATTTTTTGGGTGGAGCCAAACTTTACTGATTTTTGCAGGGATTAGATGAGCCAGATAGAATGATTTTAATACGGGTTGAGTCGAGACCGGGACTGAAAATTTCGTCCCGTGCAGAACTAGACAGAAAGGAAGCCAGTCCCGGTTCGGTATGAAAAATACATTAGCCCCGGTCGAGACTGGTCCGGCCCCAGAAACAAAGACTTTTTTTAACTGCTCGCCGGGACGATATGAAACCTGAAATTGTGAGGGTTAAAATTATGAAAACATTCTTAATCGATATATTAAAAAAAAAAAATGCCTTAAATAGTACAGAAAGAAGGTGGAAAGGGCAAAAGTTAAACTGAAATGGAAGTTTAAGCTACAGGAAAGAGTTACATACTCCACCTGCAATATTTTTAAACACATTTAAACATTTTATTAGGAGCCAATCTTTGTTTAAAACTTTAAATGCGTTTTAAATTATTAATTTAAATTGTTAAAAATAATTAATTTAAATTTATTAATCTAAATGCGTAATTAAAATTAAAATAAATTTAATCTGTCCTATCTATATTATAAAGGACAAACATATCTGTGCGTAACGCATACGTCATTTTGCGAATGGCAACACTTTGAAATTTGAAATAAAATTTTGGTTTTGCAATTATCTCTACTGCAAATTTTTAAACTTCTAAACATCGCACATTTTAAATTTTTACACCGTCGTATAAGGAAAAAAATGCTCTTTTAAATGCAATTTGTTTGAAAGCTGTATCTCAATTTATTTTTGAGATATTAATTTTTTTGTAGTTTTTAATACCCTTTTTTTAATCGTGGCAACAAAAGTACCCCATTTCTATTGAAAGTAAAGGGAAAACAGTCAAAAATAGGAGATTACTATATCTTTCTGTTGCCATTTTCTCATAAAACCTGAAAAAAAAGTTGAAATTAAAATACAAGCTATGTCAAGAATATTGTCTGTTATTCCGCGATAATGACGTCATATGCATACTTTTCTATAGACGAAGTTTAAGACTGTATTGTAAAAGTGGATTGCTTTAGCGGATTCAAATGACGTCATTTTATAAAAAAGTGTGTATTTTAATTGTTAAACCTGAATTATGTTTTGTAGAAGTGCGTCATTTTCACAGCCCAACTGCTTTGAAATTCTTCACAGGTGAAAATATTTCCCTTTTGAGAATAATGTTATCGAAATCGCACACTGATAAAACACAATGTTTTACAAAAATTTGGAGTGACTTTATAAAAGAGAGGTGACATGCAAATAATAGCGATTTATATTACAGAAATGGATGATTCTCGCCTGGATGGATTTGTTTTGCCGAGTTAGACAAGAAAACAAATAATTCGTTGTTTAAAATAATATCATGTTTCTGACGTTTTTGTCCAAAATTCTCTCGAATAATAAAATGCTATTCTTTAGCACATTCTACTATAATTTTATCAAAATAACATAATTTGCTTAATTTAATTTTCCTAATTTTATATAATCTATATATTTAAAACACAAGTGTGTACTTTAGTCATCTGCCCTGATCTTTCTGCTGAACCAATTTTACTAATATATATATATATATATATATTTTTTTTTAAACTAAAAGCTCTTAATTTGTAGATGTGATCGCACTATCTGTTTTTTTAAATATCCCTACTTTTGTATTTTAATTTAAAAAATATTTTATGAAATTTCTTCAAAATGGTGAAAATTAGATAGCTTTTATTATTGCAGACAAGAGAGAAACAATGAGGTATTTTTATCTTTATTCATGCTATTTTCTGATAAAAATGCAAAATTGTTGATAAAAATTGTTGTATAGGGTTTAGTGGCGCAAAATCCCATTAGGAGCAGAATGTTATATTAGGGGCATAACAACGGAAAATGACATACTGCTTTTGAAAACACGCATTTTTCCTCATAAATTTTCTATTTTGTTTTTCCTTCTGCATGTGTACTGATACTAAGTTTCAGACACTAGGTGAAATGCTTATTTAAGAGAAATGAAGTCATATTTAAAAGAAAACGATCATTTTCTTAGATAAAACTGAACATTTTAACACAAATGCGTCTAAAAAAACATAAATTACGGAAATCTTTACTCTCCGGAATTGAGATTAGAATCTCAAGTAAAGAGTGCGTCTGTTCACATAAAGGATGTTGCTGACAATCGTGACTTCATGTTTTGAGTTAAAATGATTTTTAAATGATCAAACAAAATAAAAATTTTAAAAAATGATGAATGTGGATATGAGAAGTGCGTATGCAAGTTTTGAGAATGTGAAAATTGCTCTTTTTCATTCCGGAATACCAAGCATAAGATCCTCAATTGATAACCACATCCTAATAACTGATCTTTATTACATTTTACTGATTAAGTATCTATATTACAAAGAACAAGCGTATCTGTGCGTAATGCTGACGTCATTTTGCGAATGGCAACGCTTCACGATAAAATTTCGGTCTTGAAATTTTCGCTACTGCAATTTTTTAATCTTCTGACCATCGTAGATTTTCAATTTTCGTCGCATATGGAAAAAAATTACTTTCAAATGCAATTTTTTTAAAAACTGTATCTTAATTGACTGATGTATTACATTTTCTAAAATAATTTTTAAGCATGATTTTTTTTAAAGTTTATCTTATCACGTGCCAGTTTCAATACATAATAATAATAAACATTTTGCACATAAAGCAACAAACATTTTTCAGCATTTGTTTCTGACTATTTTTGCATAACGAAATTTATACTTCTTTTACAAACAAATAAAAGAATAATATTGAAAAAAACACAAATCTAACATATTTGTAATCGTACAATTTAAATTTTTAGATCACCAAATAGTTTTTTTTTTTTTTTTTTCAAATGGGATTTGTTTGCAAAATTCATCTCAGTTTACTGATTGTCTGCGGTTTAAAAAAAAAATTTTAAAGCGTGAAATATTTTTTAATTTATCTATATCGCGCGGAGCTCGATTACGAAAGATTAATCCATTTGTCCTTAAAACAAAATAAAGAGTTCAACATTTTCTTACGGCTAATATCCGTTTAAAAAAAAAAACTTCCCTATGAATAAATAAATAAACTAATATAAATAAATCACAAATTTAACAAACGTATAAGGTCTGAAATTATCAGAATATAAAAGGATGCCGTAAATAGCAAAATCTTGGTCAAAATTGGTTAGCAAAATCTTAGCATGCGGCTGATAACAAAATATCGCTTTTGATAAATTTCAAAAATTTATTTGATTGCATAATTTGTATTTTCCATATGAAAATTGCTTTTTTAATGTAAGTGGGCAATCTAAAAAGTTATTGCATATAAAAATTATTAGTTTTCAATTTAAAAAAGTGTTTTCTCCTATATTCTTTAACGCGGGAAGCCCGGGTTCGATCCCCTAGTATATATAAAATCCTAATGAAATGAATTGAAACGAATATATGTAACGATTCTATGAAACGACTAATTAAACAACTGATTATGTTTCACGGCGATTTCTCCTAAAATATGGAATACTTTGCGATGAAATTAACACCAAAAATCAGTATTGATCCACAGATCTCAAAACTGGTATTAGAATTTTAACATTAGAATTAGTTTTCGAAATATTATCTTTTTTCTAATTTTAAATACTTTTTTCTAATGATGGCAACTCAAATTTTAATCATAACAGATATTTTTTTTTCATATTTTAGAAAAGGTTATTTTAAATTAATTTGGCGACGAGTTTGGATTCCCTTAAATGTATGCTAAGAAATGCATCATGCTACTTTTTTTCAGAATTCTATTTGTATTTCATTATCATTTTATTTAATACAAAATTTTCATTTAAAATTGAAACCTTTAAAATAAATGGCTTTTACTTCGTTCTTTTTTTTAAACGAAACGAAAAGAAAAATATTAGACACAGATGTCATATACGCAATTGGCGCCAAAAATTGGCGCTACCTAATTGGCGCCAAAATGGCGTTATTTTGCCTGACATGGTAACCCGCCTATTGTTGCTTATTTATTAATAAATGTTTATTTGAATTTATTTTCTTTTTATTTACAAATAATGATATAAATTGTTTTGTTTTATAGTTATTAATTATTTTTTTTATTTATTGTTATTTCATTTTAAAAATAACAGAAAATAATTTAAAAATACATATGTAACAGGTATTTGAAAACGAGGTTTTCGCCAAATTGTCGTAAAAAAAAAAAAAAAAAAAAATCTCTCCAAACCCGATGCGTATGTGACAATGCAACAAATCATGAGATTTAATTTCCACTTCAAAGCAACGTTTTAATGTTTATTACTTCTCCCATCGACCAATTTCGCCAAATTATACAAATTGACATATTTTTTTTTTAATAACAAAAGAACAAATACATTAGCATAACATTAATAAAAATACAAATAAATCGTCGAAATAAAAATCACTTGATGGCGTGAACATGTGTAACTCCCTTAAAGTCAAGTGAATGTGACATTTACGATCAACCATTATTGGCATTTAATATTATAGTTTGGCGGCAGATTTTTGGTCGATGGGATAGCCAAGTAGCACCGTTTTAATTTACCACTCGAAAAATAAAAAAATGCTAACTAGCGAGTTTAAAAAAAAGCTATTGGCGAGATTTTCTCACGGCTAACATAAAAGTACCAGGAATTCTTTGTGATCATGGTAACTTTTATGTAGTTGTATTCGAAAAAATAATTTTGATTCTTTAATCAAAATGGAAACCTTTCTTATGAAAAGCGAAGGAATCAGACCGTTGTTTATGGCAGTTACATGACTTGGACCAGTATATTATAAACGAAATAATGGGGATAGAATAATATTCGGCGACTTATCGCACCTGTGGCTGGCTCACATTAAAGTACCAAATTAGCCGCCTGGAATATAAAAAGCGAAGGGATCCGCCTGGAGCTGTTGATGATAGTCACATGACTTAGGTTATTATTATAGAGATTGTTTTCAATTTTAAAAACAGCGCAAAGAATAATATTTCCTAACGATTAAAAATTTATTTTCACGTGACTATTAAAAATAGAAAAGAAAACTTTAAAATCACTATTAAATGAGTACATGTTAAAAGCAGGAAAATATTGAAAATTATGTCCTGAAAATTGTATTTACACGTGAATATTAAAACGGAAAGGAAACTTTAAAATAATAAATATATTAATATGCGTTTAACCTTTCCACAAACAAGGCACTGCTATTCGTAAAATCTTGAAATCAGTGAATGGCACTAGAATTTACAAACAAATTTCGAAATACAAAAATGCTTTTGTTCACTTACTTGATCTCCCAACCGGAGCACCCACCAAATTCGGCATAGGCCATATGCTCCGGAGGAGAATCCTCTCCACCACAAAACGAAAAACTTACAAGACAAGTTAACAGACGAACTTCACAAACGAAGTTTCGGCTTGACGACATTCTATATATAACAGATAAAAAGTTCTTGATTCTAGTAAAGTCCACATGTTCGTAAAAAGTAATAATGAAATAAAAAAGTCAGTTTCTTTAACTGTGAACTAACACATACATGGCAAAACAACAAATGTGCACCACCGGAGACAGAAAAAGTCATCCTTTGGAAACATCTACCACCGTATGTAAGGGCTACAAACTATAAATGTATATTTTAAGAAACAAAATCCTAGTCTATTGAATCCAAACTGTTAACCCTGTTGACTAACCAAAATAAATAGTAAAATTCTCTACCAGCACTAATAATCTGTAGAACATCAATCCGGAAAACTTGAAGAAACTTGATGAGGATTAAAAACACAAGTCCATAAGAGAGAAATGTCCATAAAAAAGAAATGTCCCGTAAAAACAAAAGTTTATTAAAAAAGTCTCTAAAATTGATTGTCCATTAAAAGAGATATGTCCAGTTTTAACATTGTTCATGACAGGATTCAATAGTTTTGTTAAACACAGTAGTTTAGAGATTACTAAACTTAAGCACCCAAGCTTGAGCACTAATTTAAAAAAAAATCACCATAGCCACAAATCAAGCTATAACCAGAGGAGCAACACTTTAAAAATATATAAAAAATAAATGAGCATGAATCAAAAAGAATACTTTATGAATGAAAATGCCTTGTTTAAGCTATTGTAAATCTTTTTAAGTTTACCATAATTGGATCTCGAATTGAGGATGTTGCAAATGTTCCATTCCACCGATCTGTTTCGATGGAAATAAAAATGAGTATCTGAGACCTGGCAAGTATCAAAAAGATAATGACGTACATCACCCCTTCTATGACAAAGACATCTGTCTGTATCCCTACGTCCTATCTTATATAAATAGATTGGGAATGCACCGTAAGAAGAATAAAAGTATGCACAGATTTGTGAATAGCAAAGATAATCGGTATTTACATGTCTTAATAAACTGAAGGCGTCCCTACCCTTGTTACTATTATCCCAATGATGCTGCCAGTCAGAAATAATCTTCCTTGTCAAAGCCGAATTAAGGTAACTTATAGGTATAGGTATGTCTTCTACTTTATCAAAAATTCCATCCCTAATCACAGATTTTGCCAGGTAGTCTGCTCTTTCATTCCCCTGTATACCAACATGGGCCTTCACCCAGCCTATATGGATAACTTTTTTATTCAATAAACGTAAGTTAGTAAAAATTTTCAACAACAAGGAATCTGTAGGAAATAATCTCTGAAGAGCGCTGTAAGATGATAAGCTATCAGTGTATAGATGGAAAACTTTAAAAGCTGTAGATCTGCACCTGTCAATTGCTTCTGAAATTGCCACCAATTCGGCTTGATAAATTGAATTAAATGACCGAAGTTTAACTCTGAAATCAAATATAAAAGCTTCATGATAATAAACTGTAAAGGCAGCCGCAACACCCTCATTCATCTTTGACTCATCAGTGAAAATTACTGGATGGTTATAGATAGGAACCGAGTCAATCACTGGTCTTACAAAGTTGATATGATGTGAGTAACAAAAATACGGATAATCATATGACTTAATTTTGTTCATCAACTTACTAGAATTCACCAAGATATCATTAATTTCCATGGAAGAATTACCATATATCACATTATATTTTAGTGAAGAAGCCGAGAGTTCCAGATGCAAAGGAGGCGTGCCTGCTAACACACAAAGTGCATCCGTTGATGTTGTACGATAAGATCTTATTATTGAAAGTAAACACATTCGTTGGCAAGATGATAACTTTTGTAGACCATGACACTTCAAATCATTATACCAGACTTCGTGGCCATAACTAATTTGTTTCTTAAGAACGTTCAAGTACCAAATCTTGGTAAATTCAACAGAAAGACCTTGATCCCTTATCCGAGTCTTTCTTACATTACATGTAAATCCTGTAATTTTTGTTCTGACCATGTCCAAATGTTCTAACCAGTTAAATGTACTGTCTAACATAAAACCGAGATATATAATGTTATCTTTTACAGGAATACTTCTATTCATTAGTTTAAAAATCGGTCTTCTTTTCTTTAGTATCTTTGTACCAAAAAGCATGGCCACAGTTTTATCTGGATTAATTGAAAGATTCAAACGAGCACAGGCAGTAACAAAATTTCCCACATGGTTATTCATATTGTACTCCAGTGACGCTCTTGTATTTGCGCCATCTGTAACAATTGAATCGTCTGCGTATGAAATCATATCCATTAAATTATATCTACTCTGCTTCAATATTTCATCTGCTACAATTGACCAGATCAATGGCCCTAAACAAGAGCCCTGCGGGCAGCCAAAGAAAATCCTGAACCATCGAACACCCCGGAGAAATCGAAACCCAATCTGCCTTGAAGAAATATAATTTTTAAAAATGCTCGTCAAGTAAACAAAGATTGGTAACTTATCAATAATCTCCGAGGCGATCGACCAGTCCAGGACATCAAAGGCCCCCGAGATATCGAAGGAAACGGAAGCACAGTATTTGTATGTTGCCAACTTTTCCCTTATCAAATTCCTTAAAGAAGCCATTGCTGTCAATGTACTCTTTGCTTCGCAAAACCCATGTTGGTTATCATCAAGATAGTTTGTATTTTCCAGCATCGAAATTATTCTAGTTTTCAACAGTCTTTCAAAAACCTTTCCCAACACAGGTAGCAATGTTATAGGCCTATAGGAGCGCGGTAAAGAAGGAGGTCTGTTTCTCTTCCTGAAGAATACTATCAGACCCCTTTTCCAACATGTTGGAAAATGAGCGAGCCTTAGGCAGGTATTAAATATGCTGAGCAACAAAAATTTAAAATGTTTGCAGAGATTTTTCACAACTAAGGCATCTATATTGTCCTCACCTGGGGCCTTATTATTTCTTTGCTTTTTTTAAAGCAAAATTTAATTCACGGGTTGTAAACAACACCAAATCTGGGTGATCTGTATAATCAACATCATTTATAAAATTATGAATAGAAGGCGGTATATCATTAAACTTAAAGTGCTCTTGCATCAATGTAGCTGCAACCTCATCATAACTATCAAAAACTGAAGAATTCTCAAGAGTTGTAAAAGCCAAATCGGCATATTTAATAGATTTGCCAGAGACATATTTATATAGGTTTTCGTAAGCATCCTCCGTTCTTCTACAGAAATTTGTCCAACCAACCTTCTTCGCACGTCGCAGATTCCTCTTGTATTGCCGACGAGCCAAGACATATGTATCCCTGTATTCTTCCATATCCAGATTTTTCCGATGTCTTTTGTAAAGTGCATTCACTCTATTTCTCTCAACCTTCAACTGTTTTGTATACCAACTCGTTCTTGGCTTATGAGATAATTTACATAATTTAAAGCTTCTTAGCATGATATGTTGAATATAATCATTAAAACTAATTAACCAATCTTCCAAAGCAGCAATATTATGAACTCTTTCTAGTGTATCATGCAATAAATCACTCTTCTGTCTAAAAAGTCTATTGAACTTTGCAAAAGATTTATTTTTAGTTTTATATCTCATTATGTGACTATAAAGAACTTCCGATTTAAGGTCAAAGGAAATATACCTATGATCGGAGAATGAGAAAATTCTATCAATAACCTGCCAGTTATCCAATAGCGGAACAATATCAGAACCAGCCAGCGTTAGGTCCGGACGACCCTTTCTCTCGCCCTGAACGTATGAATGGGGCGCATCTGGGTCGTTTAAAATTCTCAGATTACCAATCATAATATAGTCATAAAATGTCTCTGTTCGATCATTTTCTCTAGTGTACCCCAGATAATTCAAGGGAACATTAAAATCACCACCAATTAACAGTCGTGAACAGTTCGTATAATAATTAATCCAGGGAGACATGTCTCTATCAATATTACCAGATGGAGCACTGTATACTGATCCAATTATCATAGGACCTTGTAGCAATGTTATCGAAATAAAAATACTATTTTCAGATCTAAAACTTACAACACATGACATGGCTTTGTTAGTACACAGGATTGCAGCAGAGTTAGAAAAAGAAGAGAAACACAACCAATCTGGCGAGATTCCAGAAACTGCTCTCTCATACACATAAGGATCTTGACAGAGAAAAAAGATTACATCATTGCCCTCCGCATAGCGAGCCAAAGCATCGTTAGCATCGAAACAATGATGTAAATTTATCTGAATGAACCGCACAGAATCAGACGAGGTAGAACTTAAAGGGACCAGTGCTATAAACGTCTGGAAAATAAGGTCTCTCTGTGTTTCTTAAAACAGGGACAGTCGGGACTGTCGGCACGATGTTCTGAGTCCACTGTCTCATCATCATCTTTTTCCTTTAGACAATTAGCACAGGCCTCTATTACAGATTTACAGTCTATCTGACCATGTTTCCCCACACATTTCGTACATTTTAAGCCACCTGAACAACGTGACGCCATATGACCATACTCCTGACACTTATAACATCTCATAATCTGAATATACTCCACTACTCTAAATCTATCGAAATCAATGCATAATCTGCGTCGTTCTATCAAGCTGTCAAAACTCTCATCATCTACGTCCACTACCCAATTTACCTTAACAGTCCTTGTTGGAATCTTTCTCACCACCTCCAATTCCTTATCATCATCCAAACCCGAATCCTGCAAGACACTCCTTATAGAATCCAAAACAGAATCCTCCGAATTATCCCGCTCCAAACTAAGTAAAAAAACCCTCTGTCTACGTCGTCTTGGTGTAACAATTTTGACCCTTTCTCCCCATGGCTCCAATGTCCTTTTGATCTTATCCGTGTCTTGTCTTGACGTCACTTTAAGAACAAGTTGACCCGCTTTGGTCAAAACTACATCTGTCAGTTTGGGAAAATCCTGTGTCTCCTTTGAAACCTTCCTCAGAGCTCCTCTCATATCCTGGACCGTACCTTCTGTAGGCGTCACCACAACAGAAAAGCCAGTTTATTTCCTTGGAGACTTCTTCTTCACACCCAAACGTTCTGAGATGGAGTCCGATGTTCCCGATCGTCTTTTCAGCAGGGCATCATATGCCATACTGTCCGTCCCCATGGTCTTCAGTTTTACCTCACTTGCCACATATTCCCTATGAGCCTTTACTAATCGCAGGTTAACATAGTCCATGCATTTCTTTACAACATTTAAAATCTATCTCGTCACCTTACCACCCCCACTTTTAGCCTGCTGTGCTTCAAGAGCTTCATACATGTGTGAATTGACTTGTTGAATGGCAGACGGAAATTCGGCATCATCCAACTCCTTGAAAAAATCCTTCAACTTACTCATTATTTACCACAAAACACAAAAAATCAGAAAGAGAAACACCAAAAATACAAAAAACAACAATCACCGGCAATGCTCAACTAGCTGGTTACAGACAGAATTAACTTTCAGCATATGTAAGAGAGCTCCACTCACCTGGAGACAAAAAATAAAAGCCAAAACTGGACAAAAGCTAAGCCCCTATAAACAAATATGACCCAGGCAACTCGCCGCTTAAAAGGAATCACAAGATAAATGAATCTCCGGAAAACGAGATCAGAAACTAAATTTTAGATATACACTTGACATGTGATCAGTCCTCCCTTGACATGTGATCCAGGAAAATGTCAAATGTCAGAGTAACAATATCCAAAAAAGAAATACCGACCACTCCACTAGAAAAAAAAACACCAATGACGTAATAAACTAACAGAAATTTCAAAACTTCAGCACTCCATCATAATAAAACTCCATAGAAACAAAAAACAAGAAAAAACAACTCAACTCCAAAACACAGCAGAAAAACAACTCAACACAACTCAAAATACAATATGACGACAAAAACAAATGGACGCCGAAACGCAAACCAAAAAATAAAAATGACTCAAAGTACGGAAATAAATGGAGAATTGAAGCAAGACTGGCATGAAAAGAAAGCTATTAAAGGTATTTATACATGGGAATCAAAAATTAAGTACAATAAATATTAATTATTAAGATATAAGTTAGAAAGAAAAAGCTTTGCCACTTTGCACACGCGCGTGGCACGGAAAAATAAACTAATTGCTCTAAGAGCTTAAATAATAAATTTAAAACAGAAATAAAAACTTAAATACAATTGTTAAACATTAGAGAAGCCATGCGTATGTAAATAAGTTTCGAAAAAAGAAAAATTACCACTATTATGGACTTTGAAATCAGAGCTCAGAAAAACACGTCATTCAATGTTGATGGCGGCAGGGTTTAGGCTAAGTAAGTTGTTCACTTACTTAATAAAAGGGAAATTTTCATCCCAATATTCTGATGCTAATGTGGCATTTAAGAATTAAAATTAAGTGATCCAAAAATGAACCACCGCCATTGAAGGGGTTAAAGCAGCAAATTTTGGTAATTGTATTATGTCAATCGTTTTATAACGCTGTTAAAAATACCGAGAAACAAAGTCTCTGTTTACTTAATTCATTTTATTTTAGCTTCGTTTCAAATGTTTAACAGATCTTCTTTAACAAAACACGAAAACAACCATTGGATGTCTTAACAGCAACTGATTCTACCTTAAATTTTTGCAATCAAAGGGAATTGAATGGAAACCCGTTTACAGGAAGATCGCTACAGGTTTTTTTCAGTATATTTCAATCTTCTCTAATCTTTTTAAAACCGATCAGATTAGCGTGCTTTTAGATTCTACAGTGTCTGAACGGGGGTTGGCGAGCGTAGCTTGCAGGGGGCAGAGCCCCCTAGTTAAAATTATTAATTTACATTTTTAAGTCAAGAATTGTTTAAAAATAAGGGTGTAAACTTGGAACATGACATGTTTGATTATTTTACATTAATTTTGCTTTCAAAAATTTGAAAATATATTTATTTTTGAAAATATGATTTAAAAAAAATAAGTTACATAATTATTTTTATTTGTATTTTTAATATTTTTAATATTAATATTATAAAAAATCCTTAAACAAAATTAAAATTATATTTTCCTCTTTAATTAAATGAAAAAAAGTTTGAAATTCGAAGATAATATTTCGAGATATAACGATTTTAAATTACCCCAATTAAAATAATAATAATAATTTTAAAAATTTTAAACTTTCCGAGAAACTTTAAGATGTGATTTTATTTGCAAATTATATGGTTAATCATCACAAAAAACAGAAAAATCTAATTCTAACTCAATAAATATATTTTTTACATGTATCGTGGTACTTTTAAAGTAACATTGTTTCTTGAATAACACGCATTTCAATTTGTGTTTAATCCCTTAAAACCTGACGAATTATTTAAATAAGCATAACTCTATCAGTTTTGTAGATATGAAGATGGAACTTCTTGTGTTTAACTCAGGAATGGATAAGGAAAAAATTACTAATTGGAAATTTTACCCTACGGGAGCCGTATAAAAATTTAATTTTCGTATTTTCTCAAATATTCCCATGGAGTTGTAACTTATCTCATCAAATTTTCCACCTTTTTTATGAAACTTCGCAATTGGAAGTATGTGCCTATGGGCATTAATTAAGGAGATAGCCTATTGTTTCGATATTTATGAATCACCCTATATAATGCACGTATTGCACTGAAAACTGCAAATTCGTATAGAAGACAGTTTGGAAATCAGAACTCGGTGAAAAAGAAAATAATATATTACCACAGAAGAAATTTCGGACTAATTTGAAAATTTGTACAGAAATTTGTTCTGAATGATTTTCAACGGATTTTCGATTTTATAAGGTTTTTGAAAAAAAAGTTTCCACAACTATTCAACGGCACCTTCGTGTTGAGGATCGCCTACATGTGACGTTTAGGCTGCGTGCATTTCTTTAATTTCTCCTACCAGTATTTTCATGTAATAGTTTTTGCCTTATCTAATCGCGGAATGTCTGTAATAAAAATAGTCGAAGAATTCTATTTTGAATTATTTTTGAAAAATGATTAAAAATTGCGTACTGACGGTCGTCATGAATGTGTTAAACGAATAAATGATATTCAAAAAGTTTGCTTTATATAAAACTCAGCTTATAGTATAAACATATTTACATAACAGTGGTTCAAGAAGATTTATTAGTTGACGTTGACATGATAGGGTAGACCGGGCACGTTTACGCAGTGCACTTTTTTTAAAACGAGTTATAACTGGTGCACCACCAGTCATGACAGATTTATTCTGCTCCGTAGTGGGTATTATCACAAGTTTTTGAGCGTCGGTCGAGCTGCGGTCCAGCATGAGGAAAGGATAACCTACTTTCTGTCAACGTGAGTAAATTTTGTGATGATCTTTTTGAAACTTATTGTGAAATAATAATACTTAGTTAAGTATAAACAAATATATGAACATTCGCAGAATTTTATCCTATTTTGAGAACTGTATTTGTATGAACAGAAATGTTATTAATTTTCGTTGAACGTTAAAAATAAATCCAAACATGGCGACGGAACACGTTTATGCTTGCTCTTGCTGCGTAAACGTAAAAAAGGGCAAAACTTGGTTCAATGTCTTAGATGCAAAAGGTGGTCCCATGACAAGTGAGCAAAAGAAAATACTTTATTTATTTATTTTTTTTTTTTTTTTTATAAAAACTGTAACAGTGATGATGAAGATGACTGAATAGTTTCTGTTTTTAATTAGCAATAGGCCCTGTGTTTTCAGTTTAGCCCATAAAATGTTCTTTAATTAATTCTCTTTATTTTTTTATTCAGTTTTTTAAGTTATAAATAAAACACTTCAATTTGATTAAATATTTATTTCACTTACTCCTTGGTAAACCTTTTAATATTCGTAAACGTTCCCCACTTGATGCGTAAACTTGCCCTGTTCCCGGAGCAAGTTTACGTAAAAGACTTGTTCTAAAAAACATTTTTTACGGTGAAAAATACAAATAGGGCAACAACTGAATACACAAATTTTGACTTTATTAACTGCTTTATAAAACCACGACGTCTAAAATTTCCAAAGTTAAAACATAAAAAATAGGAAATTTATTGAAAAAAAAAACCCGCGTAAACGTGGGCCGGTTTACCCTACACTTACACATCATTTTGAAAATAACTTTTGGTTGTAAAATATAATTATTGTGTATGGATTAAACAACATTCAACGAATTTATAGTTAGTTATCGGATTTTACATCTATCTAGAAGATTATACGAATTAAAATTACAAACGTTTTCTTAATAACAAATTATAATGAATATTGCAAGAACATTGCAAAATCAATGAAAACTGTAGTCCCTAATATCTTTAATACTTTACGGAATCTTTCTAAAATGTATGTGTCAACAAGAGAACAATGTTCTATCAGAACCTGAGAAAACATTACACTAAAAATTATTTAAATATATTTTGTTAAGAAAAGATAAGAAAACTCTTAAACTTTTCCTTCTCATTATTAACCATTATTACTTAATGAGATTTCTCAGTTACACAATGCACAAAATCAACTTTTTGGTAAAGCCTGTTCTACCCACTTTTCCCGAGAACCTTCATTCCAAGATCTTTTGCACTTTAAACATAAAGCGCTTCTACTGTGATCTGTTATCGTACACTGTACAACAATAAACTACCTCTGAAGGAAAAGCGTGCAATTTTGTATGCAATTAACCAACTAAACATGAATATCACCGTGAAAAACCTTCATTGACTCTTGTTTTAGAAATACAGATGTGCAAAGATTTTTTTTTTAATTACGAAGTTACATGAATAAAATTCATAGTTACATTAAATCCATAAATATGTTTCTTTCATTATAATTAAAACAATATAAATGTTCAGAAAAATATTTATGCTTTCAAAGCAACAATTCCTTAAAATAAATATCTCATTGAAGAACAGTAAAACAAAACTTTAAAAATATCCTCGTGAGTTTCTTTTTTTTTTTATTCATTATTATTATTATTATTAATACATTGTGTTTTAACAACTCAACTCATGTTATGATATTTAAGTTTCCTTTTTATAGTTATCAAGGCAATGATTTTCTAATGCGCGACTTGATTTTTTTTATTAAAACTATTTCAGAAACCATTATAAAACAAATTATTCGAGGAATAAATTTTATGGAACTCTTTTATAGCTTCTCGGACAACTTTTTTTTCAGTATCTATTAATAGTTGCACCATTACAAAAAATTTATAGACGTAAAGTGTTCATAAAATACATAAAAAGCAATAATTATTAAATGGTATCTAATAAAATATTATGATTTGTAACTGATACTTACGGACACAAATAGGATAAAAAAAATTAAAACGCATTTTCGAAGTAACAACGTTTTTACTTTAACGTAGTTTATGCAGAAAAATTGCTAAATAAAACAATACATTGAACTTTTTGATGTTAAGTTTTTTATCGCATTTAAAATATTAAAAAAAATTAAATAATAAATTTAATAACTCCTATCATAAACGCAAATATCCGAAGTATTATTTCTATGTAAGTCATTTAAGTATAAGGCGGAATAACTATTTAAATATAGGCCATAATATAGGTTACTTTTGAACATCGGAATGAATTAATAAAAATGGATTGCTTTGAAGTTATACTGTTTTTCATGGGCCTACTTTTACTGTTAGATAGGATCATAAGTTAAATAAAATTAATATTTAAATTATACGTTATAGAGTAAGCATAGTAGCAGGTATTTCAAAAATACTGAGCAAAAACAAATCCCGGAAATAAATAAATGAAATAATATAAATTTGTCAGTCGAACAATCATTCTTATTATTTTTCGTAAAAAAGGATTTCGTATGCCATAAAAATCGCGACATTGAAGAAGAAGAGACTGATTCTGCATCCAATACCATGAAAGCGTAGTATAACATAATTTAATCTAGGTCTTCGCGCCCTTTAATTAATTGAATGTTTTGAATGTTTCTTGTTGCTAGAAATTTTTAATATAAAATCCTTTTTAAAAATGCTTACAAATTAAAAAAATTTCAATCATTAAATTTGCATTAGTTTGTTTGTGAAAACGCATCCATAATTCGAACAAAGGCCCTTTTAGTTTAAAACTGAGTGAAAAAGGGAATCAACCCTTTTCACTCAGTTGGAAAATTACAACGCGTGTGATTTATTTACCAATTGGAATAGTTGTTGTGAAATTAATAAAGTATAATTACGTATCCAGCATACCTTGATGTTTCATTATATGGGATTTATTCTATAAAGCTGATTCAGCTGGTTGAATTGTGTGTCCACCACATTTTTCGAGGATAGCTCATTTGGTAGAGCTTTGACAGCTGAAGTCAAAAGGTCCCTGTACATTATTTTAATGTAAAAGTTTATTTACAAAAAAAAAAAAAATAATAATAATAATAATAATAATAATCATTAACATTTGCACACATTTCCATTGTAGGCAACATTAAGTCCCTTCTTACCTTACAGAAGTTTTTGATAAATGATTTATATTTTCTCAGCGCTATTTTTAGAACTTTCCAACAAAGTTGAATAGTGTTTATGACTTCGGTTTGTCTGTCCGTCTAACCGTCTATCCGAGCTGTAACTCCCTTAAATATTCTCTGATCTGTCTGAATTTTTTAATGTTATTAACTTTTACTAGGGCACGACCGATATATAAAATGAAATGATTAGCTTCTACAGTTCATTCATAGGGACGGTCAAAAGTATTCCCTTACATTACGGTCAATGGGAAAAAACATTTCAAGTTCATTTTAATGATGTTAGATCATTTCGAACATACTGAAATTGATATGCATTTATGAAGTACACTAAAACATGCATTCTGTAGAATATGGCGTGCAAAGCATTTATTATTCTTTTACAGGACCACAGAAAATAAATCTTTTACATAATGGTCTACAGGGAAAAACAGTTTGCAGCGTATTTTAGTTCTGTTAAACTATTTCAAATTTAATGAACTTGATATACATTACTGAGGCTTACTACAAAATACGTGTTGTACAACATGATTTGCATAGCATTTATCATTCATTTACAGGGACATACAAAATATTCGGATACAGTACTTTCTTTGAAGTACTGTCTACTAGCGATAATTGCCGGAAGTGCGATTTCATTTATGGTATGCATGTTTACGTTTAACTAAACTTTGTTTAATAAATGATGTGTATAAATTCTACAGAACATATACAGGACTACAAAAAAAAATTGTAAGCATTGCGCAGTATGTGCGAGAATGGCTCAAATTCGGCTTTTAACTGAGTTGTGCTCTTTCAAGTTGAACTAAATTTAGTATAATTTGATATGTTTGTATAATATAAATAAAATCATATACAGAGTAACTCAAAGAACTGGATTAATAGCCTCCTTTGGGAAGATAATGTCTGGAAATGTGATTTCAGTATTTTTAAACACGGTTTAGCTTGGAATAAATTTTAGCTTAAATTATAGCACATATAAAAAACTGTTGGTAATATGTACTAAATAATTAAAATATGTTTCCGTATATTGGTAGAAATTGCTGAAGATTAATTTTCAACTAGTATTCATTTTCTTACTAAACTAAGTTTTAGCATACTACGTAACATGTATTCAGATTTGTTGATTAAACACTGGGTTCCACAATAGAGTTGGACTACTTTTACGATTATAAACGGCAATTGTTGAAATCTCGTTATAAATTTGGTTATGCCTTTCCTAAATTTTTACATATATATATATATATATATATATATACTAGGGGGCTCTGCCCCCTGCAAGCTACGCTCGCCAACCCCCGTTCAGATGCTGTAGAATCTAAAAGTATGCTTATCTGATCGGTTTTAAAAAGATTAGAGAAGATTGAATTATACTGAAAAAACCTGTAGCGATCTCCCTGTAAACGGGTTTCCATTCAATTCCCTTTGATTGCAAAAATTTAAGGTAGAATCAGTTGCTGTTAAGACATCCAATAGCTGTTTTCGTGTTTTGTTAAAAAAGATCAGTTAAACATTTGAAAAGAAGCTAAAATAAAATGAATTAAGCAAACAGAGTCTTTGTCTCTCGGTATTTTTTAACAGCGTTATAAAACGATTGACGTAATACAATTACCAAAATTTGCCGCTTTAAGCCCTTCAAGGGCGGTGGTTAATTTTTGGACCACTTAATTTTAATTCTTAAATGCCACATTAGCAGCAGAATATTGGAATGAAAATTTCCCTTTTATTAAGTAAGTGAACAACTTCATTTTTGTATTTCGAAATTTGTTTGTAAATTCTGGCGCCATTCACTGATTTCAAGATTTTACGAATAGAAGTGCCTTGTCCGTGAAAGGGTTAATCGCATATTAATATATTTATTATTTTATAGTTTCCTTTCCCTTTTAATATTCACGGGTAAATACATTTTTCAGGACATAATTTTCAACATTTTCCTGCTTTTAACACGTACTCATTTAATAGTAATTTTAAAGTATTTTTTTTTTTCTGTTTTTAATAGTCACGTGAAAATAAATTTTTAATCGTTAGGAAATAGTATTCTTTGCGCTGTTTTTAAAATTGAAAACAATCTCTATAATAATAGCCTAAGCCATGTGACTATCATCAATAGCTCCAGGCGGATCCCTTCGCTTTTTATATTCCAGGCGGTCATTTTGGTACTTTAATGTTAGCCAGCCACAGGTGTGATAAGTCGCCGAATATTATTCTATCCCCATTATTTCGTTTATATTATAATAGTCCAAGTCATACACCATGCAACTCAGGTTTAACCCTCCGACTGTCTTGGAAATGGGTAAAATTTAAAGTTGTTTTCTCTGCATTTTGTTTTAAATGCTAAAAAAATTGATTATTTTAACATTTTATAAAAAAAAATTAATAACGAATACGAATGCAATCCTTGGAAGTATTAATCATTGTTCAATGTATTAAAAATGCATTAAATCAATAGAATTATATTACTTTAAATATTGCTTGTATTGCAGTGAAACCTGCAGTTTAGTGAACGTATTAACACGGGCTTGTCAGTGAGGGAGTTAATACCACACGAGGTAACCTGCGCAAGTTTACACACATAATAAAACTCACAAATCACTCCTCAGCCAACACCTAAAGGATGTCACAGATACAACAAAACTTAATCACCTCACAGAGGTCCTCATAAATACAATGCAGATGGCAGCTAAAGCAACCTTTAGATACAAAAACACACATAGGTCTGTTAATTTCTCCTTCTGGACGGCAGACCTCCGCACAAAACGTAACCAACTAACAGCCTTAAGAAGGAAGTTGAAATCACTTCGACCAACACAAGAGGACACGGACAACTTCCGAGCACTAGCAGCACGCTACAAACTGTTGGCAGCCAAATATAAACGCAGTGTTCTTGATACCAAGAATCAAGCATGGCGGAAATTCTGCAGCAATCAAACCGTTCCGAATGGCACTGCACAAAAATTCTTCACGGGTAAATTCATTCGGCCAGACGAAATTAAGCTTGAACTGCCCTCGTCTAGAGCGTCCAAGCAGCACAATATGGAGTACTTAACAAAAGAAGTTTTCGGACCTTCGGCCTACCCAAGCAACAATAATGATAACCTAACATTTAATGCACCAGACGACCTCCCTTTTACGAAAGCAGAGCTATCACAGGCATTCAAAACGTTCGATGACAAAAAAGCTCCAGGCCCTGACTGTATTGATTTTCGCATCCTAAAGTTAACATTCAAAATTATTCCAAATATATTCACAAGATGGGCAAATCTTTGCCTATCGTACAATTACTTCCCGCTCACTCTGAGACAGGGAGAGGTAGTCTACTTCCAGAAGCAAGGGAAGAATCCCTCTGAACCCAGTGCATATAGATCAATCTGCCTTCTTCCAATGTTAGGCAAATTACTAGAAAAACTCCTAGTAACACGATTAGTACATTACTTGGAATCCCGCAATATCCTGCACCACAGGCAATACGGGTTCAGAGAGGGCAGATCTTGTGAAAAAGCTTTGTTCGACATCACGTCCTCCGTTGCCCTCAGTCAAGACTCTGGACTCTACACCTCCCTAGTCTCCCTTGACATCAAAGGTGCATTTGATAATGTGGAGTGGCGGGACATCTTACTCCAGCTTATTGCAATCGACTGTCCGGGAAATTTAGCTGGAACCATCGGCTCATATCTCTCTCGCCGAAGCATATTAATTAACTGGGGCACTGGCACATCAGTGCACCAACTAGAAAAAGGCTGCCCACAAGGGTCCTGCCTTGGACCAATTCTTTGGTTGCTCATAGCAAACGTAATATTAAAAGAACTCGATAAATTAGGCTTTTTGCTCTTCGCCTTTGCCGATGATTTCAGTTTTATCTTCTCTGGTCGCCGGCGCCTAGATCTTGAAATTGCGGCACGTCAAGCATTCCCTGTTTTCCTACAGCTGCTGACCGACCTACACCTCCAGCTCTCACCAGGAAAATCTCAAGCACTTACATTTGACAAACCCATAGTTCTCAAACGCAACCCCGTGATGCGAATCAACGGGCGCAGTGTCAAACACGTTAAACACATGAAATTATTAGGAATTACAATAGACAAACATCGGAGCTGGACGGAACACATCAACGCACTTAAATTACGCTTAGAAACACTTCACAATAATAGTTGCAAATTAACATCTAAATCTTGGGGCATTAAGCCCAACATGTTAAAAATGTGGTACCACACAATTGTGGAACGGATCATCTTCTACGGCGTGGGCGTCTGGGGAGGAAACCTCACCAATAGAGTCAAGGACAAACTTCCCTCGCTGCAAAGGATGTTCCTACTACGAATGGTGAGGGGGTATAAAACAATCTCCACAGACGCGCTCGCAGTACTTACGGGTATCCCTCCCATAAAAATAACACTAAATTATGAATACACCAAAAACAGAATCCTTCACCTCGATCACAAACAAACGCAAGACGCGCATTTTCCACAAACAGACATACAAAGGGAAGTCAGCAGCTTGTTCCTGCATCCTGCAAAAGAAACATCACATCTGCAAGTCAACCCTTCTAAACATTCATTTGTACCCTCAAGAGTCCCAATCATATACACTGATGGATCCCGCACGGAATCGGGCGTGGCGTCAGCATTCTGCGTCATGCGGAACGATGTGGTGGTCCATGAATGGGCCTGTAGAATCGGAGATGATAACTCTGTATTCCAAGCAGAACTTTTTGCGATTCTGCGGGCACTAGATTGGATCTCTTCCCAACCTCCTTCCTTCACCAGGCTGTACAGTGATAGTCTTTCAGGCTTACAGTCAATCTTCGCGCACAGAACTAAGAACCCTTTAGTCCTTGACATAAAAATTAAGTTACTCTCTCTCATACACAAAGTCGCCCTGGGTCACGTGTCGGCCCACATTGGCATTGAGGGCAATGAGCGGGCTGACAGGTTGGCTAAAGAAGCAACGGCTAGAACATCAATAGATTTTACCCTTCCCCTCCCCCCCCCTCACACATTCGCAGAAGTTTCAATCAAAAAATCATCTCAGAGTGGCAAATTTATTGGGATGCGTCTACCAAAGGTAGATACACATACGATCTCATACGTATAGTGTCAAGAGAAATGTACTTTCTCTCACCAGCAACTACAGCATTCCTCTCTGGCCATGGACCATTCAAAGAATACTTGAAACGTTTCTATCGGGCAGCCACCCCTTCTGCGAGTGTGGCGAGGTCGGCTCTCCAGAACATAGCTACTATCACTGCACACTTACCCAAGCCTGGCATATTAAACGCCCGCCCCCGCATCCTTCCCAAAAATTGGCTTTCCAATATTCTAACAAGACCCCTTCTTATAGGCAAATTAAATAGAATTTATAGATTTCAAATGGAACTAACAAACCTCACCTCATAGACCTGCAGGGTGCTGCAACTTACCCACAACCTTGTGGCTACTCCTCCACAATTAACTGGACTTTTTGTGTGATCCAGCACACTCCACGCTCACCCATTCTGCTCACCCGCCCCTTGTCGCGAGGGGGCAGCCTGTGCTCCGGCGAGAGGAGCTTGTACTGTACATATTATTATTATTCTTTTTTTTTCTTTGTTAACGAATCCCCGCGTATCGGGGAGCACTCCGGGTGGGGCAAATAGAGTCTACATCGGACCCTTGAGGTCTGGTGATTCTGTCCCACTTAGGCAATAAATAAATAAATAGTCCAAGTCATGTAACTGCCATAAACAACGGGCTGATTCCTTCGCTTTTCATAAGAAAGGTTTTCATTTTGATTAAAGAATCAAAAATGTTTTTTCGAATAAAACTACATAAAAGTTGACATGATCACAAAGAATTCCTGGTACTTTTATGTTAGTCGGGTGAAAATCTCGCCAATAGCTTTTTTTTTAACTCGCCAGTTAGCATTTTTTTTTTTCGAGTGGTAAATTAAAACGGTGCTACTTGGTTATCCCATCGACCAAATATCTGTCACCAAACTATAAGATTAAATGCCAATAATGGTTGATTGTAAATGCCACATTCACTTGACTTCAAGGAAGTTACACATGTTCACGCCATCAAGTGATTTTTATTTCGACGTTTTATTTGTATTTTTATTAATGTTATACTAATTTATTTGTTCTTTTGTTATTTAAAATAGAAAATATGTTAATTTTTATAATTTGGCTATTTATTTAATTTGGCAAAAATGGTCGACGGGAGAAGTAATAACATTAAAACGTTGCTTTGAAGTGGAAATTAAATCTCATGATTTGTTGCATTGTCACATACGCACCGGATTTGGCGTGATTTTTTTTTTTTACGACAATTTGACGAAAACCTCGTTTTCAAATACCTGTTACATATGTATTTTTAAATTATTTTCTGTTATTTTTGAAATGAAATAACAAAAAAATTAAAAAAAAATAATTAATAACTATAGAACAAAACAATTTATAACATTTTTTGTAAATAAAAAGAAAATAAATTCAAATAAACATTTATTAATAAATAAGCAACAATAGCCGGGTCACCATGTCAGGCAAAATAACGCCATTTTGGCGCCAATTAGGCACTTCGTTGCGTATATGACATCTGTGTCTAATATTTTTCGTTTCGTTTCGTTTAAAAAAAATGAAGTAAAAGCCATTTATTTTAAAGGTTTCAATTTTAAATGAAAGTTTTGTATTAAATAAAATGATAATGAAATACAAATTGAATTCTGAATAAAAGTAACATGATGCATCTCTTTGCATACATTTAAGGGAGGCCAAACACGTCGCCAAATTAATTTAAAATAACCTTTTCTAAAATATGATAAAAAAATATCTGTTATGATTAAAATTCGAGTTGCCATCATTAGAGAAAAGTATTTAAAATTAGAAAAAAAATAATATTTCGAAAACTAATTCTAATTTTAAAATTCTAATACCAGTTTTGAGATCTATGGATCAATACGGATTTTTGGTGTTAATTTCATCGCAAAGTGTTCCATATTTTAGGAGAAATCGCCGTGAAACATAATCAGTTGTTTAATCAGTCGTTTCTTAGAATCGTTACATAAATTCGTTTCAATTCGATTCATTAGGATTTTATATATATAGGGTAGATATATACCTTATTAAACAGCGATGTTTCGTTAAATAGGTCTGGAAGTGTTGGAAAGTTTTTCATAATATATGATTTATGTATTATTTTTCTTTCTTGTTTAACATTGACTTATCTAGTACTGTGAGATACACGTGCTTCGTAAAAGACATGTATGTACAGGTAACACTATTGTCAGTCGTCTGATTTTTTTAAAGGTCAGTTTGCATGATAGCTAGAATTATTTTAAAAGCCAACATTTGCCTTATTTAATGACAGATTAAATAAAGGAAATACAATGCGAATTACATTGTTTCAAAAAGTGGTTTGAACAAAAATGTAGGGGGCTGACAATACTGCATGATTCTAGTCATGTGAATAATGGCACTTTTTATTTTTTGCCTGTAGCTTAACCCTTTATCTACTGACGGTACTTATAAGTACCATTAAAATAATTTGTTATAAAATTCATTTAATATATCGATCAGTTGTCATACAGTTTAAAATGAATTATAGATACATTACTTTATACTGTTCCAAAAGCATTATTGGTTACACACAACATGAATATTTATAAAAGGGTGATTTCTTTTGCCTTTGCATCTTTTCAGTTTTCTTGGCGTTGGGAGGTGTTGGAAGAGGGAATTTTTCAATTCGGAAATATTTCTACATTTCTATTGTAAGAACATTATATTTTTACATTTCATAATTCTACAGAATACTAAGAAAAAAATTTAAAATAAAAGATTTGAGTGGGGTTATAAAAATTGCAAAATCCTTTTAAAGTGAAATTTAAGGAATCTTTCTAAATCATTCAATCCTTCTGAAATTTATTAATGACTCTGTAAATCTTCTAATGTAGTTTAAACAATTTAGGAAAAAGGCTTTAGAAGATAAATTTTTCATGAATTCATAATTCAGTACATAAAGGGGTAAGTACACCCGCTGCTTACCCAAACTTTTGATGGGCCTGGTTTATACAATTAAAAGTTAGGACAAGCCAAAATCCCAGTGTGTGATTTCAAGTTGTGAAGTTACCTAAAAGCACACGCTTATAAATAACAAATGTTTGCGAGCACTAGAAAACACCATGGTGGCAAGGTAGCTGAAATTTCAGTTGATTTTCTATTTATGCAATTTCATGCATAATACCTCGACTGTACTGAGTACTGGGGCTTGATCCCATTTCTTTGGACGGTACGGTCGCAAGGAACTCACATATGGGATAAGTTGGGGGGTTTTTTACCCCTTAATAATTGCACCTGTGACATTTAAGGGCAGTGTTGGCTACTTTTTAGGTAGGTTCGTAATTATATGAATACCTAGCACTTGTAGTCGCCATCTGGTCCATCCGTCTGTCCACATGTAACGGCGCAAAAACTACCCAACTGAATGGTTTAAAATTTAATATACATAATCGTTACAAAATTTTATCAAATTATTTCAAATTTTATGAAAATCGAATCAAAACTGAAAACGACTTTAATAAAAGTTTTTTTCATTCTATTAAATCCTATCATACGTAATTAATTAAATGATATCCCATGATAGGTAATGATTCTAGAATGCCATGGCGATTACGTCCTATTTAAGATGGAGTCATATTTTTTCCATACTATTAAATTTAAGTTTAATATATAAAATCTTATTTTTGAATAAGAGTGTAACAGCTATTGCACCAAGATCGGAATATTTATAAAACTAGTTATAGTACGAACGCTCCCCCATTTCCCACTTTAGACGTACAATTTCTGGCTTGTTTTTAATTTAGATCGTTCGATTCGTACGAGTTTTTTAAAATAGTGTAATTGGCTTTATTCTCCCATCATTTTAACTGCCATTAAATAAGGTGAATATTTCTACTTTAAAAAAATGGTAGGAATCAAACAATCTGAATTTTCAAAAAGTAAGCTACGCATATCGGGCGCAACGCTTAAGAGGTTAAATCACCCTGTATATATACATATATATTTGTGTTTCAGAAATTATTTCTACTGAATAGCAGTGAAAAATAAGCATTATTCCTAAAGGCACAGATAAAAAACGAAATGAAATAAAATCCGTATATATGATTTCAAATATCAAAGTATATCAAAAAAGAAAGAAAATTACAATTCTTTATTGAAGAATGAAGATGTTATTGAAGATGTAAAAATGTAGTAACTCAATATACTAATCTGGAAAAAATTTACGACGCTAAAAGTTAACAAAATTCAAACAGTGTATCAAAAAATATGAAAGAGAATAGCTGTCACACGTTTTTAGAGAGTTTATTTATTTCTAAAAAAAGAAATATACTACTTCAAATGTTATGAACGTTATATTATACGTTTATTGATATTTTATTAGCCCCCGGTACGGTATGCTATTTCTTTCTCCTAGCTAATTTTGTGTTGACACCAAAAAATAACGTTACCTTACAGAAGCCAGCCATTAAAAAAAATCAGTGCGATTAAATACTCTATAGCAAATTTTTAACTTATAAGCATCGCACATTTTTAATTTTTGTACCGTCCTTTTGGGAAAAAAGTACTTTTAAATGAAATTTGTTTAATAACTGTATCTCTATTTATTTTTGAAATATTAATTTGTTTGTAGTTTTTAGCCCCATTTGTTTAATTTTGACAACTCAAGTGCTCCATTTATGTAGAAAGTAAAGGGAAAATAGTTGAAAAATAGCAATTATATCTTTTTGTTGCCATTTTCTCATAACAACCGAAAGAATTTGTAATAAAATACATGCTATTTTGAAAAAAATATAAACGAATAATTTCTGTTAGAACATGGAGCTATTATAAAATATATTTTATTTTAAGTATCTATAGTCGCTTTCAGTGTGACGTCAGTCATGATATTTTTGTTGGAAACTGACTCCAAACAAACGGTTGCTATGCGTCATTTCTTGTTAAATATAAATCGTGGAAAATGTTACCAGTACATTAAGTATTAAAACACTTAGATGTGAGATATAGCTGCAACACACAAACAAAATAGAAAATACAACATAGCAACCGTTTCTTTGGAGTCAGTTTCCAACCAAATCGTCATGACTGACGTCACGACTGAAATCGTCTATATTAATGTTACAAACAAAGGAAGGCCTATGAATCAACAGATAGACTTTTTTTGTCGTGTTTCTTTAATGACGGCATGGTTTTGCTGCATTTGTGTATTATTTTGCGATAGTGACATCCCATGCATGCTTTACTGTAGATGTTTAAGAGTGGATCGTAAATGTGGGATTCTTAATCGAATGCGAATGACGTCATTTAACATAAAATAAAAGTGTGTGCTTTAAGTCTTAAAATTGAAATATGTTTTGTACTATTTTTATATGCATATATATATATTTTTTTTTTATCGGGGGCAACACCAAATTCTGAAAAAGCAGAATTCCTGTTTTCTAGTTGTTAAGATTTCATATTATCGTGTATTTTTACAGTATTATTGTTTGTGTGATTTTGCAGTGTGTTTGAATCATAATCCAAGAGTAAAATATTTATTTCATATAGTAAATTAGAATACATAGTTAAAAATTATTTTTATAAATCAAGCTTTTTGAATAACGTAAACTTATAGTCTAAGATCCGATATAAGAAATACACACTCTCATTTGTTATTTCATAATAATAAAGAATACATACTACATAATGTATACATTGATACATCGCAAATAGGTTGCCTAGCTAAATCACGTGCCGATAATGTTAAACAATAAAATGTTTAGTTAATTTTTTTTTATCAACTTCCTCGATTAGTTATTTATGAAAGTTGAGCCTGGTTTGGAGCATTGAGATGAGATAACGTTATATCAAGTCTATGGTTTGGAGTAAATTTCGAATTCCGTTGTAAACAATCGTGCTCTCGAGTATTCTGTATTAAAAAATATATAGGTGTTGATTAAAAATATCGTGGCTCGAAAATAAAAAGTGTTTTTGTGTGGTTTAGAGGATTCTACTACTGATTTTAATAATGCATTTTTTAATAATTGTTTTTTAAAGTTATTGTTTTGGTGAAAAAGAACTGTGCATGGTGAAGTTAAGTTAAGTTTGGATTCTATGAATAATGTTGGTTATCATTCTACTTGCTATAAAAAAGTAACCGTTCTAAGCAAGAAATATAATGAGGAATACACACAATTTTGTCAGAATCATGATGTGACTATATAATATTTAGTTTCGTATTGAAATAAGCATATTGCTCATACTCCCACCCACCACGTTGCGAAACCACTTGTCTAATATTCGTGACTTATTGTGATGTAATATTTTCAGGTACCGACACTCTCAATCAAATCGAAGCGACAAATATCGCCTAGCTCGTCTCAAAACTTTGTACATATTGAGGAATGCTAATTGCTAAAAATACTCCTTATGTTATGTTATTCTTTTATTTTAATCAAATGTATATTTTTTGAAGGGTGAGAAGAATTTGGTTGGGGGATTCGTCATCAAAGAAAAGCAATAAGATGTTGATTGCATTAACTGTACTGAGCTTGAAATGAAATTGCATCCTACTTTATGCCTGGTCTGCCAGCTTTCCACGCATTTAGGGGCTGTCATTACTCAGGGGCTTTTTATGATAAAGTGAAAGTCAAGGCTTTTAAAATATTTTCAAGACGAGCGAATTTTCAGAAAATATTCGCATTATTGACAGATCTAGTAGATGTACTCTTAGAAGATAAAATTCAACCTGTTGAGGAGTTTACTGCCTTTCTGTATGAGATCAAGCAATGTTATAATCAATGACGCTAGATATCAGCTGTTCCAAAAAACATATTCAATGAACAAAGACAAAGTGCATTTCATGAAGAATATTAAAAGCATCCACTCCAATATCATTCCACCGTACTGTATCTAACTGAAAAAGAAAAGTTTTTGCACAATATATTTTAATTATGTGGCTTCATGCACCCGATGCGTTAAAGTCATTCCTGAAGATTGTGATTGGTTTTTGCATGGCTATTTGGAGCCTACGTGGTTTAAAGGGGGCCCAACACCTTTACAAGTTAACGACGTATTAAGAGAATCTAGAAACACAGAAAACGATGGAGAATTAGAATTAAATTGTGACATCGACACTTCTGACGATTCTGAATCTGAATAAGTGTTTTATATAAAAATTTTGTATTTTGCTATTGATAAATTTATGTATTAAGAAAAAAATATTTATATCATTATGTGATATTTTATTTAACATTTACAAGTATTAAATCCGCGCTTAAACGATAGAAAAAAAATTTTCTTTTGAAAGACAATCGTGGAAAAAAAGTAATTATTTTTCAGAATTATTTATTTTAGGCAGTGAAATCTTACCAAAAATACTAATTTAAAATTGTCTTTCAATAAATAATTAATAATTAATTTTCAGTTTCACTTAGAAAGAAAATGGTTGTTAAATTATGTAAAGCATGTTATTCAAACTATTCTAAAAATTTTAGACCTCTATCTTTCACCATTTCTGAGAAAAAGTACAGTCGTGGAAAAAGAGTAAACACCCCTACTAACTCCTCAACAAATTATCGTAGAAGAAAGTTTCTGGTACCGAACGATTGGAAATAAAGCCTACTTTTAAATGATGTATATAAAAGTTCTTAGGGGGGCCATCTTCATATTAAAACGAACCCAAACTTCATTATTTTTCTATGGCAATACCGCCAATTTTAACAACATATTTCAAATCTTCGGTTCAAACTATGCCTAGACACCAAATTTCAAGTCATTTGAATGATAAGTTTTTGAATTATAAACATTCAAAATTTAGTGCTTCTAATATTAAATTAAATTTTCACATTTATGTATATATATCTCCTGAAATTATACTCCTAATATGCTAATTTTTTGTGTAGCAATAATACTAATATACCCAAACATAAATATGTTGAATTTGCAATTTTTATAATTTTATGATATGAATTATGAAATTAATATTCGAAAAAATTATGAATTGCAACCTATAATTTTTTTGATGGATTTAGATTTATTATGTCCTGCCTGCGTTATGGAAATCCAAAATTTCACATTTTTCTATGAAGTAGTTTTCAAATTATGCTTAAAAAACGGAAAAATAATGGTTTAAGATGGTCTGTAATAGAAGCAACTAGATATTTTGAAATTTCTTCTGCTATCCTGCAATCTAGCAGTATTCAATGACTGCTTGAGTGGCGCTTAAGATGCCTTGATCAAGAAGGGGCCTCTCTCGGTCAACAATCGAGTGCCGAACTTCAATTTGAATACAGCCCGTAAAATACACTCGTTTTAAAATAATTAATTTCTCGTAAACTTATCGTATAAATTGCATAAACATTTGAAGGGTGTAGAGTTCATTTATGCTGCCAGAATTGTATATTGCTATTGAAAAAAAATAAAATTATGGTTCGTTTTAATATGTATATGCCTCTAATCAAATTTTATGTACATCATTTAAAAGTAGACTTTATTACCAGTCGTGTGGTACCAGTAACTTTTCTTTACTATAATTTTTTGCAGAGTTACTAAGGGGTGTTTACCTTTTTTTTCCACGACTGTACATTTTGAACAGAAAAAAACTTATTATTTCATAATTACGTATTGTCGCTGATAAATGAATGTGTGCGTGAAAAAAATTAATATCGCTGTTAATATTTACACTATCGGAGAAATCTTTAAAAAACAGTCGATGCATCTTTGTCTGTCAAATGGAATTGCACGCGTGGTTTGGAATTGCAACGTTTCTCTGTCACTCTCAACAGTGACACAGAAAATTAAACATATTAAATCTAGGCAACCATGGACTCAACAAACTTTTTGATAAGGCAACCTAATACGGTTGGATTGGGAATAAAATTAGCTTTCATTTAATGTATAATTCGATTAAATAACTTATGAAGGTACATTAATAATGCTTACTTACTTGTTTATACCAGGCAACCCCATAGTTGTGCAGAGGGGAGAGTAGTCAACCTTTATTTTTTCAATTCCTTGGGGTATATTCTCTCAGCTGATTCTCGACTTTCATAAATAACTAATCGAGGAAATTGATCAAAAAAATTTAATTAAACATTTTATTGTTTAACATTATCAGCACGTGATTTAGCTAGGCAACTTATTTGTGTTGTATCAATGTATACATTATCTAGCATATATTATTTACTATCATTAAATAACAAATGAGGGTATATATTTCTATTACCGGATCTCGCACTATTATTTGTTGAATACTTTTTTTATTTCAGTATAATCAATGAGTTACGTTCTAATCAATTTATATATTCATTTTAAATCTGATCTAGCATCTAGTAAGTGGTTCAATGTTAACAAATAATCAATAAATTTAACAAATAATCAATACAATTAACAAATAATCAATATTCGTTACGGCACAAACGCACATTTAATAACATAGAAGAAATATAAAAGAAGGTGTTATCGCCATTGCGACGCATACATCTAAAGAATTCAACATATCAACAACAAATTACTTCTTTTCAGTTCGGAAGTAGGGAATTCAAATGGCGCGTGCGCTGGCTAATTAGGTATTTACGAATTAGCTGGAACAGGTCGAATGAGCATAAGTTTATCTCTAAAAGTCTCTAATAAGGGAAAATTCATGAAATCGTTAAAGCCGTTTTCGAGATTCCAAATCTATAAATAAATATAGAAAAAATGTTTATTGAATAATGTACGAACCAATTATTATAAATTCACTTGGGAGTATATAATGAATGAAATAAATGGAATCGTGAATAGTCTTTTCATATTCTTTCAGGGCAATTGGAAAATATTACTACTGCTCTTATTTTCCTGTAGAAAACTTCCGTAACTGGGCCCAAAACCAATTAGCACATTTAGTAGCATTATTATAAATAGTATTCAGGTAAAACAATCTTATTTCTAGTATAATTTTTGTTTGAAATGCACCTTGCTTGTGGATTCGATTACTGAATCTGAGCTTTTTTTTTTTTTTTTTTTTTTTTTTTTTTTTTTTGAGAGGATGTAACATAATAAATTGTTTTAGATTAATTTTTAACACAATTATTCAATTGGGAAATAAATAAATTTTTTGGACTAATATCTGAATCAGGTCAACAGTAATAAAAACTCAATAAAACAAAATAAACTCAATAAGAAACTGTTTTATTTCGCATTGTGTATACTATTTACAATATTTTTATATTTCAATATTTGACAGTTCTTGTACATTTTTTATACTTTTTGCAATAATATTCAGTTGTACAAATAGAAGATCTTGCATGAAAACTTTTTTCTCGAAGATGACATTCTGACAGATCGATTTCTATTTTTTTTTTTTAAACCCTAATCCAGCGTTTACATGAAAATCGTTAGAGTCGTTTCCGGAAAGCCAAAACTGTATAAATTAATAAATAAAAGAATGTATAAAAATTGCACTTTTATTAGCAAAATATTATTAATGAATTATGTTTATCTAGTAATTAAAAGAAGTAAATGTGTCAAAAATGTCGCTGACATATTTTAGAATTTAATATAAAATCAAGTAATTGTCGTACAGGAGCGCGATTTGCACAAAAATGCTTATCACGATGAAAAGTTTTCTTCAAGGGAATAAAAAAAATAGTTCCAAACTTCGATCATAGATGACGTCACTTGTCCGTATGTTTGTTTTGAAACATGCGCTTTTTCCCGATTTTCAGATAAGTTTTGAATTGGTTATGAAGTACCATCCTACGTAATAGACCATGCGCTTGACGTCAGACGACAGACCTGGCGGTATATTGATCTATTATCCTAGCCACTGCACCGGCAGAATGCCAGTATGCGCAGGGCAAACACCGCTACAAGAAGACTTTAACCTTGACTCACATTAAGTGTATGTATTTGAAAGGAAAATTTGCAATTTTAGTGAATTTTCTCGCTTACAGAACAACATTTTGAATTTATATTTCAATATATTAAGCATATGCTGCTACAACAAAGATTTTTTTGCGGTATTTTTATCAAACACGCATTAATGACTAACATTCCATAGAGTGCCTCGCTAAATACCGCCAGTAAATACCGCCAGCAGACTAATTTTGGCCTCGAACTTAGGTTGAGTGCATAAGGTCCATTAGCGTTTTTGTTGTGAGTCGTCATTTCTGTGTCACAGTGTTAAAACTAATCTAAAAATCAGAAAAAACGCATGTTTGAAACCAAACATACTGACAAGTTGTACCATCTATGATCGAAGTTTGGAATTAATTATTTTCATTCGCTTGAAGAAAATTTTTCCTCGTGAGAAACACTTTAGTCCAAACAGCACACTCCTGTAAGGCAATTACTTGATTTTATATTGAATTTTAAAATGTGTCAGGGACTTTTGGGACACCCTGTATAATTTATATCTAAAACAGACTTTATTTAGCATCTATAAATTTTTAAAATTTAGTACTAAAAAATTATGAATATTTTCGTTTTCATTCAACATTGTAATGTAAAATCTACATGGGTGAATATCACAAAATGTCAGATTTTGAAAACAAAAATTTTGAAAATTAAATCGTTTCAAAGTTTCTGATTTTTTTTTTTTAAATGTAGGTTGAACAGCTGAATAAAGGAATTTATATGTAAAATTGTTAAAGTTTGAAGAGCTTAAGTTCATTTTTATGTAATTATAATTATGTGTCATTTTCTTGACATATGTATGCCAGGATAATGACAATTTCATTCTAAAAAATTTTCACATTCTTGTTTTTTTTTTTTTTTTTTTTTTTTTTTTTTTTTTTTTTTTTTTTTAATTTTGTTTAAAGGAACATGTTTCCTCTATAGTACCACAAATTCAGTTGTAATGTTCAATTATATTTGAAATTTATAGAAATCAGGAAAATGACATAATAAAAGTCTACTCAATTTTTACAAAGTCTTTAAACACATTATTTTCAAAGAAATATCTAAATCATCTTGCTGGTAGCAATGATTTTACTACTTCGGACTTAAACTATGTCAAGAACAAGAAAATTACTCTTTAGCGCCATCCCTATGCCTCATAAAGAGCAGGCCAGGAAAATGACATTCATTTTTAGTGACAATCATATTTTAATTATGGAAAATTATTTGTAAAATACAGAACTTATTACCCTCCATATATATGTGTTATATAAGGTATAATTATTAATAATATTAAAAAAAATTCTAATTTAAATTTCATTCAATTTTTTGGCTTATACTGGGATTCTTACAGCTAAACAGCTGAGGGGTCCGATGAGGTTGGGGAGGAGGCAGCGAAATATTTTAACTTTGATATTTACGATTTGTGAAAAATCCTGACGTGATGGTTAAAATGAAGGTCATTTACTGATCCAGCGGTAAAATGCATAAAAATCAATTATCAAAAGTTAAAAACACAACAATGGCATCTATTTTATAGTATCAAATTTTCGATTTTAACTTTAAAATTTACGAGTTGCAAAATATCTTTACGGGATGGTAAAAAAGGAAGATCAATTTCGGATTCAGCGGTACAGAATACATAAGAATCAATTATCAAAAGCTAAAACTATTAATTTTCATCATTTAACATCATAATTTTTTCCTCATTTTCATCATTTAACAAAACTTCTGCTTTTTTTTCCCTTCTTATATGTTTATTACTAATTGTATATTTTGCATTAATATGTCAGAATGATTAAGGATTTCAAATTTCTACTGCAATGTTATTTTTACTCCCAACCATTTTTTTAATATAGCTGATGAAATTATATTTCTACTAAATTTATGAATGACGCCTAATTTTCAGCAAAAAAATGTTCCAACTTTAAACGGTTATTACTAGGTCAATTTTAATCGTTGAATAACCGGCCTTTTTTTGCCTTACTTGTCAGTGTAACTGGAAAATATTACTAAATATAACTTATAGGACCGGGGGAGCGTATAAAAATTTAAATTTCGTATTTTTTTAAGAAATGTTTTATTGACCCAAATTGCTTTTAAAATATTTATTTACCTCATTTAAAACATTTTTCTAATTGGAACTGTATGTCTATGAATAACGGTATAGGAATTAGCCATTGGACACCGCTGAACGTGGACACCCTGTATAACATTAAATAGAAATTTTATTGTGTGGACTGCAATTTCCGTATTTTGTGATATTGACCCACATCATCGTTTGTGGGTATTGTAATAATTACGAAAGAAATGTGTGTGAAAACACAATTTTCAAAGAACTGTCTTGTAACAAATTGTTAAAAAAAAAAAAAAAAAGCAATTACCAGTTTAAATTGCCCTAAAATGAAAGCGGATTTTATTTACAAAGACAATTAAATGCGAAAAACTTTAAGGAAAATGCGGAACAAAAACAAAAGTAAAATTAGATCCTTTTTTACTCAGAAAAAAGAATAGGAAAAAAAAACACTTTTGTTTTCAACACGGAAGATGTAGACTAAAATTATCTCACAAAATTCCTCCCCTTATATTTAAAAGTTTTAATTAAAGAAACGCTTTTTTTACATTTTTTATGAGGAAAATATATTGCGATTTCTTAAGAAAGAAAATGTGGTTTTGAATATTCAAAGTTTAACATTGTGTTTAAAATAATTGTAAGTTGTAATTATAGGGAGTATTATTTTTTAGGTTTATTGTGAAAGGAAAAGTTTAGAAAATCATTATAGGGGAGGTGGGGGATGAATGGGACATTTTCACAGAAATATTTATTTTAAATAATATTTTAAATTTATTATCAATATTATGTATCACATTTCATACACAAGATATTTGACTACATCTATGTACAATATTTATTCCAAATTATTATTATACAGTAAAATATTATAAAATAAAAAAGAGCTTCTCTTTGTCCCAATCATCCCTATAGTAGGAATGGATGGGACACTAATAGGGATGGATGGGACACAAATATTTTCCTCCCTCTATTCAACTATACTTAATAAAAAATTAAAATTATAAATTGATATGTAATTATATTTGTTATTTATGATCTTATAATATGGCTGTTATATCTCAGCGTTAGTAATCACTTCTTTCACTGCAGTTTTAACTTGTAATGCAAACTTTGGCTGTCTGTCTGTTGCTTTTTCGCACTTACGAGATATTTTAGATATGAAATGACAGTGAAACATTTCTTTAATCTATGTCTTAGCTAATAATTTACATTCACAATTTTTAATTAATATTAATTAAATGTATCTTAGATATCATGTACAAATGAAATTATTTTAGGGGGAGGTGGGGTTTATTTAAACAAAAGTTCAAAAGTCAATATAATTTCCTAACATTTGATTAATAAAATATACCACTTTTAACAATTTTATCTATTTTGATAAAGTTTAAATAGAAATTTTTTGATAAAATATTTAACCTTTATTACAATACAATAATTAAGATCATTTTTAATAATCAATATAATTTTTAATAATAAACAACCTTATATGATACGAATACTGTTTAATACTATTAATTAACATAAATTATTAATTTATCAACCTATATAATATTATTTAGTTAATAAATATATCTTTTAACATCTCTAGAGGTGAATGAGACTGTCCCATTCATCCCCATTTACAAATGTCCCAATCATCCTCATGATGTATATATTCAATTGTCAGCCATTTTGCCTTAGAAATTATTTTGTCACAATGTTTAATATTCATTAATTTTAATTACCAACATTGAACCTTCAAATAAATAACTACAGCATATCTTAATTGTTTATATTGTATAAGATATTTGACAACTTCAAATGTAAGAAAAAAAAACCTTTTAAGCAGAGTTTCAGGAAATGCAACTTTGTAGAAAAATGAAAGCAGCCACGAGGTTTTCCTTTTGGTTCTAAAGCACGCTATGTTAGAGCCACATATGAGAATAGGAAGCAACTTAAAAAAATGTTTATTACCTGAAATATTTAGAATGTCCCATCCATCCCTTGTCACATTCATCCCCCAGCTCCCCTACTTCATTTTTTTTAATGAGAAACATTATTTAAAGAAAAAATAGATAAAACAATTAATTTTAATTGCACGTAAGAATTGAGGTATTTCAATAAAGAAATGAAAAAGAACTTACAAAAAGAACATTGAATTTGGAAAATAACTTCTTGATTCAAAATTCAGTGGGTTTTATATATTTAAAAAAAATTATATCAATATGTCTGAATGATGTCTTAACATTCAAACTCGAAATCTAGCGAATAAAAATCTATTTTCGGATGGTTCATAAAGTTTAGGAAGTTAAAAAATTACCCAATAATTTTACCTAAATAATTGAACAATCTCTATTTCTTTATTATGTTAACACATTTGAAGTACAGTAAAACCTCGATAATTCGGATTAAGTGGGACCAGACACAATCCGGATTGTCGCAAATCCGGATTATCCGGAGAATGAGAAAAAATGAAATAAAATAAAACATACTTACAAAAAATCACCTTTATATTAAGCATATTGAATATTTACAGACAGAAAAATGTTTACTTTGTAATTATAAAGTTTGTAATCTTCTGCTGTGCCAGGTTTGTATAACTTTTGCGGGTCGCACGGTCAAGCATCCACTTGAGCATAAGCATTTCGTTGGGTGTAGTCTCCACCTGACCTTCAAAATGAACCATTCATTGTTTTAAATGAGACTTTACTTCATAATGGCTATTAACTTTTGGTTGATCATTATTGATAATGCTGTTTTCGTCCGTATAATCTTCATTTTCTTCAGTTGTGCACAAAGCGATTATTTCGACCTCTATAAGTGAGGCGTAACCTTCATTATTTTCTGCTTCCAACCAATTGCTGATGTTGCTAATATCAACATCTGAGCAACCATCAATTTTTTTAACATGCTCACAAAATCTTCAGGTGTAATTTCTCTTTCGTTCTCGCTTATTCCTCCTTCTATTTCAAGCTTATTATCCGAGAAATCACAATTTGCAGGCCGTAAATTCTTCCAAGACTTTCGGAGAGTACTCTCAGCAATTTGATTCCAAGATTCATCAATCATGTAGATTACTTTCTTGATATTGATTGATTTGAAAATCTCTACCACTCCATGTTCTCCATCTCTAAAAGTTCATTTAGCATTTGTCGTTTGTAAACTTTCTTAATGTTCTGAAGAACCCCTTGGTCCATTGGCTAAACTAGCGCTGTCACATTAGGTGGAAAAAACTTTACGTTATGTTTCCTTTTGCCAGGTGACTTTCTTCGGGGTGTGTCGGGTCATTACCAATTAGAAGGACAACTTTAGTAGGTACGTTGCACGATTTTAAATATTTTGTAACACCCGGAACAAAATAGACAAAGAACCACCCAAAATTTTCGCTCTCCATCCAAGATTTCTTCTGTGGACGGTAAACTACAGATAAAATCTAACGATTCATGCTTTTTAGTACAGGGAGATTTTTGTATTTTCCGATTAAAAGAAGTGGAGACTTGTGCTTTCCTGATACATTGTTACAAGCCATTATAGTGAGGCGGTCCTTGCTCTTTTTATATCCTTCAGCTGATTCTTCTAATTTTGAGGCTAAAGTTTTATTTGGCAACATGCGGTAGAACTGTCCTGATTCATCATCATTGTTGATCTGATCTGCCGTTAATTCTTCAGTTTTAATAAATTCTTCAAATTCCTTCTGGAACTTTTCAGATGCGTTTTTATCACTAGACAAGCTGTCACACGTCACAGTAAGTTGACGCACACCACATCGGTTTTTCCATCTATTTAACCATCCTTGACTGGCAGTAAAATCTTTATCACCATCAGGCAACTTTGCGTTTCACTTTAAGGCTTTTTGTTGGATTATTGGACCTCATATAGGTAAACCACGATCTCTATCTGCGCAAAACCAAATGAGTAACGCTTCTTCCAGTGTTTCAAGTTTAGCTTTTTTAACATTCCTTCGATTGTCAAAACCGTCGATAGAAAGATTTTAAATAAAATGCTTAAGGTACTCTTCAGAAAAGATTTCAGAAAAAGATTTTTTTATTCAAAATACGAGGATGAAAAAAATGAATGTTAAGGAAATTTGCTGATCGCGTTTCAAATTTGAAAAGAAAAATCGACCAGACTGATCCGGATTATCTGGAGATCCTAAGTAACGGGGTCCGTATTACCGGGGTTCCACTGCAGTACATAATGCCACGACGATCCATACGTCACTGCATATGTCTAAGCACTACTTTATCTGATATATAAACTTCTTCAATAAAATAAGAGGAGTAATAATATCTCGATAAAAAAACTTTCCATAGCCACACACTTTTTTTTTTATAAAAAAAAGCTGGGTGTGCCACACGTTCCCAATTTGTGTTATTGTATTACTTTGTTTAAAAAAAATATCAAATTAACTTTTCTGAAAGTATCTTATTTTGATCATTTAAAAACAAATCTACATTTATAATTTAATGCGAAAATATGCCCGTGATAAACGCAGACACTATATCTAGATTCTTGTAGAATAATTGTTACCTAGAAAAAAAAAAAAAAAAAAAAAAAAAAAAAAAAAAAAGTAGAGTTTCTAAAAATAATTCTTCAGTAGAGAGTTAAAACTTAAAAATCAAAAATCAAAAAGCCAAGATTAAACTAACATATTGAAATTAAAAGCCAATTTATGTAAAATTAAAAGAGTTTTTAATCATTTGGATAATGAGAAAAAAATATTAAAAATAGCTTGTTTGAATTCTATATAAATCTTTTTAATTTTATTCACTGTAGAAAATGAGATTATTCCTGTAAATGAATGTAAATAATTACAAAAAACAGCCACATTTTGTGAGCAATATAAATACAAATTGCTGCCTTTTTTTCCTTGTTACTTTTCATTACCCCTCCAAAAATGCCAAATTTCATATTTAATACTATAATACATATATACATACCGGGTGAACAAAAAGTCCGTATAAACTTTAAAAATTCATAAAAACAGAAAAAAATGAAAAACTGTTTGCAGGTTTAGCATCTATAGGTCACGGGATTTTTTTTAATGACAGAAATAAAAAATAACTAAAACAAAACAGTCGATAGATGGCGCTGGTTCGTGCAATTTTGATGGAAATATGCAAGTGAAACGGTTATAAGAACTTACGCTCCTAATCCAGAGCTAGTTCACGTAAAATAACTTCACCAACAAAGCTTTATCCTTCATACTTAGCATCCTTGATCAAGTACGCGGCTCACAAAGGTGAACTACTTCTGGATAAGGAGCTCAAGTTCTTATAACCGTTTCATTTGCATATTTCCACTAAAATCGCACGAACCAGCGCCATCTGTCGGCTGTTTTTTGAGTTATTTTTTATTTCTGTCTTAAAAAAATTCCCGTGACCTATAGATGTTAATTCTGCAAACAGTTTTTCATTTCGGTTATTTTTTCGGTTTTTACGAATTTTTAAAGTTTATACGGACTTTTTGCTCACCCGGTATATGCGTGTGTAGTGACGAGAGTTCCTGAACTCTGAACTTCAAACCAAGTGACATATTTTAATTGAAGCTCTCGAATTGAGGCCCAACTTCCGAGACTTAAATTATTGATGACCTGTACTTTTTCCTTGCTGTAAGATCGATGGCAGAGGCACTTTAACTTTCGACTTGATCTTACGGATAGCAGGATTCGATTCTGAGAATTTACGCCAGTCAAGATGGATCGCGCTCATAGCAATGTCATTTAATTGCTTAAAAATGGCACACGGCCATGTTCTTTTAAAATGTTAATTAAAGGAAACCTATGTAAATGTATTTAATAATATTATTTATGTATATATATGTATTTAATCAAGATAGAACAATAACTAATAATAATACCAGCTATGGGGTCACTATTCCAGTTCCCAGCAGGCTCTACTATTTCATTTATTTCATTCATCTCTCAGACGCTGGTGCTCATAGCAATGTCATTTAATTGCTTAAAAATGGCACACGGCCATGTTCTTTTAAAATGTTAATTAAAGGAAACCTATGTATATGTATTTAATAATATTATTTATGTATATATATGTATTTAATCAAGATTGAACTATAACTTACAATAATACCAGCTAAGGGGTCACTATTCCAGTTCCCAGCAGGCTCTATTATTTCATTTAATTTATTTCATTCATCTCTCAAACGCTGAGCAAAAAACTACATACAGGGCAGACTAGGAAGGGTTGACCCACTTTTTACGAAATGATTTTTTTTTTTTAATATTGGACGTAAAATAAAGTTTTATAAATCATTTTATTCATTATACAATCAGTTATCAAAATAACATTGCTACATAAGTGTAATATATAAGAAATTTGAAAAATGATTGATTTTAATCATGATAAAATAATGGGTCAAGACTCCCCACATATGGGAGGGTTGACCCACTATATGGGAGGTTTGACCCAGTTTGTTTTATATTGAAATATTTGTGAAGAGAAATAAAATCAGTTTAAAAAAAGCAAAATAACTTTATACTACATGCTTTAATTATTATAAAAAATATTTTTTAAAATATGATGCTTCAACAAATCTATTTAAGCGCAATCGCATGTCAGAGCAGAAAAATTTGTTTTAAACAGGATTTTATCTGAGCAGGTATAATTGTACAACAGGGAAAATGAAATTTTAACATTTAAAACAGTATTCCGTTACAGACAGGTTCCGTTTCCATAGGGTTTCATGCATTATAATGTCCATATTTAGCAGCCGCAGTCCCGCTTTTTTTTTTTGTTTCCTTGTGTTACTTTTTGCGACATTCGACCTTATAACTGTAGTTGTCACATAGTTCGGCTTCATCTCACTCTATTCATTATATTGAAATTTGTCTACATACCTTCCTAAAGTTTTTCGATTCATGCCATGTTCTTTTGCAGCCGCATGAGTACTTAACATATAATTAACATCTTTTAACCCTTTTAGAGACAAAGTATTTTCAGTACTAAAATGTTGAAATAAATGACTGGCACCGGAATATAGGAACAAAGTTATTTGGAAATATGAAAAAGGCTATATTTCACATACAAATTAACTTGAAAAGATTTTATCAAAATTCTGGTGCCAACCAATTTTGGCAACCAAATAAAATACCAACCTTTTCTAAAATATGAAAAAAATATCTCTTGAAATGAGAAAATTTTGATTAAAATAAATATGAAATTATTATTTATTTAAAAGTATTATTATTATTAATTCATGGATTCTTTTTTCAAATTTTCCTGAAAAACATAATTTAATCACAATATTGTTTTCATTTTCGATTGAAAAAAAAAGATATTTTCAATTTCAGTTTGAAAATGACAAAAAAAAATCTAATAGTCCCTTAAATTTTCCCTTTCCTCCCTTTTTCCCCAAAAATAGAGTACTTCAGTTGCCACCAGCATAGAAATCTCGAAAACTGATTCAAATTTAAATATTCTAAAACCATTTTTGATATACGTGGATCATTAAGGATAATTGGTACTAATTCCATCGCTAAACGTTCCATATTTATGGACAAACAGCTGTAATAGCTGTGTTACATTATTGGTTGTTTAAGCTGTCGTTTCAAAAAATAGTTTTATAAATTCGTTTCATTAGGATGTTATATATATAGGGTATATACACGTAATGCATGTATGTTATTTATATTTTTAATAAATTTGATTATTATATTTTAAATTGTGGTTCGGAAATAATTGCAGAATATTCTTTGCGAAATATAGCAGTATGTTGAGTGCTCGAAACCAGTTTGAAAAATTAGAAATCTATGTATTATCGACCACGTTGCTGAGACGTTTAGCAACGATATGTAATTTAAAAAATTTCTGACGTTTTCGCGTTTGTCTTTCAGGACACCCGGCTATTGTATTTTATGGCTTACATATATTTATTTACTGATTATACTTTTCCGATACATAAAAGTTAATTCTGTTCTCTACACTGTAAATATACGGAAATACTATTAAAATACGGAAATTATACTGTCAATGCAGACGCCAGTACTATTTCCGTATTTAACGGAAAACATGTTCCGTAAATGGCAGAAAGTCTTACGTTTTTTCACAAAACGTTTCGTTTTTTTTTCTTTTTTCATATTTCCGTATTCAAAATTTTTTTTTCAAAGACAAAAACAAACAAACAAACAAACAAACAAAAAACATACAATTTTTCAACGAGAAAGTTACATCTTTATGAATTTCAATTTTCACGGAAGCGTTTATCAATGCAAGAATATCTCTATTTAATTCAAATAATAGTAATGAAGCAACACTTACATCTGCCGGAGTTTGAACTAGGGATCTTTCCTTTTTCAGCCTAGCACTCTCAACCTTTATGCCACGGGAACGCGAGTTACCTTTTAGAGACATATATTTTTCACTTGAGTGTGCAATTCTGAATGTTTCCATAATTTTGAATATTTAGCTTTTTAATTCATTCTTTATAAAAGAAAAAAATAAACGGTCAAGTGCGAGTATTACTCGCGCACAGAGGGTTCCGTGGAATAAATATATGAATTTGTAATTGTATTATTAAAAAAAAAAAGTTGCTAAAAGAATACTAAGACTTTTAAAAAAACTATATAACGTAGGGTTGGGTATAACTGTATATATTAGAAAAGTGTAATCGGGTATACCATGAAAGTTCAAAGAGATATATGGAACAATATCAAATATAGCTATTCGTATAACACTTTTTTAAATATTATCCTAATCTGTTTATGATGAACTTAATTCGGTACTGACAATAAAGGCAGTGTATAGTTAAACTTCTTTTGGCATTTCATGAAACTAAATTCAGCGTAGTAATAACCTTTATTTCTACAGTGTATCTAAAACAAAACCTTTGTTCAAAGTTTAAATTTGGCATTGTGCTAAGCGCGCTTCGAATTGAGGTCTCAAAGTTGCAACGCCGCCTTGGTCAGTGCCGCGTTTTTCCAGATAGGTGTTTAATTAACTTTTAAAGTCACTCGAGGAGTATTGAGAGATACAATCAATGCAAACTCTCGCGAATCTCACAGTTTTTATGCGATTCATTCTAATTAAATATTTCGAGGGCGATACCCTTAAAAAACGGACACCTAATTTTAATTCCAAAACAGACAAATGTCACCAAGAATATTTAATTAAAATTTTCCTTTTATCATGTACGTGAAAATAAGCAAATTCGTATTTTCTAATAAATTCGTTTATAAATTCTGGTGTCAGTTCATTATTTCATAAGTTTATAAATAGAATTACTCCGTGCCGGAAATGATTAAGTGGTCCCAGGACTCTTAAAGACTCAAAATTTAAGAAATTTTAATTCTTTTAGATGTTAAACTCCTATTTTTTCTGAATATTTTGATATAATTGTTTCCTTGAAATTCCCATTAGAACAGAAGTTTTGGCTTTTAGAATTATACCCGCTCAATAGCTGAAGCGGCGTTTCCGAAACTTTAAAGTCATTATTTTCCAAATGGCATTTTTGGGTATAACGCGCAGGATACCTCAAAAACTTCTGAATATTTTTTCATGAAATTTTCAAAACATATATTCCATGTTATTCTGTATAAACTGAACCTAAAATTTCCTTTTTATTGTTCAAAAAAATATTTTTTAGGTGATTTTACTGTTGAAATTTTCAAAATTTTGTACTAGCTAAATGCAGCATTGCATTAAAAATTTAAAAATTCTTTAAGTACAAATTTATTTAAGTTCAGGTAAATTATTACAATTTGAAGTATAAGCCCCAGTAAGCACCAAAATTTCATTTTAGTTGCAATATTTATTTTGTAATCCTGTGCTTAAACTGTTATGCCAATTTTTTGTTCGAAAAATGTCTAACAGTTTCGAGAACCCTATAAATACTAATTCTGTATCTTGCAATTTTTTAAATACATGAAACGAAAGAGCATACTTATATCTTTCATTCCAATTAAAATTGTGTTTTAAAATCATATACATTTTAAGACATTAAATGTTGAAAATGGTCCTTTTTTTTATTTTTTTCGCTTTTTAGAGTCCCGAGACACCTTAAATTAGTATGTTTTTTAACAATTTGACGTTTATTGCTTTTATACTGTTACTGGACATTACATTACACATATATATATAATTAAAAGTCGTTAACTAGGCATAGAGTACGCCGCCCTGTCCTTGTGTATGTCCAAACTGACCCACCTTTAAGGGTTAATATCTCAGCTAATTACCGATGATTTTTTTCGAAAATCATTATTAACAATGCTTTTATTCTTCTGCAACGATAGGTATATTCAGGATGCTCAACAATTTTTCTGAATGCCCGTAAATCGAAATTTGTGTATAACAGAAAAATGCTAATTACTCAAAAGCTATGTGACCTAGGGTAATCGCTATAATTTTCCGGCAAGGTTACTACCTGTAATTTTTTCATAATTTTAACTTCAGTAGATTCGGAATTAGATGGGGGGGAACATATTTTTGCGCTAGATTTTCAACAATATCTTTGAAAATATAATACCTAAAATTAAAAGGAATGTATTTTTGAGTTCAGCATTACAAAAGCTTTCACAGGATACCCCCCCCCCCCCATGATATACAAAGAAAATATATATATATATATATTTTTTTTTTTTTAAGTAGCATAATTAGCCCTTCTACTTTTTTACTAAATATATTTATGAATGTTTATTAATCTGAAAATATGTGGCTCAATGGTCTTTATTACTTCCCCGAATTTGAACTTTCCACGTTCCATAGTTTACGATTAAAATGCCTGTGACAGACAGACAGACAGACAGACGGACAGACACAGGAGTGATCTTATAATGGTTCCGTTTTTACTTTTTAAGTACGGAACCCTAAAAATAGTCTTTAAAATATTACATGCATGAAAAAATATGTTATAAGTAATAATTCCTCCTTTTTTTGCAAGATTTAAAAAACTTTATTGTAATATTATTTTTATTTATTTATTTATTTATTTTTGCAAGAATAACCACATATTTTTTTTTAAACATGCACTTTTTCAAATTATTTGTGATGATCTAAGGCAGCGTTTCTTAAACTGTGGTCCGCGGACCCCTGGGGGTCCGTGAGCTTACAGACGTGAGCTTACAGCTTATCCTCAAGCCCAGTATTGAATTCAGACCTTTTTTCTTTCGGCAGGAATTTCTGTAGCTGTAGTTTTGGATAAATGCAGGACTAGAACTTCTAATCTAGGACTATTATTGAATTTTAGACTTCTTTAAATTCTGTGGGAAGAAATTGGGAGTCAACACAAACAGTTACTTTTGCATACAGAAATTAGGTGACTGTCCCGAGGAAAAGTTTTAAATCGGTATTTTGCACTGCGTGGTAAAGTAAGGTTATGTTTATTGGATTCCAAATGCCATTTGAAAGAATGTTTCAATGATTTCTACTGACTTGTCAAGGAAGCATATTTGATAGATATTTTTAGTTTTCTGAATGAGCTGAATTTAAGCTTAGAAGAAACATCGGTACATATTTTCAAGCACAGGACAAAGTAGATTCAACAATAAAAAACTGATTTATAGACAAATCCACTTGAAAATAATAATTATGAATCATTCTCAATCTTACTCGATTTCTTACAAACCTCTGGCGATACAATTTTCCCTGATGTTGTTCAAAATTTCGTTGTACACCTGAAGAACTTGAAAGACGTTTTCCGATATTATTTTCCTCCCTCATAGTCAGAAAATGAGTGGATGAGAGTTCTATTTTATTTTCAAGAGAATAGTGAAATGCAATCCTTAACAATCTTAAAGCAGAAACAACTTGCGGAATTATCATACGATGGTTCCATGAAAATTGCTTTCCAAGTGAATAGCCTTCCTAATTTTTGGTTGTGCGGGAGACATACGTATGCAGAAATAGCAGCATTACTATCCAGCATTTACTTCCCTTCTGTACAACATATTTGTGTGAAAAGACTTTCTCCAGACTTGCGCACATGGAAAAAAATATAGAAATCGATCGAATGTCAAAACAGACTTGCGAATACATGTTTCGAAAATTGAGTCAGACATTGCACATCTCATAAGAAAAAAAACAGCAGCATACTTCTCATGGTAAATAAGAGTGTATATTTTAGCTGTTTTAAAATGTGTGCCCTTTTTCTAATTAATGCAACTGATTTTTTCAACCACTAAATACGGAATATCTGTAATGAAAAATAAATAAGCCCTATACTATAAAAATAATTTTTGTTATCTTGCATTTACAAATATTTTATTGGGGGCCCGCGGAACACATATCATATCAAAAGGGGTCCGCGAGATCCTAAAGTTTAAGAAACGCTGATCTAAGGCAAACTTAAAGAAAATTACTACATAGAACCCTTTCATCGTCCGCGGGTTTTCCAGTATTTTTATAAGAATGCTTGTAAATTCCAGGATATCTATCTATCTACAGGGTGTTTCACAAAGGACCCCTAACTTTAAAAATCAATAACTCGGAAACGGTGATAGATAGAAACATGAAACCAGTGGTATGTTTAATAAAAAAATCGTAAGAATCTTATACATAAATCTCAAAATTTACTTCAAAATAGCTCCGATAGATGGAGCTGAGAGCGTTAAGAATTCTTGGGCGTGTTCAAGATGAACGCGCGCCGACCGCCAGACCTCAGGAGACAGTAACATGGAGTGGGTCTTCTATCGTAGATGGAATAAATGTTCAGTACGTTCAGGAAAGGATCTTGGATACAGCGTCTTGAATACATAGTGTGGAAATCTGCTATCCAAACAGTGCTAAAATGCTGTATCCCTTAAATGTGCAGTGATGCTGAAATACAGGGAGGCGATCGAAGTTACATCTGCGATATATGTTCAAATTTCAAAGTAAACATCGTATTATTACAGCGTCTAGAAAAAATCTTCTTGGAGTTTTAGAAAATATCCTGCAGATGCCGCTGTGATCGACTCATTGGATTTCAGCATCGTTTGACATTTAAGGGATTCAATATTTTAGCACTTTTTTAAGCATTACTGGGATAGCCGATCTCCACTCTATATATTCTAGACGCTGTAATCTTGGATTTGATTAATTATTGTGTTAATTATAAAGATAATCTGTTGCAAATGAAAGGTAAGCTAGATAGCTGAATGCACTTGCACAGAGCATTGAACTCGAGACTAGGGGTTATGGGTTCGAATCCTCCGCAACCCAAATTGTGTTTATGATATTTTCAATTTATTGGTTACTTTATACTTTTCATAATAAATAAGATATTTTTGATAAAGATAAATTTTTAAGTTAATAATATAGAAGTACATGTGAATTTTTATCGAGACTAGGATGCAGATCATATTTTACGGTGTTAAAATCAACATGGAAAATATATTATAAAAATAAAATGTAATAGATGTACATATTTTAACTAAAAATACCTGAAAACATATTTTCTAGAAGAGATAAAATATATGGGGTTTGTCGTCTAGTTTTGTAGTGAATAAAGTATGATTAGAATGTTTATAAATTTTCTACTGGAAATATAAGTAAGTATTTTGCTTATACTAACGTGATTTTGAGTGTCATTTGTTTCTCATGTTTTATGATGCATTTTGGTCTGTTATCCACACGGTGTTAAAATATGCAATCATAAAATAAGAAATATATATACTCCTTCTCTGAAAAATTATCTAACTAACAGTTCAAATTCCATTGAAATCCCTCCAATATAGTAGATTACAAATAAATCTATACTAATAAAAGAACAAATCGCTCTGTCTGTTTGTCTGTGTGCGATGGCTAGCAAAATCTACGGCACGTACGAGGTTCAAAAATTTTGGGAGAATAGCCCAAAGTCTCTCCTGATATACCTGGTTCTCAGAATTTCAAAATTCTAATTAACAGTTGAGTTATTAATTATCAACCGTCACTCACTTTCATTAAAAATCCATCTCGGACGGGAAAATCTCTGACGCATGCGCTGAAGGCGCTGATACGCAAATGAAGAATGGAAAAAAATATTTCGGTGGTATTTTGTCATTATTTATTAACTAACATCGTCCAAACCGCTGTCTCAAATCCTAAGCAATCAATTAAAAAATATATCGCAATTAACCCCTTGAAAAAGAAAGTTAAAAAATGATCGTTTTTCCGAAAAACGTTTTTCTTCCTTATTGAAACTTATCCTTAAGATGCAATTTTAAAAGTATTAAAAAACCAAAAACATGATTATAAAGCTGAAATATTTTTCAAATCGATGGTGTAATCGGTTTTTAAAAGTATGATTTCTAATCCTTTCAAATATACCGTCAAAAGTAGGTCACTTTACGACTCATAAAGAGGATTTACATTTCGGGCGAATTCTCTCCATTTCGGTTAAACGTTTACCTTCTAAATTATGCACATTTTTATGAAATTTTAAAAAGGGCTGTGTTTTAGTCATAATTGCGATCCATGAAAATATTAGAGCATTTGGACAATAATCATCTGTTTTTTTAATAATGAAACCGACGCGGAAAAAAAAGGAAATGAAGAAATAATTTCCGCTCCGATAGGGAACCTTAATTGACTAAATATTTTTTGTCGATGGACTTACGAATGGCAACAGCCACGCCTCTGCTGGGAAAAACCCTCCGAAATAGACTGTTTATTGGACGGCGCTGACAGGGGAGCAGTGTTGAAATGTTCTTCACGCCTAATGCTGTTTTTCCTGCTGTTTCCCCGCAGCTGACGTCACATGGTTAAAGTCCATTGTAGCGTAGTCGCTTAACGCCTTAGTTTACTGTACGGATGTACCGTGGTTCGAAACTCCATAGGGCTAAGTTGAAATTTTAATTCTTTCATTTTTGCTATTTTAAGAATTTCTTTCTTCTTTTAAAGGATCAAAAGTAAAAAAAAAAAAAAGTTTCACATTTGTAAATATATATGGCAACAAGTAAACAAATACGTACAGCAAATATTGTTAACATTAAAACAATTGAATTATTAAAAGAAAACAAAACAAAAATTACACATAAGTTAATCGAATTATGAAAAAATAATTACTACATTTAATAAATATCATTGTTTAACGTATTTAATTAAAAGTAATTTTGGATTTTTTTTTGTTTTTTACAATTTTAAGGGTTTCTAATTATTCTTAATTTTAAATCAATTGAATTGTTTGTGAAAAAAATTATACATAAATTAATCGAATAATAATAATAAAAAAACTACATTTGAATTTGTCCAATCGATTAAATTATTTTTTTTCTTTCAATTTTAAGAGGTTTTTTACATCAATACAAATAAAAACATTACTTTCACTTATAAAAACTCTCGCTAGATAGCGGCCAAATTTTTTTTTCTAAAGATATGAAATGATACAAACTTGGCCGTGCAAAGAGCCTGTCCGTTCCGGTAATAATTCCAATACAGGGCCTCCACTAGAAGTAAGATAAAATAAACCTGCTTAGACGGAAACGCAACGACCAGTGATAAATTCCGTTTTATGCAGGCTGTTTAAATTGATCAAAGCATAATTGCATTTTTTTTTGGGGGGGGGGGGGGGCGGGGAGCTAAAATCTGTTTTTTTTTTCAGTTTTATTGCACGATTCCTTTATAAACAGGCTTTACTCTATCAGAACATCAATTTGCTGGATAGTACTTTTTTTAAAATCTATATAGTAGTATTTTCTTGCAATTTCGTTATTCCTTTTTCAGTACTACAGTTTATGATGTATTTGTAATTACTTTTTCACCTAAATATTTTAAATAAAAATTCAAAATTGCGCTACAAATATCAGGTTTCTGTAACACGACAGTAGTCACGGTTCGATCTTTTTGCCCCCCATATGAATTATGTTCTCCTAACACATATTGTAACGACCGAAAAACCCCGCAGCCTATTTTGTTTCGTAAGTTGCGAAACTGGTTTTGTCCAACGGTTGTTCCTGAATCGCAGCCTGGAGTCAGACCTTGTCCACGGATCGCAGCTCAGAGTCAAATCTTGTCCATGGATCGCCGCCTGAGTTTCGGAGACTGATCAGCCGTGCTCTCGTATCGGAGAGAAACTTTTTCGATATGCGGAAAGAGAGCTGAAGATGTTAGGTGAGAGGTCAAGTGAAATGAAGAGAGCTAGTGGCTTGTGAGATGGAGAAGCAGTTTGAGAAAAGTTGGCAGATGGGATTCGAGCTGATTTTGTGTAATGGAAGGAGAACGTTTTTATGGTGGTTTTTATTGATTGTGTTTTTAAAGTAATGTATTTTAGAGAGAGCTGAAAAGTTGTGCTTTTGTTTAAGAGTGACTATATGTTTTTTTTTTTTAATGATTGAAGACATTTTATTTTGAAAAATAAACTGTTAAATAAAGTTAATATTCAATGTTAAATCATTGTTTGTTTAGTGCTGCCAGGGAACCAGATAACATCGTTACAATATCAACTTACAAATAGAATAGAGAACTACCATGTAGCTGACTTTAAATGTTTCTGAACCACCACGGTGAAGTATCAAGAAATCTATTTTTTTGTTCAAGTACATTTTTACAAGCAAAGTTAAATTTTGTGGAAATGTCTACGCAACGATCCATAATGTCAAATTATTTTTCCTTTTTATCATTATTCCAAATTTCATGAATAAAATGTATATTTTAAGTAAATTGCAAATTTATAACTTCATTGAAATGTAATATTCGAATATTAATCGAAGAACGTTTCTTATTTCGCATTTTTGTATGCGGGGACCCGGCGGCAAAAAGACCGTGCACGACTAATAACGTTCTGAAAAAAGACGAGACTACTGTCGGGTTAAAAATATAATTACTGGCCCGGGCAAAGCCGGGCGGAGCAGCTAGTCTCGTAATATGTTGATATCACAATCTTGGTTTATTAACAGCATTCTATCTATCACGAAAAATATGAAGAAACTGATAAATCATTTTTAAATAAATGAAAAGAAAATTGTTAAAAAGTTAAAATCTTTAGATCTCCAATTGAATTGTTAAATTGTATCAATCAACCTACCACACAAAGCATAACCAATAAAACATAAGCACAAAATGCACAATCGCGTGATCAAATCATCCACATAATTTTTCTGGGTTGCGCGCGCAAAGTATTTGTGTGGTTGACTGAACGCTGATCAAACTGAAGTAGATAAAGTAGGTCATGTGATCCGTTTCCCGAATATTTTGAATTTTATCCAAGTGAACATAGGCATCAATTCCTGTTACGAAAACCATGTTTTGGAAGGATAAAGAAATATAGTCGTTGGTTTTACCTGTTTTGAACCATAAAAATAATAAAATAATTGAATAATTTTAAAATTCCTTTCTTCGATAAGACCTACTCCATGGCATAAACTTCTCAGCGTGCGCGCGGCGTGAGCTGCACTTCTGAGCAGACCCCTGCTAAAGGGGATTCAGAAGCAGAGAGCGATTAGAAGCATAGATCCTACAGACTTCTAATATAAGTAGACTCCCAATCGGCAACCTTTTCTTGTCTCCTACATCTCTGCCACCGGTTTTTCTCCCGCCAAAATAAATCTCCTCGGAATCTCCCTCCAGTTTTCCCGCCGAAACATCGTTTGTCTGCGTTTGTCTTGAGTTGACCGTACTTTTGCTGTTCTTTTTAATTTACCCTTTAACAGTTCTTTTAAGAACTTTTTATTTTAGCTTTTAAAATGACAACTTTCGTGTCAGCTTGTAGTTTCGCTTCTATGTTTACATTTATTTTATTGCGAGGATGAAATCCGAAATGTGCCAATAAAGGGATTACCGCCAAAATACGGCACCCTTTTGGCGATGAAAGCAAAACATGTTGGAGTCAAAACCTTCCCGAGAGAACAATGAGATTGGAAGTATACTTATATTAAAAGTCTGTGATAGATCCCTGGATTTCCGCATCATTGCACATTTAAGGGATACAACATTTTAGTGCTGTTTGGATAGCAGATTTCAACACTATGTATTCTAAACGCTGTATCCAAGATACTTTCCTGAACGTGCTGAACATTTAATCCATCTACGACAAAAGATCCATTACATGTCCCTGTCTCCTGAGCTCACACGCGCGGCGCGCGTTCATCTTGAACACGCCTAAGAATTCTTAATGCTCTCATCGCCATCTATCGGGGTTATTTTGAACTAAATTTTGAGATTTATGTACAAGGTTCTTACGATGTTTTTATTAAACATACCACTGGTTTCATGTTTCTATCTATCATCGTTTTCGAGTTATTGATTTTTAAAGTTAAGGGTCCTTTGTGAAACACCCTGTATATATATATATATATATATATATTAATCAAAGTAACTATAATAACAAAGTAACTATATTATCTTTAATATCACTTTTTTCTCTATAGGGTTTAAAATAGAATTCAGTTTAAAATATTTATGTCTACAGCCATTTTAACATGATTTCTGGAAACGGAAAAATCCCGGTCAGCTGGTTAAAGGGTTAAAATAAATTTCCTTTAATGCTTATTGTAACTTAGATCTACGTCAATTTTATAATAATTTCCTCATTATATTTCAGATGTGTTTTAAATTTTATGTGCGAATCTGTTAAAATGAACAGATTAAAAAGTATTAAAATTAAAAATAAATTTTTTCGTTTTAAAACATCGTACTGAGATTTAAAAAATAATAGTAATAGCTTGTTATAAATAAGTCGAACATTATTTTAAAATCATATTTAAAAATAAACTGTAACACTTCCTTTTCAACTGTAAGAAAAATACTGTAGCGAGTTGTTTAAATATACATGCATAGATGACGCCATAGCTTTTATCGGTTTTACTCGAAAACCCACTTAAAACCAACACACTAACACTATTACCATTGGAATATCATTGGATATGTTTTTAATATAGAACCACATTTAGCCAATATTGTGGTTTCATTGAAAATAATATCACTGAAAGGCAAATACATACGACATTTAATTACTTCGCTTTCCAAACATAGCAAATATTTCTGAGCAATATTTACGGAATTTGCACTGTTTTAAAAGCCTATAGGGAAGTATTCCGTAAAATTTATGGAAAGCTTAATGGATTTCTACGGATTTATAATCTCATAATGTCAAATACGGAAATTGTATTATTTTCTTAGAAAAATGAAACTATTCCCCAAAATCTTGCGGAAACGTTTGTGTACAGTAATGGATTTTTTTATAGTGTACGTTCAAGCTCGGAAACTTTCATTAAGACTAATACGCACTAACTATAAATAATATGTAGAGAAATTAAATCCATTATACACCAGGAAAACTATATAGTTAATATTTATAGTAATTACTATTATAATCTGGATGATACCGAATTTCGAATCATAGTAATCCTATATGTTACTGCTTTTTTATCGGAGCAGGTTTAATTATGAAAATAAACTTGAAGAACAATACTAATAAGAAAGACCGAGTTTGAAATTACATGTCTCTAAGTCATGGCTTTTCGCCGGTGTATTTGAGAGGGTTAAAATTTATATTTTTCAAAACCGTTTGCATCATCGATTAGAAGAATGTTTCAACTTTAAAAGCATATTTTTTATTTGTTGGTACCTCTAAAATTGCTTCATGGAGGGGCGAAAACTAGATGAAACACTTAAGTTTTTACGGATTTCGTTGAAATTTTCACATATTTTACTTTGTAAAAAATATCTTTATCCGTCGGAACGTTTGAAAATTTTTTAGGGGATGTACACTCAGGTGTATTGAAATGCTCTAAAATGATTGTGTTAAAAAAAAAAAAAAAAAAAAAGACGTGCTATTCTTGAATGGGGATCAAATAGATGACTTGTTGATGAGAGTGAGTTGCGATGTTTAATTAATAACTCAGCTTATTACAAGAAATTTAAAATTCTGAGTCTCGGCTGCAGCAGGAGACACTTTGGACTACCTTTACAAAACGTGTTAGCCTCGTACGTGCCTTAGATTTTACTTGCCATCGCAAATACACACACACACTCGCGCACAGTCACAGAGGGAGAGTTTCTCTTATTAGTATTAGTTCTATTTTTCCGTTTCTAGTGCTCTCTTTGACTAGGGATCAAAGAGATGATTTTTGATGAGAGTGGGTTGCGATATTTAATTAATAACTCATCTAGTTATATAAAATTTAAAATGCTCCGATAAAGAAGCGGTAACAGATTGGATTTGTGTTTAAATCAAAATGTCGTTCATAATAACATTGTTGATATATAGCCCAGTGGTAGGGGAGGGAAAAAAGGCCAAAGTCGGAATTAATTAGGGGAAAGCTTGAAAATGGCCCGCGCGCTCGTCTCTGGTTGCTTCTCGAATTCACGCAAGACGTGGTCTTCAAGTTCTGTGGTCCTCGCATCCTTGGTACGCCCAGTGTCCTCCATCCCGCTGACAAACGAACGGTTTCTCTGAGACGCCGATGCAAGCGTCTCCAAGGGAATCGCTCCCCGTTCAATCGCCGGGCCTCCAGGGCATTCCCACCAGCAGTCCGTAAATGAAATGTAAATCGGCCATTTCCTGATTAGTGTAGCTAGCCATCCCTACAGCCGTCAAAGATGAAAACACGATGAATACAGAAAACCAGCGCTTTTATAGTACTTTTGATCACAGAGCCATCTGGAGGTTACATCATTCTGTACTACACATTGCCGACCAATTGGGTGACATGGACCATTACAACGTAATGGCTACGTAACTGTAAATTATTTCTTGTTGTTTTGCACGGAAATTGTTCAGGCCTGTTATGAATAAATTTTTTATTTAATTTTGTCATCCCTGTATCGTTTATTTTACGTATAGGGAATACGGTGTAGTTTCTGCCTCATCTAGGACACCAAGATCGGGAATAACTGAACTGCGTTAAGGAGGAAGGGGGAAGGGGGCTGTTTCAAATGTCAATTCCTGAACATAGTTCAATTCTCGCTAGTTAACCACTCGCAACGATTCAGAATTTGAGCTCAAAATTTAAGTTTAAGTCTAAGTTTTTGAAAGCATTTAATGAGCTACAAAAAATAACGGTAAAAAATAGTTGTTCGTTACTCTAAAGACTAAAGCGTCAACTATCGGCATTTTTGAAAACCTTTATCTTTAAAATTTATTTTCAAGAAAATACTGAATATAAAGAATAGTTTTAGTGAAAACCGAAAACGAATCGACCAATTCTTCCGTTTTTTATAATCATTTGAAATTTTGGACAATAAATTTTGATGGCGCCTATCTCCTTCGGTAGACGTTGGGATCCTTCGTTTTCTACTTAATATTGTTTGTCTTGATGTACGCTATCACCGCTTAAAGTTTTGCCCAAGAGATTAGATTCACCCTGTATATGTATATATATATATATATATATATATATATACATAAAAGTCGCATTTTAACAGAGGGTGGTTTGGGTTCTGGGGGTCATGATCGGTGAAAATATACCAAAATTTTCCGGAACTGCTTTCCTCCGGTCGGCTGCAATAGGTAGATTTTTACTTTTTGTAATGAAAGCTACGTAAAACAAGTTTTTTGTTAATGTGAGATAATGTGAGATTTTTAACATCTGTTTAAAAATATTTCGTATAATGCGACATTTATCGTTGTGAGTTTCGTATTTGCATAGATAATGAGATGTTGTCATCAACAATAACAGGAAAGTTAAAATTTTAGCGCTAGATTCACCTTTAATTCAAATAATAAAAAAATACATATAAAAAACACAAATAAAATGTACTAAAATTGCTTGCAGATGCATACAAATAACATAAAATTATTTAAAATACATTAAAATATCTTAAAAATAACCACTGAAGATGACCCTATGAATTGGTTGAAAACATATTGGGTTTTAATGGATTTTTAATTGGATTTTTAAGGTAATTAACAGTAATAAAGAAAAACAAGTTTTTTGGTAATATGAAAGTACGATGTCAAAAGCTCATTTTAATCATTAAAACCCTATTTTATCGTATTTTAAATAATTTTACATTACATGTATGCAACTGCAAGCAATTTTTGTACATTTTATTTGTGATTTTTCCATGAGTTTTAATCAGAAATATTATGTATGATGATACTTAATTTAATACTTAATGCTAATAAATAAGATAGAGGTTGAAGTTATATGTTTGTATGTCAGGGCTTTTTCTTGACCTCCCATGATTTAAAAAAATATTCCGCTTGTATTTTAAGTTTATAATTTTTGGTCCGTAAGACCTCGAAAGTATAAACCTCGCAATTCCTTCCTCCCGTCAGTTGTATATGATGGAGTCGTTTTTTAATGATAGATTATTTCCACGATTCCCTATGACGTTTATAATAATTTGCAGATTGCTGAGTTACAGATTATTGACTGTTGTTAAGCGGGAATTCGCTGTTTTCGTGAGTTCTAGACATCCAATTGTCTATTTCATCGTCAGTTTTCAAACTTATTATTTACCTGACGGAAATAACTTTGAATATCCAACAAGCGCTGCAGTTTTACGTACTTTTGTTAAATAAGTGGGATCATTACACACTGCTATTCATCGAAGTCCGCAAAAATAACCTTCCTTCTTCATTATCCGCCAGCGAATTTCACAGAATAATAACTTTTTTTTTACCAGCAAGTCTTAGATAACTTTTCGATGTCCACTAAGATTATATTTGTGTGTTTTATTTCGTTTTAAATTTTAGTACCTGTAAAAAAACACCCTTTATATGTTATTCGCTTTAGAATCATATTTTTAATATCATCTTATCGAAACTGCTAGAAATTTCATGATGTATAGTATATATAACATTACTGCAATTGGAACAAGAATGAAAAATTAGGAATCTGCCATAGATTATGAAACACTTTCCACCACTAACAGAAGATTATTAAAAAATATCAATCTCTTATACAATGAAATAAGGTATCTAAGTAAGCAATTTAAATATATCGTTTTATTCCCATGCATACCAAGTGTAAGTACTTCATGCTTCATTTCCAATAGCGATCATTTTATAGAAAACATCAAAAAAATTAAAAATTGCACAACATTCCGAGTATATTTACAAGAGTTAGGAGGCAAACAGACAAACTGAATTCGTAAGCACTTTATAACTATGTTAGAAAGTGTTAACAACTAATTTTAAACTCGAAACATCAAACGGATTGAAAAAGTTATCATGGTAATTCAATTTTTCCAACAGAGCAAAAATATGCCCAAGCATTCTTATCCAGAACCTTTAACTTACATTGTAAAAGACCAGATGATATTGCTGATAAGGTTTTTTGAGCGAAATATGCCCGCTGGTTGTCAGCCAAGGTATCGCAAACGGTAGAGTATTGACAAAGTAAGTCAAAGGTTCTGGGTTCGAGTCCCGGCATGCATTTTTTCGCACAGTTTGAAAAATCGAATGTTAACAACTATGTTGGAGAATGTTGAAATAGCGAAATGGATGCCATTACGAAATATACAAAAGACGGTAAGTATATATGTGGGAATTTCGCAAGTAACACCTGCATCAGACTGAGTGTCCCCGTATTTTCCGCTTCGAGATTAAAAAGGAAAACGAGCCTTAACGAAGCTGTGTGAAGTGGAAATGCGAAAGAAGTAAATAGAACGAAATGAGTTTGACGACGCAAGGTTTTGTTAAAAAAGAACAGAACATATTTCGGTGAAATAAGATTGAATATTTACACGACGTAAGAAAATCTCAGAAATATTCAACGACGTTTATAAACGAAGCCTGAATTATAAACTTTAAATTAATTAAAGAACGAGAAGAGTGTTTTTTTCTGTATTTTGTTTGTTTGTTCGTCTCAATAAATGTCAGTGTTCGTCCTAAAAGTGAGTTGTGAGTTATGTATGGAGTCTCACCCCATAAATTGGTGTCAGAGTGACAGTTAACCCACCAGTATTACTAATTAGAATTATTCATCATATTCAAGCCGGATATTATTCTAACGGTGAGTTCATTATTAATATTTTATTATGAAGTTAGTTGAGATACCTGAACTCGAAGTTGCATTTAAAAACGAACGAACGCATAAAATTAAATTGCTGCATAAATTCCTATTTGATGCTGATGATGATCGATCTAATAGAAAGAGAATACGTGATTTTACTGGTTTCGGTTTTCAAACCGACAGCACCGAATTCAAAAATAAAATAACTAAAGTTCAAACTGATTTTTCATTAAATGATCTGATTACAGTGTGCAATCTACTTTGTATTGATAATGAGGGATCTTTAAACGATCTCGCAACCCGATTAGTTACATACCTTTCAGATTTGACCTTACTACAAAATAATATTATACAAAATGAAAGTGACACTGACTCGGAACCCGAACTGCCTTCAAATAATATGACTTCAAGTAATAACACTGAATTATCAAATTTTGACAAACAGCAGCAATTTCCAGTTCAAAGTTTTATGCCATCGTCTATTAATTTTACTGATATTGAAAGTGTAATACCTCCTTTCGATGGTAGTTCTTTTAGTGATATAAATGTATGGTTTAATAATTTTGAGGATGTTACTAATATGTTTAATTTATCTGACTTTCATAAATTCATATTTTGTAAAAGATCATTACGAGGAAAAGCCCAGTTATTAGCACAAACAGAATTTCATATCAATTCATATGACAAATTTAAACAACTCTTAATATCAGAATTTAGCACCACTTATAATTCTGCCGAGTTACATGATATATTAAATAAACGAAAATTGCAAGAAAATGAATCAATAGAAGAATATTTTCTTATCATGAAACAAATATGCTCGCGTGGTAAAATCGAGGATTCCGCATTAATGCAATGCATCATAAATGGTATACCCGACCCTGTTTTCAGAAAATCAATATTATATGGATGCCAATCCATTGTAGAATTCAAGCAAAAGCTCAAAATTTATGACAAAATTCGACATGACTTTGAGAACACTAAATTTCGTAAAGTCAAACCTGAAATGCCAGTGAAAGAGAAATCCTTTCGACCAAAATCTGATCTTTTTTGCTTTAATTGTGGTTTGTCGAATCATAAAAGTAGCCAATGCAGACATAAAGATAAAGGCCCTCGTTGTTTTAATTGCTCGAATTTTGGCCATAAATCGGCTCAATGTGATCAACCAAGGAGGCCTAGAGCTAAGTCAGAACTCTCCAATGTTTCCACTGTCACGTTGAACACTTTCATGACCAAACAAGTCATTATTTCGTCTGTAAATGTTACATCATTGGTAGACACAGGTAGTGAAAGAAGTTTACTAAAGGAAAGTATTTATCGCAAACTCCCTACAGTTTCGAACCTTGAACATTCAACTATCACATTAACTGGATTAGGAAATACTATAATCAAACCCCTAGGTTTTTTCTCTACGAACATTATGATAGATGATTTTAATTATACAACTAATGTTTATGTAGTCCCAGATTATTCCATATCTTTTGATCTTATTATTGGTACAGATATCATTCAACAAAGTATTTTAACAATTTCTGGAAATAATATTTCGATGCAAAAAATCGAGAAAAATGACGATACGTCCAAAAATTTTTTGATTAATATTGCTCATGTGTTAGACGATCTTAATCTTGATTTATCTCATATTACCGATGAAACAATACGTTTAAAAATTTCAGAACTTATTCAAAATTATTCTCCTAAAAAAATAAAGACAACTGATGTTAAATTATCAATTGATCTGGAACACGAAGAACCTGCTACTTGTCCTCCCAGGCGCTTGGCGCAAATAGAGAAAAACTTCGTCGAAAAACAAATATCTGAGTGGCTCGAAAAAGGAATTATTCGTAAAAGCACTAGTAATTTTTCATCACCTATTGTCCTAGTAAAAAAAGAAAGATGGTTCATATAGATTGTGTGTTGACTATAGGAAATTAAATTCTAAAACACATAAACAACGTTTCCCTCTCCCAGTAATTGATGACATTCTTGATCAGTTGCATTCTGCAAAAGTATTTACTACTCTTGACCTTAAAAATGCATTTTTTCATGTCGAAGTAGAAGAAAATAGTAGAAAATATACTTCTTTCGTAACACATTCTGGTCAATTTGAATTCTTATATATGAATTATGGCCTTAGCGATGCACCGTTAGTGTTTCAAAGATATATTTATAACGTTTTTCGAGACCTCATTAATGAAAAAGTACTCCTTGTCTATATGGATGACTTCATAATACCAGCTGAAAACGAAGTCGAAGGACTCCAGAAATTACAACGCGTCCTTACAACTGCATCCGAATATGGTTTAGAACTGAATCTCAAAAAATGCCACTTTTTACAACGAGAAATTGATTTTTTGGGTTACCACATTAAAAATGGTCAACTACACCCATCCCCCTTAAAAACTAAAGCTGTCCTTAATTTCCCAGAACCTAAAAGTATAAAAGATGTACATTCATTTGTCGGATTAACTTCTTATTTTCGTAAATTCATTCAAGATTACTCTTTAATAGCTAAGCCTTTAACAGATCTCCTTAGAAAGGACACTAAGTTTCACTTTGGTGACCAGCAACGAAATGCATTTAATCAGCTGAAACACATCCTTTCTTCAGGTCCTGTTTTAAGCATTTATAACCCTAGTAACGAAACAGAAGTTCACTGTGATGCATCTATTGACGGTTACGGAGCAGTCCTCCTTCAAAAGTCTTCTATTGACAATCAATTTCACCCTGTCTATTTTATGAGCAAAAAAACCACAGATGCCGAACGTAAATATTCGAGTTATGAATTAGAAGTTTTAACTGTCATAGAAGCCCTTAAAAAATTTCTCGTTTACATTCTAGGCATTCCTTTCAAGATAGTCACAGATTGCTACGCATTCGCCCTTACTATGAATAAAAAAGATCTTTGCACCAAGATTGCTCGATGGGCTTTAATGTTAGCTGACTATAACTATACAATCGAACACAGACAAGGTACACGCATGCGCTGTGTCGACGTTTTAAGTAGAAATCCAATATGTATGATCGTTCAAGATAGTTTTACTTCCAAAAACATACAATCACAGAACACTGACGAACATATATAGGCCATCAAAGAAATTTTGAAAACAAAGCCATATGACAACTATTTCCTTTAAAATAACATTCTCTATAAAAATCATAAAGGTATCGATCTGATAGTTGTGCCGTATGAAATGCAGCTAAATGTCATTAAACACGTTCATGACAAAGGACATTTTGTCCGTAAACGCTGTGAAGAACTCCTTAACGAAGAATTTCTCATCCCTAAAATGTCAAATAAAATTGATAAAATTATAGCAAATTGTGTAACATGCCTTTTGTATAATCGCAAACGTGGCAAAAGGGAAGGTGAATTACATCCCTTACCTAAAGAAGAGACTCCTCTCCAAACCTACCACATTGATCATTTAGGCCCTCTTGAAACAACCAACAAAAATTATAAACACATTTTGTCTTTAATAGACGCATTTACTAAATTCGTCTGGTTGTATCCATGTAAAAGTACTTCTGCTACCGAAGTTATATCAAAACTACGACAACAAAGTCATACTTTTGGCAATCTTTCCATCATCATTAGCGATAAAGGTCCTGCATTTACAAGCAAAGAATTTGCTGATTATTGTCAAGATGAAAATATAAAGCACGAGACAGTTACAACTGGTCTTCCCCGTGCCAATGGTCAAGTAGAGCGACTTAATTCCACCATAATTTCTGTAATCTCTAAAATGTCCAAAGACGAACCGACAAAATGGTTTAAACATGTTCCTAAAGTTCAACAAGTCATTAATTCAACTTACCAACGAATCATTAAGAAAACCCCGTTTGAAATATTATTTGGTACAAAAATGAAACAGAAAGAAGATATACAAATTATTGACCTCTTAAACAGTGCAGTCGAAGAACAATTCATGAAATACAGAAAAGAGCTCCGTAAAGAAGCCAAGAAGAATATTCTGGAAATTCAACAAGAAAATCGCAAGCACCATAATTTACGACGTAAGAAACCCCGGAAGTACAAGCTTGGTGACCTTGTAGCAATTAAGAGAACCCAGCAAGGACCAGGTTTAAAGTTGAAATCTAAATTCTTAGGTCCGTATAAAGTAGTCAAAGTGAAGTCTAACGACACCTACGACGTAACGAAAATCTCATCAACTGAAGGACTGATAAATACTAGCTCCTGTCCTGAATACATGAAACCTTGGCCTGACGAAAACTGAAACTTTAAAAAAAAAATAATCTTTTCTTCCTGTGTGCTATGAACATTTTACAAGTCACTGCTTTCAAAGAAATCTCTATATGATGTTACGCTACTTCAACTATGATGTGCAGATTAATTTTTTTTCTTTTCCTCTAAGAACAGTTACTGGTTTTCGTTTTTTGTTTTTCAGATTCTATTTTACCACATGTCGCTGCGGCAGCTCCAGATGTCAGGACGGCCGCCTGTGGGAATTTCGCAAGCAACACCTGCATCAGACTGAGTGTCCCCGTATTTTCCGCTTCGAGATTAAAAAGGAAAACGAGCCTTAACGAAGCTGTGTGAAGTGGAAATGCGGAAGAAGTAAATAGAACGAAATGAGTTTGACGACGCAAGGTTTTGTTAAAAAAGAACAGAACATATTTCGGTGAAATAAGATTGAATATTTACACGACGTAAGAAAATCTCAGAAATATTCAACGACGTTTAAAAACGAAGCCTGAATTATAACCTTTAAATTAATTAAAGAACGAGAAGAGTGTTTTTTTCTGTATTTTGTTTGTTTGTTTGTCTCAATAAATGTCAGTGTTCGTCCTAAAAGTGAGTTGTGAGTTATGTATTGAGTCTCACCCCATATATACATCTTTTGGCAGCATTAGATTTTTTACACCAAACATACAATTTTTAATTACAGAATTGAAATTCTTGATGCTATTTAGTTTATTTTATTATGCAAATATTTCATAAAATGTACATTTAGCATTACAGTTCTCAAAGGTACTTATGTTAAATAATTTCTTCCATGTATCTCTTTCATAATTGGATGCTTTTATCAAATTCTGTCGATATTTTGTCAATATGTTTGTCGAGTTTAGTCTTAAAATTCATATCTTTAAACAGGACACCCTCTTTTTGTATATCTAATATCATATATAAATGTGAAATCCACATTAAAAACCTTTTTCGATAATTGCCAACCGATGCTTATCAAGTAAAATGGACACAAGAAAATCTTTTATAAAATTCGATATATTTATTTAAACTTTTGAATTCATTTACTTTTTCGTACTTTAATAAACTGAAATTAAAAGGTTTAATAAATAAAACATTTTAGAAGTTCAGTGCAGTTCCTGTTCCCAAAACAATTTTGTAAAAGCAATTTTGAAAAGCAAAATTCAATTCCGAAATCTTGTTATTTGACAAAACATGTTCAAGAAGTTATAATCTCAAATCATATGAGTGTTCAGACATTTTTGTAATGATTTTGAAAAAAGAAACATATAAACAAAGATAAGATTTTTTCTACTTTCTTCATTTTTAGTTTGCCGTTATAAGAGAATCCGACAATGACCATAAAACCTATAGCAGAACTGTCCTTACTTATATCTGAAGCAATATTTTAGACTTTTCTCCTCTTTTTGATAATAAATCAATCATTTTCTATTGCAATCATATAAATATATACAAGCCTCATCAATTGTAATTACATATATTTCCATTTCTCGAATGTAAAATAGTGTTCACATAACAATCTGCACTTAGTCTTACGCTGAGAAACATCTTTTCACATTAGGCATTGACTATCATGGTTTTATTTTGTTTTCTTTAAATCAAATTTTATAATTTTATTTACCTTCATACAGAGGTGAATTTCCATTTAAAACATGCGATGCGATTTTCAGATACTCTGCATTTTTTATCTTTTTCTGTGTCTAACATTTATTTTTTTTTTTTTGTTATTAATTATGTCACTTAATTTACGTGTTAAAATATTAAAACCTAAATTTTCACACCCTTGTTTAATAAATCCAATTAAAGTATTTTCTTCTTAAATTCCTAGTCCATTGTTTATTTTCCAGCGACATCTTAAAGCAAAGAAGAATTTTAATGGTTCAGACGATTACAAAACCTATTCCGAACTGGTGCCTTGTATGTTTGTTATTTAACTCTTTCCAACAAAGTTGAAAAGTGTTTATGACTTCGGTTTGTCTGTACGTCTGCCCGCGCTCTAACTCCCGTAAATATACTCGGATTGCCCTTAAATTTTTGGACGTTACTGACGTTTACCATAGCACGTTCTGTATTTCAAATGAAGTTTGTGCCATGTTTAGTTCATTGACAGGGACAGTCAAAAGTTTTCCGTCACATTAGAGCCTATGGAAAAAAATCGTTTAAAAGGATTTTTAATGATGTTACACGCTTTCAAACATAAGAAAATTTATATGCATTTATGAAGTGCACTGAAATATGCATTCTGTAGAATATGCGGTGCAATGAATAGTTTTTATTCATCTGGGCCATACAAAAGAATTCCGTTACATAATGATATACGGGTGGAGGGAATTGTTTGCGGCGTATTTTAATTATGTTAAATTATTTCATGTAAAATGAAATTTATATACGTCGCTGAGGTTTACTATAACTTATTTCATGTATAATACGAAGTGCATAGCATTTACAGGGCAAACAAAAGATTTCAGATACTATATTACTATAATGTATCCGAAGTAAAATACAGTAGCGATAATTGCTGGAAATGCATTTTTAATTATGTCATGCGCATTTATTTTTCACTACATTTATGCATAGTATAGGGTGTGTATAAATTCTGTAATTCATATACAGGGCTCATAGGCGTAACCAGCCTTTTGAACGGGGGGGGGGTGCCTTAACCTGAACATGTTGGATACAAGCAATATCTTATATGGTAAAACCTGCTAAAACGAAACCTCATAAAACCGGTCGAATTTCCGCTTTAGACAGATTTTTATCTTAGAAGGTATAGTTGTGTGATATTTCTTTTAAAAAGGGCCCAAACGCGATTTTTGTTTCCGTGAGGGGGGATGAGAAGGGGTTCAAAACATCAAAACTAAATCTAATGGAAAAAAAAAAAAAAAAAAAAAAAAAAAAAAAAAGATATGAAATCTTCTAGCAGCAGAGGCATAAGACAGTGAGTAAGAGTGGTGTGTAAGTGTGAAATCTTTTGGCACCCTAACTTCTTATAAAGATTAAAAAAGGCCTTTAATCATGCTGGAAACTTCTATAGGTACAGGGGAACACTGCATGAGATCTAAAATTATCTCAATCAAATTGACCGGGAGTCAGCAGCACAAACACATGGTTCGTACGGATACCGTTATTTCTCCAGGAAAACTATCAGTATCTTTTTATAAAAAAGGAAATCTAGGTTAAACGCGCAAAATTTCGCCTTCTTTTAAGAAGAGAATTTCTATAAGATAATACTGGTGCTGAAAAATTTTCTGGTCTGCAAAATTCAAGGAGGCGTACGAACCATGAGACAACCACCTCATCGAGTTCGAGGCTAAAATTCCAGAATTAGCTAAAACTCGATTCCCATATTAAAACGGAATTGGCCTGCCAAGTCATATCTTGGTGGAAAACATCTAAAAACCGATTTTACCGGTTGACTCGTAGGTTGACCGTTGTGTTTTCCTGCTCCCAGTCCGCCATGTTTTCATACATTTGCGTGCAGAACAACGCAATGGTAAACCTACGAGTCGACCGATAAAATCGGGTTTTTAGGTATTTTCTACCAAAATATGACTTGGCAGACCGAATGCGTTTTAATATGGAAATCGAGTTTTAGCTAATTCTAGAATTTCAGCCTCCAACTCGATGAGGTGGTTGTCTGTACTCCCGGTCTAAAAGTCTCGTAGATGAAATTTTGCGGGATCATAAATCTCAGATAATGCATGCGGTACACCAGTACATACGTACGAAAGTTTTTCAGAATGTGACTCCATGACTTCTTAGGGATCACCAGAGGTAACCAAGAAATTTTGGAGGAAAGTCTATATAAATAATTATTTTATTATTTTAAATAATTATAATATTCATTAATACCATAATTTCCTGCCTATAATACGCGGATCAAGCAATCATGTTTCGATCCAGAAATTTTATTTCATTATTGAAGTTAAATATTTATCGCGATTTAACAAGTTACATTTTATGAAACAAGATTTCTGGGTCCGAACATAATTGTTTGATCCTCGAATTATAGGTCGGAAATTACGGTAATTCATGTTTTTACCTCAGAATGTGTCGAATATATTAAGTAAAGCAAGTCACGATAATGTACACTAAATTTTATCAAGATGATAAAAATTATACTATCATGATGTGACTGTAATAATAAAGATAGGTGCTTGTCTGTCTCTCTGTGTGTGTACGCGAGCGCGCTAAACTCTGTAAAAACAATGCAGCCCGCAGAGCAGTAAGATTTGACAGGACTTGTAGGCCTGAAGTCATGCATATCGAAGGCAATTTCTGGAATTTTTCAATTAATGTTTTATGCCAATTTTTTCGCATTTAGCGGCATTTTTTTTTTTCAACTTAGTAAAAAAGAATCAGATTTCAATATTTTATCCAGTATAAACTTTGTCTTATTTTCAGCAAAGTGTTTTCGAGATTCTTACAGCGATTTTTTTAATTTTTAACAATTTTTTTAAGTTATTTTTAGAGGGGTTTTTTTTCCTCATTTCGTAGTGATTTTTTTTTATATTCCTAAAACTAATACGGTTTAAATCTTTTACCCAATTAGTCAATTTCGTTCCCTGTGGTTTTTTAATCTTTTCCGAATTTTTAATGCAATTTTTAGCGGTGGTTTTCGTGCTTTGAGGCGATTTTTTTACTTTTTTTAAACAGAAAAAACTCTCCGGTAATTTTTGCAATTGCCGTGATTAAATTCGAATTGGAAGAATTTCAAATCAGTTCTTATAAGGAAGCTGAAAATTTAATTTGGCTCGAAATAAAAACGCAATAATTTTCAAGATTCGCTTCTTTCGAGACAGAATAGTTCGTAGATTGTGCAGGAGTACGTTGCCGAAGGCAGTCCCCACCTCAATCCTAGAATTGTTTAATTCTACGTTCATTAAAAAAAAGCCCAAACAACAAAACTCCACTAGTAATGAAGTTTTCTTTGAGGGACAGGTTTAGAAATAACGTGCGGTATCGCCCGATTTGAACACAGAAAAGGAAAGTCCCGCATAATAAAAAATACTGTGCAGTATTTTCCCCCTCCAAATTCTTTCACAGAACTGTGATTCTTCAGTGACTATTTTATTTTATTTTATTTTATTTTTAAGTCCGCGATTTTTATTTCTTTTTATTACTTTTTTGGAATTTTTCAAAGTCAATTCTTGAAGTGCTCTCGGGAAATTTTGAGATTTTCTTCAAACGATTGTGGAAAAATATCGGAAATTTCGATAAAAGAGTGCAGAAAATAATCGCGAATTTCGTCAAAAGATTGCGCAAAAAATTACGAATTTCGATAAACGATTGACGAAAAATTTTTCCAAATTTCATCAAAATCTCGTGGAAAAGAGTAGAGAATTTTGTTAATTGGTACGGAAAGATATCAAGAATTTTCCCGATCGGTCGCGCAAAACTATTGCGAATTTCGACAAATTACCCCTGTAAAAAATCAGTTTCGTCAATCGGCCGAACCAGAAAATAAATTTCATCAAAGTATCGCGGTAAAAACGAGAATTTTGTCAAAGGATCGCAGAATGATAAAGCGAATTCCGTCAAAATATCGTAGAAACAAAATGCTAATTTCATCGAAGGATCGTGCTAAAGAAATGCCAATTTCGTCAAAATATCGCGGTAAAAAATGCTAATTTCGTCAAAAGATCGCGGTAAAAAACACGAATTTTGTCAAAGGTTAGTGGTGAAAAGTGCGGATTTCGACAAAAAATCGCATAGAAAGACATGAATTTCGTCCAACGGTTTTGGAAAAAATTGTAAATATTATAAAATGGTCGCAGAATAAAATCGCGAATTTGGTCAAAATTTACTGCACTGGGCTAAAAGATTGAAACCGGTTCATTTTCCTACTTTCAAAAGAAAGCCGCGAAACGAGAAGAATCTTAAAAAATCGTATAAAAATTTTCAGGGGAAAAAAATTACTATATTGACTTGAAAGACTGCAACCATATTCCTTTTACGAATGTCAAAAAATGATCGCGAAACACGAAATTCAACCAACCAACCAACCTCCAGATTAATTTGGATTTTCTGTGCTATTACTTTTCATTTTCAAAGGAGGCAGGGTCTGTGCACTCCCTCCTCTTTCCCTCGGCTAATCGCATTTTTGAATTACCGTTTCACATCTGCATTCTCTTTCATATTTTTTTGCTTCTTTCTAGAATTCAAACTACGAAAGCAAAGAGACAAATAGTTTCTATCCTCGTCAAGAACTTGCATTAATTTCTCATGAAATTGCAGGAACAGGAAAGAACGGCGTTAAAAAAAAAATCTCCCGCAAACAAAAGATGTCAAAGTGAGATTATAAAGCTAGCTTTTTAACTTACTATGACTAATACAGATTCTTGTAAATATTCTAGTTTTAAAAAAGATAAACATCATAATTTTCTTTAAAAAAAGAAGGAAGGAAAAAAAGAACGTAGGTTTCTTTTTTATTACATTTCAAAACTTAGGCTGTAAGTTTTCTGAACTAAACTAATTTGCTCAACTAACTGATCTCTGTTTTCACTTCTTTTTTCTTTTGTAAATTTTGATTTTTAAGTAATTGTGCTCGAGTCTGCGCAAGCGGGGGGGGGGGGGGGGGTGTCCGGGCACCCAGGGCACCACCCCTGGTTACGCCTATGGGGCTACACAAAAGAATTCGTAATGTTTACTGGGTAGGAGTGCAAATTGCTTAAAAGTGGTTTTTAAATGCGTTATGCCTCTTTACGCTGAACTGCTTTTAGTTTTCTAAGAAATGTTTGTAGACTATGATAAAATGATATACAGGGTTACGCAAAGAATTGGATAAATGGCCGTCTATAAATGATAATTTCTTGAAATGTGATTTCAGTAGTTTTAAGAGTGTTTTAGTTTGAATTAAATTTTAGCTTAATAGTGGCGTTTAATAAAAGTACTAGGTTAACTACAGGGTTGAACAAAAGTACACAACTATGTTTCCATCTATCGGTATAAATTGCTGAAAGAGAAATTTCAACCTATTATGCGTTTTCTTGCTAAACTAAATTTACCCATTCAAATATAGGGCTGTTCAAAAGAATTGGAATACATATTTGCTATGGACGGTAATTGCTGAAATCAGTTTTTCAAATGTTTATGCGTTTTCTATAATGTTTGCTTAGTTATCGTATATACCCTAGTTATCTTTAGTTATCTTATATACCTTATTTGCCTAAATAACGAAGTTTTGTTAAAGCATTAAGGAAGTGTTCGAAAGTGTTTCATAATCTATGCTTAACGCATGATTTTTCTTTCTTGTTTTTAATTTAAATTTAAATCATAGAGAAAGTCAAAATAATTACAAAAATGTATGTATTTTGTATATTCTAACTAGTTAAACTTTTTGGAGCTCAAAATGTGTAAGACATAATATAGTGCACAAATTTACTTTCGAAAATCAAGAAATATATATATATATATTGTGTTGCAATATATATTTCATAGCGGTCAATACAAGTATTAAATCCAATTTCGTATAAAAAAAATACAAAATAATCGAGCACATTAAAAAAATGGAATGTTCTAATCCAGTAGCTCATAATGTTTATAGAAATTGCAGCGCTGTTATTGGTAATACAATTTGAATTCCGCTGTGCTCTTATCTTAAAATGAAGTTTTATTTGTTTTAATATTTTACATCTCTAATATTTATCACAATAGAATTTACGAAATAACTTGGAAATTATAAGTAGTTTCGCATTTTCCTTTTGAATAGGTATTGCATTGCCTCTTTTGGGGTATGTACGGGAGAGATGGACCAGTCAAATATTTAGTTAATGCGGCGTCTCACAGATGGTGCAAGTATTTTAGTCAGATACTTAAAAATATTTTGTATGGCGTGTAATTTTTCGCTTATCAAGAGATATATTTTTTCAGCTAAAAATCAATATTGCTTTTGGTAAGTCAAACAATTTTTTCGGACGTCTTTATTCCATATGTCGGGCTCTGCCCCTTGGATGTGGTCCGATATTTAGTAGATAAATCCTGCCACGTGGGGCTCGTGAGTGCTCAAGCCATTAGGTAGGCCTCCCCACTTGGCTGACCCTGTCCCTCTCCTAATTCCATATCCGAAAATACAGAACTATGTATACAACTACACTAATGGTTCAATATTGAGCAAAAAATTCCATCTCTCTACTCTAAAATAATACAATGTGTCAGTAGATAAATCCTGCCACGTGGGGCTCGTGAGTGCTCAAGCCATTAGGTAGGCCTCCCCACTTGGCTGACCCTGTCCCTCTCCTAATTCCATATCCGAAAATACAGAACTATGTATACAACTACACTAATGGTTCAATATTGAGCAAAAAATTCCATCTCTCTACTCTAAAATAATACAATGTGTCAATATTATGGAAACTAACCAAGTTATTTTTCAGAGTCCAACCAATCATTATGATGATTCGGATTCTGATCCCGAGCAATAGCTATATTAATCTGTACATAATTCTTTTACAACTTGCTCTCGTCTTACAAAAAGAGCTCTCAACAAATTACTCATAGACTTGTAAATAGAACTTTTAATAACTCCTATATAGACTTGCAAATAGAGAACATTCAACTACCATATCATAAATTGCAAACATTACTTTCATTTTGTTAAAAATTAGTTCATTTTCAAACATTGTTAAATAATATTGTATTTTTTTTTATATATAAACTAGCAACGCGGGATCTGGAAGCCTGTGACGATTGGCGGGTTATCCCGTGCTTGCAGAACTTGTTATAGTTATCGTTTTAAAGGTTTTTCTTTATATGTGATCTAGTTACTTTTAATGATATAATCTCTAGCAATATTTACCATACAATCTTGAATTTGAAATGTAGTTTTTTAAAGAGCTGATTTTAAAATAATAAGGAATTGTAATTTTTTGTTTTCGAAAAATACCGACTGCCTGTATTAGAGAAGGTTCGTCTATGACATGGATATAAGCATTCAAGTAATGTGTGATGGCAAGGATAACTATTTAGAAGATTGGAAAGAAAAGGAATGTGTGGGTAGAGGTGAAAATTACATTAAGCCAAAAAAATGTAGATTGGATACAGTGTGTTTTTCGTTTGCGTTGGCTTCATGAAGGATGTTCACGGTTTGAAGTAACATGAGATAACTGTGAGAAAATTATATAGCAAGAAAGAAGCTACTGCAAAACAGTCTTAACTCATAGTATATCAAAAAATTCATAAATAATGTTTAAATCTGTTAAGACATTAAGGCTTTAAAAAACACAATTAATTTTCATAGGTATATATAAAAAGGGCAAATAATAAAAAATTATAAAAGAAGTTCCTTTAAAGATATGAACTTCTGCATTTGGACTTTTTTTAAGAAACATCATACTCTATACGTATATGGGGCATTCTCACAATCTTTTGACTTTCGGAAATAAAAATCTGGTGGAATTAAACTTGATAAAATAACATTTTAATCTCATAGACGAATGCCTTAATGATTCAAAATAAAGAAAAAATAGTAAAAAGCAGAAAAACAACGTTTAAAAATTCACAAATAATACATGAAAAGCAGCAAACAGCTGTTTCGAATCTACTAGCGAGATTCTTCTTCAGTGCAAGATAGGGGAAAAGGAACAGCGTGCTAGAAAAAGCAAGGCTGAGCAAAATGATAGACAGAGACGCGATGGCTTATATATCCTAGAAAAGATAGGGGAAATTATATTAATGGTTTCCAAATACGTCAGGAGTCAGAATTAAGTCATTGACTAAAAAGTGAGAATTTTTAATGATGTGGTAAGCTTCCAAAAATCAAGATCAAGGTTAGAAGAACATTTTTGGATAATGATCGCTGAAGAAAAATCGAACCTATGTTGAGAAGTCCAAGAATGTTGAGCAATAGAAGAACTTTTGAGCTCCTGATTTTTAACATACCCTTCATGCTATTTTAAACGAAATCTAAGAGCACGTTTAGTCTGGCCAATATAAGAAAGGCCACACTGGCAAGAGATTAAATACTCCTGTTATCTAGGCGATCAACTGGGTGTTTGAGATTTTAAAATGTGATTTTATTAACAGGAGAAAAAATAACTTTAAAATCAAACCTTCTTAAGATTTTAGCAACTTGCTGACTGATTTTAGGAAAAAATGGTAACACAACTGAAGTATTACAGTTGGATTTAGAATGCTTTTCAGAATGAACGGGTTTCGTCAATTTCTTATAAATATAATCAATAATATTAGAGGAATAACCACGATCAACAGCAAAAGCTTTGAGGTAATTAAGTTCAGCATTGAGTAACTGAGGAGTGAAACAAATATTGATAGCACGAAAAACAAAAGTATTAAAAGCAGCGAATTTCTGGTTAGGAGGATGAGAAGAATATCTGTGAGGTGGAAGACAGACAGCAAAAGGTTTACGAAAGACGGTAGTCTGAAAGCCATTTTCACAACGAATAACAAGGACATCCAGGAAAGAAAGACAGTTATTGATCTCAATTTCAGAGGTAAATTGAATGCAGGGATCAATGGGATTTATGATAGCGAGAATATTATTAATATCCGAATTAATTTCAACCAGGACATAAACATCATCAACATAACGAACATAGAACGGAAATTTTAAAATTTCGAAAAGTTTGACCTCAAAATAGTGCATATAAATATCGCATAAAATTGGACTAAGAGGATTACCCATAGCTAAACCGTCAATAATGCGGAAGAAATTACCATTGAAAACAAAAAGTGTTTTGCGACAAAGAAGTGCGAGTAAGAAGGATAAGCTCCTCAATTTCAAAATAAGAGAAATGGAATTCACATAGCCTTTTCTTGAAGCAATCTAAAGCCCCCTCAACCGGCACGTTTGTAAATAATGATTTAACATAAAAAGGATCCATCATGTGGCCCTGCGGCTTATCATTATGAAGTTTATTAACAAAATCAAAAGAATTCTTAACAGTGAAACAGTTACTGCTCAAAAGAGGGGAAAAAACAGAAACTAAATATTTGGCAAGCTTATAAGGAGCTGTACCGATACTAGAGACAATAGGTCTAAAAGGAATGTCAGGTTTATGGACCTTAGATAAAGCATAAAATATGGCACAATGCGCAATAGACGGAATAAGAGACTTCTTAAAGTTAGCAGGAATAATGGAAACAGACTTGTTGGCAGACTTAATAGATTTAATTTCACTAGTGGAAGGGTCTTTGCGGATATCCACATACGGACCATCATTAATTAATTTTTGAGATTTTGACTGAGCAAGTCAAGTCAACGCGTTGCGTTAGGAGTACCGACGTGGAACGTATTAACGCCAGGTGAAACCTCCAACGAAATTGAAAAAAAGCGACATAAATTAAATTTAGAAAAAGCTGATAAAATAACTAAAATTTTGGATCCCTGGTGGAGGGCCCTAAGGCTCATTCCGGGGTTTTGAAGCACCTGAGACACAATTCTGCCTCTAAATAAAAATGGCGCGTAGAGCATCCAAATAAATTTGTTCGTTGACAAACGGATGTTTGACCCGGCAATAGTCGGAGAATGAAAAGGCAGGTGGCGCCAGGAGTCACAGCAAGCCTGACATCCAGGAAAACCAGAGGCCCTTACTAACACTTCCTCTGAGACCTTAAAAAAACAAAGGGGGCCACATAGCTCACGAAATTTTGAAAGTCAAGCCTAGTGTCCCTCACAAGTCGCAGATCTCCCGGCTTTCGTAAAAATGGGGAAGCCTTGAAAAAGGCTTTGTGGTACTAGACATCGAAATTTCTACGACTGCGAGTTACATTTCGGCTTTAACCATGATCGAAAAATGGGGTACTTTTAATTTTAATAAAAACCTATTAAAATATAAAAATAAATAACTACTCTGAGTGAAACTGTGACCAAACCGAATTGCAACGACTCCCATAATCCCTGAAACAGCTCGGACCGTTTAGCTCTGAAAAGAGCACTTTGCTTATCAGGTTTCCAGAGATGTGCACACGCCGGCGGTCTTGAAAGAAAATGATAGACAGAGACGCGCTGGCTTATATACCCCAAGCGTGTCGCGAAGGCGCCAAGACAACCAATGAGAGAGAAGCAGTGGAAACGACAGGCTTGACAAGTAGCGACATCTACCGGAGAAGGAGAGAAAAAGAAACCAAAAAAGGGGAAATTAAATTAATGCTTTCCAAATACTTGGAAAATCAGGAGTACTAGATAAGTCATTGACTGAAGAGTGAGAATTTTAAATGATGTGGTAAGCTTCCCAAAATTAAAGATCGGCTTTGAGAATTCAGTTTCTCTTATTTTGAAATTGAGGAGCTTATCCTTCTCACTCGCGCTTGCTTGTCGCAAAATACTTTTGTTTTCAATGGTAATTTCTTCCTCATGATTGACGGTTTGGCTATTGGTAATCCTCTTAGTTCAATTTTATGCGATATATATATGTACTATTTTGAGGTCAAACTTTTCGAAATTTCAAAATTCCAGTTCTATGTTCGTTATGTTGATGATGTTTATGTCCTGGTTGAAATTAATTCGGATATATAATCATATTCTCTCTATCATAAATTCCATTGATTCCTGCATTCAATTTACCTCTGAAATTGAGACCAATAACTGTCTTTCTTTCCTCGATGTCCTTGTTATTCGTTATGAAAATGGCTTTCACACTACCGTCTTTCGTAAATCTTTTGCTGTCAATCTTCCAACTCACAGACATTGTTCTCATCCTCCTTACCAGAAATTCGATGCTTTTAATACTTTTGTTTTTCGGGCTATCAATACTTGTTCCACTCCTCAGTTACTCAATGCTGAACTTAATTACTTCAAAGCTATTGCTGTTGACCGTAGTTATTCCTCTAATATTATTGATTCTATTTATAAGAAATTGACGAAACCCGTCCATTCTGAAAAGCATTCTAAATCTAACTCTAATACTTCAGTTGCGTTACCATTTTTTCGTAAAATCAGTCAGCAAGTTGCTAAAATCTTAAGAAGGTTTGATTTTAATGTTATTTTTCCGCCTTTTAATAAAATTACATTTTCAAATGTTAAACACCCGTTGATCGCCTAGATAACTGGGGTATTTACCATATCTCTTGCCAGTGTGGCCTTTCTTATATCGGCCAGACTAAACGTGCTCTTAGATTTCGTTTAAAAGAGCATGAAGTGTATGTTAAAAATCAGGAGCTCAAACGTTCTTCTATTGCTCAACATTCTTGGTCTTCTCAACGTAGATTCGATTTTTCTTCAGCGATCATTATCCAAAAATGTTCTTCTAACCTTGATTTTGATTTTTGGGAAGCTTACCACATGATTAAAAATTCTCACTCTTTAGTGACTTATCTAGTACTCCTTATTTTCCAAGTATTTGGAAAGCATTAATTTAATTTCCCTTTTTTGGTTTCTTTTTCTCTCCTTCTCCGGTAGGTGTCGCTACTTGTCCAGCCTGTCGTTTCCACTGCTTCTCTCTCATTGGTTGTCTTGGCACCTTCGCGACCCGCTTAGGGTATATAAGCCATCGCGTCTCTGTCTATCATTTTGATCAGCCTTGCTTTTTCTAGCATGCTGTTCCTTTTCCCCTATCTTGCACTGAAGAAGAACTTCACTAGTAGATTCGAAACAGCTGTTTGCTGCTTTTCATGTATTACTTGTGCATTTTTAAACGTTGTTTTTCCGCTTTTTAATATTGTTAGACAAAGGCTTTATTTGCTATTTTTATGTAAAGAAAAAATGGTCAGCCGCGAATATTTTTATTTTATTTAACTGAGGTTTAAGTTAAACTTATAGCATGTTTAATTTTTCTTACCATTTTACCACTATAACTTTCTATTTTCTTCTAAATTTTTACTTATAATGAATTTGCATAGTACTCACAGGACATTTAAATAAGAAATAATAACAATGTAGTACTTTTAATACAGAATTTTGGTAAAACATTGTCTTAAAGGGGTGTTAAAGAAGAGACGGAAGGGAAAAATGGGGGTGGTATAGGAAAAAAGGGATGGTAAGGATGGGACGGTAAGAAAAATTACCACTATTATTAGACAAATCATGTTAAGACTAAGTGATAGCCACAATGCTCATTGATTTTTAGAAACAGCTATTTACATTGGATTAAATTAAAAAAATAATTAATTTACCTCGAAATGTGAAGGAATAAACATTGGGAACCTTTGGGTAAGACTACCAATAAAGCCACGATGCTTGAAACTGATACTTAAATGCTGATTTAAATTCTGCAGTAAACTACCTCTCAAAGAATTTTAGACATTCTTTCTCTAGTATACTTCTGCATGAGCAAAAACTTGAAACAAATTCTGTGGCCGAATCTGAAGTGCTTTTCTGTATACGTTTAGCAAGAGGGATGGTAAGGAATCTAAAACCCAAGGACAGAGTTCAAAAAATAATATCAACCGTAAAAATGTGTGCAGGATAATTTTTTGCTACATATTTATATAAAACCATTATCCCAGTTTTGGAAAAAAAAATTACATCGAATTACTTTTATTGAAAAAATTTTATACAGCCAGCTCCAAAATTAAAATTCAGCATTAGGGACACGGGACGGTATAGGATCATGATATTTGGACCCCCAGCATCACCAAAAACTTATTTATCTCTTTAATATTTTTATGCAATCATGCAATGGAATGTTCCCCAGTGTATGAAAAAAAACCACAAGAATATGTACTAAAATAAAAATTATTATTCAGGGACTTAAAAGTCAAAAGATTGTGAGAATGGCCTACTGTGAAAAGCAAAATATATGTAAACGAAGAAAAAACGTGGTCTATCTCTCCCGTAATTACTCTAATAAAGAGGAAATTTTATTTTAAACCATTATGTATTTCACTAAAATTATTTTATTAGTAGAGATGAAATGAAACATTCTTCCAACTTGTGCTTAGCGGTTAATTAATGCTTTTCAACTGTTTTCTTTCGCAACATTTCAAGAAAGAAATTCATTAAACTAAATGTGTTTCTTTACTATTTTTACCAGAGTTTTACACTTGTGTATGTTTAATTTTTGTACGCGGTTTAAGTACTTAGAAAATTAACTGGAGCTATTAATTATTTCTTCAATAAAACTAAGTTTTAGCTTTCAAAATTTCTTTCATTTTGATGAAGAAAATAGAACTTCGTTTTCAACTTAAAGACTGAGATTTTTAATTGTTTAAAGCATTAGTTTTTATTAATTTTACTATCAGAATTTTATTGCTCACTGAGATTTTATTGGTGATGAATTTTAATTGGATTTTCGTTTATTACCTTAAAAGATTTTGTTTTCAAAGCATTTAATTTCTCTAAAACGTCTTAAAATGGAATTTACGATATATCGAAAAATCTTGGATGTTAAAATATTCCTTTTTTCAGTTAGCAAAAAATAAATTAAATTTTGATTTCTTTTAATAAAATCTAGAAAATTCAAACTAGATTTCCGGGTTAGAGAACTTAGGTGAAATACTTTTTTTTTATTGAAAACATTAATAGATTTTTTTACATTTGTTACATCTTCATTAGATTGCCCACTAGCAACCACAAAACGCATTTTTATAGAAAAATATCAATAATGTTTTCAAATATGTTTTTTAAATTAATTAAAAGAGATTTTTTTTCTATAAGCCGTATGATAGAAGAAGGTGAAATCGCCATTTTAGTATTTTTAGTTCTGACAATTTCGATACTTTAAGTGCATAGTTCGATTATATATCTGCTAAATTTGAGTTTTATTTATATTATTTTATTTATTTTCTGATAAAGTGTTTATTTTGTTATGGAATATTAGCCGGAAACAAGAGTTGATTTTTTAATATTGTACTCGGGATATACTTTTGTAATTGTGCAAGCCGCAATAGAGATATTTTTTTTTTTCTAAAATCATGCTCGAAACTTATTTAAAAAATATATCAGTTAAATGAGATGCAGCTTTTATTTGAAAGAATGTTTTACCTATTCGACGGTATAAGAATTGAAATTGTGCGATATTTAGAAGTTAAAACAAGTCAGAAATTTGCAATAGGTGTTGCAGTCTTATGCAAAAATGCATTAGTACAAAATTTATTATGATTATGTATATTAAGTTTACGGTTATGTATACGAACGCACGGTTATGTATGATTATGTATACGGAAGTAATATAATGCCATCTTAAATATGACATAATCAACATGGAATCCTAGAATCATTACCTATCACGGGGTAGCATTGAACTAATGATAGTATGTGAACGTATGATAGGATTCAATAGAATAAAGAATACTTTTATTAATATCTTTTAAAGTTTTGATTCGATTTTCACAAAATTTTAAATAACTCGACAAAATTCTGCAAAGATTATATAGATGAAATTTCAAATACGGGGCAGATGACGGCTATAGGTAGTATGTATTTATATAATTACGAAAGCGCCTAAAAATGAAATGAAAGAGCCGTTTATCGGCCAGGTTTTGCTACAGTCCACATTTGCTCCCGGGCATGTTTTTTTACTTTCTTCTACCTTCAGTAGAAGAAAGTATTGTAATCGAAATTTTTTTCGACTTCCGGTTTTCGACTGATTTACACGTTTTAGGGGTCAGAGACCCCCCAAAACAGGTAAGTATTTGGCTGTGGCAAGCAGGTACTCCTTCAATTTAGAAATATTCTGCTGGAGGGGAGCTCTGCAATAGCAAGCAATTGTAATAGCAAATTTGTTACCATCTGTAACTACTTTTTGAAATATTAACAAGTATGAGATAGAAGAAAGTCTTGGTATTGGCACATCCATCTAGTTGCTTTATAATATAGATATTTAATTAGAAAAGTTTAAGACTAGCTGGTTCGTTGACTAGATAATGTTAAGTGGCATATTATTACATTTTCACCTAATTCCTTTTCCACTGTTTTAACAAAATCTCAAAGTAACTTTTGTTTCTTTTCCATTTCCAGTAAAAGGTCTTTTTGAATAAGCTAAATATATATTTTGAATGACTTAATTTCTTCCAGTAAAACTTAATAAAACACTAAATTATCCCTGTGTTAAAAATAAGTCTCAATTTTCACAATTACTCTCACTTTTAAGAAACAAATAGGTCTTCAAATATTTTAAAGGTTCAAAATTGTATTATTTATTTTTCCGTTTAAGTACTTTTTTTTCGTAAGCATTTAATTCTGCAATCTAAACTGCAAAAAAGTGCAATATTTTTAGCATAAAAACGTAAACATTTTACATGCTAATTAAATTGTTACATCAAAAGATTGGCACATTCATTTTAATAACTTAAAATTCCGCTGATAATGATATGATAATAAATATATTATTATTAAGCTTTTACAGTAAAATAAAAAGAAATGAACCAGTAAAATTTCACGTTTTAATGTGAGTGCATCAGGAAGGGATCACGTATAGTAACCAACCTCGTACTTTGAACGATAGAAAGATGTTTTTGTATGTCAATCACAAGCAGTGAAAATAACAGGCGATTGGTCAACTATCACCTTTAAATTTTTATTGCGTGCAAGTGAGATATATAAACTTTATTCTCATCTGTCAAAGCAGGTGTCTCATTTAAAGTGAACGGCCCATTACTGGTACACTTACCCCAATTATTAGATGAGAAATGAAGCTAAGGAAATTATTTTTTTAAGTTATTTTGTGTCATATGAATGCTATATAAGTTGTTAAAACTAAACAGATATTTTCTTAAATTTATTTTCTTATTCTAATAAGTTGACCTAATGGATGTAAGATAATAGCTTTCTTCAACAATTAGTTGTGAACATGATACCTTACATTCTTTAATTACTAGTCTGAGGATATTAAATTTGATTTATTGGGCATTTTAAATTTATTGCGTGCATAAGAGCTGCCGTAAACTTATTTCTCCCATAATATACTTAGAGTTTAGTTACTTTACAGTACCATTAACTGAGTTCATTATTGCTGTAAACATTACTTTTTAAAGTATTCTGGTGCATATTTTTCAACCTATTTAATTTTTTACAAATAATTTAATGTTTCGATAGGTATAAAATGATGCATTAAAAATAACTTAATATTTTACAATGATAGTTTATACAGTATTTGTGTATCCTTTTTATTTAATAACAATGTATGGAATACGATGCAATAAAATAAACAAGTAAGAAAAATCATGCGTTAAGCATAGATTATGAAACACTTTCCAAAACTTCCTGAATACTTTAACAAAACTTCGTTATTTAGAGAAATAGGGTGCATAAGAGAACTAAGTAAACATTTTAGAAAGCGCATGAAACAGGTGAAAAACTGATTTCAGCAGTTAACGTCTATAGCGAATTTTGTATTCAATTCTTTTGAACAGCCCTGTATTTGATCTGTAGGTTGATATATATACTATATAATGGGAAAATTTAGTTTAGCATGAAAACGCATAACAGGTTGAATTTTTTCTTTTAGTAATTTATACTAATAGATCGAAACATACTTGAATACTTTTGTACAGCCCTGTAGTTTACCTAGTACATTTAATACACGTCACTATTTACCTAAAGTTTAATTCAAAGTAAAACACTCTTAAAACTACTGAAATCACATTTCCAGAAATTATCATTTATAGACGGCCATGTATCCAATTCTTTGCGTGACCCTGTATATCATTTTATCTATGTTCTATAAACATTTCTTTGTAAACCAAATGCAGTTCCGCGCAAAAATGCATATTACGTTTAAGAACCACCTTTAAGTAATTTGCAATCATACCCAGTAACCATTACGAATTATTTTGTGTAGCCCTGCATATGAATTACAACATTTATACACATCATATACTATGCATAAATATAGTGAAACATTGCTCACAACACAACCTACAATTGCTCTTATTCACTGTTAAAAATATCCCTTTAAAATTATAGGCAGAGGCCGGCAGTATAGATTCCAGTCATACCCCGTAAAACAAAATCTATGCCCATCATTTTGTGCAGCATGTAATTTTAAGGGGCAAATATATAATTCACTTCAAAACACAATAACACTTTACTTACTGCTCCGTAGCACGTCAGATAATCATCAGATAATCGCTTTTTTTGTTGGGTTAAAAAATATGTTACAGTCGCGTTTAAGTAACATTATTTTTCGAAACACTACTAAAATGAAGGGTTATACCCTAGAGGAAGAAAATGTATGTGGTCGTACTGTACTTTTGCTATCAGATGGCCTGGAACTGCAATAATATGTGGGTTGCCCGTAACTTTCTACGTATCTAAAAATATCCCTGTAAAATTACGGGCAGAGGCCGGCAGCTGAAATTTCAGTCATTCCCCGTAAAAAAAAAAAAAAAAAAAAAAAAAACATGCCTATCATTTACGAGCCGTTAATTCCCAAATTGGCTCAGCCGAGCTCAGCAATCTGATTGGCTAAAACGGATATTTATATAGTAGTAAATTATAATTATTTTCTTACGAAGTAGTGTAATGTAAAATAGAATGCAATTATAAAGACTTAAATTGATTTATTTTGTTAAAGTTTATCAAAATCACAGTAAAGTAATCCAAAATATTAATATTAACGAACAATCAGATTGCTGAGATCGGCTGAGCCAATTTGGGAATTAACGGCTCCTCTATCATTTTGTGCAGCCCGTAATTTTACGGGCAAAGATATAATGCGCTTCAAAACACAATAACACTTTACTTACTGTTCCGTAGCACGTTGCACGTTTGATAATCATCATTGAATCGCTTTTTTGGCGGGTTAAAAAATATGTTACTGTCCCGGTTAAGTGACATTATTTTTCGAAACATGACTAAAATGAAGGGTTACACACTAGCGGAGGAAAATGTGTGGGGTGGTACCGTATTTTTTTAGTGGATCAGACCGTTTTTCATCAAATAAGGCTGTTGCCCGTGAAAATTGAAGAGTAAAAGCTTATAAATTTACAGTTTTTCTCTGAGAGTGTAAGACGCTAAAGTCAGAAAAAGATCATTTACTGATAATTCCGAAGAAGTTGATAGGGTAATGAAACCTAATATTTTTATAAATAACAACAGGAAATAGTCATTTTGAGCTATTCGTTTGCTCGGGGTATCCCAGTTGAGTACTTAAACACATATTGGGAAGGTTTTAAAACTCCAAACTTCCTGATTGGTGGCAAATTCAAAATTTGTAGAGAAAGACTGAAAAGAAAAATGTAGAACACACTATTGTAATTTATCTTCAGGTTACATTATGCTAATAAGTAACCCCAGACTAGTAAAACAGTTACAGAGAAATTTGACAAGCAAAAATAGCGAGAAAAATGGAATGATATTAAAAGTAACTTTTTCGGTTTTCGGACTACCACAAGTATAGTAAAATCGTTGTACTTTGAGTGCATTCATCGCCCTGTTTTGTTTGGTAATTTACAAAGTTTAAAGTGTTACCTTGTTTAAGAAAGCTATCGTAAAATTTGACATATCACAGAGTCTAAATCATTTTTCGACCCAAATTTGCACGCAAGTATTGAAAAATGGTCAACATAATGCTGGCCATCCATATGACAAAAAATCCCATGACAATATCATATTAAATATTTACCACGAAAAAACAGTTGTACTTCACCTTGATATACCGTAATTTCCATCGTAAAATCAGCGGACCAAACAATTATGTTTTTAAATAAAATGTAGCTTTTTAGATCGCATTGAAAATTTGTCTTCAATTACTACCTAAAATTTCTGGTTCGATACAGAATTGTTTGATCTGCTGTTTATATGCCGGAAATTGTGGTATTTTATTTTGAAAATTCCATTATTGTGGAGAAATAAATACTTTAAAAAGCTGTTTACATGCACTAGATTTTATAATACAATATAGACGCGATGTTTAATGGAAAATAATCAAAACAAAATTCCTTGTTGCTTTTGCATTATTATGATATTTTTTGTTTTGCATAGTCATTTGAATTCAATATGAAACTTTATCTATTCTATACTAATTTCATAAAGAGGTAAAGCTTTTTTGTTTGTTTTTTTGTAAGAAGTAATCTATGGAACTAACGAACCGATTTCAAAAGAAATGCTATCAAAATGATGGTGTTAGTCCCTGTTCCAATATAGGCTATATCTTATGTCAATGTCACTAACAAAATAGGGTGCAGGAGCTGAAAACGTTCTAAAAATGCAATTTTTGTGTTACTGAAGGGCCTAGAAACATGAAATTTGGCATGATAGTTACTCATTAAATATAAATGATCTCTAAAAACATTTCTTAAAAAAATGAAATGTAAAAAGGGTGATAATGCGCGAAAATCGTTCTGAAAAACGTTCTAAATTGCGATTTCTATGCAATCTCAAGAAGTACTGAACCAATTTAAAAAAGTCCTTCCGGCCAGTGCCGGGAGGAAGAGGTAGCTTTCAAATACCTTATTTCAAAAAAGCCAACCTATATTATTCAAACACACGAAGCTCAATTTAGTGGAAACCGAATATAGGAGATTAATACTAATTTTTATCAATACTAAATCATTATGAATAAGAATTTCACGAAATTAGTCAGCATTATTCAAGCTGATTTTATTTAAAGTAACTTATATTTGGCTGAGATGTTGATGTATACTATCCACATGCTTTCTCACATGGAAATAGGCGAATACGTGTGTTATCGCGTGACAAATACAAGATCGTTTCAAAATATTAGCCATACTAGAAATTCAAAGTGCTATAATTCAACCATTTTTTAAGATATAAACAAAAGAACAAATTTTCAGAAACAAAATCTGCTTCGGAATCTTTGTATCAAGGCCAAACACATAAATCTTTTTCATTTTCCAATTTTTTAATACCTCATTTTAAATTTTAAATTAAATTTTTTTTTAAATGGCAACCCTTTTGAAACAAGATGGCGAATAAAGCTGGCCAACAAACTCGGTCGAGACATTGGTATGTACTATGTACAGACCAAGTAACATCCAAATCGGTTCATAAATACGCTTGTTATCGCGTGACAAAAATCAGGTCGTTTTAAAATGTCAGCCACAATAGAAATTCAAAACGCTATAACTCAGCCATTTTTTTAGATATAGACGAAACAAAAACTGTTCCGGGATCTTTGTATTAAGGTCAAACACATACAAAAAAAAATCTTTTTCATTTTCTAATATTTTGGTATCTCATTTTAAATTTTAAATTTTTAAATTTTTTTTTAAATGGCCGCCATTTTGAAACAAAATGGCGGATGAAGCTGGCCAACGAACTCGTTCGAGATATTTGTATGTACTGTGTACACACCAAAGTACATCCAAATCGGTTCATAAATACGCCTGTTATCACGTGACAAATATCAGGACGTTTCAAAATGTCAGCCACGCTAGAAATTCAAAATGCTATAACTCAGCCATTTTTTGAGATATAGAAGAAACAAAAACTACTCCCGGATCTTTGTATCAAGGTCAAATACATAAAAAAAATATTTTTTCAATTTTCAATTTTTTGGTACCACATTTCAAATTTAAATTTTTCTTAAAAATTTAAATGGCTGCCATTTTTAAACAAGATGGCGGATGAAGCTGGCCAACGAACTCGGTCGAGACATTGGTATGTACTATGTACAAACGAAGTTACATCCAAATCGGTTCATAAATACGCCTTTTATCGCGTGACAAAATTCAGGACGTTTCAAAATGTCAGCCACGCTAGAAATTCAAAATGCTATAACTCAGCCATTTTTTGAGATATAGATGAAACAAAAACTGCTTCGGGATCTTTGTATAAAGATCAAATACATAAGAAAAAATATTTTTCCATTTTCAATTCTTTGGTACCACATTTCAAATTTAAAATTTTTAAGGAAATTTTAAATGGCCGCCATTTTGAAACAAAATGGCGGATGAAGCTGGCCAACGAACTCGGTCGAGACATTGGTATGTACTATGTACATACCGAATTACATCCAAATCGGTTCATAAATGCGAGAGTTACAGTATGACAAATGTCAGATATATATATATATATATATGGATATATATATATATATATATATATATATATATATATATATATATATATATATATATATATATATATCAACTTTTGAACGGAGGGTGGTTTCGGGGTCTGGGGGTCATGATCGATGAAAATATACCAAAATTTTTTGAAATCGCTTTCCTCCGAACGGCTGCAATAGGTAGCTTTTTGTAATGAAAGCTACCTAAAATCATGTTTTGAAAATGATGGCGACAGTCATTGTTCCAACATATGCTACATTTTATGTCTGTTCCACTACCCTAAAAATATCTAAATTTAAAAGGGGTGGAAATGTGAGAAAAGCGTTAAAAAAATTCTAAATTAGGATTTCTGTGCAATCGCTGGAAGTACCAAAACAATTTCAAAAGTAATAGTTGGAAATTTATGGTGACAGTCTTTGCTCTAACATAGGCTCTACTTCATGTCGGTGTCACTACCACCTAGGGGTTGCACGAGCCAAAAACTTTCTAAATTTTGATTTTTGTGATACAGCAGAAGCTAGTAGCATAAATCTGATATTGTAATTACTCATAAGATGCAAATGCTCTCTAAGATCAGTTTCTAAAAAATCTGAAATTTAAAAGGGGTAAAAAGGCGCGAAAAGCGTTCTAAAAACATTCTAAATTGCGATTTATACGTAATCTTATGCAATAACAAACCGATTTCAAAAGTAATTGTTAGAATTTGATGGTAACAGTCCCTACTCTAACATAGGCTATATTTTATGTCGAGTAAATACCACTAGGGGGTTTCAGAAGCAAAAAACGTTCTAAATTGCGTTTTCTGTGATACTAAAGAAGCTAGAAACTTTAAATATGGCCTGTAGCAACTTATAAATTATAAATTCCCCCTAAGAAGAGTAGAAAATAAATTTGAAATTTAAGAGGGGTGAAGCGAAGAGAAGGAGCGAAAAGCGTCATAAAAAAGTCCTAAATTACGATTTCGATGCAATCTCAGGAAATAATAAACCGATTACAAAAGTAACAGTTGCGAATCAATGGTGACAGTCTCTGGTCCTACATAGGCTATATTTTATGTCGGTGCCACTACAATGGAGTCGGCAGGAACAACAAACGTTGTAAAAAAGCCTTTAAAAACTTTTTAAATTACGTTTTCTATGGAATATTAGGAAATACCAAACCGATTTCAAAATTAATATTCTAAAACTAATGGTGGCAGCTCTGTTTAAACTTAGACATTTTATGTTAGTGTCATTACCAACAGACAGGTGGTAGACCGTTAGACAAAATGGTTAAAAATTGAGATGATGGTTAATTTTAAGATGTAAATGCGTACTAAGAACGTTTTTTTAAAAAATTCAAAACTTCAAATGAGCATAAAAGCTTCAAAACACTTTCTAAATTATCATTTTTTTAGAATAGTTTTAGTTCTTATTAATTTAATTCTCATTTTTGCCTAATGCAGTGTAATAAGGAAGTTTAGTCAAACTGTGGCGTAATTAATAATTTTTTAATTCTTTCTAAAAGTATAATTTCTTCTAATAAAATTTAGGGTATAAATATTATTTGGCATATTTTAACTATTACGCGAGCAAAACCTCGGATTTTGCTAGTAAAATAAATTTGCTTATTTTAGTGGTCTGAAATGATCAAATAAATTATTATTTTCTCTATTTATTTCTTGTTTTGTTATTCTGCATTTTTAAAATCACATTTTGTAACTTAAGTGCCTGCGAAAATTTCATTTATTTGTGTTCCATGCATTTTTATTAAGTTTGATGTTTTTTATCTAATAAAATATATTTACTTGTAGAGTGGTCTGAAAGGATCAAATAAATTTAAATTTTCTCTATTTATTTCTTGTTTTGTTATTTTATATTTTTTCTTTAAACCTTTTAAAGTCACAATTTGTAACTTAAGTGCTTGCGATAATTTCATAAATTTGTGTTGCATGCATTTTTATTCATATTGATTCATTTAATTATTTCCATGAATAGCTATTTCATTGTAGGAATTTATAAATTGTTTTTTATTTTCTGTGTTTGTGTTTCAATGCTCAAAAATGCTTTTTCTATTATATATGCGCTAAGACAATAAATATCTCTTTCTAAGATCTCTAAGATAAAAACCCTCTCGCCAAAATGTTTTTCTTTAATTTTTATAATGTAATTTTTTAATATCGATTCAATAAATGTTCATTTATTTTTTAGTTAAAATTTCTATATTGTTTAAATGAAGATAGAAAATGAATAAAAATTATTGTTGTTTCTTTTTTTATCAAATGTTTGTTACAATAAATTGTTTGTTTAATTGTTTATATAAATGTTGTATACGTGGGACTTGTTTTAATTTCCTTTGAATTACATAAAATTTTCTTCTCATCAAAAATAACTGTTACTAACAAAAATATCTTAATAAACAAAACACATAATAAAGACTTAAAGTATGACTTTGTCTCTAACATAAAAAGTTTAATCCCTTGAAGTTGTACTCTGCATTAAGGAGTATTTCCAGCAATTACGCAAAAGTGTTTTTAGTAGTCTTATCTACCAACATGTTAAATTTAAAACTTAGTAATAGAAATAACCGGCTCTGTTTTAAACAACGTATGAACATGATGAAATAATGTTGACAAAATCCACCATTTAACTTCGTGAAGTTTTAAGGTATTTCCAGTGGGATGGTAATTTTTTATTATAAATTTCTTTCTTTCAAATACCATCTTTTAGTTTGATTTATATTATTTATTTTAGGTTGGTTTATTTATTAGGTTGATTAGGTATTTTTAGGTTGGTGAAATTACAATTTCTTACGGAATACTCAGTAGGGAAAAATGCAGTTATGCTGAATCTTGCAGGATAGTTTTCTCCAAATGTTCGTTATTGTAATGAAATAAATGTTTTAAATATTGGTTAACGTGAACAAGATTCTAAAAATAAATGTAGGCAGATTGTGTAATAAGAGTTACACAAACAAAAAATCCATATTATTGATTTAATCGGATTTTTTATTCTCAAGCAGGCAGTAATGTATTCTAAGCCAGAATGCATTACTACCGACTTCTTTGACGTAGCATAAAACTATGGAAAATACTACAAGTTTCCGAAACTTCAATCTATCTTCATCAGGAAAACGTACGTTCTAATACAGACGAATAAGAAATAGTAATGGGCAGAGGTATATAAGAAGATGCAAATAAACAATAGTAGTTTTAGTTATATATTTACAGGATTAATGAACTTATTTCTTTAAAAACGCTGAGTGCTGTTTTATCATTTTCTTCTACACGGTGTCAAACAAATATAGGGACAAACGTTTACAGGAGGTAGGGCATATGATAACGATTGAGAATTCCATAGCAACCCATGAAAGAAAACATCATAATTGGAGTTGTTTACGAGATCACTGGAGCGAAAATATCTGCTTTATCGCAGTCATTGGAGCAGTAGTTGCCTTGAGAAGATCATGCAGCATTTTACGGACAGGGAGCGGGTATACATTCACTTGGTGTACGAATTAGCTGGTGGCAATGCACCTGCAGCTCAAAGACTGTATTGAGAACAGTTCACACGGAGAGATGTACCAGACTGTCGCGCCATATGTTGTCGCATTGTATTACAATTTGTGTGAATATGGGTCCTTAAGAAGTAGTTTTGTAAGTTATTCGCATAAATTTTGAAGCACATTCGAAAACAGCCGGCGGTCCGGCACATCTCTCTGTGGGGACCCTTCTCGATGCAATCCTTGAGTTGCTGGTGCATTGCCGCTAATTAATTCGTACATGAAGTGAATGTCTACCAGCTGCCTATCCGTTAAAATGTTGCATGTTCTTCCCAAGGCGACTGCTGCTGGAATGACTGAAATAAAGCAATATTGCTCTAGTGAACAGCCGCACGTAGCGGAATACGATGAAGTTTCTGGTAATGGGTTGCTATGAAATTCTCAATCCTTATGTGGCGACCGGTTCTGGTTCAGTGGATTTCTTAATTAACTAAAGCTATCTTAATTTAAATCAATTGGCAGTTACTCAGTGAATTCCATAGGATATCATTTTCTCTCTTCCTTTTTATTGTAAGACTATTTACATCTATGTTACACTATATACATTTTATTTACAATGATAGTGAAAACATGTTCTAAAAAATCATTCTATCAACAATTACTTACTGTTGCAGAGAGAGAGCCCAGGGGCGAGAAACCCTACGTAAACAATAGAGCCAACCCCATCCATTTATCGCTCAATTGGTGTTAAAACATATAATTCTTCACACACTCCCCACCTGGACTCATGAGAGTACATAATGATAAAGCAGCATAAACATTCTTATAATAAACATGACCTTAAATCATAACTCAAATGATAAAATAGAAAATTTTCAATCTACAGGTGTTCAAGTATAAAGAATTAAACATAAAATAATAAAGTCATGATCGATATAATTTTTTTAAAAAAATTACACTCTTATAAAATATAGCTACATGAACATATCTGGCCAGATATTTTACCTGAATAATATTAACTGAATATATATATATATATATATATATATATATATATATATATATACATAATATAGACATATTAAATGCCATTATTAATTCTATAACCTTTTCAATTTGAAATAAAGTACAATTAAGCATAAAATGAAACATTTTTACTAAATGAATGAACAACAAATTGCAAAACACGCACACAAAAAAAATTTCCAACTATGAATTTATAAAACAAACACATTCTGCTATTCAAACATTAGTATAAAAAAAAATCAAGTCAAATACTGAAATAATTTATCATTCAACAATCTAGTTCAAAAGGATACAAAAGTGCACTGGTTTTCTCAGCAGTCCTTTAGCAGTTTTTATTATGCAAGCACGAATAAGTTTATCACTGCCATGAATGGCTTCTTAACTATTCATAAGTCCTACAACAGTTTAGATTTAGCTGTACCATCTACTAAGACAACATCTCCAATTTTTAAATTTTTGTGTCTTCAGGAGTTTTAAATTGATAAATTGAACTTAAATTCAATAAGTATCGTTCTTTCTCATATAATACGCGTGTCAAGTTCTGAGTTATATAAAAAAAAAAAATTAAAAAATGGGTATAGAGTTATTAGACGTTTCAAATGAATTAGATGATGGTGTGAATGAAACAGATTTATTGATTTGTAGCGATTACTATTGGTCGATTATGGCAGGAAAATATACACGCATTTCACCAACTCTTCTTCTCAATGAAACTAAATTAGGTTGGACACTTCACGGCAAATTCTCAGAAGAAGTTAATGGAAATAATTTAGTGTGCGCTATGTACATATCTATTTGGGATAATAACAAATATGATAAAATTTCAGTCCAACTTGAAAAATGTTTGACTATAGAAGTGTTGGGGATTCAAGAAAATAATACGAACAAAGATTTGTGTGATAAACAAATATTAGAACAATTTGAAAATTCGATTAAAGGGCATAGCCGGATAAGCATTGGAAACATGCCTTTCAATCAAATTTCCTGATTTTTTCCCCAGATATGGCTATATATCTGACAATATATTTCCCCTAATATCACCCTATAAATATTGATATTTAAGGAGATAAAAAAGATTTTTTGATTTTTTAAAAAACGGATTTTCTCAAAAACTGCTGCACGGAATTTCATGCCATTAACTGAGGATATATAGATACCAAAGATGCATAATTGGTAATTTTTGTATAATTTTCTCTTTATAAAAACTGTGTAAAATAGCGAAATAAAAATTCTAAAAAATAAAAATCATATCTTATGGTTATCCGAAAATTATCATTTTCTTGCAAAAAATTCCCCAAATGTGCCCGTATATTCTGAATAAATACCGAAAGTTTGCGTTTGGTACTACATATAAATATTTACAAAAATGTATAGTAAAATTATTGAAATTAATTTTAAGGCGTTATTTGGGGCGGAGCTACTCAACTTCGACATCCGAAGATTTTTTGGAACAAAGTCAGCAATGTCAATTGATGTATTTTAGATTCCATTAAGCATATAAGCACTGTTTTTCAATTTCATGTAGATTTTGATATCGACAGCGTTGAGAATGTTGCTCAGGTGTTCATTAAAATTTAAAATACAGCAATTCTGTAACTGTTTATTCCAAAAATTCTTCGGGTGTCGAAGTTGAATAGCTCCGCCCAAAATAACGCCTTAAAATGAGTTTCAATAATTTTAGTATACATTTTTGTAAATATTTATATGTAGTGCCCAACGCAAACTTTCGGCATTTATATAGAATATCCGGGCATATATGGGGATTTTTTTACAAGAAAATAGTAATTTTCGGATAACCATAAGATATGATTTTTATTATTTTTTATTTTTATTTCGCTGTTTCACACAGTTTTTATAAACAAAAAATTATACAAAAATTACCAGTTATGCATCTTTGGTATCTATATATCCTCCGTTAATAGCATGAAATTTCGTGCAGCAGTTTTTGAGAAAATCCGTTTTTTAAAAAATCGGGAAAACATTTTTATCTCATTAAATATCAATATTTATTGGGTGATAATAGTGGAAATATATTGTCAGATATGTAGCCACATCGGGGGAGAAAATCAGGAAATTTGATTGAAAGGCATGTTTCTAATGCTTATCCGGCTATGCCCTTTAAAAACAACAGATATGAAGTTAAACTACCTATGAGATATGATAATCTTGATCTTCCTAATAATTATAAAATTGCCAAAAAGAGATTTGGAAGTTTAATTAAACGATTTGTAAATAATCCTGCATTATTTAAAGAATATAAAGGTATCACTAATGAATATAAGGCTTTGTGAATAGTAGAAATTGTTGTAACTCAGGAAATAAATTCGACTAATGGTAATTTGACATACTATTTACCCCCACCACCCTGAGATTCGAACGGCCAAACAAACAACAAACTGCGCATCGTTTTCGATGCAGCATCTCACGTTCCTGCTGAACTTTCTCTAAATGATATACTCTTTCCAGGTCCAAATTTGAACTCTGATTTATTTGATTTAATTTTACAATTTAGCAGTAAGATTGCTGTAATGGCATACATTGGAAAGGCATTCTTACAGATAAGCCTTGCTGAAACTGATAGAGATATGACACGATTTTTTGTGGATCGAAGAACTCCCTCAAGATAAAACTTCTCCATTGAACTTTATAATTCTGAAAATATGCCGCGTATTATTTGCCGTAACTTCGAGTCCATTCCTGTTAGAAGCTGTAATTAAACATCATGTGAAAAAGTATGCAACTTTGTATCCGGAAACTTGCTCCAAAATTAAATCTTCCATGTATGTTTAGGACCTATTGTTGGGAGCAGATACAGTTAATGAAGCTTTAAAAAATTCAAAGGAATCGTTAGATATTTTTCAACAAGCAAATAGGTCCTTACGGAAGTGGCAAAGTAATTCTACTATTTTAAGGAACATTTAAAATCCTTAGATATGAATGTTTGCCCTGATACATCAGCTGATACGATTCCATTTAAAAAATTAGAGTTAATATGGGACACGGATGAAGACATTTTCAGATATGATAATCAGAGTCTTTTAGAATTTGTTCATTGTGAGAAAAAGTCCAAAAGAACTGTAATTCGAGCGGCTGAAAGAATTTTTGACCCCTTTGGTTTTTTATCTCCATTCACAATTTTAATTAAAATGATTTTTCAGTCATCACTGGAACACGGAATCGATTGGGACCTAAAATTGCCAGAACATTTAGAGTAAAAATGGGATAATTGGTGCTCACAGATTCCATATCTTAGTAAAATAAAAATCCCAAGGTATTATTTTCAGAACATAGAAGGTTTTGATAATGTAGAAGTTATCTGTTTTAGTGATGCAAGTATTAAAGCCTATGGAAGTGTTATTTATCTTAGATATGACAACAATAATAGCATAAAGACAAGCTTTGTTACATCAAAACGCAGATTAGCCCCCATAAAAAGTTAACTTTACCACGTTTGGTGTTAATGGGTGCTATGATTGGAGCTAGTCTTGGAAACGGGTAATTTCCGTTCTCAAGATAAGTGAAAATAAAGTACACTATTGGAGTGACTCGAACATCGTACTTCACTGTATCACGAGTTCATCTAGTACATGGAAGCTATTTGTGAGCAATAGAGTATCGAAAATACAGACTTTAACAAATCCGATGAACTGGCAACATTGTCCCGGTAGCTCAAATCCTGCTGACATACTGACAAGAGACTCTCACTTCTCGACCTCGATAGCGATGATCTATGATGTTTAGGGCCTCCATGGATAATTAAACATTCAAATTTATGGCCCAAGAAAGACAGAGAAGTAGATGAAGATATGAAGCAACTAGAAGCTAAAGGAAAAGTAATTTTCCAAAACCTTTGTTCATCAGAACAACAGAAACCACTTATAAAGATTGAGCGTTTTATTTCTTTCTTCAGGGCAATGACAACAGCGGCAAGAATTAAAAGATTTGGCTTCAATCTAAGAAGTCCAATTAAACGTGAAGGTGTATTATCTGCTGAAGAATTGAAAGAAGCTGAAGAATTATTAATTAAAGAAGTACAAATGAAAAATTATAAGGAAGAAATTGAGTCATTTAGAAAGACGAAATCCTGTTAAAAAAACCTCATGAATTTATTACCTATGTCCATATTAGGATGAAAATTAATTTTTACGAATAAGAAGAAGACCTAAGGAAGGCTCCTTTAGTACAAATGACACCAACCCAGTCATATTGCCATAGAATGAAAAATTTATCGAGTTGCTGATTATGCAAAAACACAAAAAATTGTTGCATAGTGAAATTTCTTTCACACTTGCACAAATCCGAAAAAAATTTTCGATTCCAAAAGGAAAACAATTAATTAGGAAAATTGTCAAAAAATGTTTCATTTGTAAAACATACAATGCAAAAGCAGCTGACCAACTAATTGGCCAACTTCCGACGGAAAGAATATCAGAATCTCCTGCGTTTACCGTTATAGGATTGGATTTTGCAGGCCCGATAATCATAAAAACAGAGAATAAAGAGACATCAAAATCATATATTATACTGTTCACCTGTGCCACAACAAGAGCAATACATCTGGAATCAGCCAGGGATATGACTACAAAATCTTTCATTTTGTGTTTTCACCGATTTATTTCAAGACGCGGAAACTGTAAAATAATTTTTTCGGATAATGCATTGAACTTTTAGGGTGCTGATAAAGAATTACAACAATTTGAAAAAATCATTACAGATCAAGGATTTCAGGATTTTATATCGAATAAAGTTATGACATGGAAATTTATCGTCGAGCGTGCCCCATGGTGGGGAGGGTTTTACGAAAGGCTCGTAGAACGTGTGAAAGAATCCTTAAGGAAAATTTTGGGAAGAGCTCTCATCACATTTGAAGAATTGGCACCAATCGTGACAGAAATAGAAGCCATTATAAATATGAGATCACTAACCTATACAGCAGGTGATTTTGGTGAGCCAGAGCCACTTACACCGGCTCATTTCATTCAACTAGAAAGAGAAAACATTAGTTTTCCTCTACATTTTGCCGAATTAGAAAATAAATTTTCTACTAATGAAACTTTGTTAAGAAGAAAACTATGTCAAAGTAAATTGTTGAGGCAGCTCTGGATTAAGTGGAAGGAACAATACTTATTAAATTTAAGTTCAATTTATCAATTTAAAACTCCTGAAAGACAAAAAAAAATTAAAAATTGGAGATGTGTCTTAGTAGATGGTACTGCTAAATCTAAACTGTTGTCGGACTTAGGAATAGTTAAGGAAGTCATTCATGGCAGAGATAAACTTATTCGTGCTTGCATAATAAAAACTGCTAAAGGACTGCTGAGAAAAAAACTACAGCTTTTGTATCCTTTTGAACTAGATTGTTGAATGATAAATTATTTCAGTATTTGATTTGAATTTTTTTTTCTAATTCGGCAAAATGTAGAGGACACTAATGTTTTCTCTTCCAAGTTGAAGGAAATGAGCCAGTATAAGTGGCTCTGGATCATCGAAATCTCTTGTTGTATAGGTTAGTGTTCTCATATTTATTATGGCTTCTATTTCTGTCAAGATTGTTGCCAATTCTTCAAATGTAATGAGAGCCCTTCCCGGCCGATGCACCAGTGTGGCGACCGGTTCTGGTTCAGTGGATTTCTTAATTAACTAACGCTATCTTAATTTAAATCAATTGGCACTTACTCAGTGAATTCCACGGGATATCATCTTCTCTCTTCCTTTTTATTGAAAGGCTATTTACATCCATGTTACACTATATACATCATATTTACAGTAAAAGCGAAAACATGTTCTTAAAGCACATTCCATCAAGACTCACCTACTCTTACAAAGAGATAGCCCAGGTGGCAATCAACCCTACCTAAACAATAGAGCCAACGCCTTCCATTTATCACTCAATTGGCGTTAAACCATATAATTCACCACACCTTATGATGTATCCAACCCCCCCCCCCCCCTTTTTAAATGTTTGTCGCTACATTTTTGAGACACACTGTATATTTATTAGAATAAAATAAATTCGAGGAAACTTTCAACTTTTGTTTTTATATAGAATTATATGTTTTGAGGCAATCTAAATGCGACATTACGATTTATGGACGAATATTCTGAATATATTCTGTCCGTTTATTTGAATATTTCAGAAATAAACAGTCTATGGTACATGGGTGCAAAATTCTCAAGAATGCCCCTGATTATTTATAAGCGATTTAGGGGATTTTTTGCGGCAAAGGAAGATCATAAATAGAATTCCTTGACAATCGACGAGTTATTATAATTACGATTATCGAGATTTTGTTGCATTTCTTGTACATTGTAGAAAAATAAAAAACGTTTTTAACCAAGAAAAAATGTTATGTAACCACAAACGGAAGTATACACTAAATTTTCCGAGTTACTAACTTCCCGAAAAGCGTTCTTTATCTGTAGAAACCTCAGAGAGGAATTTATTTTTGAGATTAAAAGAAACATTTAGAAAAAACAAAGTTTTTTTTTGGCTGCCATTGATTTTCAGAAACGATCCCCATTTGGTTGTATAGTGCAGTAGTCAGTTATCTCAAATCAGAATACAGAATTTTTCGGATGCTATAAATTTTTAAGTAACACTTTCGTATTCAACAAACATGTTTTACAAACAAAGAAGATAAATTAACAGCATTAATATTAAAACTAATTTTATTTTGTTGTTCTTTCATGTCTAAATTCTGTTACGCAACTGGACACGTTTCTTTCATAATTGATAGCAATTTGAAAACCTATATTCTGGTTTCAGAAAAAAAGATTAATATAATGACTAATGTTGAAAGGACTAATATAAACACGACTCGGAAACATTCCTGAAAGTTAACGAAAGCTAGTAATTTTTTTTTTTTTTTTTTTTTTTTTTTTTTTTTTTTTTAATTTACAAAGATTTTCTAAATCTAGAAAATATCGGTTTCTGAGGTTCCTAATGAAAAAGAACCATTTTTAGCATCGTGGACAACTCCAAAAAGGTTATTGTATGTTTTCGTAAGTGGTTATACTAAATTTTCGTAGAAATATTTATCTTATTTTACAATGTAGAATTAAATTTGTTTTTGGTTTTCTATTTGCAGGTTTACCGAGTGATTTTTGAAATGCTGTATTTAATTTAAATTATTTTACTGTACTACGTTGTTTACAATACTTGGACGATAAAAATTTCGATCTGGGAATCGTTACTATTGTTTATTTTCCAAATAACTAGAATATTTTGAGAAATAACATGATATTTAAGGCACCGATTACGTATTTGTTTTTGAAAAAATTGATTTTTTTTTACGTTATTTGAAGCGTATAAATGTATAGAATGTGCTACTAAAAGTATTTTTGAATCCATTCATCATTTGCACTGCTACATCTCGTCGAACGTACGGTATTCCGATTGGAAAGAAAAGACCAGGTTTTAAAACCGTGCAAATCGCTCCATATACAACTACAAATTTATATAATAAAGGGACATTTTTTTAATTAAAAACTATGAACATTTTGACAATTTTTTTGGTGAGGAAGCTAGTAGTATTTACGCCGACAATGCAGATGAATTTCCTGTCCAAAAGGCAAAACACGGTATGTCTAGAGCGGAAAGAAATGATTTTAACTTTAGACAAGAACAACAATTCACTCTATATAAAAGTATGAGACAGATAAAGGACTCTTGTATGGCCCAAGACTAGCCGACTAAATGTAAAAAATAAATATATGCATATGCATTTTAAATCTTTTGCTCATTTTGAATTTTGAAAATCTGACCTCCAATTAGTGGTCGGAATACCCCCAGACAATCTCAAAATAGTTTTTTCCAAAACGGATGATCGGCAAAAACTAGATGGGTCAAAGAGTTTAAGAAAACATTCAATGAACTTTTGTCGGAACACGATGTTTGAAATTTGCGTAGGTTCTGGAGACACAACTTTTGAACTAATGGGTTATAACAAATTTTGTGAAAACAGCGTAAACAATTATTATTATTAAACGAATCGATAAAATGTTAAAAATGCCCATATTAAATTTTTTTTACAGCGGGTCAAAAGCCAAAAAAAAAAAAAAAAATGATAAGAATCAACATTCATTTGAAGTGTTCACCATTTTGTCATTGTTTAAATTTGTTCAATGTTTTTTAGATTTATTCTGTAAAAAACTGTGTTAACTAAAAAAAAAAATGCATTCTTGATTCCAGACCAAGTTTTGAATAAGCTGGAACCCAACCAGATAGGCCGTGCTTTTCAAAGCCGAGATTTACAAAACTACATATTAGACGCTATCTTGAATTTTTTTTTAATAAAAAAAAAATGATTCAATTCGTAAACCATTAATAAACATTTAAAAAAAAAAAAGTGTTCATAAGTTTCGTCTATTGTCTAAAAGAGTCCAAACGTGCACGTATTTTTCCGGCTAGTACATGTAAAATACAAGTCTAATTAAACGTTTCTTATACTCTACCATAAAATAAAGAATTTGTAGCACTATGCATCGTTAGAATTTGTTTTATAGTCATTTCACAAACGACGATTTTAATTCTGCGTGTTCTTTTCGTTGTCATTTTTTTTTCATTTGTTCTTTGCATGTCATTAGCATCCCCATTTTTCCATCTTTAAAGTATATTTCAAAAACGAAATGTGATTATTTCAGAATATTTAAAATTTTTTCTAGGTAATTAGAAGTTAGTTGTTAACGTAGTTATTTCAAGGATAAAAAAATCCAACTGTTCAGTAAAAAGTATTATTAACTGGAAATAAAAATAAGTATCAAAATAACTTTGTGCTCCGGATCTAAAACCGGACAGTGTAACACTTATAGCAACAATGAAAGCGATATTTTTTTCTTTGAAATTCATTTTATTATATTTTTGTTCTGTTTTACTACGGCTTTAAACAGGCTTTTACTTTTTCTTTATTGTGCAACGAAGTATTTTTATTTACATTTTAACATTATCAAGTTTTTTATGCTGTTAATTTTTAAAAGCAATAATGTAACATAGTTTCGTTCTAATGAATTGTTCTGTTTTTCATTAATTAAAGTATCATGTTCTTATTTAATTTAAGCAGAAATTTAAAAAGTAATTTTAAAAGTCATGTAAAAATACTCGAAGCGCTCGTGTAAGAGAAAGAAAGAAATGTTAACAAATTTATTTTTTAAGAAAATTAAGAATTTTTTCTTTTTGACTTTTTCAACTGTAAAGAAGCATAAATAAATTTATGTAGCTAGTGTTTTGCATGTACTATATTTATACTTAGACTATGCATTATTGTTGAAATATGTTTATGTTTATACCATAAAACTAAGAATTAATATTAATAAATAAAATTTTTATTCTGGGGAACAGTTCATAAATTTTATATTATTTTTACAATCAACTGAAAATCTAGCTTCGTAAATATAAGAATATTCTGTGGTGATAGGTGTATGTATTTAAATTCATCCATAATCATAAATTAACCCTCTGATTGCCTAATTTTTTTTTCAAAATCCATTCGACCAATACTTAATGAACGAATATGTCCTCTATTATTACATATTTCAAATAATCATGTATTTGAAATATTTAGTATATTTATCATTTGCATTCTTATCCTTTGACTATAGAATTTTTAAAACAAAATTGTTTAAAAATTATATATTATATAAATTTTTCTACAAATTTTTCTAAAATTTTCTAATTTTTTCCCGTGGAAATCGCCAGGATAATAAGTCAGAGGATTAAGGGTGATGACCGAACATTTCCAGTTTTAGCCATTTTTTCGAACATTCACATTTGATAAATCGCCCTAGAATTTCGGGGATGTAAAGAATTTGTTTCACCTTGTGTTTTTCATTGAAGATTTAGTCACGAAATGGCTCACTGAAGATGGCTCACTGTATACCTTTATGCGTTTCCACGATACTTCACTGTTTTTTTATATAAGCTACCATATAATGTTGATTACCAAATATTTTTTTAAAAAGTTGATAATGTTCGCGCAGACTCAATTAAAAATTATTTCATACAAATTCTCATACCTTATCAAATACTCAATATATTCACTTTCAAAATTTTAGTATATTTCTACTGTACTTTGTGAATTTTTTGGAAAATGGCGTTAAATTTAAATGAAAACCCTGTATGTTTTGACCAAAAAACACTTGTATTTTTTACAGAAACATGTTGTGTTTTATTTACTGATATGTGTGCTATTCTTACACAAATGCATACTATCATTGTACAGTACCCACGCAGTCATTTACTGCAGTGACAGACAATTCCAAGCATTTTCTGTTACAGGGCGCTAGAAAGTATCATTTTTTAATTTAATTTATTGCTAGTACTTAATTGCTCGCGTTACTATACCTTCAATGCAAATTATGAAATGAAACATGTACTTTGCTTCTTACAGTTGAAAGACGATTCTTTCAGCATTACTATAGCTATTCGTTCATTATATACATAAATTTTGAAAATGGTTATGTTGAAAAACAATATTTTAACTCACAAGCATTCCAATATGTTGCTCTTTAGTTTAACCTTACCTTAAATATCACACTCAAACTTTATCTTAAACACAGTTTTAAGTACAAGACTCGTTTTATAAATACTGCATTACTACCGCCGTTACTAGCAGAACAGGCGGAATACCAATAACTTTAAGACTGTCAAGTAGACATAGGAAAAAAGGTTACTTTCTGGTAACAGATTACATTTTTTCTCCACCAGTTTGGTAACATGTTACAATAACTTGTTAATTTCGTAAAACGTAACCAGAAAATAGAAAGTTGTTGAAATTTGCCATTTTTTTTCAGAAATTTTTAATATTTTTAAAGTTGACAGTTAAAATTTACAAATGTTTAAAACATACTTTCGAAAATAATTATTTTTTTATTTATTTATCGTTTTGTATAAATATTTTTAATGGACAGTGATAATAAAACAACATTAAAGTGCATCATCTCTTTACTAAAGTCGATAAAAATTCCACTTTCTAGATTGAAAATTCTACTATTCTTATGACCCCCCCCCCCCCCCACAGTTTTTTTCACGCCTTCTACCCTTTACACGCCCATCAGCAAAATGAAGACGTATATCCACGAAATACATCTAACATCTGAAAACATCACTTTAGATAAGGGGACAAAAGTTCTTTTTAATAGTTTTTCACTTTCGATTTTTTTTTCAAGACATAACTTCACGTGTAGCATGTCTTTAAAATTAGTCTTAACTTTTTAGGGTAAAAATTCATATATTCAAGTAATTTCCATTAGTAATAGAAATTCGTATGATTAATAAATTCACAATAGATGCTTAACTGCTTAATTTAATTGAACGGAATATAAAAATATAATTTTTTTTAAACTGTAGCATTCAGCAGTAAAATATTTTTTACCCTTTTAGTTTTGAAGAAATAATGTATCAATTAAATATTCTCTTTTGAATCTTGGATGAATGAACACAAAAAAATTGTTACCTTCATTTATGCTATTTACATTTAATATCAACATTATCACTGCTTAATCTCCCTGAATATGTTTTAATAAATTATTCGCATTGTCGTAAAAAATAATATCCGCACAAACTATGCGATACTTTTTTCTCTTTATGCATAAAAATGAACACAGAAAGAAAGCGATTCTAGTGTTTATTTAAAAATAATAATAATAATGACAAAAAGTAAAAATAAGGAATGCTGAAGGAATGCTCCTCGCGTCAGAAAAAAAAAAAATTCAAGCATTGTATATATGTAGATGATATTTCCTTTTTTCGCATTAAAAAAAACCCTGCAACGAAAAACTGTTACAAACTTACACCCATATGATATATCAAATTGCGTAAAAAAATTGTGACCAAATATGTCGGCCATTCTATCGTAGCTTTCTAATAACCTACTAACTTAAATTAATAAGCTAATTCTTTTCCCTCGCATGTTAAAAAAAAAAAAATATCCCGACCCCAATCGCATTTATTGGTTTGAATAAATAACGTTTTGGTCTTCTTGTACAACCAATTCTAAGGTTTTAAATTTATATAGCTATGAACGTTACAAGATATTAGTCAAAATAATCTTTGACAAGCATCGAAACGATATTCAACTACAATATCCATACAGTTAATGAGAGCTGTTTCTACTAATATGAATGCATGTGAATGCGGTTCCACCAAATGATTCCACAAAAGGCAACCGCTTTCCGTGGATTCTATCAATGTGATCTCTTGAATTATCAACGTTTAGGTTATGGAAATGGATACAGAGAACAAGTAAAAATTAAATTTAAAAATTCAAAAAACCCGACTGCGTCAAAAGCTAACTGGTTAATCATTTCTCATCAATTTTAAACTATTTTTTATCTCACAGCCTATCAAAGATTGAGAGCTTATGTGCCCGCCGGTTCTGTATGTACGTATGTATGTATGTACGTACGTACGTACGTATGTACGTAACGTGATAACTCTTGATAGAAACATCACATTTGCTTCAATTTTTTTTTCTTCTTTCGTTCTGATAAGGCGCTTCCCTAATTAGATTTGGGGGCCCATTGGTTAAGGATAATGGGGGAAAAGCGGGTTAGTCCCCCCCCCCCCTTAATTTAGATAAATGGGTTTTTCATGCAGAATTATTCGATTTGCTCCGAATTTGGTATACCGGTTTATTGTGTTAAGGAACTTCCCTGGTAGTTTTGGGGGTTCATCGGTTAAGGATAAAGGGGAAAAGGGGGGTTAGACCACCCCCCTTAATTTAGATAAATGGGTTTTTCATGCAGAATTATTCGATTTCCTCCGAATTTTGTATACCGGTTTATTATGTTAGGGAACTTCCCTGATTTGTTTTGGGGGTTCATTGGTTAAGGATAAAGGGGAAAAAAGGGGGCTAGTCCATTCCCCTTAATTTAGATAAATGGGTTTTTCATGCAGAATTATTCGATTTGCTCCAAATTTGGTATACCGGTTTATTTTGTTAAGGAACATACCTGATTAGTTTTGGGGTTCATTTTTTAAGAATAAAGGGGGATAGGAGGGGTTAGTCCACCCCTCTTAATTTAGATAAATGGGTTTTTCTTGAAGAATTATTCGATTTGCTCCGAATTTTGTGTACCGGTTTATTATGTTAAGGAACTTCCCTGATTAGTTTTGGGGGTTCATTGGTTAAGGAAAAAGGGGTTAGTCTATCCCCCCTTAATTCAGATAAATGGGTTTTTCATGCAGAATTATTCAATTTGCTCCGAATTTTGTATACCGGTTTATTGTGTTAAGGAACTTCCCTGATTAGTTTTGGGGGTTTATTGGTTAAGGATAGAGGGGGAAAAGGGGGCTAGTCCACCCCCCTTAATTTAAATAAATGGGCTTTTCATGCAGGATTATTCGATTTGCTCCAAATTTGGTATACCGGTTTATAATGTTGAGGAGCTTCCCTGATTAGTATTGGGGGTTCATTGGTTAAAGATAGAGGGGAAAACGGAGGCTAGTCAACCCCCGATGATGGGTGAAAAGCGATGGGTGATTGATAAAAAAAACTCCACTTTTTTTCTTTCATAAGTGTGTGTTCATTTTTTCCCCCAAAAGCGTTTTAAATGATTTTGAGGGATTAATTTTCTGCGGTATTATAATTTATTTGCCCTAGATTCAGGGTAGATTTAGATCTTAGAAAATAGTTTTCTGTAACTTAATTTTTATTGCAATGTAAATATGTATTCGTAAAATATTTTTCAGCTATTACTGATATTTGTCCTGTTACGTTAAATAACGCCGATCTCTAGTGTCAGGAACCTGATTACTGAAATGACCGCCGTAAAAATTAAAAACTATTTCCATTCAATTAAATACATGGAAGAGCTAATACTGGACCATAAATCAAAAAAAAAAGTTTGGGGGAAATTTTCAATCAAGTTAATCTAATTTGTTAAAAAAAGTTTTGTTTTTAAATTAATATCAAAAAAATTAGAAATCTCTCTACTTGTAAATGTGACAAATAAGAATCTTGTTTTTTCAAAAACAGGTTTATTTTCAATTAATATACAGCAGTTTGTTCATCATAAACAAAATCAGTATTATGAATTAAAATTTAGTAGAAAGAAATATTATATATTAGATATATTTTTAAAATCAAAAATCGTGTCTATTATTTATTATTTAAATACAATAAATAATTTATATAATCTTAATACAATATATTAATTTTAAAAAATCATTTTAATGAGAAATAAATTTCATAGAAAATTTCGTTAGTAGAGTATTTTTAATAGCAAATAACCCTGCGGTAAGTGTAAATCTAATACATTTACAGTATTTAAATATTCGATTTTCAAAACGATAAGGCTTTGCCACAATCTAAATTTCATAGTTGATTTGTTGACTTACTATTGCATTAAATAACATATTTAAATGTTTATTAATGGGATATTTTGCAATATGTATCGGTTCAAAATGTTTTCAATAATTTGTAATTATATAACGAGTAAAATTGCGTTAAAATGTCAAACTATAATCTTACTTTTACTTAAAACAAATTTGCAAAGCTAACTTTTGAAATTGATCCTAAACATTGACTACGGAGTGTTTATAGTTATTTGTGAGAGTAAAATTTGGAATTTAAATCAACTTCATTACATTAATTAATTAGGAATTGACCAAGAAGAGTTATTTCAATGAAATGTCGATAAAATTATCTTATAGTTAAAAATCGAAGTGTTTTATAGTTAAACATATACAGCTAATTAATTCATATTACAAGAGATGTTCCATCTGTATTATATCTGAATAACATGTACTTTAAACGAATCATAAATAAATATATATTAGTACAGACATTTTTAAACAAACGTAAATTGCCAGGCACACGGTAGTACATTGAAATCGAACAAATAGAAGAGGGGACGAGTACATAGTAGCACGTGTTCATTTTTCTTCAGAATTAAGGGGCGGGGGCGAAATGGATACTATTTAAGTAATCATTGAAACTACCCGAACATACTGTTCAACAATATATTTGAGCAACTATGTTATATTTTTTTAGTATAATACCTTATTTATTTTTTTAACTTTCATTTGAAACGTACGCATAATCTTAATTAGTGTCAACTGTAGAATAAAACATTCAGGGTAAAAAATAATGAAAACTCTAATCTAATGTTACATAATGGAAAGCTAATATAAGAATCTAAACCAATATTATTATTTCACATAATGTAAAATTACAATTTTTTTATTGATAGCTATAAAAATATTAGATAAGTATTCCAATACTTAAATTTAAAAAACTCTGCATCTCAGATATTTCAACAGGTGGTTTGAACTACTTTCTTTATATTTAAATAAGAAATAAAACATAAAAAAATACTTATGACTCTTTTCATCCAAAGTTTAATGCATTTTCACCGACAATGGGCTTCATGCAAAAATTGAGCAAAAAAGCTTAAATGAATGCCTTTGCTGCTTCAGCCTGCACCTGGTGAAATACTTCCTGAAACTGCATGAATGAATGCAGAGCCGGTGTGTAAAAATTGAGCAAAACAGCTTAAAATAATGTTTTTGTTCTTTCAGCCAGCACCTGATGAAAGACTCCCTTAAACTGTATAAATCAATGCAGAGCGAGTGTGTAAAAAATGAACAAAAAAGCTTAAAAGAATGTTTTTGATCTTTCATCCTGCACCTGATGTGATACTCCCTGGAACTGCATTAATCAATGCAGAGCGGGTGGGCAAAAATTGAGCAAAAAATATTAAAAAAATATTTTTACTCTTTCGGCCTCCACCTGGTAAGATAAGGCCTAAAAACTGCATGAATCAATACAGAGCAGGTGGACAAAACTTGATCAAAATCGATTTCATAAAGAAGTGATTTCAATCCAAAAATTAATCATTATTTCCCCCCACCCCCGCTCCGTTCCCTGATGACATACGGCCCTAGAATTCTGCAAGGATCGGGTTGTACCGGACCCGAAACCAAAACTTCTGCTTAAATTCAACCCGAAACTCGAACCATACTAGTCAAAAACATCCATCAACCGGAAACTCGACAAGAACTGGACACACTGCGATTTCGCATCGACTGAAATTCGAGGTGAAAGAAAATGTATATATATTCTAATACAATCTTCGACAAGTAACGTACAATTATATCACATATCTATTTCATCTCTTTTATATAAAAATATATGTACGCACTCATTAATACTGAACTATATAGTCTTTTCTAATATAAAATGGAAAAATTCACGACTTTCTTTAATGTCAGACAGCCCGAACCCAACACGAAAGGATCTATATTTAACAGGAAGCCGTAACAGAAAAAAATAGCATCAATCTGACCTGACTCCAATCGTGAGTATGATCGATTTCGGGTAAAATCGGATAACCCGATCCAATTCAGAGCTCTAGACAACCTTGAAAATGCACGAATTATTGACAATAATGCACACTGTTATTGACAATAAGTTTATTTTTAACATTTGAGCAAAATTAGTTCATTAGATATGAGATATTAATCACAATACTAAAAAAAAATCTTTTTGCTCTTGGACCTTCTCATGTTGTGGAATGGCACTGGCAATACCTGAATTGTATTGTCATCGGCGGTGAACTTGTGGGATACATTTGGTAAAAATCATAGCAACGATGTAAAACAGATATTAAGTCCATGTTTTTACTTATCTGAAATAAACATTTAAAAAAAAATCATCATCACATCCAAATAATATATCTTAAAGCAAAGATGTTATTGAAAGGGTTAATCTAGATTTTCTTCCGGACACATATATAGACAGGTAAAAATCCTTACTTTAACCTATTTTTCATTTTATATGCAGACCATGTTTTAGTCAATTGGAGATACTGATATATTAAATTAGCTTGAATGGAAGACACAGCGATAATAAATACGATTGCGATTAAAACAAAACCAAAAAAAAATGCATACAAACTTAATGTTTTTTTTTTGTTTTGTTTTTTACTTTTCCATATCCACAAGTGCGCAAAATTAGAGGACAAATTGCTTGACGGAAATGGGTCGAAATTCGACCCATACATTCAGAAAAAAAACAAAAATAAATAAAAGCATTTAAATTATTTTTATTATTATTAATATATTTTTTACTTTTCTTCTTTTTTATTGGATTTCAATAAACAAAATTATCTCTTTAGAATACAAGCGGATATTCGGAATGAATTTTAGTACATTAAATTAGTATTATACTATAATCACAATGCGATTTCATTAAATGTATTATTAAATTCAAGCACTTAAAATTGAAACAACGAGAGTACAATTGTCAGCGAAGGAACATTGTAATCATTGTTGCGTAATGAAACAACTCAGACGTTTTAATTACTTTTCATGTCGTAGAAGAAGCAATTCCAACGTGCTTGCTAATTTGTCTTTATGTTATCGGAATCAAATAAAGTGGAACTTGTTACTTTAACTTACATAAAAAATACAAATTTAGTATTATCGTAAATCCATTTTGATATATTTTCATGTAAAAATATTTAGTGGTACACATATTTTGAAGGGAAAATGTAGTGACTATTAAATATGAATATTTAGATATTTTTACATTAATTAATTTAAATATATCAAAATTATATACCAGGTAAATGAAACAAAATATATATAATGGATCATTACATTTGAAGCTGCTGATTATTGGAACCTATTTCCAATTACAAAAGAAATAAAAATCAAGTATAGCTTGTTGGGATGGCGTTCCGTTTATAAGGGGCTAAATACAAAATTTTATATTTTTTATGTACCATTACCTAAAAGATCTATTTAGACAAATGTTATACTGCATCTAAGAATGCCATTAAATAGGTCCTACTCCTTCACGACTAAAACTTTCAGATTTATAATGCTTTGCATTTTATCAAATTTCAGAGTTTTTCCGGAGTATCCATTGTTTTTCGGGCGTTTTAGATTCAGTCTCTTGGTTATATGCAAATTCAAACATGCTACCATGATTAGTAATTAAACCAAGAAGTATGTAATACTTCTTCTAGATATAGTTATGAAAAACTGTAGTCTAACAAAGTTCATAAAGTTTATTTTGTTCCAAATATAGCAAAAAAAGAAAAATTATATTTTATAGATTGTGTTTTAATTACATTTAAATTTAAAAGAGCTTACATATAAAAAAAATTAATTTTTGAAAACCTAACAATTTCTTTCTGTTTATGCCATTGACAGTTTGTTTCTACAACACGGGAAAAATTCTATCATTGAAAACTTTAGAGATAGATAAGCTCTCATTTAACGTAACCAATGGGACATAAGGAAACAATGGGATAAATCCGTCTATCCAGGTTACAGAATATAGGTGACACCATCATATATATTATTTCTGATGTTAACACTTTCCTCTGCACATACTAAATACACAGCAATGAATGAGGTTAAAAAATAGTAATAATTGGTTCAAATAAAATTTTAGAGGAGTTAACAGGGGAGAAATCGCTAAAAAATCGCTATTTACAATCAACCTTTTTGATTATGTTAATTTCGGTGATTTAAGCACTAGATTCGATTACATGTCTAAAATTTGCGTATTATTTTTTGATTGATGAATGTTTTGATTTCCTTATGGAATATAAGCTGGGAACAAAATATGGTCTATTTATATTAATTTAAGTGCAATTGGATTTTTGTTTCGTTATCGTCTGCAAGCGATAGAGATGATTTGAAAAAAAAAATCAGGCTCCAAAATTAATTTAAAAAGAATAAAAATTGAGTAAATTGCGATTCGGTTTTCAAACAAATTATTATATAGTTTTCATGCAATTGCATTTTAAAGTACATTTTTTCCCTATTCGTCGGTGTAAAAATTGAAAATTTGTGGTATTTAGAAAATTAAAAAAATTGCAGTAAAAGATTATAAAAGATGATTTTAATCGTCTGCTATTGCCACCGTCAAAATGACGTCAGCGTTACGCACAGACACGTTTGTCCTTTATAACGTAGATAAATACGTAACATTTATTGACACTACTAGATATTAGAGCTGTAGCAAACCGCACATATTCGTTACTAAGTAACGGGTATTCTCTAAAGCCGCTATCAGATTCACCGACTTTTCGAGCAACCAACTTTACAGCCGATTTTAACTCCAACTTTTCCAAGTTGAAAGGGAGAAAAAGGTTACAATTGTCTTTGCTAAAGTTGGAGGTAAAGTTGGAAAACCAGTACTACTAGTACCAGCCGTCAATATTTATCGCATTTTCGTATCAATCGCTTATCTCTGATTCGCTGAAATGTTGAAAGGTGGGAGGAAAAGTTGCGGCTAGGACAGACTTTTTTGAGATGCGGATAAAAAGTTGGGGATATTGCTGTTTGCTATCACACTGGGTGTCGAGACAACATTTCGCGAAAAGTTGGAGGAAATCAAGAGTTGGCTCAAAAATTGCTCGAAAAGTTGGTGAATCTGATAGCGGCTTAAGATACGAAATACCGAATCGGTACTTCGAAATACGACTCGTTAGTCGTTACTGCGTCAATACGCAGCCGAACAAAATGAAACTAACTTCAAACGCTGCTTACGTTTGTGTAATTCATGAATTGAGCAGATAGCCGGATGCGGTAAAAGATGGGAATTCGTATTCAGACTCGCCCATTTCGGCTTTAGTTGTTTACGTATCAGTGTATGCGTATCATTCTGTTAGTATCATTTATTCTCAAATCTCAAACAATTTTGATTTCGTAGGGGCTTGTTGATTCCTTCATTATGGAAAGAAAAAGAAGTATAGCTATTTTATACCCTGAGCTTGCAATACCATCTGAAAGAATTTTTTTTCAAAATCAGGTTATATATTATCTGAAAGGCGTGCTTCATTAAAACCAAAAAGAATGGAAAAAATATTATTTTAAAACATAAATCAAAGATTTCTAAAATAATAATGCGATTGACGTAAACTGTTGGTTGATAAGATGATAAAGTCTAAAATGAAACACATTTCTTTTAAATATTCTGAAAATTTTCAAGAAATTCTGTTCTAAAATTTACAGGTTTGCTTTCAGTGCATTCTTTATCCTATAAAAATATCTTTGTACGTGTATTTATGTTTTAAATTTTAAAAAAAAATATATTTTTATGATAAAGACGAGTTTTTAGATTGCTTGTAAAAATGTTTTTATGATAACGTTTAATTTTTTTAACCTCCGGTATGCTATTTCTTTCTTCCAGCTAAGCTAATAAAGTGTCGTCTCCAAAAAAAAAAAAACACGCCCCGTTCTATAAGCCATCCGTAAAACAAAGCAGAGGTATCATTGTACGGAATAATCTCTACCGCATTTTTTTTTAACTTCTAAGCATCGCACATTTCCAATTTTTATACCGTCGTATTGGGGAAAAAAGTACTTTTAAATGCAATTTGTTTGAAAACTGCATCTCGATTTATTTTTGAGATATTATTATTATTATTATTATTATTATTATTATTATTATTATTATTATTGTAGTTTTAAATGTCATTTGTTTAATTTTTGTAACTCAAGTACTCCATTTCTGTAGAAAGTAAAAGTACAGGAAAAGTAGTTGGAAAGTACCAATTATATCTTTTTGTTGTCATTTTCTCATAAAAACTGAAAAAAAAAGGTAATTAAAATACCTGCTGTTTCGAAGAAATATAAGTTAATAACTTCTGATAAAACATGAAGTTTTTATAAAAACTGAATTTAGTTTTAAGTATCTACATTAATATTACAAACAAATGAAAGCATATGAATCATGAGATAGCCATTTTTTTGTCGAATTTCTTAAATAACGAAAGAAATTCTTCAGCGGACGCGGATCACGTCATTTTATATAAAATAAACGCGTGTGTTTTAAGTCTTATAACTGAACTATCTATATTTATGTAGATATTTTTTTTTCATCGGGGGTGACACTAAATTCTGAAAAAGAAGAATTGCTGTTTTCTAATTTTTTTTAACCATTTGGAAAAATGGTTATTGTCCTCTGTTAGGGTAGGAAATCAAAAACATATCTGAAGCTTTTTATTGGTTGAATCCGCATTTTATTCGTTTCCTGATGGGTCTATACAGTAATCTGTATTTTCCCTTTGCTTTCAACAGAGATGGATACTTCTGTTGCCACTATGACAAAAAAGTAATAAAAACTACAAAAAAAATTAATAACTCAGAAACAAATTGAGATACAGCTTTCAAACAAATTGCAATTAAAAATGTATTTTTTTCTCTATACGACGATATAAAAAGTAATATTGTGGGATGTTTAGAAATTTAAAAATGAAATTTCATTTAAAATTGGTCCAAGAATGTTAATGTTTAATCCATGGCGTACGAAATATGTATGATCAACCCCGTGCGATTTTTTATGTCTTAAATTTTAGTCTTTGAAAAAATCATTTTCCAAATGGTCGTTGTAATTTGTTAAATTGCTTTTTTTTTTCTTTTTTTTTTCTGTTTGGCTTGTAAAAATAATTGGCACAGATGTCATATACGCACCATATTGGCGCAATTTTTTTCTGAGGCCAATGTCATATAATCACCGGGGTACTTAACTGGCGCCAAAGTGCCGTTATTTTGCTTGATATGGTAACTCGGATGTTGTTTATTTGTTAATAAATTGTATAGTTACTTTTATTTTCTTTTTTAAATTATATAAATTGTTTTGTTCTATAGTTATTAATGAAACATTTTTTATTTATTGTTATTCCCTATTTAATATATATATATATATGTAACATGTATTCGAAAACGAGGTTTTCACCAAATTGGCATCAGAAAAAAAATCACGCTAGTGTGGTGCGTTTATGACATTTGTGCCAAATATTTTTGTTGCTATGTTTTTAAATTTCATATTTGAAAAAAGGGTATTTTTAAATATAAATCAATAATTTCAGAAATAATAATGTGACTGAAGTACAGTGTCATTTGATAGGATAATCACGTAAGAAATTAAATATATATATATTTAAATATTTTCATATTATTCCAGAAATTAAATTTTCATAATACATAATTACTTTTAGTGTAAAATTAATAAGCAAATTTATTTGTAAAATATTTTGGCTGTGTAATTATATTTTATAGTTTTCGTATAAATTTGGTGAACTTTTACTCTTCCTAAATTGTTTTCTCCGATTATTCCTTATTTCATAAGTAAGAAATTATACAATTTAGACATGTTATATTCAATTATGCATCGTATTTTAATTTTGTTTGCATTTTTATTCATTAAAACGTAGAAAATTAAATGTATTTTTAACGTACAGATGGCAGCACATATTTTACGTTAAAATAGTAACGAATTCTTCAAAAGACTCATGTGCGGTATATAATTAGATTTGCTATTGCTGCAGGTTTGTAGTACATACGATGATTGTTAATACCCGGTTTTTGAACAGTAACAAAAGTAACGAGTAACGAATACTTTCTAACGGGTAGCGAGTTCGAAAGTAACGACATCATAGGGGTATTCATTTAGTCGTTACTTTTACAGCACTACTAGATATGACATACGGGCCACAAAACTGCTTACTACTATTGTCCGTTTTAAAAATGCAGAAACGTTGTAGCAATTTCTTGTCACAAGACAATAAAAAGTGGTTTTAAACTTATTTTTAATAGAAGAATCAAGAATATCTCACTTAAACTTTAATCTCAATACTTTTCTTTACACCATGGCAAATTATATGCTAATGCATCATTTATTTCTATCCTGACTTTTTGTTGCAAACCGCGTCAAAAATTGTGATTTGCTATTCAATGAACATGAATAATTATCTTATTTTTATTATTTAATTATAACCTCCAGAAATATCTTAATTTGATGTTTTTTTTAATCCAAAAAAATTATTATCAAATTATAACTTACATGTATCACTGACAGAGAGATTAGCCCCCACCAGTGGCCGAGAGGTTCTACTCTCGAAGCTGGTTGGTGGGAGGAGCTGGGTTCAAGCCCAATCACACCCGTCGGCCTAATCGGTCGGAGTTTTTCGTGGTTTTCTTCTAACCTTGGATTTCCTTGCGTTAATACGCGTTAGGTTCCCTTAGAAAGACCCCACGAAGGGCACCCACCCCACTTTGGGCCTATATCCCCCGTGCTGATAATTCGCCGTCTTAAACACAGCCAACAACCAACGTCAGAGAGATGGTATGTTACCCTTTGGCAGTTATCTGATGATGCTGAAGATGCAATAAAATTGTTTCAGGACTTTAGAATTATGCACAAAAAGTTTTATTTAAAAAATCATGAACGTCTTCATAAAAAAAAAAAAAAAAAAAAAAAAAAAAAAAAAAAAAAAAAAAATGTTTACTAACCCTCCCGGCGTTGCCCGGGCTCTTGATAATAACTTTAATTAAACCTCAAATTTGTATGATTTTATATCTTTAACTCCATTTTGTCTGATGTTATATTTTCTAATGAAAAAAATCGCGAAAAAATATTAAATTGAAAGTATATGCCATTTGATATTTTATTTTCTGCGTAATTTGATTTTTGTTGTCTATGCGTACCGAAAAAGAGCGAAATCGAGAATAAAGACTTAGGTTTTTGCTGATATTGTCGAAATTTTCACACATTTTATTTTGTAAAAAATATTTCCACATGTTCGAGCGTTTCAAAATTTGTATAAGAGATGTAAATCTGGTCTATTAAGATGCTCTTAAAAGATTGCATTAAATTACGGACGTTTAGTTACTTTTAGCGTAGAAGAAATATCCTCTCCGTGATGCGTGAAGGGACATGCATTCGTTGGTATGTTCGAAATTTATGTTAAAATTTGAATGTTAAAATATTCATTTTTAACACCAATTACATCATTGTTTAGAAGAAGGTTTCAGCCTTAAGAACATATTTTTGGTTTGTAGGTACTTCTAAAATTGCGAAATAAGAGGGAAAATCATTTTTGAGAAAAACGACCCTTTTTGAAAAAAATTTTAAGGGTTAACTGCGATATTTTTAAAATTAATTGCGGCATTTGAGACGTAAGAGTACGACCTTTCAGAATATGTCTTCCGTTTTTAACTTTACTAAGCGGTTTCGCCGATGGCAGTTAATAAATAATGACAAAATACAATTCCACCTCCCCCGATAATAAATCCATTTTTCCGATCTTTATTTCCTGCCGATGCATAAATAGGGCATCTTCGCATATGCGAGCCTTTTTCTCTCTTGGAACAACGGAGATGAGTTTTTAATGAGAGTTCTTTATCATTTTCAATTAATAACTAAATTCATTATTAGAAATTTAAAATTCTCGAGTATCAGATGCACCAGCAGAGCCTCGGACAAACCTCTCACAATTTTTCAGCCTTGTACGTGCCATAAATTTTGGTAGCCATCGGTAAATTTTGGTAGCCAGACACACACAGACAGAGCGAAACTTTCTTTTGTTAGTATAGTATTATTGTCTGAGCGAAGCGAAGGCTAATACTCAGCGAAATATTACTGTCCGGACACATTACTACTACAATGGATATTAACGCCATGTCCTACTAAAAAAAAAGCCTAATAAAAACCTTTCGTCAAGCATAACTCAAAAAATATTTGTCGGATTTCGTTTCTGATTGCACCAGAAGATACCTATGAGGGTCGCCTACTGAATGCACCTACTATGAAAAATAAGTTCCAAACCGTTTAAAAATTATATAGAAAAAACAGATAAAAAAGCACAATTTATCTGCATACGTCACATAAATTTGGTGTGCGTCACTTTCACCGATTGATGTTTTCGGAGACAACTGGTTTGAACACATGGAGCAAATAAAAAAAAAAAAAAATACGCACGCATTAATATTGAATAGATCAGTTTCAACCACGTGATCACAAACCTTGCAACAACCCGTGGCAACCAGTTTTGGTGGGCAAACAAATAATAATACAGTACTCCGTACCACCGTGACCGTTTTTAGCCTGTTGAATAAAATCTGGCCTGTTGTATGACATACAATTGTGGATGATTAAAACAAAAGACATGAGAGTTTGCTCCGGGAGGTTATCTTTTTCTGGATGATTGTCTGTCTATCATACAGCATGCAATTTTCTTGTAAAGGATGATATTATTATGCAGTAAAACCTCCATAACGGACACACCCTATTAGTGGACACCTCTATTTAGTGGACATTTTTTCGATTACCAACCCTTAAATAACTGTACATTTTTTACTCTCAGTAGCGGACACCTCCAAATAGAAGACAAATTCTGCCCTCCCGAGGTGTTCGCTATTCAGAGGTTTTACTGATAAAACATCCATAGCGGACACACCTGATTAGCGGATACCTCTATTTAGCGAAAATTTTTTCGATTACCAACTCTTAAATAATTGTACATGTTTTACTCTCAGTAGCGGTCACCTCTAAATAGAGGAAAAATTCTGCATTCTCGGGGTGTCCGCTATTCAGAGCTTTTACTGTATATAATATTGATAGTTATTTTACAGGGCCACACAAAAGAATAAGAATATATGAAACGAATATAAACTAAATTCGGGATTGGTAGATCGCTGATGGTAATGTAATTTTAGGATGTTGTTACAGTCATCCGCAGCATGTTTTTAGAGTTTCGTTCATCTAACGAAACCCTACCTGTCTCACTCCTTTGTCTGTCTGTCTGTCCGTCTGTCACAGAGCCCGTTCTCAGAAACTATATATGTCGGAGACTTGAAAATATGCATACTTATAGCTGAACATCACACATCCAACGGCAAATAATAAAACTTTGAAAAAGTCTAATATTTAACCTTTGGGCTCTAACTTGTGTATTTTAAGCAATTTTTCTAACTCAGCCCCTGATTTAATTAAGTTGGAGACATGAAATTTTGCATACTTATAGCTGAACAACTCACATCAAACGACAAATAATAAAATTTTGAAAAAGGTTTAATATTTAACCCTCTGGACTCTAACTTGTGTATTTAAAGCAATTTTTCTAACTCAGCCCCTAATTAAGTTGGAGACATGAAAGTTTGCATACTTATAGCTGAACACTTGCGATAACACGATAAATCATAAAATTTTGAAAGAGTCATATTTAACCCTCCGGTCTCCAACTTCTGTATTTTAAGCAATTTTTCTAACTCAGCCGCTTATTAAGTTGGAGACATGACATTTTGCATACTTATAGCTGAACACCTCACATCAAACGACAAATAATAAAATTTTGAAAAAGGTCTAATATTTAACCCTCTGTGCTCTAACTTATGTATTTTAAACAATTTTTCTAACTCAGCCCCTAATTAAGTTGGAGACATGAAATTTTGCATACTTATAGCTGAAATCCTCACATCAAACGACAAATAATAAAATTTTGAAAAAGGTCTAATATTTAACCCTCTGGGCTCTAACTTGTGTATTTTAAGCAATTTTTCTAACTCAGCCACTAATTAAGTTGGAGATATGAAAGTTTGCATACTTATAGCTGAACACTTGCGATAACACGATAAATCATAAAATTTTGAAAAAGTCATATTTAACAACCTGGGCTCTAACTTGTGTATTTTAAGCAATTTTTCTAACTCAGCCCCTAATTAAGTTGGAGACATGAAATTTTGCATACTTATAGCTGAAATCCTCACATCAAACGACAAATAATAAAATTTTGAAAAAGGTCTAATATTTAACCCTCTGGGCTCTAACTTGTGTATTTTAAGCATTTTTTCTAACTCAGCCACTAATTAAGTTGGAGATATGAAAATTTGCATACTTATAGCTGAACACCTCACATCAAACTACAAATAATAAAATTTTGAAAAAATCTAATATTTAACCTCTAATATTTTGTCTCGCGCAATTTTTAAATTTAAACTATTTTGCAATACTATTTATTGTTCATTTTGCATAATAAGTGTAATGTGACGCAATTTCTTCTATTTCAGACTTCTAACGCATGTTAATGAATTTATTTTACAATATCCTCTCTCTTTCAAAATTCACATGTAAATATAGTTTTAATGGCGTAATTTCCAATAAGTGCCTGCTTTTTATACCTAATTATTTAATTCTAATTTGAAGGTTTTTTCTGTTTATAATAGTAACGTGTGAATAATTTTTTTTATTTGAAGCAAACATTATTGTTTGGGCTGTTTATACAGTTGGCAACAGTTTAAATTAATACCATTTTCTAAAATATGTAAAAAATATCAGTCAAGATGCTGAATATTTAAATTTAAAATAGAAATAAAACATCAAAAAATGAGTCAAATTAAAAAAATTAATGAAATCTGCACACCGGGATTTTCTATTGAATGAAATGATCTAAAAATGATTAAATTCACATGTATAGCTTTTGCTCATATAAAAAAATTTTTAATGGAGCGATTTTGTCCAACTTTAGCATTAAATATCTCTTAAAATAATTCTTCGATTTGAAAACTGTATACATTAGCGTGTTGATCAAACATTTCGCTATAATACCACCGATTTTCATATTTTAGTATGCAATAGTTTTCTTAATACTAAAGAAGAAAGACCTCCGGTCACAAAAAATTAAAAACCGGCGGCGGTGACAGCGTTAGTTACTTTTTTTTAGAATTGAGAGATATATAAAAATGAAAACTTGTCTATCTGTCTGTTTGTAATTCTATAAAAATCCACAATTTGGAAGCCAAAATTGTGAAAAGATACGTACATGTGTATTAAAACATGGCCGAGGCAACTAAAGTAAACCGGAATCGAAATAATTTATAGTTACTTTTTAATTAATAAAAAACCACCAATTTAATAGCAATTTCTTATCAAATTTAAACATTTTTCGTTATAGCAGTTGCCAACAATTAAAAAACACAATAAAATTATTACTACTACAATTAATTTTCTACTGCAAGATTTCCGCGTGAAAAATGAAAATGAAATAAATAGTTTGACGAATTTTTAAAAAAGGTGAATATTATGTCATAACTTTTCCATTGCAAGATATTCACATGAAATATGAAAATGAAATAAATGGTTTGACAAATTTAAATGAAAGTGAATATAACTTCATAACTTTTCTATTTCAAGGTTTCCACGTGAAAGAGGAAAATATTACGTCATATTGGAAATATAAAGGACGTGATGGATATAGTATAACGTCATATGAGTGTGAAAAATGTATTGAAGCATGATAAAAACCCGATTAGGGAAATATTGGCCTATTTTAACATTATTGCTCCAATTATAAATTGAAATAAGTTCATTTATAGCTGTATTCTTTTGCGTCTTTTATATACATTTATACATTTTTATATAGCGTTTTCATATGATTCATTCATACAATATTTCGACTGCTTTTTTTAATCTTTGTTTTGTGTTGTATGTTAAATTTTGAAATTGATTTTTCAGAACAAACATCTTTCAAATTCTGGGCAACGCCGGCACTTTAGTTTGTAACAGACAAATGGCTTTTGTATCTGTACATCTAATGCTAATATTATAAAGCGTTATAATATTATAAAGTATATAATATTATTAATGCTTGTACGTTTGTGAGGTGTTATCTCTGAAACTACATAGCCAACTTAAAAAAATGTTGGTGGCTATCTCTGCTCCGAAAGAAAAAGACAATTTTATGTCAGTGCAAGAACCTACATCGCTGCAGGAGCAAAAAAGTTCTAAAATTGCGATTTCTGTGATATTGATTGGGTTAGGAACTTTAAATTTGGTGCGGTAGCAATATAATATTTGGTGCGGTAGTTCAAAAATTTAAGATGTAAATACTCGTAATGAACGCTCTCTAAAAGGTTCAATTTGACGGATAAACGTAAAAATTTCTAGAAAGGTTCTAAACTATGATTTATTTGGAATACTGAAATTTTTGGGATACTGTTGGGGTTAGAAACTAGAACTTTGGCATGGTAGTAATTAATAAGATGTAAATGCTCGTTGTAGAACGAATTCTAAAAAATAGAAAGACTAAACAAAGCGGAAAAAGATCTAAAGATGATCTAAGTAACGAAGTACATGGAATTGTTAGGAATATAAACATGAAAATTGACATGGCTGTATTTATCATGACGTAAATTCTCGCAATAGAGCAATTTCTAAAAATGTCGCTATATAAAACAGTGCAAAAACAAAAAACTTTCAAAAATTTTCTATTTCTGTGTTACTGCTGAGCACAAAATCTTGAAATTTTGCTTCGGGTTAGTTTTAAAATATACAATTGTCTCTATGAATGGTTTCTAAAAAATTTAAAATTTAAAAAGATAAAATTAACGGAAAGCGATCTCAATTACCATTAATTTGGAATTATTAGGTACAGCAACTTTAAGTATTTCATAATGCTGCATTTCCTCCGCAAAACATGCGATTAAAATGCAACAAAACTGATAGATACCCACCTAGCATTAAATAAATTGTGTAAATATTGAATAAAGACCTGTATGAAACAGTGAGTAGGTTGCCCGAAAGTACTTGTTAAAGTGTTCCTTCTCTAGGCTTTTCTCTCTCTCGCCAAGGACACTAACAGATGGGAGTGCCGTTTTAAATGTGATATGAATTTTTTATCCGATTCATTTTTCTAGACATTTTATCATAAGGTCATATTCTCAATTATCATTAGTAGCTTTTTTACATATTAACTTATTCTGGTGAAATTTTATAATCGGGTTCATATTGGCGTATGTTAGCTTGCATGATTTCCTGAATAAACATGTATGGATTTGTAAATTACTTCAAATGACACTTTGACAGCTCAAAAGTTATGCAGACGATATATTCAGATCTTGTATTGTAATCATTGCCGATTTCTTTTATTTAATACATGCTAAATACAGCTCAACTTGTGCAGAATATGTTTGAAAACAAAACAATACAGCGTATGTAGTGGCCAGCATACACTCATCATTTAAATCCGATCGAGCATATCTAAAACACACTCTAACGAAGCATTGCATGCCACTGTTGATGTATTCGGTACTTTGATACTATATTAGATTTTGAGGAGAGAATTCCTTAAATGTTATTGACAACCTCATTGCATCCGTGGAAAACAGATATTGTACAATATTAACTATTTCGGGGGAGCACACACAATATAAAGTATATTCCATTCTTTTTAAACATCATATATTTGTCATTTAAAGTTACTCAAATTGGTGCGGAGCGTCTGATTATGCTCTTGACATCATTTAATACAGTTAAAATTCCGATATATGTAATTTAGTGTTTCATTTTCTATTTTACTTTTAATATATTGCGTACTTTCAATTTTATATCCATGCATGGCTCTCTTGAATGGTTTGATTTCCCATTTTTTTAAACAGTGTATACGAATTTATATATAAGATTTTGTAATTCTACGATTCGTTTATTTTCATCATTTCAGTTTATCGCAGTATATGGACAATTAAAGGTAACATCTCATTTTCTTTGCTTCCACATGTTATTATTAAATCTATGTTCTCAGTAATATCGCTCAGACTAATCCCTCTGAGGGAAGTCCTAGTTAATATAGTGTACAACATTTATTTCTTCTTTTATTTCAGATATATATTTGTATTTATTTTTGAAAAATAGGTCTTGAAAGTCAGTTATTTTGAAATGTTATATTTTTTAAATGTTCTTTTTTGTACTTACGGTGTTATTATAAAGTTTTTGAAATGTTTCATTTTACGTGAATCTCATGTTGCGCCAACTATTACGCTTGTCGACAATGGTGCTGATATAACGGAAAAGTACCTTAATTTATCCAACGATTTAAACGAAAATTAAACTTTGAAAGCACACTACTTTCTTTCTTTCTAACGAATGACCAGGTCCCTACCTGTCGGGTTGCACCAGCTGAACGGGTTTGATACCTGGTATCGGGGCGGGTGGCCACCTAAGCGGCAAAAAGTCCGCCAAGTGCACAGTTCGTCTTCCTATCGGTAGCGCTTACTGCTTAGTTGTGTACTTTTTTATGCCGGTTACTTAACATTTATACCTTGTTGTTTGATCAGTACGCAAAACGCATTACTTTCTTAAAGAATAGCTGGAAATAAATTTTTCAGAAATTTATATTCACATACTTACGAAAATGTGATTCTTTTGCTGATTATATTATTAATAACTTGTACATGTTGTTTAATTGTAGTTCCAGTCACTTTCAATTAAAAAAAAAAGAAGGAATTATTTTTAATTAAATTAATATAAAATATGCATATTATTTTTATTATTAAAAGAGTATTATTTAAAGCCACTACAAGCCGTAGTAAGTGCGACGAAATTTACAAAATACTAATGTCCAAATATGCCTTGGCAGCAGTTTTATCTTCAATTTGAAAAATCAATTGTCATTTTATATTTTCTTGAAACAAAAGTGGATTTTTCATCTAAAGACAAATATATAAAGTAATAACTATTAAAGTAAATACAAAATGAAGCATCAAAAGTAAAAATAAAATTAAATCGATAAACTCATTTAAAAATCAACTTTTTCCCCACAGAACAGACATGTGCTAATTCTGCCAGCACTTTTTTCTCGAAAAATATTTTATCTTGCATTTAAAATCTTTAATGAAAGAAATATTAATTTCGAGAATTGTTATTAGAAATCTAATCCTTCCTTTGAAGAATAAAAATATACATAAGATAGTCAAAGATTATTTTTAAAAAATTAAAATGTGTGTATAAATGCGAACGGAATAAAATGTTTTAAGTCATTGTTAAAGAAATAATTTAGTTCGGAAGTAAATTCGAAATCATTAAAATTGATAAAATCACGATCAATATTTTTATGAGAAAATTATAAATGAAATTATGTATTTAGTTTCTATTAAAGTAATCAATATTTTCAATTGATAAAAATAAAAATTTTAATAGAAATCTTTTTAATTACTAGTTAATGCATGATAAAATAATTCTTTGCACGTTGTTCGAAACATTTATATTTCAGCACAAATCACCATGTAAATAATATTTGAAATCTATATGCGTTGGGTGACTTTCTCGGTATACTTCTACTCTGTTTCAAAGCGATGCAAGCCTTTCAAAATCATAGAATAACTGCATTAACTCTTATATCATTTTAACCATTAAACAGGTGGTCAGAATGTATTTCACACTTAATTTCAATATCCAACTGACGGAGACGTACCAGATTGTTTTAAAAATATTTTGCTTTTATAGTGTTGTGAAGAAAAGCATTTCTTTCAAATAAATTTGCTCGTAGATTTTGGTGCCAGGTAATAATTTAATATTTCAGTAACATAATTGATTTACCCCTGTAAGGGTTAAAGGGTAGATTTTTCAAATGAAACACTTTTAGTATACATTTTTAAGCAAATTAAACAGTATGGAAGAAAGTGCAAAATGTAAATCGTAAATATAGGGCAGGGGAGTACACAGTGAAATATGGTACACAGTGAGACAGCAGCCACTTTGACATATAGTTGTAACTTCTTCTTCAAGCTGGCACACGCATATAACGACCTCATCTTATGCAACACGTGGATGTAGTTTCAGTACTTCAGTTACTCGTCCGACAAAATAGTAAATAATTCCTTATTTTATAGTGGTTAAAGTTACATAAACGTTTATTTTAGAATTTATTTCCTTGAGTATGAAATATATTTACTTAACCAAACCTAGCTATATCTAATAATAGACTATTTCTGCAAGACGACATAAACTTTAAGCGATGAAATTGATGTTAACAGATGTGGCGTCCATTTTGTTACAACGTAACGAAAGTACACAGTGAGACACACAGTTGTGGTACACAGTGAGACGTGTCTTTTTGTGCGCCTACTATGTAGTTCTGATGATAAAAAAATATTTATTAATAAAAGAAGATTTTCTCTCTCTCTCTCTCTTTCTCTATGTGTGTATGGGCGTGCGATGGCTAGGGAAATTTAATAAATGTAAGAGGCTGAACATATACATGAAGGTAGCCCAAGCTCTGTCATTGTGCACCCGAGACTCATATTTTTAATATTTTGAAAATCTAGAAATGTTAATTAGAAATCATAAACTGCAGAAAATTATTGATAGAGTGTAAAAATGTATGATTTATGAATATATATACATTGTCTCACTGTGTACTACTTGCAGTACAGAGTGAGACAATCTTCGATACTCTGTTATGCTGATTCTGTGCTTTTATAAATAACTTTTTAAAACCATTTATACATTAATGTGTAGCGCATTTGTGTAGCTTAAAGATGTAGCAAAATAAATTCCAAAAGAATAAAAATCATCACCATTTGTTAAGTAATAATAATTTTCGTGTCACTGTGTACTACCCTCCCCTAAATAAAATTTTCAAATATATATATATATTTTACTAGCATTAATATTGACATTACTAAATATTTGTATTTAGACAAGTTATTAGAGATAGCGATATGAAGAGCTCAAAGAAAAAAGCAAATCGCTAAGCCTGTGTTATTTTTATAAAATGTATTTCTCGAAACCGGCTTGTCCTAATGTTCAAAATTGGAAATCCAGAAATAAAACTACCAAGTCGAAACTTTTGACAGAATGCACTTTTTATCCTTTTGTCACAGGGAAAAATCTGCTGTTAATCAGCCTTTTTTGAAGTCGAGACAGCAGTTTTGATGTTTTCTATTACACGTTTATCAATTACCCAGGACGAATTCGCCTGTATTATTTTTTCGCTTCTATAAGGTAGATAGTTAAGCACTTTGTTATACAGACAGTTTAAGATATCATGAACAAATAAACAAATGCAGATTTGATGAATTACCTACATATGGCGCAATGGCTATGTTTGCATTCCACAAAAGTTCTCATGTCCTCTAATATTACTTTTCAGCGATGGCAGCGATGACCACCTCGGTAACTCAGCTTTCCCTTTAGAGTGTTAGTGCAATCCCGAGGGGTAGACCACATCCACTCCTCTCGACTCTCAACCAGAGTCTGAGAGGAAGCGTCGGTCCCTGATCAAGCTGCTGAGATTTATTTCGGTTACTGTGAGATTTACAATTACAATCACAATTGGTTACCCAATTTTTCTGGGCGAACCGAAGATTTCACATCGAGATATATGACTGTATGTAGTGATTACATGAGGATCATTTCACCTAATGTGATTGCATAATTGTTTACAATTTTCTTGGATATATATACGTCACAGTACATTTAACACACAATATTTAACATGACAATTAGAAACACATTACAACACAATATCAAACACCTACTATTTACATGACTGTGTGTAGTGATTACATGAGGATCATTTTAATGTGATTGCATAATTATTTACATTTTTCATGGATTTATATCATATCTTTTTAAATATTTTTCTGATGCAATATATATGTACTTTGTGAATAAAATGTCCCGGAATGGTGTATGCCATTTCGCAATGAAAACTATAAAGGGAAAGTCTCGAATTTGTTTTTCGGAACGAAAATTTTTATCAATCATATTTGAAACGCAATTGAAAAAAATATGTATAATAATATAAATTTACGGAAAGTATGAATTAAACGTATATTTTGTAGCATATAAAGTTGTTTTTTAACTACGAAATTTTGCATGTTTAATAAAAAGTAAAAAAAAAAAAAAAAAAAAAAAAACGTTTATTTATATGTCTATAGACCTGAAATTTTTTGTTGCTATTTAAAATTATTTACAGTTATAGAATGAATATAAACATTTTTTAACACAGAAATAAATTAAAATAAGGGAACAAATATTTCATTTTCATTTTCTTCCTCATTCAAATCCTTCAAATATTTGATGGTTTATTAAAAATATGCTTTTATATTTTTAATATGATTTTTAAAATCTGGGATTCTTGATTTTTATTTAGAATAAGTGTCTACGTAGTAATTTCTTTTTCTCTTGTTTAATATTTTTATATAATGCAGTTTAATTATATAAATACAATTTTAAGTGCGAATCTTTGCATGTTTATATATTTAGTAAAAAGTAAAAATAAAATAAATAAATCATAATAATAACAAACTAAAAAAAGTCAATTGGAACTTTTATGGACAATAAAGTTAAGCTAATTTTAAAATTTATTTTCTGTTATTTACATAAATAAGCTATTATTTTTCACAGTGAAATAAATGTATCGTTTTTGACCAACTCGCTTTTTAAGTTTTAAATTTTTTAAATATTGTATTCTTATGATTATATTATCGATTATATATTAGTTAGAATAACTGTCTTTGTGTTTAAAAATAAATTCTAAAAAGATATTGAATTGCTGAAAATAGTTATTACGTAGGTAATAATTACAAAACCAAAAGTCAAAAAAGAAAATCATATTAAGAATTTTAAAAAGGGTATTAAAAAAATCATCAAATATTCAAAATACTTTCATATAGAAACAAAATTAAAATAATATAATTATTCACGCATTTATATCACGTGTTTTAATTTATTTCTCTGTGAAAAATAGTTGTTTATTCATTGAAATAACAGTGAATAATTTCAAATAACAACAAAAAAATTCTGGTCTATAGACATAAATATGCGGTTATTTATATATATACATATATACTTTTCAATATATATTTAAACATGCAAAACTTCGTAGTTAAAAAAGCACTTGTATGCAGTAAAACATACATTTAATTCATATTTTTCGTAAATTTCAATTATTATACATATTTTTTCAACTGCGGTTCGAAAATGATTGATAAACATTTTCCTTCCGAAAAACAAGTCCGAGACCGATTTGAACCAGGACCGAAAAAACTCAAATTCAGCGTGCTGCCGATCGCGCTACTGAACCGCTTGCCAAAGTAGGAAATTTATCTGATTATGAATTGTAGCTTAAATTTTGCGACTTATTTTCTCAAGACCCCTGAGGGTTGCGCTTTATGACGCTCATATATTTACAATGCTAACTATACTCTATCGATACGCAAATGTTCATCGCATTCGGTGAGATCAAACTCGGACTGTCTCCTTGTTTGATACTATAAGAAGTAATCAAAATGATAGGCAACCAGTTCGAATAACTAATCAGCATATTAAACTAGAGGTTTTTTTGAACTACGAAAGGGGGGATGTCATCTGGCAATGAATTTTTGTTTGCGAGAATTTTATCTTCAGTGTTTAGTTTTCATTTGTAACCAGAGACAATGCCACTAAACAGAGATTTGTAAAGCTCTTGCATGCCAGCCGTTAGCGAGTTGAGATATGATATCTGTAAAAATGGTTATGTGATGAAGAGTTTTCTTTTTACTGCATTTTGTACATAGTATGTATAAGGTAAAGCTAGGAGAGTCTGCGCACATTTCAAAAGAAAAATAATAAAAAATATAAATATTAATTTTTTGCTAAACTATCCATGAATAATTTTGACTTCATTTGTTTTTTATGCATTTCAATTGTTATTTTGTTGTTATGCTTTAGTTTAACAGAACAGCAGTAATAAAACCAAGAAAACTATTTTGCGTAATCTCTCCTCACAGGGTAGGAGAGATAGCGCACATGGGTAGGAGAGTTTGCGCATTTGGGTAGAAGAGAATTTTATTAATAATAACTACAATTAAATTGTTAACAATAATAATTACACATACCGTATATACTCGCGTATAAGTTGACTCGCGTATAAGTCGACCCCCTAACTTTCGGATGCAAATTCTGGAAAAAATCAAAAACCCGCGTATAAGTCGACCCCCTAACTTTTTACTTCCATTTTGCACAAAATCAACCCAAAGATTTCACTTGCCAATGTGAAAAGGTAGTAAGTAAACAAAAAGAAATCATTGAAAAAATTTTTAAATGATAAATTATTATTATTTTTATATTTTATGTATTTTTTTTTTATTATTCATACACATAAAAACCATAATTTTGCAGTATTCGAAGTTTATTGTTTTTCTTTTTTAACTGACCCGCGTATAAGTCGACCCCCCCAAATTAGCTTACCGAAAATTGTCAGAAATTCCTCGACTTATACGCGAGTATATACGGTAAATGACATTGTTGTAAGATTTTTGTGAGTAAATATTATCGTATTGGGTGTGAATATTTCAACCAAATGTTTAAATAATAAGAAAAGAAAGAATTTTAATTTAAGAAGAAGACTGAAATATCAGTAAAAGCAAGCCCTATTAAGATTACAAAATAACATTAATCTATTTGATAACATGTTTAACTTGAAAATTACATCATTTTTATTTCCAGTTTCGATGTATTTTGTTTGCTAACCGAAGTTGTCGTTATCCACAATCGATGCACTTATTGTTGTAAATCATTAAGCTTTCGTACAATCACCTGCCACAAGTATTACATTGAATCCAATCAGTGGTTGAAGTTGTCTCCTGGTACAGTTTCAGATGCGCTCATCCTTATTGACCTTCGTTTTTTTCCGTCAGTTTTTTTTATCTCACTTATTCTGGAAGGAAGCATCTTATCTTTTGCTATTTTTTGCAGCGACATCCTTCTTAAGTCTTTTTATCATGTATATTTTGTGAATTAGTAATATTAGTTCACTCTGTTCCCTTTATATGTCGATGGCATTAAATTTCTTGCAATGGGTGAAAGCTTTACCAAACATTGTAGGTGTTATTAATTTATTAGCAAATTAACTGTCCATAAATTTAAAAAATATATAAAAATATTTAATTAATTTATTTACAAATATATTATTAATTTGTTAACAAAAATAATTACATAAAATTAATTTAATAACAACTGTATTATTAATTTATTAATAAAATTTGTATCTACAAAAGTTTTTTTTTTTTTTTTTTTTTTTCAATTTGTTGCCAAATTGAGTTACGATAATTATGTGTTTTTTGAAATTATTTCATGATTCATTCATATGTTTTTCACGTAATTTGCAATTCATGCAAATTTACCAATAAGCTGCGGAATCTCCCTTAGTACTGAAACTTACGGGGTAATACGCCATCTCTCCTAAGGAGCAGATCAAAAATTCTCTTATTTTAGTAGGAGAGATTGCGCGGCCTTTTATTTAAACATGGCCACTTCTAAAATGAATTGGTTGTATTCGCATCCTTAACCTATGTTAGTAGTTTATAGGAAACCGTTTAAGATCAAAATATTTTGCACTACTGGCATTCTTTAAAAATTCTGACGAACAGTTATGAAAATTCAAGCACTTACTTTGGAAAAATAAAACGAAATAGCAATGCTTTATCCAAGACGCTTGGAACAAGCAATGTGCCAATCCATGTAGACTAGGGTGGTCACAAGAAATCAATTTTCTAATTTGTTCTGGGGGACCCTCCGAAAAGTTGTCAATAAACTAGAAAATGAGATTGGTGAAGTTTCAGCTCATTTGGATAATATTAATCCGTGCCTCATTGCGGTTTAAGTTTGAAAAAAACGGGATTTTTCGCAAAAAAATGCTGTTTTCCTTCATGAAATAAATACAATTGAGCCTAGAAACATAATTCTGGTCTCATTTTATAAAAAATAGTTTTGATTTGAAGAACCACTCACCATTTTTTCTAAAAATGAATAGATTTAAAACTATGCGCATTTTTCAGAACCAGACTTCACCCGAATCCGAAAAATTTACTTTTTATGAAAATGCGAAGAAAAATTGCAACATTCCATTTCATCTGCTTTCGACCTTTTGTTTTTCTTTTTGTTTCATTTTGTACAAAATAAAGGGTTTAATTTAAAAAAATTCCAACTAAAATAAAAAAAAAAATCGTATTTTAAACTGAAAGAATTTAAAAAAAGAGGGCCAAAGAAAGTATAAAAATGAGAACAAATAATGTTAAAATGCATTTTATTATTAATGTTGTGTTATAAGAAAGGAAGCATAATAAAGAAAAAAAATTATTATCCCTTACAATTGTCACGTTAACCCTTTCTAGTACATTAAAATTCTGTTCGTAAAATAATGAAATGATTGAATACACCGAAATTTACAAGCGACTTTTCTAGAAATTAAAAATACATTACTTTAACACTTCATTGTACAAGGAAAATTTTATTAAAAAATTCTTGGTGCCGTTTGTAAATTTGGAATTAGAATTAGGCAGTCCCGACATGGGACAACTGCGCCGGAAAGGATAAAGGAGGTATTGGCTTAGATAAGGTGGCTTTTGAAGAATCTTGATAATTTTTTTCTATATTGAGGTACAACTTTTAGCATATACTATTTTTGTTTTTCGTCTTTTATTAAACAGGAATTGAAATCTTGGGTTAATTTTCTTCTCTTTCAGCTGTGTTAATGACGACTTTAAAACCATTCACTGTTTTCTTGCTTTCAAATAATATTTATTTTCCCAACATACTTCTTTGGGATCAGTATTTAAAAAATGCTTATTAATATAAAATCTCTTTAAAAATTTTACAGTTTGATATGAAACAAAAACATTGACTTCTTTGTTCAATAAATAATCCACCTCGTTGAAACATTTTGCTGCTCTTAAATTCCTATCATCATCATCATCTCTTCTTCAAATGACATTAATTTTACATCCAAGCTTATGTTGACTTCCTTTTTCCAAAGTATCAACAAAAAATGAAAATGCAACTTGTTTCGAGTTAAGATACAAAAGGCGGTTTACCATTCTAGTGAGTGCTTTGTCTGCAACCTATTTATCAATTTTTCTGTAGTGAACAAGTGATTTTATTATTTGAAGGTCTTGGATTGGGGTCCAAAGTGGGAGTGAGAGTATTGAAGCATGCTTTTCATAAATATTGATTAGAAATAAGCAAAAGTCTCTAATACCTTCTTTTTCTAAATTTGTTATTGAGAGATTATCCCTGAAACAATATATCCTGAGAGAATAAATGGCCTGTGCCATCCATCTGACATGATTAAAAGCACCAGATTCTCTGACAGAATGTCGTTTACAGGAAAAAGTCCTATAAAAATTAAACAAAGTTGGATAAATTCTTTATAATCATCCCTGAGCTGCTAATTTTTAAAAGGTCCTCTGATAAAACTTGAAATTTCTTCTGAATTAACTATTTATATGTAGTATTTCATCTTCAATAGCATTTTTATATTTACTCTGGTTTAATTTAGACCACCCTATCAGAATTGTTTTTTAAATATCTAGCTGAGGGGCAATGATGCCCACTTTGCAATCAAAAACAACTTTTAGGATAATTTCTAAATCATGGTGGCGACATGGTAAAGACAGAAGACTTTTCCTTTAACAATTGCTGTAGAAAAATGCAGGTTCCTCTTAGGCGACCGGTGTTTACTGCAGTTGTATCAAAACACATTGCCTGGATTTTACGAACTTCCTACCACTCTTCAACTGCTGGAAACACATCTTTCACCTGAATTATTATTTTATTATAATACTATTTCAAGCAGTGGAACTCGTAGTAGCTGTTCTTCACGGCCCACAACTATATAAAACTTCTATCCACTCTACATTTTCTACACATTCAAAAAATAGTGAAGCAGTTTTCCATCCCAGTGAACAATACTTCTCTAAACTGAAATTTTTAAATCTGTTTTTGATGAGCTCAGTTCTTTGTTTACGAAAAAGTTATTTGTGGAGTCAATTGCACTTCTACTTAGAATTAAAATCTGTGGTTAACTGGTGGATGTACTCTAAGTCTAGTAGCTTCTCTGGCGTTCAGTTTCATTTTGCGAATATTAAAAAATAAAATACATAAAACTTCACAATTACTTGGTAGCTTACTGTCGATGATTTTATGAGACATGTGGCCAATTTAAAAATTCTTACATTTCTGCCATCATATCAAAGGGGGAGGAGGTTTTACGGTATGTTTCGTCAATTCTAAAAATAGATAACGATAACAGGTAACAAAAACAGCCTTGCAATAAAAAGAGAAATTCAGAGGTTCAAATGCAATACAAACCGAGAAGCTCTTTCTTTCTAGACACAGAACTAGATAACGAATAATCAATTATAATTCGTGAATTATTTTTAAAGTTGCAAAAATTTTTCACTTACTTTTGCCTATTAATGAAAATAATACAAAAAAATTAGCAAAAGTAATAAAATTATTAATTTGTCATTTTTCACTTATGTTTCAAAAATACAGAGTTTGATGGTATGGTTCACGAGCTGACCTGAAAAATACCAAATGTTCATTAAATATAAATTTTGATGAGAGTAAAAGTTCAAGGCAACAACAGTTTCTATGAAATAAAACAAGAATCAGGTTTCTAAGACAAATAGTTTTCACTTAAAGAAAGAAAAACGACAATTTTTTGCCCAAAAAACGCAAATTTTCGAGAGTTCAACCTCGATGAGACACGGGTTAATATTATCCATTTGAGCTGAAACTTTTCCAATCTCATTTTCTTACTAATTGGCAACTTTTAGGAGGGTCCCCACGAATAAAACGTTAATTTTTTTCCCATGTTGCTTGTGACCACCCTAATGTAGACACTGCACTGATGCTGCTGTGCAACTACCTGGAGTCACTGGGCGCACTCTACTCTTTCCCGTCGAATTTCTTGGCGCGTGATCTCTCCTACCGCGCGAACTCTCCTACCTTTACCTTAATAAATCTTCATAGTCAGATATAAATATGCCTTCTTGCTGTAGCATAAATAATAATAAATTATAATTATGTAATATCTCGAAATATACATGTGGGACAAAAGAAATAAAATAAGTGTCGAATATTTTTAAAGCTATTTAATCTGCCAAAATTAATCACCACTCCCCTTGAAAAAGGCGGTAAATGCAGTTTTGAAATTTCAAATGAGAACGCGCATTTGTTTTTTAAAGATACGGATTCTACGAAGAAAAATGTACTAATTTTATCTATAAACTATTTTAAAATCGTTTGTAGATGTTTATTTGTAAAAAGTCAAACTATTTGTGCCTTTTACTTGTCTTTATTGTGCATTTGTTGAATTTTAAATCTGATTACAATTTTGTGGGATGTGTTTCGATTTTTGATTTTTCGTGCACTCGCAAGTTCTGAAAAACTTGTATTAATTGTAAATTAGGTCTCTGTCTGCTAGGGAAAGAATAAAAATCCTTATAGTGAGAGAATTTGGAGTTTGGGTTAAATTATATAGAAATGTAGCAAATTTATTCAGTGCCACTTTCCAGGATCGTGATCCAATTTCAGATGAGTTTAAACCAACTGGTTCAGGCAACGACACAAGATCTGGTATACCTAAAATTGCTACAAAAGAGGAAGAGACTTTGAGGTGTTACTGCCTTCATAACATAATTTCAACACATCTAGTAGAAGAATAAGACAACATGTCGGAATAAGTCACGGCTGTGTTCTTAAAGTAATCAAGTTGCATAATCACCATCCGTACATAATAAATCTAGTATAAGAGCTTAGTGAAGACGGTTTTAATCGTAGAGTTAAAGTTTGTGAGGAAATGATGAGACGATATGATAATAACGGCAGTTTTGTTCTGGATGTGCTCCTCTGTTTAAGCTACTTTTGAGTTAAATAGATCTGTAGAACATGAGGCCGATGGAAATCCCCACTGGATGAGGGATTGTCACACTCAGTATTCGAAGAAACTCAATGTCTTAGTTGGAGTTCTATGCAGTCGTATAGTACGGCGTTTTTTGTTGAGTGAAATTTAAATACTGAAAAGTATGTCAATATGTAGAATATTGAAACAAATAACTGCAATACGAGAAATCGTTGTTCATGCATATGACTGCGTTAGTACCAGCATGATGGAGCTCAAGTGTACTCTTTAATTGCACAGAATGTTCTGAATAACGCATTCACACGAAGATGTATTGGTCGAAGAAGTGCAATAAAATGGCCAACAAGGGCACCTGACTTGACTCCTTTTGACTTAATTTATTGGGGATATTTCAAAAATAAGATTTACGAGACCAAACCCAACGACATCGAGGAACTGAAAAAGCGAATATGCAATGTTTCTAATTCAATAAAACATGATATTTTGAAAATATTTCTCGACAACTTTAATTCAAGTTAACACACGGTCAAACGCAATGTGGTGTTCAAGTTGAACATCACATGACATAAAGATTTTCGAAGAGTGTTCAGTGAGAGACTAGGGGACTCACTTTAAAGAAGTTCCCCAAATAAAATAGAATGCTGATACATAGTTATTCCTGAGTCACGCTAAAAGCTGTTATTTTCATTAAATCTCCGGAGACTGATTACTTTGTGTGTAGTAGTCATAATAATGGAACAGCGTTCTTCTTCCTTGATGTAAAGGTTTTTTTTCGTTCATAATAGTTGTTAGAGTAAGTTAGTTATTAATAATAATTGAAGTTGTTTGCTAAGAGATTTTTAAAAAGTTTGGGGATAAAATTAAGGAATTTCGTTTAGCAAAAACCGAATCTCGAAAATAAATGGAGTTCACCATTTGAAATTTTAAAGATGCACATACTGACTCTTGTAAGGGGGGGGGGGGTGTCTGGACATTTCAACATGTATTTTTTGTTATTTTTTCTGACGTCTATTTCTTGAAATATTACACTGTTCCTATTGCTTTTAATACCCCGGTATATATAGGTATCTTTGTGTATATAACCTTAAAGGACTTAAATTTCTAAATTCAGTGTAGCGTTCAAAATGTGTTTTCCTGAATAGTATAGATACAAGTGATAAGATTTAATAACATTCAGTGCCTGACGTGTATAAGTAGCTTTTATAATGCATAGTAATAAACTTGAAAGTACTGGAAAGAATGCTGATTTTTGGATTTAGTTTAATAATCCGATGTGTTCTGAAGTTAACTAAAAAAACATATTTTGATGGTTGTTTAAGAATTGTTTTTGAAAACAAAAGAAATCAGAGCAGATGTCAAAAATTTTATGCACTTCCCTAATGAATAGCTATGGGCGTTAAACAATGTATGCTGCGTGGAAGCAAGCATCAGTCACCTCGCTCAACTCAGAGCTAAATCAATGCAGATATAGGCTCAAATATATCCCAGCAACAATCTATCTGTTTTTTCTTTGTTGTTGCTGCTGTTTGTTTGTTTTCATACGAAACTCCTTAGCGGACTTTCTCATGTACCTCTCTGAATGTAACATCATCGACATTTCTACGTACAATAGACCTGTGAATACCAAGAATGTACTACACAAAAAGTGATAATAATTACCTCTATGCTATTCTTTGTAGGGGGAGATGAATCACGGTATTTTTTGTATTGCATTACGCCAGTTTTAAACCAGTTGCTTTGTAGCAAACATCGAATAACGCTTGTGGTCATAGCTAAAACAAGCGTAGCGTATTATATCTTTAGAGATGATTTACAAGGCGGCTCGGGGACATCTAGTTGTTGTAAAACTTAACATGAAAGTTGCGCATTATATGTATATCACATTCGACTACATATAACATTTCTTGTCTTCAATGTTTTTAGTCGGAGCGAGTCTTTCAGCAGAAGAAACCTCTTTATCATAGGACTCGTATAGTGCTGCGATAATTTATAACGGGATAAGGCGATGAGTTAACATTGCTGCTATGGTGTCTTTATTCAACATCTAATTATTTAATTCGGAACATTTGGGAGGTCCTCAAGCAATCATTATGAATCAAATTTAAAATAATAATTCATATATATAAATAAGCTCTTATAGCGAATTTTTTAAATGTAATTCTGGTAATTTTTAATTAAAGAAATTCAGTGTCTCAACTTTCAATTGCATTTATTTTGTCATAACTATATGCACATTAAAATATATAACCAATTTCAAAATAATTGCACGTTTTAGAAAATTACAAGTAAAGCTATTAAAATGTTTAAGCAGGCGAAATAAATGACAAAAGTGAAAAAAATTGTACGTCAAAAGAATGACGTTTAATTATCTCACCTCATTAAACGTGAATTTTCTAGTTTTTTTTTCATTTTGTCTTTTCTATACGTCTTTTTAATTTTAGAAAGAACATAAATGAATTTTTGGAAAAAGAAAAAATAATTATCTTCTGGAATGTAAAAATAATAAAAGAAATATATAGGTTTCACATTTGTAATTATGGGAAAAACCAAATTATTATTTGTTAACGTTGAATACAGTTTATATATAATTATGTTCAGATTACTAGAATTTTCTCTTTTATATGTATAATGACACTGAGTAATCCTTTCATGAAAATGTATTTCAAAGAATTTGTTCTGGCAAGATAATTTCTACAAAGTTGTTTATATTGTTATATATTCGATATTTCGAACTAAGAATCATTTTACATCTTAATTGTTTACATTGCAGTCTAATACAAAAAACAACTCTTACACAATATGCTGAAATAATAACAAGCGCAATTTTGAAAAACACATATTTTGCATTTTAACTAGTTGGATGTGCCAATCCCAAAACTTTCTTCTATCTCATGTATATTAATATTTCAAAATGTTGTTACAAATACCAATAATTCATTTTTATTAGTTTCATTAGTATTTTTATTAGAATTATGCATCATTTCATACACTTTTTGATGGTACAATATTAAAAATGCACAAGAATCTCTATTAAAGCTCTCCCTACCGGCGGAATTTTTCCAAATTCAGGGAGGACCTTTTGGCTATGGCTAAAAATATATACAAAAAATTTGGTTCAATTCTATGCATAAATTTTGCATAACTTTATGCATAAGTTTATTTTTCTTTTTAACTTTATTTTCTTAATTACATTTTTCTATGCATAACTTTAAGCAATTTGTTTTGTGTATCTAATGTAATAATTCAATAACTGTATAATGTAACTGTAATAAATCAATATGATTGAACTAGTTGGATGTATCAATCCCAAAACTTTCTTCCTTCTCATACATGTTAATACTTGAAAATTCGCTATCACACTGCCAGAATTAAACGGCAATCTATGCCCATCACGAGGATTCTGAAGATATGAAATTCCGTGCATTAGTTCTTGAAATATGGCTATCTCTGAAATCGTGTAAATCCAGCAACAGTCAGCCTAGCAGCGCCACTTATTGGGTGCTTTACACCAAAACCTATGTTACACCAAAATCATCAAGCAACAACTTATGTCAAAGTCTAACTGAATCTGAAGTTTGGGGAAAATCCGTTCATTAATTTTTGAGATAGAGTTATTGCGAAAATCATGAAAATTCCAGCATAGCAGCACCACCTATTGTACGACTAACACCAAAACCTAATCAGCTACAACTTGTGTTAACATCTAACTAAATCTGAAGTTAGATGAAAATTCGTGCATTAGTTTTTGAGATAGAGCTATTACGAGAATCATGCAAAATGCAGCACAGCAGCGCCACCTGTTGAACGATTTACACCAACACGTAATCAGCATAAATTCATATCAAGAACTAACTGAATCTGAAGTTTGATGAAAATCCGTGTATTAGGTCTTGAGATAGAGCCATTGCGGAAATCGTAAAAAATCCAGTATAGCAGCGGCACCTTTTGAGCGATTTGCACCAACACGTAATCAGCATCAAGTCATATCAACGACTAACTGAATCTGAAGTTTCATGAAAATCCATGCATTAGTTCTTGAGATAGAGCCATTGCGGAAATCGTAAAAAATGCAGCATAGCAGCGCCACCTGTTGAGAGATTTACACCAACACGTAATAAGCATCAAGGCATATCAAGAACTGACTTAATCTGAAGTTTCATGAAAATCCGTGCATTAGTTCCTGAGATAGAGTCATTGCGGAAATTGTAAAAAATGCAGCATAGCAGCGCCACCTGTTGAGCGATTTGCATCAAAAACTAATCAGCATCAAGTTGTATCAGGGACTAACTGGATATAAATTTTTATTAAATTCCGTGCATTAGTTCTTGAGATAGAGCGCCCACAAAATTTGTGTCACACACAGACACACAGACAGACAGACTCACAGACAGACATTTTGTAAAAACATGTTTTTCGGATTCTCTGACCCATAAAACGTATAAATCCGTCGAAAACCGGAATTCAAAAATTTTCATGAATCCAATACTTTCTTCTTATAAAGATAGAAGAAAGTAAAAATTAAACAGAAAGATAACTAAAATTTTGACTTTGCTAATGAGAATGTGTAATGCGAATTTACTGGGTGAGGGAGGTATTTGAGAACAAAATAACGCCTGATTTCAAACAGGAACAGACAGTGGAGATAGTGAATTTTGTATATTGTAACCTTCTGTACAGGTCACCACATACACAATACTATTGTGACACCATTCATTAAAACCACTGTCAGCCGCAATAGCTACCTCTATATGCTGTCGACTGCAGGCAATAATCAGATGGGTGGTGGAATTGTTTGCCATTGCATACACAACGGCTGCCTGAGCTTCGCATCAGTGTGGTGTGGATGCCTATCGGAGTCCCTCTAAACTACGCCGCATAACTAACATCCAACCAGGTTAATATCTAAGGAGCTGAGGGACATCAAGTTGGGGATGACATGTTCATAAAATATTTAGCCATCCATTATTGGATAGTATGGGCTGTATGGGATGGTTCAGAGTCTTGTTGAAACACGTCCCGCCTCCCACGTGCTACAGAAGTGATCCAGAGCTGTAACACCTCGCTATAAGAAACGACGTTGGTTCTGGAACCTTGACGATAGAAATGTGGAGGCATCGGGTCGTCTTCGCTGCTCACTACCCAGAGAATCATCAGTGAATCTGGAAATGTTCTATTCAAGATGGGCGGAACCTCTTCGGGGATTTTACACAGTCACCGATCTTTTTGCGGTTCATTTTGTGGACCTGGACAAAGTTTTTCTCATCGGAGGGAAACAATAGAATTTTTGGCTCCTCTTGATGTTTCAGGTTGTCAAGCAGGCGCTTGGCTCTGGTCAGGCAATTATTCCGCATTTCCGAAGACAAGAACTGTCCTCTCCTCATCACTTGCGACGAGGTCCACACGAATTACACAACGGAAAGTGGTCTCCTCAACATCCGGCTCTCTAGCGAGTGCTTTTATCCTCTTCCTTTTTTCATCAACACAACTGACGAATTCCGGTGTGCTGATAATGTGATATCACTAACAATGTCGTTTCCTGTATGAAATATTTGCCACATCAAACCTGACACCCTTCAATTTACTCCTTACTTTAAAGACAAATGATCGGTCAAGTTTCAAGAATACGGCAATCTTTAAATTGACGTGTCCTTCAGTCAATGCCACCATGACAGCATCCAACTTCACTTCCCCAGTCAGTTTAGACATGTTTACATGTAATAAAAAATGATTCCTAATTAAGCTGTGCAGAGTGTTATTTCACCTGTAATGTGTGTTCTCAAATACCTGCCGCATCATGTACTTTAGCCATTTCCTGGGTTTTGCCAAAGGACGCTATGAACGTTGGTTCCTTGGTCCTTGCACAGATAACTTTTTACCTCTCCATAGTGTTTTATGATTTATTTTCCGAGAAGGAAGGTCGCATCTGACGACCAATAAAAATGTAATACACCTGTCCTAGATGTTTTTTTATCTGAGAAGTATTGCTGTGAAATTTCTACCAGTAAATATGTATAAATATGTGCAATTTGAGTGTAGTCCAAAATAAATGTAATGTGTGAAGTTACCAGTAAATCCTTACTGCGTCGAAATTCGTGCTTTACAAAGTGAATTTTCGGATAGCATTTAAAATGAAAAGTTTATCTTTATAAATATAATAAAGCCTTTTACGATGGATTTATTTTTACCACTTCATACACATTGTTATGTTTCGAAAGTTTGTATTTAAGAAGATTAAAAAAAGCTAGCAAAAAGTTTGAAAAAGTTACTAATACTGTCTGGCATGTGGTTCATGCTCATTTGATTACGCTAGGAATTTCCATAAATCAAAATATGGTACTTGAAACAACAGTAAGTTTTTTTCTATAAAACGATTTTTTCTTTATTAGCATAACGTTATGTTAAAATGAAATCTATACACATGTTTAAATCGCGTCAAGAAAAACAATTATGATCTAAGTATAGGATAGTGAAGTAGAAAACCATATCATAAATAAAATAGTATGGTACATAGCGAATAAAAATATCGTCCCTTTAACGTTGTTGATTTTTTTACACCTGTTTCCTATGTTCGCATGATTATGCCCGGCACGAATGATCTAAAGTTTTAAAACTAAATCATGTATCTATAAAATGAACTAAGAAATTTATGTCAAATTTAAGATACTTATATATTTTTTAAGATATTGATATTAAAAAAAAATCAACAAAAATACGTCATTCCATTTTTTATTTCAGATAAAAATAATTCAAAGATAAATAAATGTAAGGAAACAATTTATCAAAAGAATTGTTAGTTTCATTAATGGTGTTTATTGTTTTGTTCACCTAAAGTCAACGACATAATGTTTAATTAATTTAAAAAGTAATTAAAATTTTGCTTTTCTTAAAGAGAAGGCAGACATCAGAAATATTTTCAAATGAAATGTTTAAAGATTTAAAACAAAAGTTACATAACGAGAAAATTAATTTCTTGTTTATGTTAAATCCTTTTTTTTTTTTTTTTTTGACAAGTCTTTTATTTCTTCAGTTAAAATAAAGAAATAAAGTCAATTAAATATATTTTTATTATTTTAAAATTTCATTTACACAAATTTTAAAATATTACAAGGAAAATACAAGCGGTTAAGTGTTTTTATATATATTACATAAATAACATATAATTAAAGTATATAAATATTATAAATAATCTTGACATTATTGTGAATGTGAAGTTCTTAATTTGTATAAATATCTCGACAAAATTAAATTCAATAAATAATATTTAAAGATAAATAATGCTAATGTAATTTTGTATTGTTTTATTTCTTTCTGTTTCTAACTGGCAAAATTAATATGTAAAATTTGTACATGGATATCTAATGAACTTAACATAACTACCAAATTTGAAAAAAAGAGAAGAAATTATAAAATGCACCTAATGTCAGTTTTTTATATTATTTTTTATTTTAAAGCATTGCGTTAAAATAATTTACATGCACTTTCGTACAAAGGAAATAGTTACAATGAATGACCATTTTAAAGAAAAGATTGAATCGATGCAGAGAACATAGATTCATTCATGTACACATTATAACCAAGATTACATTAATGCACATTTATGCACATGTATCGTTGGAACACAATAGTGTTCCTGCGTAATGAAATTCTCTTATGTAAAAGAATTATATAATGCACAGGCAAGATATATCGTAAATGAAAATTTCTTTTGTTTTAAAATTGTATTCTTCAAATTATAAGGTAAATTGATTATCAAAGGCGTTTTTTTAAGAATTATAGATGCAACCTCACTACAACGCTACAAACATTCTACAATGCAAAATCAATGAATGGTACAATATTGTTAATCTTTCATCTATCAGTCTTGATGCTTCCTCACCTCATTTTGACACAATCTCAGAGACCGTGCTAAGGAGACGAAAATTTCCAAAATCTTTGCCAAAACTTCAATTTCTTTCTGCTTTTCCGAGTTATCACAGAAACTAAACATATAAATCCATATAAGTTCAGTTGGTAGAACGATACCGATGACCGGGTTCCGAGTACCGGCTTGGACAATTTTTCACTCTGTTGGCTGGCGATTTTTTAAGAAATTAAAATAATTTGAAATATTACTAAACATATAGATAGAGTAGGAGGTATGGATCAATATTTCATAAAACAAAGATTTCACGAGGTCTATGTGGTGGGAATTTAAAACAAATCCAAGTGGTTTCGTGCATTTATTGAGTGAAATAATTAAATACTATAACTGCATTATTTATGATAAAAGAACTTGGGAACTGATAAAACGAAAACTTCTTTGAGCGTATCGCTGACGCCATTCAAACAGTGTCAACAACAGACGATTTAATGTAACGCTTATTAACTTTTACTACATATTGTTTTTAATTTCCAAACACCGCACATTTTTAATTTTTACACATTCGAATAGAAAAGAAAATGTATTTTTAAATGCAATTTGTTTGAAAACTGTATTGTAATTTGTTTTCACAACTGTATCGCAATTTACTCAATTTGTAGTGATTTTAAAATAATTTTCAAGCATGATTTTCTTCAATAGAGTCAAAATACTGTTTAAAAACTAGTATTGTGAAGGAATTTTCACCTTGTTATGAATATAAACTTTACAACATGCATATAATTACTTAAAAAGGTGTTACAAATATGTAAAAATGTTATTTAATATAAACCTGAGATCTTTCGAAACGCACAGGAGTTCATTTTCAAATGGGAAATGTTGATCTTCAATTCATTTTTTGCCCTTTGAAAATGAACGCGTGTGCGTTTCCACAAATCTCGGGGTTATATTAAATCATGTCTTTATATATTGGTTCTTTATATATACATTCACAGGAAATTTTAAAAATGAATCTGCTTCTAGAGGCTTTAAAAACTCGAACGCGTGCTAAAATTAAATGTTACTACTTAAAAAATTAAAGTTCATTGCCATTTCTAAGTACATAAGCACCTCTAAGCAAAATTTAAGTATAGCATTAAATAGAAGACAATTTTAATTAATTTTTCAACTACATTTCAGCAGTGAAATTACGCTTGAAATTATTGAATATTAATGATGTGAATTATCACATTGCTCCAAAGCGTAAACCAACTTAGTGAAAAATGTCCAAGCCGGGAATCGAACCCGGGTCCCTGGAATAGATCTCCAGTGCTCTACCACTAAACAACAAGGACGATGTCCAGCTTGGCATTTCTCACTTATATAAGTCGGTAAGGCTGCTACTGCAGCACAAGATGGGGGAGTCTGCAAGAGCACACATTCTAGCGGCGTAAGAAGAGACGAAAATAAACCCAGCATCGGTGAATATACAATTTTAATTAATTTTTCAACTACATTTCAGCAGTGAAATTACGCTTGAAATTATTGAATATTAATAATGTGAATTATCACATTGCTACAAACCGTAAACCAACTTAGTGAAAAATATCCAAGCCGGGAATCGAACCCGGGTCTCTGGAATAGATCTCCAGTGCTCTACCACTAAACCACAAGGACGATGTCCAGCTTGGCATTTCTCACTTATATAAGTCGGTAAGGCTGCTACTGCAGCACAAGTTTGAGAAGTCTTCATGAGCACACATTCTAGCGGCGTAACATGAGACGCAAATAAACCCAGCATCGTTGAACATACAATTTTAATTAATTTTTCAACTACATTTCAGCAGTGAAATTACGCTTGAAATTATTGAATATTAATGATGTGAATTATCACATTGCTACAAAGCGTAAACCAACTTAGTGAAAAATGTCCAAGCCGGGAATCGAACCCGGGTCCCTGGAATAGATCTCCAGTGCTCTACCACTAAACCACAAGGACGATGTCCAGCTTGGCATTTCTCACTTATATAAGTCGGTAAGGCTGCTACTGCAGCACAAGATGGAGAAGTCTTCAAGAGCACACATTCTAGCGGCGTAACAAGAGACGAAAATAAACCCAGCATCGGTGAATATACAATTTTAATTAATTTTTCAACTACATTTCAGCAGTGAAATTACGCTTGAAATTATTGAATATTAATGATGTGAATTATCATTAGGGAATGTGAATTATCCCTATTCCAGGGACCCGGGTTCGATTCCCGACTTGGACATTTTTCACTAAGTTGGTTTACGCTTTGTAGCAATGTGATAATGCACATCATTAATATTCAATAATTTCAAGCGTACTTTGAGTGCTGAAATGTAGTTGAAAAATTAATTAAAATTGTATATTCACCGATGCTGGGTTTATTTGAGTCTCATGTTACGCCGCTAGAATGTGTGCTCATGAAGACTTCTCCACCTTGTGCTGCAGTAGCAGCCTTACCGACTTATATAAGTGAGAAATGCCAAGCTGGACATCATCCTTGTGGTTTAGTGGTAGAGTACTGGAGATCTATTCCAGGGACCCGGGTTCGATTCCCGGCTTGGACATTTTTCACTAAGTTGGTTTACGTTTTGTAGCAATGTGATAATTCACATCATTAATATTCAATAATTTCAAGCATAATTTCACTGCTGAAAAGTAGTTGAAAAATTAATTAAAATTGTATATTCACCGATGCGGGGTTTATTTGCGTCTCATGTTACGCCGCTAGAATGTGTGCTCATGAAGACTTCTCCATCTTGTGCTGCAGTAGCAGCCTTACCGACTTATATAAGTGAGAAATGCCAAGCTGGACATCGTCCTTGTGTTTTAGTGGTAGAGCACTGGAGATCCATTCCAGGGACCCGGGTTCGATTCCCGGCTTGGACATTTCTCACTAAGTTGGTTTACGCTTTGTAGCAATGTGATAATTCACATCATTAATATTAAATAGAAGACGTTATTACTAATGTACTGGTAACTGATACATTTTTCTGAGATTATTTTTGGCAAAATTAGTAAGGGATAGTGTGGGCTTTTTTTTTTGTTTGTTTTTTTTTTTGTTTCTTTGTTTTTTATTCAGGACTGTACATAATGTAAACTTTCACTTTTTTGACGGCTTATCTTAAAATGCTCTTATCACCAAAATTTACTAATACCAGCATTCTCAAACGACGACTATCTTAAATTGGTAAAAACAGAAAATCTCTAAAATGTTAAAATTTACAGCTTATATTTCGTAAACAGCGAGATATTTAACTAAACATATGATCTAAAACTAATTATTATTCTTACCAGTCATATACCAATTATCAGACAGTATTGCAGGGGAGATTATGGAGTGTTGACCCACTTTTTTCACAATGATTTTTCATTTTTTAAATATTGAACGTATAATAATTTTTTATATATTATTTTATTCGTCATACAATCACTTATTAAAGTATAATTGCTACATAAGTGTAATATATTAGAAATTTAAAAATTGATTGATTTTAATCATGCGAGAATAATTGGTTAATATTCCCCACACATGGGAGGAGTGACCCACTATATGGAAGACTTTGAAATATTTGTGAAGAGAAATAAAATCAGTTTAAAAAAAGCCAAATAACTTTATGCTACATGTTTTAATTATTATAAAAATATTTTTGAATGTATAATGCTTAAACGAAACTGTTTAGACGTAATCGCAAGTCAGAGGAGGAAAATTTTGTTTTAAATAGGATTTTGATGAGCAGGTATAATTGTACAGCAGAGAAAATGAAATTTTAACATTTAAGATAGTATTCCGTTAGAAACAGGTTCCGTTTTCATAGGGTTTAATGTATTATTATGCCCGGATTTAGGAGCCACTGTCCCGCTTTTTTTGTCGCCTTGTCCTGCTTTTTGTGACACTCGACCTGACAACCCTAATTGTCCCATAGTTTGGCTTCATCTCACAGTATTCATCCTGATAAAATTTGTTTACATGCCTTCCTAATGTTTTTCGATCAATGCTTTTTTCTTTTGCAGCCGCATGAGCGCAATTCTTATCATTAACATCTTTGAACCCTTTCAGGGCAAAGAATTGCAGTACTAAAATGTTGAAATAAATGACTGGCACTGGAATTTATGAACAAATTTATTTGGGCTATATTTCACATACATATTAAATTTAAAATATTTTAGAAAAATTCTCGTGTCGTTGTGGCGTTTGGGATTTAACATTATGTGGTTTCATAAACATACCACTACAACTGAAAGGGTTAAGACTACAGCTTTCATACTTTTCAGTCCTTTCTATTCTTTTCCAATTTTTTTCTTGATGTGTATAATACTATAGCAAATTTTCACATCTTTCCTTAATCAGTTTTAAACAATTTCTTTTTCATCACTCTATTTAACTGTAGCTTTACAGAAAAAAATTATATATTCTTTTTTATATATAATCATTAACCTTTCATTATGCAGAGTGAATAATAAAAAGATTTCCAAAACCACTTAATTAAGGGAGCTTTGAGCATCTGGTCAACCCTCCTTCATATTGACTGGATCAACCCTCCCCACATAGCCCTTTTTTAACCCTCCGAGCATCTTTCAAAAGGGTAAAATTGCAATGTTGTTTTCTTTGCATTTTGTTTTAAATGCTAAGAAAATATGATTCTTTCATCATTATAAAAAAAAACCTCAATTACAAATATGAATGTGATCCTTGAGAGTATTAATTATTCTTCAATGTATTTAAAATTCATTAAATCTATAGAATTATATTATCTTAAATATTGCTTGTATTGCTGTGAAACCTGGAGCTTAGTGAGCGGAATATTGCGTCCCAAACACTTAGAGGGCTAAAGAATAGAGCATTCTTACGTTAAGCCTAACTTACTGTGCAATTTCTATGCCTGGAATGAAAGTTCGATATTTCTGAATCACTTAAAATATATATACTTAAATTTCACAATTTTTAGGTTGAAAACACTACACAATTGATTTTTTCTACACCTATTTCGATTATCTCTATGAAACAAAGACTATTATTTGAGCATTCCAGAAGCTTTGGTTGACACCTATTGATAAAATTCTGAAATTCTTTTAAATATGAAAACTGAGGGTTGGGCAAACCTCCCCTATGGTCAACTCTTCCTAGTCTCCCCTATATTTTAAAACAACTTTACTGTATGTAAGACATACAGGCCAGTTTTTATAAAAAAAAATATGATAAAACAAATTATATATAAAATTAATAGACGTAACATTTTAAAAAACATACCCACGAGTTCACATATAATATAAAATATACGACAACCATATTATTTGTGATATCACATAAATATATGATATTATTTGTAAACTCATAGATATGTTGTTGTTTTTTTTAACGTTGTGTCTACAAACAGATTAAAACACATTAAAGATAGTAAACTTGTTTTAAAATGTGCAATAATGCCTGATAATTGGTATATAAATACTAGTAAAATTGTAAAAGCAGACATTACAAATTAAGAATGTGGATATCTTATTTTTCTATAATTATTATTCATTTTCAGAACATCTTTAAGAGAAGCTACACATATTCGAAGGTTATTAATCTACAAATATGGAAAGTTGTGCATGTACTGTTAAAAAAAAATCACGAAATGTTTTTAGAGTGTATTCTCAACAAGAAATGATGATTTTTTGAATGGTGTCAATTCTAAAGTAAAGATTTTCAACAAACTTATTTAACAGACAAAAATGTTAAATTAACAGTATTAAAACATTATTTTCTTAATATTATATGCATAAATTGAGTTTCGCAGCTGACAATGTTTATGTTATAATTCATTGTAAAAAAGACAGATGTTTCTTAATTTAAAAAAAAATACTATAATCACGAACGAAAATATACAATAAGCTCTTCCGAGTCAACCAAGATTCCGAAAAGCGTTCCTTTATCTTTAAAAACCTGACAAAAGAATATATCTTTGAAATTTAAAGCAGAATTTATGTAAATAAATTTTTATTAGCTGCCCGTAGTTTTCGAAAACCTTTCCAAGTATCTTTTACAGAGCATTAATCAGTTCTCTCTACCCTGAAAACCGGGCTTTTTGGATGCTATGAGGTCTCAAGTAAATATTTTCATGTTCAGCAAACATGTTTAATTGAAAAACATATGGAATTAACAGAATTCACATCTACATTAAAATGAACATTTTTCTGTTACAATTACATGCACAATTTCCATTATGCGGCTGAAAATGTGTTGTTGGGGTGTGGTAGCATGCAAAAAAACGATTTTCTGTGAAGAGAAAACTGATTAATGCATTGTAAAATCTACTCGAATACGTTTTCGAAAATTACGGGCAGCTGATAAAAAAAAAATTTTATAAATTTTTCTTTGAATTCCGAAAATACATTGTTTTCTGATGTTTCTAAGAACAAAGGAACGCTTTTCGGAATATTGGGTGACTTGAAAGCGGTTATCGTCTATTTTCTTTCGTGATTATAATAAATTTTCGTAGTTTAAGAAGCATCTGTCTTTTTTATTTTGATAACATCCAAAAAACAAATATTTTTGTGTTGCGAATATTGACTAATATACTGAAAAAATACTGGGAAACATTTCGGATTTTTTTGTTACTCTTTTTTTTAACGGCAGCGGAATAAGCATTTTTTTTCTAAACCGCTTTTTTAAATCTCGAAAATTTATTATTTTTGTGACGTTTCTGAAGTTCCTTTATTTAAAATAAAAGACCATATTTTGGAAGCGCGTATAACTCTGAAGAGGTTATATTTTAATTTCATAAAATTTTTCTACATCAAAAATTCTTTTTCGTTTTTTTTATAGTGTGGAAATAATGGAACATATGTTTTCGGGTTTTAGCCAGTATTTCGGGACCTTTTTTCAGAATGCACAGTAAGAATAAAAGCTCACAAAACGCGAAACCTGTAGGATAAAGGTTATCATCTCTACATTTACAGTGATAGTCTGTCTGGCTTACAGGCTATACATGAACCTAGAATAAACAAATAAACAATCCCTTAGCACTGGCGATAAAACTTAAACTCAAACAACTACTATACAAAGTCAGTCTTGGTCATGTCTCAGGTCACAATGGCGTACATGCGTACGTGTGCGCGGAACGTCTAGCCAAACAAACCACAACCAACACTGCTGTTGATCAACACATCCTCGTACCTCACTCCTTTATTTAAAATATATTGAAGGCTAGGATCATAAACGATTGGCAGGAGTATTGGGAAACATCAGACAAAGGCAGGCACACATATGACATAATCCCCAAAGTCTTTTATAACTTGCTTACAAGCAGACCGTACACAACTAGTTTTATAAGAGTAAATGACAACTTTAACACCCACTGGGCATCCTTGACAGGCTGGGTTTCCTTGTCATAGCAGTCCATCTTAGGCTATCAAATCAAATAAAATCAACTTCGTTACCATTAAATTTACTGCCTATGCGAATATTAGCTTACGTAACATACATTAAATGTTACTTAACATTAAAAATACTTACGGTCATATATGATGCATAATTATACGTTATCATCAGATGATTAAAAGTCAGGGAATAAAAATTACAAAAAACTAGATCCATATTAATTATTTTTTCTTTATAAGTTTTGATTTACTGGATACATTTAGCAAATTACAAATATATTTTTTTTTCTATTTACAGTTTTGTATTTTTTAAATATAACGACATTTAATTCAACTGAAAAATAATTAGTTGTTATTTTCAAGTTACACAATGCCAGTTTTTAAAAGCTGCTCCGTTCTGATAATACAGGTTGATAAACGTTTTCGTACAAATATTGCATGTATTCAGTTTTTACTCACATAACACGTCACTAACAATAAGAACAATGCAATTTACGTATTAGAAAGTGCAGGTTTTTAATTACAATTAAAATTGCATGTTTTCTTATACATTGTAACAAAATAACATTTCTATGTGTTTGTTATAAGTTTGTTAAGAGTAATTTTAAAACAGTAAAATATTAATAATGATGTTAGTATTTTAAAATAATGTTTAGACGTTAATAGTTAATAATTCAATTTTATTGAAATTTTTCATAAAGTACAGTGAAAATTAAACCAACAGCACAAGAAAATGTAACAGATTATACTTATACTGAATTTCATTGATTTTTGCCATATATTACTTCATTTATTCTGTGTATTTCAAAAGACACACACTGGAATTAGAAGATATCTAATTTATGGGAAAATTTATAATAATATTAGGAAGGTTATGCTTTTAAATTGTTTTAAATTACATGCTAGTTTTGTTTTTTCTAAGTAAGGAGAAATAATTCAAATTCCAAAGAACAATTTTTAAGTAAAAATAAATAAACCCAGCTGCGAAACAAATAACAAAAGAAAAGCACAAATATTTCATTTTATTATATATTTAACTTATTTCAATATTTAGGACCGAGCGATCTCATGTAGAAATTCTTAATTTTATCCTGTGATTAGTTAACATTTTATTTTGATTGGTGATGAAGAATTGTTAAATAATCAAATCTTCAACATATAATTTAATAGAACAAAAAATCAGTAGATTTTTTTATGAATAGTAGAATTTTTTCATGAAATTTCGACTATATAACTGCAGTCTTTCCAGATGTGAAGATAAGCATTTTGGTACGACTTGTATCCAATCCATAAGACCCCATTTTATCAGGGGATAAATAATCGCCAGGGTATTAAATAATGTATAGTAAAATAAAGAACGACAGTAACAACTTTCCAGAAAAAGCAATTATCCTTCTTTTCTGCACGCAGTCGGCTAAAAAAAAGTACTCTAATTTTCTGTAATTCCAACATTTAAGTTTTTTAACAATTGTTTGCCATTAATAACATTTGCAGACATATTTTTTCCTTGCATATTTCCTCAAATTTTGTTTCTCTCCAACTTACTTTATTATCTTTTGGAAAACTTAAAAACAAAGTTTTTCCTAATGTGTTAGTAAATTAGCAACTTTAAGAGTACTTTTCCTTGTAGTAAATTTACCTTTATTGGGTTTTTTACTAATGAGGCGCTCATTACACTCAATTTTTGCAACTGAAAATATTTTATTGACTGTTTTACTAGGGGTTCTTTTTATCATTTAAAATCTGCTTGTACTTTGATTGTCAGCATGTGATTTATTATTCCTTATTTATTATAAAAAAAAGTCATTGCTTTATGTTTTTCGAAAACAAAACAATTCCTTTTAAAGTTGAAAATCTTATTTTCTTTATAGAAAATATGTTAATTTTTAATAGAAATTACTGAAATTCCAACTATAACATTATGTAACGGAATTCTTTTATAAACAAATATTTTAAATAAACAAGACATTTTAGAGAATACTGTGAAGACATTTTATATACAAAAAATGCATGTTGTTTTAATAATGTTATATATAGATCTCATGTAGTTTTACAAAAGATAAAAAAGTAATTTTTGAAATTTGTAGTTATTCTCTATCAAACAAATAAAAACGCTTATCGATAGTTTTCATCCTAGCGTGTTAAGTTTACGCCATGCCAATTACACTTTAAAATAAGATTATTTCTGATATACGTACTGCTTCTTTCCTTCATTCTTTTGACTTTCTCCTTGTTACACAAAGTAAAAAGGAAAACAGAAGAATAAAAGTAAACATTCGTTTGAAACTTCTCTCCTAAGTTTTGTTTATCTTGCTTTCATCTTGAGATTTGTCAGATATTTGTGTTCTATCATTGAAACCGAAGACTTGTCTTTTTTAATCGATTACTTAAAACGACGAATTCAAAAATCTTCTGTAATGCATATATGCAGATATATATATATATATATACGTGAGTAGTGTGTGCGTGTGTGTTATATAAAAATTTTACTTGCAACATTCATTAAAATTATTCTAATTTTCCGACATATTCATTATTCCCCTATTTTTTAATAATCTCTATTATTTATTTCTAGTTAAATTCCTATAAACTTAAAACGCGTATCTTAATAATTATCTTATTCGAAACCTTAATCTAAACTTTTAATCCCTTCATTAATTTTCATCAGCCATCAAAACTATAATATTCTGAGAGGGGCTACTTTTATTTTTCGAATGTTTTTAAAAGCCATTTTACTACTTCTCATTTTATTTCATGAATCAACTTCACACGCACCTGTCTTACGTCGGGTGTATTACATCGAAATCCCTCCATGAGCAGATACGGAACTCATTCTCTATTACGCTCCTCTCTCGCTCTCCATTATTTGAGTAATCGAGCTCATTTCATTCTGTGCCTCGTTCCTGAAACAATTTGTTCGTCATAAAGCTTTCATTTCAATCTGTCTTCCTATGCGAGTCCTGACAAAACCGTCGTGCATGAGGTCAGAGGAAGAATTCTGAGATGTTCGATTGTTTTAAAACTCTGTTACCAGGTGTCTTATCGTAAAGAAGAACGTCTAAATTTGTTCATTAAGATCTTTTTAACATGAAGTAGTAAAACTTGCTGTAGCCTGAAGGCTCTACGAAAACTCTCGTAATGTGGGAGTTGTTCGCGTTTTTATGTGTAGCTGAATAAACAATTTAAAGTAATTTTGGCCTCTGTTTTAATGGGGAAAAGAACCGGATTTCTTTATATTTTGCTTACTACTCATATGGCCTGACCATAGCAATAGAATAGGACTGTTTCATGAATCCCTGGTGATTCGATTGGACTTAGCCAATCTCACTTCTACGAACAAATCAATATGATTAAATTTGCTAACAACAAAATACTCAGCCTGTCAACAGCTGCCAATATTCTACAATTTTGGTGCCTCCAGCAGCAATGTTTCACTAGTGTGTACAAATTTTATGGAACCTAACCAATACCTGACTAGGATTTAATTATAGTCATGCGGGTTATAATATATATATATATATATATATATATATCGTATATACACTATATGGCCAAAGATGACCGGTCACTTGCGATTTTAGACGTTTTGTTAAATATCTAGAAAAATACGCGAGGAATTAGCCTGAAACTGCAGGTGTGTAAACAGTATAGTATAGGTCATATACTTCCGCGAAGATTTTTTCCTCAAACCCCATAGGGGATCGTCAACAAATTGAAAAAGAACGAATATCTTTTGGATAACCCTGTAAAAACTAATGTAGCAACAGCGTTCAAACTAGAGATTATTAATAAGTGGTTTATTGTAATACACTGTATTCATGTTTATGAGGATAGAATATATACTCGTAGAAAAATTAAGGTTTTTATAAAAAGAGTCCCAAATTTTGCCAAGTTTTTTGTTTATAATATACAGAGTTCTTAATGACGAATAACATAGTACACAATACTCTGCAATCAAAATTAAAAAAATAATAAAAATTGGATGAAAAATGAGCAGGTTTACTAAAAAATGTTTCACTGCGCATGCGAGAATGCAATCAAAATATAAAACGTGGCTCGTATTTCATAAGAGAATACACATACAGGGCTGTCGCTGGTGACTATTTTTATATTCTGTTCTCACTATTTTTAAAAAAAGTAAATTTTGTAGTATATTTTTCTTGCAAATGTTGTTAAAGCGTATGTAAAAGATTTTTGTTTTGAAAAAGTGGTGTAAAATAAAATTAAAAAATAGTCGCCTGTGTCAGCCTGTTTTTACCCGATATTGGGATAAAATAAAAATCCAATGATCCCATCTTCTACCGCACTATGTATAGCCTTTGTGTTTATTATTTATGTTTTTTGACCTTGTCCCCTTACGGATACGTGTTTACTGTAGCTGATGACGAGCTGTTAATATTTTTAGCTCGAAACACGTCCTATGTATTGTTTTTATCTTATGGTGATTTTTTTACTAAGATTTATTATTTTAATTGTTTCATATCGTCAGTTTTCGGTGCTGTTTCGCTATAGCTGCTATACAACCACAGTTTTTTTTTATTAATCTATCTTTGCAAAAATAACCCTGACAACCAATGCACTCTGCGAAACATAAAGAAATGACTTAATACGTCTATTTCACGAACAAATGTTCGAATTCAAAATATTATGTTCGTACATAAAATCTCAAAATTTACTACAGTAGATTTATTAAAGACAAATTAGGCACTCTGTTATAGTTTATCTTTACTCTCGAAGTGATAAGATTTTTTAATTACAAAACTGTATTAAATATCCTGTATAATGCCAAACTTTAAATAATGATAAACTAATTTTGTTTTAAATCCCATCAAATTCATTTTTTTCTTATTTGTAATACCAAACACGGTGAAACATCACATTAAAACATATTTACTATTTCATCACTCTTAAACCAGCGTAAAGCTTTTCCGGTGGAACGTTATTGAATTTCTCATTCATTTAAAAATGGAAAATGAAATATACAAATTTGAAATTTTTCTATTTTCATTAAAGTTTTAACTTTCTGTTTCTTTAGAAACAGATTTTAAATTATAGAAAAACTTACATTTCCCCAGTTATAAAATATCAAGATCATATTTATTACTGGTAAAACATGTATTTTAGCAAGATATTATTTTTTAGGTACTTATTGATAGCATAAATATCCAATAATGATTTTCCGTTTTAAAGAATACAAAGTTTAATATTTTACTGATTAAAGCAACACTGTATTTTCTGGAACATATTAAATTAGGAAAATGTTATAACATAAAATATTACGCTAAATATATATCTATATTATAAAGGGAAAACATATCTGTGCGTAACGCATACGTCATTTTGCGAATGGCAACACTTTGAAATTTGAAATAAAATTTTGGTTTTGCAATGTTCTCTACTGCAAATTTTCAAACTTCTAAACATTGCACATTTTAAATTTTTACACCGTCGTATAAGGAAAAAATGCTCTTTTAAATGCAATTTGTTTGAAAGCTGTATCTCAATTTATTTTTGAGATATTAATTTTTTTGTAGTTTTTAATACCATTTTCCTTAACGTGGCAACAAAAGTACCTCATTTCAATTGAAAGTCATTGAAAGTAAACGGAAAATAGTCGAAGAAAGGAGATACTGTATCTTTTTGTTGCCTTTTTCTCATAAAACCTGAAAAAAAAGTTGAAAATAAAATATGGGCTATGTCAAGAATATTGTCTGTTATTCCGTTATAATGACGTCATATGCACACTTTTTTATAGACGAAGTTTAAGACTGAATTGTAAAAGTGGATTGCTTTAGCGGATGCAAATGACGTCATTTTATAAAAAAGCGTGTATTTTAATTGTTAAACCTATGCTTTGTAGAGGTGCGTCATTTTCACAGTCCAGCTGCTTTGAAATTCTTCACAGGTGAAAATGCTTCACTTTTGAAAATAATGTAATCGAAATCACACACTGATAAAACGCAATGTTTTACAAAAATTTAGAGTGTCTTTATAAAAGAGAGGTGACATGCAAATAATAGCGATTTATGTTACAGAAATAATTTTCTCGCCTGGATGGATTTGCTTCGCCGTGTTAAACAAGCAAACAAATAATTCGTGGTTTAAAATAATATCGTGTCCCTGAAGTTTTTTTCGAAAATTCCCTTGAATAATAAAAGTTTAACGCTATTCTTTAGGACATTCTACTATAATTTTATCAAAATAACATAATTTGCTTAATTTAATTTTTCCTAATTTGACATAATCTATATTTTTAAAATACAAGTGTGTTTTTTAGTCATCTGCCCTGATCTCTCCGCTGAACCAATTTTACTAATATTTTTTTTTTTAACTGAAAGCCTTTCCTTTGTAGATGTGATCGCACTGTCTGTTTGTTTGTTTTTTTAATATCCCCTCTTTTATATTTTAATTTTAAAAGCATTTTATAAAATTTCTTCAAAATGACGAAAATTAGATAGCTTTCATTGTTGCAGACAGGAGAGAAACAATGATGTATTTTTAACTTTATTCACGCTATTTTCTGATAAAAATTCAAAATTGTTTATAAAAAATGTTCTATAAGGTTTAGTGGCGCAAAATCCCATTAGGAGCAGAATATTATATTAGGGGCATAATAATGAAAAATGACATACTGCTTTTGAAAACACGCATTTTTCCTCATAAATTTTCTATATTGTTTTTCCTTCTGCATGTGTACTGATACTATGTTTCAGACACTAGGCGAAATGCTTATTTAAGTGAAAATGAAGTCATATTTAAAAGAAAACGATCATTTTCTTAGATAAAACTAAACATTTTAACACAAATGCGTCTAAAAAACATAAATTACGGAAATTTTTACTCTCCGGAATTGAGATCAGAATCTCAAGTAAAGAGTGCGTCTGTTCACATAAAAGATGTTGCTGACAATCGTGACCTCAAGTTTTCAGTTAAAATGATTTTTAAATGATCAAACAAAATACAATTTTTTTTATGATGAATATGGCTATGAGAAGTGCGTATGCAAATTTTGAGAAGGTGAAAATTGCTATTTTCATTCCGGAAATCCAATCATAAGAGCCTCAATTGATAACCACATCCTAATAACTGATCTTTATTACATTTTACCGATTAAATATGTATATTATAAAGAACAAACGTATCTGTGCGTAACGCTGACGTTATTTTGCGAATGGCAACACATCATGATCCCATTTCGGTCTTGAAATTTTTGTTACTGCAATTTTTTAGCCTTCTGACCATCGCACATTTTCAACTTTCCTCGCATAGGGAAAAAAAAATTACTTTCAAATGCAATTTGTTTAAAGACTGTATTCATTGACTGATGTATTATATTTTCTAAAATAATTTTTAAGCATGATTTTTTTTAAGTTTATCTTATCACGTGCCGTTTTCAATACATAATAATTATAAACATTTTGCACATAAAGCAACAAACATTTTTCAGCATTTGCTTCTGACTATTTTTGCATAACGAAATTAATACTTCCTTTATAAACAAATAAAAGAATAATATTAAAAAAACCACCAATCTAACATATTTGTGAAAGACAAATTAACGAAATTAATACTTATTTTATAAACGAATAAAAGAATAATATTGAAAAAACACAAATCTAACATATTTGTAATCGTACAATTTAATTTTTTTAGATCACCAAACAGGATTTTTTTTTTCAAATGAAATTTGTTTGCAAAGTTCATCTCAGTTTACTGATTGTCTATGGTTTTAAAAAGTCCTTCCGGCCAGTGCCGGGAGGAAGAGGTAGCTTTCATAATCCTTATTTAAAAAAAGCCAACTTATATCATGCAAACACACGAAGCTCAATTTAGTGGAAACCGAATATAGGAGATTCAATACTAATTTTTATCAATATAATAAATGAGAATTTCGCGAAATTAGTCAGCTTTATTCAAGCTGCCTTTCTTTAAAGTAACTTATATTTGGCTACCAAATTCGGCAATTTCTTAAAGTGCCTGTCATTTTAAGACAACATGGTGGATGAGGCTAAGCAGTGAACTTGGTCGAGACCTTAGTAATTGCTGTGCACATGCTCACTCACATCGGAATCGGTTAATATATAGGAGTGCTGTCGCATGCAAAAAATCAGATTTTTCAAAATGTCATCCACAATAGAAATTGATACTGCTATATCTGAGCCATTATTTAAGGTAAAGACAAACAAAAAATGCTCCTGAATCCTTATATCAAGATCAAATACTTAAGAAAGAAACCTTCTTCAATTTCTAATTTTTTTGCACCTCACTTTAAATATATGTAGTGGCGAACAATAGCCCAGACCAGATGTCGGAAGAAGGCGAAGTCCATTTCTCACGAGAAGTTGATGAGCTAACGAAAACGGAAGGCCGAACGCTGGAGTTTGGGGGAGATGGTTTTCTGCGTCGGAGGAGAGCGGTGCTCTCTCCTAGCTGATTCTAAATTGGGCGCTGCCCGCTTTTACTTTTTTTTAGACGGGATCTCTGTGGACCCGTGCTACTGATATTATTCAATTAAACGTTAAATGTCGTGCTGTGTTGTATGTCAGATAAATGTTAGTAGTTTAGTATCATGTAATCTAGAAGTTTAAAAGTTTCAATTAAACATTTTAACGAGTTAAACAGTAGTAGTTCCTGTTGAAGCCTGTGTGAATTTTCCTCCGACAAATTTTTGTGGGCCCGGCCTGGATATGAACTGAATTACCGGACTCAAAAGGTTCTTTTTTACGATTTGAAATTTGAAATCAATCCCCTGGACATTTGGACATCCTACAACCTGGACGGAATCTGAATCTACAACTACTCGGATCCAAAGGATTTGGTGTAAGCTGCGGAGTTGCTTCGAAAGAATCAGGAAAAGAACAACCTGTGTGCAACAAATGCTCCAAATATTTTCTTAATTTCACGGGCCGAAGGATCCCCGAGTGTGAACGACTCACAGTGTTTTTTTTGTGTGAGTCTGTGTTTTTTTTCTCGCGAGTGATGTGATAGTTACTGGCTCACGGTGTGTTTTTTTTAGTGAGCTTTTGTGCGATCAAATCAATTAATGCAGCCTAGTGATTTATTTTTGTGGGCTGTTGTTTTTTATGTGGTTTTAGTGCGATATACTCAGCCTAGTGATTTATTTTTTGTAGGCTGTTTTGGCTAATTTTTGGCTCACTGTGCTTTTTTTGTCGTGAGCTTTGATTCGTCTTTTTTTCTCTTACGCATGTGATAAAAATATTCATTTTACACACAGCGAATGTACCGGTGGTGGTACAAGCTCGCACAAACCATTTTTTATTTTATTATTGTGTTTTATATTTTCAAGAAAGGATTTTCCCTTTAAAAGTAAGTGAGTTCCTTTTTATATGTTTGTGTTGCTATAAAAAAAATTGATATTAAGCTGGAAATAAAAATAATGGCGCATTTAGTACGTGCCAAGAAGGTAGACCTTTTAGGGGTAGTGCGGGAATTGGGGCTAGAAGCTCCAGAAAGCTCTACTAAGCCACAACTCTCGGACATGATCATTAAATCGAGCAATTATAATGAAGAGGTTATAAAAAATCTTCTAGCCGGAATTGTTGCTGAAAGGGAAGAAGCCGAAAAAAAAATACTATTAGAAGAAGAGAGCAAACGCGAATTCGAACTCAAAAGACTTGAACTCGAAATAGCCGCGAAAAATAAAATCGAAATACCAACATTGAGTAGCGGGATTAAAAGCCCCGATGTTTTGAAATTAATTACAAAGTACAACCACCAAGAAGAAATTAGTATTTACCTTACATTGTTTGAGCGCCAAATCAAGCGTTTGGGCGTAGAAAAGGAAAATTGTGTAACTTATTTGTTAGGTCTGTTACCGTTGGAAATAGTAAACATAATAGGTCGCGAAAAGGAGGAACTCTCCAATGATTACGATTACGTGAAACAGTTATTACTGAAAAGATTCAAACTGAGTCCAGAACAATTTAGACAAAAATTCTTTTCGCATAGAAAGGAAAATTCGGCCTCGTGGCGAGATTTTTCATTTGAAATTACTAATTTTTTGGAACAGTGGCTTACGGGTCTTAACATTTCGTCTTTCGATGATTTAAAAAACATTTTGGTTATTGACCAAATAAGGAAGAGATTACCGCTTGAGATAAGGGAACATTTTATTGATGACTTGCCTAAGTTTACGAAGGTCTCAGATTTTATAAGTAAGCTTGATGATTATGAGGCAGCTCGCAATATTATCAGGAAAAACTCCGAACCGAGAAGTCCCAATAACGATGTTAAAAAGCGTTTTACTCAAAATGTTGAAAACAAAAGTTTTAACAGAAATAACATTCCGCAGAGTAGCAAATATGAAAAAAATTATCTTAACACGAGGAATAACGCTAACCCTTTCAAAATTAGATGCTTTTATTGTAATGAATACGCCTCCCATAAATCAAATCAATGTCCCAGAAGAAAAGAAGGCCCAACTTATTTTAGAGGCAAAGAAACCGAACATAGGGCTGAGCAAAGTAACTTCCATAATAATAAATCAGTAAACACTGCGAATAAAAATTCCTGCCCATCGGATAAAATCCTCAAAATTATTGAAATTATGGGGAAAAAGGTCAGCTGTGTGGTAGATTCCGGATCTGACGTAACAATGGTTAATGATGACATCTATAAGAGTTTAGGATGCCCTAAATTAAATGAAAACGATGTGAAACTGACAGGAATTAGCGGAAAAGGAGTGAGTCCGAAGGGTTTTTTCAATACCGACATTTCAATTGATAATATTAGTATCTATTGTGATATTTACGTTTTAAATGATTTACAATATGATATGATCCTCGGAAATAATTGTTTAAGTAAATTAAATTTTGAAATATCTGGTAATGGCCTTAAAGTTATGAGTAAGCGAAATAAGGAGAAAAATTATACTGTTAATATGATAACTGCGGTTTCCTTAAAAATTCCGAAGTTAGACACTCCTTCAGATGTTGTAAACATTCCCATGGCCAAGTCAGTCTCGCAGTCGGATGTTGTAAACATTCCCATGACCATCCCAGGCTTGCGGTCAAATTCCATAGACACTCCCATGATTGAAGAATGCTTAACTGACACTCCTAAGTATGAATCTGTTTACTTAGCAGAAATGGTAAATTCGGTTAATATAAACGAAATTGATCTTACTCACATAATTGACTGCGGTTTAAAAAAGGAATTAATTAACTTAGTTGAGAATTACAAGCCTGAGAAAATAAAAAGTGCTAACTTGAAAGTTAAAATAATATTGAGCGATGAAATACCGATTACGCACCGACCTAGGCGATTAGCATTTGCAGAACAAGCGTTTGTTGATAAACAAGTCCAGGAATGGCTTGATAAAGGCATTATACGAGAAAGTTGTTCGAGTTACGCCGCGCCTATTGTTTTAGCCAAAAAGAAAAATGGCGATTACAGATTATGCGTTGATTACAGAGAGCTTAACCGAAAGATAATTAGGGATAATTACCCCCTTCCGGTAATAGATGATATTTTAGACGACATCGGGCAAAATAAAGTTTTTAGCACATTGGACTTAAAGAATGGTTTTTTCCACGTAGAAGTCGATGAGGACAGTAAACAATTTACTTCGTTTGTTACAAATAATTCCCAGTTCGAGTATAATGTAATGCCTTTTGGTTTAAGCTCCGCCCCGCAGTTTTTCCAACGCTACATATATGCATGCCTCAGAGAGTTAATAAGAGATAAAACGATTTCCGTGTACTTAGACGATATAATCGTCCCTGCGAAGACCGAAGAAGAGGCGCTTTCTAAACTGAAACGCGTGTTTCAGGTAGCATCAGAGTATGGTCTCGAATTCAATTTTTCTAAATGCCAGTTTTTGAAAAGAAGGATCGAATTTTTAGGATACATAGTGGAAAACGGAACAATTCGCCCTTCAGAAACACAAACATTAGCCGTTGAGAAATTCCCTGAGCCACAAAATAAGAAACAACTCCAGAGTTTCCTAGGGTTAACTGGATATTTTAGAAAATATATAGCGAATTATGCTAGAATCGCTAAACCCTTAAGTGATCTCCTGAAAACGGAGAACGAATTTAATTTTGGAGCGAGTCAAAAGGAAGCTTTCCAAACATTGAAAAATAAATTATCGGATAAACCGGTGTTGCACATATTTAGACAAGGGGCCGAGACAGAGTTACACACGGATGCTAGCAGCTTAGGTTTTGGAGCAGTCTTGTTACAAAAAGACGATTATGGAAACTTACACCCCGTTCATTTCATGAGTAAGAAAACAACACCCGCCCAAGCCAAATATAGTAGTTACGAGCTTGAAGCGCTGGCTGTTATTGAAGCATTAAAGAAATTCCGGACATACCTGTTAGGGAATAAATTTAAAATAGTAACTGACTGTTCCGCTTTTCAAAAAACATTAGAAAAGAAAGATCTTACGCCAAAAGTAGCAAGGTGGGCATTATTCCTACAAGAATTCGATTATCAAATTGTCCACAGGCCCGGAAGTCAAATGAAACACGTTGATGCGTTGAGTCGTAACACCGTATTAGTCACAACACGTTCGCATGATGAAATTACAACAAAATTAACCAAAGCACAAAACGAAGACGATTACATTAAAACTATCAAAACACTAGTTGAGAAAAATGAAAGTAAAGATTATTTTGTTAGGAAAAATATGGTGTACAAATATGAAGATGGTAGAGAACTAATTATGGTACCGGAAATTATGCAGAAAGAAATTATTCGCGAAATTCATAATAAAGGGCATTACGCTGTAGCGAAGACCGAAGCGATAATAAAGCAGGATTATTATATCCCTAATCTTCGAAAACAAATCGAAAGTGTTATAGGAAATTGTGTAGAATGCATCCTGTACAACCGAAAGCGAGGGAAAGGTGAAGGATTGCTAAATCCCATTCCTAAACATGATTCCCCTCTCCAAACTTATCACGTCGACCACTTAGGCCCAATGCCCTCGACCAATAAAAACTACAATTTTATATTCTCTGTAGTGGACGCTTTTACCAAATTCGTGTGGTTCTATCCAGTCAAGACTACATCTGCAAAGGAAGCAATTTCTAAATTAAAAATTCAACAAGCTACATTCGGGAACCCAGAGCGAATAATCAGCGACCGAGGTGCCGCCTTCACTTCCAGTGAGTTTAAAAAGTATCTCGAAGACGAAAATATTGAGCATGTTCTAATTACAACGGGAATACCCAGAGGAAACGGACAGGTAGAACGACAACAGGAAACACTCATATCAATCCTTGCTAAATTAAGTATCGACGATCCGTCAAAGTGGTACAAATACGTACCGGCTGTTCAACGAATAATGAATAGTACGATTTCCCGAAGCACTCAATACACACCCTTTGAGCTTTTAACGGGAGTAAAAATCAGAAATAGGGAAGATTTAAGAATAAAACAAATTCTTGATGAGGAACATGAAAACGCATTTGTCGAGGAAACACTGAATAGCAGAAATATCGCGAAACAACATATATTGAAAATTCAGGAGGAAAATCGCAAAACTTTCAACCGTAAACGCAAAAAAGCGAAATGTTATAAAATCGGTGATTTAGTTGCAATCCAACGAACCCAATTTGGGGTTGGTATGAAGCTACGACCGAAATTCCTTGGTCCATACAAAGTGATCAAAGTGAAGCGCAATGATCGATACGATGTCGAAAAAGTGGGCTTTCAAGAGGGCCCAAGAGTGACCTCTACTGCAGCCGATCACATGAAGCCGTGGGCTTCTTCAACCTAAAAAATATAGTGCTAATCCAAGCTGATATTTTTATGTGTTTTTTTTTTGCATCGTCTCTTTTTTTTTTTTTTTTTTTACTGTGTTTATCAAAGGTGACTGTGCTGTCATCTGAACATGTTTTTTTTTTTTACTGTTTTATACAAGAAAAAAAAAACTCTCTATTTAAAAACTGTTCATAGGACTGTATCCACGTGATGAACTCACCTGCGCATTGTGTTTTTTTTTGGACTATATTTAGCAAAAAAAGAACTGAAACTGTGTTTTTTCTTTTTTTTGATGGAAAGACCGTGTTCGTCTGTATACGTAGTTTGATATTGCATATTTGTCATGTTGTTTGTTTTTGTGTGTGTTTTTCTAGTATTTTTCAGGTTCCAGGAAAGTCGGACGGTACCAGTCCAGTCTATATGGTGGATGATCTGTGAGGACACAGAATGGTCAGGATGGACGAGTGTAGTGGCGAACAATAGCCCAGACCAGATGTCGGAAGAAGGCGAAGTCCATTTCTCACGAGAAGTTGATGAGCTAACGAAAACGGAAGGCCGAACGCTGGAGTTTGGGGGAGATGGTTTTCTGCGTCGGAGGAGAGCGGTGCTCTCTCCTAGCTGATTCTAAATTGGGCGCTGCCCGCTTTTACTTTTTTTTAGACGGGATCGCTGTGGACCCGTGCTACTGATATTATTCAATTAAACGTTAAATGTCGTGCTGTGTTGTATGTCAGATAAATGTTAGTAGTTTAGCATCATGTAATCTAGAAGTTTAAAAGTTTCAATTAAACATTTTAACGAGTTAAACAGTAGTAGTTCCTGTTGAAGCCTGTGTGAATTTTCCTCCCACATATATATATATTTTTTAATTTAATGGCCGCCATTTTGAAACAAGATGGCTGATGAATCTGGCCAGCGAACTTGGTCGAGGTGTTGATGTATACTATCCACATGCCTTCTTACATCGAAATAGGCGAATACGTGTGTTATCGCGTGACAAATACAAGATCGTTTCAAAATGTTAGCCATGCTAGAAATTCAAAGTGCTATAAATCAACCATTTTTTAAGATATCAACAAAAGAACAAATTTTCAGAAACAAAAACTGCTCCGGAATCTTTGTATCAAGGCCAAACACATAAAAAAAATCTTTTTCATTTTCCAATTTTTTAATACCTCATTTTGAATTTTAAATTTAATTTTTTTTAAATGGCAACCCTTTTGAAACAAGATGGCGAATGAAGCTGGCCAACGAACTCGGTCGAGACATTGGTATGTACTATGTACAGACCAAGTTACATCCAAATAGGTTCATAAATACGCTTGTTATCGCGTGACAAAAATCAGGTCGTTTTAAAATGTCAGCAACAAGAGAAATTCAAAATGCTATTACTCAGCCATTTTTTTTTTTAGATATAGACGAAAGAAAAACTGTTCCGGAATCTTTGTATTAAGGTCAAGCACATACAAAAAAAATCTTTTTCATTTTCGAATTTTTTGGTATCTCATTTAAATTTTTAAATTTTTTTAAATGGCCGCCATTTTGAAACAAAATGGCGGATGAAGCTGGCCAACGAACTCGGTCGAGAGATTGGTATGTACTATGTACACACCGAATTACATCCAAATCGGTTCATAAATACGCCTTTTATCGCGTGACAAATTTCAGGACGTTTCAAAATGTCAGCCACGCTAGAAATTCAAAATGCTATAACTCAGCCATTTTTTAAGATATAGACGAAACAAAAACTGCTCCGGAATCTTTGTATAAAGGTCAAATACATAAGAAAAAAATATTTTTCCATTTTTAATTTTTTGGTACCACATTTCAAGTTTTAAATTTTTGTAAAAATTTTAAATGGCCGCCATTTTGAAACAAAATGGCGGATGAAGCTGGCCAACGAACTCGGTCGAGACATTGGTATGTACTATGTACACACCGAATTACATCGAAATCGGTTCATAATTACGGGAGTTACAGTGTGACATAGGTCAGATATATATATATATATATATATATATATATATATATATATCAATTTTGAACGGAGGGTGGTTTCGGGATCTGGGGGTCATGATCGATGAAAATATACCAAAATTTTTTGAAATCGCTTTCCTCCGAACGGCTGCAATAGGTAGCTTTTTTGTAAAGAAAGCTACCTAAAACAATTTTAATGCATGAAATATTTTTTAATTTATCTATATCGCGCGGAGCTCGATTACGAAAGATTAATCCGTTTGCCCTTAAAACAAAATAAAGAGTTCATTATTTTTCTTACGGCTAATATCCATTAAAAAAATCTTCCCTATGAATAAATAAATAAAATAGTATAAATAAAACACAAATTTATCAGACATGTCTTAGCTCTGAAATTATCAGAATATAAAAGGATGCCATAAGTAGCAAAATCTTGACAAATAACTCTTAGCATGCGGCTAATAGGAAAATATCGCTTTTTATAAATTTCAAAAATTTATTTGATTGTATAATTCATATTTTTCATATGCAAAATGCTTTTTTAATGTAAGTAGTCAATCTACAAAACTTATTGCATATCAAAATATTATTACTTTTCAATTTTAAAAAATGTTTTCACCTATATTCTTTAGCCCGGGAAGCCCGGGTACGATCCCCTAGTTACATTAATGTCAAAATTTAAATAGTAAGAATGATTTATTTGCGTTTTTTCAAAGTTTATTTTTCAGTGTAAATATAAATATATACTTTATTTTAAATTGCAAATAGTTATTCATATAATTCTTTTCAGTTATTTCTCGTGTAATTATAATTAAAAATTGCTACCAATCTAATTATTAAAAATATTTTTTAAATATTAAATATAAAGTTTAGTACACGCAAACAATTAAATATTTCTTTATTATTTTTTTATCATATAAGGACCTATTTTCAGTTTAATTTTAAATATAACTTTTTATCATTATTAAAAAAGCTATAATATAAACAGCTATGAAGTTACTGGTGGTATCTCTTTTGCGTTTATACTTTACGCAAGTGTCAGTTAAAATTATCGCTATTGTAATTATAATATCTTTTTATGTCTCTAAGTCATCGATCGATAAGTCATTACCAGCATGTGCATAGGTATAAAATGGTCGTGAGGCATCATTTGAAAGATCAACTGAAAGATTATTAATGAGAATGACCATGATGTGATATTGTTAAATGTTATAGCCATTATGAGTTACAAAAATGTTCATAAAATTAAACCTAGAAAATTTTAGAGTATTTTATACACGTTTATATTTTTGTTAAATGTAACATTAGAAACCATAATTTGAAATGCAATGTATACTAAAATATTACATTACAGCAGTTAATGATTTTTTACTGAGATATGCTTAAAATTATGTCTAGATCTTGGAAAGTGTAATTTTATTTTTATTTATTTTTATTATTTTTTTAAAGTTAACGTAATCTAGAAATTTGAGAAATTTGTTTATTTAAAATATATGCCACTATTTCTGTATAGCTTCGCTTTATTTCACGATAGACATAGAAACTGAAGTAAAGATTTACAGTCTGTGAAAGTGTCAGATATTCTGAAAAAAAAATTGGTATCCCAATTTGGTATCTCTTAATTAATCCAGCTAAAAAATGTTCACATCACACTTTAAAAGTTCCGTTTAATAAAAACTCAGGAAACCCTAAAACTAAATTATATTTATTGAAAGTACAATCTCTATAACAGAAGGTATTGTCCTTATTTTTTGTGCAATGCAATGGCAACATCAAAAGTGCTAGAAATATCCAGAATTCGGACAGTGACACCTGATGTAAGATGAAAAACATTTTGCCTTTTTTTTCCTTTTAGACATTCTGGTCCCTCTTATATCTTTTTCAGGGGTGATTTACTATTTATAGGTCTGAATTTAAAAATATCGTAAAAACTAACAACGGGATGCTGTAGGGATCAAATATATTTTACTGCCGACTAGAATTTTTTTTTTAGCTACCAGATTTTCTCAAATTTGTAGAACCCTGCATATAACAATTGAAAATACGAAAAATATGAAACGATACGAAATGGTTATTTACATTTGATATAAATTATTTTCTACATTCGTAATTTAAAAAAATATTTTCGTTGTCAATCTTAAGGAACCCAATTTTTCTTTTATTAAAAAAAAATATTTTTGTATTTGTGTAATAATAAATAACGTCAATTGTCTCAATACAATAAAGACAGAACTGATTTAAAATATTTTTGTTATTTTGGTCCCAAAAAACCCCCACGGTCCCCTAGATCCAAGTAACCTAACGTTGCTTGTAACTATACAAATATTGCCTCTGGTTTGGTAATTAATATCTAAAATTGAATTTTTTTACTGTCCTATTCCCCATGTACATTTAATTTCTTAGTGTAACCATTGTCCCTAAACTAAACAAATGTTAATATTCGATTCCTTGAAAATATTACACTGTGAATAAATTTTACATTTGCTTTACATAATTTTTAAAAGAATTGTTGTGACAGAAGACATATTTCTAACTTGCTCGTTTCTTTAATCATACATAAAATAAAATAAAAATATTTGACTCCAAACTATTTTCAATTTTCATAACAATACCTACTTTGCATAACTTCGTAAAATACAAGTGACATACATTTTTTGGAATTTTCTCTTACTTTTTGAAAATTAAAGTGAAATACGATAAGATTTATGTTCACTAACGATCGTTACCATAGTGATCGCATGCAGAAATCACATTAAACCGCTAACTTACACTTACCAAGTTAAACAAGTCACAAATCGCAATAAGTCTAATAGGCATGACGATAAACTTTTCCAAGCGTTGTTACTTCTAAAAAATATATTTCACTCTACATAAAAATACGTTTACATCCCGTGTTTTTTCTTAAAATACGTTATTTTAAATTGCGGTTGTTTGTTTTTCTTTCAAATAGCCAGTTATCATTCTACAATCTCATCCGCCCCTTACACACAGTTGTCACTTTTTATTAACCAGTACACGATTCCACATACTGGTATCTTCTTATAATTTACGGATGCTTTTCTTTTTTCTGAAAACAACCTCATAAAAATAAATTGACTTAGAGCAATATATGCTCGAACTTACGACGTAAGTGCCCGAACGTGTTCAATGAGTTGTGTACACTACGGCAACAGTTTTAATGTATTCTGCAAAAGAACAAAAAAAATCACAGTTTATGAAACTGTCAGTGAAATATTTTAATGGTCGCGCAATAAAGAGTTTCAGAGAAATATTTTAGAATAATAAATTTTAATTTTCATATTTAAGAGACTTAAAAGAAGAAGAAAAAGGTCTAGTTTTAGCCATAAGCACGTTTTCCATCAGAACAGGGTAAGTGTATTCGTGGGACATAATACTAATGCATTTAACCCCGCAAATATACAAAGCATATGCAGATAGATGCAATCCTAAAGAGTATTTTACTTTTTGTTAAAATTTAAAAATCCCGTGAAAACGCTCATAGTTATCACGGTATTTAAACTCATGGTTCAAAGCATACGAAACGCTTCCAGCGATGAGTAATATTGAAGAAACAATGTAAAATACTGTCTATTTGTATTTAATACAAATAAAAGCATACAGTGCAACCTCGATTATCGGAGCTAATTGGGACCATTAGTACCTTGGATATCGGAAATCTCGGTTCATAGAAATTGTGTAGATAAACTTTCCATGCTCGCGAATTTAACATCTCTTAGAATAAAAAGAATAGAACGTTTTTTAAATGATAAGAATAAACATATAAAGTTATGTTTCACAGCTCAACAAATTTTAACACTAGAACCGCCATTAAGGGTCATTTTGACCCCTGAAAAATTTATAATAGTCGATTCGTACCAGAAATTTTGTGATAATATATGTTAAATGTTTGCAGCACAAACATAGGCAAATTAAAAAATTATTAAATAAAAATTCTGGTGTGAAACACTTTTATAAAACTTGAGTAAAATAGGCGGCGGCTCTAGTGCTAAAAGGATATCAACTACAAGTAGTAAATTTAAAAAACCAAATTGAAATTTTTTAAACTACACTAAGTTAAGCATTGAAAGATGCATTTTCAAAAATAAAACAAATCTCAAGAAAATGTATATATTTTTTAATCTAATTACATTAATTTGTTAAATTTGCATTATTTTTTTTTAAAGTCTGATGCCTTTCGTTGAAAAAGTCCGAAATTTCTATCAGTAACACCCCGAACACGCCAATGTTTGAGCGACAAAAGATCTGTCGGTGTAACATTGCTTCATTGCTCCAAACAGTTTAGTGCAGTTGTGAGTGCAGTAAAAAGTGTGGTCTTTCTCAAGTCTCATTCAAAAAAAAAAAAAAAAAAAAAATCTTCTTTATCGGGTCGGTTAATAGAAACATCGATTAATCGAAGCTCGGTTAATCGAAGTTCTACTGTATTTAAATGCATTAATATTCGTATACAGAGAAAAAATATCATAATATGAAATAATACGACTTATTTATTTACATTTATTATACATTAATGTGTATGTACAGTACATATGTTAAAACAAAACAATTTCGTTATAAATCTTAAATATACCTAAAAATTGTTATAACTTCAAGAATTTTCTTAGCTTTTACGTTTGACGACTTTCTATTTTCCATTATCAATTTTTTGACCAATAACTTTTTTTACATATTTCTTCTCTTGGAACAGAATTCGCTGGTGTACTTCATCTGATCCGTAGGTAATCATTGTTTTTGTTCTCTCCAGTGCCTGCCTATATTCATTGCTTCGAACCGGTTCTATAAAATGTTCATGAACTTTTCAACAGACTTACAGTTGTTTTGTTTACCTAAACTTCCAGCTTAGTGAATATTAGACATTGAAGACATATGTGATTCTGCGTATGAAGTCATAGAATTTCTTTATCGTTGGATCCAAATTGTATAATAACGGCACGATAGGGAGAACTGGTGAGCGTTTTGTGATCAAAAGGGATTTCTCGATTAGGATACCAACGTTGAATCTTACTTGGTCAAACATATTTCCTAGAATCATCCTTCTATTGTAAGGGTACATCCTTCGTAAACGCGTTCCTGGATTATGCGTGGATTTGAATCTCCCTGCAATGATCCTAGCATATTTGCAAAATCTCTTTTCGAAAACTTTTGGCCTAAATGGTCTTTTTGACATTTAATTTACCGAATATCCCATGCCACACACTTTAGGGACTTCATGACACTAACTTCATGACAGAGAGCGGTATCGTTCGAAAGCCCTTACCATGGGGACTACGGAAATGTGTACAACTACCCATCCGAAGGCAATGGTGAATGGTTATAGGCCGATGTATTTCTGCCATTTATAGATTACTCTAGCTCGCTACCTATGCAGGAAAGACACTCTGTCTGGTAGAAAAGAGAGTTGACGGATTGCAGAGGTTACGAGAAGACAGTTTGTGTGGTGGAAAAGGTAACTTCACGGACGGTAATGCATTTCTAAATAGAAATGGCTAAAGCATGAGTGTTTCCAACACCAGGTACACACAATGAAAGGGGGTGTTTTGCAGTTGTCACAAGTGCTATTAGTTAAATTAACCCTTAAATGCCGGGTGTTGCTTTTCGGCAACATACCCAATTTAGTTTCTAAACTACAATTAGAATAATATTGAAGCTATAATGCCTAATGTTACCAATAAAATACATTCTGAAAATATTATTAAATCGATTTTCAACATGTAGATGGCAACATTTGTACTGTTTAAGGATAAAGACAGATTTATTTTTTCAATTGCTGGAACTTGTTCTTTTTGTTTTGTTTGGAAGCTTGCGAAATGCCCTATTTTGTTCTGCAGTGAGCAAGTAAAATTTATTTCTTATTATAGTTCCTAAAATTCTTGTGTGTTTAATAATATAGAATTTTATCAAGGAAAATTACTTTTTGAGTTAAAGACCAGTATTGCCGATTAGTAGCAACTTCGTTTTTAGCCGTAAACCATACTTAAAACAAAATAGGATTTTTTTAAGTATTTTCCCCATGATTTATTTAAAAAATGCAAGCCGAAAAACATTATTACAATGATTTTTGAAAAATCAGGCATTTAATGGTTAAAGGATGCCTATTTAACAGATCGAAAGACACTATCCTTATCTCTAATTAAAGCCTTTTGAAAGGCACACCGATGAATGTCATCGATGGTGGCCGAGTAGAATTGATTATAGGCCAACTTATGCAATTTTATTATGCTTTCTCTAGTGGTCATATCCACACCTCCACAAACACTCTCATGAGTTCTTGAATATTCCGCTATGCTCTTTATTAAGTACTTGTATTGTTGAAAGATCTACCGATGAGGCTACCGGACGACTCCTAGCCACTTCGAGCCCATTATTAGTCTCGGCGGTGGTTGGATAATAATTGTGGCGGCATAATACCATAATGCTTATAAATAGTACTTTTTCAAAAAAGGAAAAATTCTCATACATTGGGGGGGGGGGGCTTACTTTTGGTACCTGCTCATATTTTTTTTTAAATCTGTTATTAATTTTTGCAGGTTGCTTCTTTTTATGAATGTGTGAGCATCATATAATTTGTCCAAAGCTGGGGAAAAATTTTCTTAATTATAGGGAAACTTTTTCATTCAAAAACGTCTAACGGCTGAAGAAACTTTTTCGTGCCCAGTGCGAGAAAAGCTGGCTCCACATTGAATCTAAATTTCTCAATGCATAAACGTAGATCCGTTTGGCCACTCCAACTATCCAGCACCATGATTGTTTCCTGATCACCAATCTATTCTTTTAGTTTATCAAAGTATACCGCAGTTATTTGTTTTCTGCTCTTTCCTGACTTGGAGCATGTAATGAGCAAATTTGAGGATGATATTCGTTGGGCATTTTCCATAACTTTGGGACCAATTTCTACCTGACATTCCTGTGTTACAACTAGTAAAGGCCCCATTAATTTTCCAGCGGCATTAATACACATTTGCACAGTACAGGAATGGGTCGTTTTGTTTTTACTGATGCGCCCACATCTTTGCTCGTAGACCACTTCATATCGTGGATTCTGTTAGATATAATATTGTATTGGAAGCCACATTGATCGGTGTTCAGGACGTTGGACAGTGGGCACTTTCACTGCTCAATCATTTTTTTCACGTTTTCCCGGAATTCGTCGATCGCAGGTTGAAAAGACACTTCTGGAAACAAATCTCTTTTTGTTACGATTTGGATCATCTTCCGACTTGTTATTTTATATGCCTGTTTGAAACTCTTGATGAAGTGTGAGCTTACTGTGAATCCGGGAATTTCAAGCTAATGATTTGTCAATGGCCCACATTTTGATGTCCCTGTCATGAACGGTGGTTTTTAACTATCTGCGATGATGATAAAATTCCGACCGCACGTATTTGGAAATTAGTTTCATTTTGCTCTGCCTGTTCCCACCTTTCCCTACGTATTGTGCCCACCGCTGAATCATCTTGTGGTCTTTTATTTACCTACATATATGTTGCACAGCCTTTAGTTTATTTTTCTTTGCCTTCTTATACGTTTCTACTGCTTTCGCCATTATTTCTATGGAAACCTCTTCACTTCCTGTCCGGTTCATATTCCAAAGTGGGTACTTCATATTCCAAAGATTTATTTTCAAATTACTTGTCAGTTCATTTTCGTCGATGCTGCTCTCATACAGAATGTCGAACGACCGGAAAAATTAGTTTCCGATCATCTTCTAAACTGTCTGGAATAGTCGCTTACTAATGGCGTAAAATTCTCTTACGTCGTTGGCTCCTTTTCCTCGGATTCCCCAAAATATTCCAGCAGTTGCAAAGTACGGAGTTTTGCAATCTACTCTTTGTCGTCGATAGCAATGCAGCCTGAATACTCGCCGAAACTCTTCAGAACTGGGACCGACTTCGTACGTCACAGAGGTGCGCGCCACCTCCCTGAATCAGCGCGCCTGGAACCCGCGCCACAGGCACTGCTAAAATTCTTCATGGTTGACACCCGGGAAGTGCCCCCATACACCCTGCCCATGCCCTCTTTTTATCCCGTAGGATCAGGCGAAGAGTTAGTTCCTGGTGTTCTTTAAAGCATACTCCAAGTCAGTGCAGTACAATTACTATCTATGATTGTGAAATGTGATCACAATCTCCTGTTTCTTACTAGAGGGAACATAGAACCTTTACCAACTTCACACTGGCAACAACAGGTTACATAACTGTACTGTAGACTCTCTTTTCTACCACACAGTGTGTATTTCCTGCATAAGCTAGCGATTTCGAGAAATCAGTAAATGACAGAAATACATCAGCTTATAATTCATGACAGGTTGCATTCGGACGGGTAGTTGTATACATTTCTGTGATCCCCATTTTAAGAGCTATCAAGCGACACCGCTCTAGACAAAATCCCAATGTGGGAGTTGTGGACCTTCCTAGAAAGCTCTAAAGAACAAAGAGGCTGTGATAAGTGTGTGGGGGGGGCAAATGTTGTACATTGATGAATGTTTTTATTCGAATTTTATAATATAATTATTGTTAGAAGCAAATTTTTAAATTATTTTTAAACATTCAGAGGGATTGCTTTGAAGAGGAGACCGAGTCTGTAGAACACAGGAGTCCCCCCCCCCCCGGTAACGTTTATTAAGGTTTAAAAAGGGAAATTAAATTTATCAGTCGGATCTGAATCCAACGGTAAACGCGACAAGGGCCGTCGTAGAAATTAACGCACAAGTAAGAATACAGACTATTGCATTTCGCCAGAAACGTGGGGAACGCTTTAGGCAATTACTGCCGGTGCCGGATCCCTCACGTGACATTCGGTGCGATATAAACGAGGGCAAATGGCATGCGTGCAATTGACCAGCTCCCACGCGACAGGGGGCAATGTAGAACTTTCAGAGAAATCTCTACTCACGACTAGGGGCAGTTCTATTCGGTGCAGTAAACTGGGGGAGGCTGAACCCAGACAATTAATTTGTTAGGTTGGATAAGTCTAGAAGGTGTTGGTGTGCTCTTTTAATTTTCGTGAGAAGCATGGTGCGCGTTAAAATGTTCTGTAGCCATTCCTTTGGTGGAAAAGTTGAAAGTTTTAAAGGCCAATTTTTCATAACTGAAAAGTTACAGTACGGGTGGCCTTTAAAACTTTCAACTTTTCCACCAAAGGAATGGCTACAGAACATTTTAACGCGCACCATGCTTCTCACGAAAATTAAAAGAGCACACCAACACCTTCTAGACTTATCCAACCTAACAAATTAATTGTCTGGGTTCAGCCTCCCCCAGTTTACTGCACCGAGTAAAACTGCCCCTAGTCGTGAGTAGATATTTCTCTGAAAGTTCTACATTGCCCCCTGTCGCGTGGGAGCTGGTCAATTGCACGCATACCATTTGCCCTCGTTTATATAGCACCGAATGTCGCGTGAGGGCTCCGGCACCGGCAGTAATTGCCTAAAGCGTTCCCCATGTTTCTGGCGAAATGCAATAGTCTGTATTCTTACTTGTGCGTTAATTTCTACGACGGCCCCTCTCGAGTTTACCGTGGGATTCAGATCCGACTAATAAATTTAATTTCCTTTTTTAAACCTTAAAAAACGTTACCGGGAGGGGGGGACTCCTGTGTTCTTGGTGGAAAAGGTGAAAGTTTTAAAGGCCAATTTTTCATAACTGAAAAGTTACAGTACGGGTGGCTAGTAGTGCTAACCTCATCACACTCGAATCTGTTCGTCCTGCGGAACTTTAATTTATGCAGGTAGAACCTTCAAATGGCCGTGTCCAGTTAGAGAGCTTGTTGTGTGAGGTGTGAAATACTAAAACATAAAAATATATATATTTTTAAATGATTTTAGAAGGCAGGCATACGCGAATATCTAAACCATGTCTGAAATGGTTGGGTTGAGAAATCGTCACACTTTGCGCCAAACCACTGTCCACATGTCCCTATAATAGGTTAAGCAATTGGTATACAATATATTTATTGGGAAAATGTGCACCAAGACATCTGTTTTTGAAAACATAAAATTAACCAATGACTTTAAAGTTACAGCTAAAAAGTACTTTTAAACGTGTTTCTGAAAATGTGTAGTTTAATAGAAAACAGTGCTTTTTTCTATTCCCAAATTGATTATTATTTTAATATGCACTTTTATTGAATTAGTGATAAAAAATTATATTTTGCATAATGCAAACTTACTTTTAAAGGAAAAATGCAACAGAATATCCGCGGAATTTCAAAAATAATATTCAGTTCTTTATAATAATTAAAATGAAACCCTTTTAAAACTTCATTTTGTACAGAAAACTCCGAGTTATTTCATAAAAAACATATTTTACTAATTTTTTGAAATTATATTGAATAGTAGATCTCACACTAATTCAGGCACTGTTTAATTGTATTTTACCATAAGTTTTATTCTATAAAGCCTTTTGCAGAATCCTGTGAGAAATTAATAAATATCCGAATTTGAACCACAGTGTTCAACCACAAATGTTTTGTGTTAATTATTTTGTATATTCATATGTCTTTTTTTAATATTCTTATGATTAAATTATTATTTTATTAAACGTGTTAAACAGGCATTTGTTTGACGTATGAACATAACGCATTTTCAATTTCTAAAATAACGATTCAAATAAAATTTCCCTTATTAAGATGTATTTCTATACTTGATAAATGGTATGTTTTAAAATATTACACTCTAAATTGTCTTACGTTATTTTTAATTAAATTTGATTCCATATTTTATTAAACTGATTTGTAATTAGAATTTTCACGTTTTTGGTGATAAAATATTCATTGTATCCCTTTATCTGAGCTAATTATCAAAATATTTAGAATAAATGATATCTTTAAAAAAAGCATTTGTTAACAAACTAATTTGGGTAAACGTGAAAATTCGTCAAAACAGTTTTGAATTGACGAAAAAGATAATTATATTTTACATTACTGTAAAGTGCGCTGTCTGTAAGCTATATAACATCAAGCTTTAATATTTTTGTTCTTTGTCAAATTAATCCTTTTCGAACGTTAGCTTACTATACATGATTTTATTTTTCTATTCTACTGAATTTTAAAAATATATTCTGTTATGTGGTTCTCTTAAGAGTGTTTGCAGTTTGAGGGGCTTCCGAGTTGACAGCACCTTTACGCCCAGTCTATGAATGATTGTTTTATAATGAATGAGCCATTGGGGTTAAAAAGTCTAACTGTAGTTTTAAAAACTACTATAAAATTTTATAAAAATAAAGATATAAGAGATGAAAAAATTACTTTTGAAGAAAAGTGGTATTTTAAAGTTAAATAGTAAGAAGTTTACAGGTTAAGAAAAAATAAAATAAAAGGAAAAAATGTTAAAATTAAGATTAAAGAAATATTTTAAGCGCAGTTAAGATAGATACGCTGACAAGCTGTCGGACAAAGCTGAAGGGTAGTCGGAAAGATGTGGTTCTCTTGCACATGTTATCAAACTACAAGTAAAAGCATTTCTTATAAAGAAAGTGGTGCCTCCAAATAAAATTCATGCTGGTCCTGATGTCGCGTGAAAAAAAACATAGGACCAATAAATGTTTAACAATTTAACCAATTTGTTTCGCTTGGCATTATTTTCTGCTAGAATATATTTTCAGCATTCGTACCTATTATTTTTTAAATCTAATATGCTTCCTATGTAATTTCAGAAATTTCCGATTAAATAAGCAGAAGTTACCTATTTTAAAATTATGGTATTCGAAACTGAAAACAGTACGAATCTTATTTGCTGCACATATGTCAGATACTTAAAAAGTAAAAGGAGCAGCAACTACTTTTTATACTTGTTTGAAACTGTCCTTATATTTAGTTCTTCATAAATTAGAATTATTAGATTTGGTTTTGTCCCATGAACTTCCACCCTTCCGACTGACAAGTTTTTCTACCTGGCAGAAAACAGTTGATACTTCAACAGTAAATGTCAAATATGTTTTTAGGCGTTATAATAGATGACAAAGCAAAGAGTTGTAAATTTAAAATGCAAAGATACTCGGAATAAATGTGCTAAAGATACATCTCTATAAATTAGACGCCAAAATACTTCAAGGGTCTGCTGAAATAGTGTAATGCACTCATAATATATATATAGTCATTAATAACTTATTGCATTATTAATTTAATAAAGATCAAAATAATCATATTACTTCCATTAATATATTATTTTTTTTTTTTTTTATTACTAGCTGAATCACCAGTTGCCTGATCATCGATAATAGTCTTAATTATACCTAATATAAGTGTTGAATGATTTTATATTTTGAAATACAGAAAAAAAGGAATCCGCGAAAGAGACTTATGAATACAAACGTTTTTGAAAGGCTTTATAATGATATTTTTTTTAAACCGAAGACATCATTTTTATAGACAATGAACATAGATATAGTTTGGAATATTTCGGTTTTTCTTATTGTGGTTTCCAAAGCCGATGCAGAATTTTAAACAATGCAGAAAAAAAAACGGAATTCGCGAAAATGACTTTCGGTAACGAACATTTTTGAAAGCATCATTATTAATAACACATTTTAAAACTGAATTTGTCATTTAAAAGGACAAAAACTGTTGTTGTGGTTTGGTATAGTTGATTATTTCTTATTTTGATTTACGAAGCGGATACGGAATGTAAAACATCACAGAAGAAACGAAATTCGCAAAAGTGAGATTCTCGAACGATTTTTTTCAATCGGTTAATATTCATATTTTTTAAAACGGATTACGGCATTTGAACGGAGAATTAGCGTAGCCATTGTATGCTATTTCTATTTTTTCCGTATTTTGAACAGAAGCCTAGATGCAGATCTTAAAATATTACAGAAATTGAAAAACACCGAACCGGCTATCGGTAACGATTTTTGAAGGGTTAACATTGATATTTGTTCGAAAGAATTGCGGCGTAAACGTAATAATACGATCCTTAATTTGATGTAATCGGGTTTTTCACCTTTTAAACTGGATAGTTAAACTGATGCGGGCTTCGAAAAAGGGAGAAAACATATGAATTTGACGTTTAGTAATTAATTTTTATGAAATGGTTTACTTTTATATTGTTTTAAACGGATTTCTCCGTTAAAAAGATGTGGAACGTGGAGATAGAACGTGGATGTGGTTCAGTATCCTTCGTTTTTTTTCGTAATTAAAAGGGTTCGACCAATGCGTGTTTAGAAAGACGAGTTGGGGGTGGCGGAGGTGAAACCGATTTTGCATTTTCGGATCTTCGCAGCTTCCACAATTCCGCGATTAGGAACGGGATCTGGCAAGCATATCGCGATAGCGACGCCTTTTTCAGCCGACTCTTTTTAATTCGTTTTTAATTAATATCTCGGATAATCATCAATAAATGAATAATCTGACCCTCAGGCGAATAAGGACCTGCCTTGGACTGTTCTCATCCATGTCTTAGGACGTTATTGATCGATACATTATTCTAGCCATCGTAAATCGATTTAAACATCTGTAGTATATCCTCGGAAAATACTCTAAAGTTCCAAATATTAAATGTACGCGAAAAAAGCTTTTTGTTGCGCCCATTTACGCTTTAATGATTTCGAGTGGCAATCTTTAAAATATTACTGATGTTTAGTTTGTGTTTTTAAGGGGAAGAGGGACCTTAAAAACCTTAAAAAATCAATTCTTTATTTTTTTTTAAAAATTTCACTTTAAATATCATTTAAGGATACATTATATGCATTATAGCATGCATTTATCACAAAAAAAAGAAAGAAAAAAATGGAGTTTTATACAATCGTCTTAGAAATCTTCGAAATACCCCTGCGCGTTCCAAATCAATGAAAATCCCCAATATTTTTTATAAAAGTTTGGTTTATATATATAAATAAAACTGTGCATAGAATTTTATATATTTAAATATGAAGGTAAAAAAAAATAAAAAAAATAATTTTAAAATTTTTTCGAAAAAATTTCAAAAGGGTTTTTTTTATATCTTTATATTCAAATATATAAAGTTCGATGCACAGTTTTATTTTTATATATAAACCAAACTTAAAAAAAAAATATATTGGGGATTTTCATTGATATGGAATGCGCAGGGAGCTAGATTTCGAAGATTTCTACGACGACGCGTAAAATGTCATTTTTTTCTCAAAAATATTTTTTTTTTATTTTTTATTTTTTTTTTTGTGATAAATGCATTCCATAATACATATAATGCACCCTTGAGTAATATTTAAAGTGAAATTTACGAAAAAAAAAAGAAAAAATTAAAATATTTTAAAATTTTGAAATTTTTTCGAAAATTTTAATTTTTTTTTTTTTACTTTTATATTTAAATATGTAAAATCCGATGCACAGTTTTATTTATACATATAAACCAAACTTTTATAAAAAATATTGGGGATTTTCATTGATATGGAATGCGCAGGGGGCATTTCGAAAATTTCCACGACAACGAGTAAAATGCCATTTTTTTTCTCAAAAATATTTTTTTTTAATTCTTTTTATGATAAATGCATGCTATAATACATATAATGTACCCTTGAGTAATATTTAAAGTAAAATTTATAAAAAAAAACAAAAAAAATGAAAAATTTTGAAATTTTGAAATTTTTTCGAAAAATTTCAAAATTTTTCAATTTTTTTTTTTTTTTTTTTTTTTTTTTTTACTTTTATATTCAAATATATAAAATTCGATGCACAGTTTTATTTATATATATAAACCAAAGTTTTATAAAAAAATATTGGGGATTTTCAATGATATGAAAAGCACATGGGGCATATCGGAGATTTCTAAAACGACGCGTAAACTTCCACTTTTTTCTGAAAAATAACATTAAAAAAATTTTATTTTGTAAAAAATGCATGCCATAATGCATATAATGTACCTTTGAGTATTATTTAAAGTGAAATTTACAAAAAATAAAAAAATTATTTTTAAGGTCCCTCGTCCCCTTAAATAATCACTGTGGTCTAAGTGATAAAATTGCAGCAAACGTTTTTCGATTGTCTGTCTTTTAATTTATGTATTTATTTATCTATTTATTTTGACAATCTTTAACGTGCATTTAATAAAATTAAGATTTTAATTTCTGCAATATAAATTGTTTATATATATATATATATATTTGCAATATTTATGACTAATAAAAGGATAATTCACACACTATATATGTGATCTTTAGGCTATTTGGAATTTTAGTATGTGTATATATATATATACACATAAATGGGGCTTTTGTATTATAACTACATTTCTAATACATATTTTATATGGATGTTGATTTGATGTTTTATATGTAATTGGTGACTTTCCTCCTTTTTTTTTTAAATTTCATATTAAATTTAACTTATTTAATCAAATTCAATATTAACTTATTTTTAATTTAGTCTACTCAGGACAATGTCATATTAATTAATAATAGTATACTAACTTTTTAGTGATTATTATACATATTGGTTTATTTGATTAACTAATGTTATACTGTATGTATTAAAATTGGGTAAATAGTTTTTATTATTATTATTCCTCTATACTATACTATTTAATATTGTTTTATTTTCAACATTGTATTCCATGATTAATTATCGGTTTATATGTTTGATTGGCACAATCACATTTTTTTAGCTTTTTTATGACTAATAAAAGGATAATTCACACACTATATATGTGATCTTTAGGCTATTTGGAATTTTAGTATCTGACAATCTTATATAAACATACATTTTTATTTATTTATTTTATAATTTATTTAATTATTTATTTATTTTTTCTTTTCTGTTCATTTTTTATATGTAAAGCTAAATATTAAGACTATTATATTTTTATAATATATAATTTATTTTATTTTATAGCATATAACCTATATTCTATATATTATCAAGTTAAAAACGTTTTTTAATATCTCAGTGTTGATTTAATGGTATGGTAATAGAATATATTGTATTGACATTTAATTTATTTTAAAAAAAATTCTGAATAATGAAATACAGTATGGTATTGTTTATATTAGGATGTGTGTAGGAATGCAGTTGATACATTTTAATTCATTAGCATGTATTAGGTTATACTTACTGTGACATTTGTATAATCATAATAGTTTTAAAAATAAAATAATAGATGGCAGCACCATAAATTTTGTATTTTTAAATAGCCTCTGTTAAAGTTATAATTTTGAATTTTTTACACTAGGTGGTAATTAACGCTGATTATTGGCAATGTTGTAAAATTGTTATTATACAATTTTAAATTGTTTTTAGGTATTATAAATAATGTAATTATTTTTTATTTATATTATATTAATTATATTTATCACAATATTTCGACATGAATTAACTGACTCCATAGCTTTTAATTTCTGTGTTAACTTAACTGTTTTATTCACCTTAATCTTATCACGCTTTTTGGATTCCATGTGCGGGAATATATTTTGATAATCTACTGGGAATTAATACGGTACGTTCTGTAAGATTTCTATTGCTATAAATTAAATATTTAATGGGTTGTAGTTTTTTACCCATTTCATGCCATTTGATAATGTTCTGTATTCATCTTGAAACTATTATTTTGATTATATTGGTTTGTTTGAGTACAGGGGGAAAAAAATTCAGCTTATGGCTTTTTTTCCCACAGAAAACGACCGATTTGCTTATATCATTTAATTCTGTACTCTTGAAAACGTAATTCAATATATAAGTTTTTCAATTTTTTCGGAATCCATATTCTTCTTTTTTTTTCTTCCATGTTAATTCTTGTAATTAGGTATACGGTACTTTATTTTACACATACAGTTCTATATCGTTGGTTTATGGCGTGTAGTCAATCATTCACAATATTGCAGTTTTTGATGATGGTCGGTAATGTTTAATTAATGGTTATATATAAATATAAATATATATATATATTAATGCAAATGTTAAGTAATAAAGTAAATAATCTTTGTTACTATAATTTTACATATCTTACGACAATTTATTTCTTTTTTAAAACTAATTAACTTTTTGTAAATATGATGTTTGCAGTTTTAGAGCACACTTGAAAAAATTGATGATATGAAAAATTTTCAAAATGTTCAAAATTGTACGACAGTCAAATAAAAAAAAAGATTCTTAAAGTAAATATATATATATATCATTTTATCACACGAATTTCATTTTTTCATGATTAAATCATTTTTCTTTATAAAGTCATTTAATAATTTCAAAAAAGATATTTTAAAATATTCTATTGAAAGAAATTGGTCATAGAGTACTGAGTCCCTTTATTATTCTTTCAAATGAATCGTGGATTTCACTTACGTCCATCTAATTATATTAACTGTGTGAATAATTTTAAATTTTACGTATATTCAAAATAAGGATGCGAAATTAAGTAAATAAACTTTTAATTAATTTTACTACTTAAAGTCTTCATCAAAAAATTCTTAGAAGCAAATGCTTCGTCCAAGACATTTTCATGTAAATATTTACTAGAATTTGAAACTAATTAAAATCGTTCTAGATGAAAGATAAGTGCATTAAGAAACATTTATTTTGCATAGAAAATGATTTAAAGTTTCAAGTCTTATTTGCTTATTTAAAAATATAATTGCATGTGCCGGTCTTGGGCAGCGTTTTTAAATTTTACAGATTAAATTTTCTACCCTTGCTTTCTATATTTTAAAATAAAAAATACTAGTCGTGGTATATTTCTTAAATGCTTGAAATAGAAATATACCACATATAAAAGTGTGTACATTTTACGTATACATATTTTATAACAGTGATAGCAAAGGTATAAATTTTGAGAAAATTTTCGAGACCTAAATGCATGGTGTCAAATGATGTGACGGCGGAGTTAAACAATTTTACATAGCAATCAGAAACAAATCAAAAATGTATGTTACAATTCTAACATTCAAGTCACTCATACATAATTTTGATACAGATTCCTTTCTTTTATAGTTTGTATCAATAAGAAATTATACGGTTTTTCCCTTTTAATTTTAATCGATTTTGATTTAAAATGTCTTTAATAGTTTCTTGTCTGTCTTTCTAATGATAGTAGTTGTCTTTATGGTAACAATTATTTCGTATTTAAATTTATATTTCTTATCATTTGCACGAAGTAATGATAATGAATTCATTTATAGTTATTGTTATCATTTCTTTTATATTTCAGCATTTAGTTAGAAAACAACAGCAAAAAATATGCTCGCTCAAATATGTATATACTTTTTCTGAACCTTTATTTTAAACCTTATATTTTGAGCATTTTATCATTTAAATTTAAAAATAGTCTTCATTTCTCCTTAATTAATAATAAAAATTAAATAATATTGGAAAATGCCATATTTAAATAATTTTGTAACACAAGTTGCGGAGGACTTAAAAAATTCTTTTTTGGTCTATTTTCATACTAATATAATGAAACATAACTATAATCGTTAAATTTTCTTTAATGACCTTAGATTTCAATAAACCTTAATTTAAGTTTTTAACTTTAACTTTTTTAAACACAAAGTGTTTTTTTTTTTTGAAATTAAAAAAAAAAAAAAATCGATCCGAAAAGGTTAGGATAATAAATAACTTTATTTACTACCTATAGATGTTGTTGTATAATTGTAGACTGGGTGTTTCATAATGGTACGAGGGAAATAATGTCTGAGATATTTGTAATTTTTCCTTTAACATACTAGAGAATATTATACATTTTTGGAAGAAGATATTATTTACAAAATGTTACATTACCTTGCATTTAGAAAATGAATCCTGATTTTCAAAACTATTGTTTATTCAACTCAAAGACATGTCTACCCAGGCAACAAAATATATCGAAATCAATTAAGAATATCCGAATTATCGGCGAAATATCGATAATCGCCCACTGATATTGTTATGATGTTAATAGATCATACTCCATTCAAGTAGTCCAAAGCTAGAATCGGCACAAAATCGCACTAACTGATAGATTTGAAATGTCAATATTTACTCCAAAATTAACATAGGCCGACGTTCCTGGGGCAACTAATGCCGGATAATGTGTGTCCTCTCATCAATACCCCCTGCAGTTTCTTCGTATTTCTGAATCACGCGACTGCCCACTCCCTTTCAAGATCTTTATCTCCCACCTTATTTACACCTCAAAGTTCTTTATCTTTATGTTGCAAGCAAGGTCATTTTTAACCCGTGACTTCCTTTAAAGCCGAACAAATTCTAGCCGAAACCTACAGGGGACTGTTAAAAATTAAAATACTGAACTGAGATAAGGAATCCAGTTTCTTCTTATTTCCTTTTCACCCTCCCTCTCAACCCTGTCTCGTTACTGTTCTCCACACCCCAGTCAAACACTTATCTCCGAGGTCACGAAGGGTCAGAAAAAAATGGCCATAATTTTTTTTGACAAAAAAAAAATATGGCCATTTTTTTTCTTCCCATTCTGACCAGAAAATCCGAGTTCTAACTTTTTACGACTGCTCTTTCATCTTCACCTAACACTTCATTTATAATGGCTGTTTCATAATAATAAAAGCCGTCAGTCAATCAGAAGAAAATGATCCATTCCGAAGGTATAATCCTTCATTTGGTGCCCCTTCGTTCTGGCGCCCGTGGAACATGCCCCCTCTGCCCCCCTTAGTTTCGGCCCTGGAGGGGGAGGCAAATATGCGTAAAAGGAAAGGGGCAGTGGCGTATACAAACGAAATATTTTATAAAATTCTTAGCGCGAGTATTTAGGCTAATTTCAAAAAATGTCAGAATAAAACTGTATCAGGTGCTCCTCAGATGCGCACAATAAAATCAAAAGACCGCCTCCCCCCCCTCCCCCATTCAAGAAAGTTTTGAAAAGAGGCCACTGCCCTATTTAACTAAGCAATAATGCGTAAAATTTGTTTTTATCGTCAATTTGAGCGTACCTAAGCAAAAAGTACCTGTAATGCTATGTATCTGGAAAAAAACAAAAAGGAAAAGAACGTGGGGAGGGGGCGGTGCATTTTTAGTGAACTGTTATTCAAAAACCAGTTAAGTCTCGGTCATAAAATTTACAATTTAACTTTATAGTACAAAGATGTTTATTATCCTAAGTTTTCAGAATTTCTTAGTCAGTCCTTTTTGAGATATTAATTAGTGAAAATTGCCGAAAGCAGACTTAACACAGTTTTTGATGAGCTGTACAAAAAAGAAAAAAAACTGTTTTCAGGATTGAAATTTAAAAAAATGAATAGTCCTATAAGAGATCTTTTTTAAGAAAAAATATTTAAGATGAGTCTCATTTCCTTCATAAAAAACAATGGCAGCGTAATGTGGGGTTTGACCTTTTATTTCTTCGGTTTTTAAGCATGTTTTTGGTCTAGATCCTTAAGTCTAATGAAAATTTTATAATTGCATAAAATGTCGAAAATTTTAAGAGTAATGAAAATTTTATAATTACATAAAATGTCGACAATTTTATGCTGAACATTTTGGTTTTAGATTCTTCTTGATAGGTAGAAAAATAAAGCAGTTACAGCATTTTCCGTAAAACAGGTTTTTCTCCCAAAAATGGCTGTGTAGTTTGTTAAAAATGGCCCCTCCAAAAAACTGTATGATAAAAAAAAAATTTTAGTCATGTTTTTAAAATCAGAAAACTATGAAGAAATCTTTGTTAAAAGATTGGGAAAATTAAAAATGTCGAGCGACACCACCTGGGTGATTTAAACTGGATTGACCCTAATATGTAAATGGTTATTTTGCGTCAATAGTATCCAAATTAAGTTAAATGTACGCGAATGGATAATATTACGCAATGAAATAATTTACATAATTTTTTGTTAAGGTTTCGGATAGCATGGCGCAAAAGATAAACCACATTATTCAATAAATACATTTCAATGCATAATATAGGTTTAGGGAAAGTGATATACTTATCAGTGTATTGAAAAAAAATACGTATAGTTTGGTTGTCTAAATATACTTTAGAAGACAAATCACAAATAATTTAAATTGAAACTTAATTTATAATTTTATCAAAATTTTATTTTTTATTTCCTCTTACATGAATAAAATGTTTAAACGGCTGCATACGTATAAAGTCTTTAAAATAACTTTCAAAGATTTTTTTATGAATATTTTGATTTATTAAATTACATATATTTATTCTCTTTTTTAATTTTATTAATGTTTCTCTTTTGTAAATTAAAAAAACAAATGTTAAACCTTTTGGAACTATATGTGCAATGGACATGGATCCCTATTGCTCTTATATATATATGTATATATATGTATATATATATATATATATATAGTCAAACTTTTTGTAAAAATGAACCATTTTATCAAATGAATTCAATATAACAAAATAGTAAATAATTTATAAATACTTGTGGTTATTCCTTGCAAAATAAAAAATTAAAGTCCTTGAAAAAGTGCTTTCATTTTTTTTTCCAAACAAAAAGACGTATATGTACATGTAAGGATAAAAATATATGCTTTTGTGAAGTGTATTTATAAATAACTGCATTAATAATGTTTCTGTATATAGACACTGAAACAGCGAAGAAAGAAGAGGGGAGGGGGGGAAATTAAAACTCTTCCCGTGTAAATTAAAACTGTATAAACTAAATGTAAAAACTTCTGTGGTATGATCAGCAATCGATTTGTAAAAATAAACAACCAAAGTAAAAGCAAAAATAGTTTTTTTTTTATGTACTAAATTGTTTAATGTATCAATTGTCTCAAGGCTCCATAAAAAGGGCACTAACTAGGCTTAAACTGGTATTTATGCGTATTAATATTTTCTGGGATCGAAATTTGGACAGTAATCTAGAATACTACTTTTTCTTAAAAGTAAATGAACCCAATCGCGCCAGTCGGCCTAACCGTTCGGAGTTTTCGTGGTTTTCTTAGAACCTTGGATTTCCTTGCATAAATACGGGTTAGGTTCCCTTAGAAAGACCCCCATGGAGGGCACCCCCGCCCTTTAGGGCCCATATCCCTCCTGTTGGTAATTGGCCGTAATAAACACAACCAACCTTAAAACTAAATGAAGAAAAATATATCATTTATATTACAAAATATAATTCAAAATAGCGCAATAGGATAAAGGTTCCTTTTTAATTTCTTTATAATTTCCATAAATACCAATATTTCATTATTTGAATAAATATTTCAAATGATACATTTAATTTAAAATTGTCTTCCATTTTCTTTTTTGTTGCCGTAGCTTAAATAAGAAAAATAAAATTGTTTTGATAAAGTATATTAAATTGGAATCTTTAATGCATGCTTTTATATGCAAAAGTGATGTGATATTCAGTAGAGAATATATATTTTTTCTTTTTTTAAACCCGAATTTTAAACACATGCAAAACTATTATAGTCATATTTTTTCACATACATTGAAATATATGTATATGTAGATAATGCAAATAAATGCCGATTAAATAATTTAAATAAGATTAAAATAATAGATTCAATTTAATGTACACAGAAAGCTTCTCAACATGATTGTGTAATTAGTGGCATAATTTTCGCCTATTTTTCTTAATAATTCTATATTTAAATATAATATAATTAGAAATTTACTTTTGTGCCTATTTTCATAAAATTAAAACAGTAGAATTTTAATCATAGAACATAAAAAGAAAAACAAATGTATTCAATGAATTTAATTAATTTACTTTAAATTTTTGAATGAAATTCTATATTTTCCTTTAACCATAGTGTCAATTTCACTGGCGAGCTATTCCCCCTATTCCCTAATCAATTCCAACTAACTTTGAAAGACTAAACAAGTAAAGTATTACTACATGGAATCCTTTCTTAGCAAGATTTTATTTTCTCAGCCAAAAATCAATTTCATTGTCAAAACGTTTAAAATAATAAAGTATTACTCAAAGTATTAATCAAGTATTTTCATGTGAAAATTGGCAAACAAAACAAAAGGAAACAAATCAGTAAATAAGGAAACAGTACAAAAAAAATTAATTTTTTTTTTAATTATTAAAAAGATCTAAAGCGCCCACAAAATTTGAGTAACGCATAGAGAGACGCCAGAAAAACAGATAAATATTTTCCAAAAATAGCCACATGGCATTCAGAAAAAAAAAATAATAATAATAAAAAAAAGCTTCATGAAAATAATTTAAAACAATAAAAGAAACGGCACACATACTTTGTTGCTGTTGCTTATAATTCTCTCCTTATTGTCGACACTAATTATGAATTTGTAAATTAGTTACGCCTAAAAATTAAGAATTCAAAAAATATTTCGTACAAATTAGTAATTCGACATAGATTTCATTCAGTAGAATTTTTTTATAGTTTCACGAATCATTAATTATAAAATTAAATTATGTTTCCTTTTTTTTTTTTTTTTTTTTAAATTGTGAGAAGATAATTCTGACACAGTTTTCTAGATCTTATTGTCTGGTTACCCTTTTATTGGTTAGATGATACAATGCATAGTAAAACACTACTGAGCTAAGTTGAAAAAAGCAATAAAACGATAAATTCTGCCGAAACATGATCTGCAACAGCAAACCTCACATGGTTCTTTTCTAGAATGAAGTAACACTTCGTGATTTTGTTCAGATTCAGAGGGAATCAGAACTAAGCGTTGACACTATGCAACTCCTGTATGACCCCTTAAATTTCCCCCTCTTAATGAGTTTCGACTAAAATCTTTTCGGCTTTAAGGGAACAAACCTTTTTAACCAGACGGAAAAGGGATACGGGAATCGAAAGAAGTAATGTAAAGTGTGACAGTGAGTATAATTTTTTTAGCATTTTCTTCAAAAGTTAGTAATTTTTCACCTTTCAAAAATAAAAGATCGCTCGATATATACCGCAAACATATCTAGAAATTAAAAGGAATTTGTGCACCCTTTTTATGGAATTACGAATAATTATTCATACTTAAAAAGTTGCTTCAAAAACAGAAGAAAATGAATTATAAACTTGATGCTAAGACTAGATTGTTTTTGTGATTTATATGAATAAATTAAAAATAAAGAATATTTGATAATAAAATTAAAACATTAAACAACTCTTTGTGTTTTTTTTTTCTTTTTTCACCCCTTCTTTAAGTTGGAATTAGGGAAAGTAATGAAAAACTGAAATTTTGCCGTGAGAAATAGCCTACTTGAATGAGATGTTATAATATAAATACTAAATACTTTTTTACCTTGGAAAGACTGTAATAAGGAGGCGCGGGGCGATAAGTAAAACCTAAAATGTGAGAATTAATTTCTTCCTTTTTTTCGGGATTTATTAAAAAGTTATTATTAATAATTTGTTTGTGCATTTCAAGAAATAAAAATAATACTTTCTTTTATAAATGAAATGCATTGCAGAATACGTTAAATATTTTAATTTATTAATAGTGCATTATTAGTTTAGAAATGACTAAAGTTTTACATTTCAAAATTATTTTAATAATTAAAATAAATATTTGGGCATATTTCTTAAAATTGCGGTGCTAAATTTATTATTTGAATTCATCATTTATCTAACCTTACTTTTAAAAAGAATTTGATGCACATAATTGTTTGAATATTCAAAATTTTAGCTACTGTCTACATATTTTATTTTCATTTTATTTATTTAAATCGCCCACAATAACCTAGTTTTTATACCCAAATATTTAAAGTAAGTGTACAATAGGTGTATTTCATTTTACGTATAAAAATATTTTTTCAGTATGATTGACCATTCATAATTCATAAAAATCAGCACAAAAATCTTCTAATATTAGAGTTTATTTTGAAACACCCGTCGGGCTGTCTTTTTTTTTTTTTTTTTTTTTTTTTTTTTTTTTAGATGAGAGTTTACTAATTTGTGTAAAAAAAGTGCTAAACAATTTATATTCACAAAAAAAAAAAAAAAAAAAAAAAAAAAAAAACGTTTACGTGTATTTTGTGAAATTAAATTCAAAATCATCTATTTATATAAAATCCAAGTCTCTGTGTGTCCCTCACGATTCCGGTAGGACCGCCTCATTGAAATGAGTAATTGTTGAAAAAAACTAATGCAGGGTTACCACAGTAGCGCCAAATGTTAGCCAACTTTGTGATAGCTGGCTAATTTGGCGAAATTCCCATTTAAAACCATTAATCTTTCATAACGGAGGTCACCGAAATTTAATTTAAGCTCCGCTCTTTTAAGATACTTTACAAAATCTATGAGTGAGAATTTAAAGTACATCTTTACATCTTCCTCCCGATGCTACTAATAAAATAACCGCCAATAGACGACGCTGTACTGTGTGAGCTCCTAACTGCGTGATTTTAATGTGCTTTAGGTACTTTTCCAGTATAGGTGCCTTGGCGAAAAAGGAAATTTGGCAACATATTCTCCGGGAACCTTATCCACTGTTTCATTTTCACACACGCATTTTTTTTCGATATTTATACGATTTATTTAATATAAAAAAGACGTTTCACTAATTTTATAAAGAAACAGATGTGATTTGTACATAAAAACATCAATAATATACATATAAAATAAACATATAAAACAAACAAAAACGCTCATCAAGTTTGTTTTCATAGCTGTTTATATGATTTGACAACAGATCTCGATATTTTTCCGTTATACGGACACCATGCCAAAATGTATGCTAATGCGCCAATTATTTCAAAATGCTAAAAGATATTTTTAATTTTATGCCAGCAGTTTAATATGAGTTTTATTTTATTGCTTTATTTTATAGCAGTTATTTGTTCACTTATTTTAAGTATATAATTGTGATTTAATGAAATAGTTCGTAAAAGTCTGGAATTTTCAAATGTTATATTTTTTAAATGCTCACTTTAGTAACGACAATGTTTTTTCTTTTATTTTTCAAATGCTTCAATTCACGTGATTTTCATTTTGCGCCATATATTACGCTTGGCGACAAAGGTATCCGTATAACGGAAACAAACCCAAATCTTACTTTCTGATGCCCAAATTACACCAAGCTTTTTTTAAAAAAACGCCAAAGCTCCTACAGTGGAAAAGTACCAAATTGTCTATTATTTTGCGCTATCTGTGTTATAGTTTGTACTATATGTAAGGGGTGTGGAGCGAAGAATTTAAAAATTAAATATTAAAGTTTCGGCACAGATGTCATATACGCGATTATGGCGCGATTTTTTTCTGACGCCAATGTCATATACACAACGGGTACTTAACTGGCGGCAAAGTGTCGTTATTTTGCTTGATATGGTAACCCGGATGTTGTTGTTTATGCTGTTGATGTTTTCGCCAAATTGGCGTATATGACAACTGTGCCATAGTTTCTATAAAGCAGTATAAGACTAAAAAATTAAGAATAAAATAAATTCAAAATAAGACTAAAGAAGAAAGAAAATTCATGCGTTAAGCATAGAATATGAAACACTTTCCAACACATCCTGAATGCTTTAAGAAAACTTCGTTATTTGGGGAAATAAGATAACTAAGTAAACATTTTAGAAGACGCATAAAAAATTTTAAAAATTGATTTCAGCAGTTACCGTCCATAGCCAATAGTATCGTTATTACATGCCACTATTTAGCCAAAATTTAATTTAAACTACTCTTAAAACTACTGAAACCACATTTCCAGATATTATCATCCATAGACGGTTATGTATCCAATTCTTTGCGCGACCTTGTATATCATTTTATCTATATTCCACAAACATTTCTTAGTAAACTAAATGCAGTTCAGCGTAAAAACGCATAACTCCTTTAAAAACCACCTTTAAGCAATTTACTCTCATACTCAGTAACCCTTACGAATTCTTTTGTGTAGCCCTGCATATGAACTGTAGCATTTATACATACAGTATAGTATGCATAAATGTAGTGAAACATAAAAGCGCATATCATAATTAAAAATGCATTTCTAGCAATCATTGCTTATGTACAATACTTTGGAGAAAAGTTGCTTGGCGAGAAAGAAGTTTGCCAATGTATTTTCTGACAACCTATTTACTGCTCAACAAACAACAACTGCTCAACTATTTACTCACAAGCAATTTTTTCCATATGTATGCAATTTATTTAGGTAGTTGTTAGCTATCCCGTCGACCAGTTTCACCAAATTATATAAATCGCCAAACCACTCGCCAAATTATACAAATTGACATAATTTTTATTTTAAACAACGAAAGATCAATTAAATTAGCAAAACATTAATAAAAATACAAATATAACGTCGAATTAAAAATCACTTGATGACGTAAGAAACACATGATCATGTTTAATGTCAACCATTATTGGCATTTAATCTTACAATTTGGCGACAGTAATTTGGTCGACGGGATAACTAACAAGTACCTTTATTTAATGTAAAAAAAGCTATTTACCCATTTTTTAATTATTTTTTTTTACCCATTTTTTAACAGAAGTAATTTTGGCACAGATGTCATATTCGCCCCATATTGGCGCGATTTTTTTCCGACGCCAATTTGGAGAAAACATCAACAGCATAAACAACTACAACATCCGGGTTACCACATCAAGCAAAATAACGACACTTTGGCGAGAGTTAAGTACCCGGTGTGTATATGACATTGACGTCAGAAAAAAAATCGTGCCAATATGGGGCGAATATGTCATCTGTGCCGTAATTTTTGCACAGATGTCATATACGCATCGGGGTTGGCGTAATTTTTCTCTGACGCCAATTTGGCAGAAATCTCGCTTTCGAATACCAGTTACTTATATATTTTTAAATTATTTGCTATCATTTTGAAAAGGAAATAACTATAAATAAATAAAAGTTTGAATAATAGCTATAGAACAAAACTGTTTATATAATTAAAATCAGAAAATAAAAGTAAATAAACAATTTATTAATAAATAAAAAACAATAGCCGGGTTACCATTGCAGGCAAAATAACACCATTTTGGCACCAGTTAGGTATCCCGGTTCATATCTGAAATATGTGCCGTAATTTGCATATAAAAAATATTATATACATTTAGAAACGATTTTTTTATGTATATAAGTGCATATTTAAACAAAAATAAAAGTTCATTAGATTTGTTTTCATAGCTGTTTATATATTTTGGCAACATATCTCACTTTCTGATGCCCGAATTGCGCCAAGCTTTTTTTAAAAATGCGCTATAATGGAAAAGTACCTAAATAAATAATTAACAGAAATAACCAATTATACAAACTAAAACTTTTTATTTCGAGATCAAAGCATTGTTTTTAATTTCAACTAAAAATACATATATCCTTGGATAACTTTATTTGAAATTAGGTTCACAGCTTAATATCTCATTCCATAAACCTAAACAAACACAAGTGATTCATTCATCATGAAACTTAAAAAAAAAAATTAAATCATTGAGGTAATCATTCACAAAGTAAGTTCTCCAACAATCAATGGACAATATTCTAATGACATCACAGTAGATAAAATGGTGGCGGTATCGTTTGTTTATGGTTTGAAATCACAAAGATTTAATTTTGCAATGTCTCTTAGTTACATTATTTTATTGTCATATTTATGAGCTCAGAACAAAAGCATATTTTTTCATTATTTAGTTATTAAAGACGGAAAAAAATTATAAATGCATGATTTGAAAATTTTAAATAATTTTCTTTCTTAACAGTAAAAAATAACATCGGAAAGTATCAGCGGGTTTAAGTTAAATAAGTTTAACAGTTTAATTCTGTTGTAATATTCAAAATAACTGTATTTATTAGATTTCAGTAACCAACATCAGGGCCCGATTAAACTTTGAAGTTAGAGGAATTACAATGTCCTTTCAGGACCTTTCTTTTGGAGAAGCTTTTCTAAATTTCATATACACATGGAAACTCTTCAGTGTTAGAAATATTATTCTTAGGACTGACATAACATGAGAACGGCTTGCAATTTTACACAAGTTTTTGAAAACTACTTTATATCAGAAATTGTGCTAAAAACTGGTTGCTTTTTTGTTATAGCGGCCCACACTATTAGGATTATGACAAGTTGCAGCCAATTTCGCCAACGTCGTAATCAAAATCGTGAAGCACACACATATAATACCATATAATACCATTTCATGAAATCGTCTACGATAATTTAACAGTTTTTACCTTACTTCAAGTGTAAAATTTATTTATTTTTAAGGCTTAACAATCTAAATTGTCCAATATATGAATTTAAAAAAATGTAAACAAAGATTGAATAGACATGACCACAAAAAGCCCCAAATCTGCATAACACTTGGAAACAAACTGTGCAGATTAGTGGTCTTCTACTGTACACAGTTTTTCATAAATGTGTTTCCTTTTTAAAATGTGTTATTTTCATCTATCACTGCGGAACAAGCGAGAAAACTCATATTCTTGCACATGAGTTGTATATATCTTTATCTCTAAATTTCCGTCATTTTTGACGGGCTACCTTTCTAGTAGATTAATAATTCACATAAAAATAAATGATGCATTTATTTTAAATTACTTTTAATACAAAGTGCACTGTTAAAGGGTAGGGTATTCACAGCTAGTAAACCGCAAAAACAAGAGGACAACAACCTGGAAGGAAGGGGTAGAAAATAAAAAGGAAAAGCCTAAACTCAGTAGTTAAAAAGAGGTCGGCAGTATGTCCAAAACCTATGCACAACATATCAGGAAAATACGATCCTCAGATCGTTTGCCGAGCGGCCAAAAAGACTTTACTGCCGATCTCAGGAAATGAGGTCTACCCAGCGAAAAATAGTCAGATTAGAACATTCGGTGGAACTTCGCCCAGGAATTATTTGCTGCTTGGGTAATAAATTCGATTACACAAAAAGCCTAAGTGAGAAATTTAGCAATGACTGCAGAATATGAAATATATTGTTTATAGGATAATTCCAATTTGTTTGCTAACCTTACAGAGTATACCTCAAATAAATTAAATATAATGCTATTTAGTGCAAACAGAGAATTTTTTCTGAACTTCAAATAATGGCATATAATGTTACATTCACCTACTGTATGTAGAAATTTGCTTTTTAAGGCATAGTAAAAAAAAAATATTTGCTTTTAAATCGTTTACCTGCCATCCAAAATGCAGTACCATGAAGGACATGAGATGTCAAAGCCAAATTATAGGATAAATAACATAAAATATAAGGACAAATAACTGAAAAAACAGTTCCTTTCGGGAAACGAGGAAATCATTATTTTGTGATGCCGCCGCGGCTGGCAATTGCTGCAGCTACACACCTCGGCAGTGAAAGAAAGAGACTCTGGGTGTGTTCATGTGTTATGTTAGTCACTGCTTTTTGCACACGCTACTAAGTTTCATCTGCCGTAGAAGCGGGTAGTGCACTGTGGAATGCCAATCAGAAAAAAAACAAAAACCTTTGGGCGACAGATAAGGAAAATGGGCTATCTATGGCGGCATTGCAATCCGGTGGTCAAAAAAATAATATTGAATGATGTGTACAACGTGTGATCTCGCATTGTCCTGTTGCAAGTTGGTCGCAGTCAAGATATAAAAGTAAAGTCGACAACTGACTCGAAAACCTAAGAGATTTAGCAGTGACTTCTGTTTTTACAAGCAATGCGTCTTAGAGGGCTGCGGGAATAGTATTCAATAACACCCGCAAACCATAACACCACTTGCCGGACTGATATGGTAATGCATAACTTAAGAGTCAAGCAATTCCTCAACGCGGCGCCGCCAGACTTGGATACAACCAACCATTCGTCTCATAAGTCAATGTCATGCCATTCCTTTGACCATGCCTAAAGTTTAACGCACCATTGCAGCGGCATGCACCTCTGATTTGACCATTCCTCCTCCATCAACCTATTCAATATTCCCATCACTGTGATTTGATTTCATTAAACACAATCTTTCCATTTAACAGACGGATAATCCAAAATCTCTATAATCAACAATCCTTGCTCTTTGGAAGTCAGTTGAATTCCGTATTCTTCGACGATACATACTGAAGCTTCTCACGCAAAAATGAAAAAGAAGCAGAAAAAATGTCTCCAGTACTTAAAACCTGCAGTCTTTTCCTCTTTTATATAGCGTTTACAGTTTGCATTACCCACGCATATGGTTTGCATGCGCACTGAGATGATAAAAATTTACCTATCTTAGTCTTCCGAGATCTTTGTAAAGTGCAAATTTCATGTTTATGAGCATCTGCATTCGAAGTCTTGTATTTTGGATGGATAGTAGTGTATATTAAGTAGTGTATAGTAGTGCAACAATAAACATTACTTTTTATTTGTTTTTATTTCTTTAAAAATGTACTGTTTCTTTTCTGCTTAAATATTTTTTTCTTTATATTTCTCTTCTAAATCTGCATTTCTTTATAGTTTTAGAATAAAAATAATTTTATCCTGGATTCCTTCAAATATATCTTAACACAAAATTCATGGCAACTACACAAAATCCAGATTTTCATTGTTTTTAAAAATATTAAACGAATACAAAAATAACTAAAATATCTCTCAAGAACTCATTTCTCGAGAACAATTTAAATTCGCACTGTTTCTTTGCCTTTATATTTCTCATGTACGATAGGAGAAAAAGAATGTGAACATAAATAATAGTCCAGTGGAAATGTACATTTTACCTTGCAAAAAATCGGTTAGAAGATTTATTTTCTAGCTTGTTTATAATGATGCCAACATGGAAAAACCAAGTTTTCCAACAAAATTTCTTAAGGCTAAATTTTTTGTGGCCAAAATACAACAAAATTTTGGGACTTTTTTAAATTTTTTTTTAAATATCTCGATACCTGTTGCCGTAGCATGATTTTTGTCAATTACAATATTAAAGAGGACAAAATTCTCTACAACTTTCATATTTACAACTTTTTTATACACTCAAGAGCAAGCGCAATACGCCGTTTCAAAAATAAGACTTTTTTTTTTAATTTTCTTAAAAACAGTGAAAACGTAGTTCTCCCCCGGTTATTCATATGTTTCCCACGGATTTAATCACGTATGTCAACTTCTAAAAATTGGTAGCAGTAAATTAAATATTATTTGCACACCCACGTCTTTATTTTCATCACAGCATACATTTTATATTCAATAAAATTATATAATTTTAAAAATAGGATAGTGTGTAGATGAATAAAACAATTTTCGTATCGACAGTAATTTTAAGTGTGTATAATGTTAATTTCAAAGCATTGTTTAAAAGAATACTTTAGTATTTAATAACTTATTGGTACTATAGTTTCAATTAAGAAAGAATTTTTGTTTAATTTTAATAATTTTGTTATTGTAATAATTTTTATAATGCATGCATATTTTTCCAGGAAACAATGGGATAGATATGAAAATTTGCGAAAAACATACTTTATTCCACATATTACACACTTAACATACAATGGTATATTTTATTTACCACTTATTGATAACATATATTTTAATGCTTTATTTTATAAAGATAGTAAACAATGGATTATACTTCCATATAAAATGGGGGAAAGGAGGCACTCAGAAAATAAATATATTTTATGTAAGAAATGCTTTTACCTTATAAAATAGCTCCAATAAAAATGACAACAGGTTATTTCACTAACTGATGTTATATATTTATCTCCTGTAAAATTTAAAAATTTTGTCAATAACATATTTGAGATCACTATAAAAATATTTAAAAGATTAGTTTTAATAAATTATGTCAGTTTTTTCCTACTTATATCAATAAATAGAACAAGAGATTATATCACTTTAGCATGCAAAAATATATAAAACTTTAAGATTATCTATTAATTGCTTTAAAGCTTAAACAGAAAAACTTACTTCGATTGTTGAAAAATACACTTTGTGGAGTATTAAAATTTTCTGTATTATGCACTGGTTTGAAACTATGTCTGTTTAATGATCTCAGTGATAGCATTTATCAAATGAAATACGAATTTACTTATGATTGCAGACCATATAAACATTTTTATTTTGACATTGATCCACTGTCGCATTCAACTCCACTTTTCCTACACAATAATAAAGTAAGGTACGCAATATGACTTAATAAGCTAAATGAAAAAATATATTTTAATAATAATAATTTTTTACAGGCTATTTAACTCTTATTTATGTCTAATATTGATTCATTAAAACATTTAAAAGGGAACCCAAAATATTCCGCTTTATACAGGTTTCCCTCTCAGCAGTTGCAATTGCTAGTATTCTTTCTGTACTTTTTTAATATAAGACAGGATTCCGTTATCCTATTTTAATGCATTTGTTTCAAATTTTCTTTTGGATTAACATGTAATTTTTTTCATTTAAAACAGGATTCTGTTATCCAGTTTTAATGCATTTGGTTCAATTTGCATTTTGGATTTTCCGGCTGTGAGACAATTTTAGACAAATTTCATACTATATATTTTTTGGTATCAAACGACAAAAAAATCTTTATTTGGCGCCCCTTCGCCTTCCACTCTGGCGCCCGGGGCACATGCTCCCTCTGTCCCCACTAGTTTCGGCACTGATATATATATATATATATATGAAATTTGGATAAAAAAGTCTCGCAGCCGGAAAACTGACCAAAAATAAAAAATAATAAAAACTGTAATCAAAATAGAAAAAGTAAACACTAATACGGTTGAAATTCAACGTCAGCACTTCTAAGCCCCTCAAAAAAAAAAAAAAAAAAAAAAAAATCAGTTAAAAACTATTAAATTGTAAACGAGAAATTGTAATAGGAACGCTTCCATAGGTTTAAAATTAGCATTCCAGTTTCTTCGCGTGAGTAGTGAAGTCTCACGCGAAAACATTTGCACGCTCATGTTAAACCTACAAAAGTGTTCTTTTCAGAATTCTTGCTTGAATTTTAATATTTATTTATTTTTTCATATGATACCGAGGTCGATATCTAACGATGTCTTTGTATGACTAATTTAGTCTCGTAATTCATATAACTATGACATTAAACGCCTCAATACTACAACTATCATAAAATTTTTGAAAATAAAATCTTCATATACGGAATTCTTCATATACGGAATCCTTATAGAAAAAATTATATATTTTTAAGAGAAAGATTATGACCAGTTATACCTCCTAAGATGGAAACCTGTTTAAAGCGGAATATATTTCGGTTCGGTTTTCAAGGTTTTAATGAATTCATATTTGAAAATTCTGATTACGTATTTAATGATTACACACTTAAAATTTTCAAAATCTGGCTATTAGAGATTTATTAAAATAATTAACGAGGGGTGGGGCAAAATATGCATGAATTTTGCCCCCCCCCCCCCGAAAGGCTAGTTTTGGCCCTCAAACACATAATTTACTGCTATCAATATATAGAAGTTGACATACATGATTAAATCCGTGGGAAACATATGAATAATCGGGGGAGAACTACGTTTTTCACGGTTTTTAAGAAAATTGAAAACATTGTCTTACTTTTGAAATGGCGTACTGCGCTTGCTATTGGGTGTATAAAAATATTGTAAATATGGAAGTTGTAGAAAATTTTGTCTTCGTTAGTATTGTAATTGACAAAAATTATGCTACTGCAACGTCTATTGAGATATTTAAACAAAATCGAAAAAAAGTCCCAAAATTTTGTTGTTTTTCGGCCACAGAAAATTTAGCCTTAAGAAATTTTGTTGGAAAACTTGGTTTTTCCATGTTGGCATCATTATAAACAATTCACAAAAAAATCTTCTACCCGATTTTTTGTAAGGTAACCCCCCTTTTCCTGTACATTTCCCCTCGACTATAAGTTCATGATCTTTACGAATTTTTCATTTCTATTGAGGTATTTATAGAAGTATTTGTAAAATACTGGATTTAAGTAAATTTAGAGCACACATATAAATCTGAAAACAATTTGTATTTAATTTAAATCGCCGTTTTGATATTTTTAACATGTTTTAAAATTGAGTTATTATTGTGTACCATTTTTTTTCCTCTACGAGAGCGTCCATGCAAGAGAGCAGTTCAGATTTTTTGAAGAAACCGAAAATAGATTTGATCATTTCATTGATTCAAAAAAGCTTTACTTAATCTATTTTTACACGACTGAAAAGAAGGGCTATGTGTTTCACGCCTATCTCTATAAGTGGATTTCTTTATACCCTCGAAACCTCCGAAAGGTTAGATGAATTTTAATGAATGAGGTCTCTATCAATTCGTCTTAAGAAGGGGGCTCTCTCGATCTTAAAATACCTTGAACAAGATGAAGGCTCTCTCAATTATTGAAAATTAATTAATTTAATTTAATTACTGAATTAATATTTGAAAAAACTGAATTAACATCAAGTGTCATCCACTACAAGTTAAAAAAAATTATTTGAGCTTGATTGGATGAATAATAAGTATTTTATTAACGATTTAAAATTTGAACAAGATATATATAGCGAGAGTGTGAGCTAATAGTAGGAATTGAAAAAAAAATAGTTTCACATTGATGATAAATAATTAATTAGTTCGCTTTTTACGCAGTCGGTTTTTTTAATTTTTTAAATTTAATTGTTTATTCAATCTTTTCCTTGTTTGACAGATGGATGAATGCTCTATCAACTGGTTGGATATCCTTCGCAAAACACTATCATTATAACAAAAAAAAAACTAAATATCTTTTACTCGAAAAAAGGTGGAACCATATTTATACTCTTAATACGTTTTTTATTTCGATTTAATAATAATTCTTAAATGCAATGTTTTATTTTAATATAACGGAATTTGTTTTTATTTTCTAATTATTTCACGAGATAAGTATTAAAAGATTTGAACAACAAAATTTATAGAGTTCCTTATTTGTTCCTTTTTTTTTACGAAATATCACTTTATTTCTGGAACACCATTAAGTATAATTCTCTGCAACTTTTAACAGCTGCGCTATTTATAAATATATATATATATAGTCATAATCATAAAATACATTTCATGAATAATAATTATATTAAATGATAGATAATAAAGATTATAAATATTAGATAAAATGATTACGAGATGCAGCTGAGATTTATAACGTACATTAGAAAAAAAAATTCGCATAAAATTTTCTATATATTTTGATAAATTACAAAGACTCATTTACAAAAGAAGGAAAAAAATGTTTTATCAAAAGATTTGATATTGTAGTGTTTTATAGTTTAATATGTCATCTTTGCTGTGTCTAAAAAATTTAAAAAACAAAGTCTATAATAAACCCAAATATTCAAGCTACCGATAAATATTTATTGAAACATCCAATATTTTAGTGTGGGGGTGAAAGGGGAATAGCTTTTGTACATCCTAATGAAATAATCAAGTGGTATTTATATAAATCTATAGTATTATTTTACATAAGTTTTAGTTTATTACAAAATATAATCATGATATGTATAAAATAAATATTTAAATTAGTATTGGATAGTACTGTCCAATGCATTAACATTTTCATTTGAAATAAACAATTCATTTGTTTATTTCTTTTTAAGTGCAAGTTATTTTCCACTAACGTTTGTACATTGGAACTAAAAATAAATTAGGTTTTTTTTAGCGGAAGTGGCCACCATCCACATCCAAACAGTGCTTAACATTCTACTCCACATTGCGAAATACAGGGGACATAAAGTACGATGTCACTGACTAAATCACATTGCATTTCAAACACTTTTCACTATATAATCCCAATCACCATACTATGCAAAGTTGTCGTCTTATAAAGACTTATCTCATACAACAAAAATCTTCTGAAAATCTCATTGACGTCTGTTAATTACCACCAGTTAGAAACATAGATAGCGATATTTTGTGATTAACAGACACACTGGTATATTGACTGAGTAAATGTATTTTTTATTCAGGACGTTTATACAAAATTCTTTTATATTTAAAAATTCTGGTACTTATACTCGCTGTGGTTTTTGATTCGATAAGATTCAACTCGTAAACGATAAAAATGAAAACGATTTAGCACGTTAAACTCCACGTCAGTCACCGGTGATTGACACTGAACTTTCCTCTTGGAACGCGTCATTCACCGAACACTGACGTTCTAAAATATGATATAAAATTAAAAATATGTATATTGTTTTAAGTAATTACTGAAAATTTATTTAAAATTTACTTACCCTTTATTTATTACAGGATTATATTTTCTTAAAAATTACTTTAAGCATTGTAAATTTTTCAGCTTCAGTGTCAGTCACAGTGACACTTAACCTGTTAATAAAAATGTTAGGAAAAACATGATGTAAATTTTCTTGGTTCTGAAAAAAAATAATATAATTTTTAATATAATATTTAAATACGTACATTTTAAGCAAAACAAACAAACAAACAAATAAACTGTTTATACATGTTTACCAACGGGGAAGACGGAGCTAAGCTCGATTTAAATTATCTTTGTGTTCAACTTGATAAAAAATCTACATTGATATGACAAGTGCAATTTTTCAGCAAATATGCGTTCTGCGGAATAACGCCACTGCTTTCAAGAATGTTCTATGAACTCTTATTAGTTGAATCATGTATATCGGCTCCTATTGAGAATTTCTGGAAAAAATTCTCCAGATTCCGAATGCCGTTTTTCTTCAGCAGATATGAGTTGTAAGGAACAATGTCACTGTTTTTCAAAAACGTTCTATGAACTCTGATTGGCTAAATCATGTATATCGGCTCCTGTCGAGTATTTTTGGAAATTTCCTTCAGATTCTGAAATCCAACGTTTCACCAAATGTCGTCAGAATTTGGCAAAAATTACAAACTTGGCGATTTTCATTCATTTGGCACCAAACATGTATTTTGAAATTTGTAAAAAGTCGAATATTTCGCCCAAATCTCGCCAATGTCGCCAGCATTTCTTCAAATATCATCAAATTTGGCGAAATGTTGCCAACTTTGCACTTTTGATTTATGCCCAATGTTTAAAAATTTAATAACTGTTTCAACTGTTATTCCCATTAAATGCACTGACCCATAGTGACTCCGAAATGAGCCACTAATCGGATTTTCTTGGACACGTGACCTAGCTCTATGGTCTTCTCATAAGCTAACACGGTAAGATACAAAGTTTGGTAAAAATCATTAGAGCCGTTTCTTAGATAACAGTAGCTGGACTAGTAGTTACCTAAGAATGACCTACTACTGGAATTTCCTCAAACATGCAACTTAGCCTAATGGTCTTTACGCAATATAAAACAGTACGATACAAAATTTAGGCAAAATTGTTTAATCCTTAGATAAAATTAGCTTAATCCATATCCGTAGTGACCCAAAAATGACTCACCAATGAAATTTTCTCGAACATGTGTCTCAGTCAAATGGCCGTCTAGCACTTTAAAATGGTAGAGTAGAAAATTTAGTGAAAATCGTTAGACCCGTTTTTAGGATAAAATTAGCTTGACCCTGACCCGTTATGAACCATTATTTGAATTTTCTCAAACTTGTGACTTAGCCCAACGGTCATCTAGTACCTCAAAATGGCAAGGTATAAAATTCAGTCAAAATGGTTAGAGCCGTTTTTAAGATAAAATTAGTTTGACCCTGACCCGTAATGAGTACACCAATTAAATTTTCACGAATATGTGACCTAGTCCAATGGTCTTCTCATAACCTAAAACTCTAGGATACAAAATTTAGCCAAAATCGTTTGAGCAAATTTTAAGATAAAATTAGCGTGACCCAGATCCGTAGTGATACAAAATGACACACTAATCGAATTTTCTGGAGCATGTAATCCTGCCCAATACTCTCCTAGTAATCAAAATCTGTAGGATACAAAATTTAGTTAAAATCATCAAAACCGTTTATTAGATAAAGTTAGTTTGACCCACAATGACACACTAATCAAATTTTCTGGAACATGTGACCTAGCCCAATTCTCTTTTCGTAATCGCAAACGGCAGAACACAAAGTTTAGTGAAAACTGTTAGAGCCGTTTTTTAGATAAAATTAGCTTGACCCGTAGTGACTCAAAAATGGTCCGCTAATTGAAATTTCTCGAAAATGCGACCTAGCCTATTGGTCTTTTTGTAACCTCAAAATAGTACTATACAAAATTTAGTCAAAATCCTTTAAGCCGTTTTTTAGATACAATTAGCTTGACCCTGACCCATAGTAACCCAAAATCACACTCTAATAGAATTTTCTAGAAAATGAGACCTAGCCCACTGGTCTTCTCGTAAATAAAAATAGTAGGATACAAAATTTTATCAAAATCGTTAGATCCGTTTTTAAGATAAAATTTACATACACACACACAAACAAAATTTTTGCTCGCTTTATAATATAAAATAATTTGAAGTATAATTTAACTTTAAACTCAAATTTCGAACATTGCCTTTACTAAATTTCAGAAACTTAAAATATAATGGGAGATCAAATGCAATATAACACGGAGTTTCACAAAAATTAGTAAAGTAAAAAGAAACAATAAATCTCTAAAAAAGAGTCTTAAACATCTTCGTAAACACCTTCTACATAGACTATATATGCGTAAAATTTCAATCAAGTGTCAATTTCGAAATGTATACCAATTTCTGATAATTACAAAATTCAAATTTTAGAGAAACGATACTTTAAATTTTACAAGTTCTGAAAAGTTATAATCTAAATCGTTAACAAATATAAATTTTACACAGGTAAAATTTTTAAAACTTGTTTATAAATTGGATTATCATTAATAGCATATATAAAAAAATTTCTACAAGGCACTTTATAAATTCCAATAATCATACAAGAATAAATTGCGTATAGGTTTCTTTAAAAATAATAAAACAAATCTCTGGATGCAAGGCTTCAAAAAGTCTTTCTTAAAATATTCTCGAAAAAAGGAAAGATTTCACGAGTCATTCGGAACGGAAATCTTTTCAAAATATATCACAACGGCAAAAAAAAAAAAAAAAAAAAAAAAAAAAAAAAAAGAAGACAAACTTTTATTTTTGAATTTGATATCGATTTTTGAACTATAAGTATTGAATAAATCTCAGAATAAAAATAAAATTCTAAACTCATTTCAACTCTGCATAATTTAGTTTTACTTTTGTAACATTTGCATGGTTTTGAATAATTTTAATAAAGTGGAGCGATGATTTTGATAAATTTATGGAATGATCCAAGGTAAGCTACTAATAAATATATTTTTCTTTATTTTTTGTTGAATATCGATTTGATATTTTTTTTCGATATCAATTTACATGAATATTCCATAAAAACATTTTTGTGTTTTTGCATGTTTAAGCAAAAAGTAATCAATTTCTGTTAAAATTTATTGAAGCACGAAATATTTTTTTTTATCTGGAATTTAAAGGGGTTTCCTGAACAAAGGAATAAATTTCCTTAACCATAAATTAAATACACAAAAATTATTATAATAGTATAAATACATTTAAAAAGTTAAAAATTATTTTTCTTTTAAATTGAAAAAGGATTTTTCAAAATTTTGAAAAAGTCAATATTTTGAAACATGTTTTTTCTCTCTTTGAAAAAAAAATTAATACGGAATAGAGATGAGTTAAATAAACAATTTAAAATTTAAATTTGTTAGAAAAAATTAAACTTATATATTTTTTATTTTAATTAAATTTTGTTTAGTAATTTTTTTAATTTTGTAAATTTAAATTTTATATTTTTGTAATTTTAAATATAAAACAATATTACATATAAAATATATTTAAATTTGAAGTTACCTTTATTTCAGATTTTATTTTATTTTTTATAATTTAGAAGAAAAATTCCATTTCTATGAAAATATGTAGTTTATATTTTAATATTTTAATTCAACTAATATTTCGTTTCATATTAATTTGATGCTATTTAAATTAATGTACGTCTGAACATATGCCTGTTTTGTAAAATATTTTTGCTCTTGGTACATGCTCATCCATAATCAGCATGGTAGAGCTCAGATTTGTTTTCTTCCATAAAATTTTGAAGATAACAGGGCTACTACATGCAATTATTTTTATCTTCTCGCACCACAATTTAAAAAAAAAAAATGCATTTTGTAGTATATTTATCTTGCAAATTTTGTGAAGGCATAGGCCAAAGACTTTTGTTTTGGAAAAAAAGATGCGAAATAGAATTAAACAAGTCGGTAAGTGTGATCATAGATCGCACAAAGGGTTTCGTTTAATATTCCTTTGAAAACGTCCAGTATATTTATCGCCATGGAACACCTTCTAAATTTTGGCAAACTCTTCCTAAAGTATCGTAAAGCTTCAAACAGATTCGCCTTGTTATATTTCCTAATTTTATTCGTGCCCCCCCCCCCCCCGAAATGCTACCATATATCACATGACGGGTATCTGCGAAATGTAGAAAAGTGCCCCCCTTGGAGGGGCGAAGTGGGGTGTTGAGAATGCCAACTTGGCGATGCTTGCCATTTTCTGTTAGTCGGCATTGTGGCAACCCCCTTTTTATTGTTTTCCGATTTTCTTTTCAGTGTAGATGTAAAGTTTGTTTTGAACCGGTCTGACGGTAATAATGGAACTCTCAAATGAGAGTAATAATAATATTAATATACCTATATATTTGTAAATAAAATGTACATAGTTGTTTTTTAAGAAAGAAGTTTAGTTTGAACTGTAGAGTGTGTTTACTTATTCAAGTTACGAATTTTATTTACAATATATTAGAACTAAGTTATGAAGACGTTTTTATTCTTCGATGCATTATGAAATAATTTGAATTTACCAAACCTGCAGTCTCACCGACAACGCAATATTTTTCTGGCGTCAAAGCTCCAGGATGTCTGGATTTCATCATCGATTGAGGTAAGTACCTCAAATTAAATTATATTGAATAAATAGAATTATGAATACATTTATTAACTGAACTGTATCGAATAAATTGAATTCTTTATTTTATGATGGATTGCGAAACTTTGAAAAAAAAAAAGAGCTACGATTCGTAGTCAAACTACGAAAATATTTGATAAAATAAGGGATTTATTAGATAATACAAAAGAATTAGAGCTTGAGAATAGAAAATCATAGCTGGATCTTTTTAAACAGCAATTGAATGACAAAATGAAAACTTTAAAATCATTAAATTCTGAAATTGAACCACTGGTTCCAAGTACTGAATTTGAAAATGAAATCGAGAAATCGGAATCTTATAATGAGAATATTATTGAATGGAAATATAAAATTTCCAAATTTTTAAATGATAACACAGTTACTCCTGAAACTAAACAAGATTCTTCAGACATTGAAAGTGATAGTAGTAGCAACAATAGTTCTCTACTAAAAAGTCAGAAAATTCTGAATCAAAATTTGATTAAACTTCCTAAACTTAATATATCTAAATATTATGGTGATTCGTGTTTATGGCTCGAATTTTGGAGTCAGTTTTCGAATGCGATTGACAATAATGAACATTAAACTCCGATTGATAAATTTTCCTACTTAAAGTCACTTTTGGGCGGAAGTGCTGCAAATACTATAGCAGGCTTTCCGCTGACTAAGGAAAATTATGCTCATGCTATAGAATTATTGAAAAATCGTTTTGGTCGTAATGACCTGGTAATAAATAGTCACATGACTAAACTGCTAAATTTGAAACCAGTACGAAATTCTAGTAACATTAAGGCTTTTAGAGATTTGTATGATGAATGCGAAATTCGAATAAGAAATCTTAATTCTTTAGGTGTTGCCTCAGGTTCATATGGGCACTTGTTATGTCCGATTCTTCTGAAACTTATTCCATCAGATATTGCACTAGAATTTAATAGAAAACGAATTAAAAACACTGACTGGGATGTTAATGAGCTGATAAATTTCATTAAAGATGAAATTGAATCTCGCGAGACCACTGTCCAATTAAACCATTTTGAAAAAATCCCTGAGAAGCAGGAAAATTATAAGAAAAATTATAAAAAATTCATTCCATCAGCTTCTGCCTTAACCACAAATATTAAAAATAACTGCATATTTTGTAATCAAACTGATCACGATACTGAAAAGTGTAAGTCTTTCACCATTCCGGAAATGCGAGAAAAATTAAAAAGGGAAGGAAGGTGCTTTAAATGCTTCCGTAAATTTCACATCGCGAATTTTTGTAAAATTTCGAATGAAAATTGCAAAGTGTGTGGTAAAACATATCATCATACTATACTTTGTAATTCTAATAAAAAAACAGAAGAATCAAAAAATTCAGGTAGTATTATTTCCTCCGTATCTCATTGCAAAGGCAATATAAATAATATCAGTAGAGAAGTAATATTGCAAACAATTCATGTAAAAGTGGAAGCGGGTGAAAATTCAGAAACTGCTCTTTGTTTATTTGACTCTGCTAGTCATCGAACTTTTATTACAGAAAATTTAGTTTCAAAATTAAAACCTGAGGTCATTAGAAAGGAAAAATTAATTGTCTATACTTTCGGTTCGAGAAAATCTGAAGAACGATGTTATGATGTCGTTAAGCTAAAGCTAATTCACTTGACGAACAGAAAACGTAGTATAATAATTGAAGCATTAGTCACACCGCTAATAACTAATTCTTTGATACAAATTCCTCCTCTTCCAATCAAAATTAAGAGAAAACTTTCCAAATTTCGTCTTGACACGTGGGAACATTTGGAAAATAGTGATGTTGATATATTAATAGGAGCTGATTATTTATATCAAATTAATGACAAAACATACCCCATAAATAAATCATTGTTCGTCTGTGAAAATTTATTTGGGCATTCCCTCTGCGGGACAATTGACGTAAATAAAAATAGTGAGAGTAAGCAAGCTGGGGTCTTGTCCACTCAGGTTATGAAACATATTCAAAATGATTTGAAAACATTGTGGGAGTTAGAAACTTTAGGGATGAACACTGAAGAAAATATTTCTGAATTAGATAAAGAGATAATCGAAAAATTCGAAAACAATTTGCATTTTCTTGAGCACCGATACGAAGCTAAATTGTTATGGAAAGATGATAGAAGAGATTTAGGAAGTAATTATAACAATGCTAGAAACCGATTTATTAACTTAAATCGAAAATTGCTTAAAGATAAGGAATTATTGCAGAAATATAAAGAAATTGTGATTGAACAGGATTTAAATAACATAGTGGAAGCATGTTCTAATAAAACTGTAAATAGCGGTTATTTTATGCCCCACCGACCTGTCTTGCGAGATGATAAACCCACAACTAAAGTTAGAATGGTATTTGATGCTTCCTCAAAAGAAAATAGCAAATCATTAAATGATTGTTTGTACGGTGGCCCAAATTTGAACCCCGATTTATTAGAAATTATTATTAATTTCAGAAAATTCAATACTGCGTTTTGTGCAGATATTGAAAAGGCCTTTCTTCAAATTTCTGTAGCTGAAGAAGACCGAGATTACCTTAAATTTCTTTGGTTCGATAATGACGCAAACAACTTTTTCAAAATTTTAAGATTTAGACGTGTACCATTTGGCGTTACATGCTCACCATTTATTTTGGCTGCCACAATTAAACGTCATATAAAGAAATATCGAGATCAACATCCAAATGTTGTATATATGTTAGATAATTCCCTCTATGTCGATGATTTAATTTCCGGATCGGATTTAGATAACGAAGCTTATTATTTATCAGTTACAGCTTCTGAAATTCTTAAAGAAGCTGGGATGAATTTGAGGAAATTAAAAACAAATTCTATTAAACTTAGGGAAATGTGGGAATCTGGTAACTTAGGTATAAGTGAGGAAAACACAGGTAGTATCTTAAAAGTGCTTGGGCTGATATGGAATACTGAATCTGATATTTTGATGTTAGATGCGCAGCCCTTTGAAGAATATTACATCGATGATCCCACGAAGCGAACAGTTCTTAAAATGTTACTGAAAATTTATGATCCATTAGGATTTGTGAATCCATTTGTAATACGTATTAAAGCCTTGTTGCAAGAAACATGGCAAAGAGGTTTAGAGTGGGACAATAAATTAACTGAAGATTTGAAATGCGAGTGGAACACTTGGTGTTCAGAAGTTGTACATTTACGCACATTTGAAATAACCCGAAAATATTTTCCTAATATGATAAACATTTCTGAAAATTCACAAATTCACATATTCTGTGATGCTAGTCCCAAAGGGTATGGAACAGTTGCTTATTTGCGTTCCATTTCATTAACTGGCGAAATTCAAACAAGTTTTGTTTGGAGTAAATGTAGAATAGCCCCCCCTCAAGAAGTTAACTATTCCAAGGCTGGAATTGATCAGTGCAGTAGTTGCCGCTAGAATGTGGAAATATTTAAAACAAAAATTACATATTTCGAATTTAAATATAAAGTTATGGTCGGACTCAGAAATAACTATTTGGTGGATTAGGGGTTCTACTACAAACTGGAAACCCTTTATTTCCAATCGTATAACCGAAATTCAGTCATTGACAGATCCAAAGGACTGGAATTATTGTCCCGGAAAAGAAAACCCTGCAGATCTGCTTACGCGAGGGGAAAACTTATCGAAGTTAATGGGTAATAATGTATGGTGGTGCGGCCCACCTTGGTTATCACTATCAGAAGATATGTGGCCTTCAAAAAGGGCTATAGAAATGGTTCCCGAAGCTTTTAATGAAATGAAAGCAAAACCAAATTCAACATTATTGTGTAACGAATCAAACTCTATTCCTAAGCCAGTATTTGATATGGCAAAGTTCAGTAGTTTAAATCGCGTGTATAATATTACTGCTTGGATAATGCGTTTTATTCATAATGCCAATTCGAAAAATCCTAAAATTTTAGGACCTTTAACTACCTCAGAAATAGAAATAGCAGAAAAATACTGGATAAAACAAACTCAGGAAACTTCATTTAAAGTTGAAATAGAAGCACTTAAACAAAAAAAACCACTTAATAAAGATTCTTCTTTGTACAACCTTAATCCACAATTCGATGAAAATGACTTACTTGTTTTATCCGGAAGACTTCAGTTTTCTGAAGTTACAGAGCAGGAAAAACATCCGTGGGTACGTCCTAATAAATCTTATTTTGTAAAATTACTAATTAAGGATGCTCATGAAAGAATGTACCATTTCGGTGTAGCTGTCACTTTAGCTCACCTTCGTGAAAGGTATTTTATATTAAAGGGAAGAAGATTTGTAAAATCCGCCTTAAGATCGTGTGTGATATGTCGAAAACTTAATGCTATTCCTGGAAAGGTGGAAATAGCACCTTTACCGAAAGATAGAATCATCAAAACACCAGTTTTTGAAACCTCTGGTGTCGATTTTGCCGGTCCGATTTATTATAAAACTTCTGAAGGCACTGGGAAGGCTTATATTGTCGTATTCACATGTGCTGTAACCAGAGCGATTCATCTAGAGTTAGTCACCAATCTAAGTACTGAAACCTTTATCTTAGCACTACGAAGATTTTTCTCTAGGAGAGGTTTCTGCAAAATAATGTACAGTGACAATGCCAAGACATTTTCTAAGGCTGATTTGGCGTTAAAAGATGCTTGGGAAAGAATTTCTAAGCAAGAAATTTTTGATTACTTGAGAAAGAATAAAATAATATGGAAGTTTATAATTCCCAGGGCTTCCTGGAGGGGCGGCTTCTGGGAAAGGATGGTCAGATCAGTTAAAACACCTTTAAAAAAGGTTCTAGGAAAAACTTGTCTCCATTATGAAGAGCTAGAAACAATACTTACAGAAATTGAAGCGGTGATTAATTCACGTCCTTTATGTTATCTCTACGAAGAAAATGCTGAACCGTCACCTTTAACGCCATCTCATTTTTTAGTTGGTAAACGATTAATGTCCTTACCTTCTTATGGATTACCAGTCTGTACGCAAGAGAAATCCAATAAGATTTTGTTGACGAGAAAATATAAATATAAGCAACAAATTACTGACCACTTTTGGAAAAGGTGGAGAAACGAATATTTGTTAGAACTTAGATCTGCTTTTCAAGTGAAAAACATAAATTCATCGCCTCAGTTCAAAGTTAACGACATAGTGATAATTCATGATGAAAAGCTCCCAAAACATAAGTGGAAGTGTGGTCGTGTTAAAGAACTCATATTTGGTCGTGACTCTAAAATCAGATCATGTGTATTACAGACTGCAAAAGGCGATCTTAAACGACCTGTGCAATTGCTATATAATCTTGAATTGGACTTACTGGACTAAAAGACACTAAAACTCTTACACTAAAAATAAGAACTATTATCGAACATTTAATTTGTTTTGTTACTCATATTTACCCTTATTATTGTTTAATTTTCATACAATTCATGTGTTTTATTTTCTTTCGTAGATTGCAGCATTCTTATTATTTTTGCTTTCATATCTGTAGCTGTATGTATCTGAAAATTTGTCATGTATGTAAGTATATTCTCATGTTTATTAAATTGTTTAATATAGATGCTGAACTAAGTGTTCAGCCCGGGGCAGGATGTTGAGAATGCCAACTTGGCGATGCTTGCCATTTTCTGTTAGTCGGCATTGTGGCAACCCCCTTTTTATTGTTTTCCGATTTTCTTTTCAGTGTAGATGTAAAGTTTGTTTTGAACCGGTCTGACGGTAATAATGGAACTCTCAAATGAGAGTAATAATAATATTAATATACCTATATATTTGTAAATAAAATGTACATAGTTGTTTTTTAAGAAAGAAGTTTAATTTGAACTGTAGAGTGTGTTTACTTATTCAAGTTACGAATTTTATTTACAATATATTAGAACTAAGTTATGAAGACGTTTTTATTCTTCGATGCATTATGAAATAATTTGAATTTACCGAACCTGCAGTCTCACCGACAACGCAACATGGGGTAATGGTCACCATGATTTTTGACGCGGCCTTATGTTTAAAATTTTTGTAATGTTTTGTAAGCTATATTAAAGTTTCAAACGGATCGTCCAGCTATATTTCCTAATTTTGTTCGCTCCCCCCCCCTCACCCCCCCCCCCCCCCCAACGAAATGCGACACGCCATTTTTCTTTATACTTTTTTATCATGTGTTATAAAGTATCTTAAAGTTTAAAACGGATCGCATTGTTAGATTTCCAACTTTAAATGAAATCGCGGTCTGTTAATTCCACATTCCATCACCCGGGAGCGCACTCTATTCTTAATAAAAGCGTATCTAAACGGAACTCCTTTACACAACCTATCAATAGATATGTTACTCGAGGGGGTGGCGATCTTCAGCAAGAATTTAAGACGTTTGTTGAAATCACTATTCGGAAATAGTGGTAATTTAAATTTTACATATTTATATTTAATAAGTAGAATGTATCTGAGGACTCCGTCAAAAAAAAAAAAAATTACCTGAAACGGTATGAATCAAAAAGGTAAAAAGAAAAGAAATATTTTGCCCCTTCCCCTCTCCCCACCTGCCCGAAATTTCACGTGCCATTTTTTATAAAAAAAAATTTATGTGTTATAAACTATCTTAAAGTTTCAAACAAGATCGCTTTGTTAGATTTTCTATTTTAAATGAAATCGCGTTCTGTTAGTTCCACATTCCACCACAAGGGAGCGCAGTCTATTCTTAACAAAACTGTATCTGAACGTAACTCCGTTAAACAACCTATCAGGAGATATGCTAGTCGACGGGGTGGCGATATTAACCAAGAATTTAAGAATTGCTGAAATTACTATTCGAAAATAGTGGTATGAATACTTGTAAAATTTCTGCTAATGAATAAGTTATACTTGTCTCATAGCGCTCTTCAAAAACCCCACCAAATTGTTAGATTTCCTAATTTAAATTATTTCGTGGTTAAAAAAACACATGCCTCCTATTTAATCTACGCTTTTGTTAGAAATGAAACCGATTAATTAAATATAATTAATATCTCAGCTTGTAATTAAGCTAGGGGTTTGAACAGGGTATGTATGAAATCGGCAAACAATTTCGCATCCGGATGCCAGAAAATTGAATCAAAAAATTTAATATTTAAAAAGTTTAAATTTCGTATTAAAATATTCTATTACGGAAAAACCGCAAGTACCGTCATGTCTGACACTTGCTTCGCGCGAAAATGAAATCTCTTTTCCTTGTCTTCCCAAATAAATAAATTGATTTTTTATCGATCGATTTTTAGTGGATATTTTCACTTACACACATCGCAGAAATATGAACTTTATACCAAAATAAAGTCGATTTTCTTCCGAGTCTGTCTATATCTTTTACAAATTTCTCGGACCAATACTTTCTGAGATGGGCTTTTGAATTAAAATGTCCACTTCATTTTTCGGCTTAATTTCCTCCGTGGTAACCGTACATCAGCTGATTTTACTGGCAAACCTAAGGAGAAACTCCGACGATTTGGAGAATGTACGTTTGTACCTGCGTTAAAATGTTAATTGGTTAATTTTAAAAGTTGATTAGCCCGTATTTCGGTTAATTACCGACTTTTTCAAAATTTTATGATTTGTCGTTTGATGTGAGGTGTTCAGCTATAAGTACTCAAAATTTCAAGTCTCCAACATATATAGTTTCTGAGAACGGGCTCTGTGACGGACAGACAGACAGACAAACAAAGGAGTGAGACGAGCAGGGTTTCGTCAGATGAACGAAACCCTAAAAATAGTTGCCTATGGCAGTCCGGAGATAGGTGTCAAATGAGTCATAAAATCTCCTTCACTGGTTTGCAAGACAGCCAACTGTGGCTAAAAATTTCTTATTGCTGATATCTCTAATTTTAACAAGGCGAGTTATTAACATTTATTTACACACATATTTTAACGCATTGTTATTCAGTGAATAATTGCATTATAGCTGAGAAACTTCTTTTATTTACTCGTAGTTTCATGACAGCCCTTCACATTTCTAAGCTCATGCAACATATCTTGAATTAGTGTATTTGTAACATAAACTGCAATCACTGCTACTAAGATCTTACCCAATGCGCGGAAAATTTTAAAACCTTCAATAATTTCTCTATTGATTATGATTAAGAATTAAATATTAACTCATAACTTATAAATTTTTTTCATTGAAATAAATCAAACTTTTTAATTAAAATTCATATTTTAAGTAGTAAATTTATAGTTTATGTACGAAAAGCTGTGATGTCGAGGAAATTTCAAGGTATAGCTTTCATATTAAGAAAACCTTTCTTTACATACATAATCAATAATTACTAGTGAAGAGAAATTTCCTTACGTTGAGAATTCCCCTGTACTTTCATTAGCGAAAATAAGCATATTTAATTTATCTTAATTGTTTTATCAAATTCACATTAAAAAAGTAGCATTTATATTTCTTTAGAGAGGAACGATTGAATTTATTTAAATGGTATTTCTGATTTAAAAGTAGTTTAGTACAATGTAATCACTTGTGGCCAAAATAATTTTTATAATGTTTAAAATATTGCTATTTTTCGTTGTGATTTTGATACATTATGAGTGGTGAATTTGGTCCTAAAGATTCGTCCGGAATGCAGACGATATCAACCGGTTTCACGACTTCACTATATAGAAATCTAATAACTGCGCGTTGTTCCTCTTTGGTGCAACCGCGTAATGGTGCCGCCATCTTTAATCAGTTGTTCTTCCAACCAGGGTCGTACTGGGAAAGGGAAAAGGAAAATTTCAGAGGGCACGAAAATTTTAATGAACTCACGTCAATTTTACTTGCTTGTGCTGCATTGGCTCGACAAGATTTAACACATTCATCTAGCACCAAACATGAAAATGGCTTAATATTAAATTTTTGACTCCAGGTATGGAAGATTTCGCTATATTTTCCGTGCATGTTTAAAGCTTCATCTAATTTGCACAATGCCACGTAATTTTCTAAATGAATTATTTAATACCTAAAAATTCCAACAAGTTGAACACAGATTATATTGCAGTAGACGACTGATGGCTAGGGCTTTCTTATTTTATTCTTTTGTCAATAGATATCTTTTAAAATTCCTGGGGAAAAGGTGATCACCCACCCCCTGCCCACACACCAATTCTCCTGAAAATGACCGTATAAAAAAGACGTAGGTACCAATTGATTCGGAACAATACTTACTATTAAATGGTATAAATAAATTTTACTTTGGGATAGTCCACAATTTAAAAAATGCACCAATGCTGATTTTTTAAATGATAACATTCACTATTTGAATTCCTTACCAGCCAGGAATAAGATATAGTACATAATTTTTTTTTTTTTAATTTTAATACAGTTTTTAAATAACAAGGGTTAGAGGTTTGTCCCTAAATTTCGTTAAATAAAATAAAGATCTTACAAAAAAAAAAAAGAAACAAAAAAAAGAAAAAAACGTACCGAAAACACCCAATTAGTCAGCAGTAAAATTATACATGAATTTTCAGGTTATAATAAACATACTTTACATTAAAAAGAGTGTTTATAATTAGTTTCTACGATTTTTTTCTGTGGCTGTTTTGATAAAATATGATGTCTCCGTAAGTTAGGGAATAGGCAGAACTTCTCTTATCTCCAAATCTAATTATAGAAATGAGCTGTAACACATCGATGTTTTAATGATTGTGGTTTGTTGTATGCAAACATTAAAGTAGGTCATATTTCATAATTTTTAATATGAATTTATTAATAGTTTTCATAATTTAAAAAAAAATGAATTGCGAAAAAGTCTGTAAAATGTTGGGTTTAATTGAGTGTATTTTTTAATAAATTAATAAATAATCAATCAGATGACTTTTATGAATATAAGTTTAATGTTTCTCAAATTGGTTTAAATCTAGCATCCTCAATTTAAACTCTTCTGACTTTATCAAGATTTAAGATAATGCATATAAACAAAGTCTTTTCCGGGCTGTCTCGATCCAAAAAACTCAAATAAGGTGTAAAAAAGGGGTGTTATTGTTTGAGAATTCAAATTTGGGGCAACTTTTAATATGTAGACGACATTGGAAACATAATTTACACATAACAATAAATATTAGATAATATTTTCAGTCTATAGATCATTTATGATTATTTCTAGGGGAATTAAAAAGGGGTTTTTCCATTGATTAGTGTCAATATAGCATACACAATATTGCACGCACTACTGTCTTTTGATACAACCCCTCATCTTTTTGCTGCCTTTTGGGAATAAAGGTTTTTGAGCTTAATCTATCCTCAATAATTTTCAAACTTTTCAAGCCATGTTTTTGATACTTTAACAAAAGTTTCTCTATACATTTAGCTAACACATTATGCAAATTATATTTTTATTACATTCGGGCATGCGCAGTGAATTATTATTTAGTAAACGTGTTCATTTTTCAGACAATTTTTATTATTTTTTAATTCTGATTGCAGAGTATTATGTACAATGCTGTTTGTCATATTTTCTGAAAATAACTTTTTTTTAATGTTAAGAACTGTACAAATTAAAAACAAAAAACTTGGCAAAATTTGGGACTCTTTATAAAAACGTTAATTTCTCTACGAGTATGTATGCTATCGTCATAAAAATAAACACAGTTTATCCTAATAAGGCATTTAATCATAATCTTCAGCTTTAACGCTTTTGCTACATTAGTTTTTTACAGGATTATGCAAAAGATATTCGTTCTTTTTCAAATTGTTCACGGTCCTCTATGGGGTTTCGGGAAAAAATCCTCACGGAAATGTATGACCTGTTGTACTATTCTGTTTATACTCCTGGAGTTTCAGGATAATTCCTCATGTAGTTTTCTATATATTTAATAAAACTTCTAAAATCGCAAGTGGCTGGTCACCTTTGGCCATATAGTGTATATAGATTAGTTAGCAGCGTCTAAAAGTCTGATTAATAAAGACAATTCTCGTGAATAATTAGACAAAGATTGACTTAATATGACAGTTGCCTTACTCGACAAATATCGTCTTAAGGATACGGAAACGCCAAAATCTTTTTCCTAAAACATAACATAATTATTTAGCTTCTAAGGTGTAATACATTAAAGGTATAGTTGTAAAATTCAAAACATAGTATACGGAAGTACTCTCTGTTATGGTATGAAAACACAAAGTGCTGATTTTAACAGTATACTCACAATTAGTAAGCAGTAGTTATGATCTTCGACAATGTGCAATCAAGGGAATAGTCAAAATGAAATATAAATAGATAGATACATAGATACATATGTATATAAAATTTCTTATTGACGATATAATTTTGTTAATTGCGATAAAATCTTCGAATAGAAACTGCAAGTATTTTTTATATTATAATTCCACATAATTTTAGTTACAATAAATTCTGATAGATGGCAGCATCACGATTTGTTTAATGACGGGTTTAATGCGTAATTTCTTTTATCTCAACATTTTAGTGTAGTATTAGACCTATATATTTCCTGATAGTCGGAAGAAAAGACAATCGATGTTGGTTTTTTATGCTTCAACATAATAACTAAGATTATGTTTTTTGTATTTTTGGAAAAAAGAGTAAATTATAGAAGGTCCACATTGCATTAAAAAATAAGCATTTCCTATAAAAAAGACACGCCTTATGTAAAAAAATATTGCACAATTAAATTTATTGCGATGTACCAGAAAAATTCGAAAAATCTGTACGGAATTTATCTACCGTGCGTTTCCTCCATTTGAACTTCTTTTAATTACAAGTAAAGCACCAGTCTAAATTTAAGAGTTTATTTATCAAAAAAATAATATGGTGCATAATAAAACACACACATACACTACAATGCATAATAAAACACACATAAATAACGCCTGCATTCAAAGGTTTACAGTACATATAAATATTAAACAGACATACACATACAATAAATACGATAATTCCAACTGGAGTGAAAAATTAGACAGAGCCAGGAATCGAACCCGTGTCCACAGTATTCCGGGCTGTCGCTCTAACTACTGAATTACTCCGGCCGATGCGTTGGTCTGCAATTTTTCATATATACATGTTTCATATATTAGGTTTATTATGTATTGTAGTCTGTGCGTGTTTTATTATATATCGTAACTCAGTGGTTAGAGCAACATCCTGGAATTCTGTGGTCCCGGGTTCGATTCCTGGCTCTGGCTAATTTTCCAGTTGGGATTATTGTATTTATTGTACGTATGTCTGTTTAATATTTATATATACTGTTTATGGTGCATGTTTAATTATTTACAGTTTCTCATTTTAATTCAGGCACGTTACAAATAATAATGGAAATTTAAATCGCGTAATATCGTTAACAATATTTAGAACTATTGTTAAATAAATTTTTGTTTAAATAAATTTATTCTTACATAAAATTCAAAATTATGCTTTCCATAATATCTAAAACTAAATAGTTATCAAACTATACTTATGAAAGAGTTTTAAAATATAAATAACATTGTAAAACAGCAAAATAAAACATTTTGAATATCCAGGATTGCTTTTATATTTAGGATTTTAACAACACAACACATGCTACATTAAAAAAAAAATAATTGCAATGCCGCACTGATTTTATATTGTCACGTAATCGGAATATTTCAGTATTAAATCGCTTTTATGAACCATTATGAAACGAAATATTTGGGATATGAATTTTATGAAAATTGTCATTTCTGCTTCGTTTTTATATGCTGTGTCACCTCCAGTTACAGCTTCAGGAACAACATTATTTTTTTTCTTTTTTGTAACCATTAATAGCCATACCATTACAAAAAATTTACAGGCATAGAGTGATCGTAAAATACATGTCCTAAAATGTAATTAATATGAAATGGTAGATAATAAAAGATGATGAAATGTTTCCTATATTCATAACATAAATGAGAAAGAAAGTTTAAAAGTATTTTTGGAATAGTAACTTATACTTCTTTACCCTTTATGGAAGGTTTATTTCGATTATGAAGTAGAAGAATATTACATATTAGATTAATATTTTAATAATACTATTACATATAATATTAATAGTTTAATAATAACATTACACAAAATATTAATGTTTTAATATTTTAATATATTGTATCTCACACATGAATTTAACAATTAAGAAACGTCCATCAGTAATCATGCAATTTTCGTTTCTAAGTCAGCTTTAATCAAAATGCGAACAGTAGCTTCAGACTCCGACTGCCATATGGTAACTTCCAAACAATGGTGTGAAATCTTTCAGTAAAATAAAGTTTTTTTTTTTTTCGTTTAAAATGCCAAAGCCTAAAAAGCATTTAAAATATTAAAACATTAAAAAAATAATTATTATTATGTATATTTATGTATGTATTAATTACTTAAATTTTTTTTGCTAATTTTTGTTTTCAATTCCGGCCTTAAATAGTAAGATCACCTAAATTCGGTTTCTGATTCTGTTTCGATCTTAAAAACGTGTTTCAGTCGATCCTTAATTAATATTTTTCTTTTGATATAAAAAAAAGCTGTCGAAATGTATTAATAAGGAAAAACATATGCTTAAAAAACCTTATAAAAATTAAACATGCACAGATTTTACAAAAAAAAAAAATCTAAATGAATAACAACTTCTTAGGCCGTACTTTCGAATCTTATGTAAAAAAGTCTGTTAAAAGGAAAAGTTTTATAAATGTTTGGAAACGGAAAACTTTTATTGAAATATTCAAAATGAAAAATGAAAAATCCACAGAGATTTTTGAATATGAATCCAATTTTTGAAATACATCTATCTAAAAAATCATAGAAATAAAATGAAAATACGAAAACTGTTTCATATTTATATTTTTTACTTTTATTTTCTTAACGGTTCTACGGTTTGTAAATAGTGGGAGTGGAAAAAAAAGACATTTTTCAGTATATTTAAGTAATATCCAAAAATAAGCTCTTAGTAAATACGCTTTTATTCGTTTTTCATTAAATATATAATGTTTTATTAAATATATAATGTTTTATTAAATATATAATGTATATCAATCAGCACCTTTCAACGTCTTAAGTGCAATGTCCTTAAAATATATTTCGAGCTACAAATGCCCTATATTAAACGTATTGGTCACACTTTAAAGTTCCGTTCACTATCAATTGGAGTATTGGAGAGTGGTTTGGAAGAAAATGCGTATAATGGTGGAAAGTTTTGCTTAAGCGAATTTTGTTTAAATATTCAAAAGTTTGTCCATAATCATTTTCAAAGCTGCTAAGTTCTTCAAAGCTGCACCTCAAGATAAGCAGCAAATAGTATATTTTGTATAATCTAAAACGAGGTGCTATCGGAAAGTTCCCGAACTTGATGGAAAAACAAATTTTGTTTTGAACTTAGTTAATTTTGGCTGCCATCTACTTAAAAATAATCAACTTGTGAATGTAGACACCGATCCCATCGCGTTTTCTACTTCTCGAAAACTTTCAAGGAACGCCTGCGACTTTCGTTGAATGCCGGACACAGTTGCAAAACATCATCCTGTCAGTTTTATTCTCAATTTCGGAAATAAAGCAAAATCACAGGGAGCTAGGTCCGATGAATAGGGTGGTTGAGGAACAACCATGTTTTTATGAGCTGAAAACTGTGTTGTCTTTAGGGATCGTTTATCAGGAATCTCGGAACAAACTTTGAAGCAATACGCCGCATGTGTAAATTCTCCGTTAAAATTTCTTAGCAAACTTCATAACCGATTCCAACTTTATCTGCAAGTTTTTGGATAGTTTGGCGACGATCTTCATCTATGAGTTCTACATTTGTTCAACATTTTAATCTGTTTTGCTGGTGCTTGGATGTCCTGAAGGCTTGTCATCTTCAAATGAATGACGAGCCAACTTTAAAAGAGAGTGTCATTCAAAAACCGATTTCTATTTTAAAACTTCATCACTAATGGCCGTACAACGCATTTTAAGAGTTTCGGCTTCAGATTTATTGAGCTTCACACAAATGGACACAGCTTTTTGATGGACACACCATTTCTAAATCGCAAACAGTTCACAACAAGAAGTCGAAAAAAATTAGTAGCAACAAATTGCCTGCTTTGTATATTGAAATCAAGCAGTGATATGAGTAGAGGAGGATTTTGGGAATGTCACCTTGACTTACTTTTATCTCCACATTTACAGAGACAGTCGCAGTAATACCAGTCATGTAACTTTAAGATAGTACCTCGTAGCATATTTTAACATTTGGAATGCAGTTGGGTGTCTTTAGGACGTGTTTCGAGCTACAAATGTCCGATACTAAATGTACTGGACATGTTTTAATTAAATACACTATCAAGTAATTGATGTACGAAGGTGTTCTTTTGGAGAAAACAGGTCTGGTGAAGTAAAGTTTTGCTTTAGCGAGTGATTTTTTTTTCTTTAAGTTTGCCCATAATCATTTTTAAAGCTGCAAAAACACCAAAACCTGAATATAAGCAGAAAAATTTAACATATTTTGTAGATTCTTCTAACATATTAGCGTTCTGAATGCAATTGAGTGTCCTTAGGATGTGTTGCGAGTTGCGAACTGCAATTGACATATACGCTTTTTTTTTAATTGAGTTAACAAATAATTGGCGTACGAGAGAGCGATTAGGTAGAAAATGCGTTCTTGCTATCAAAAGTTTTTTGTTCTCAAATTAAAAATATATGCGTTCCAGAATTTGACCAGAACGCTACACTTTCAAAGCTGTAAAAAAACCAGAAAAACATCAAGATAAGCACTAACATTTGTAGGATCTATTGTCACATTTCAACGTGCTGAATTAAATTGATTTTCTTGTTGAGAAACTGATGTGTTTAGAGCAAATCAAAGGTCACATATTGAAATATGGTAGAAATATTCTACATAATAAATATTTTGCAAACCTTATGAATATTTTTGGAACAAAGTTTTTAATTTTGCTTAAACAAAACTTCAAATCATGAAAAACATTTTATTTCAAATAGTTCTTTCTCACACTTCAGTTACATTGATTATTTTATTATTTCACATTGTTTCAAGGTTCTTCATCCCGCCCTGCTTATCATAAATTTTATAGAAGCAAAATACTATGGCTAAAGAAAAACTATTAAGGAACTATAACCATTAGTCTATTGAAAACATATCTCTTTCGCATCCATTTTCTACTGTAAAGGTTAGAAGACAAACTTTTCTGCCCATTATTAGATGTAATAATCATTTTAAAAGGAGGTCTTCAGTGAGGGGGAAGTTTTATTGATTTTTTCTTGACATTACGTCATATTCTTACAGATAGAAAAATAAATATTGTACACTTTTCAAGTGCATTCTGTCAGAGATAAAGAATAATCTTTCGTCTATCCAATATGGAGAAAATGAAATTAGAGTAAAATATAATATTTTTAGAAACATGAAATTTCAGTTTCCATATAAATGCACATTTTAAGAAAAAATACTATAAGTTTATGTAGATATATGACATTTGCTTTTGTAATCCAGTTTCACTTTTATAAAACACTTTTATAAAACACTTTTATAAAACACTTTTATAAAACAATCTTAAAAAAAATAGGCATATAAATACATTATTTTATTGTTAGGTATCTGCACATATTTACTTCATGTTTCAAATGTAAGGCCGGTGTTTAATTTACCCCATAAATCTTTCAAGAGTGAGGTAACTGGACCATGTGGTATTTAGTTACCCCAACACAAAATAGTTATAAATAATTTTTTGAAGTTTCTCTTACTACGGGAAATTAATTTATTCCTTGTTTTTTTTTCACTTGCGATAAAAAAAAAATTATGTAGTACCTTATTTTATTTTTCTGAAATCTTTTTTCGTATTGAAAATTTACTTATTGTACTTCAAAACATGCTGCATGTACATGGAGAATGCTAGTTTGATGCCAGTCAGTGATGTTTAATTGAAAGTAAAAATTCTCAATCTACGCTTACACCTGCCCTTAAATAAAATTTATATAGATAAAGAAATACATTTGAAATATCGTGAAACCCCCTGTAACTGACACCTTGAGGATTCTTTCTTGTTCAAATAACTAACACAAAATTTTAAATTCATTTGATACTTATTTGATATCATTATTTTTTAAATGATAGTAGAGATACATTAAAAAATTATTATTCCTAAAATTTAAAAAATTTACACTTTGTTTTATTAAAAATTCATTTATTTCATAGTTAAGGTCAAAAACGGACACCAGCACTATTTTGAAAATCAATAACTGAGACAAAGTGAATTAATGTCTGCTACTTCATTTGAAAAGATATAACAAAAAAAATGTTATTTTATATTTCAAGGAACTTATGCTTTAAAAATACTTTAATCCTCATTATAAAAACAAATCTCTTAAACTTTTATTTTCTATGTGATATCATACTAGAGATGCATGTGTCTTTTTCTTTAAGTTTTAAATTATTAGTAATGCAGATATCCAACAATTGACATTTTTGAACCACTAACTGACAAGCGATATCAGACACTGGCAGAAGAATTTATATTTCAATGCTATTTACTACAAGATAAATTTAATTTATTAATATGTTTTTTAAGCAGTGTAAATAATATATTTCAAATTTCTTTAATAGGGGAGAATAGTTAAAGAAAGAAGCGCTAAAATTATTTTTTAGAATTATATTTGCAGTTCAATTCTTTGCTTTCGAAGTCATTTAGAAAAATTTCTTGGTAAACTGTTTTTTTTTTTTTTTTTTTTTTTTTTTTTTTTTTTTTTTTTTTTTAAGAATACTCGAACTTTTGTTGATTGAAGACTGTACAGAACAAACTTCTAGTTCCATGAAGCAAAAGAAATTACTAGATAAAAATGTTTCATGTGAGGTAATACCAGAAAGAGGTTTTATCATCTCTGAATAAATTTTAATAAAAATGTAAAGATTTCTCTTTAAAATGTAAAAACATATTCTACAAATGTAATATAATTTCATCTTAATATTAAATAGTTGTTTTTGACAATATGCCAGTAGCATTGAATTCTAAAAGATCTAATTTTATTTTTAGATTTAAGTTTGCAGTTCTCGTATTTCTCAACTTTCGAAAACAATCTCAGAAGATTTACTAGTAAATTCAAACGTGTTATTTTTCACACGGAATACACGAATTTTGTAAGCTCAAGACAATACAAAATAAAATATTGGAAATTCTCTGATGCAAAAGAAAATACTGGGCATAATATTTCTCATATGATGCCATTTGAATTCAGAAAAAGTTGTATTATTTCACAAAAAAGCTTATGTAAAATGAAAAACATACTGTTAAAAATGTGATAAGCAGTTCCATAGTAAACGATGTAATAATGGATATCAATTTACACATATATAAATTTTCAACACCTCCAGTCTCTGTCTATTACTCCAGGATATAGGAGATCAGAGTACTTTTCATTTAATGCACTAACCTCTTGAGACCCAAGCTCCCATTTTTATGGCAAATTTTACCATTTTTAGCATTAAGGCTCTTTATGGGGTTAGAAAACTTTATATATATATTCATTTATTTTTAAAACTAAAAAATATATAGAGTTTTGGCATGTCCAATATAATGGACATTGGGTCTTAGTCCTGTAAACACCATATTGTTGAATTACATGATTCTGAATGAAAAATTCTTAATTGCAAAACTCTCTTTCACTATAAATGTGTTTATTTCGTTCATACATCACCTTTAATTGCACAATTTTAATTTTTTCATTATCAAAGAGAAAAAGTATTTTTGGATGAAATTTATTTGAAAAGTATAACTCAGTTTAGTGACTTTTTAAATTGTTCTTTTAAGGAATAAAAAAAGACTATTACATCAATAGAACTACTGTATAGAACTACTGTAGTACTACTGTAGAACTACTGTAATTATGGACAGGAACCTGTACAACTCAAAAGCTCAAGAACTTTTGGATGACCTGAGTACGTATGCTGTTTTAAAAAAGGACAATACACAATCTATCCAACGTAATATGAACTTAATTATCTCTAAATATGAAAAGCTTAAGAAAATTTCTACTAATATTGCTTCCAAATTAAAATGTTACACCGGTTTAGTTCCAAGATTTCACGGCTTGCCGAAACTACATAAACCGAATATTCCGTTACGCCCAATTAGTGATTTTTCAAAATCCCCCCTTTATTGTCTTTCAAGTTATTTGGCTATGGTATTAAAACCTCTTACTATCCATTCTAACTACAGCTTGAATTCAACTTTCCGGTTTATGGAAGACTTAAACGATTTTGAGTTTCCAAATGGTTACGTTATGGCGTCGTTGGATGTCGTAGCATTGTTTACTTCAATACCTATTGATTTAATTTGTAATACCATACATAAAATTTGACCGAAGTCTCCTCTTGATACTGAATTAAATGCTGATGAGATTACTAACTTATTAAGATTCTGTTTGACTTCAAATTGTTTCGTGTCCAACGATTGTTTTTATAAACAGTTGTCCGGAACCGCTATGGACTCCCCCCTTTCAGTTGTGGTTGCCGAAATAGTGGTGCAGAAAATTGAATTAGATAATATTAATGAACTTGGCCCCCGTCTGAAATTTTGGAGAAGATACTTGGATGATATTTACATAGTAGCCACTGATAGCGACCTGGATGACATTCTCTCGACAGCTAACTTAATAGCAGAACCTTTAAAATTTACTCTCGAGTGTGAGGTTAATGGTAAGTTACCATTTTTGGATATCCTTGTTCAAAGGAAAAATGGCATTAATTTTCAGTTAATTTCAACTTCAGTTTATAGAAAATCAACTTCAACGGGTCAGTATACGCATTTTGATTCAAATTGTCCTATTAGCCACAAAATCTCTATTATAAAAACATTAACATTTAGAGCCGTAAAGTGTTGCAGTAGAGATGAAATCCTTGAAATTGAAAGAAATAAAATATACGAAGATCTTAAGAATAACGGTTATCCAAAAAATCTAGTCAGAAAAATTTTCAAGAAAACTTTGGAGTTCATGAATTCAACCCCTCGCCCATTCCAGCGGTTTAAACCTCATTTTTTTTGTTTGTTTGTTTGTTTACCTTATTATAATAGCGTGTCAGAAAAAGTTTCATCTGTATTTAAATCTTTTGATATTGGGGTTTCTTTAAAACCAGTAAATAAATTAAGTTCTTTTTTGAATAGCCATAAACATAATTATGACGTAAAAAAATAAACCTGTGTGGTTTACATGATTCCATGCAGTAAATGTGATAACGTATATATAGGTGAAACTAGCAGATCGTTTGATATTAGACTTAAAGAATATGACGGCGCCTTTAAAAATGGAAGATTGAACTCTAGATTAGTACAACATTCCTATGAAACATTCCACACCCCAGCCTTCAAAAATTCTTTAATTTTGAATAGAAATTTCAACACTTATCATTACAGATTGTTCATGGAGAGCTGGTTTAAAAAATTATACCCTTATACACTCAATAAATCCGGAGCGATCCCGATGGAATATTTTTTGTTTTTAAATTATTAACTTTAACTGTGTTTTTGACTATGTCCAGGACATGTTTCGATTTCTGCTGTATCTGATTGTGTACTGACGCTGTGCGTTTGTACAGCGAAACGTCTTTTGTAGATATTTTTAGTTTTTAATTAGATGTTTATATATATATTTTTTTAAATTTAAGTGTAGTCAAGCCTGTTTAATGTATGTATAATAATTTACGTCAATAAAAAGTTTTTTCTAAAGGAAATATATAAATAGTTATTGGCACGGTTATCACAATTGACATTTGGATGCCAAAAGGAAATTAAAAAGAAATAAAATGCAGTTTATTTATAATCTTAAATTATTATGTTCAGTTATATTTTCTTTAAATGTTTATCTCTGTTTAAAAATTTTCTTTCATTATAAATGCGATTTTATTGTTCATACATCACCTGTACATACTGCACAATTTTAATAAAAGTATTTTTGGATAAAATTCATTTGAAAAGTATAAATCAATTTAGTGATTTTTTAAATAGTTTTTTTTTTAATGAATTTAAAAAAATCTATCACATCAATAAAAGTTTTTTTCTAAAAAAAAATTATAAATAGTTAGTGGCACGGTTATCACAATGGACATTTGGGTGCCAAAAGGAAATTAAAGAGAAATAAAATGCAGTTTATATATGACCTTAAATTATTATCTTCAGTAATATCTTCTTTAAATTTTTATTCGATTAAATTAACTAATTTAATTATAAACAACATACAAACAGTAAAATAATATAAAAAGCGTCCAATTATTTTTTATAGTTAAACAAATATAACAATACAAGTTGAATTTCATGCACACAACCTTATTTTATTTTATACTTATCAAGTAAGATAAGATCCCTACATAGGCTTCAAAGACCCGATTTTTAGCATCAAGTTCCTATTTCTTTCACTAGAAACTTTGCTGACATCAGAAGTATGTTCTTATAGTTCATACGTCCCTTCCAAATGTCACATAATTTCAAATTTTAAATCATCAAATAGAAAAAGTGCACTTTAACTAAGAAACGTGTTGACCAATTTAGTAATTTTCAAACAAATTTTAATAATATTTTGTTTTGTTTTTTAACTCTTCTCAACAACAGTTATTGGTTTATTAGAAAAAAAGATAATAATTAGTGGCACAGCTACCACAATTGGCAAGTAAGTGCCAAGAAGAAATTTAAAAAGAAATCAAAATGAGTTTATTTAGAATCTTATACTGTTATCTATAATTATATTTTCACAAAACTTCTGTTAATTAAATATTATTAAATTTATATTTTCAATTATAAATAGCGTACTAACAGAAAAATAATACCAAAGATAGTTACAATAAATATGAATAAAATATAATAAAAGCTTAATTATTTATATTTATCAAATTCTGCAAATATATATATATATATATATATGTATATATCTACCCTATACATAAAAAATCCTAATGAAACGAATTTATGAAACGGATATATGAATCGACTGATTAAACAACTGATTATGTTTCAAGCAATTTCTGCTAAAATGTGGAATACTTTGCGATGAAATTAAATCAGCATTGATCCACAGATCTCAAAACTGGTATTAGAATTTTTTAATTTGAATTAGTTTTCGAAATATTAATTTTTTTTCTAATTTTATAAACATTTTTTTAAAGATGGCAACTCAAATGTTAATCAAACATATATTTTTTTTTCATATTTCAGAAAACGTTGACATGGTAACCCGGCTATTGTTTATTTGATAATAAATGCTTATTTACTTCTATTTCTTTTTATAAATTATATAAATTATTTTGTTCTATAATTATTAATATATATTTTTTATATTTCCTTTAGAAAATAATAGAAAATAATTAAAAAATACGATACTACTTAGTTATTCCGTCGACCAATTTCGCCAGATTATATAAATTGCCAAAACACTCGCCAAACTATACAAATTGACATAATTTTTATTTTAAATAACGAAAGAACAAATAAATTAGTATAACATTAATAAATATACAAATAAAAAGTCGAAATAAAAATCACTTGATGACGTAAACACGAGTAACTCAAGTGAATGTGACATTTACGATCAACCATTATTGGCATTTAATCTTATAGTTTGGCGATAGGTTTTTGGTCGACGGGATACCAAAAATGCATATGTAACTGGTATTTGAAAACGAGGTTTTCGCCAAATTTTCCTTAAAAAAAAAAAAAAAAATCACGCCAAACCTGCTGTGCGTATTTGACATCTGGCCAAGTATTACCACTCGAAAAAAAAAAAAAAAAATGCTAACTGGCGAGTTGAAAAAAAGTTATTGCCGAGATTTGCATCCGGATAGCGAAACAGTACCAGGAATTCTTTGAAACCATGGCAAATTTTATGTAGTTTTATTCGAAAAAAAAAATTGATTTTTTAATCAAAATGGAAAACTTACGGTCACATATTGGCGCGATTTTTTTCTGACGCCAGTGTCATATACGGAGCGGGCACTTAACTGGCGCCAAAGTATCGTTATTTTGCTTGATATGGTAAGCCGAATGTTGTTGTTTATGCTGTTGATGCGTTCCCCAAATTGGCGTCGTTAAAAAATCGCGCCAATATGGGACGTATTTGACATCTGTGTCAAACTTTCATATGAACGGCGAAGGGAACGACATGAGGGGGGGAACGACAGGGAACGACATCATATGAACGACCGTATTTGTTTATGGCAGTTGATGACTTGAACTATTATAATATAGATGAAATGATCGCGATAGAATAATATTTGGCGACTTATCACCTCTGTCTGGCTAGCATTAAAGTACAAAAATGGCACCTAGAGTATAAAAAGCGAAATTGTCCGCCTGGAACTGTTGATGATAGTCACATGACTTAGGCTATTGTTATAGAAATTGTTTTAACCCTAGAACTACCGGAAATTTTACTCAAGTTTTATAAAAACATTCTACACCAGAATTTTTACTTAAAACTATTTAATTTGTTTATTTAACTTATTATTGTCTGATTTATACATTTAGTTTGTTTTGAAGAAATTTCTGGTTTGAATAAATATTTTGAATGTACATGTCGGGTCCAATGGACCCGTCTGGTAGACGGAAGGTTAAAATACCGGGAGACAAAGACTCTGTATACTTAATTTATTTTATTTTAGCTTCTTTTCAAATGTTTAACTGATCGTCTTTAATCAAAAACGAAAGTAACCATTGGATGTCTTAACAGCAACTGATTCGCCCTTAAATTTTTGCACTCAAAGGGAATTGAATGAAAAACCGTTTACAGGGAGATCTGCACAGCTTTTTTCAGTATAATTCAATCTTCTCTAATATTTTAAAAACCCATCAGATTAGCATGTTTTTAGATTCTGCGGTGTCTGAACAGGGGTTGGCGAACGTAGCTTGCAGGGGGCAAAGACCCCTAGTATATATATTTCATTGAAATAAAACTTTTAAATTGTACAGATTTTGAACAAGCATTTTATAAGTAAAACTGGCAAACCCAGCGGCTTTGCTCGCGTAATAGTTGAAATATGCCAAGTGATATTTACATGACTATTTTTTATTAGAAGAACACTTTTTGAAATAATTCAAAAATTACAAATTAAGCCACAGTTTGACTAAACTTCATTATAAAAGTGCAATAGACAGGAATGAGATTTTAATTAATTAGAAGAACTAAAACTAATTCCAAATAAGTGATAATTTAGAAAGTATTTTGAGACATTTAGGCTCATTTCATACGCTAATTTTAGTATTCATTTGAAGTTTTGAATTTTTTATAAACCATCTTAACACATTTACATCTTAAAATTAACCATCATGGCAAATTCCAGGCTTCTTGCTATCAGTCTACCACCAATCTGGTGTTAGTGGCACCAACATAAAATGCCGAAACAGAGTTGAAATAGTATGTCTCGAAAAATGTTGAAACAGAGACTGTCAACATTAATTTGCCAACATTAACCTTGAAATCGGTTGGTGTTTCCTAATATTCTATAGAAAACGGAATTTAGATGTTTTTAAAGGCTTTCTTGTTCCTGACAACCAGGTGGTAGTGACACCGGCATAAAATATAGCCTGTATAGGATCAGGGACTATTACCCTTGATTCGCAACCAATACCTTCTGCAACCGGTTTATTATTTCCTGAGATTGCATAGATATCGTAATTTAGGAGTCTTTTAGAATGCTTTTCGCCCCTTCCCTTCGCCTCACCCCTTTTTAATTTCGATTTTTTTTCGACTGTTCTTAGAGGACATTTATATTTTATAAGTAACTACTGTGCTATATTTAAAGTTTCTAGCCTCTTCAATGCCGCAGAAATCGCAATTTATAAAGTTTTTTTGCTCCTGCAACCCTCGACATAAAATATAGCTTATGTTTGAACATGTTCTATCACCATCAATTTGCAACCATTATGTTTGAAATCGGTTTCGTATTTCATACGATTGCATAAGAATCGTAATTTAGAACATTTATAGAACGCTTTTAGCTCACTTCATTCTTTTAAATTTGGAATTTTCTTTCCAAAATTCTTAGAAAGCATTTGCATCTTTGAAGTAATTACCATTCCAAATTTAAAATGTTAGGACCCCCTCAGTAACACAAAAAACGCAATTTAGAACATTTTTTGCTCTTGTAACCCCCAGCTGGTAGTCACAACAACGTAAATATAAGCTATGTTGGAGAGGGGACTGTCACCATCAATTTGAAAGCATTACCTCTGAAATCGGTTTATATTTCCCGAGATTGCGTAGAAATCGCTATTTAGAACGTTTTTAGAACGGTTTTTGCTCATTTTCACCCCTTTTAAATTTCAAATTTTTAATGAACTCTTCTCAGAGATTATTTACATCTCATAAGTAATTATCATGCCAAATTTCAAGTTGCAAGCTCCTTCAGTATCACAAAAATCACAATTTAGAATCTTTTTTAAAATTCAACAGCAAGGTGGTAGTGATACCGACATGAAATAGATCCTATATTGAATCAAAGGCTGTCATCATCATTTTCCAACCATTACTTTTGAAATAGGTTGAGTACTTTCTGAGATTGCATAGAAATCGCCATTTAGAACGTTTTTTAGAACTCTTTTTGCGCATTCTCACCCCTTCTAAATTTCGATTTTTTTTAAGAAATGTTCTTAGAGCTAATTTATATCTTATAAATAACTACCATTGGAAATTCCATGTATCTGGGCCCTTCAGTAACACAAAAATCGCAATTTCGAACTTTTTTTTTTTTGCTCCTGCACTCCCTTTAGGGGTAGTTGCACCGACAAAAAATGTACCTATATTGGAGCAACGGTTGTCACCATCATTTTGACACCATTAACTTTTAAATAGGTTTGGTACTTCTTGAGATTGCGTAAAAATCGCCATTTGGAACGTTTTTTAGAACACTTTTTGCGCATTTTCACCCCTTTTAAATTTCGAATTTTTTAAGAAATATTCTTAGAGATCATTTATATCTAATAAGTAACTACCATGCCAAATTCTATGCATGTGGATCCTTCAGTAACACAAAAATCGCAATTTCGAACGTCTTTTGCTCCTGCACCCCCTTTAGTGGTAGTGGTACCGACATAAAATGTAGCCTATGTTGGAGCAAGGGTTGTCACCATCATTTTGACACAATTATTTTTTGAAATCTGTTTAGTTCTTCCTGAAATTGAATAAAATCCATTTAGAACGTTTTTTAGAACGCTTTTCGCGCATTTTCACCCCTTTTTAATTTCGATTTTTTTTAAAGAAGTGTCCTTAGAGATCATTAGTATCTAATAAATAACTACCATTCCAAATTTCATGTTTCTAGGCCCTTCAGTAACACAAAAATCGCATTTTTAGAACGTTTTTAGCTCCTGCACCCCCTTTTGGCCAGTGTTACGGACATAAGATATAGCCTATGTTCTAAGTTGTACTAATACCATCATTTTGATGCCATTACTTTTGGAATCGGTTCGGTAGTTCCAGACCATACCTCCTACAAATAAACAATTTTTACCTCTTTATAATAGTAGTATAGATTATACATTTTTAGCATAATATTTAAAACTTTTTTCATTTATTTAAAAAAATATGTTATCCACTTCTGTATCTATTATTTGTTTCAATACTGTGTTTATCTTTAAGTAAAAACTAATGTCTCTCTTCAGTATACAAAAAGAGTCTAATTTGAATAAAAACAACTGATGAAGACCCAACGTCCAATAGGATGGACATTAAAATAAAAATGGTTTATTCTCTGAAATATACGTTAGATTAGGGGAGACTAGGGAGGGTTGACCCACTTTTTACAAAATGATTTTCTATTTTTTAAATATTGAACGTAGAATAACGTTTTATATATCATTTTATTCGTTATACAATCAGTTATCAAAGTAAAATTCCTACATAAATGTAATATATAGGAAATTTGAAAAATTACTGATTTTAATAATGAGAAAATAATGAGTCGAGGCTTCCCATATATGGGAGGTTTGACCCACTATATGGGAGGCTTGACCCACTCGTTTTATATATTGAAATATTTGTGAAGAGAAATAAAATCAGTTTTAAAAAAGCTAAATAACTGTATGCTACATGCTTTAATTATTTAAAAAAATATTTTTGAAAATATGATGCTTAAACAAAATTGTTTAGATGCAATTGCAAGTCAGAGGAGAAAATTTTTGTTTTAAAGATGATTTTGCCTGAGCAGGTATAATTATACAGCAGGGAAAATGAAACTTTAAAATTTAAGACCGTATTCCGCTAGAGACAAGTTCCGTTTTCATACGGTTTCATGCATTATTATGTCCGGATTTTGCCACTGTCCCACTTTTTTTTTGTCTCCTTGTCCTACTTTTTGTGACATTCATCTGACAACTCCAGTTCTTACAAAGTTTGGTTTCATCTCACTTTATTCATCATGCTGAAATTTGTCTACATACCGTCCTAAAGTTTTTCGATTAATGCTATGTTCTTTTACAGCCGCATGAGTACTTAACTTATCATTAACATCTTTTAAACCTTTTAGGGGCAAAGTACTTTCAGTACTAAAATGGTGAAATAAATGACTACTGGTACCGGAATATTCGAACAAATTTATTTCGAAATATGAGAAAGGCTATATTTCACGCACATATTAATTGGAAAAGACTTTAGGAAAATTCTGGTGCCACTGTGGCATTTGAAAATTAAAATTAAGTGGTTTCATAAACATACCACTGCCTCTGATGCGATTAAGCCTACTGCTCTTATGCTTTCTCGTCTTTTCCACTGTTTCAATTTATCTATTGTAAGTAATATTTAAATGGAGAAAAGTTCCTATCAAATTTTCCATTTATATTTCATTAATTCTTTTCGTGCAGTGGATACTATAACAATTTTCCCCATCTTTCTTTAATCAGTTTTAAAAGTTTCTTTTCCATCACCCCATTTTAGTGTATCTTTACAGAATAAACTTACATTCATTTTTACATATAACCGTTAATCTTTCATTATGCACAATGTATAGTAAAAAGATTCCCAAACCCCCTTAATTAACACATTGCTGTCGGACAATTTTTATCAAATCTTAATTTTAAAACAGTAGAGGCTCCTCCCTGTTCTGAAAGTCTTTTGTAAATAGGTTTTTTAGATAGGCTTCCGCAGTTTATACATCAGTAAATATCTTTCAATGTACGAGTTTAATATAAAATGTCTTACAATTAAAAAAAAAATATGAACAACATGATATAAATGCATTTTCTGTAAGGTAGAAGCCACGCCCTTAGTCAATGATGTTTTTTGAATGAAAACCGGATTTCTCGTTTCCCGTCGTGAATGTTTTACGGGAGCCTTAAACGTCTGATTAACCCTCCCTCACATTGACTGGGCCAAGCCTCCCCACATAGTCCTTTTCTAAAGAATAGCACATTGTTATGTTAAGCCTAACTTACTGTATAATCTTTATGCTTGGAATGAAAGCTCGATATTTCTGCATTATTTAAAACCTACTTACTTAAATTTCTAAGATATATTTTATCTGAAAAAAGCTTACAAATTATTTCTAAAAAACACAACTTTTAGGTTGAAAACTCTTCACAACTAATATTTTACACAACTATTTCGATTATCAGTATGAAACAGACACTGATGTTTGAGCATTCCAGAAGCTTTTGTTGACACCTATTGGTAAAACTCTGAAAGTCTTTTAAATATGAAAACTGATGGGTGGGTCAAGCCTCCCGTATGGTATACCTTCTCTAGTCTAACCTACTTAACATGCAATATCATTTCTTGATACAACACTTAAAAGTAGATGTCTGTAGCATTAATATCAAAATACTTTTTAAAAATATGTAAAATTAATGTTAAAACTGTCAGCTTACCTTCAACAGTCGTTCTCTTGTTCCCTGCCACTGTCAAATGATTAAAATACATATTTGGTTGCAATTTTTTAATTATTTCGGGGTACAAATAGCAGCACTGGACTATCTAGTATAATGGACAGCAAGTATTTCTAAGTTCCAACTGAATTTAAGCATTTTACGTAAAAAAATAAAAATGTCCAATGGAGTGGGCACGGTGTCTCAGGAGGCTAGAGCAGTTTACGAGCTATGCTCGCCAACCCCGTCCAGACACAACGAGCTCTAAAGGCAGGAAATTTTTCTCTATTTTAAAAAGATTACGTGATTACGGAAGATTGAATGATATTACCACGACCAGTGGCTATGTAAGGAATCGGGTTTCCATTTATTTCTCTTTGGCAAAGGGATTTACGATTCTTAAGGCCGAAACAATAACTGGAGCGACAGTCGAAGATTGTTTATGTGACTGATTAAGTACGATATTACATTTTAAAAAACCAACCTGAATAACATTTCTAAGTAAAAAATGTCGCTACCTCTCGGACGTTTAAATCGACGAAATAAGGAAATTGTTTTAAATGGGACTTTTTATATATACCGTTTTAAGTATGACGTAATTTTTGCCGTTAGATGCTTTTCGAACGCAATAATGTATATGTATTAATGTTCTTTCTATTTTTAATATTCATGTTTAAATATATTTTTCTATGAAAAGTGCTTGTAAATATTATTATTTGGACTTTTTAAAATCTGGCAATAGTAAGTAAAAACGGTTATTTCAAACGAATGAATTGAATCTATATTAAGATAACTAAATTTTGATTATAAATTTGAAAAAAATCTTTAAAAAGTAGACAAAATTAATAGATGATTTATCATTACACACCAGAATCTACTGAAATACGAGCTTGCAAATAATGGATAAATTGCAATATATAGTTTTTAATCCTAAAAAGCTTATTTAACCAAAGTATCTTGACCAATTTTAACAATGGATAGCGCTTAAAATAATTCTTCGATTTAATCTCTGTCTGCAACTTATTTAGTATAGGTACATTCCTATAAAAAATTTAAAATAGTAAAAATAATTTTTCATGTTTTTATATGCAATAGATTTTGCAATATAAGCCCAGAAAGCAAAAAGATTACAATAAATTCAATTATGGCAGCAGCAGTAGCATTAGTTACTTTTTCTAGAATAGAAAGATACAAATAAATATTTTTTAAGTCAACATTGAAATAAAGAAGCGACAAGTTGCCTAACTACTCATAAACCAGAAAATATTGCAATTTATTATTATGTTTCTGTCTCTTATTCTAAAAAAGAGGATATAAATTTAGTTTTTAAATTCAAGTTTACAGTTCTCGGATTTTGCTGACGAAATCTCTATCGGCGAATTTCCTAGTAAATTGATATCTGTTATTTGTGAAATGAAATAATCAAAAACACTGCTAAACTATAAAACGGTAAAATAATAATGTTTCCTTGAATTAAAAAATGTATTTAAACTTTAGTATTAAAAATGAAAATAAAACTTCAATATAATAATTGAATGATCATGTATTAAAAGCAGTAAATGGGGAAATCAATTCATAAAAATGTATTTACGGGTGAATATTAAAAAGAAAATAGCACTTTAAAATTAAGCGAGTCGAAACCCGTCGAATTCGACGAATGAAAATGTTTTAAAAAACCGATAGACTGATTTGATAAAATATTAACGAAAATACTCACAATAATGAATCAATATTTAATAAATATATGCCCAAACTTAATGTCATGTTTGCCAGTTACAATTTTGCATGTAAACATTCGAACTCTTGACATGTGGTTCTAATCTGACTGCCGGCGAAATTTAGAAATTTACCTTTTCTGACGCATTCGTAGTAAAATATTTAGTCTTATCAAAGAAAATACTTATTTCATTAGCTCACAGGCTATCAAAGCCTGAGAGCTAATGTGCCCGCCCGCTCTGTATGTATGTATGTATGTACGTAACGCGATAACTCTTGATAGAAACATCCGATTTGCTTCAAAATTTTTTCCTAGGTTCATTGTGATAAGGCGCTTCCGTGATTAGTTTTGGGAGTTCATTGGTTAAGGATAAAGGGGGAAAAACGGGGTTAGTCCAACCCCTTAATTCAGGTAAATGGATTTTTCATGCAGAATGATTCGATTTTCTCCGAATTTGGTATGCCGGTTTATTATGTTAAGGAACTTCCCTGATTAGTTTTGGAGGTTCATTGGTTAAGGATAAAGGGGCAAAAGGGGGGGTTAGTCCACCCCCTTAATTCAGATAATTGGGTTTTTCATGCAGAATCATTCGATTTGCCCGAATTTGGCATACCGGTTTATTATGTTAAGGAACTTCCCTGATTAGTTTTGGGAGTTCATTGGTTAAGGATAAAGGGGAAAAAACGGGCTTAGTCCACCCCCTTAATTCAGATAAATGGGTTTTTCATGCAGAATCATTCGATTTGCTCCGTATTTGGTATACCGGTTTATTATGTTAAGGAACTTCCCTGATTAGTTTTGGGGGTTCATTGGTTAAGGATAAAGGGGGAAAAGGGGGGTTAGTCCACCCCTTTTTATTCAGATAAATGGGTTTTTCATGCAGAATGATTCGATTTGCTCCGAATTTGGTATACCGGTTTATTATGTTAAGGAACTTCCCTGATTAGTTTTGGAGGTTCATTGGTTAAGGATAAAGGGGGAAAAGGGGGGTTAGTCCACCCCCTTAATTCAGATAATTGGGTTTTTCATGCAGAATCATTCGATTTGCCCCGAATTTGGTATACCGGTTTATTATGTTAAGGAACTTCCCTGATTAGTTTTGGGAGTTCATTGGTTAAGGATAAAGGGGGGAAAAACGGGGTTAGTCCACAACCCTTAATTCAGATAAATGGGTTTTTCATGCAGAATCATTCGATTTGCTCCGTATTTGGTATACCGGTTTATTATGTTAAGGAACTTCCCTGATTAGTTTTGGGGGGTTCATTGGTTAAGGATAAAGGGGGAAAAAGGGGATTAGTCCACCCCTTTTTATTCAGATAAATGGGTTTTTCATGCAGAATGATTCGATTTGCTCCGAATTTGGTATACCGGTTAATTAGGTTAAGGAACTTCCCTGATTAATTTTGGGGGTTCATTGGTTAAGAATAAGGGGGGAAAGGGGGGCTAGTCCACCCCCTTAATTCAGATAAATGGGTTTTTCATGCAGAATGATTCGATTTGCTCCGAATTTGGTATACCGGTTTATTAGGTTAAGGAACTTCCCTGATTAGTTTTGGGGGTTCATTGGTTAAGGATAAAGGGGGAAAAGGGAGGTTAGCCCGCCCCTCTTAAATTAGATAAATGGGTTTTTCATGCAGAATGATTCGATTTGCACCGAATTTAGTATGCCGGTTTATTATGTTAAGGAACTCCCCGATTAGTTTTGGAGGTTCATTGGTTAAGGATAAAGGGGCAAATGGGGGGTTAGTCCACCCTCTTAATTCAGATAATTGGGTTTTTCATGCAGAATCATTCGATTTGCCCCGAATTTGGTATACCGGTTTATTATGTTAAGGAACTTCCCTGATTAGTTTTGGGAGTTCATTGGTTAAGGATAAAGGGGGAAAAACGGGGTTAGTCCACCCCCCTTAATTCAGATAAATTGGTTTTTCATGCAGAATCATTCGATTTGCTCCGTATTTGGTATACCGGTTTATTATGTTAAAGAACTTCCCTGAGTAGTTTTGGGGTTCATTGGTTAAGGATAAAGGGGGGAAAAGGGGGGTTAGTCCAACCCTTTTTATTCAGATAAATGGGTTTTTCATGCAGAATGATTCGATTTGCTCCGAATTTGGTATACCGGTTTATTATGTTAAGGAACTTCCCTGATTAGTTTTGGAGGTTCATTGGTTAAGGATAAAGGGGGAAAAGGGGGGTTAGTCCACCCCCTTAATTCAGATAATTGGGTTTTTCATGCAGAATCATTCGATTTGCCCCGAATTTGGTATACCGGTTTATTATGTTAAGGAACTTCCCTGATTAGTTTTGGGAGTTCATTGGTTAAGGATAAAGGGGGGAAAAACGGGGTTAGTCCACACCCCTTAATTCAGATAAATGGGTTTTTCATGCAGAATCATTCGATTTGCTCCGTATTTGGTATACCGGTTTATTATGTTAAGGAACTTCCCTGATTAGTTTTGGGGGGTTCATTGGTTAAGGATAAAGGGGGAAAAAGGGGATTAGTCCACCCCTTTTTATTCAGATAAATGGGTTTTTCATGCAGAATGATTCGATTTGCTCCGAATTTGGTATACCGGTTAATTAGGTTAAGGAACTTCCCTGATTAATTTTGGGGGTTCATTGGTTAAGAATAAGGGGGGAAAGGGGGGCTAGTCCACCCCCTTAATTCAGATAAATGGGTTTTTCATGCAGAATGATTCGATTTGCTCCGAATTTGGTATACCGGTTTATTAGGTTAAGGAACTTCCCTGATTAGTTTTGGGGGTTCATTGGTTAAGGATAAAGGGGGAAAAGGGAGGTTAGCCCGCCCCTCTTAAATTAGATAAATGGGTTTTTCATGCAGAATGATTCGATTTGCACCGAATTTAGTATGCCGGTTTATTATGTTAAGGAACTCCCCGATTAGTTTTGGAGGTTCATTGGTTAAGGATAAAGGGGCAAATGGGGGGTTAGTCCACCCACTTAATTCAGATAATTGGGTTTTTCATGCAGAATCATTCGATTTGCCCCGAATTTGGTATACCGGTTTATTATGTTAAGGAACTTCCCTGATTAGTTTTGGGAGTTCATTGGTTAAGGATAAAGGGGGAAAAACGGGGTTAGTCCACCCCCCTTAATTCAGATAAATTGGTTTTTCATGCAGAATCATTCGATTTGCTCCGTATTTGGTATACCGGTTTATTATGTTAAAGAACTTCCCTGAGTAGTTTTGGGGTTCATTGGTTAAGGATAAAGGGGGGAAAAGGGGGGTTAGTCCAACCCTTTTTATTCAGATAAATGGGTTTTTCATGCAGAATGATTCGATTTGCTCCGAATTTGGTATACCGGTTTATTATGTTAAGGAACTTCCCTGATTAGTTTTGGAGGTTCATTGGTTAAGGATAAAGGGGGAAAAGGGGGGTTAGTCCACCCCCTTAATTCAGATAATTGGGTTTTTCATGCAGAATCATTCGATTTGCCCCGAATTTGGTATACCGGTTTATTATGTTAAGGAACTTCCCTGATTAGTTTTGGGAGTTCATTGGTTAAGGATAAAGGGGGGAAAAACGGGGTTAGTCCACACCCCTTAATTCAGATAAATGGGTTTTTCATGCAGAATCATTCGATTTGCTCCGTATTTGGTATACCGGTTTATTATGTTAAGGAACTTCCCTGATTAGTTTTGGGGGGTTCATTGGTTAAGGATAAAGGGGGAAAAAGGGGATTAGTCCACCCCTTTTTATTCAGATAAATGGGTTTTTCATGCAGAATGATTCGATTTGCTCCGAATTTGGTATACCGGTTAATTAGGTTAAGGAACTTCCCTGATTAATTTTGGGGGTTCATTGGTTAAGAATAAGGGGGGAAAGGGGGGCTAGTCCACCCCCTTAATTCAGATAAATGGGTTTTTCATGCAGAATGATTCGATTTGCTCCGAATTTGGTATACCGGTTTATTAGGTTAAGGAACTTCCCTGATTAGTTTTGGGGGTTCATTGGTTAAGGATAAAGGGGGAAAAGGGAGGTTAGCCCGCCCCTCTTAAATTAGATAAATGGGTTTTTCATGCAGAATGATTCGATTTGCACCGAATTTAGTATGCCGGTTTATTATGTTAAGGAACTCCCCGATTAGTTTTGGAGGTTCATTGGTTAAGGATAAAGGGGCAAATGGGGGGTTAGTCCACCCACTTAATTCAGATAATTGGGTTTTTCATGCAGAATCATTCGATTTGCCCCGAATTTGGTATACCGGTTTATTATGTTAAGGAACTTCCCTGATTAGTTTTGGGAGTTCATTGGTTAAGGATAAAGGGGGAAAAACGGGGTTAGTCCACCCCCCTTAATTCAGATAAATTGGTTTTTCATGCAGAATCATTCGATTTGCTCCGTATTTGGTATACCGGTTTATTATGTTAAAGAACTTCCCTGAGTAGTTTTGGGGTTCATTGGTTAAGGATAAAGGGGGGAAAAGGGGGGTTAGTCCAACCCTTTTTATTCAGATAAATGGGTTTTTCATGCAGAATGATTCGATTTGCTCCGAATTTGGTATACCGGTTTATTATGTTAAGGAACTTCCCTGATTAGTTTTGGAGGTTCATTGGTTAAGGATAAAGGGGGAAAAGGGGGGTTAGTCCACCCCCTTAATTCAGATAATTGGGTTTTTCATGCAGAATCATTCGATTTGCCCCGAATTTGGTATACCGGTTTATTATGTTAAGGAACTTCCCTGATTAGTTTTGGGAGTTCATTGGTTAAGGATAAAGGGGGGAAAAACGGGGTTAGTCCACACCCCTTAATTCAGATAAATGGGTTTTTCATGCAGAATCATTCGATTTGCTCCGTATTTGGTATACCGGTTTATTATGTTAAGGAACTTCCCTGATTAGTTTTGGGGGGTTCATTGGTTAAGGATAAAGGGGGAAAAAGGGGATTAGTCCACCCCTTTTTATTCAGATAAATGGGTTTTTCATGCAGAATGATTCGATTTGCTCCGAATTTGGTATACCGGTTAATTAGGTTAAGGAACTTCCCTGATTAATTTTGGGGGTTCATTGGTTAAGAATAAGGGGGGAAAGGGGGGCTAGTCCACCCCCTTAATTCAGATAAATGGGTTTTTCATGCAGAATGATTCGATTTGCTCCGAATTTGGTATACCGGTTTATTAGGTTAAGGAACTTCCCTGATTAGTTTTGGGGGTTCATTGGTTAAGGATAAAGGGGGAAAAGGGAGGTTAGCCCGCCCCTCTTAAATTAGATAAATGGGTTTTTCATGCAGAATGATTCGATTTGCACCGAATTTAGTATGCCGGTTTATTATGTTAAGGAACTCCCCGATTAGTTTTGGAGGTTCATTGGTTAAGGATAAAGGGGCAAATGGGGGGTTAGTCCACCCTCTTAATTCAGATAATTGGGTTTTTCATGCAGAATCATTCGATTTGCCCCGAATTTGGTATACCGGTTTATTATGTTAAGGAACTTCCCTGATTAGTTTTGGGAGTTCATTGGTTAAGGATAAAGGGGGAAAAACGGGGTTAGTCCACCCCCCTTAATTCAGATAAATTGGTTTTTCATGCAGAATCATTCGATTTGCTCCGTATTTGGTATACCGGTTTATTATGTTAAAGAACTTCCCTGAGTAGTTTTGGGGTTCATTGGTTAAGGATAAAGGGGGAAAAGGGGGGTTAGTCCAACCCTTTTTATTCAGATAAATGGGTTTTTCATGCAGAATGATTCGATTTGCTCCGAATTTGGTATACCGGTTTATTATGTTAAGGAACTTCCCTGATTAGTTTTTGGAGGTTCATTGGTTAAGGATAAAGGGGGAAAAGGGGGGTTAGTCCACCCCCTTAATTCAGATAATTGGGTTTTTCATGCAGAATCATTCGATTTGCCCCGAATTTGGTATACCGGTTTATTATGTTAAGGAACTTCCCTGATTAGTTTTGGGAGTTCATTGGTTAAGGATAAAGGGGGGAAAAACTGGGTTAGTCCACCCCCCTTAACTCAGATAAATGGGTTTTTCATGCAGAATCATTCGATTTGCTCCGTATTTGGTATACCGGTTTATTATGTTAAGGAACTTCCCTGATTAGTTTTGGGGGGTTCATTGGTTAAGGATAAAGGGGGGAAAGGGGCGCTAGTCCACCCCCTTAATTCAGATAAATGGGTTTTTCATGCAGAATGATTCGATTTGCTCCGAATTTGGTATACCGGTTTATTAGGTTAAGGAACTTCCCTGATTAGTTTTGGGGGTTCATTGGTTAAGGATAAAGGGGGAAAAGGGAGGTTAGCCCGCCCCTCTTAAATTAGATAAATGGGTTTTTCATGCAGAATGATTCGATTTGCACCGAATTTAGTATGCCGGTTTATTATGTTAAGGAACTCCCCGATTAGTTTTGGAGGTTCATTGGTTAAGGATAAAGGGGCAAATGGGGGGTTAGTCCACCCTCTTAATTCAGATAATTGGGTTTTTCATGCAGAATCATTCGATTTGCCCCGAATTTGGTATACCGGTTTATTATGTTAAGGAACTTCCCTGATTAGTTTTGGGAGTTCATTGGTTAAGGATAAAGGGGGAAAAACGGGGTTAGTCCACCCCCCTTAATTCAGATAAATTGGTTTTTCATGCAGAATCATTCGATTTGCTCCGTATTTGGTATACCGGTTTATTATGTTAAAGAACTTCCCTGAGTAGTTTTGGGGTTCATTGGTTAAGGATAAAGGGGGGAAAAGGGGGGTTAGTCCAACCCTTTTTATTCAGATAAATGGGTTTTTCATGCAGAATGATTCGATTTGCTCCGAATTTGGTATACCGGTTTATTATGTTAAGGAACTTCCCTGATTAGTTTTGGAGGTTCATTGGTTAAGGATAAAGGGGGAAAAGGGGGGTTAGTCCACCCCCTTAATTCAGATAATTGGGTTTTTCATGCAGAATCATTCGATTTGCCCCGAATTTGGTATACCGGTTTATTATGTTAAGGAACTTCCCTGATTAGTTTTGGGAGTTCATTGGTTAAGGATAAAGGGGGGAAAAACGGGGTTAGTCCACACCCCTTAATTCAGATAAATGGGTTTTTCATGCAGAATCATTCGATTTGCTCCGTATTTGGTATACCGGTTTATTATGTTAAGGAACTTCCCTGATTAGTTTTGGGGGGTTCATTGGTTAAGGATAAAGGGGGAAAAAGGGGATTAGTCCACCCCTTTTTATTCAGATAAATGGGTTTTTCATGCAGAATGATTCGATTTGCTCCGAATTTGGTATACCGGTTAATTAGGTTAAGGAACTTCCCTGATTAATTTTGGGGGTTCATTGGTTAAGAATAAGGGGGGAAAGGGGGGCTAGTCCACCCCCTTAATTCAGATAAATGGGTTTTTCATGCAGAATCATTCGATTTGCTCCGAATTTGGTATACCGGTTTATTAGGTTAAGGAACTTCCCTGATTAGTTTTGGGGGTTCATTGGTTAAGGATAAAGGGGGAAAAGGGAGGTTAGCCCGCCCCTCTTAAATTAGATAAATGGGTTTTTCATGCAGAATGATTCGATTTGCACCGAATTTAGTATGCCGGTTTATTATGTTAAGGAACTCCCCGATTAGTTTTGGGGGTTCATTGGTTAAGGATAAAGGGGCAAATGGGGGGTTAGTCCACCCTCTTAATTCAGATAATTGGGTTTTTCATGCAGAATCATTCGATTTGCCCCGAATTTGGTATACCGGTTTATTATGTTAAGGAACTTCCCTGATTAGTTTTGGGAGTTCATTGGTTAAGGATAAAGGGGGAAAAACGGGGTTAGTCCACCCCCCTTAATTCAGATAAATTGGTTTTTCATGCAGAATCATTCGATTTGCTCCGTATTTGGTATACCGGTTTATTATGTTAAAGAACTTCCCTGAGTAGTTTTGGGGTTCATTGGTTAAGGATAAAGGGGGAAAAGGGGGGTTAGTCCAACCCTTTTTATTCAGATAAATGGGTTTTTCATGCAGAATGATTCGATTTGCTCCGAATTTGGTATACCGGTTTATTATGTTAAGGAACTTCCCTGATTAGTTTTTGGAGGTTCATTGGTTAAGGATAAAGGGGGAAAAGGGGGGTTAGTCCACCCCCTTAATTCAGATAATTGGGTTTTTCATGCAGAATCATTCGATTTGCCCCGAATTTGGTATACCGGTTTATTATGTTAAGGAACTTCCCTGATTAGTTTTGGGAGTTCATTGGTTAAGGATAAAGGGGGGAAAAACGGGGTTAGTCCACCCCCCTTAACTCAGATAAATGGGTTTTTCATGCAGAATCATTCGATTTGCTCCGTATTTGGTATACCGGTTTATTATGTTAAGGAACTTCCCTGATTAGTTTTGGGGGGTTCATTGGTTAAGGATAAAGGGGGGAAAGGGGCGCTAGTCCACCCCCTTAATTCAGATAAATGGGTTTTTCATGCAGAATGATTCGATTTGCTCCGAATTTGGTATACCGGTTTATTAGGTTAAGGAACTTCCCTGATTAGTTTTGTGGGTTCATTGGTTAAGGATAAAGGGGGAAGGGTGGCTAGTCCCCCCCTTAATTTATATAAACGGTTTTTTCATGCAGAATTATTCGATTTGCTCCAATTTTGGTATGCCGGTTTATTATGATAAGGAGCTTCCCTGATTAGATTTGGAGGTTCACTGGTTAAGTATAAAGGGTGAAACGGGGGCTAATTCCCCTTCACTTATTTTTTTGAGGGGCATTATTCTTTAAAATAAGATTATGATATACAATTAGTGTGAATAGCCTGTGAGCTTAATGCCATCAGTTTAGCTGGGCATTTTTCTTTTTTATTTTTACTAGGACACCATTTTCACCCGCTGAAGCCCTCTGAGGTTAGCGTCTCAATCTCAGTATTAGCGGAATGACAAAAAATTTGGAAATGTAACAGCTTTATGAGTAAAAATGCGTTATTTTAAAATGTGGCATCGTTTTTTGTTCAAACGTTTTTAAAAATTCATTTTTAATTGCAATACGAAAATGGCATCCGTAATGATATGGTAATCTTCATAGTTTCCCTTTTCTCTTCAACAATAAAAGTAACCCGATTGCCACCAATGGGAAGAAATTTCATAAAGGACTTTTAAAATTAAACTTAAAATATACAAATGGGATTATTTAAAAAATAGCGAATGCGGGCAAATCTACAAATAAACTGCTTTCATTAATATATATATATATATATATATCAAAATCGATTCAGTAAAAACTTCAGGCCACCTGAAGTTTTTACTGAATCGATTTTGATATATATATATGACTAAATCGATATGACTAAAAAGACAGCCTTGTTTTTCAAATATATTGATTATTAAGCATTAAAAGCAGTACAGGAGAAAATTACGGCATATTTAAAATATACAAATAATAATATTGCCAAATGCTTTCAATTAAAAAATATATTTATCTTTCAATTAAAAAAAAAATAGTTTTTCAAGTGAATATTAAAGAGAGAGAAAAAAAAATGGTGAAAATTACGTTTTATTGAAAACGATATTATTAAAACAATTTCCTAATATCCTGGTTATATAGTGTGATATTAGAGGCAGCAGCCTTGTTGACATGGCCCTTTTATACAAGCCGGACTTCAAATGTTTAATTGCTCGTATTTAAATCAGTCACGAAAACAGCCATTAGCGCTCGCGAGAGCTATTAATTCGGCATTAAAATCCCCCAGTCAAGGAAAATTTATAAAAACCGAATTACAGAAGATAGCCACTGTTCATTTGATTACAATTCAATCTTCTGTGATATTTTTTTTTTAAAAAAAGCAAATTATTGTGTTTTTAGTGAGAGCTGTTCATTCGGCATTAAAATCCCCCAGTCAAGAGAATTTATTGAAAACATGATTATAGAATATCGCTACTGGTCGTTTGATTACACTATAATCTTCTGTGTTAGTGTTCAAACAGAGCAAATTATTGTCAAATTATTGTGCTTTTAGTGAGAGCTGTTGATTAAGCATTAATATCCCCCCAGTCAACGGCGAAAGAAGGAAAACCTAATACATAATATCGCCACTGGTCGTGTTATTATAGTTCAGTTTTCTGTGATATTTTTAAAATAGAGTAAATTATCGTATTTTTAGTGCCAACGGTGTCTAAACGGGAGATGTGAGAGCGTAGCTCACATTAGGCAGAGACCCCACCCCCTAGTTAATTAAATATCCAGTCGGACCTTGTTATCACGACACCCGGTTTTCACGTCGCCCCGCTTATCACGTCAGTTTTTCAAAGTCCCTATTTTCTGTATATGATTTTAATGTAAATAAATTCCAGATTTTACGTCATTGTATAATTTTCAACTTCGGATATTCCGACGGTTTAGGAAATTGTCCATTTTTCATAAGCCATCTTATAAGAACGGAAATTAAGCGGTAAGAAATGTCTTAGCCATTATTTTCATAAAAGTGTATAGAATACCCATTGAGATAAAAGAGAAATTTTACTTCAATCCTTTACCTGAATAAATAAACTCACACACTATGAATGGCCCACTATGAATGTCGCTTTCTTGTGGTTACAGAGTGTTTTCCATCCGACTAAAACCGAAGCATTGCATTGAAACGATCAGATATTATCTAACATCCATTTCTGAAACAACGAATATTGATTAGAATTCATTGTATAATATTGAAAAAATAATTGTAGGAAGCACATCTAGGGATAACCAAACCTTAATTCATCAATATTTCAATAAAAAAGCAATTCATCATAAATCTGACTTTTATTCTTTTCACTTTTGTTTTTGTGTTTATTTTGTTTATTAACAATGTTTTATTGCTTAAAACTACAAGATCAGTTTATGAACTTAAAATTGTCTTACATTAATTAAAAATACAGCGTTTTATAAACATTTTTCTCCAACTCCGGTTATCACGACACTCCGCTTATTATGACACTTTTTTCTGGTCATTAGGGTGTCGGGATAACGAGGTGCGACTGTATATATATTGCATAATTGATAAACATACCAATCCCAGAAATCTTAAAAATAATTAGCCAATGCCAATTAGTTATCAATTAATACAAACAGATATCCAATATTCGAAGTTTAAATCAATTCAGTGATATTAAGTTAATGTAAATCACATTTTTAATTATAAATTTTAATACGAAATGTCCTAAAATGTTTCAAGGCATTTGAAAAAATATTTGACAAACTAATACAATTACTAGTGAAAGTTATTTTTCAAACTATAACGAACAAATGTTTACATATGAATAATTTATATTACTAGTGGTACAGAATTTTTTTCTTTGCTATATCTTTAATTTATAAAAGTCATGTTATATAATTTTCCAGTACATAATCTGCCATACATAATCTTCTAGAACAAAATTATTAAAGTATAATTCGGAAAATATTTTTTTTTCCTTATCACTTTAATTTGCAAGAAACATGTAAAAAATATTAGCAATGAAAATACTTAGTTTAAAGGCTGGAGCTAATCACAAGGATATATGAAATGTAAACCCATTGCCTCTGTTTAACTTTTATTTTCACACTCTCCGTAATTAGCACTTACAGGCAAAGCACTTTCACTCTTACACATTTTATTCTAGCTCTTAATGTTACTATTACGCAACTTTTCTTTTTAAAGTTCCTTTATTTTTCTTTCGCTAACACTTCCGCATATCGTGTTTAAAAAAAGCATTTTCTCTAGCCGCTTCATGGGCACTCGTATCAAAATTTGGAACCTTTAATCCTTTAGACACGATTGCTAATTTCCTCAAATGGAGCGTTAGCGTAATGATATGGTAAAGTATTTGGAGAATTCTCTTTTTTTTCCATGAAATGAAATTACTTTATCAATGGTTTAAAAGTAATTTTGCAGTAGAATACTTCTATAAAAATGTGCTAAACTTTGTAAAATAACAACAACAACAATAATAATAATAATAATAATAATAATAATAATAATAATCAGAATTGGATAAATATATGTATTAAAAAAGTAGTGAATATCATTATTATCTTCAATATTTAATAAACAAAAACGTGAAGTGCGAAAATTACTCGCTCATAGAGGGTTCCGTGCAATAAAAAAATTAATTAGTAACTCTATTATAACAAAAAAAAAGATCGTTTCTAAAAGAATAATAAGACTTTGTAAAAACCTGAATAACGTAGGGTCGTGTATAGCTGTATATATTAGAAAAGTATGAATGCATATACCATGAAAGTTCAGAGAGATATGAAGCATCAAGTACTGCTATTCTGTATAACTCTTTTTTTTAAATCTTATCCTGATCTGCTTATGAAGAACTTAATTCGGTGCTGACAATAAAAGTACTACATATTTATACTTAATTTGGCATCTCATAAACGCAAATCCATCGTAGTAATAATTTTTCCTTTTTATAGTGCAACTAAAACACCCTTGTTCAAAGTTTAATCTTCGCCTTGTGCTAGGCGCGCTTCCAAAAGAGGTCACAACTTGCAACGATACCTTGATTCTTGCCGCGTAATTCCAGATAGGTTTTTAATTAACCTTTAAAGACACGGGTGATGTATTGAGAGAAGCCACTCAATGCAAATTAGTCGCGAATCTCATAGTAATTATGAGATCAATTCTAATTAAATTAGTCTGCTTTTAACAGTTTGACGTTTATTGCTTTAATACTACTTCTGGACATTGCATTACATGAATAATTCATTAAAAGTTGCTATCTAGGCTTTAAAAGCCAAAGCCGCATAAAGTACGCTTCCCGTGTCTTTATGTATGCGTCTTTAAGGATTAATATCTCGGCTAATTACCAACAATGTTTTTCGAATATCATTATCAACATTCCTTTTATACTTCTGTGATGATAGGTACCTCCAGCGCTTTTCAACTCCTTTGCTGAATGCCCACAAAGCAAAATGTGTGCGTAACGGAAAAATGTGATTTTCTCAAACACTATGAGAACTAGAATAATCGCTATAGATTTCCTAAAGGTTTAAACTAACTTCTACTATCCCTAATTTTTTCATAATTTGAGTTTCAGTAGATTCGAAAGTAGAGGACGGGGGACATATTTTTGCATTACATTTTCGATGATATCTCTGAAAATGTAGTACCTAAAATTTAAAAAATATGTATTTTTGGGTTCAGCGTTACGAAAGTCTTCACAAGATGCTCCACACGATATACAAAGAAAAGATTTTTTAACCCCTCTACATCTTTCCTACATATACTTCTGAATGGTTAATAATCCACAAATATGTGGGTCAATTAGCTTTATTGCTTCAGCCAATTTGAACTTTCTATGCTCCATATTTTACGAGTAAACTGGATGTGACATACAGACGGACAGGCATACATAGGAGAGATCTTATAATGGTTCCGTTTTTACTTTTTAAGTACAGAACCCTAGGAAGAACTATTTTGGAAAAATATGCCTTTCCTCTCAAAACATTTTTTTCTTAAATAAATCCATCAAGTCGCTCACCTGCAAGAAAAGTGAATTCTATTTTGAGATTTATTCCACTAATAGATCTGTCATAGGTACGTCTGGCACAGAAAATGCTTTACAAGTGTAGTTATACAGATAATCGATTTATTAATAGCAGAAAAATCGAAAAATCGAAAAGCAGAAAAATACTTAAATATTTTTTAAAGGATTTAACTTAAGAATTACTTAATGTCTTCGTGAATTAAGAAACATTTTTTATGCAACAAAGTGTTCTGAAATCGGGTTCCTTGTTGCTATTAGACTTAAATTAATATATCAAACATCATATTTTCTAGAGGAAGATATCTGTAAAATTTAAAACTATTTTATATACAGGGTAGATCGGGGCATGTTGGCCATAGAGGCACGTTGGCCATAGAGGTGTGTTGGTCATAGAGGCACGTTGGCCCATCCACGAAATTTTTCACACTATGCGGTCGATGGCGTTACTATCAAAGTGACGTGTGTCTTAATATGTATTCTTTCACCCACAATAGCGTCATCAACCAAAAAGCAATGAAACGAAAGTTACTTCAAATTTTCATCCAGGAAGGGTTGTTTTTTTATTATAAGTAACCGTTTTTGATTTCTTTCTAAATGTATGTTTATCTTTGGTGAATGCCAATCTGAAAGACCGTTGTTCAGAGCTTATTTCTATCTATTGCTTTTTAAAAATATTAATAGAATATTTTGATATCATGATCAAAAACCAAAATGGCGATATGGTGCAAGTGGCCTACCTGTTCAAATGCACTCTTCTGTCCCTGATTCACCAGATTCTGATATAGGAAATGAAAAGGAAACTTCAGACTTATAGAAAACTTCAGTCCAACTAGAAACTTCAACCCTTTCTGCAACTTATGTGCGTAGAAAACTACAGTCCAACTAGAAACTTCAACCCTTTCTGCAACTTATGTGCGTAGAAAACTACAGATAATACTATACATCTAATGTCCTGTCACCTGTAGTAGCAATCACGATTCCAATGTCAAATGATCTGAAATATTGGGATAAAGTTAAACAAAATATATTTTCTTAATCTTCGTATATTTTATATACCAAATTAAAATTCCGTTTGATATTTCATGTTTTTTTTTTTTTTTTTTTTTTTTTTTTTTTCATTTTTGGTAATATGAAAATCAGATCAATTCAACCTACCCCATTCGATGGGAAAGGTTGGCCCAGCGACTTTATGTCATTCTGAGCTTCATATAGAAACTATTATTTAATAATTTTCAAATTTTCTCATACGTGGTTATGCTTTAAGACGCGCTAAATTTACAAACTAAAAAATGAAAAAAATTAATAAAATTAGAAAAACATGTGGCGCAAATATTCAAACCATGCTTTCTCCTTTAGATACAATTTTTTTTAAAACACAAAAAACTTATAAATTAGAAAATAACTAGTATTTAATTCTAATTTTTATTGTGTATTTTTATTACTGATTATAAGAAAGAATATTGGAAGCTTACATGGGATATTAAACCTAAAACAAATTAATAAAATGCATTTAATATTTTTAGAAATCACGTTTTGACCGAATTCAGATGAGGAAACATGTTTTAATTGTTTGACAAGTGGATAAAACACTTTTGGAATGAAATAAGTTCTAACTCACAAACAATACAAAAGCATTATTTTATTTGAGCAAATATTGAATTTCAGTTGATTATTTATAAAATAAAAGGGCAGATTATGGTACCTAGTAGTGTTCATTAAATATGTACTAAATAAATACTCGTTTCTCAAAATCCACTTCAAATGTTAAAACCAATATCGTCATCTAGACAGTCACACACTTCCCCCTCTTCTTCATTGCAAGCTGGTAAATCGTGGATAATGTGGTTGTACCATTTGAAGACATCATCAGGTTGATTTTGCCAATGTTTACCAGACATTAACTTCAAAAGTTTGTCAACATCTTTTTTCTTTTCTGCTGATATAGCGTGGCTAAGAGGAAGAGATTCTAACACAACCCTTTGAACACGGGCAACAGTAATTCCCTTTTTAAGCAGATTTACACCATATTCTTCACTTAGATCTTGAAATCTATAATTCTGGAAGCCTTTAACTTTATCAGTTCTCTTATTTTTCTCTAAAACAATCCATTTGAAGTGTGATACGTATGGTAGGTTTCGAAAGTATACATTAAGTGACAATTGTGATTGGCAGACTGGAGAAATCACTGTTTGACTGAATGCAGGCTTTGGAGGAAACACTCTTTGATTGAAACGCCAAGTTTTAAAATTAGTTTATAAACAGAAAAAATTGTTTTGTTAAAACAACCGCAATTTAACACTGCAGTTGCGTATTAATGTGCAATTTAACACAAAGTTCATAAAACTAACCATAACTCGTATTTTATTTTTTTTTTTTTTTTTGTGAAAAAACACGGTTTGAATGTTTGCTCTTCAGATATTGACGAAAAAATGATTTAACAAGCTCCGGTCTATCCTGATTGTGTAACTAATTGACTTTCGGTGGAATGTTTGTTATTTTACGTATCTATATTTTTCTTAAATTATTTTGTCCCATATTATGCCGTATAAAAAATGCAGATGGCATATATTATACATAAGTAAATCTGTGGGATTAATGAAACCCTTTTTTCTTAATATTTCTTGCGCTGCAGAATAATAATTTTATGATAATTTTTAATAAAAAATACTAAAATCGGGAAAAATTATTATTATTTATCTCTTTTTTTTCTTAAATATTGGAAATGATCTGTGTTATTTAATCTATTCAGATGAATATATTCTAGCTTCTTAATTATTGCTACAGCAAAAGGGGTGCAAAATTGCATTTTCACTATTTTTTTTCCTTAACACGTCAAGCATCACGTCAGTCACCGGTGTCTGGCACTGAACTTTTCGTTCAGAACGCGTCATTCGCCGATGAATGATGGTCTAAAACAGGGTTGGCGAACCTTTTTTCATCCGCGTGCCAACTTTTTCCAAAAAATATAATTTTTAGCTATGGCGTGCCATCTATAAAACGAATTTAATGGATTAAAAAAAATCAAGTATTGAAATTACTCAAAAATTATTTATTGTGATTTTAAAAATATGGGCAACATACACCAAGTATTACGTTGTAATATTTATAGAAATAAATATATTTTAGAAAATAATAATAAAAAAATTTAATGCGACTAAAAGCGAATTCTACTGTTGCATCTTAGAGGGGGAAAAAATGAATGCAAGCTGAACTGTTTTTTATCTGACAAGTAATTTATATTTCAATTTTAATATTACCATTTGTGAAAATAATTATACGCAGTCGTGTAGGAGGAAAAGTTTTTTAAATGCAAATACCAGTTTCTTAAAAAAAAAAAAACTCTGGAATTAAATTCCAATTTGCTGCAATTTTATCATCAGCATTTTTACTTATATTTCTTAATAATATTTTCGATGTTTCCCACATGTTGCCTTTGTTTGATAAAATTTTCAGTCCATTTTCAACTAGATTGGAATTTAATAAGCTGCAATTTAAATTCTTCAATATCGAATGTAAACAAGCTCAACTCATCTATATCGGTATATTTTGTGTAATGAATGTCACTGTATCTTGATTTAAAACCTCAATCAACGGCGTGCCAAGAATGTTCTTTTGCGTGCCACTTCTGGCACGCGTGCCATAGGTTCGCCGACCCTGGTCTATATAAAACTAAATAGATGTATATTGTTTTAAGTAATTACTGAAAATGTATTTAAAATTTGCCTACCTTTTATTTATTACAGGATTATACTTTCTTAAAAATTACTTAAAGCATTGTAAATTTTTCAGCTTCTGTGTCAGTCACCGTGGCACTCAACGTGTTAAATCACGTATGCTTTCAATCGGGTAACTGTAACTAAACAATGTAAATCATTGATTAATATAAAAAATCAAATACACATTGTTTAATGTCTTGAATAATTCATATCAAGTAAATGATTCGTATCTTATTTTAGAAGGTGTTTTAAAAATTATTTCCTTTACTGCAATGAAAACATAAAGTGCACCGTCTTATACTAAACTGTCTGTTACATTTTTCATTAGGAGAGAAATGGGGTTTAAAACAGTTTAGAATTAAATAATTATTGCGTGTATTTTTAATTTAAATAAACTCAATTATATTTTATTCAGTATTTTTTATACAATAACGTCAATTTTTATTTTGTTATAAAAAATGAAAGTAGATGGTCGTTTTTTTTTTTTTTTTATCAGAAATAAATATAGAGCAATACCTTCAGTCTTGGTATCCACATACGTGGTTGTCATGTTTTAACTTGTAAATAAGCAAATAATCTCCAAACTTTGTTTTTAGGAAAAGGCATATTTCGTTCGATATAATGTACTTGGTGTTTTATTGCACAGAATATGTAATTAAATAACAATTGATAACATGAACCTGTAAAAATTATAGTGACGTCAGTTATTATTATTTTTTAAATTTTTCTACGTGCATGGAGAATATTTAGGTATGTCAAAGAGTAGAAATGTTCTATTATTACTAATTCGAATCAATTTAATCTAAAATTTGTGGAGAAATCTAGTTACTTTTTAAGATGGTGGTTCAGTGTACTAAGCTACAAATAATCAATCTCTTTAATATCACAAACTAAAATTTAATAAAATTTAAAAAAAACATAAAAGTTATTGGCGCCATGGAAAGTAGCAACATATCTCATAATCTATACGTATGAAAAAAACATTTATTTTCAGTTTAGAACAAGAGAGTTCAAATGGCGCTTGCGCCGGCGAAATAGGTATTTTATGAATTAGCCAGATCAATTTCGAAGAGTAATATGAACCATATTTTCATTAAACTATCTGTAGCACACCAAAAGATTTTCAATTGCGCTGGAATACTTTATTGTAACATTCCTGGTCAGGCTTTTGTTTTTGAATATTTCAGAAAATGTGAGTTTGACCATTATTTTAATCACTCAATATTGACATATATATATATATATTATTGAATGATCTTGTAAAAGAAACAAAAAACTTTGTATTACATACTTTAACAAATTCGGATTTTCATGTTGTTGGATCCTTGTTTACAAATTAGTTCAGATTTTATTCAGGCATTCAAAATTAAATAATAGTTCTGAATAACTGACATATTTATAAAGAAATATTCATTATTCATTTAAAAAAACATTTTTATGTTCTTTATGTTCTGTTTCTGTAGAATTTTAAATTCGTAACAAGATTCAAGAGCCATATTAATATTTGTCTATGCTTCATTAACAATTGTTTAAATCTAAAAGACTTTTCACGAAGATTTTTTTTTCAACGATAGCCTCCTATTTATATGATTTTATTTCTATAGAAAAGATAATCTAAAGCTAGATTCTCATCCAAATTTCACTAGTACTCATTTCATTCCGATATAAGCTGTTATAAATTAAAATACTGCCTAAGGAAACGTGAATCAGTTAAATTATCCGCAATTGGGAAATAAATTATCGTTGCGGTGAATTTTATTTAAATGAATTATTTTAAAATAATTAATACGTGAAAATGAAACAATAAGATGCTGTCTAACGTACTTTTTATTCCGGAATTTTAAACAATTCAGTAAAAATTTAAATCACAAAAATAAAAAATATACTCTACGTTTCAGTTTATCTTTAAAACTATCATCAGGAACTGATTTTCTAAAATACAAACCAGCAAAAAACTATTTACCTGTTACATTCACGAAGATAATTTTCAAACCAAATTCAAAACCAACTAAATTCAACTGTCTGAATTTATCTTCGAGAACGTAAAGTGTAAAGATTTTTGAAGTGAAAACTTCTTTAGGCGCGTTGAGCTTGTTTTGAGATGGGGAAAAACCACTGATTTCGAGACACTGTAACGTAACGACATGCTAGAATTTTGACACATAGACACTAGCGCGCCAAGCGGTGAATGACAGGAACTTTTCCCTCTTCAGCTCAATCCGCAAAAGAAGAAGGAAGCAAAAACTCACTTTTTCTGCCGGCGTATTACTAAAACAAATTATTATTTTGTTTTTCGTCAGTCAAAATGAATTATACCGTATTCGTGACCTACCTATTTCGTGTAACTAAAAACCGATAACGCTGTATTTTATCGTGTGGATGGTCTGGTCAATAACCAACAGTATTGGCGGGAATTTCGATTACGGAAGATAAAATACGGGGCACAGATGTCAGATACGCACTTGGGTACCTAATTGACAGCAAAATGGCGTTACTTTATTTTACAAGGTAACCCGGCTACTGTTGCTTATTTATTAATAAATTGTTCATTTACTTTTATTTTATTTTCTTAAATTGTACAATTGTTTTATTCTATAGTTATTAATGAAATTACCGTTTATTTATTGTTGTTTACTTTTTAAAACAATAGAAAATAATTTAAAAATATATATTGTAACTGGTATTGGAAAACGGGCTTTCGCCAAATTGACGTTAAAAAATAGCGCCAAACCTGGTTCGTATATCACATCTTTGCCAAATTCTCGGTTTTTTGATTTTTCGACTTTTTATCCAAATTTTCCGGATTTTTAAAATTTTCCCTTTCATTGTACCTTCATACCAAATTTCAAGATTCTAGAGATACAGGGCGTACCTCTGAGTTTTGATGATCGGTGAATCAGTGTCGAAAAGGCGAAAGTTTAAGTTCATATATCGTCGGTACCATGTCAAACTATCCAATGTGAAAATAGCCACTTTTCAGGAGGGCGAAAAAACTGTTTATATTGTGGATTCAAAATCAGCGCCAGGTAGCAGTAAACAATTATTGTATTTTTTGGATGTTGTTTTATATCCTATTTAAGCATGCTATTGAGATAAATCATTTGAATAATTTTACTCACCAAAAAATCACATTGGATAGTTTGATATGGCATAATTATTTGTACTTTTTCAGTTTCGTTCAACTTTTTCAGCTTCAAACTGTCCAATATGCCACATTGGATAGTTTGACTTGTAAAAATTTTATGCTTTTCCCAGGTTCGCCATTCCATAGTAACGAATATACCATATTGTATAGTTTGACTTGTAAAAATTTTGTGCTCTTCCCAGATTCGCCGTTTCGTAGTAGCAAATGTGTCGTATTCAATAGTTTCTCTCTATTCTAAAAAAAAGTAACTACCGCTGTCACCGCCGCCGGTTTTGAATTTTTTGTGACAGGAGGTCTTTCTTCGTTAATATTAAGAAAAATAATGCATACAAAAATATGAAAATCGGTAGTATGATACAGAAATGTTTGATAAGCACGCTGAGGTAGACAGTTTTCAAATCGAAGAATTATTTTAAGAGATATTTAATGCTAAAGTTGGACAAAATCGTTCCACTAAAAAAGTTTTATAGGAGCAAAAACTATTCATAGGAATTTAATCATTTTTAGATCATTTTATAAGTTTGAAGTTCCCGGTGTGCAGACTGTTTTGTTTTTTTTAATTTGATTAATTTTTTGAGGTTTTATTTCTATTTTAAATTCAAATTTTCAGCATTTCTAGAGATATTTTTTACAGATTTTAGAAAGTGATATTAATTTAAACTGTTGCCAACTGTATAAACAGTGGAAACAATAATGTTTGCTTCGAAACAAAAATATTTATACTTGTAAATAAATTAAAAATTTATATACACGTGACTATTATAAACAGAAAAAACATTTGGAATTAGAATTAAATAATAATGTACAAAAAGCAGGAACTTATTAAAAATTACGTCATAAAAACTATAATTACACGTGAATTTTAAGAGAGAAAGGAATTTGTAAAATAATAAATTTATTAACATGCGTTAGAAGTCTTAAATAGGAGAAATTACGTCATATTACAGTTATTACATAAAATGAATACAAAATAATATTGCAAAAAGGTTTAAATTCAGAAACTGCGCTAGACATTTATTTGATATTTTGAGCGGATACTTTTATACTATTTTTGTTAGGAAAGCACAAATAATATTTCATTTCTAACACAAGCATTTTCAGGTGAATATTAAAAAGAGAAAGAATAGTTTGGTCAAAATTACGTCAGATTAAAAACGATTAATTTAAAAAGTCTTATTTAAAAGAACTTTCTTTTCGCTTTGTTAAAAAATACCGGGAGACAAAGACTCTGTTTACTTAATTCCTTTTATATTAGCTTATTTTGAAATGTTGTTACATGTGTCTAAGTCAAAGACGAAAACAGCGATTGACATATGTATTTTTGGTACTACTTAGTTATCCCGTCGACCAAAAAATCTATCATTCGCCAAACTATAAGATTAAATGCCAATAATGGTTGATCATAAATGTCACATTAACTTGACTTTAAGCAAGTTACACGTGTCTACGTCATCAAGTTATTTTTATTTCGACGTTTTATTTGTATTTTTATTAATGTTGCACTAATTTATTTGTTCTTTCGTTATTTAAAATAAAAATTATGTCAATTTATATAATTGCCGAATACTTTGGCGATTTATATAATTTGGCGAAATTGGTCGACGGGTTCATTAAGTAGTACCGCAGCGGATTTGGCCTTAAAATTCCCCATTCAAAGAGAAATGAATAGAAATCCGTTTATAGGGAGATCACCACTGTTTTTTAAATTATACTTCAATCTTCCGAAATCTTTTTAAAGCCGATCAAATTAGCGTACTTTTAGAGTCTGCGGTGTCTGAACGGGGGTTGACGAGCGTAGCTCGTAGGGGGCAGAGCCCCCTAGTAATTTGTAAAAAATTTGGCATTTACATATTCAATATTCTTAAGATTCATTCTCTTAAGATTTTTCTTTAATAATTTTAATAACGTATATACAGTAAATTAATAAAGATAAATGCTGATTTTTAAACATTCTGTTAATTTTATAAAACATAAGATAACAAAAATATCTCAAATAATGGGGTTGGCACTTCCAATCCGTAAGTATGAATAGTAATTTTTGCTCTATTAATTCTAAGAAACTCATGGCCCGCTTTCTATCACTATTTTCGAATAGAAATCTTTGATTTATTTAATCTCCCATTAACCCTTTACGGTTTGTGGTTTAGTTTGATTATGTTACACTATTTCAAACATAAGGAAATTTATATACATTATTGAGGTGCGCAGCAGCATGCCTATGTTAGAATATGACGTGTACAACAGTTATCGTTCATTTACAGCGATATACAAAAGATTTCGGTTAAAGTGCAGTCTATTAGCAATAATTGCTGGAAATGCGTTTTACATTATGGTATGCGTTTTAAAACTATGTGCATACTACGTGGTATGTATAAATTCTGTAGATTGTATACAGGAATACCTAAAATAATTAGTTAGCATTAATTAGTATGATTCTGAACAGTTTAAACATAGTTTTTAATTGTGTTCTGCATTTCAAAGCTAGACTATTATTAGTATATCAGATGTTTGTGGAACATAAGTTCAATCATATACAAGGCCAAAATCATATACAAGATCACAAAACTAGAAATATGGACAATTATGGATGATAATTTCTGGAGGTATTATTTTAGTGGTTTTAAGCGTCTTTTAGCTTGCATTAAATTTTTAGCCTATTATGCTGCATGTATAAAAATCTGTAGGTAATATATAGAGTTGCACAAAAAAATTCAGTTATGGTCGTTTATAGGTAGAAATTACTGAAAGTGAATTTTCAACCTATTATAATTTTTAACACATTCCAATAAGGTTGAAAAGTGTTTATGAATTCGGTTTGTCTGTCCACGCTCTAACTCACGTAAATATACTCGGATTTTCATGCAATTAAAAAATGTTAATATTGCTTACAATGGAATGTTCAGTATTGCATATGAAGTGTGTAACATTAATAGTTAATTTACAGGGTCACTCAAAAGATTTCCATTACATTATGGTACATTGGGGGAAAATTATTTGGGGAGTATTTTAATGACATTACGCTATATCACTGAATTTCATTACAAGAAGATTATGACAGAATAGGGCATGCATTCGTAGCATTTGTCGTTCATTTACAGGGACACACAAAAAAATGGGTTAAAGTACTGTCTTTGAGTAATAATTGCTGGAAGTGCGTTTTTAAATTTTGGTATGCGCTTTTAAATATAACTATTTTTTTGCATGTTGTATGAAAATTTTATATCTCATATACAGGGCTGCACAAAAGAATTCACTAAAAACAATTACCGTCATTAGACAGAAAGGTACTTGAATCAGTTTGTGAAGCCCTGTTAATGATCTATAGATTTTTATATAATCTAGATAGTATGCGACAATTTAGTTTAATTAGGAAACGCGTAACGCAATTTACACTTTCCACCTTTAGCACTTTCCGCCAATAAACGGAAATATACCCAACCTTCTTGTAAGACCGTGTATATTATCTACAAATTTTTATACATGTTACGTAAAATGGTAAAATTTAATTTAGGCAAAAAATTGTTATAAACACACTTCCAGAAATTACCAGTCTGGGCCGGCAATGTTTTCAGTTCTTTGCGTAGCCCTGCATATTAGGAAATTCTTCTAACATATTTTAGTCTAGTAAAAAGAAATAAAAGACTACAATTGCACAACTCAACTAAAAATCTCCTTTCAGAAATTCACGCCCATACAAAGTAATGCTTACAAATTCTTTTGTATAGCCCTGTATATGATCTATACAATTTATACGCACCACGTAATATTCAAATAGTTAAAAACTCATACTATAATTGAAAACGCACTTCAATCAACTATCGCTAACAGACAGCAGTGTAGCAGAAATTTTGTGTGTCCCTGTAAATTAACGATAACTATCGCACATGTACTACAGTACTATTTCTACAGTAAGCAACTTGTAGCGTAAATTAATTACAGATGTCAATTTCACTTGGTTTGGAATATTTTAACATTACTAACATATGCTTCAAACATTTTTTTCTAACTATAAACCATTATACAACAAAATTCTTTCGTATGAACCTGTAAATAATAATAAATGGCTTACACACAATATTCTGCATAAAACATATTTTAATACACTTGATAAATCCATATTAATTTCGTTATGTTTAAATATCGTAACACCATTAAAATACATCGCTCTTTTTCCCTATTGAGTGTATGTAATGGTATTCTTTTGAGTGACCCTATGAATGAATTAAAAATTCTCACATTCCATTAACAATAGAAAACATATGCTATAGTAAACGTTAAAAACATATGTCAATTGCGTGAAATTTCAATGCATAAATAAAACAGTTTTTGTCTTCCTGATAGAAGACTATATTCATATTGGATAGTTTGACACGGTACGGATGCTTAGAAAAAGAAAAATATTCCAACATTTGCGGCAAAGGATCGAATATGCCATATTGGACAGTTTGGCATTGTAAATTTTAGAAAAAAGTGCATATTGGATACTTTGAAACAGTCATTATCTAAATTTCTAAGCAAGCTAGAGACGTGCCGATTTTGCTTTGTACGTATCACGCACAGCACAATAAAATGGCGCAAAATTTGAAAAATGCATTTTTTCACATTGGATAGTTTGACATGGTAGCGACGATATCTTCTGAAATAAAAAAGATAGAAACGTGAAATTTCAGCCTTTAGTTCCATTTCCACATTACTTTAGATTTACGAAGTTTCAAGTTTCTGGGAATCACCAACACAAAGATATTGGGGGTCAAAAGTACCCTGAGTTGCTTCCAGAAAAAGATGCTTACGGCTGTGCTTTCAAGACTTGGCAGGGGCACTGCCGTGTCCCCAGATGCTTTCATTAGTGCTGCTACACAATTCAACGCATAAAGCATTTCCTGACGATTAAAAAAACACACACGTAATTGTTGAAGTTTTCACTTCTATTGGCACTCCCAGAGTACCACTGTTTTTTTTTTTTTTTTTTTTTTTTTTTTTTTTTTTTTTTTTTTTTTGACGATTTGTATTTTAGAAAATTAATTTCTGATGATGGTATTAAAGATAAAGCGAAACACAGAGTATGATTTTTATGTTTGTGATTTTACTTTTCACATCTTTGTTTAAAATCTCAGAATAAAGTGTACGTTGGATAGTAAATTATCGCATTTTTTAGCATTTATTTTATCGAGTGGTAATTGGCCAGATATCATATACGCACAGCAGGTTTAGCGTGATTTTTTTTTCTACGAAAATTTGGTGAAAACCTCGTTTTCAAATATCAGTTACATGTGCATTTTTGGTATTACTTACTTATCCCGTCGACCAAAAATCTATCGCCAAACTATAAGATTAAATGCCAATAATGGTTGATCGTAAATGTCACATTCACTTGACTTTAAGAAAGTTACTCGTGTTTACGTCATCAAGTGATTTTTATTTCGATTTTTTTTTTGTATATTTATTAATGTTATACTAATATATTAGTTTTTTCGTTATTTAAAAAAAAAATTATGTCATAAAGGAAATATAAAAAAAATAATTAATATTTATAGAACAAAATAATTTATATAATTTACGAAAAGAAATAAAAGTAAATAAACATTTATTATCAAATAAACAACAATAGCCGGGTTACCATGTCAACCTTTTCTGAAATATGAAAAAAAAAATGTATGTTTGATTAAAATTTGAGTTGCCATGATTAGAAAAATGTATATAAAATTAGAAAAAAATTAATATTTCGAAAACTAATTCGAATTTAAAAATTCTAATACCAGTTTTGAGATCTGCGGATCAATGCTGATTTTTGGTGTTAATTTCATCGCAAAGTATTCCAAATTTTGGAAGAAATTGTTTGAAACATAATCAGTTGTTTAATCAGTCTATTCATATATCCGTTTCATAAATTCGTTTTATTAGGATTTTATATATATAGGGTATATATATATAAACATCTACTTCTTTTTCACCTTTTTTGTAATACTTTATTCCAGGATCCTTTAGTTAGCATATAAAATAGTTTTTAATATTCAGACTATTTACGTTAATTATTATATTTATAATAGTGTTAATATTATCTGCAACGTATGATGATTTGAAACCGTATGGATTCGCTTTTAATTGTGACCATTTAATTAGGCGGGATTTTCGCTATGTTAAAATAAGATACATGTTTGCGATTTTGATATGGTCATAGAAATTCTCTTGCTGTGTAAGTTTTTAATTTACATGTTCCAATTTTGTTCATGTTGTACATTATTATGGTTCTTGCATTGGTTAATTATTTATTTCATTCAATTTATACGGCATGGTAAATTTATACCTTTTGGATTATAGTCGATTGGGTACATAAAGGAATTCAATTTTTAGCTTATAGCTGGATTCATTTACAGAAATCGACTATGTATTGCTTATACAGGGTGTCCGGTCTAAAACGGTATCCAGTGGCTAATTCCTAAATCGTTAGTCATAGACATATAGTTCCAATTACAAAAATGCTTAAAATCAGGTAAAGAAATATTTTAAGAGCGATTTGGGTCAATAAAAACATTTCTTAAAAAATTACGAAATTTAAATTTTTATACGGTCTCCCGGTCCTATAAGTTATATTTACTAAAATTTTCCTTTTACTCTGACAAGTAATACACAGAAAGTCCCCTTATTCTGCGATTAAAATTGACCGAGTAATAGCTGTTTAAAGTTGGAGCATATTTTCGCTGAAAATTGGGGGTCATTCACAAATTTACTCGAAATATAATTTCGTCAGATATATTAAAAAATGGTTGAGAGTAAAATTAACATTGCAATATAAATTTGAAATCTTTAATCATTCTGACATATTAATGCAAAATATACAATTTATAATAAACATTTAAGAAGAAAGAAAAACAGAATTTTTATTGAATAAAATTATTCTAAATTAACAGCCTCAATTCTTTACAAAATGATACGTAATTTAAAATAATATTAGATTTCACTAGCCTGCAAAAGTTGGGTTATGTCATGTTTTTTAGCTTTTGATAATTGATTCTTATGTATTCTGTCCCGCTGAATCTGAAATTGACCTTCATTTTTAACCATCACATCAGGATTTTTCGCAAATTTCAAATTTAAAAAGTTCAAAGTTAAAATTGAATCTCCTCCCTCATCTCATCGAACCATTCAGCTATTTAGCTGTAAGAAACCCAGGATAAGCAAACATATCGAATAAATTATTGAATAAAATAAAATAAAATTAAATTGAAAAAAGTTTTAGATGTGTTTTATACTACTTTGAACAGAGATGGATACGTCTGTTGCCACTATGACAAAAAAGTAATAAAAACTACAAAAAAAATAATAACTCAGAAACAAATTGAGATACAGCTTTCAAACAAATTGCATTTAAAAGTGCATTTTCTTTCTCTATACGACGGTGTAAAAAGTAATATTGTGGGATGTTTATACGTTTAAGAATGAAATTTCATTTAAAATTGGTCGTCAGATTTCCACGATGGAAAAGAGTTTTCCCGAACAGCCAATGAAATGCTTGAATAATACGTAAGTTTCAGGTGAATAATACGTAAGTTTCAGGTGGATAATACGTAAGTTTCAGGAAATCTGACGAGTTGTAGGCGATTTTTGTCGCTTGCAATTTTTACGTGTAATAAGACTATTAATGTTTAATTCATGGCGTACGTAATGTATGATCAACTCCGTGCGATTTTCTATGTCTTAAATTCTAGTCTTTGAAAAAAATCATTTTCCAAATGGTCGTTGTAATTTATTAAATTGCTTTTTTTTTCTTTTAGATGATTGAGAATCGCAATAAACTCAAATTCGCATTTTTACAGACTTTTAGGTTGCGACTGCTATTATTATTTTTCTTAAATACAAAAACTCCAAATTATTTGTCTTCATGTTTTGTCATTCATTTAGATACATCGATATTTTGTCTATCAATATATGAAATAAATCACCGTCTTTTTCATGTTATTTTATGTACAGTCAGTGTGAACAAAAGACGATACACCTGACTTAATTAGCAAAGCGTTTACGATACAATAAAATCAAACATATCAGTACAATCGGTAAAATGCCTTCATTCAGACAATAAATGCTGTTTTTAACATAGTTTGTGTGTACGTAATAAACAAACTTCATTTTTTCAAATGTTAACACCCACTTTTGACAAATTATTCGATTTTTTTTGGATAAATTCACACCGGAAAATTGTAAAGTTCGTACATTATTATTAAATCTTCTAAAGTGCTAGATTTCTGTATGCTAATATTCAATTCACGACAAACTTTTATTTATATCTTTTCATCAAATCGTCCGGTTTATACTTTTCATATATAATTTTAATTAACTTTCCAATTAATTTACATCATTCGGGAATTGAACCCGGAACCTTTGGAATAGCGTTCGAAGTGTTCCACCATTTAAGCTACGCGGACGATGTGATAAATCACATATAAAATACTCAATAATTTCGAGCGTTATTTCACTGCTGTATATTAATTGAAAAATTAATTAAAATGATAAATGTGTTCATCGATTCTGGGTTTATTTGTGTCTCATGTTTCGCCGCAGGATTGTGTGCTCATGAAGACAATTCGATCTTGTGCTGCATTTGAAGCCTTACCAGCATATGTGAGTGAGAGATGCCAAGATGGGCATCGTCCATGTAGCTTAAATGGTAGAGCACTTGGAACGCTATTTAGAGGATTTCGGGTTCAATTCCCGGCTTGGAAAATTTTCACTCTGTTGGTTCTACGCTTAGTTAGCAATGTGATATATCACGTATTAAATATTTTAAATTTTCACTTAGATACTTTGAATGGACCCAAACATATTCTCGGTGGGTTTTTCTTTTACTCAAAAACATAATTTTAATTGTAAAAATTATTTTTAAAATTTTTCATATAAAAAAAATAATTATGCCCTACATCAATTTTTAGAACAATCTAATGGGCAGCGTATAAAACACAAGTGCGTCAGTTTATAGTTCTTTCACATCATTATTTATAGAGGTATAGTGAAATTTTCTTTTCGAAAATTCAGTGGGACAATATTCTTGATATCATTCAATCACATAGAAGATAATTGAGAACAGCAGACATAAAATTTATCTAAGAGATCCTTTTAAATAAAATTTGTGAAACAAAAACTTCTCGTTTAATAATTTAATAAAGCCTCTGTTCCAAGAGTAGTGAATGGACTGCAAAAAACGAGTCTCGCTGAAGCATGGAAACATCAGCCTTTGTCATCTAGATATGTTATTGCTATGTTGATTTTCAGAGTGCTAGAATTATTTTTCCAGCTAACATAAGAATTTAACTAGAGAATTATAGAAATTTTATTAAGAAACGATGAAGTATGTAATGATAATATGTCATACAGTATTCCGAAACTTTTGGTATATCGTAGACTTGGATTATCATCATGTTTGAACAGATGAAGCCAGTAAAATCTGTAATTTCCCCCCGTCTTCAGGTTCATTTTTTGTTTTTCCCCATATGTACGACTTTTGTCTGGCGAGATTTTGACATTGTTGATACAGCTAAATTCATTTACATTCCTGAGGATGGCCACGGATGTGTGCCGAAACTGTAAAAGCTTTTAATGTTTTTAATTTTTTTAATCTATATTAAATGTTTGTGCATCAATATAGCAAAAGATTTGTGATTTATTCACATCTCATTTATTTAAATTTTGAAATAATTTAACAACAATTTTTCGAAAGTTTATTCGTTCGAAAGCTTAATCATTAACCAGAAGGCCTAAAGTCTTCCTTGTGGAAATTAAGTTGCATAATTATATAAAGATGAAATATTATGCATAAAAAGAGACGGCAAAAAAATATTTTTTCTACTGCATAACTTTATTTTTTTTTTCAGAAATTTAAATATTTCCACTTTTTCAAATAAATTTATACTAGATTACTGTAAGAACAAAATTGAATAAAAAAAAAACTGACTCAGATTCGAATACTTCATCATACATCCTGGTACAGATGATCAACAACTTTTACTAATTCTAATTTGCTTATAGTGTATGTTCAATAACTATACAAAGTTAAATACCATATTTGAACGCAACATTGAAAATAAACTCTTATAAATATATTATGAAACTAATTTTCAAAATAATGCTTTATTCATTCGTGAGCAATTATGTTTATTAGCACTAAAAATAAATATCTCTGAAAAGACATTTATCCAAAATGCTATATATATTTAGTGAATTATGAGTGTAATTTACGAGAGAATTTCTTGATTTTATCATATTTTCATCATCATAATCATAAATTTCTAATGGCTCACAATCCATAAATAAATTCTTTGGTGAACTATAAGTAGGAAAATGAAAATATTCTACACATTAATGTATCAGGTTTAAGCTTCACTTTAATATAACTCACATAGGATGTCCACTCTCAAAAGCGATTTGGATCAATAAAAAACGTTCTTGAAAAAATACGAAATTTAAATTTCGTACGGTCCCCCGGTCCTATGTATGTATAATATTTAGTAAAAATATCCTATTACACTAAGAAGAAAGACAAACAAGTAATATAAAAATTTTGTTTTTAAAGTCAATTCCTACTTAGGTCATCAAAGAAAAATTTAATATAATCCCTTAAGCTAATATTAGTTTTTGTTATATTAAAATATCTCAATTTGTTGATTTTCTATAAGCAAGTAGGTTTACAATGGAAGTCTATGGGAATTTGGCGAAATATTGGAGATATCGCCAAGTTGGCGTCACTTTTGGTGACAAACTTGGCTGTAATTGGCGACAGAACAGGGTCCCCCCTATGGTAACCCCCCTTTACAGATATGATGATGCATTAAATGCTGTTCAATAACCATTGGCTGCCATTTTGTCTCCCATATAAAACTAAAATTAATTAATTAAAATTTAATTAATTAATTAATTAATATTTGAAAAAACTGTATCAACATCAATTGTCATCCAGTACAAGTTTAAAAAAATGTATTTCAACTTGATAGGATGAATAATAAGTATTTTAATAACGATTGAAAATTTGAACAAGATATATGAATAAATAAATATAGGGAGAGTGTGAACTAATAGTAGGAATTGAAAAACAGTCCCATTCTTCTACGATTCTTCTACGCTCTTTAGTCGAGCTCGAAACTAGAATACTTTGATTTGAATGAATTGAGTATATATTTATTCACTCTTTTTCATTTAGATTTTCGAGAATCTATTTTACAATATGTACTACGTTGAGTAAAAAGTTTTCCGCCAAAACTTTTTTTATTCTAAAATGATAAATACATACGAAATCATCAAAGCCAATGACGATAGCAATTTCCTATTAAATCTACAATCGTTTTTCAATGTTTTGTCAACTTTTCACTCCCGTCTATAAAAAATTGTGGCATACGAGAGCCCAGAAAGAGATCGACCTCAATTATAACCTTGTCATTTGAATCGAAGATTGCGTCATAAAGATGCAGCTTCAGATGGGAAAAGATATAAAAATCTGAAGTGCCCATGTCGGGGCTGTATGGTGGATGTTGCACAAAATACCTCTTCAGCTTGTTGAATGCCTAGCTGGTCATCATACTAACGTGTGGCCGGGCGTTATCTTGATGAAAGAGAACCACCTTCCTTCTGAACTCGTTTTTTCGTTTTTCGCGAATCGAACTGAAAACTTTGATTAGCATATTGCTGCATATTGCACTGTTGATAGTCTGTCGGCTTTTCAGGTACTCTTTGTGCAGAATTCCACGACAATCCCACCAGATATAGAGAAGCACCTTCTTGTTAGTTGGGGCACGTCTTGCAACCGACCCTGCTGATTCCCCAGGTGCTGACCACCATCCTTTACGGCTTTCATTGTTGTAGTACACCCATTTTTCATCGCAGGTCACAATTCTGTCCAGAATGTTCTCTTTCCTTTGATCTCTGATCAGAACCAAACAACAGTTTTTTTCTCTTATGCTTGTCTTCGACGGTCAATTCGCGAGGTACCCAGCGGTTGAACATAAACTTTAGATTTATGCGTTTCCAAGCGTAAAGCTATTATTTTTTGGCAAACGTTAAGCTCTAACGCAATAGTTCGTGTTGAAACATTTTTGTGTTGATCAATGATTTGCTTTAACAGCTTACAATCAACTTCAATAGGGCGGCCAGAACGTGGTTCATCTTCAATGTCAAAATTTCCAGCTTTAAACTTCCGAAACCAAACTTTGACTGTATCATAAGAAACAGTATTGATGCCTAAACTTTCGCACATTTTTCTGTGGCATTCAGTCGAACTGAGTTTGTTACGGAACTCATAGTACACAAACGTTCTGAGCTGCTGACGTGATAGCTACATTTTAAACACTTTTTTGAAGCACAAGATAATAATTTTTTAACAAACAAAGTACACAGTCATGTAGTTCTTATGCTCTGCTTTCGAATGCAAAAAATGTTTGGTTGAAAAACTGACAACCGCACAAATGGCAGCTGTTGGCGCGAAGGTATCTCCCATTGGCGGAAAACTTTTTACTCAACGTAATATCATAAAATCTATAATTGGAACCCCCCTTGGACTTGCTGCAACAGTTTTTCTATAAAGTATGCTCACAATTATTATTATTATTTTATTATTATTCAAAGTAGATTTTAAAATACTTATGTACAATCGTGGGAAAAAAAGTACCCCCCCCCCCTTGTACTATCTCTGCAACAATTATATTAAAAGAAAGTTACTGGTTACAAACGATTGGAAATAAAGTCTATTTTTAAAGGATGTACATAAAATTTGCTTAGAGGGGCATCTACATATCAAAAACAGACCAAACTTTATTTTTTTCAATAGCAACCCCCCATTTTGACAACATATTTTAAATATTTGGCTCAAGCTATTCCTAGAAACTAAATTTCAAATCATTTGGATTATGTTTAAATTATTTTGAATTATGAACATTCAAAATGTAAAATTCTTATGTTAAATTACATTTTCATACTTTTATTAATATCTCCTGAAATTATAATGCTAATGATAATTATTTCTGTGGTTATAATACTGAAAAAACCACAAATACAATGAATGGGTAAATTTAAAAAATATATAAAATTAATATTCGAAAAAATATAAATTGCAACATGCAATTTTTTTGATAGATTTACATTTATTATGTTCTGCTTTGTGAGAATTCTCACTTTCAATTTTTTTCTTTGTAGTAGTTTTCAAATTATGATTAAAAAATGTCAAAATGATGGTTTAAGGAGCCGTCTATGATTTGCAGAAAAGCATAATTCATAAAAAATATATTTTACTCATTTTATTAAAACATTTGCGATGGCAATAGTCGAAACATATAGTGAAAAAGTTATATTGACAAGAAATAATACATTAATAGAAGTGACATAGTCATTCGGTAGTATTTCAATAATCGAGTACCGAATTTCAATTTGGATTGAGCCTCTAAAATATGCTCATTTTCAAATAATTATTTTTTCTTAAACTAATCGTACGAATTTCATAAAAATTTGTATTTAGTACAATTGAAGAGCGTAGAATTTATTTATGGTGTCAAATTTGGGTATTGCTATTTAAAAAAAAAACAAAGTTTGGTTTCGTTTTGATATGTAGATGACCCCCTAAGCAAATTTTATATACATCATTTAAAAGTAAACTTTATTACCTATCGTTTGGTATCAGTAAGTTTTTTCTACAATAATTTGTTCCAGAGTTAGTAGGGGTGGTTACTTTTTTTTCCACAACTGTATTTTCAATAACTATAACCTGTTGTATACCTCATTTTCTAATCATCATGGATGCAATAAGAATGTAAATCTATTGATTATAAAGCATTAAGTAAGTGTAAATATTTTAATAAATAACAAAAACACGACAACTATTGAAAGTAATAAATAAGTATTAAATAATAACCAATTATAGTTTTTCATGTTCTGACCGAGGGTTCAGTACAAATTTAATATTTGAAAATTATCAGGATACAAAAAAGAGCCATTTCTTCTCTAAATATAGGACATACAGCATTTTTAAAAACACGTATTATTATTATTATTATTTCTCACTTTTACTATTTTTAGTTTTTCCAATATTGGAGAAACTCTTGCTGAAGCTTAACAAAATTTTGAAAAACATTTCAATATAACTTTATTCTGCTAATCGATTAAAATGTTTTCACCATTATTAAAGTAATTATGTGTAGATACTTAACCCTTTCCGATTATTATTTCTAATTTTGCATTTAGATATTTTAATACTATAAATTTTACAAAAAAATTTATTTGTGAAATAGCAATGATCATCGTCGCAAATTGCAAATACATATCATTTGATCCAAAACATGGTAATTACATGGGTAAATGTGAAAAAAAAAGTATATTTAAATGTAGTTGACTTTTCACTTTATATAATACACTATTTACAAATACTACTTCACTTTATATAATACACAATTTACAAATTATATATTTTGCAATATTTTTGTTAGTTTACTCCTTTAGTTAAATCTTTTTAAAAATATTTTGACATCCTGTATAATTTTAATGATATTTTTCAAAAACAATTCTTTTTCAAGGGAAATAAATATTTGGAAAACATCTGGCGAATGACGCAATCGAAATATATTTAATTTTACTAAAAAAACATCGAATTTATTAATTAACAAGCAAAAATTAAATTTAAAAAATCGAAAAACCGGACTGCGTAAAAAGCGAACTAATTAATTATTTCTCATCAATGTGGACTATTTTTTATATTATTTACCTATTTTTTTTATTTACTTGTATTGATGACTTTTAAGTTGTGTTTAATTGTTAGTTCCTATCTATAAACAGCCCCACCAGTAGCTGACAGGTTCTACTCTCAAAGCTGGTAGACGGGAGGTGCTGGGTTCGAACCCAATCGCGCCCGTCGGCCTCATCGCTCGGAGTTTTCGTGGTTTTCTTCGAGCAATGGATTTCCATGCGTAAATACGGGTTAGGTTCCCTTAGAAAGACCCCCACGGAGGGCACCCTCCCCCGGGCCTATATCCCTAGTGTAGATAATCGGCCGTCAAAAAATCAACCAACCAACCAACCTATCTATGAACACTGTTTTGACGAGGCCTATAGTTGTCTATGAAGGTTAGAGTTGCAGTAAAGCTATAGATCCTACCTACACAACTTCCAGGTTGTGTAATATTTAAACGAAGCTCCTGACTGCAAAATAGTCAAAGAAACATCGTCTTCATTTTGAAAGACCTATCCAATGATATGGCACTCAATAGGGTGCGTAAATTTTTTTTTAGTCTCTACCGCCATTTTCAGTTTATATAAAAAAAAACGTAGCCTATAACCATCAGATCATTAAGACGAATCGATAGAGACCTCATTCATTAAAATCCATCCAACCGTTGGGATGTTTCGAGGTTATAAAGAAATCCACATACGCGTGAAACACATAACTCTTCCTGGCAGTCGGGTAAAAAAGAATAATAAAATGTTTGACTCTTTTACGGTTCGTTTGAAAATGTCTTCTAATTACTTTCTTATAGGCTGGGCTGCCACAGGCGACTATTTTTTAATTCTAACTGGTACCACTTTCTTAAAACAGACATTCTTAACTCACACTTTGACAACATTTGCAAGAGAAATGTGCTTCAAAATTTATTTTAGAAAAATACTGGTGAGAACAGAATATACAAATATTCGTCTGTGGCAGCCCTGTATAGGGTGACCCCCTCCAGTTTTCTATACCCTTCTAGTAGTTGATCAAATCTTTGAAATATTGCGCCATTTCAGGCGGAAATGAGTCTTATACGTAGCATTAATCATAATATTTTTATGTGAATGTTAGTGCTCCCGTTGTCACATTGTTGTCAGCTGTCTGGGATAAGGGAAGCCATTTTATGAAAATTTTTTATAAGAAACTGTAAACTTTTAGTTTTAGATTAGTTGGAAACAATTACGGTAAGTTAAAATAATCCACTTCCATCTTGCTTATTTGAACTAATATTTTTATAAGAAATATTGTTAATAACAGCCCAAGGATGATAATTTAAAGATTAAGTTTTAGATTTTCGATTGACTTCTTTCACCTGATCAACCACTGGGAAAATGGCAATTATAAAAAACCATTTGTTTATCATTTTGTTCCTATTTAATTTCAGCAGATTTCATTTTTGCCCATTATAGGACATCCATTAAGCATTGTAGCAATCATGTTAGTTTACTTCTAAAACTTAAAAGGAAAGAAATATAATGAAAACCCGGTAGCACTGACTGCATTTAATAAACTACTGGCAGATATTTTATTTAAAGATTCATTTTTAGATTTTCGATTGTCTTCTTTCGCCTGATCAGTCACTTGGCAAATGGCAATTAAAAAAACTATTTATTTATAATCTTATTGATATTTAATTTCAGCAGATTTTATTAATGCCCATTAAGGGTTGTAGCAATTATGTGAGTTTACTTCTAAAACTTAAAAGGCAAGAAATATAATGAAAACCAGGTAGCACTGACTGCATTTAATCAACTACTGGCAGATATTTTATTTAATGATTCATTTTTAGATTTTTGATTGACTCCTTTCGCCTGATCAATCACTTGGCAAATGGCAATTAAAAAAACTATTTATTTATAATCTTATTGATATTTAATTTCAGCAGATTTCATTAATGCCCATTAAGGGTTGTAGCAATCATGTGAGTTTACTTCTAAAACTTAAAAGGAAAGAAATATAATGAAAACCCGGTAGCACTGACTGTATTTAATCAACTACTGGTAGATATTTTATTTAAAGATTCATTTTTTGATTTTCGATTGACTTCTTTCGCCTGATCAATCACTGGGAAAATGGCAATTAAAAAAACTATTTATTTATAATCTTATTAATATTTAATTTCAGCAGATTTCATTAATACCAATTAAGGGTTGTAGCAATCATGTTAGTTTACTTCTAAAACTTAAAAGGAAGAAAAAATACTGAAAACCCCGTAGCACTGACTGTATTTGATAAACTACTTGTAGATATTTTATTTAAAGATTAATTTTTATATTTTCGATTGCCTTCTTTAGCCTGATCAATCACTGATAAAATGGTAATTAAAAAAGCTATTTATTTATCATTTTATTGCTATTTAATTTCAGCAGATTTCATTAATGCCCATTAAGGGTTGTAGCAAACATCTTAGTTTACTTCTAAAACTTAAAATGAAGAAAGTATAATAAAAAAACCCGTAGCACTGACTTTATTTGATCTACTACTGGCTAAGCCACCCTAACTATAATCAAAAATATAAGCAGATTCATTTCTAGGTATTTCGAAGACATCTAATAATTTTTTTAATAGTAATCTGTAAAAAAAGAGTATTTATAAAATTGGATTATTATTTTTAACTAGGGCATAAACTTAGGTAACCGGGGTTACAGAATATAGGAGAAAACCGTCCTATATATTATTTCTGATATCAACACCTTTTTTTCTCTGCACATACTAAAGGCACAGCGATGAAAGATGTATTTTCGAAAGGTTCTCCAAGCGTTTTTTGCTGTAGTATACTTATATAGCGTTAAAATGCGTTCGATGGTAGAAAAAAATGCAGTTAAGAAAACAATTTAGCAACAAATAATTTCAGAGATTGCGCTGAGAAAGCTTCGCACGGAGCTACTATTTATTTTCTTCTTTTTTTAAGATAAATCTAATAGATCTTTTTTATATTTAATGTATATTTTTTAGAATTCTCATTAACAATATTAAAATTTATATTTATATAAACAAGTTTGAAATTGCTCATCAAACGTGGCAAAAAAGGTGCGTTCGTACTATAACTAGTATTATAAATATCTTTTGCACCTCATATTGTACTGAATGTATATTTTAAAGCACTTCTTTTGTGCATATCCATTTCATTTTGTTCGAATGGCTGCAACATCATTAAAATGCACTTGCAATAATTTTTCCAATTGGCCGTAATGTAAAGGAAAAATTTTGACTGTCCCTGTAATTAAACTTTACATCCGATTTTCATAAAATTTGATATGACTGGACAAAACTTTACAGCAGTTATATATTTAAAATTTCAGACCATTCGGTTGGGTAGTTTTTGCTCTGTTATATGCTGGACGGACTGAACGACAACCAGGGGCGTCGCCATGGGGGGATATGGGGGGGGAGCCTTTCCCCCATTATATGTGGAGTTGGGAAATTTGAGCTTAGAGTTGGGAAATTCTAGATTTTTGAGGCATTTTCTTTTTTAAAAGTAATAGTAAAAAAATTACAAATTTTTTATTGTTTTGGTGATTATCTGGAGTACTGCAACAGTAAACAAGTTAAGTTATCAAAAGAAATACATAAAGAAATCAGCCACACTCAATCTATCATTGTATTTTTCAGTTCTACAAAAATATTGTGCATCTACCAGACCTAAATTTCTCTACTCCTGTCCATCAATAACTTACTAACCAGTTCCTTTATTTCCTCCAAAACTTTGTTCTTTTCTCAAAAATTTCACCCTACCTCCCCTTCTCCTCCCAAAAGAGAATCCAGCTATTTTAATCCAAAGGGATTGCAGCTTCTTTTGAAAATTGGAGATCACTTGTAACACAACAGAAAGGAATGTAGTAACCTACTTGAAACACAGCTATGGGCAAGAAGATTTTATGAGTTTTCACAACTTTTTTTACTAATTTTGCAATTTTTGGAAAATATTTTACTCATTCTCATGATTTTTCTGCCGCAAAAATTAGTTAACACTTCGCTGTCAAGTAAAAAGCGTTATATGAGCAAATGCGGATATAAGAAGTCGTTACCTTAGATAAATTTGTCATATTTTACTTTTATTTGTGTGCGGAAATATATATCAGTCCTGTTCGTTATTTTCATATGTGTTTATAAAATTTTAAACCAAAAGTCCACTGTTCTGTGCTTAAAGCTGTTCTAAAAAGTTACTATAAATCTCAGCACGAAGAAACCCTTCATAATAGGAAAAGAGTTTTTGAAGAGAGAAGATTTTGGAGCGTCTAAAAATCCATTCGAGGATGAAAAAGGTAAAAAAAGGACGATTGTAATTTGGAACAGAAATATGACCATGAAAGCAGTTCATCAACTGAAGAAAAAATATACATGCACTGTAACACTGACACGTTGCACTTGAATAAAATTTTGAAGAAATAAAGATTTCCTTACAGACAAGCTCACTAACAATTATGAATACTAGGATGTGACTAGAGAAGCTGAGTTCCGAAAGCACCGTAGAAAAACGGTTTCACCAAAGGCAATCGATAAAAATAATAGCACAGCATTGGACATTGATACACATAAGTTTTACAGTAAAGAATTATAAGAAATACAAGAAAATTTCGGGAATTTAGTAATAGGCTTAAATGACAATGTTCCCTATATCAAGAGAATATTGCAGCAATGCATTCCATATTTAAATTACAATTGTTCGAGGGAAAAGTTAATAATGTTTCCACCTGGATATGAGAAACAGGATGTACATGACTTGCAGGGTCAAATAGAAATAAACCAAATCCCAACTCACTTAACAAACCTTTTACTCATGCCATGAAATTCAAAGACAATTTGGGTCACGCCGTCAAACTATATACTCGTACCTTGACATTCACAGCAGCTTATCTTTAAGGTGTTGCACCTAATGAAAGAATCTTTAGTCAAATAAAAATTTTTAGAATATATATTGCAAGCTAGGATGAGGGATGACAGAACATGACAGCCAAATGCTTTTAAAATATGAAAGTGAAATAGGGAATTTTATTAAACTAAGCGATGTTATTAACAGGTGGGCTTCTTTGAAGACCACAAGAATTAATATTAATTGAAAACTAGTCGGATGTGCTAATCCCAAAATTTTCTTCTACTCCATACATGTTAAAGCCTCAGAATTTGCAATCACAGTGCCAAAATTAAATGACAATTCTTTGCCTATGATAACAAACTCTAAAGGTATAGATTTGTTGAATTGTGTGCATTTAAAAAAGAGATATAAGCATAGCATTTTTCAAACAAATCATTCAATTTTGGCTCCCAGCCTCTTAGATGTCTGCAACCAAAATTCCTTACTCAAAGTGCACAAAAACGATAGCTTTGGACAGTATAGACCCAAGCCTAATAAGGAACTATTTACGTGGAAGTGCTGATTATGTGGAATATGAAGTTTGACTAAATTCCGTGCATTAGTTTTTGAGATACAGCTATCGCAAAATCGTGAAAAATGCTGCATAGCAGCGCCACCTGCTATATGATATACATAAAAAGCTAATCTGCCTCAAATTATGTCAAGGTTTAGCATATGACGTTTGATCAAATTCCGTGCAATAGTTTTTCAAATATAATTATCGCTAAAATCATGTAAATCGTGAAAACTGCCGCATAGCAGTGCCACCTGTTGGACGATTTACACCAAAAACAAATCAGCACCAATTTTTATCAAGGCACAGTCAAACCTCGTTAATACGAACTGTTTCCGATTGCCTCGTCCAGTTGTATGTAGTTAAGTTCCGATAACACGAACTACTTTTAATACAAACAAAAAAAAAAGTTTCCCCTTGAGTGTTCGCGTTAACGAGGTTTGACTGTATAAGTGAATCTTTAAAGTTTTATTAAATTTCGTGCATTCGTTCTTGTGTTAGAGCGCCCACAAAATTTGTATCACATATAGACAGACAGATATTTTCTAAAAACAGTCGAATCGTGTTCAGGTCTTACTAAAACGTATAAATCAGTCTCAAACCGGAAGTCGAATTTTTTCACGAATACAATAATTTCTTCTTGTAAAGATAGAAGAAAGTAAAAAGCGTATTTATTTTTTTAGTAAACAAACCCATAATTAGAATTTTTATGTTTTCAGTTTCAGAATTTTTCTTTGGAAAGGAAGTTTTTATGCAAAAGTAAAGTATCATTATAATTATTACACACGATGTGCATATCGTTTTAGTCGAAAATTGGAGCAATTTGTTCCAAGTTGGGAAATTTTTGGATTTCCCCCCTCCCCCCCGAAAAAATGTCTGTGGGTACGCCCCTGACGACAACTGTAGGTGCTACGTATTTGTATAATTACGAACGCACCTAAAAACAGCAAAAATGCATTCAAATAAAGTTTTGAAATGTATCGTCTGCACGCGATAGAAATAATTTTTGAAAAAAAATTATTGCTTTGTATTCTTTTACGCGGTCTCAGGACTCCTAAAGCTTTAAAAAATTCCGAAATTTTAATTTTTTTAGATTTTAAATTCTTATTTTTCTGAAGAATAAGAAATGAAAGAATATACTTATATCTCTCATCTCAATAAAAATTGTGTTTTAAAATCATGTACAGGGTGTCCATAATTAAACGATCCTACTTTAAAGTTGTCTACAGACGGAACTATTGGTCAGAAAGTTGTGAAATTTTGTGACAGAATAAAGGAATGGGAATTTCTTTGAGCGAAAAAAATTTAGTTGAAAATTTCGCCACCAGAGGATGATTTTTAATGAATTACACTTTTTAAAAAGTTTTTAGGCTTTATTCTTTTTTCAGATTAAATAAGACAAATATACAGAGCGCCCACCTGGAAAAAATAAAGCGTAAAAATTATTGGTGTTCGAAATGAACAGATCGTACAAACTCTGAGAAAAAATCCACCTACGACAGCCGCCATTTTTTTCTCAGGGCTTAGGCCTAGTATTCAGTGGGCGGTGGCTAAATGTTCAATTTATTAAAAAACGCCCTCTGGTGACGAAATTTTGAACTAATTTTTTTTTCGCTCAAACAAATTCCCTTTCCTTCATTATGTTCGTCACAAAATTTCACGACTTTTTGATCAATAGTTTCGTCGGAAGACAACTTTAAAGTAGGGTCGCTTAATTATGGACACCCTGTACATTTTAAGATATTAAATGTTGAAAATAACCATTTGTTTTGATTTTTTCCAATTTTAAGGGTCCTGAGACCCTTAAAAACTATAAAATTGAGTTAATTTTGATACTTCTTTCGAACAAATAGCGGTATGGATATAAAAATATTGCATTTGAAAGTACATTTTTCCCTCTTCGACGATGTAAAAATTGAAAATGTGCTATTTTCAGAAGTTTAAAAATGTTTACAAATTGCAGTATAAACGAAATTTGATCGTCTGCTGTTGTCATTCGCAAAATGACGTCAGTATTATGCACAGATACGTTCGTCCTTTATTATATAGATAGATAGATATTCATTAATTTTTGTTTACTAATAAGTAGAATGTGCGCTGAAAAATAAAAATATATTTGATTAATTTTAAAAAGTAATATATTTTAGATGAAGTATAAAGTTTTTCAATTATCTCCCGAACTTAATACATCCAATAAACATAATCAATCAATTTTGTTATCTCCCGAACTTAATACAAAAATTAAATTCAATTACGAAAAGGAAAAACTAATTGATAATGTATCCATTTAAATGAATTGTGGTTGAATTTATCATTTTCACCAGGAAAAGTGCAGTTGTTTCGAGAAGTCATTTAACTTTTCTAGTAAAAACTTTTTCTTTTTACTTTTATTTATTAGGTATAAAGTAGTAAAACATTTATTTTCCGTAACGGAAATTCGGTTTCGAATGGAAAGAAATATTATTGTTAAAGCATAAAAATCTTTAAAAGTTTACTTTAAAACTTAAAATAACATTTTATGATTGTATTGAACCATTGCATATAAAAACCTAGAAACTGGTAGTTATATAGAAAATGCACGAAAAATACAATGAAGCAGACAGTTTTTAAATAGACAAATTATTTTAAGCGCTCTTTAAAATTGAAATCGGTCAAAATTCAGCATGAGTAACTATATTTTGATATTAATATATTATGTTTTAACCTTAATTTATCATGTTTATACATTCAACAGATCACGTTCATTTTCATTTTCAAATCAGGAACAGTAAAGCTTTCGCTGGTGAAAATGTTGTGAAACCTAAAATGAAACAAACACCTAAAAATTTAACTTTTTCAGAAACTTAAATAGTTTATCACAATATCTGAGAATATCGCATCTTAGAAATCTTAATGTAATCAAAGTGATTACATTACATATATATATATATATATATATATACACTGCAAATAGAAGCGTCTTAAATTTAGACACATATGTGACTGAAAAAGAATTTTAGACACTTAAGTGTCTTAATCTGAAAATTAAGACACTATAGATGTCTTAATTTAAGATACATAAGCGTCTTACTATGACCATGGTGTAAACGAACTGAGAATAATGTCTAAAATATCCGCAAACGTCTTATTTTAAGACACTTCATTGCTTTAAACGTGTCTTAATTTAAGACGTTTTGATTCTTCCGACGCAATAACCACCAGGGGGCACTAGCACTTCCAGTTGCGCATGCCTTTTAGATGTCTTCGTTCGAAGTGGTATACGTTGTAATTCAAACAAAGTTTGTTTTTATGTACGCGTGTATTTTAATTCGTTTTTTGCGAAATGTGAAGTACTGTGATTTTAATTCGTATTAACTTGGAGTATTTATTTATTGAATACATACATCTGACGTGTGTGCTCGACATCAAATGTCTCTTAGAAGCTGTCGTCGATACAAGGGCGGGATAGACACAGAACAGAAGTAGACGACGGTTGAAGATAACACCCGGAAATTCTACAAAGCGTGTGCAATGGGCTTAGTGTTAACTCGTATCAATTTATATCAATAATATTGTGTTATTCATCTTCGTCCTGTCGAAGCTGACAAAAAAAAGAAACTTTTGTCTGGCGGGTCCTGTTTTTAGGATGAAACATCTCATTCTTTAAATATGGCTAGTCGGATGTATTATGGGATTACCTTTTAAACTGATGAAAGTCTTTCTCCCTCACTGTGGTTGTGGTAGTTTTTAAAATTTCAAATCGAGGAATATTTCTTACCTCTTGCTGCAACTCAAGTAAGTTTCTTTATAGTAGTAAAATTAGTGTATTTTATGATTTTATTTATTGTACTAAACAAAATCCTGCATGAAATTTAATTAGTTTTGAATCTGTTCGCAAAAAACCGCACTAATTCTAGAAGTATATATTTTTAAACTTATGACGTTCTTTTTTATTACGAATTATATATTCAATGTCAGTTCTTAGTTTCAATGGATAATTTTTATCTCGCAGTAAATGACGGCCACAAGGAAGTAAAGAAAAAAAAAACTTTGAAAGATGACCTAATGCTTTCTTACTTCCTGGCATAAAACCGCAGATTAAAAAAAGATAAATAACGTAAATGAGACTGGTCTATTATATGAAGCTGCCTGTAAAAATATACATATGTATTTGATTTGCAATCAACTCTAATACTGATTTTTTTATTATTTTTAATAAAAAAGTAATTTGAAATTTATAATGGGAAAAAGTAAAAACCTCTAACTAGATTTCGTATTTAAAATTGTGGTAACTTTATTTATATGCACTTATACGAAAAATACAAAAATGACAGATGTTACTGTATATATTTAAGACGAAAGAAGTTTGGAAATCATAAGTTATTTTTTCCTCATGTTTTTAATATAGAATATGTACTTATTTGTTTTTATTGATAGTTGAATAGCTTTTGTGAGTACCCTCTGATCTACATAAAAACTTGCCCATGTGGAAATATAAATTTTTTAAAAACATAATTTTTAAATAAGTATTTTCATTTTTTTTTTTTGGGGGGGGGGGATTTTGCATGAATTTTTGTAAAGCTGATATCTTAAATCTTGCACTGATTATAATGAAAGTTTTGAACTTTTAGAGTAGGACAAGTTTAAAAACGCAAATATATTTAACAAAATACCAAAGTCATTTTTTCCCCAATGTTATTAAAGTAGAATATTTATTTATTTATTTTCATTATTCATAGTTAAATGGCTGTTGTGATTATCAAGTGATGTATATGTAAAATTGCCTATGTGGCAATATATTTTTTTATATTTTCATTTTTTTTTTTTGGGGGGGGGGGGGATTTTTGCAATTTTCGTACATCTGATATTTTAAATCTTTTTCCACATTCAACCGAGTATAATAAATATTTTGAACTTTTAGAGTAGGACAAGATTATAAAATATATATATATGTACCTTAATATCTATGTACCTTAAAAGCCCTTAATAGCGAACACTTCGGGACCGCGGAATTTGTCCGATAATTGGAGATGTCTACTTTTTTGAGGTAAAAATATACAAATATGTATGTCTGCTGATTAAAAAAGTATTCGTTAAATAGAGGTGTTCGCTATTCGAGAATGTCCATTAACCTCCACAACGGATACCCCCGAATACCGGACACCTCAATTTAGACAACTATAATGCAGGGTTGCGTTTTTTGCAAAAGTACTTCTTGATTAAAGGAAGGGCAAAATGGGAAGTGCCCCGTCCCCCTACGACTGTAGTGCCCCCAAATTTGATGTGCAATATTTGTAAAGCTTATATTTTAAATCTGTTTCGAAATTGTACTGATTATAATCAATATTTTGAACTTTTAAAGTAAAATAAGGTTAAAAACAAAATAAATTTAAAAAAATCTAATATTTAGATAAATATTTTTTGTTTTTTAATCTTGTTCTACTCCTGAAGTTCAAGATATTGATTATAATCAGTACAATGTCGTAAAAGATTTAAATTATCAACGTAACGAAAATTGTATACCAAAACTGAGAGCACCAAAAAAATCAGGCTGTATTGGGGGGGGGAGGGGGAGGGGCAGGACCACAGCCAAATATTTTTCCAGGATTCAACGTGGTCAAACATGGCTACGTATGATGCTTACAAAAAATGGATGCGATTCAGACCTTTGAAGTGTCTGAAATTCAGACGCAAAAAGTGTCTGAAAAAATTCAGACATTTTAAAATGTCTGAAAATTGAACACTCCATTTCAGACACTTAAGTGTCTGAATTTCAGACATTTTAATTTAGAGTGTATATATATATATATATATATATATACATAACCATTATATAATATTACAATTCATCATCTTTGTTTAATAAAAATTAATAAATTGAGTATCGATACATTACACAGACATTATACATAATAAATCTGGATCAACTATTATTAATTTAACTAATCATTAATAATTTTTTTAAAACCTATATCTCAATCACCAATATATGAAGTATTAAAAAATTAAAACATTCAATATTGGCGAAACGAAAATCAATAGGAAGGCGAATGCATAAAAACAACAAATAAATAAACATATATATGTAGGTAATCATAAATATTCGAAATATTATGTAAAGCTGTTTGTAACTAAAACAATTTAACCAATGAAAAAAGACCAGAAATAATGAATCACTGTCAGCATCAACAAATCTTTTGCGCGAAATGTATGATCTCAAAATTGAAAATTCATTAATTCAAAAAGAAAAACTACAAAATGATCTTAAAATGAGATAACAATTATGAATAAAATTGGAACTAATGATTCGTATCTCGTTTTCAAGAGCAATGTTACGAAATCATTAGTAAAAAGCGGTTAATTTCCGAAGCAGAAATAATAAGCTATAGTTTAAATGTTTATATATATATGTATATATATATATATATATATATATATATATATATACAAGAAAAACTCAGAATATTTTTAATAACAAGCCGATTAATTCAGTACACTTCTAACGGCGACATTTTGAAGGCCTACAAGTAATAAGACACTTTCCACATAAAATTCAACATTGAGACTGATAAACACATATCACGAGATAGTACTGGACGCTATCCATTGTCATTTCATTTAACAACAATAATCTTCAATAAACGTGATTTAATTTATAATGCCTTTTTAACACATCCCAACAAAATTGAAAAGTTTTTATGACTTCGGTTTGTCTGTCTGGCTTCTGTGCATGCTCTAACTCGCATACATACAGTCAGATTGACATGTAATTGATATAATACGTTATTAAGTTTTGTCATGGCATGTTCGGTACTGTAAATGAAGTCTTTAGCATTCATAGTTCATTTACAGAGGGACTTAGAATTATTCCGTTACATTATGGCCTATGGGAAAAATCATTTGCGTTGTATATTCATAGTGTTACACAGTTTTAAACATAATGAAATTTACATTCGTTATTGAGGTGCACTAGCAGATAGTTATTATAGAATATGTTATTTGTAGCATTTACAGTACGCGTACAATGGAACTCAAAAGTATTCTGTTACATTATGGTCTATAAAAAATATTTTGCGGCGTATTTTAATGATGTTTCTCGGTTACAAATATAATGAAATTGATAAGAATTTCTATGACGCACTAAAGCATGCTTTCTGCAGAATATGAGGGTGCACATCATTTATCATTCATTTACAGGGTCACACAAATAAGTTCGGTTATTTATGGTCTACGGGGGAAAATTATATGATATCAAAAGATATCGGTGGGGTGTTGTCTTTTAGCATCGTTATAATTTTTTTATACTTTTTTTAACATCAATATACTCTCATATCTTTTTTTTAGTCTGTTCTCTTTTTTTGTCTGTTCTCTTTCATTTTTTAGTATTTACCTATTTCTATGAAAATACAAAATTATTATTAAAACCGTTAAATTATTATAATATCATTTAATTCTCAAATAATTGATATCACAATGTTCGCCATTCCTATTCTTCTGTCATATGTGCATATAATTCGTTGTTAGAAAAATCAGCTTTGACTTACTATCTTTACTACTAAAAAAATGGGGAAGAATGATGTCCACTTGTTTTGTTTATAAGAAGTTCCGCTTAAGAGTCCATTACAGTCATGGGAAGAAAGGAAAACGCTAATGCTATGTCTTAGGGAGATTTATTTTCAAATATCTCGCCCAAATTTTAATATTTTTGAATGATTTTTTTTTTTCATAAGATAGGTAAAGGCGATCTACAAGAAAATTACTATTACTTTCGGAACCGGTTCCGAAATTAAAACTATCCTATTATCAAAGAAAAAAAACTGTAACAAAAATCGAAACTAGCCCGGTTGTAGATCGTCCTCAGCCATCCTATGCAAAAAAAGCATACAAAAATATTGAAATTTAAGCTAGAAATTTGAAAATAACGCTCCCATATACTTACCATAAGCGTTGGAATTTTTTCGAGTGACTTGTGTGGCCTCTTAAACCAATAAATGGGGGGAAAGCAAGAAGGCAATATTACTGTTATATTATGTAACAAAAAACTATTTTATACATACTTTTAATTAGTAAATATTTATTTAAAGTGTTATTTGATATAATGCTATTTCATATATTATAGGGATATTTTATTAACTTCTTCCCATCATTTAAATCAGTAAAGTATGCGAGTATGCGAATAATAAATGTATAACCTTAATTGTATATTATTGCAAAAGTATAAAAAGAAATAAAAAATATAGAAATAAAAAGAACTTTTAGACACCGAAAACAATATCATTAGGGGAGGGGGCGTCGAGGAATAATAACGTATTTAATGATAATTGGGGAAGGGGATCCAAAATTGCCAAAAAGTTGATAACATTACATAGGTACAGCCTCTTTTTTAAGGAATATTATCTGAAATTAAGGACAAATGTTATTAATTCGTCATACCATTAGGGAAAAAAAAGTAATCTTTACTGTTCTTGCCATATGATGAAAATTTCTGGTTTTGAGTGTAAATTATGGAAACGTAACAGGCAAAAAAACTCTAAATAAATAAATCCTAATACAGATTTATAATTTTTTTTAATTTCAAGCCCGAAATATAATTTAATCTTTTACCACGAAAAAGTTCCCAAAATAAAATTCATTTTAATATTAATTTAGAGAGTTGTTTTCTTAGTCCAAAATGAAATTCATATTTTGATGAAAATCAGAGAGATGTCAATGGATGTCAATAGATGTCAATGGATTTAGCAGTTTTCAGCGGAATTATCCCTACAGGCATGGTTGCCTTCGCAACGAGGGCCCTTTGCTTTATTTTTGATTTTTTATAACCGTTTTTTCAAAACAGTAAATTTTCTATAATTGTGTCGTCAAAATACTCTGATTACATGAGGTAAACTTTACAATTAAAAATCACTTGTGGGAATAATAAAGAATTCTGAGCACCTTAAGTTGCACGTATGCTGGTCGCTCGTCCCCAATGATTTTAAGGGGCTGCTACACTCACGCGAAAACACGCGTTCGCTAATGTTAATCCTATGGAAGGAATTTTTTAAGATAGCACGTTTGCATTTCAATATTTTATTTTTATTTTTATTTTTATTTTTATTTATTTATTTATTATATGCATTTATTAGCTGAGGTTGATCTGCGCCAAAACCGTTTTGTACTTTTTCGATTTTGTTTTCAGGCTATTTTTAATGAGAATATTTTCCCTTTTCGAAACCGGTTCATAAAGTAAAATTATACTAATAAAAAAAATCTGTAAACAAAATCAAAAACTAAAAATTGGACTTTGCACAGGTCGATCTATTGCAAGTTAATGCAAATTAAGAGCTAATGCAAAAAAAAAAAAAAAAAAAAAAAAAAAAAAAAAAAAAAAAAAAAAAAAAAAATCGCTTAAAAATATTGAAATGCAAACGAAATATCTTTAAAAATTTATTCCATAGGATTAACATTAGCGAATGAGTGTTTTCGCGTGAAGGAAGTAGACACTTAAAGGATTGCGCAGTGTGAAACAATTAACTGTTGCTGTTTTGTTTATATTCGTGTTCATACAGTGATAATGATTCAACATCCAACCTTTTTAAATTTGAGCGATAAAATAAATAGGACAGGCCAAACATCCAAGCTTTTCATTTCTAATCTTTTGATTTAACAAAGATGCAGGTAGGCTGAATTTAAGCCTTACTAGTAACAGCGAGTTCGTTTACACTCCGTGTGTTGCTATCGACAAAAGGGAAATTTTTTGCTGTTTTTTCCTCACGTAAACACAGTCTTATACTATATATAAAGCTTGTTGTGTCATTTTTTCTTTATTATTTAGAACCTTGAATGTATTTTAAAATTGTTTTTGTATGGTTAGGAATAAGTTTGTCTATACTATTGAAAACATTTTTAGTTAACAAAAATTTTGAAACAGTGTTCAGTTTCGTGCATTGTTCCACTTCGAGCCCTGAGATAAATAGAATAAAGAGTAAACAAATGAATAAATGCATGGAACTCTGGAATGTCTACAAGAGTTGTAATGCTCTTGTTTACTTCCAATCGCATGTGATCAGTCGAGTGAATCTTGATGCATAGATGTTAGGCAAAAACTGGAATTTGCATGCACATTCTGAGCATTGTGTTGGCCAAAGCAGACAGAGGGTAAGAGAGGAAAAGACAAATACCCCAGAGCCATACATTTTTTATCATTTTTTACATAAATTAAGGGGACAAGGGACCTTAAAATCCTTAAAAATACTTTTTTTTTATTTTTTGTAAATTTCACCAAATTTAAGGGTACTTTATATGCATTATAGCATGCATTTATCACAAAAAAAAATTTATTGAAAAAAATGTAATTTTACGCGTCGTCTTAGAAATCTTCGAAATTCCCCCTGCGCATTCCATATCAATGAAAATCCCCAATATTTTTTATAAAAGTTTGATTTATATATATAAATAAAATAGAGCATCGAATTTTATATATTTTAATTTAAAGGTTAAAAAAAATTAAAAATTTTGAAATATTTTCGAAAAAATTTCGAAATTTTTCATTTTTTTTAAACCTTTAAATTCAAATATATAAAATTCGATGCTCTATTTTATTTGTATATATAAATCAAACTTTTATTAAAAATAATGGGGATTTTCACTGATATGAAATGCGCAAGCGGTATTTCGAAGATTTCTAAGACGACGCGTAAAATTCCATTTTTTTTTTCTCAAAAATAAATTTTTTTTAAATTTTTTTTTAAAATTTTTTTGTGATAAATGCATGCTATAATGCATATAATGTACCCTTGAATAATATTTAAGATAAAATTTACAAAAAAAAAAAAAAAAAAAAAAAAAAAAAAAAAAAATGAAAAATTTGGAAATTTGGAAATTTTTTCGAAAATTTTTTAAAAATTTTCATTTTTTTAACCTTTGAATTCAAATATATAAAATTCGATGCTCTATTTTATTTATATATATAAAACAGACTTTTATAAAAAAATATTGGGGATTTTTATTGATATGGAATGCGCAAGCGGCATTTCGAAGATTTCTAAGACGACGCGTAAAATTCCATTTTTTTTTCTCAAAAGTAAAATCTTTTTTTTATTTTTTTTTTTGTGATAAACGCATGCTATATTGCATATAATGTACCCTTGAATAATATTTAAGGTGAAATTTACAAAAAATAAAGAAAAATATTTTAAGGTCCCTTGTTCCTTAAATACACTGGTGTCCAAAATTAAGAACCCGTCACAAAATGCTAATTTTTAAGTAAGCGAATACTCAAAAAGAAATAATATAATTAAAATAATTACTATCCATACAGCACAGTTAGTCCATATAGCATCTCATTCATGTCACACATGGTCACAAGTGTCACAGTCACTACGGTGAAACAAAAAATAGGAAATTCCACACGTCTCATTATGAGTCTCAAATGATCATTATATGTGACTCCACTGAGACGTCAGTGTTACTGCTGCTTTGTGACGAGTCACCAGGTGACTTTATAATGTAGTTACATTGTGACTCTCATGTGACTGTCATTTTTAGGCTCAATTTCAAAGTCATCATGAACGTTGCATTATGATAAGTCACCAAATAATATAACATTATAGTCACATGGTGACTTTTCCCAAAAGATCACAATGGTGATTTCACAGTAGTATCTATGTCACCTGAAAGTCATCATGTGACTTTAATGTGACATTATTTGGTAACTTAACACAATGCAGCGTTCACGTTGACTTTGAAATTGAGTTTACAGATGGCAGTCACATGAGAGTCCCAATGTAACGACATTGTAATACCACATGATGACTCGTCACAAAGCAGCAGTGATAGTAACGTCTCAGTGGAGTCGCATATAGTGATCATTTAAGACTCATAATGAGATGTGTGAAATTTCCTATTTTTTTTTTTTGCTTCACCGTAGTGACTGCGACACTTGTGACCATGTGTGACATGAATGAGATGTTACATGGACTAACTGTGTTGTAGAGATAGTAATTACTCGAATTATATTATTTCCTTTTGAGTATTCGCGTATTTGAAAATTAGAATTTTGTGATTGGTCCTTAGTTTTGGACACCAGTGTAAAACAGTAATAATTTTGAAAAAAATGAAATAGAACTATAAAGAACATAAAAAAAGAGATTTATTGATAAATTCAAATTTAGAGAAATTTAGAGGAAAATCCGCCTAGGATTTGACGGGTAACTTCGGCAGACAATGAGATTGCAGGAGAGCAGCGAATGAAGTTCCGAGTCCAGAAATTAACAGAAGGGAGCTGAAAAAACTAAAAATCATTAAAAAATATAAAAATTTTAAAGAAAGTCGATGAATTCCGGTGCCAAATGCATAGGCAGGAACGATGTCCAAAAAATACATTGAAAAAATGAGAGAATAGAGTTTAAAATAAACGGAGAAAATATACAAAATTAGAATTTGGAAAAATCGTAACAATGAATTTAAGGTGATTGTTGTCGCCTCCGTTTAGATGGAGGGACAAAACCGTTATCTCGGCAGAAGTCGACATGCGGTCTTTTTTTACCAACAGGGTTGTTAATATTATATGGTTTTATTGACCGCAACACGTTGGGAATAATAATATTATCTCTATGTATATTTCGTGCAAGTTTTTTAAGAGCTTGCAAGGTTGGCCTAATCTCGAGATCTTTATGAATGACATCGTTCCGAACGAACGTAGTTGCATTGACAATCTGTCTTAACCGCTTCTGTACTAAATTATGAATTCATGAAAATTTTATCTTCTAAAGCATTTTTCGTGAATTGTTTAAACTACATTAGAAGATTTACTTAATCATTTAATAAAATTTAGAAGGATTTTAGTAGGATTGAAGGATTTAGAAGAATTAATTAACCCTCTAGTGCATGATTTTTTATTTTTCGTTTAAAAAATATATATTTGATTCCTTAATGGGCATACATTAAAAGAAAAATACTAAAAAAATTATCACGCTTAAATTTTTCCATATTTTTGATTTTTTTAAATGGTTGCCAAATGGCAACACCATACATTAAGCGTGCACTAAGCGTGCACTAATTCTACAATATTTCTCTGGTCTTTTTCCTATTAATTGTCGGGTGGAATTTTGCAGCACGGGGTTCTGTCTTTTCTTATTATTCCAAGGTACGAAATTACTTTTGATTTTAAAAGTGTCATTATGTTCACTGATGTTTAATAATTATCAAAATACAGTTGATGATTTACAGGTTCAACAACTGGATGAGTTAGTCTAGCATTAACTCAAACTCTAACCTCCAAGTCATGTCCACCTGGAAGACTGGTTGTATTTTTTTCGCAATAAATATCGAAATTGTATGCAAATCTTAATATTACTGCGAAAAATAACAATTTAAAACCACATTTATGCGAGTTCTTTTTTTTTTGAAGGGGGGGGGGGATATACCTGCTTCATACGTTGACGAGCCTCTGGTGCACTTATTTGCTCATAAACACAGAGAGATTTTTTTAAGGGAATGGATAAGAATTTCCATTCAGGGTATCGACTATTGGTCTCCACTTGAATAACTTATCTTCCCCATTAGACAATGAATTATCGTTCAGGTGGGAAAATTGTCGTATACGGTATACTTAAAATGTATTCAAGATCGTAGTGCGACTACCTGGTAATACACCAATGACAGGGTTCCCAAACAATCTTATGATTTTAAAGTTCGCAACGCTACTCAAGATACAAATCCTTAGATACTTTTTTATATCTGCCGAGCAGTAATATACCATCGTATAAATGCATTAAACCGTATATTATTGCTTAATGGTACATTAATTACTAATTTTACTGTTTATTACTGTTAATTTTACAGTATAATACTGGCGCCCCAGCTGTAAATCACTTATACTGTAAAATCAACAATTTATTTTTTGCAGTGTATATTAAGTCGCTTTTGAACAGATTTTAGAACACTATACAGGCTTGTTTGTTGAGAGATATGCTCGAAACGCACTGGATGGAAAAATACAAAAAATATTTATATGGTGTTTTTAATGATAAAACACTTTCAGGCAGAGAAACATCTCCAATAATCTTTATCCAAGAAGGATCTGGCTGAAGAGTTTAAGCTTTCACTTTATTTCTGTTTACGTTTACCTGGCTGCTTTCGTTTTGATGTAGATGGAATATTCAATATCCCAACGTTTGCATCAAAATTCTAGTCAATTTCATTAGCTGATTTATCTGCTTGTAAATCACAATCAGTCTCATCATAAGTATCTGAACCGTTTTTGAACAGAAGGTTTGGATCAAAAGGTGGATCGTCATCGCTGTCATTGTAAGGAATGTCACTTTCACTAGACAATACAATAAAAATTTCTTCTGTTAGTATTTTGTTAGTGTCTTTGCTTTAAAATATGTGCTGAACATGATGAGGCTCTATCATAACAAATTTTTTTATGAAAAAAATAGACAAAAAGCAAGAGGAAACTATTAACAAATTCATTGAACAGAATATTAATCTATTATATATATATAATCCAAACGGAAATTTCGTTCCGAACGCCGAGATTTCGAGTTCTACCGCATGGATTTTTACGGAACTTATACCGTTAGATAGGTATCGTTCCAGGGAAGGTTTTAAGCTATAACACATCATTCTACCTAGATTAGTTAAGAATTATTACGTAAAATGCTATTATTTTGGACTTTGTTACTTCATATTTCCTTAAATATCTGGGCTCCTATTGATCGTAGAGCTTAGATCTCGCGCCAAAAGTAGCTCCGAAGCACCCAAGCAAACTTTTCCCCGCGATTATTTTGACGTCTTCCGATTTCCTCTAACTCTATTAGATGCCCGCGTAGAGCCCCTTTAAAATATTTTTCGTAGTAATTTCAGCAATTATCTTAAATTATTGGTTAAGACCGCCACCCTCCCGATTCATGTATCTACGGAAAGGTTGCATGAAGGAGTTTCGTTCAGATACGCTTTCGTTAAGAATAGAGTGCGCTCTCTGGTGGTGGAATGTGGAACTAACATAACGCGATATTGTTAAAATTAGGAAATCTAACAATGCGATCTGTTTTAAACTTTGAGATAGTTCATAACACATAATCTATTATCTATTCTATTATATATATATAAAATCTATTATCTATTCTATTATCTGTTATATATATATAATCCAAACGGAAATTTCGTTCCGAACGCCTAGATTTCGAGTTCTACTGCATGGATTTTTACGTAATCTATACCGTTAGATAGGTATTGTTTCAGGGAAGGTTTTAATCTATAACACATTATTCTACCTATATTAGTTTTAGAATTATGACGGAAAATTCTGTTATTTTGGGCGATAAGGTTACCATTTTATTTCTTGGCGAAATTCATCGTTGATAAAAAAAAAAAATTGAAACGGCTATTAAACCTCGAAAAATAAAAGAAAAACTGTTACTAATTTTATTTAAATGAAAAAAAAAAAAAGAAAGAAAAAAAGAAGAAGAAAATCCGTTTTAATGAGTGATAATATTAAAAAACGGAAACATTTAATCAAAACTTGAAAGAAATATTTGTAATGCTTAAAAATTAATTTAATAAGAAATATTACACTTGATACGCAATATTTGGCTCTTTATCGCTTGCGTTAGATATGGAAACGAATCTGAAAATTTAATTAGATGAAATTTTAACGACATTTTCTTTCTGTTCTGTTCTTTTCTTTTTTTTATATCTAATTGTCCCATCACGTGACTTATAGAAGAAACAAGCAGATGTAATTGTGAGTCACATGTGTAATTACTATTTGTTTCTTTACAATTTTTTATTTTTCTTTTGCCGCCAAACAATGTGATTTTAAGCCAAAAATGCATAAGCGTGACATTAGCTTGAGGATGTTCTCACAAATGGTGTTTTTTTAGGTGAAAGAGATCATTTTTTGAGTACATTTTCATATTCAATTGTAACTTATATAGATATCAGTTAATATTTTAAAAATGGAATCGAATACTTAAATTTCAGTGTGAATTTCTGCCACACATACATATTGTAAAATAATTTCATACTTTTTAAAATGTTTTTCGCCGTAATTCCGAAAGCATGTGATAATTATAAACTCGAACTCAGATCACCGAATATTACCCATTTTATTTAAGCAAATATTATCTGTTTTCTCAAGTCATATCGCCAATTTCATTTATAGGAAAATTCACAGATTCGAAATCTAGGAAATAAAGATAATTTTTAAGGAAATTTATGTTTTAATACGTTATTACTATGGAAAAATTCAACATTTTGAAAAAAAAAATTACAAGTCTTTTGTAATTCGTCATTTCTTCTTCGTCTTTCTTCGTACTTTCTCCTCTGTTATGTAATATTTCAAATGATATTGGACTAATTTTCGATCATCGATTCACCGCAAAATCGCATATCTAATATAGTATATAAAATAAAGTCTGGATTAGGGGACTAATTAACGCACACCGCAAACTACTGAACCTAAAATCTTGAAAATCGTGGTAAAAATACTTCTTATGACATAAACTTCTGCTAAGAAAGGATTTTCTAAAGTGTCACCCCTAATGGTTTTTGCACGGGGAGGGGAAAAAAATCGAATATCAAAATTATGCGTCAAACGATAGCATATTTTAATGTAGTTTTGCATGCTGAATCGAATGCTACTAAATAAATGTTTATAAGTCCAACAGTTCATGACACATTTCATATTTTTCTAATTTGGCGATGTCTTTGGCATCTAAACCTCAAAATATCTATAATTACATCCGTTACTCTACCAACGGAAAAAATTCAAATCAACCCTTTTGGCTAAAAAATAAAAACGGCTCTATGAGTTTGAAATAAAAATGCAAGCATCTTAATATTTTTAAAAAAATAGTGATTTTATGTAAAATAAAAGGGAAAAAATTACTGAGAATTTAGCGTTATAAAACAAAAATGGAAAAGGTACTACTTAGATATTCCGTCGACCAAAAATCTATCGTCAAACTATGAGATTAAATGCCAATAATGGTTGATCGTAAATATAATATTCACTTGAATTTAAACAAACTACACGTGTTTACGTCATCAAGTGATTTTAATTTCGACGTTTTATTTGTATTTTTATTAATTTTATACTAATTTATTTGTTATTTCGTTATTTAAAATAAAGATTATGTCAATTTATATAATTTGGCGAATGGTTTGGCGATTTATATAATTTGGCGAAATTGGTCGACGGGATAACAAGTAGTACCAATGAAAATATTTAAGTATGAAAGCAATGTTTGTAACGACTTAAAAATTATTTTCATATATATCAACTCGGTTTATGGCGTCAGATGCCGTCATCCGAAGAATCTACAAGAGTCTTTTTCCATTTTTTCCGGTCATAGGTTCCTCATTGAAAGAAATTGGAATTGGAATAATATTGTGCGATTTATAAATTGCTCCTCGATAAGAAGAAAAAATGGGTACATTTAAAACAACCGTGCGCACATCTCGCTGATAGCATTTTTTAAATTCCCAGTAGCAGTAGTTACATTTTGCGTATGTAAATTAAAAATATTTTTTTGCTTTTAATTATGGCATTATTTTTTGTTATTGTTTATCTTTTCAGTTTTTTAAATGAAATTAGTATAAGGCATGCATTTTAAATTAAATGAGTGAAAGGTTTGTGTTTTAAATGAAAATAATAAAATAAGAATATGCTATGAAAACAATCTTTATTGATTTATTACCTGCGCCCGGCTGACATAAAAGTATCACAAAAGCCACATATTCACTTTCCTTTGAGTAGTTGCTCATGAGAATTCAAGTTAACCTTCCGTAATTGGATACTTCACATATTGGTCTATTAGCTTTAATGTTGAAAGCATCGTTTTTGTTTGAAGCGAAAACTTTACTATGAATTCTATTACACAAAATCGCATCATCATCATCTACTATATATTTACAACGGAAATTTGTATTTCATTCCGATTGTTTATAATACTTTCGTAGGATATACCACAATTAGTTAGGTAATAATTTTGGAAAGGTTTTAGTGTATACATATTGTTCAAGGGTACTTAGTTATAGAGCAACAGTAAAAGTTCAAAAATTAAGTGAACCTGATTATGAAAGTTCAGCCTTTTTAAAAAAATCTACAGAACATATTTTGTTACAAGTGACCCTGTTGCATGACTTTTAGGAATGGTGTTAGTATATACGATTTCATTATATGTTGATTAGTTACAGAGGTATTAATTCCTGTTGTCATAACGGTCTCATTACCCGACCATAAGTGCGCTGTTTATAATCAACTAAAACAATTACTTCTTAATTGCTAAATTTTGTCCAACGCTTAAGATAACATTATATCGCAATGGCGTCCGCATCGTTTTCAGTAATGTACAAGGTCAAGCTGAAGATCCATATTGTTTAGAATATAAGTTCAAATTCACCATTTAGTTTAATCCAAGGTTCATTTGGAAATATTGACCAGCGTAGCGGGCATAGCCTGCTAGTAATGTAAATAAAATCGGAACTCAATTCATGCTGTTGCCAAACGGCAACAAACATATATTCGCATGCATACAATATTTGTTGCAAAACACCTTACTGAAAATTACTTAAAATCCCTTTTAAAAGCATGTTCTTTTGAAAAAGATTTTTTTTCCAAATGAAATTTTGCATTTTAATTTTTTTTTTATTTGCGTTAGAAATCCATCTATGGCTAGGAAAATGGAAAGCTTCAAAAGTTCCTTTTTATTTGTAACTGATAAACAACTAATATCACCTATGGTATTTTTAATGTACTAAACCTAAGTATAGAGTCAAAAGGAATACATGAAGCATAAAGTTATCAAGAGGCAACGGTAAATAAACGATAAAAGGAGAAAATTTATTTTGTTGCCAATTGGCAACAGTTTGCACTAGAGCGTTAAATTTGAATTTGTAGGGATTTTGTGCAATATTTATTACCCGCACTCAAATCTTTTATTTTAATCTTTTTCTTAGTATTCTGTAGAATTACGAAATGTACAAATATAATGTTCTTACAATAGAAATATAGAGATATTTCCAAATTGAAAAATAACTCCTCCCCCATTCCCCAACGCCAAGAAAGCTGAAAAGATACAAAGGCAAAAGAAATCGTCCTTTTAAAGGTATTTTTTGATTTGTGTAACCGATAATGCTTTGGATTAAGATAAAGTAATGTATCCATAACTCATTCTAAACTGCATTACAACTAATCGATGTATTAAATGAATTTTATAACAAGTTATTTTAATGGTACTTATAAGAACCGTCAGCAGATAAAGGGTTAAAATGGTATTTTGAGCGATTTTATGTTTTTATAAATTGAGTCTTGCGTACAGATCCCCACACAATAGGTCTGTATGTCATGGTAGATCTGATGAAGGATTTATATAGCAGTAACTTGCTAGGAATTGACAGGCAGCTATGTCTAGATGGTAAAGATTTGAGGGATGACTTGGCAGTGGTAGTTTTGGAGCATGCGTCACAAATCTGTTGTGTCCAGTTTAATTTTGAATCTAGGTAAGTTCTCAGATATTTATATACGTTGACTCAATATATTTCTTCATTATTAAGAGTAAAACTAGTGCAGCATTTTGCCTGAGTCAAGAGCCTGAATATAGGATTGGAGTTGTTCGATCACAATATGTAGTGAAATATTTCTGAAAAGTATGGCCGTGTAATCCGTACATAATGCTAAAAGGAAGCAGGGAACCTTTGGTATGTCGTTAATATAAATGTTGAAGAGCCATGTGTTAAAAATTCCTCCTTGAGTTACTACTGCCTCAGAAATGCGAAAAGAAAAAATAGGAAGATCTACTTTAACTGAGAAAGATCTATTTCTAAATATTTATACAGAATAAGTTGATGAGGCACTTTAAGAAGAAGAGGTTTATAGATTAGAGCTTCTTGCCACACTCTATCACAGGCTATAGCAATGTCTTCAAAACAACGGTTTTTTTGTCTTTTGTCAGTTTGGGTCAAAGCCCAAACTGCTCTGAAATAATTATCGGATTGCTGTTGGTAATTAACGCCTTCAGACAATTTGCTGGTATGTATTCATAGACATTTGAAATGTAGGATGAAAACAAGAAGGAGTGTGACGGTCCTGCCCAGGTTTTGGGATTGGTACGACCAGAGTTCGCTTCCAACAGGCGGGAATCATACAGAGATTATTACCAAATTCTCATACATAATCATTTATGAGAAAAGTCAGAAAAAAATAAAGTTTATAGGTAGATACATAAGCATATTTGTAGAAATGCAATCGCGGCCATGCGATTTATTCTTTTTAAGACTCCAATATAAGCTACAACCTCAGATGTGGCTGCAGGAGTTAGAGTGTTATTGTGATTTGTGTTAAGAAACTCTTCAACTTTGCAATTGACAATGTCAGCCATGTTAGGATTGGCGACATCATGATTAAGAGTAAACAGATTTCTAAGACAGTCAGCAATGAGCTCAGCCTTGTCAGAGTTGTTATAGTACATTCCATTAGGACAGTTAAGGACCGGGATGTGTGATCGTGTGATCGTGTGATGTGGGCCTTAGCCGACCAAATGTGTTGTTACAAGTCGATAAAGACTCAACATAGGTGTTCCATCGTGAAATACTAAACTTCTTAATTGCAGCGTTAATCTGATGATTGATGCGATTAAGCTAGGGAGAATGAAGATTAGAAGCTGAGTGAGCATTGGTCGTTTTAGTACATTATGTGAAGCGTTTTAATAGTTTGAGTCAACGGAACGTCATTTGTCGGTGATATTTATAATAAGGAACTTTAGCCAAGGGATTAAGGTCTATTCACATTAATCTGATGCGATAACTGCTATCGTCATTTACTTATTGAGTTCTAAAATGATCAGTCCATAGTTTTAGGTCAGTCCTGTAAAATATAAATGATTTCTTCGTAATTTAGCAAATAAATCTCTAACTTATTTAGAGAAAATTAAAATAAACTGAACCTTTTCGAGAAATCTTTTCTGAAATTAATGAGTAGGTTTTTAACAGATTTAAGATTTATTTTTCAATATTTATCACGAATGTATACCCTGCTTTATAGAGTAAAACATAAAAGCATAAAAAGGTATTTAGCAAATAAAAATTAAAATATTCCGCACAGATTATATTTATTAAAGAATGCTTCTCGTATGCTAGCATGCCATGTTTTCTTACATATTTAAAACTTATTCATCCGATACTTTTTCTAAATACATATATATTTATTTTATACTTAAATTTCTTATCCAAAACATATGGAGATATATTTATTTACTTATTCCCTACATTAGCTGAAACGTATTTTCTTTTCTCACAAACTATTGGAAATCTAAAGAAAAATTTTCTTTTTTTATGAAACAAAATGTACTTTTTCAATACATTCGCTCTAAGGTATTCATATTTCATAACTCAAAATTTAACTTTTTATGAAATACGATTTAAAAAAAACACCTTGAAGATGTTTTGATTGTAGTGTAATATTTCTTTGAATGCAAAGTTTAATAGTATGTGTAGCTTAAAAAATGAAACAAAATAAGCATTTAGTGACAAATGAAAATAAAAATTGCAAAATATTAAATTTTGTGCAGCTTGAAATGTTACAAACTTTATATTTGAGTTTTATTTTAAATGGAAAACGGGATTGTTCACCCAAAAAGAAAATATATAAACAATTTTTTTTTTATTTATAGCATAGTAAATTCAGGGAAAAAAATAAAAATTTATTATTCATACAATATACACCCATGTCCAAAATTAAGGTCACAAACATAAAATTTGTAAAAATGGAGTTACCACGAAATCTGGCATAGAGGTGTTATTGTATTTCCCGCAATTGTGACACATAACAAGAGTAACGCAATCGGGCTTCCCGAAATTTTGGCACATAACAAGAGGAGCGCTATCGCGCTGCTCCGCACGCAAACGGTTAAATAATATTTCAAAGCTTGTGGGAGATAGCAATCGCCTATATATATGTTTCAGAATATTCAAAATTTCATACCAGAAAAATATACGGAGATACCTGTGTCGAATTCGAACCGAGTAGGTATTGTGAATAAGGTGTAGGTAGATCGATGAAAGTAATCAAATTATTGTATGTCATTGCAGTGACATACAGTATGATTTTTTTTTACATTAAGAGGGTACATACAGCATTTACAGTTATTTTTCAGGGTCGCACATAAGAATACGAATCTATGTTTAATGCATGATTTATAGAATGCTGACGGTAATGCAATTTTATCATGTGATTTCAGCTACCTAGAGCATGTTTTCTTCAAGAAGGTGTATAAAGCATTTATAGTTATTTTACAGGACTGCACACAAAAGAATACGAATACATGAAACAAATAAGGGTTAAATGAGTGCGATTGTAGAGTGCTGAAGATATTATAATTTTAATATGCTGTTACTGTCTCCGACAGCATGGTTTTTATTGATCCATCTCGCAGACGAATGGTAAAAATTAAAATGGATTAACTTAATTTAATCAAATACAAAAAAACTGGACTAAAATTCAAGATTAATTTTTTTACTTTTCTGGACTCGTTAAACGTGAACTGTTGGAAAAAAATACTAGCTCATAGTACTAAATTTTTCAGCATCAATAATTTCCGTCTTTATTACGCAGGTTAAGAAACAGTGTGCTGAATAGTTATCAAATGATAATGAAATTTAAAATAATTTGTAATTTAAACTACTTGTCTACGTTTTTTAAATATAAATAATCATTCGAAAAACATATTTACTATTTTATTTCATGTATATGAGTAGTTTACTGATGTATTAAAAAAATGTTTCTGTATAAAGAATTATATGATCAAAAACATTTTTAATAAGACAAATTTTTATCTTCTTAAATTTAGGGAGCGTGTAATCCTTAATTATGACTACTACCATTTAGGAATAGCAATTCTATTCTTATTTCATCCCTGAATTGTTGTTATTAAATAAGTCAAAAAATTACTATTTAGAAGGAGTGGGGATAAAAAAAAATTGCATACGAGACGTTGTTTACGAAGGTGTTAAAAATATGTTTTTAACTACTTCACTGTTTTTCAAAATAAAATCACAAATAAGGTAAATCCATACAAAAATAATTATCTCCAGAAAAATTAATAGCTTTCAGATAAAACTTTTGATGCGATTTCTTATTTTTGTTTACGATTCATTTCAATGACATGGTCCAATTTAAAAGGAAGTCACATCATATTAAACAAGGAAGAAAATCATGCGTCATGAATAGATTATGGAACACTTTCTAACACATTCAAAATAATGTATCAAATCTTCGCCGTTTAATATTGTGAAGGATGATGTCTAAATAAACGAATAAAAAAATGCATAACACAATTGAAAACCTAGTTTAAACAATTCTCATCTACAACTGAAAAATTATCAGGCATATTTTTTGAAATCCAGCATAAGATCTACAGTTTTGCATATATATACTACAAAAGAATGCAACAATTCAGTTCAGTTATGAAACACATAACCAACGTGAATATTACCATTCAGTAATTCCCGGTACTACGAATAATGTACTGAAATGTCTTTTGTGAAGCCCTGTTTATGTTCTATAGAATTTATGTTTTGAATTACATGCAAAATATTATTTAAATATAAAAACCTATGCCAAAATTGTAAAATCACTTCCATCAATTATTGCTTAAAAATACAGTACTGTAAACGAATTATTTTGTGTACCCCTGTAAACGTACGGTAAAAGCTATGAAAACCACATTCTATAATAAGCATCTTAGAATGAACGTCTATGATGTATATAAATTCAATATATTCTGAATAGTGAAAATCATTAAAACACACTTCAAACAATTTTTCCCCGTTGACCATAATGTAACGGCATTATTTTGGGTGCAACTGTAAATGATATATTAATGCTACACTGTAAAACAAAAATGCCAGTTTTCCGGTAGGAATCGAAAAAATAGTTGCCCTTATCGTACCGGAATAATTTCCAACCCAGCTGGGAATAAAATCCGTAAAATATGAATAAAATCAGTAAAATACCGTTTTGCTGACTATTTCCTTATTTTTACGGATTTTATTCCGAGCTGGGTCGGAAATTATTCCGTTACGATAAGGGCAACTATTTTTCCGATTCCTACCGGAAAACTGGCAGTATTTGTTTTTCAGTGTGCACATTTCATTTTCAAACCCAAACATGTCATGGTAAACCTCAATAAAATACTTGAAGTAAATGGCAATCCTAGTACATTTACACAAGTCAGAGCGCGGACAGACAGACAGTTGGAAAGATAAACCTAATTCATAACCACTTTTCAACGTTATTAAAAAGTCTTAAAAATTCCATATGTTTTGGTAGTTCAGAAAAGAGTACGGGGTAAATGAATCTAAACAAATTATTTTCTGAAATATATCTTGTCAGTTAGTTGGAAAATGTCAGATAAAATAGTTTTTTTTTATTACAATCAACACAATGTGTGTGGGAAAAAATTTATCCATCCGGTTATACTTATGAAAATACATCTCATCACAATTAACAAAAGTCTATCTCAGCAAAAAAAACAAAAAAAAAATCGCCTTCGTCCTGTACCGGAGTCCCCCAGTTGCGTGTTCGGTAGCGGAGGCCGCTGCCACGCTGAAGGTCCAGATTCGAACCCTGTGTAAAATGTGTATGTAATTGTGTTCGTCGAATGTATTCCCTGTACACTGTAAAAAAAAAAAAAAAAAAAAAAAAAAAAAAAAAAAAAAAAAAAAAAAAAAAAATCCGACCAATTTTCCTGTAGGAATCGGAAAAATAGTTGCCCTTATCGTAACGGAAAATTTTCCAACCCAGCTCGGAATAAAATCCGTAAAAAAAGGAAATAATCAATGAAACGGCATTTTATGGATTTTATTCCGAGCTGAGTCGGAAATTTTTCCGATACGTTAAGGGTAACTATTTTTCCGCTTCCTACAGGAAAACTGGTCGTATTTTTTTTACAGTGTATTTCGGTTGTCCCATTGTATACGCAAGAAGATAAAAGTAGATAAAGATAATATATGTAAAATGAAAGAAATAAATTTTTTATGCCTAGTTTATAATATCTGTTTCAGTGTATAATATGGATCATTTGAGGCTACAGCCATAGTTGCTACTGGCCCCAAATAACTCCCCATCTTGGTGGAGCTCAAATGTCAAATGTCCTGTAGCGGGAGGAAAAGGTAGCATCCTTATTGCTTGTTTTTAAAAAAATCAGGTGATTTTACTCAAACACATGAAGCTAAAATGTGTGGAACTCAATCAGAGTTTCACTTTTCGTCAATACTAAATTTGTATGAGAATTTCTCCAAATTAGTCAGTTATAGACAAGTTGGCTTCATTTATGGCGATTTCTTTATGTGGCCAAATTTTGCATATTTTGCGAAGATCGCCAAGTATGACGAAAAATTGTTATTGATGGATATAATTACATAGTTTTAAGCGTATGAAAGTAGTGAAAATGGCTACAACAATTAAAACAGATTTATGAGAAACCATGATCTCTAAAGCTTATTTATGAAACCTGATTTTGAAAAATTCAGGCACACTATAATTTCAAACTGGGTCCGTTTTAAGATATAGAAAAAAAAATACTCCTGATTCCTTGTATGAAAATCGAACACAAAAATGTAAATACTGTTTTAATTTCAAAATTTTTTGTACATCTTTTTCAATTTGAAAGTTGTATATGCTCGACATTTTGTAACAAGATGACATGGAGTTATAGAACGAACTTGGTCGAGACCGTGGTAAGTCCTGTTTAAAAAAGAAAATATATATAAGGGACATTTGCCATATATATATATATATATATTCCATGCATAAAAACAATTTTAACCCTACATTGCGTGTAATAAGCCACGCAGCCTGTCTCCAAGTTCAGTTGATTTGTTATTTTGGTACTTAGTTTGTTACTGCTGTTGATTTTGTTAAAGATACGTTTTTTTTTTTTTTTTTTTTTGAGTTAGTTAATTTATTTTAAATATTTTATTGTTCGGTTTCTTTACTATTTTTTACTTCATTTAAAGCTTACATAAGTAGTAATATTTGAGATTAATTTAGGAACTTTTTAACAATATATCTATATGCACACATATATATATACATAAGGAACTTTAAATTTTCGCCAGATAAGTGCATAGGACATGTAGCTTCAATCCCAATTTGAAATCCATAGCTTAATTACTATAGAGCTCAACTGCTTTCACACAATGGCCACCAGCTGAAAAGTAGAATTTTTTAGAACGAATTATAGTATGCACAAAAGATTTTCACTGTTAATTTCGAAGGATAAAGAACGTCCTTTTTTCTACAGTTTGGCAATGTTGGATAGCCTTGACCCTTTCTTTAGCGCTTGCTTAAAATTTCCATGATATCAGAATTTCTATTAGACAAATAAACTTTCCCTATACATCTTACGCGGTTTTCAGAACTCTTTTTAATGGTCATGAATGCCGTTTTCCTATTGCTCGGTTTAACATACACTCTCGGAAATAAAACTCTCACTTTTGACGATTCAGCAATCCTTGAGCTTTATTTTGTTATTTTTGACAATCATTTCTCCTCAAAATCACATGATATTTAACGAAACGGAAACTCTCAAATATACAGGGTGTATCTAAATTCTTGGGCAAAATTTTAAGGGGTGATAGTACACATCAAGACAAACAATATTAAATAGGAAACTAAAGGTCCCAAAAGCCTCTTGAAGGAGATAGGCGCCATTAAAGTTTAGGGTCCAAAATTTCAAATGATTATAAAAAACAGAAAAATTGGTCGATTCGTTTGCGGTTTTCAGTAACACTATTCTTTATGTCAGTATTTTCTTGAAAATAAATTTTAAAGATAAAGTTCAAAAAATGCCGATAGAGGGCGCTTTAAACTTTGGAGTAACAAACAACTATTTTTACCGTTATTTTTTGTATCGCATAAAATGCTTCAAAAGCTTACACTTAAACTTAAATTTTTAGCTCAAAATGTGAATCATTGGGAGTGGTTAAGTAGCGCAAATTGAACTGCGTTCAGGAGTTGAAATTTGAAACACCTCTCCTGAACACAGTTCAGTTTGCGCTACTTAACCACTCCCAAAGATTCACATTTTGAGCTCAAAATTTAAGTTTAAGGCTAAGCTTTTGAAAGCATTTAATGAGATGCAAAAATAACGGTAAATAATAGTTGTTCGTTACTCCAAAGTCTAAAGCGCCCTCTATCGGCATTTTTTAACTTTATCTTTCAAATTTATTTTCAAGAAAATACTGACATAAAGAATACTTTTAGTGAAAACCGTAAACGAATCTAACAATTTTTCCGTTTTGTATAATCATTTGAAATTTTGAACCCTAAACTTTAATGGCACCCATCTCCTTCGGAAGACGTTTGGAACCCTTAGTTTCTTATTTAATATTGTTTGTCTTGATGTGTACTATCACCCCTTAGAGTTTTGCCCAAGAGTTTAGATACACCCTGTATGTCGAAACTGTTTCCTCCTTCACGGCCGGACTCAGTGCGTTTTAAGGAAACAGTTGCGGTAGATGTTTGTCGAGGATCGCGCTACTGACTCTCCTCAAATTCCGCGATTTTAGTAACCATATATACTTTTTTTATATTAATCCTTTCACAATGTACTTAAAAAACAGCACTTTTTAGCGCTTTCCAGGGAATACTGAAATATAGGTAGTTATTTTTTCTGCATTATTTATTTTTTAGTTGTTAAACTTTTCAGGAATGTTTATATTTTTTTTGTTCGTTATGGTTTCATTGAAAAGAATAAATTCCCTGTGTTTTACAAAATCGTTCAAAAAGGAAATTTAGACAATTAAATTTCAAAATTTCTATGAGCTCTTTTCCATTAAATAAATATATTTATATAACAATAAAGTCAAAAATATGCATAATTACTGCCTCACCCCTCTCTAAACAGTAAAATCTTAAAATCTTAAACATCATCTCAAACTGGTAAAATATCCCTTAATATGCACTTCAAAATATGTTATTTCTGAGCAGCAAATTAACCAGACTATATTCTAAATATACATTGAGCAAAGAAAATTTCTCTGATAAATTATTGTAATCAAGCCATATTCTAATTATTCATCAACCGTAGAAAAACTATAATAATAAATTATTCTTATTAATTAAAACCTGTAGGAATTATATCAGAACCGATAAAATTACAATCTACCTTATAAATGTATAAACGCACAGCAAAATTCACTACGTCCATCTAAAATCACACCCATTTAAGGGAGCAATGGCAAGATAGGTAACGCGATGGGCTCCCACACCCGAGATAGAGAGTTCGAACCACCTTGATGGAAAAGAGAAACTACATAAATTTTTCGCTGTCAATAGATACGGATGATTCTAAAATGCTCAATAGATCCCACAACCGGCCGTTTTTTGCACTTATCGAGCAAACACTTTTGACGAAATTTGTATCCTGAAACAAGTTAAGATTAATTTCTTCACTTCAATCAATTTCTTCAATTTGGAGAAATGATTGAACGGAGCATTTCAAAGGAAACCGTTCCCACTTCTCAGTGTGTACCGGATTAATATAAAGTATGTGACGGAAGATTACTATGAGTTTATTGATAATTTTTTAATGAGGACGCGGTTTATTCAGTTTGTGTTTATTTTTTTTTTTTACCAAGTATGTAGCAGTTTTGGTGAAATGTGACTGTAAACTTCGTTCATTTGACGCTCGAATTTATTGATTATTTTTATGTGTAAAATTTGAATTATTTCTTCGAAAATGGACTGTAAAATAAGCTGATAATAAATTTCTTTTAACTTTACTTAATACTACTTTCACCGCTTAGTTTACCTTTATGACAAACTACAGAAGCATTCAGGAGTCTCTTTAGAAACATTTACATTCACGAAACCATTTTGTTGAGTTTTTAACCAATTCACTGATTTTTAAAAATACTGCTTTTATCACAGTCACTTAAATAAAGTCATTCTTTATCCCATGGTACCATAAATTCCCTTTTACACCAAATAAATGGTTGATAAAACAAGCTTTAAGAAGACGCCATCGTCGAACTTTGAAAAGATCTTGAAAAGTCGCTGAAGAGCTGTGGGAAATATTAATTGTGAAAATCGTTTCCATAAAGGGTTAACGACCTCCTGTAATCGATGAAAACCTCAAAATTATATAAATGTTTGAAATTTCTTATTTGTGCATTGATATAAAAAAGTATTACAATTTATTCAGACAAATTTATTTAAACAAATAAAACTGGATAACGTTGTGTCTATTTAATCTTCAAAAAAGTCCTTCCGGCCAGTGCCGGGAGGAAGAGGTAGCTTTCATAATCCTTATTTAAAAAAGGCCAAATTATATCATTCAAACACACGAATCTCAATTTAGTGGAAACCGAATATAGGAGATTCAATACTAATTTTTATCAATATAATGAATGAGAATTTCGCGAAATTAGTCAGCTTTATCCAAGCTGGTTTTATTTAAAAGTGATTTACATTTGTCCGCCAAATTCGGCAATATCTTGATGTGCCCGCCATTTTAAAACAGCACTTTAAAGTAACATATATTTGGCTGTCAAATTCGGCAATTTCTTAGAGTGCCTGTCATTTTAAGAAAACATGGTGGATGAGGCTAAGCAGTGAACTTGGTCGAGACCTTAGTAATTGCTGTGCACATGCTCACTCACATCGGAATCGGTTAATATATAGGAGCGCTGTCGCATGCAAAAAATCAGATTTTTCAAAATGTCACCCACAATAGAAATTGAAACTGCTATATCTGAGCCATTTTTTAAGGTAAAGACAAACAAAAAATCCTCCTGAATCCTTATATCAAGGCCAAATACCTAAGAAAGAAACCTTTTTCAATTTCTAATTCTTTTGCACCTCACTTTAAATATATATATATATATATTTTAATTTAATGGTCGCCATTTTGAAACAAGATGGCTGATGAATCTGGCCAGCAAACTTGGTCGAGGTGTTGATGTATACTATCCACATGCCTTCTTACATCGAAATAGGCGAATACGTGTGTTATCGCGTGACAAATACAAGATCGTTTCAAAATGTTAGCCATGCTAGAAATTCAAAGTGCTATAAATCAACCATTTTTTAAGATATAAACAAAAGAACAAATTTTCAGAAACAAAAACTGCTCCGGAATCTTTGTATCAAGGCCAAACACATAAAAAAATCTTTTTCATTTTCCAATTGTTTAATACATCATTTTGAATTTTAAATTTAATTTTTTTTAAATGGCAACCCTTTTGAAACAAGATGGCGAATGAAGCTGGCCAACGAACTCGGTCGAGACATTGGTATGTACTATGTACAGACCAAGTTACATCCAAATAGGTTCATAATTACGCCTGTTAGCGCGTGACAAAAATCAGGTCGTTTTAAAATGTCAGCCACAAGAGAAATTCAAAATGCTATTACTCAGCCATTTTTTTTAGATATAGACGAAAGAAAAACTGTTCCGGAATCTTTGTATTAAGGTCAAACACATACAAAAAATAGCTTTTTCACTTTCCAATTTTTTGGTATCTCATTTAAATTTTTTTATTTTTTTATTTTTTTAAATGGCCGCCATTTTGAAACAAGATGGCGGATGAAGCTGGCCAACGAACTCGGTCGAGATATTTGTATGTACTATGTACACATCAAGGTACATCCAAGTTAGTTCATAAATACGCCTGTTATTACGTGAGAAAAATCAGGACGTTTCAAAATGTCAGCCACGCTAGAAATTCAAAATGCTATAACTCAGCCATTTCTTAAGATATAGTCGAAACAAAAACTGCTCCCGAATCTTTTTATCAAGGTCAAACACATAAGAAGAAAATATTTTTTCAATTTTTAATTTTTTGGTACCACATTTCAAATTTAAATTTTTCTTAAAAATTTAAATGGCTACCATTTTTAAACAAGATGGCGGGTGAAGCTGACCAACGAACCCGGTCGAGACATTGGTATGTACTATGTATAAACGAAGTTACATCCAAATCGGTTCATAAATACGCCTTTTATCGCGTGACAAAATTCAGGACGTTTAAAAATGTCAGCCACGCTAGAAATTCAAAATGCTATAACTCAGCCATTTTTTAAGATATAGACGAAACAAAAACTGCTCCGGAATCTTTGTATAAAGGTCAAATACATAAGAAAAAAATATTCTTCCATTTTTAATTTTTTGGTACCACATTTCAAGTTTTAAATTTTTTTAAAAATTTTAAATGGCCGCCATTTTGAAACAAAACGTCAGATGAAGCTGGCCAACGAACTTGGTCGAGAGATTGGTATGTACTATGTACACACTGAGTTACATCCAAATCGGTTCATAAATACGCCTTTTATCGCGTGACAAATTTCAGGACGTTTCAAAATGTCAGCCACGCTAGAAATTCAAAATGCTATAACTCAGCCATTTTTTAAGATATAGACGAAACAAAAACTGCTCCGGAATCTTTGTATAAAGGTCAAATATATAAGAAAAAAATATTTTTCCATTTTTAATTTTTTGGTACCACATTTCAAGTTTTAAAATTTTTTAAAATTTTTAAATGGCCGCCATTTTGAAACAAAACGGCGGATGAAGCTGGCCAACGAACTCGGTCGAGACATTGGTATGTACTATGTACACACCGAATTACACCGAAATCGGTTCATAATTACGGGAGTTACAGTGTGACATAGGTCAGATATATATATATATATATATATAGATATATATATATATATATATATATATATATATATATATATATATATATATATATATATATATATCAATTTTGAACGGAGGGTGGTTTCGGGGTCTGGGGGTCATGATCGATGAAAATATACCAAAATTTTTTGAAATCGCTTTCCTCCGAACGGCTGCAATAGGTAGCTTTTTTGTAAAGAAAGCTACCTAACACTCTTATGAGTAGAAAATATTAAATGTTGTACTTAGTAATGTTTTTTAAAGAACTACCAAAATCGGAATTTAGATTTAAAGTATTGTAGAATTCCTTGAAGTATATCCCATGAGGGAGTAAATTCGTGTACATTGCTGAAACATTTCAGAGTGATTTATTGTAAAAGGAGAAAAGAAAAAAGAAATAGTAGCATGGAGTATATATTCTCAAGTTATATCGGTTTTTTAATAATCCGGTAAAACTCATTTTATGAAATAAGTAATACTTTAGGTAAATAGAAATCTAAATATTTTTAAATGCCAAATCTAGCGGTGAATATTTCTAAAGAGAAAAAAAAATTAAATACACTATTTTTTTTATATGGAAATTTTAAAATTCCAGAAAATGTAAGGAAATTTCTCAATCGTAAATATACGAAAGTACTTATGAACTATATCTTAAAAAATTTTTTGAGTTAATCTAATGTTTAAAAAAAGTTATTTCGAAATTGAAAGTGCCTTAACTTTAAAAAATTTGCAACAAGAATCGCAAAAATAAAAAATGGCATACTAGAGATCGACCTCATCTATGCTATAGTATAGATAAGATTGATTTCTAATATGCTTATGCAAAAAAAAAAAAAAAAAAAAAAAAAAGAAAGTATTTAAGTTTTATAAAAACATGTACTTTCTCTGTAAAATTTAATATTTAAAACACACTAGATACTGCACGCTGATTAGTATCTAGTATGTTTTTAAATATTTTAACTGAAACAAGAAATTTGAAAAGAATCCTCCCATTGGTTTACCATTAGCTTTCTAGTGTCTTCCCGCGCCTGAAGAGTCTCCTTAAAGCCACTTTTTTATCTGATATTTAGGAAAATGAAGACTAAACCACATTTGATTTAGGCAAGGGTTGTACTGATCCTAGGTGATATTTAAGGACATGCTTTTTTCGATATTTCAGGACTCATTTACCCGGCATACTACTGTGTTTTCTGCGATTTTTTCCCACAATTTGTGATTTTGTCTGCGATCGTTTGCCGCAATTCACGGTTTTTTCCAGCAATCGTTTACCGGAATTCGCGTCGTTTTTCCCGATCGTTTGCCGAAATTCGAGATTTTTCTTGTATCGTTTTCTAAAATCCGTGATCTTTTGCCGAAACTCGTGACTTTTTCCACGATCGTTTGCCCTAAATTCATAATTTTTTCAGCAATCGTTCTCCGAAATTCGTTTTTTTTATCGTTTGCAAATTTTGCAATTTTTTCCGCGATCGCTTGTCGAAATTCAAGACTATTCCGCGATAGTTTGCCAAAATTCGCGATCTTTTCCCATGATCGTTCGCCACAATTCGCGCATCTTTCCGCGATCTTTTGCTTAAATTCTCGATTTTTGTCAGCAATTGTTTGCAGAAATTCACAATATTTCCCGCGATCGTGTGTCGAAATTCGCAATTTTTTCCACAATCGTTTTCCGAAATTCGTATTTTTCCCGACCATTTGCAAATTTCGCACTTCTTTCCGCGGTCGCTTGCCGAAATTCGCGTTTTTTCGCGATAGTTTTCTGAAATTGACGATTTTTTTCTGCGATCTTATTCTGAAATTCACGATTTTTTTCATGATCAGTTGCTGAAACCCGAGATAGTTTGCCGAAATTCGGAATTTTTTCCCGCGATTGTGTGCCGAAATTCGCAATTTTTACGCGACCGTTTGCGAAATTCGCTATGTTTTCCCCGATCGTTTGTCAAAAATCGCGATTTTTTCTCGCGATCGTCTGCCGGGATTCGCGATTTTTCCGCGATTGTTTTTCTGAATTCCCCTACTTTTTCCGCGATCTTTTGCGAAATTCGCGATTTTCTTTCACGATCGTTTGCCAAAATTCGCAATTCTTTCCGCTATCGTGTGCCGAAATTCACAATTTTTCCACAATCGTTTTCCAAAATTCGTTTTTTTTTCGCGATCGCTTCTGAAATTCGCAATTTCTTCCGTAACCGCTTGCGGAAATTGAGATTTTTTCCGTGATCGTCTACCAAATTCGTGTTTTTACTTCGATCTTTTGACGAAATTCGGGATTTTTTCGCAATCGTTTCCGAAATACGCCTTTTTTCTTCGATCGCTTGGCAAAATCAGAGATTTTTTTCCACGATCGTTTACTAAAATTCGTGATTAATTTTCCCTCGATCTTTCGAAGAAATTTGCTATTTTTTCACGATAGTTCTGTGAAATTCGAGATTTTTATTCGATCTTTTGCTAAAATTCGAGATTTTTTTCGTGATCGTTTGCCAAAATTCGACATGTTATTCAGCAATCGTTTGCCGAACTTCGCGATTTTATTCCGAGATCATTTATCGAAGTTCGAGAATTTTTAACATGGTCGTTTACCGGAATTCGAGATTTTTTTCCTCGACCGTAAAGCCGAAATTCGATATTTTTTCCGCGATCGTTTGATGAAATTCACGATTTTCTTTCCCGCGATCGTTGGACGAAATTCACGATTTCTATTCGCGACATCTTGAAAAAATCACTATGTTTTCCGCAATCGATCGACAAATTTCACAATTTTAATCCGCGATTAATTTCTGAAATTGTTTGACGAAAATCACGATTTTTTTCCGTGACTGACTCATAAAATTTGCGATTTAATTTGCGCTACCTCTTGACAAAATTCGCGAATTTTTCCGCAATTTTTTGATGGAAGTCACGATCTTTCGCTCGAATAATTGGCCCGAATTTGCGATTTTATTCATGGATCTTTTACCGAAATTCTGGGCCTTTTTCGGCTCACATCAACACAATTTTTTTTGTTTACGATTCCACGGAAATCGCTGATGGATTTTTAAAAAAAGAAAAAAAGGGAAATCGACCAAAAAGCGGAAAAGTGGCATCCCTGCAAATTTCATTGAATGATTGACTACATTCCAGATTTTTTTAGAAATTGATTGAAGACTATCGCATTTTTTTTTCAACGACCAATAAACGAAATTCGCAGTTTTCCTTCCTGTTCGACTGACAAATTCCCTGTTTTTTTCTGAGACCCTTTGCCGAAATTTGTAAGTTTTTTATCATCAGTTGAATAAATGTTTATCGATTTTCTGGCTTTCCTATGCACCTATTAATTCCAAAGTACTGATTTTGTGGAATGGTACACTGTAAAAAAATCCGAGGAGTTTTCCTGTAGGAATCGGAAAGATAGTTGCCCTTATCGTACCGGAAAAATTTCCGACCCAGCTCGGAATAAAATCCGTAAAAAAAAAGGAAACATTCATTAAAACGGTATTTTTTGGATTTTATTCCCAGCTGGGTAGGAAAATTTTCCGGTACGATAAGGGCAACTATTTTTCCGATTCCTACAGAAAAGCTAGTCGGATTTTTTTTTACAGTGTAATAGTAATATGGATGGTAATTTTACCATCCATAATCCGAGAATCAATAGAGATATTTTTACACAACAAGAATATTTGCAATGATTCAGTGTCCCTTGATTTACCTAAAATTTGGAAAGAGATGCTATGTAATTTTAGTAAGAATAGTAAAAATTAGCAAAATCGCAAATAACCAAGATAATTTTATTTTCATTTTATGTTTTGCAATGTTTTTCATTATGCATGTTGTATCGTGACACTGTTTACCATGTTATTGTTTTGTTTAATTATATGAAAATTAATCCACGCTCGCAAATAGTCAATTTAATTTTATATTTGCAGTGTTTTTCAGTGTTTTTCATTATGCATCATGTCTCGTGACATTGTTTACTATGTTTATTGTTTTTTAAATTATGTGAAAATATTTTCTATCGTGAATGATTTTGAAAATGTCGCCGTTTGTGCGACGAAGCGATCGTCAATCTTAATAAAGATATTTTATCACTTTTTATAGCATTATTTTAATTACTCTGTTTATAAGTCATTATTATACATGTTTTTATAGCTTGTGCATCCTTTACAAAATTTTGCCTGCGTAATCGTCTAGGCTTAAATAGACAGCCTAAAAACTGTTTTGTAAAAATTGCATCTTTAAAGATTAGCGTGATTGAAAGGGATACGAAATCAACATGTGCACGTTCTAGCTAATAGACTGAGTTTGTTCCATAACTAAGACGGACGACACACATATCCTAAAAATAGCTGAAAACCCATTTTACTTTCTTCTATCTTCAATAGAACAAAGTATTGTAATTGGTTGATTTTTGGCTTCCTGTTTCCGACGGATTTATACATTTTAGGAGTCAGAGATACCTTAAACCATGTTTCAAAATGTCTGTCTCCCCATGTGTGTGCCCGTGTGTCGCCATTATACCATTGAAAAGTGTATGAAGCTATACACAGAATTGAACCAAATTGTGTGTGTATGTTTTTGGCTATTACCAGCAGATCCTCCTTCAATTTGGAAACATTCCGCCGGAAGGGGTCTCTGGAACAGCAATTTTTGTGCCATTGAAAAGTATATGAAGTTATGCACAGAATTAAACCAATTTTTTGTACATGCTTTAGGCTATGGCCAGAAAGTCCGTATTGAATTTGGAAATATTCCGTGGGATGGGGGCACTGTAATATTTATTTTTCTGCCATTTTCATTAAGGTACCATCGAAAAGTTTATAAAGCTATGCATAGAATTGAATCAAGTTTCAGATTTAGGTTTTTGGCTATGGCAAGCAGGTTTTCCATGAGTTTCGAAATAGCCCGCCAGAAGGGGCACTGTAATAGCAAACTTCATAGAATTTTCTCGAGTTTTTGTAATTTATCGTACATCGGACGCTGATAGAGCGGCGGGAACTTCGCGTCCTGCTAAGCCGGCTATTCGCAAACAGCTAATGTACTACAGAATGGCGAAAAACTGTGATTTTAATAAATATCATGATTGCGATTAACTCATTTTCACTTCGAGTAATTGGCTGAAGCAGGGATTTAAGATGAAAATCTAAGTTGGTATAGTACTGAACTACTAAAATTGAAGTATTAACATTTTAAACTATTTTTCGAAATATTAAGGTGTGTCTGGTAGAAGAAAGATTTGCGATTTGCACGTCCAACTAGTTTGTCCAATTGTTTGAATACGAATATTTTGGAGAGACGTGTTCGCTATTTTGATAACAAATACTCTGTGTTGAAATAAGATGAATATTTCTTTTCTATGAAAGTGGTATAAAATGTACTTGTTTCATTTCAATGAGAAAAATACACTGCTCAAAACAATTAAAGGATATTTGAAGTTTTATGTAAAATAAAGATATAAACGAATTTTTTTTGCCGAAAATAGAAGAAGAGAATCACAAATGCAAATTTTTCTGGTTTTCAAACTGTGGAGTATGCAATTTTTGAGTTCGACGTCAAAAACGTCGCTTCAGCGGCAGCGAATGAAATTTGACTTTCAACTGGATAAAAGAGAATGAAGACAAGGATGATCGGCATTCAGTGATTGCTTTGATTCGATGAGTACGATGTCTCAGCGAAGTCATTTGACAGATTCAGAAGCTTTGAGAATTGTTGGTAGGTTAGAAGGGGGCCAAAGTCAAGTCGAAGTAGCGCAAGCCATTGGAGTGTCACAAAGTGTCATTTCCAGGATCTGGAACCGTTTTTTGGAGAGTGGATGTGCAGGCCGAAGACCAGGGCAAGGTCGTAGACGGGCAACAACGCCCAATGAAGATCGGTATTTAGCGTTAACAGCTCGGAGACACCGAACCATGAACGCTACTTTTCTCCAACAACACCTTCGCTCGGCTACAGGCACCACGATTTCAACTCAGACTGTCCGAAACCGGCTCCATGCTGTAGGTCTGTATACTCGCCAACCGATGGTATGTGTTAGATTAACATCAAGGCATCGTCGCGACCGCAGGGAGTGGGCAACCGAGCATGTCAACTGGAGGAGAAATGAATGGAGCAATATTCTGTTTTCTGACGAGTCCCGTTTTTCTGTGCATCCGGATAATAGGCGTATTTTCATCTGGAGGGAGCGTGACAGTAGGAATAATCCTGCGTTCGTGCACGAAAGTGTCAGATTTGGCGGTGGAGGTGTGTTGGTGTATGGTGGCATCTCCATTGACGGGCGCACTGACCTCTACATCATTCGAGATGGAGCTCTGACTGGTCGCCGATATAGGGATGAGATCCTCAGACCTATTGTAGTCCCTTACGCTGCAGCAATCGGAGATAACTTCATTTTAATGGACGATAACTGCAGGCCACATCGTGCAAACCTGGTGGAGGATTTCATTTTCTTGGAAGGAATCATTCGAATGGAATGGCCAGCGTTTTCTCTAGACATGAATCCAATCGAGCACGTTTGGGACGCTCTAGGAAGACGAATTTCTGGCCGCCAACAACCCCCACAAACTCTCAAAGAACTGGAAGAGCTCTTCTGGAAGAGTGGGGCAGAATACCCCAACTCGTCATTAATAGCCTCATTGAGTCCATGCCTCAAAGGTGTTCAACGTTGCTGGCCGCCCGTGGAAACCATACCACCTACTGAAAATGATTTTCTTTGAACAAAACACCTTTTCTTATTCTTTTTTTCTCATATGCACAAATTGTGTTTTTTTCCTTTAGTACACAAATGCGCAATAAAATGCAATTTTTCTGCCAAACATGTGTAATTTATTCTCATATAACCTACTATGTCTGTCGACCATGTATCAATCAGCTAAACATTTTACCAGATACAAAATCCCCCTAAAACTGCAATATCCTTTAATTGTTTTGAGCAGTGTAGCTCAGTCCTAAAGGTGTTAGAGATTGAACAATGGATGAAAAATAAGCTATGTTTATAATATTTTGATGTCTTTCCATTGTTTTATAAAATGCTGGAATAAAGACATTATAAAAATAGCAGAAGATGAAAAACAGAAATTAAACAATAATTTAATCTTTACTATTTTAGTCCATGGAACTATTAATAGAGAGGAACTGACATATCCTTAAAATAGTGAAGCTTCAACTGTAACCGCTTTCCTAGGGGGTTGATTACCGCCGGTGGAATCTACCACCAGAAAATTTATATAACATTTTTTTCCTTATTTAACGCGTTATTCAAACAAAATTTCAGACATAAATAATGACAGAAACAAATTTTCATTTTTACTGGTGGATGTTTATTTTGGCGGAAGTTTGGCATCGTTTTCGCCATATTGTGACAACCAGTGAAACAAAGTGATTGTTTAACAAGTCAAACTGACACCAGTAAAAGCAAATAGAAAATTTTAGCATATTTGTGAAAAAATATTACCATGAATAAGACACTTAAATAAGACGAAATTTTCTATGCAATTTTGCTGGTGGGAAGTTTGGCCCGTCGGTCATCAGAAACCGTAGATCCGATTTTTAAAAATTAGCCGCCATCTTGTGACAACCTCCTCAGTTACTTCTCTCGCAACTGGTAGTAAGTACGCTATATGCCTCCTCCTCTTTATTTAGAACTCCATTTTTTAGTCAAGCTATCTAACTTTAAATTCGAGGTAATTAGAGTAACTGCAATAGTAAAACCAGTGGTTGGTGTCCACTGTAATACTTACCCATCTTGGATGTGCATAATATAAAATATGAAACTAAAACATGTGTAAATTATTTATAAAATGCATTGCAATTCAAAAATAAAATTTAAACGTATATTTAAAAATTTTTAATAGATAGTAATGCTCTATTACTGAAGTGCGAATACGACTTGATTATCTCGTCGACCAATTTCAACAAATTATATAAATATACTCGCAAAATTATACAAATTCGCATAATTTTGATTTTAAATAAGGAACGAAAAAATAAGTTAGTAAAAGATTAATAAAAATACAAACAAAATGTCGAATTAAAAATCACTTGATGACATAACAATCACGTATACATGTTTAATGTTAAGTGACTGTGACATTTACGATTAAGCCATTATTGGAATTTAATCTTATAGTTTGGCGATTGCTTTTTGATCGACGGGATAATCAAGTAGTACCGATTTGCGTAAAAGAAACATCCTTATAACTCCAAAAACGATAATCATATTAACTAACAGTTTACTACATTGGATTACATGTCTTATTTCCAATTAAAATATATCTTTGAATTGAAATTTGAATGAAGTACAGGGTCATAAAAAATCGTAGAGAGTGGAACATATGATTACAAATATCTCGGCAACTAATTATGCGATTGACTTCCTTCATTATACAAAATATTTTTTTTAATTGTCTCTTATATTTACTCCTTAAAATAAACAATTTCGAAAAAGTTTATATACCTTTTATCAGAACGAATATTTCGAATAAAAATAGTTCCGGATAATCGAGGTTACTTATATTCAATACGCTTCTTCCCATTATTATATACTTAGTACACACCAAATTTAAAGTCTCTATCTCAATTTGTTCGGAAGATAGAGCGTTTATAGACAAACAGACAGACGGACGGCAAATTTTTTTCTAAAAATGTGTTTTACGGAATCTCGAGGGTCTGAAACGATTGAATCCGTCAAAAAAATTTTTCGAGTTTTAAAAATGATTACAAGAATTTTCCTATACAACGTATGATGAGTAAGTAATAATCAATGTGCACTTTAGGTATTATGCGACGGATTATAATACGTTAACATCAGAGAGACTTTTTTAGCTTGCATTATTGTTACAAATTGAAGAAATTATAAACATCTTTGTCACACAAGAGCAACGAAAATTCCCTCTGACTGCCCTTAGATTTTAGGTAGCTTTCATTACAAAAAGCTACCTATAACAGCTGTTCGGAGGAAAGCGATTTAAAAAAATTTTGGTATGTTTTCATCGATCATGACCCCCCAGACCCCTAAACTACCCTCAGTTCAAATCTTGATATATATATACTATATATATATATATATATATATATGATTTTTGTCACACTGTAACTCTCGTATTTATGAACCGATTTGAATGAAACTTCGTGTATACATAGTACATACGAATGTCTCGACGGAGTTCGTTGGCCAGCTTCATCCACCATATTGTTTCAAAATGGCGGCCATTAAAAAAAAATTTCAAAATTTTAAAATTTGAAATGTGGTACCAAAAATTTGAAAATTAAAAAATATATTTTTCTTAGGTATTTTACCTTGATACAAATATTCCGGAGCAGTTTTTGTTTCACTTATATCTTAAAAAATGGCTGAGTTTCTTTCACTTTGAATTTCTAGCGCGGCTGACATTTTGAAATGACCTGATTTTTGTCCCGCGATAACAGGCGTATTTATCAACCGATTTGGATGTACCTTGGTGTGTACATGGTACATAACAATGTCTCGGCCAAGTTCGTTCGCCAGCTTCATCCGCTATTTTTTTTAATGGCGGCCATTAAAAAAAAGTAATTTAAAATAAGGTACCAAGAATTTGGAAAATGAAAAAGATTTTTTTCGTATGCGTTTGACATTAATAAAAAGATTTCGGAACAGTTTTTGTTTTGTCTATATATAAAGAAATGGCTGAGTTATAGCATTTTGAATTTCTGTTGTGGCTGACATTTTGAAACGACTAGATTTTTGTCACGCAATAACAGGCGTATTTATGAACTGATTTGGATGTAACTTGGTGTGTACATAGTACATACTAATGTCTAGATCGAGTTCGTTGGCCAGCTTCATTCGCCATCTTTTTTCAAAAAGGCTGCCATTAAAAAAAATTAATTTAAAATTTAAATGAGGTATCAAAAGTGTGAAAATGAAAAAAAAAAAAATTTATGTGTTTAACCTTGATACAAAGGTTCCGGAGCAGTTTTTGTTTCGTCTATATCTTAAAAAATGGTTGAATTATAGCACTTTGAATTTCTGGCATGGCTGACATATTGAAACGATCTGATATTTGTCACGCGATAACACGTGTATTTATTAACTTATTCCGATGTAAGAAGACATGTGGATAGCATATAGCAATGTCTTGACCAAGTTCGCTGGCCAGCTTTATAAGCCACCTTGTTTCAAAATGGCGACCAGTAAAAAAAATATATATATATATATTTAAAGTAAGGTGCAAAAAAAATTAGAAATTGAAAAGGGTTTCATTTTTTGTATTTGACATTGATATAAGGATTCCGGAGCATTTTTTGTTTTGTCTTTATCTTAATAAGTGGCTCAGATATAGCAGTTTGAATTTCTAATGTGGGTGACAATTTGAAAAATCTTATTTTTGTCTGCGACAGCACTCGTATATATCAACCGATTCCGATGTGAGTGAGCATGTGCACAGGAATTACTAAAGTCTCGACCAAGTTCACTGGTTAGCCTCATGCACCATGTTGTTTTAAAAGGGCAGGCACTTCAAGATATCGACGAATTTCGTAACCAAATATAAGTTACTTTAAATAAAAGCAGCTTGGATAAAGCTGGCTAATTTCGCGAAATTCTCATTAATAATGATTTAGTATTAATAAAAATTAGTATTGAATGTCCTATAATCGGTTTCCAATAAATTGAGCTTTGTGTGTTTGAATAATATAAACTGGCTTTTAAAAAATAAGGAATATGTAAGCTACCTCTTCCTCCCGGCACTGGCCCGAAGGACTTTTTAATTAGATTTATGTTTAGCACTGACAGAGAAATGGACTAATAAACGGAGAAGTGGATTACTCTCGACGAATTATCTCTCAATTTAAATTATGTTGACGCATTGCATAAGGAAATCATTTATAAAATGAGAAATACTGTTAGAAATATTCCGTTTTGACAACCAGACATAATATGATCTATAAACAACGTATATCGCATTAACTATTCATGAATGTTGGAGAAAAAAGACCCTTGTAAATATCGGTCCCTGCAGAGCAATAGCAAAAATAGATATTTTAACGATTATAAAAGAGACTAATAACAGTCTAAGCAATTTGTAGCACAGACAGACACACACAAATACACACATATATATATGTGTGTGAGCATATATAAGTGGGTGAATTTTAAAGCAATATTCAAGAAATGCTAAACATTATCTTATAATATTTCGAAAACGATTCAACATTATACGTCTTAGAGATAGAATGAATCATTCAAAAATCCAAAAAACACTTATAAATATTTTATAAAGCACAAACCGTATAACGAACCTATTAATTAGACATTTTGATGTTTAAAAAGCATTTTTATGTTAATCAATTTTTTATTCGGTAATCGTAAATTATCTTTAGTAATTTGTTTACATTCTAGCTCATAAAATAAGAAATTTATTAACTGTCGATGTTTACCTCTTCAACAGTTTAAACATAAAAAAAAAGGTTAAATGAAACTTAAAAGGAGAATTCTCATTTTTTTCACTACTTCTTCCTCTTAAATGAAAATTACTCATGAAACTGTAATTTAATAATCCGAGAAGTTTAAATAAAGTTGAAAGTGTTCTTTTTGTATACTTAGAAAGATTTCTTTATGTTCGAACGTGAGCGGAAAACAAATTTTCGAAAACTTAATTTCCCTTTTATTATAATATACTATTTTTAGTATTATTCCAGAAATAAAATATAAATTTAAATTCGATATATGAATAGCTTGTTCTAATATCTTGATTTGTTTCTTTATCACACATGCGCACGTATATATATGTTATATAAAAATTTTACTTGCAATATTCATTTACATTATTCTAAATATCCAGCATATTTCCCTATTTCTTAATAATCTCTATTATTTATATCTAGTTAAATTCCTATAAACTTAAACGCGTATCTTAATAATTATATTATTCCAAACTTTAATTTAAACTTTTAATACTTTTGTTAATTTTTATCAGCTACCAAAACTGTAATATTCTGAGAGAAGCTACTTTTTATTTTTCGAATGTTTTTAAAATCCATTTTACTATTCCTTATGTTATACCATCAATCAGCTTCCCGCGCATATTATATCGGGCATATTATATCGAAATCCATCTATGACCAGATACGGAACTCATTCTCTATTACGCTTCTCTCTCGCTCTCCATTGGTTGCGTAACCGAGTGTATTTCATTTTGTGTCTCGTTCCTGAATCTGTTTGGTTCGTCATGAAGTTTATATTTCAATCTGTATTCCTACGGGAATCCTGACAAAACCATCGTGCATGAGGTCAGAAGGAGAATTCTGTGTTGCTCGATTGTTTTAAAACTCTGTTACCAGGTGTCTTATCGTCAAGCAGAACATCTAAATTTGTGAATTAAGATCATTTTAACATGGAATAGTAATTCATGCTCTAGCCTGAAGGCTCTGCGAAATCTCTTATTATGTGGGAGTTGTTCACGTTTTTATGTGTTGTTGAATAAACATTTCAAAGTGGTTTTGGCCTCTGTTTATTGGGAAAACTACCGGATTTCTTAATCTGTTGCTTACCACTCATATGGTCTGATCATAGAAATAGAATATGACTGCTTCATGAATCCCTGGTGTTTCAATTGCACTTATCCAATCTCACTACTGCAAACAAATCAATATAGTTGATTAAATTGGTCAACAGCAAAGTAATTAGTCTGTCCATAACTGCCAATTTTCTACAATTTTAATGCCTCCAACCGCAGTGATTCAGTGGGTGGTAAGAATTTTTTGCAACCTAAGCAATGCCTGACCAAGAATTTAATAATAGTCCGGCAGGTTATAATTTATATATATACCTATGGTATAACATGATAATTATTATGGGGTCACATTATTATGAGAAGTGATAATTCGAAGAAAGATTCTTGAAGAAAACCTGTAAAATACAAAAAAAAATGTTCTAGTGACAGTTTTTAGAACCATGTTAAATATTAGATAATTGAATTATGTAGCCAACTACATTAAGCACTTATCATCCAGTTAGGACCCGAAATTATGCAGCGGCCTTGCCACACTGTCATGCGAAAATTGCACGTCTGTACGCTCCTGTCGGCATTGATGACCCAAAATTTAATTTCTGATATTTAGATAAATTACATTTTTAATTAAAAAAAACTCTTCTTGAAGAAAACATAAATAATTGAAAAAACATCAGTCTCTACTGGCAGCGCCTAGAAATATGTTAAACAATATAAAATTGTATTCGGTATCCAACTATATAAAAAATTTATAATTGTCCAGCTACAGTTTCCCTGCCCTGCTGTCAGCGGGCGGAGCTAGCAAGTTTATAAACCTGTATTAAATGGTAGCCAATTAATTACGTATCCAACTATATAAAACACTTTAAAACTGTCCAATTAGGATCCGACATTATACAGTGCTCTAGGCCCACTGTAAGCAGACGAACACAGCCGGTGTCTAGAGTTGTGTTAAATGATAGAGAAAGAAATGATGTATTCAACTAGTTAAAGCACTTTCATATCGTCCAATTAAGAAACTATAAATAAATTGAAGGAATATTACGCCTCGAAATTAACAGCACAAAAATAATTAAAAATATTTACTACAAGACACTTAAAAGTTAACACTTTCAAAACATTAAATAAAATTCTAAAATTCTAAAACCTACAAGCTTCAGACACCCTATGGCCATCATCAGGGTCTTACTTCAGTTCAGATTGCTTACCTGAGGGTGGCTGAAACTTGTAGGTTTTAGACTTTTAAAATTTTATTTAATGTATTGAAAATGTTAACTTTTAAGTGTATTATACGTCTTTCAGTAAATCATTTTAATTATATTTGTGCAGCTAAGAGCTGATATTTTAAAGCGTCATTTCCCGGCTGTCTGCGAGCGGGGCCCATTAAACATCACTGACAGAAAACAGAACGAAAACTACATCTTCACATTCACACACCAAATTTCGAATTGTACAAACCTCTACAAGCGTTTCCTGAAGACACCCATGTCAAAAGTAACTGGAAGTTATTATATAACTTCTGATTTCATAATACGAGCCGTTAATTCCCAAATTGGCTCAACCGAGCTCAGCAATTTGATTGGCTAAAACTGATATTTATATAATAGATAATTATATTTATTTTCTTATGAAGTAGTGTAATGTAAAATAGAATACAATTATAATGACTTAAATTGATTTATTTTGTTAAATTTGATCAAAACACAGTAAAGTAATCCAAAATATTAATATTAACAAAGGATCAGATTGTTGAGATAGGATGAGCCAATTTGGGAATTAACGGCTCGTTTTCATAATAACTTGCCGCCATTATTGGATCGTCTAGTCTATTCATCTAGTCTATTCGGCCGATTTTTATATGAACTACTCTCACCTCCCCTCCCCTCATAAAATATCCTCACTTCTGTCAAGTGGTAATCTTCTATTTTAAATTTTACCTGTTATATTTATTTTTGTATCATTTTTAACCGACTTCAAAAAGAAGGAGGTTATCAATTCGACCTGTATGTATGTTTTGTCCATGTTCACGCATAACTTTCTTAAACCGATTTTGATATTTTTTTTTTGTTTGAAAGTGTAAGTCACCCATTTCGTCCCATTCCAATTTTATAAATATCTGATGATTAGAACATTTTTTTAAAAATAAAAACTTTAAAATTCAAATCCTTTTTGAAGCAGTCACCCATTATAAGCACTCATCTTTCATACTGTTACTCTTACAGAGATACGAGATCTTTCAAAGTTCGAAAACTTAGCTGGACAAGAGCCGAGATCCAGATAGATTTTTCACTGGTAGTGAAACGAGATTGACCAATCAGAAGCCTGCAGTTTTGCGAACTTTTCGCTGTTTAAAAAAATGCAGCCTTCTGATTGGTCGATCTCGTTTCGCTAAGAGCGAAGAATCTATCTGGATCCCGGCCATTCTGTCATCCGCCAAACCGGAAGGCCCACAAAGACACAAACCGATATCGGAAGTCGGTATCGAAAAGTTGAAAATCAGTCTTTAAAGTTTCTCATGTATCAGAGCATAAGTACAACGCCTAGAATAAATATTGTGGAAATCTGCTATCCAAACAGCACTAAACTAAAATGTGCAATGATGCTATAATCCAATGAGCCGATCGCAGCGACATCTGCGTTATATTTTCAAATTTCAGTGTAAACATTGTATTATAACAGCGTCTAGATCAAATGGTCTTGGAGTTTTAGAAAATATCATCAGATGTCGCTCCGATCGACTCTTTGGATTTCAGCATCGTTTTACATTTAAGGGATACAATATTTTAGTACTTTCTAAGCACTACTGCTACAGAGTCTAGAATATATAATGTGGAAATCGGCTATCCCAGTAATACTTTAAAAGGTGCTAAAATATTGAATTCCTTAAATGTCAAACGATGGTGAAATCCAATGAGTCGATCATAGCGACATCTTCAGGATATTTTCTATAACTCCAAGACGATTTGGTCTAGACATTGCAATAATACGATGATGTTTACTTTGAAATTTGAAAATATATCGCAGATGTCGCTAAGATCGGCTCCCTGGATTTCAACATCGTTGTACATTTAAGGGATACAACTTTTAGCGCTGCTTGAATAGCAGATTTCGACACTATGTATTCTAGACGCTGTAGTACAGCGTCTAGAATACCTATGTGGAAATATGCTATCGAAACAGTGCTAAAAAATTTTATCCCTTAAATGTGCGACGATACTGCTAAAATGCCAAGTGTCGATCGCATCGACATCTGTGGGTTTTCGTATTACTAGTATTACATTGTATAGACTAGCAATACCTTGCAGTTGTATAAAATATCCTGCAGATGCCGCTGCAATCTGCATATTGCAGCAGCATCGTTGCATATTAAAGGGATACAATATTTTAGCATTTTTTAAAGTATTACAGATATAGCCGATTTCCACACTATGTATTCTAGTCGCTATAGCTGTACTACAGCGCCTAGAAGATACAGTGTGGAAAACGGCTACAAAATAGTGCTAAAAAATTGAATGCCATAAATGTACAACGATGCTGAATAACAAGATGTCGATCGTAGCGCCATCGTAGTGATTTAAAAACGTTAGTCATTCTAAAAGAGGCTCTTTAACCTATTTCACGTCATTCCTTAACTAAATTAGCTTATAACAGACCAAAATATCTTATATTTATAGTTTCCGATATTTAACATTCTATAATTTTTGAAAACAGAGTGTTTATATTGAAAAGAGTTACGAGATGGCGCTCTATCAGCATATTGCCGCTGAGCATTGTTGGAGATTTGTGGGATACAAGTTTTTAGCACTTTTTAAAGCATTATAGGAATAGCCGTTTTCCACACTGTATCTTCTAGACGCTGTAGCTGTACTACACTGTTAAAAATATCATGAAAAATTACCTCTGTTTTTCAAGACTATCTATTTTCTGACCAATGAGAACGCTTCATAGGTGGTTATGTAGGGTTCTCATTGGTTAAAAAATAGAGAGCCTTTAAAAAAAGAGGTAATTTTTCACGATATTTTTAACAGTGTACTGCGATAGTCAGTCAATATGTTCTGGATATCTGAATCTGGGGAACTAATGAGAACGGTTCAGGATCGGAACCCAGTAAGTATTGTGAACATGCTTACAGCATCTAGAGATGGACCAAATTACAGCGTCTAGAATACATAACGTGGAAATCTGCTATCCCAACAGCGCTAAAAAGTTGTATTCCTTAAATGTGCAATGACGCTGAAATCAAGGGTGCCGATAGCAGCGACATCTGCGATATATTTTCAGATTTAAAAGTAAACATCGTATTATTACAGTGTCTAAACCAAATCCTCTTGGAGTTTTAGAAAATATCTTGCAGATGTCACTGTCATCGACTCATTGGATTTCGGAATCGTTTGACATTTAAGGGATCCAATATTTCATCACTTTTAAAGTATTACGGGAATAGCCGATTTCCACACTATATATTCTAGACGCTGTTACAGAGCCTAGAATATATAGTGAGGAAATTGGCTATCCCTGTAATACTTAAAAAAGTGCTAAAATATTGTATCCCGTAAATGTGCAACGATGCTGCTGAAATATACACATCGCAGCGACATTTGCAGGATATTTTCTACAACTGCAGGCCCCACCAGTGGCCGAGAGGTTCTGCCCTCGAAGCTGGTAGAGGGGAAGTGCTGGGTTCGATCCCAATCGCGCCCGTCGGCCTAATCGTTCGGAGTTTTCGTGGTTTTCTTCGAGCCGTGGATTTTCCATGTGTAAATACGGATTAGGTTCCCTTAGAAAGACCCCCACGGAGGGCACTCCCCCCGGGCCTATATCCCTTGTGTAGATAATGGGCCGTCAAAAAATCAACCAACCAATCAATCCATCTACAACTGCAAGATATTGCTAGTCTATACAATGTAATACGATAATCCCACATATGTCGCTGCAATCGACACTTGGGATTTTAACAGCATCGTCGCACATTTAAGGGATACAGATTTTTAGCGTTGTTTGGATATCATATTTCCACACTAGGTATTCTAGACGCTGTAACACTGTAACCAAATCGTTTTGGAGTTTTAAAAAATACCCCCGCAGAGATGTCGCTGTGATCGACTCATTAGATTTCAGCATCGTTTGAGATTTAAGGGATCCAATATTTTAGCACTTTTTTAAGTATTACTGGTATAGCCGATTTCCACACTATATATTCCAGACGCTGTAGTTATGTAATAGAAAATGCCTACACTGTTAAAAATATCGTGAAAATTTACCTCTGTTTTTAAAGACTATCTATTTTCTGACCAATGAGAACGCTTCATAGGAGTTTATGTAGCATTCTTATTGGCCACAAAATAGATAGCCTTTAAAAACAGAGGTAATCTTTCACGATATTTTTAATAGTGTAGGTTTTTTTATAGTTTGGACATAAGTTTCTCTTAAAGCACTTTGCCGCGCTCTGATGTGTAAACTTTATTGATGGGGCGAGTCCAAGAGACCTCACCAAAGTCACCGGTGAGATTGGTTACGTGACGTCACGGTAAGTGACCGGTCTCTAACCGGTCGGCAGACCTACTGGACGGTACTGTGTTATTTACTATTGGCACCATCTGTATTTCGTTGCCGTAATTGTTCTTTTATTATTGTTTCATCATGTACTATGCAAATGTAAATAAACTTTCATGTAACCGATCACGTGACCCAACTAACCAAGAATTTTCTTTGGTTAGTTTGGTCTCTCACCGGTCACTTTGGTTACTTGCGCTGAACGACATTGGTTGCGACCCGGTTAGCAGCACTGAACGCTTTGGTGACTAACCGATCTCACCGGTCACTAACCGGTGGCTCCTCTGGACGCGCCCATGGATTGTCAGCTTTCCTACACCCAATTTCGACGTCAGTGGGTATCAATGTGGACCTTATAGTTTACTGGATGCAATCTTTACTTTCCGAAGTGCGAGATCTTGTATAGAAAAGATGCCGCATTCAGGAAAACCCAAATGTCTAAAGCGATGCTAACCGACAACGGAAGTGACTATGAAAAAGCTTACAATGGACTTTATTCCAAATCTGGGTTCGATGCTGAAAAAACTCACGTGATACCGGTAATTTACCCAAGGAACTTCTAACTGATAAGAAGGGAAAATACTACTGCTTTGCCTCATGAACTGTTTCATTGGCTAGCAGGGATTTACATTACACGTCTACGGAGCCTTCCCTTGTTTACGCTAGAATTTTTTACCCTGACCACGTGATCAAAACGGATATGGAATATCCTCCATTTACCCAAAGAACTTCTAACTGATAAGAAGGGAGGCTACTACTGCTTTCCGCATGAACTATTTCCCTGGCTGGCGTCTGTTTTCCATTACGTCTACGGAGCCTTTCCTTCTTTACGCTAGAAGTTTTTACCTTGACTCGTCATCAAATCGTAGATGGAATATCCTCCATTCAATAGCAAAATGGCCTTATATATCAGAGTTCAGCAAAGTATCTCCATTAGTCGGTGCACTGCAAAGTGCATCCATATACACCTTGTTAAAAATCTGTAGCGTTTACTGCATATTCACTCCAACGCTTCAATAGAAAACGATTACTTGACTATGCTATGTGTCATTCTCATTGGTCATGTTAGAAATATTCTATAAAAGCGGTGGAGTGACTATGCAGCTAAAGCTGCAGATTTTTAACAGTGCAGTACACATAAAAGTGCCTTCTTATGTGTAGCAGCACTGTCTTCGGTTATCAGATTCAGACTAAACACCTAATCATTGACGCTCATTTCTGATGTCTTTACTGCCTAAGGGGGGGGGGGGGGGAGTATTGGTATGAGTATGGTGACATACGGAAAAAAAATATTGATTGATAGATTCTGGACAAAAGTTATCGCCATGAATCTTGAAGAGCTTGCCATTGTTGCCAAACTAATGCTTGTTAAATGGTCCGCCACTCATATAATCAAACTTATCCAAGCGAGTATCGCCAAGTTCTGGGATAGAAAATGTCTAGTTTTGCCCCAGTGTTTTGCCAAACACGTATGTATAAACAGAGTCTGAGCATTGTATGTCACCACTCTCAAATAGAGGTGCCTTACATGAGGAAACAATTGATGGAGATTATCGGAAAAGAATGATGTAGAATTATGGACCATATGATTGGTTTATTACATACATATATCTGACCTGTGTGCTTGGCGTCAAGCCCGCTTATAAGTCATCGTCAGTATACAGGAAGGAGGTAGCACAAGGAAATTTACACCACCACAGAATTACATCCGGGAGCTCCACAAACAGTGTGCAACGGAGACAGCGAGATTCGAACCCGCAGCCACCTGCGCTCTCAAGCGATTAGCGGTGTGATACCTTGACCAATCAGCCACGGTGGTCCCTGGACCACATTTTCAAACCTGACAAGTGTACAGCTTTTTGGATGCCAGTATTTTAGTACAGAAAATTTTGTTTTATTTGATAGAAGAATTTTTGAAATTTAAAAGGACACACTCTATAAAAAGGATAAGTTCGCAAAAAGGCAGGCTTCTGATTGGTCAATCTCATTTCGCTAACAGCGAAAAATATATCTGGGTCCTGATCAATATACTTGAAGAGTCAATACAAATATTGCTACATAGTCTGCATTTTGCTTCTTCACAACGGAGTCTTACAAAAACTAATTCTTGAATGTTGATTGTGGCTGAATGATTAAGGCACCACACCACTAATCGCTTGAGAGCGTAGTTGGGCTACGGGTTCAACTCCCGCTGGTTCCGTTGAACACTGTTTGTGGAGCTTCTAGATGTAATTCTCTGGTGTTGTAAATGTCCTTGTGCTATCTAGAACCCCCCCCCCCCCCACCACCACCCTTCAAAGCTCAAAGTCCTTGTGCTATTTTGTCCTTGTATATTAACGATGACTTATAAGCGGGCTCCTTATGTCAAGCACATAAGTCAGGTGTATGTGATCAATAAATAAATGAATGTAGACTGTTGTGAATACAATGTACTTGTTTAAAAAATATATCATAAGTATCAAATGCTAATAAAATCAATACTCCTAATGAAATTATAAAGAATTTATTAAAAACTATTTGTTTAGTATATAATTTTTGTAAATTGTAATTTATTTGACAAATAATTTACTTATTCAGCAGATGTTAAAATCCGGATAATTATGTGTTACGGTATGAATAACTAAAAAGTAGGAAATAAATTAATCTTTTCAAAAAAAAAAATATTAACAGACTTCAAAAAAGCACTAAAAAGAATTAAATAATTCCTTAAACTTCTCTAATGACGAAACGTTATCCATTAACTGCACATCGGACATCCTGTATTGGCATAAAAACGTTAAATTTAATATATAGAATTTAATACCTACCAAACATGGATTTTCTAGAGAATATTTTTTACAAAAGATTAATTTACATATTTATGATTTAATTTACGAACATTTGCATATAAAAAGTAATCAATTAATTTTTGAAGTTGGTGCCAAACGTTCACAATCGATAATGATTAAACAAATAATTTGCTGAAGTAATAGAGCATTTTTTTTTAATTTTGTATAATATTTTCCATCATCACTTTATACATGGTAATAGCTACAATATATTCACACTTTTACTATACTTAAGATAGGTTGGCACCAACTTCAAAAAGTAATTGATTACTTTTTATATGTATATATTCGTAAATTAAATCATAAATATGTAAATTAATCTTTTGTAAAAAATATTCTCTAGAAAATCCATGTTTGGTAGGTATTAAATTCTATATATTAAATTTAACGTTTTTATGCCAATACAGGATGTCCGATGTGCAGTTAATGGATAACGTTTCGTCATTAGAGAAGTTTAAAGAATTATTTAATTCTTTTTAGTGCTTTTTTGAAGTCGGTTAATATTTTTTTTTTTTTTTTTTTTTTTTTTTTTTTTTTAAGATTATTTTATCTTTCACTTCTATTTTCTGGATTCTGAACGTTGACTGATTGGCTGTTACTTAAATCGAAGTAAATTCTGAAACCTCATAACACTTGACATTCGTGAAATTACTAACAAAAAAGAAAGTCTGGCGAATTCATAAAATTGCTCACAGAAAGTGTTTTATACATTAAATTGCATTTTTTTTTTTTAACGGAGACGTTGTTAGAAAGGAGAAGAGATATCCAGATATAGTGGGTGTTTTTAATTTTTGCGTATAAAGGAGAAGAGATATCCAGATATAGTGGGTGTTTTTAATTTTTGCGTATATCAATTTACAAAACAGACGCTGAGTTTTTTTTTTAAAGATTTTTTATAACGTTTTTTAACTTGTTTTTTTTTTCATATTTCAATTTGAAAGCGTATGAAGATTTAAAAAATTGCGGAGAAAAAGAAAAACGCAAAATAGTCCAGGCAATAGAGACCGTATAGGGACTCTACCTAGCAAAATTAATGGTAGTACTGGAAATCGGCTTTCTAGATGTTTTTTGGGTCGCTGAATCCGAATTTGTAACTTCCCACCAAAATTTCCCCCAGCAACCCCCTCAAATTTTGGTAAAAGGCCCCCCAAAAAGTTTTTATTAAAGAATTCCATTTTTTTGTTTTGGGGGAAAAGTAGCTACCAATTCAGAAAGTAGACAAAATTTGCAACAAATTAGATATATAACATTATGACTTAGGATGAAGGGGGAGGGGGGGATCTGCCTCGGAACATGCGCCGCAGTGCTGCGTGGACTAAGTTGCGCAATTCCACTTAACCACTCACACGTTTACATTAACCCTCCCATCTTCCCTCCAAACTTTCTCTATAAGGTTTATTTTAAGTTTTTTGGGTCGCTGAATCCGAATTTTTAACTTACCCCCCCAAATTTCCCGCCCGAACGCCCCCCCCCCCCCCCAAATAGTTGTTTTTAACTTAAATTTCTGATTGTTTTAGAAGAAAAGCATTACGAAATTCAGAAACTAGACAACATTTGCAACAAATAGGATACATGACATTATGACGTAAGATAAACGGGGAGAGAGGGGGCTGCCTCGGAACATTCCCCGCGCGCTTTTCTCAAAAACCAAATTTTTTCAAAAAATCAATTCTTTGGGGAGTTGCCGGGTGAAATTTTGGTAGGAAGTTACAAATTCGGATTCAGCGACTCAAAAACCATAAAGTGAGTCGAAATCCAGAACTAGTATTAATTTTGCCAGATAAAATCTCCTTTTGCTGGACCTCATAATTTAGTGTACGTAGGTAGCGTCGCAGTGCATGCTCAGAGGCAGCCTCACCCTCCCTAATCCTAATTCATAATGTCATATATCCTATTTGTTGCAAATTTTGTCTAGTTTCTGAATTTCGTAATGCTTTTCCCCTAAAACAATAAGAAATTTAAGTTAAAAACAACTATTTGGGGGGGGGGGGTTAATTTTTGGGAAAAGTTAAAAATTCGGATTCAGCGACCCAAAAATCTTAAAGAAACCTTATAGAAAAAGTTCGGAGGGGAGATGGAAGGGCGAATGTAAACGTGTGAGTGGTTAAGTGGAATTGCGCAACTTAGTCCACGCAGCACCGCGCGCATGTTCCGAGGCAGATCCCCCCTTCCCCTTCATCCTAAGTCATAATGTCATATATTTAATTTGTTGGAAATTTTGTCTACTTTCTGAATTTCTAGATACTTTTTCACTAAATCCATAAAAAATGGAATTTTTTAATAAAAACCTTTTTGGGGGGTTTTAACAAAATTTGGGGTGTTTGCCGGGGGAAATTTTGGTGGGAAGTTACAAATTCGGATTCAGCGACACAAAAAACATCTAGAAAGCCGATTTCGAGTACTACCATTAATTTTGCTAGGTAAAATTCCCTACTGCCTGGGCTAAAAACAGTTTGAAAATAATGACTTTTAAAAGTAATGTTAATATTATTTTAGACGAAGACATCGTTAAAAATAAAAAGGTTCCATATAATTTGGTATTTTTGAAGAAAAAAAAAAAACACGAAGTAGATGTTAGAAAAATATTTTTTGAAATGATAAATATTAATATTTTTTAACAGATAACACCATTCGGAAAGAAACGACAGTTAATTGTGTCCTTTTGGTTTTCATATTTAAATTTTTTAATTCGAAGTATACTTATAATAACGCTTAAAAAAACTAAGCGTCCTCCCCCCTCTTCTTTCTTCTCTGCTAGGGAGCCTGAGAGAATCTCGGATATGCGAGTTCGTAAGAGGCGGGTCGGGATTTCGAAGAAAAAGCGTTTTCGATGAGTGTTTAATTAACATCTTGACTAATTGAAGACTGATTAATTAGAAAACCGAAAGGAAAATTTGCAATGTTTTTTCGCATCGATCGATATCTGTCTCGACTTTGCATTCGCCCGTATCTCGGAGGAGTTCCGGTTACAGATACATAGAGAGGAAGACAGACAGACGTTTACAGATATTAATAGTATAGATATGCAATCCTAGTAATATTTACTACTCTTTGTATCTGGAGGTATGTTTTCCTTATGCCATTTTTTCAAACACAGTTCAATTTTATAGACAGAAATATATTAAACCAGACGAAAGTTTAAAAAATTGTTATGGGAATCTTTGTGAACACCTAATTTTTATGAAAATGTATAGATACTGTTATTTAACCGAATTATCTTAATATGGATGTTAATTGCATTCGACATAACGTATAAAATGTACAAAAATAGAATCTTTACTAACTGCCGATCTTTATCTTTCCAGCATATTGTAATACTGTTTTAGTATTAAATGATTAAAAGACGCTCTTAAAACGGAAAATTTATGTTTTACTTTTAAGATAAATCTATTTGAAAAATTGTAATCTAATAATCGAGAAGTTTAAGTGAGGCTGAAAGCTGCTTTCGTAACCTTAGAAACAAAGTTATTTGTGGCACAACGTGAGTAGAAAAGAAATTTTTCCAAAAAATAAAAATACTCTAATAATATAATAAATCTGTTTTACTTACTACTCTTTTAGAAATAAAAGTTTATGTTTAATGAGATATAATAGCGTTTTATTTTTATGTATACTTTTATAATATTAAAACCATGCACAGGTATAATATATTCTACTGTATTTACTTTTTTAAGAAACAGCATTATAAATTTTCCTCGAAGCTTCTTAGTTACTATTTTCTTCAAAGATAAAAATAGTTAAATATAACTTTTACTGAAAATTTCCTTTATTTTTTATTACTTTATGTACTTATAATATCGGATAAGCTAACACTTACAAGGTGAAACTTTTCTTTTATGATGATATAACAAAAATTTTAATTTTAAGTTCAATCGCAAGATGATATAAGAAGATTTTAAAGTATGTTGTGCTTATAAAAGGGGGTGGAAAAACTAAAAATATATATTTTTTGATGTAGTGTAATATATTTTTTGATGTAGTATAAAGCACGGGTGCAGAAAATGTTTCTATTACCAACATTTCTCCCAATCCACATGAAAATTTCCCCAAAATTTTATAGTATGATATAGGCAAATGCTGTATGACCATAGAAAATTTATTTTTCAATATTTCGTTGAGTATATATGGCTGGGGTGATTTTGAGTAAAAAAAATTCTGAAATTGACAGCCAATTTCTTAAAGGTTACAGCAGAGTGGGAAAGGAACGGGGGAATCCACTCCCAGTACTAACTATACGCTTTTTCGGGGCCCTTTCACGAAATTCGCGTTTTTTCGCGATCTTTTGACGGAATTTTGGTTTCTTAGCGATCTTTTGACGAAATTTGCGGTTATTTCGCCTTCTTTTTGACGAATTTCTCGGTTGTTTTGCAATCTTTTGATGAAATTCGGGCTTGTTTTGCGATCGTTTGACGAAATTTGCAGCTCTATCGTGATCTTTTGATGAAATCTGTGGTTTTTTGCTATCTTTTAGCGAAATTAACCGCTTTTGACGAAATGCGCGGTTGTTTCGTGATTCTTTGACGAAATTTGTGCTCATTTTGCGATCTTTTGACGAAATTTGCGGGGTTTTTCGCGTTGCTTTGACAAAATTTGCATTTATTTCTCCATGTTTTGACGAAATTCGGGGTTATTTCGCAATATTTAAAAAAAATTGCGGTTGTTTCGTGATCTTTTGACAAAATTTGCGGATTTTTGCGATTTTTGACGAAATTTGCTGTTTTTCGCGATCTATTGACGAAATTTCCTGTTATTTTGCAATATTTAACGGAATTTGCTTTTTACCGTAATTCTTGGCCAAAATTCGCGATATTTTTATGTCCGAACACTGTAAAAAAAATTCCGCAACGTTCCTGGGAAAAAATGAGCAGCTGAGTTGCCCATTATTTCCAAGAAACATTTCTTGAAAATCACTGGAACTTTACTGTATATGTTAAAAACTTTCTACAGAAATGCCAGTAAGTTTCCTGCGAAATACCAGGAATATTTCTGTTGACAGCAAAACATTACTGACATTTCACAGCATGCGGGATCCGCAGACGATTTTTACATTTCCAGTTGACAATTTTCGCTTTATTATCATTATTTGTTAGAATGAAAAAATATTTTGAAATTGACATCAAAATTATTATTTATAATTTACACGAAAAAATAAATTTTCAGTTAAAATTCAATAAAGTAAATATATATATGATATATTGTTTCTGAACTTTGCTTAAAATATAAAAATATATAAATGTAAATAATAATTAGAAAAAAAATCTAGACATAAAATATTTTGGATTTTCGTTAGTAATTATGTTAGTTTACAAGTTAGATAAAATACATATAAATTTTCATGAAAAAAAACCTAAACGTAATTGTATATTTTTTCCGAAAATAAAAAACAATTCAAATTTGCAGCAATTCAAAGTGTCAAATATATATCAAATTTAAATCAAATTGTAATAAAATGTTAAAATATAAAATTAATTAAAAAAGGGGAAAAAAAGTCCAGAGGTAGCATCGAACCCGGGCCGTACGGGTGGCGTGCGAGCTTTCTGCGTCCACACCACGAAAGACACGTTGAGAGCTGCAAACTAATGGGTATTTGAAACGTATGCTAAACCTCGGCATCTAATTTCTGAAAATCTAAGTCCCATTTGAAGAAATCCTTTCACAAGAATAATTAGAGATAAGAACTCTAAAACATACTTTAAATTAATCAAAATCGGTGGGAATCATGTTTGATGGTCCCCTGGTTAATGGAGATCCAAATAATAGGTGTATTTTTTTTACACGGTCTGCTCCTTAAACATTCCACAGACAAGTACGAGAGATAATCTCTTAGCGATGTCACGGAGGTATTGTATTTTCATCTGAATTGTCTTGACAATAGAGACGTAAAGGATTATGTCGTCTATTGATTTATTTGCATTCCATATTGATTTTTTTACATTCATTTAAGGAATTCTTTTTCGACACTCGCGCACGAGCAACGGATTATAGCAAAAAAATAATAAATGGCGGCCGCAGCGTTTTGCTGTTTCCAACTTTTGTTCAAGAACGTTTCAGACAAGAAAACCAGAATTTCACAGGAAAGAGCTAAATTATTCTGAAAACCTGAGAAAAGACGAAACGTTCCTTGATTTTACATGGAACATTACCATTTTTTTTACAGTGAATTGTCAGATTGATGGTCGATTTTTTTTTTAAATTTTCGTAAAATTCGGAACAGAATCACCCCTGATATACGGTACATATTATTCTGAGATCGATTTTGTGAAGGTCGCCATACGGATCTTTTTATTTGTAGCGATTTTTTTCTATCTCAGTGAATTATGAAATTCCTTGTTAAAATCAAAATAAATTGTATATGCTTCTGCAAACTTTCCCCAGGTGGTTAAAATTTCCCCCGATCCTAGATCGCCGGATCGGACTTTTTAACGACTTTGATGATAATTTTATCCGAAGAGGATCTGACCAATTTCAAACAGCCCCTGTACAATAACAGATAGAAGTTTGAAAGTGTTAGGAATTACCTAGCCTATCCACCCTAATTACCTACCTGGCAGAAATGGGGAAGATAAAGAAAACAGAAAATTTAAGCGCAAGGAATGCTGGGAAAATAAGCTCATAGAACATGAAACACTAAAACTAGAAATAAGATCAAGAATACAATCGACGCTCATTACAACGACCGCCCGTTATAACGATCGTTCTATTATAACGACCGATGCAAAATGTCCCGAAACATATCGTCACTACCATGTCAAACTATCCAATGTGAAAAAATGCATTTTTCATATTTCGTGCTATTTTCTTGTATTGTGCATGATACGAACTAATTAAAGTCCTCACGTCTCTAGCTTCATTAGAAACTTAGATAATGACTGTTTCAAAGTATCCAATATGCACTTTTTTCTAAAATTTACAATGTCAAACTGCCCAGTATCGCATATTCGATCCTTTGCGGCAAATGTTTGTATATTTTTCTTTTGCTAAGCCTCCGTACCATGTCAAACTATCCAATATGATAATAGTCCTTTTATCAGGAAGACTAAAACTGTTTTATTTATGGTTTGAAAATTAATACAATTGAAATATGGTTTTAACTTTTACTATAGAATATGTTTTCTATTGTTTATGGAATGTGAGAATTTCCAGTTCATTTTCAGTGAGACTCAAAAGACTCCCGTTACATTGCACTCAATAGGGAAAAAAGTGGTGTCTTTTAATGATGTTACGATATTTAAAACATAATGATTAATATGGGTTTATCAAGTGTATTAAAACATGTTTTATACAGAATATGATGTGCAAGCCACTTATTATTATTTACAGATTCATAAACAAGAATTTTGTTGTATAATGGTTTATAGGAAAAAATGTTTAAGCATATTTTAATAATGTTAAAATATTCCAAACAAAGTGAAATTAATATCCGTAATTGTTTTACATTACAAGTTGATTACTGTAGAATATGGCATGTATGATAGTTATCGTTAATTTACAGTGACACACAAAAAATTAGGTTACACTGCTGTCTATTAGCGATAGTTGTTTGAAGTGCATTTTCAATTATAGAATGAGTTTTTAACTATTTGAATATTACATCGTTCGCATTAATGCCATAGATCCTATACGTGGGGTCTAAAAAGAATTTGTATGCATTAGTTTGTATGGGCATGAATTTCTTAAAGGAGGTTTTTAAGTGACTTATGCAATTTCGGCCTTTTATTTCTTTTTACGTTAGTAGTTAGTAGTAACTTTTCTATATGTTAGTAAAAATTCCTAAAATGCAGGACTACGCAAGGAACTGAAATCATTGCCGGCTATGACTGGTAATTTCTTAAAGTGTGTTTATAACAATTTTTTGCCTCAATTAAATTTTACCATATGACGTAACATGTATAAAATCTGCAGATAATATACAGGGCTGTACAAGAAGTTCGAGTTTCCGTTTATTGGCGGAAATTACTAAAGGTTGAAAGTGTAAATTGCGTTACGCGTTTTCTAATTAAACTAAGTTGTCGCATACTATCTAAATGATATACAAATCTATAGATCATTTACAGGGCTTCGCAAACTGAATCAAGTACTTTTTCTGAATATGGACGGTAATAAATTTTTTAGTGAATTCATTTCTGCAGTCCTTTATACGAGGTATATAATTTTTAAACAACATGCAAAGTAATTGTTAAATTTAAAAGCTCATACCGAAATTCAAAAACGCACTTTCAGCAATTATTGCTCATAGAGAGTACTGTAACCCATTTATTTTGTCTATACCTGTAAATGAACGACAAATGCTATGAATTCATGCCCTATTCTGTCGTAATATTCTTGTGATTAAATTCAGTTATTTATATAAGTTTTAATACATTTGAAATAGCGTAATGTCATTAAAATACTCTCCAAACGATTTTCCCCAAGTACCATAATGTAATGGAAATGTTTTGAGTGACCCTGTAAATGAACTATTAATTTTACGCACTTAATATGCAATACCGAACAGGCCTTTGTAAGAAATATTAAAATCCGAGTATATTTACGTGAATTAGAGCGTGGACAAACAAACCGAATTCATAAACACTTTTCAACTTTGTTGGAAAATTTTAAGAAGTATAATAGGCTGAAATTTCACATTCATCAATTTCTACCAATAGACGAGAATAACTGAACTCTTTTGTACAACCCTGTTTATTACCTACAAGTGGGTCACTTGTCAACAGACTAGTTTGTGCAGATATGAGCAGTACGTAAGTGCCCCAATAATCATTCTGTGATTCTGTTCCTTTCAGTTAACTTAATGGGAAATAATGTCAGTTCCATTATCTATAATTTTCCTGAAATAGAAGATATTTTCCTCACACAAAGTTGATTTTGTATTGAAACTTCATGAAAACATCTTTCAGAAAATACATAAAGAGCAACAAGCTCATTTACGTTCAATTGTACTTTAAATAAATTTAATGTTTTCTAAAATGCATTAAGTGTTATATATTATTTTACTAATCAGTTTAAAACAATATTTTTTATGCATTGTTAATACAAAAGTATTACGTTGAACAACTTTGCAAATTTTTCTATTACATTTGTTCTAAACTTGCAATGATGGCTTTTTTCCATGTCTAAAACAGTTATGTATATGATGGTTTGAATGGAGATATATATCAGTAATATTTTAAGAAAGTGAAATTTTTAAACTTATAAATACCGTAAAATCCGGATTGTAACCCACCCCCCTCTTTCAAAAGCAAAAGAAGTGAAGGGGTGGGGTTATAGTGTATATATTTTTAAATCATTAAAAAACCCTTCTTTATCTATAATTTAGAAGTAATTACGGCAAATACAGGAGTGGGAATCTTTCGTATTTCGGCAGATTTCCGATAAATAATATGTAAATGCCCCCTCCCTAAACTTTTCCCCAAACAAAAACGCCTAAGCAAAATTTAAAAGTTTTAATTTCTTCTTTGAAATTGCCTGTTTATTTTTTTTTATTTTATTGCAACAATACTTAATAAATCATTTATGCCCCCCTCCCAATCTATTTATTTTCATTTTATAATCTTTTGCTTAAACATATCACCCAGAAACTATATATATATATATATATATATATATATATCTTTATAGTGAATTTAACAGGTAATATAACTAATGATTACGATGACAAATGAATAACTGAATAAAAAGCATGTTAAAGGAATATTTTTTCTTTTGTGTTTATGTGCCCCACGTGTGTTCACAACTACCCCGCTGATGGGGCACATGTGAACAATTTTTTGAATTTATAAAACAATTAAAAAATGTATGCAGTACTATACAGGTGATTTATAAAAAAATACCATGTGTAAAAAAAGTTCTTTTACTATATTGAGTAGTTTTTGTTTATAAAAATTAATCCAGTTATGAGGAAAAGCTATATTTATGCAAACTGTTCACATGTGCCTCCATCTCCCCTATTTTAAAAATTATAGAACTGACATATTGACATCTGTCAATGACAAACATACACTATGTCTGATAGAGCGGGCGGCGGCGACACGGATGACTACGTCATCTAGTTACGGGATGAAATCATGATGCAGGACAAGATTTTTAGGAGTAAATTAAAGAGTGACTGGTCTGCCTCGACATTTTCTGGTACAATAGGCGCAGCAGCGCGTGCCAACTCGTCATTTTGGCGCCACTATCACGTCATCGAGATACGGGATGAAACCGGTGCCAAATTAAATGTTAAAAAAGGAGTCTTTTAAGAATATTCTGGTCTGCCTGCGCATATCCTGGTAGAAACCTCCAGCAGACTAAAATCTATAACAAAAAAAATACGTCGTAATGTAGAATTGAAACCCTATAAACATAATATTTTACATGTCATTGCCATATATATTACTTCGAACCGACATTCAAAATGAATTAAGAGTTAATTAGGAAAAGCTTATTAAATGTACGCGAGAAAATGACTTATTCGGCATAACTTGGTACAAAGTGAGAAAAACGGCCAATTCCCGATTTTGACATTACTATTACGTCATCGAGTTACGGCTTGAAATTTTGGCACATAAAACATAGCGGACAATACGAATATTTCAGTCTGCCTCGTCATATCTTGGTAGGGGATGAGCAGAGCGGCGCACCAATTCTTAATTTTGGCGGTATAATCACGTCATCGAGTTATGGCTTGAAAATTTAGCACATTAAAGGCACATATCATTACAATTAGAATATTTCAGTCTGCCTTGTCATATCTTGGTATGAGACGAGCAGAGCCGGGGGTCAATTCTTAATTTTGGCGGTTTTAACACGTCATCGAGTTACGGCATGAAATCGTCATGCAGGACAAGGAGTAGATTAAGGAATGACTGTTCTGCCTCGACATTTCTTGGTACGATATGAACAGCAGCGGAAGCCAAGTCATTATTTTTGCGTCACTATCACGTCATCGAGTTACGGAATAAAACCGGTGCCAAATTAAAGGTAAAATAAAGTCTTTTAAGAATATTTTGGTCTGCCTGCGCATATCCTGGTAGAAACCTCCGGCAGACTAAATCTGTAACAAAAAAATACGTTATAATGTACAATGGAAACCCTATAAACATAATATTTTACATGACATTGCCATATATATTACTTCGAATCGACTTTCAAGATGAATTATTGGTTTAGTAAAAACTTATTAACAGTACGTGAGAAGATGACTGATTCGTCATAACTTGGTACAAAGCAAGAAGGACGGGGCGCCAATTCCCTATTTTGAGAGAACTATTACGTTATCGAGTTACGGCTTGAAATTTTGGCACATTAAACCTTCCGATTAGTACAATACGAATATTTCAGTCAGTCTCGTCATATCTTGATAGGAGATGAGCAGAGCGAGGCACCAATTCTTCATTTTGGCGGTATAATCATCGAGTTACGGCTTGAAAATTTGGCACATTGAAGGTACATATCAGTACAAAAAGAATATTTCTGTCTGTCTCGTCATATATTGGTACGAGACGAGCAGAGCGGGACTCCAATTCTTAATTTTGACGATTTTAACGCGTCATCGATTTACGTCATGAAATCTTCATGTAGGACAAGATTATTAGGAGTAGATTAAAGAATGACTGGTCTGCCTTGACATTCCTTGGTACGACATGAGCAGCAGCGGGCGCCAAGTCGTCATTTTGGCGTCACTAACACGTCATCGAGATACGGGATAAAACCACTGCCAAATTAAGGATAAAATAAAGGCTTTTAAGAATATGTTGGTCTGCCTGGTAGAATCCTCCGGCAGATTAAAATCTATAACAAAAAAATACGTTATAATGTACAATTGAAACCAGTCATTTTCTCACGTACAATTAATAAGCTTTTCCAAAACCGTTAATTCTTCTTGAAAGTCGTTTCGAAGTAATATATACGTCAATGTCAGGTAAAATATTATGTTTCTAGGGTTTTATTTGTAGATTATGACGTATTATTTTGTTATAGATTTTAGTCTGCCGGTGGTTTTTACCAGGATATGCGCAGGCAGACCAAAATATTCTTAAAAAACTTTTTTACCTTTAATTTGGCACCGGTTTTATTCCGTAACTCGATGACCTGATAGTGACGCCAAAATGACGACTTGGATCCCGCTGCTGCTCATATCGTACCAAGAGATGTCAAGGAAGAACAGTTATTTCTTAATCTACATCTAATAATCTTGTCCTAGATGAAGATTTCATGTTGTAAATCGATGACGTGTTAAAATCGCCAAAATTAAGAATTGGCGCCCTGCTCTGCTCATCTCCTTCTACGATATCACGAGGCAGACTGAAATATTCTTATTGTACTGATATGTACCCTCAATGTGCCAAATGTTCAAGTACTAACTCGATGACATGATTATACCGCCAAAATTAAGAATTGACGCGCCGCTCTGCTCATCTCCTACCGAGATATGACGACGCAGACTGAAATATTCGTATTGTACTAATCGGGAGGTTTAATGCGCGAAAATTTCAAGCCGTAAATCGATGACGCAATAGTTCTCTCAAAATAGGGAATTGGTCCTTCTTGCGAAAATATTGAGTCCTTGCTTTGTACCAAGTTATGCCGAATCAGTCATTTTCTCACTTACTGTTAATAAGTTTTCTTAAACCCTTAATTCATCTTGAAAGTCGATTCGAAGTAATATATATGGCAATCTCATGTAAAATATTATGTTTATAGGGTTTCAATTGTACATTATAACGTATTTTTTGTTAAAGATTTTAGTCTGCCAGAGGTTTGTACCAGGATAGGCGCAGGCAGACCAAAATATTCTTAAAAGACTTTATTTTACCGTTAATTTGGCAACGGTTTCATCCCGTAACTCGATGACGTGATAGTGACGCCAAAATGATGACTTGGCTTCCGCTGCTGTTCATATCGTACCAAGAAATGTCGAGGCAAAACAGTCATTCCTTAATCTACTCCTAATAATCTTGTCCTACATGAAGATTTCATGCCGTAACTCGATGGCGTGTTAAAACCGCCAAAATTAAGAATTGGCGCCCCTCTCTGCTCGTCTCGTACCAAGATATGACAAGCAGACTGAAATATTCTTATTGTGATGATATGTACCTTTAATGTGCCAAATTTTGAAGCCGTAATTCGATGACGTAATAGTGATACTAAAGTAGGGAATTGGCGCCCCGTTTTTCTTGCTTTGTATCAAGTTATGCCGAACGACTCATTTTCTCGCGTACATTTAATAAGCTTTTCCTAAACTTTAAATTCATCTTGAAAGTCGGTTCGAAGTAATATATATGGCAATGACGTGTAAAATATTATGTTTATAGGATTTCAATTGTACATTACGACGTATTTTTTTGTTATTGATTTTAGTCTGCCGGAGGTTTCTACCAGGATATGCGAAGGCAGACCAAAATATTCTTAAAATACTTCTTTTTTTACCTTTAATTTGGCACCGGTTTTATCCCATAGCCCGGTGACGTGATAGTGACGACAAAAGGACGACTTGGCGCCCGCTGCTGCTCATATCATAGCAAGAAATTTCGAGGCAGACCAGTCATTCCTTAATCTACTCCTAATAATCTTGTCTTGCATCATGATTTCATCCCGTAACTCGATGACGTAGTCATTTGTGTCGCCGCCGCCCGCTCTAAATGTAAATTGTGTTGAATCCTTACTACAAATATTTAACAATATTATAGCTGTGATACAGTAAAAAATAAAAGTTTTACTTAAATTTTTAAACCTTAATCTCTCCCAAGGGGTGATGTAAACAGATCAGAAAATTATTACCTAAGTTTAACTTGGGGCTAGCAATTTGGAATTTGGCATGGTAATTACTTATGAGATGCAAATGCTCTCTGAGTAGAGTTTCTTAAAAATTTGAAATTTAAATGGGGTGAAAATAAACGAAAAGCGTTCTTAAAAAGTTCTAAATAGCGATTTCTACACAATCGTAGAAAATATAAACCGATTTCAGGGGTAATGGTTTCTAATTGATGATGACAGTCCCCGCTACACCATAGCCTATATTTTACGTTGTTGTCATTACCACCTGGGGGTGACAGGATCAAACAATGTTCTAAATTGCTTTTTTTGTGTTAAAGAGGGGGTCTAACATTTTAAATTTGGAATGGTAATTACTTCAAAGATGCAAATGCTTTCTAAGAATTGTCGAAAGAAAATTCCAAATTTAAAAGAATGAAGTGAGCGAAAAACGTTCTATAAGCGTTCTAAATTACGATTTTTATGCAATCGTATTAAATACGAAACCGATTTCAAACATAATGGTTGTAAATTGATGGTAATAGAACCTGCTCAAACATAAGCTATATTTTATGTCGGTGCCACCACCCCTAAAGTGTTGCAGGAGCAAAAAACTTTCTAAATTGCGATTTCTGTGGTACTGAAGAAGCTAGAAACTTTAAATATAGCACAGTGGTTACTTATAATATATAAATGTTCTCTAAGAACAGTCGAAAATAAATTCGAAATTAAAAAGGGATGAAGCGAAGTGAAGGAGCGAAAAGCATTCTAAAAGTGTCCTAAATTACGGTTTCTATGGAATCTATGGAAATAATAAACCGATTACAGAAGTTACTGGTTGCAAATCAAGATTGATAGTTCCTGATCCTAAAGGGGTATATTTTATGCCGATGTCACTACCACCTGGTTGGCAGCAACAACAAGAAAGCCTTAAATATAATCCAATTTCTGTTTTCTATTGAATATTAGGAAATACCAACCTATTTCAAGGTTAATCTTGGCAAATTAATGATGACAGTCTCTGTTTCAATATATTTCGAGACATTCTATTTCAAGTCTGTTTCGGCATTTTATGTTGGTGCCACTAACACCAGATAGTTGGCAGACTGTTAGGCAAGAAGCTTGGCATTTCACATGATGGTTAATTTTAAGATGTAAATGTGTTAAGATGGCTTCTAAAAAATTCAAAACTTCAAACGAATACTGAAATGAGCGTATGAAATGAACATAAAAGTCTCAAAATACTCTCTAAATTATTATTTATTTGGAATTAGTTTTTTAAGTTCTTATTAAATAAAATCTCATTTCTGTCTATTGCAGTTTTATAATGAAGTTTCCTCAAACTGTGTCTTAATTTGTAGTTTTTGAATTATTTCAAAAAGTGTTCTTCGAATAAAAAATAGTCATGCAAATATTACTTGTCATATTTCAACTATTACGCGAGCAAAGCCGCGGGGTTTGCTAGTAGTCTATATACCAAATTTCATTGCTTTCCGTTCACCCGTTTGCAATGTAGGTTGATGTTTATAGGGGAAGTTTAATTATAACCACCCTGTATATTTTGTAACGATGCACAGTGGAAATATTTAAAATAAAAAATTAAAGTTTGTCTTTATTTTATCGACTCTTGCGCGCAAGTATTATTTTCCAGTTGTGTTGTTTTCTTTTTAACACTTTCCAACAAAGTTAGAAAGTGTTCATGACTCCGGTTTGTTTATCCGTCTGTACGCGCTCTAACTCTCGTAAATATACTCAGATTGCCCTGAAAATTTTGGATGTTATTGACGTTTACCATATCGCGATCCCTATTTAAAATGTAGTTTGTAGCATGTTTAGTTCATCTACAAGGACAGTCAAAAGTATTTCGTTACATTACGGCCAATGGGAAAAGATCGTTTCAAATGGTTTTTAATGATGTCACTCTCATCCGAACATAACAAAATTTATATGCGTTTATGAAATGCACTAAAATATGCATTCTGAATAATATTCTGTGCAAAGTATAGTTATTATTCATTTACAGGGCCACTCAAAATAATTCCGTTACATGATGATATGGGGGGGAATTGTTTGCGGCGTATTTTATTTATGATAAACAATTTCATATATTATGTAGTGCGCTTTTATGTCTCACTATATTTATGCATATTATATGGTGTGCATAAATGCTATAATTTATATACAGGGCTACAAAAAATAATTCGAAAGGGTAAATGGGTATGATCGCAAATTGCTTAAAGGTTGTTTTTAAATGAGTTATGCATTTTTACGCTGAACTGCATTTACCAAGAAATATTTGTAGAATATAGATAAAATGATATACAGGGTTACTCAAAGAATCGTATACTATGGATGATAATTTCTGGAAATGTGATTTCAATAGTTTTAAGAGTGTTTTAGTTTGAATTAAATTTTAGCTAAATAGTGGCGTGTAATAAAAGTACTTAGTAAACTGGCTGTACAAAAGTATTCACGTATGTTTCCATCTATTAGTATAAATTTCTGAAAATTTCAGCTTGTTATGGGTTTTCTTGCTAAACTAATTTTTCGATTATATAAAATATATATCAACCTACAGATCATATACTGTGCTGATCAAAATAATTGGAATAAATTTTTGGCTATGTGCGGTAATTGCTTAAACCAATTTTTTAAATGTATATTTAGTTATCTTATTTACCTTATTTCCCTAAATAACGACGTTTTGTTAAAACTTTCAGGGTGTGTTGGAAAGTGTTTCATAATCTATGCCGTACGCATGATTTTTTATTTCTAGTTTCATTTATACGGTGTGTCCACACTCAACGGTGTCCAATGGCTAATTTTTAAACAGTTAGTCGAAGACACATAGTTCCAGTTACAAAAAAAATGTTTTAAATGAGGTAAAGAAGTATTTTTAATATGATTCGGGTCAATAAAAACATATCTTTAAAATTTTCGAAAGTTTAATTTTTATGCAGTCCCTCGGTTATATAAGTTATATTTAGTAAAAGTATCATATTACTCTAAGAAGTAAGACACAAAAATGTCATTAAAATTGACAGAGTAATAGCTGTTCAAAGTTTAAGCATTATTTTTTGCTACGAAATCGGGTTCATTCACAAATGTTCTAGAAATATAAGTAATCGTCAGATATAAAAAAAAAAATCTAAAATTATCATAACAATCTAAATTTGAAATCTATTTTCTTTATGACATATTAAAGAAAAATATACAGCTTGTACTGAAAATACAAGTGAAAAAAATAATAGAAATTTTGTTAAATGAAATGATGAAAAGCAGCAGTCGCAATTCTTTACAAAATGATACATATTTTAAAATGATATTAGATTATCTAATCAAAAACTTAATTGATAAAAATTACAGTTATCTTTTAACTTGCTCGAAATGACTCTCATTTGCTGAATTGCAGAAATGTATGTGCGAAATAAATCCTTCTAATACTTTTGTACAGTCGTGGAAAAAAAAAAAAGTAAACACCCCTTACTAATTCTGCAAAAAATGATCGTAGAAGAACGTTAGTTGTACCAAACGATTGGTAACAAAGTCTACTTTTAAATGATGTATATAAAATTTGCTTTGGGGACCATCTACATATTAAAACGAACCATATTTTTTTTTCAATACCAGTACACTCCTCCGTCGGCATAAATGAACTCTACACCCTTCAATCAGCCTAAAAACAAATTTTTATGCAATTCGTACGATAAGTTTCCCAGAAACTAATTATTTTAAAACGAGCGTATTTTATGGGTTATATCCAAATTGAAGTTCGGTACTCAATTGTTGACCGAGAGAGCCTCGTTCTTGATCAAGGCATCTTAAGCGCCACTCATTGAAGACTTCTAGCTTACAGAATAGCATACGAAATTTCAAAATATCTAGTCACTTCTATCATAGACGGCCCCTTAAAACATAATTTGATGTTTTGTTTTTTAAACATAATTTGATAATCCCTTGGAAGAAAAATGTGAAATTTTGGATTTCCATAAAGCAGAACTTAATAAATCTAAATCCATCAAAAAATTGTAGGTTGCAATTCATAATTTTTTCGAATATTAATTTCATAATTAATAATTCATATCATAAAATTATAAAAATTGCAAATTCAATCTATTTATGCTTGGGTATTTTAGTATTATTGTTACACAAAAAATTAAAACATTAGGATCATAATTTCAGAATTATTAAAAAAAAATATATGAAAATGTAAGTTAACATTAGAAGCGCTAAATTTTGAATGTTTACAATTCAAAAACGTATCATTTAAATGACTTGAAATTTGGTGTCTAGGCGTAATTTGAACCGCAAATTTGAAATATCTTGTTAAAATTGGGTATTGCTATTGAAAAAAATGAAGTTTGGGTTCGTTTTAATATGTAGATGGCCCCATAAGCAAATTTTATATGCATCATTTAAAAGTAGACTTTATTTTCAATCATTCGGTATCAGTGACTTTTTTCTACGATAATTTTTTGATGAGTCAGTAGGGGGTGTTTACTTTTTTTTTTTTTCCACGACTGTACATTGTGCATTATCCCTCGAAACATGGTCCAATTCATCTCTGTTGGTATAAGTAATGCAATTCAAATTTTCATAAGTGGGTAAATTTTAGTGTTAGATGAATGGAACTTTTTTTGTGTTATTTGTTAGTGTAATATAATTTTTTTCTAAATATCAATTATACGACTGGTGGACCGTATAAATATTTTAAATCGTCACTTTTTAAGAATTTTTTTTTTTTTATCTAAACGACTTTTAAAATTATTTTTACCTCTTTAAAAGCATTTCCGAACTTGAAAATATATGCCTATGACTAACGGTTTAGAAATTAGCAACTGGACACCGTTGAGAGTGGACACCTTGTATAATTACATTAGAGTCTTTTAAATTAAAACATACTCACTAATTATTTTTGAAGAACTTCTAACTTCTTAATATGTAATAATCAACTACTAAGTCATTAAATAAAGTATATTAATTTTTAATTTTAGTCAGTAACTCTTAAAGAGAATGTTCAAATATTTTTCATTAAGAAATGTGTTCAAATGAAACTTTGTGGCTTTATGAATATCCCTTAGGGAAACAGAAATTAGTTTGAGATTAGAATCCAACGGAAGTTATCTGATTATTACCTTAGGGAATATAAATATGAAATTTAAAAGCATAGGAACTTGTTTCGGTAACATTATGGTATACTGAAAATTTCTGGAGGCATAGCTTGGCATTCTGGGTTAATCTAGAATCGCTAACAAAGATAAAATTGATTGCCAGAATCCCAGTATATGAAAAGAAAACTGTTAATACAATGGCAATTTTTTACTAAGTATCATATCATTTATAAAATCGGACGACCGTATAAAAATTTAATTTTCGTAACTTTTTAAGAAATTTTTTATAGATATAAACGACTTTTAAAATTATTTTTTACCTCTTTAAAAGCATTTTTTAACTTGGAAGTTTATGCTTATGACTAACAGTTTAGAAATTAGCCATTGGACACCGTTGCGGATGGACACTCTGTTTAATTACATTAGAGTCTTTTAAATTAAAACACACACAATAAGTATTTTTCAAGAACTACTAACTTCTTAATATGTAATAATCAACTTCTAAGTAATTAAAAAAAGCATATTATTTTTTAATTTTAGTCAGTAACTAATAAATAGAATGATCAAATAATCTTCATTAAGAAATGTGTTGAAATGAAACTTTGTGGCTTTATGAATTTCCCTTAGGCAAATTAGAAATCAATTTGAAATTACAATCCTTTGGAAGTTATTTGATTATTACCCTAGGGAACATAAATATGAAATTTAACAGCGATCGAACTTGTTTCGGTAACATTATAGTATACTGAGAATTGCTGGAGTTATAGCTTGGCATTCTGGGTTAATTTAGAATCTCATAACAATAATAAATTTATGAATTTCAATGTTTAAATAAGTAACTAAAAGAATTTGTAACTTAATCTTTTTTATAAAAATAAGGCTATTTATTTGTATTCATGCATTCTCAAAAAGTAAAATAAAATAAAAGGAAATAAAGTAAAATAAAATAAAATAAAAAACAGTTCGTCCAATTATGTAAAGAGTGCATGCAACAAGCTGACGGAACACGCCTGTAATTGGGAGAGATTTTTCTATAATATAAAAACATTTCGTCTTTTACTTGAGAATATTAATAAATTTTGATCTTCGGTTTGTGAATTTTTCGTTTTAAGAGAAACTAGTCGAATGTGCCAATCCCAAAGCTTTCTTAGATTTCATACATGTTAATACTTTAAAATACATACAATAAATCGCTATCACAGTGACAGAATAAAATGTCAATCTATGCTCATCATGAGGATTCTAAAGATATGAAATTCCATGCATTAGTTCTTGATATACGATTATCGCTAAAATAGTGTACATCCTGCAAAATGCTGTATAGCAGCATTACCTGTCAGGAGATTTACAACAAAGCCTAATCAGAAACAACTTATGTCAACAACTAACTTAGGGAGCAAAACCTGTGGCTCCCGATGGGTTAGTGTGTGGCCCGAGAATTTCCTCAATTTATAACAGGAAAAAATTGATATCTATGTTCATAGGTGGCAGGAAAAAATCGTGAATTTCGTCAATTTCCCGCGGGAAAATTGAGATTTTCGTCAGGCATCGTTTCGTCACTAGCAAAATCGCGGATTTTGTCGTTCAAGTGCGGAAAAATAGCAAATTTTGTTGATCGGGCACGAAAAAATCGCGAATTTTGTCAATGAGGCGCTGAAAAAATCGCGAATTTCGCCGATTTCGAAAAATGACAAGGTTTTGCGTCGATCGGTCTCGGAAAAATCGTGAAATTGTTTGGTCAGGTACGGAAAAATCACAAATTTTGTCGATATAGCTCGAAAAAATCACGAATTTCTACGATCGTGCACGGAAAATCGTAAATTTTTTTGATGATGCGCAGAAAAATTGAAAATTTTATTGATCGGCAGAGACAAAATCGCGAGTTTTGTCAGTCAGTTAAGAATCGTTAATTTCGTCGATCGGGTGCGAAAAACTCGCAAATTTTGTCGAGAAAAGGAATATCCTCAAATTTCGATGGTTGTCTGCGAAAAAATAGCTTGTTCGTCTGTTAGTCGAGAGATAAATCGCGAATTTCGACAATTTTTCGCGAGAAAAAATTGCAGATTTCGTCAGAGCCAGTTATCCCGAATTTCGCTGATCGGGCGCGGAAAAATCGAAAAATTGTCAAACGGGCACGGAAAAATCTCGAGATTTGTCGATTGGGCTCCGAAGAATCGCAAATTATATTGGTTGGGTACGAAAAAATCTCGACTTTTGTCGATCAGACGCAGAAAAATCAGAAATCTTGTTGATCCCTCACAGAAAAATCGCAAATTTTGTCTACGATGCACGAGAAATTTGAAAATTTCGTTGATCGGAGGCGGAAAAATCGTGAATTTCACTAGCTTATCGCGAGAGAAAAACGCGAATTTTGTGAATTTGCCGTGGGATAAAAATTACAAATTTCATCAATGAGTTAGGAATCGGGAATTTCGTTGATCGGGCGCAGAAAAATCACGAATTTAGTCGATCAAGGGCGGAAAAATCGAAATTTCGTCAATCGGCCACAGAAAAAGTTTTGTTGATCGTTGAAGCTTTGTTGATCGGACTCGGGAAGATCGCCCATTTTGTGGATCAATCTCAGTAAAACCACGAAGTTTGTCGATCGAGCTAAGAAAAATCGCGGATTTCGTTGATCGGGCACAAAAAAACAGAGAATTTTGTCGATTGGATGCAAAAAAATAGGTAATTTTTTCGATCAGACATGTAAAAATCGCAAAGTTCTATGATCGACACGGAAAAATCTCAAGTTTCGTTGATTGGCTACTTCTGTTCACATTTTTGTTTCGGCACTAGCCAATTTTATGCCAATGTTAATTTTTTAGCATTTATAATAAAACAAAATTCCCCCCCCCCCTCCCAAATAAAGTCAAGAAATATTATCACTCTATGAAAACACTCCTTGCTATATCTGTGTTATATCTATACTAATCTATCTATACTAATATTATAAAGAGGTAAAAATTGTTTATTTGTAGGAGGTAAGCTCAGTAACTAGCGAACCGATTCCAAAAGTAATGGTATCAAAATGATGGTGTTAGTCCAACTTAGAACATAGGCTATATCTAATGTACTTCCACTGGCCAAAAGGGGGTGGAGGAGCAAAAAACGTTCTAAAAATGCGATTTTTGTGTTACTTAAGGCCTAGAAACATGAAATTTGGAATGGTAGTTACTTATAAAAATACTAATGATCTCTAAGGACATTTCTTTAAAAAATCGAAATTAAAAAGTGGTGAAAATGCGCGAAAAGCGTTTTAAAAAACGTTCTAAATGGCAATATTTGCGCAATTTCAGGAAGTACCAAACCGATTTAAAAAATAATGTTGTCAAAATGAGGGTGACAACACTTGCTCCAACATAGGCTACATTTTATGTCCTTCAAACTACCCCTAAAGGGGATTCAGGAGCAAAAAAGCGTTCGAAATTGCGATTTTTGTGTTACTGGATGGCCCAGATACATGGAATTTGGCATGGTAGTTACTTATAAGATATAAATGATCCCTAAGAACATTTCTTAAAAAAAATCGAAATTTAAAAGAGGTGAAAATGCGCAAAAAAGTCTAAAAAACATTCTAATTCGCGATTTTTACGCAGTCTCAAGAAGCACCAAACAGATTTAAAAAATAATGCTGTCAAAATGATGGTGACAATTCTAGCTCCAACATAGGCTACATTTTATGTTGGTGCCATTACCCCCAAAGTTGTTGCAGGAGCAAATAAAACGTTCGTAAATGCGATTTTTGTGTTGCTGAATGGCCTAGAAGCATGAAATTTGGAATGGTAGTTACTTATAAGATACAAACGACGAACATTTCTTTAAAAATTCGAAATTTAAAAGGGGTGAAAATGCACGAAAAGAGTACTAAAATACGTTCTAAATGGCGATTTCTACGTAATCTCAGAAAGTGCTCAACGGATTTCAAAAGTAATGGTTGAAAATTGATGATGACAGCCCTTGCAACAATATAGGATCTACTTCATGTAGGCGTCACTACTACCTTGTGGTTGCACTTTAAAAAACGTTCTAATTTGTGATTTTTGTGATACTGAAGGGGCTAGCAACTTGATATTTCGCATGGTAATTACTTATGAGATGTAAATGCTCTCTGAGAAGAGTTCCTTAAAAATTTGAAATTTAAATGGGGGGGAAATAAACGAAAAGTGTTCTAAAAACGTTCTAAATAGCAATTTCTAAGCAATCTCAGGAAATATAAACCGATTTCAGAAGTAATGGTTTCAAATTGATGGTGACAGTCTCCGCTCCAACATAGCCAATATTTTACGTTGTTGTCACTAGTACCTGGGGGTTACAGTATCAAAAAATGTTCTAAATTGCGTTTTTGTGTTAAAGAGGGAGTCTAACATTTTAAATTTGGATTGGTAATTACTTCAAAGATGCAAAAGCTTTCTAAGAATTGTCGAAAGAAAATTCCAAATTTAAAAGGATTAAGTGAGCGTTCTAAATTACGATTTTTACCCAATCGTATGAAATACGAAACCGATTTCAAACATAATGGTTGCAAATTGATGGTGATAGAACATTCTCGCTCATACATAATCTATATTTTATGTAGGTGCCACAATCCCTAGAGTGTTGCAGGAGCAAAAAACCTTCTAAATTGCGATTTCAGCGGTACTGAAGAGGCTAGAAACTTTAAATATAGCACCGTAGTTACTTATAAAATAAAATGTCCTCTAAGAACAGTCGAAAATAAATTCGAAATTAAGAAGGAATGAAGCGAAAGGAAGAAGCGAAAAGCATTCTAAAAAAGTCCTAAATTACGATTTCTATGGAATCTCAGGAAATAATATACCGATTACAGAAGTTATTGGTTGCTAATCAAAAGTGATAGTCCCTGATCCTATACGGGATATAATTTATGCCGCTATAATTTATGTCTGTACCACCTGGTGGGCAGAAACAAGAATAAAGCCTTTAAAAACATCTAAATTCCGTTTTCTATAGAATATTAGGAAATACAAATCGATTTCATGGTTAATGTTGGCAAATTAATGGTGACAGTCTCTGTTTCAACATTTTTCGAGACATTCTATTTCAACTCCTTTTCGGCATTTTGTGTTGGTGCCACTAACATCATAGAGGTGTAGACTGTTAGACAAGAAGCTTGGATTTTGACAAGATGGTTAATTTTAAGATGTAAATGTGTTAAGATGGTTTTATAAAATTCAAAAATTCAAATGAATACTGAAATGAGTGTATGAAATGAGCATAAAAGTATCAAAATGCTTTCTTAACTATAATTTATTTGGAATTAGTTTTAGTTCCCCTTATTAAATAATATATCTTTTCTGTCTATTGTGCTTTTATAATGAAGTTTAGTCAAACTGTGGCTTTATTTGCAATTTTTGAATTATCCCAAAAAGTGTTCTAATAAAAAATAGTCACTTGACATATTTGCAAATATCACTATCTGTAATATCATATTTCAACTATTACGCGAGCAAGGCCGCGGGGTTTGCTAGTATATATATACAAAGGTTAACTTTTGATATATCCTTGTCAGCTGAATTAAATATGCTGACTAGGTGGGGAAACCTAGAGAGGTAAACCCCTTCTTCCCTTTGAAACCATCTTTTTTATGTGATTATAGGCCACAGATCACCGCCCCGAAATAGAATTTTCTCCATGTTACTCATGTGGCCCTCGACACCCCAAATATTTTTGTAAGTGGCCCTTCTCTAAGAAAGTTTGGGCACCACTAGTCTAACTGAATCTGTAGTTTGATGAAAATCCGTGTATTAATTTTTGTGATACAGCGATTGCGAAAATCGTGAAAAATCCAGCATAGCGATTTAATTTATTCGCCGATTAACACCAAAACCTAATCATCAACAACTTGTGTCAACGTCTAACTGAATCTGAATTTAGATAAAAATTCATGCATTAATTCTTGACACAGAGCTGTTGAGAAAGTCGCGAAAATGCACATAGCAGTGCCACCTATAGGGCGATTTACACTAAAAACTGATCAGTACCAATTTTTATCAGGCTCTAAAAGAATATAAATTTTTATTAAATTCCATGCATTCGTTCTTGAGCGTGAGCGCCCAAAAAATTTGTGTTAGATACCGACAGATAGACAGACAAACAGACAGAGCCACAGGCTCAGAGGTTCTCTTTAACACTTTCCAACAAAGTTGAAAAGTGGTTATGTCTTCGGTTTTTCTCGCCGTCTGGCCATCTGTTCGCGCTCTAACTCCCGTAAATATACTCGGATTGTCCTAAAATTTTAGGTGGTTATTTACGTTTACCATAGCACGTTCCCTATTTAAAATGAAGTTTGTAGCATGTTTAGTTGATTTGCAGGGATAGTCAAAAGTTTTCTCTTACATTAGGGCCTATGGAAAGAAATCATTTAAAAGGATTTTTAATGATGTTACACGCATCCAAACATACCAAAATTGATATACATTTATGGAATGCACTAAAATATGCATTCAGTATGCGGTGCAAAGAATAATTATTATTCTTTTACAGGGCCACACAAAAGAATTCTATTACATTGATGTTACATGATATTGGGTGGCAGGGGGAATTGTTTGCAGCGTATTTTAATTATATTTAACTATTTCACATATAATGAAATTCACATACGTCGCTGAAGTTTACTATAAGTTATTTCATGCATATTACGAAGTGCATAGCATTTACAGGGACACACAAAAGTTTTCAGATAGCAAATTGTATCAGGAGAACTGTACATTAGCGGTGATTGCTAGAAATGCATTTTTAATTATGATATGCGCATTTATGTTCCACTATAATTCTGCATACTGTATGGTGTGTATAAATTCTATAATTCATATACAGGGCTACATAAAATAATTCGTAATGGTTACTGGGTATTAGCGCAAATTGGTTAAAGGTGGTTTTTAAATGAGTTTTGAATTTTTACGCTGAACTGCATTTAGTTTATTAAAAAAAGTTTGTAGAATATAGATAAAATGATGTACAGGGTCACGCAAAGAATTGGATACATATCGTCAATGGATAATAATTTCTGGAAATCTGGCTTCAGTATATTTAAGTGTGTTTTAGTTTGAATTAAATTTTAGCTAAATAGTGGCGTGTAATAAAGGTACAATTTAAATTACAGGGCTGTACAAAAGTATTCAAGTATTTTTTAATTTTCAATTAATTGTATAAATTGCTGAAAGAGAAATTTCAAACTGTTATACGTTTTCTTGCTAAACTAAATTTTCCCATTATATGGAATATATATCAACATACAGATCAAATACAGGGCTATTCAAAAGAATTGGAATACATATTTGGCTATGGGCGGTAACTACTGGAATCAGATTTTTAAATGTTTACTTAGTTATCTTATTTACCTTATCCCTAAGTAACGAAGTTTCGTTAAAGCTTTCAGGGAGTGTTGGAAAGTGCTTCATAATCTGAGCTGTACGCATGATTTCTCTTACTTTTTAGAAGTGTTGCATTTGTTTTACTTGCTTAGTTTATTTGTGTATAAGAAATTGTTTTTATCATATTACAAGTTGCGTAGAGATGCTTATTAGGTAGCTTTCATTACAAAAAGCTACCTATTGCAGCCGTTCGGAGGAAAGAGATTTAAAAATATTTTGGTATATTTTCATCGATCATGACCCCCAGACCCCGAAACCACCCTCCGTTCAAAATTGATGTATATATATATATATATATATATATATATATCTGACCTATGTCACACTGTAACTCTCGTAATTATGAACCGATTTCAATGTAATTCGGTGTGTACATAGTACATGCAAATGTCTCGACCGAGTTCGTTGGCCAGCTTCTTCCGCCGTTTTGTTTCAAAATGGCGGCCATTTACAATTTTTTTAAAAATTTTAAATTTTAAATGTGGTACCAAAAAATTAAAAATGGAAAAATATTTTTTTCTTACGTATTTGAACTTTATACAAAGATTCCGGAGCAGTTTTTGTTTCGTTTATATCTTTAAAAATGGCTGAGTTATAGCGTTTTGAATTTCTAGCGTGGCTGACATTTTGAAACGTCCTGAATTTTGTCACGCGATAAAAAGCGTATTTATGAACCGATTTCGATGTAATTCGGTGTGTACATAGTACATACCAATGTCCCGACCGAGTTCGTTGGCCAGCTCCATCCGCCATTTTATTTCAAATTGGCGGCCATTTAAAATTTAAAAATAATTTTTTAATTTGAAATGTGGTACCAAAAAATTGAAAATGGAAAAATATTTTTTCTTATGTATTTGACCTTTATACAAAGATTTCGGAGCAGTTTTTGTTTCGTCTATATCTTAAAAAATGGCTGAGTTGCAGCATTTTGAATTTCTAGCGTAACTGAAATTTTAAAACGACCTGATTTTTGTCATGCGATAACAGGCGTATTTATGAACCGATTTGGATGTAACTTGGTCTGTACATAGTATATACTAATGTCTCGACCGAGTTCGTTGGCCAGCTTCATTCGCTATCTTGTTTCAAAAGGGTTGCCATTTAAAAAAAATTAAATTTAAAATTTAAAACGAGGTATTAAAAAATTGGAAAATCAAAAAGATTTTTTTTATGTGTTTGGCCTTGATACAAAGATTCCGGAGCAGTTTTTGTTTCTGAAAATTTGTTCTTTTGTTTATATCTTAAAAAATGATTGAATTATAGCACTTTAAATTTCTAGCATGCTAACATTTTGAAACGATCTTGTATTTGTCACGCGATAACACACGTATTCGCCTATTTCGATGTAAGAAGGCATGTGGATAGTATACATCAATACCTCGACCAAGTTCGCTGGCCAGCTTCATCAGCCCTCTTGTTTCAAAATGGCGGCCATTAAATTAAAATATATATATATATTTAAAGTGAGGTGCAAAAAAATTAGAAATTGAAAAAGGTTTCTTTCTTAAGTATTTGACCTTGATATAAGGATTCAGGAGCATTTTTTGTTTGTCTTTACCTTAAAAAATGGCTCAGATATAGCAGTTTCAATTTCTATTGTGGGTGACATATTGATAAATCTGATTTTTTGCATGCAACAACACTCGTATATATCAACCGATTCCGATGTGAGTGAGCATGTGAACAGCAATTCCTAACCTAATCGACCAAGTTCACTGGTTAGCCTCATCCACCATGTTGTCTTAAAATGGTAGGCACTTTAAGAAATCGCCGAATTTGGCAGCCAAATATGAGTTACTTTAAAGAAAAGCAGCTTGATAAAGCTGACTAATTTCGCGATATTCTCATTCATTATATTGATAAAAATTAGTATTGAATCTCCTATATTCAGTTTCCACTATATTGAGCTTCGTGTGTTTGAATGATATAAGTTGGCTTTTTTAAAATAAGGAATATGGAAGCTACCTCTTCCTCCCGGCACTGGCCGGAAGGACTTTTTATTTGTACTGATCAATTCGTATAGAAAAATTTGCATTTTTTAATTCTATAACTATGCAATTAAATAAGGTAAAAATCATTATTCGGAAATAATAGAATTCTAAATAGGTACTACTCCGCAACATGTATTCTATTCTCTGCAGCAGTTTATGTAATTCAGTGGTACACACTACTACTTACGAAAAGTATTAAGACACCAGTATTCGCGAAAATTAATATGCGCCATATTTAATGACAGAATTTATCCGATTAAATAAAGGTAAACATATTTTATTCAGGGAAAGTGGTAGCTCTGCTGCCAACAAGAATCATTGCTATAACATTCGTTTATCTTTTCTGTATATCACTATATTTTTTGTGTTTAAAATTTTGCTTTTTTGTCGTATATATCGGATTTTATAAAACTTAATATTTATTCTACAAAGAAATAAATACATATGTCCATTTCTTACTAACATGAAAATACACAGACAGCTAGAAGGAAATATTTTACTTTTGTTATTTCAAGTTGCCAGAATCTGAGAATATGACGAAAAACTTTTTTTATTTTTTTTTCTTTTTGTCCAGAAATGCTTCTTTTTTTCTTCTTTGATATAAGACGTATAGTATGTTCTTAACGTATTACACAAGTAAAGTACTAAACTTTTTTTTCTACTGCAGCTGTGAGAAAATGCTAGGAGAACTATTGAATAAAAATAAATCTTATATTCAAAATTTCTTTGTATTCCTAAAAACATGTTTAGTGAAAATAAGAAGTTTTATTACCGTCTTCATGGGGAAATATATAAAAAATAAAAATAAAAAACATTCTTTGGAATGCTATTTGTTATGAAAACGCTACTTTAAACAAAAATTGTAGAATAAAATTATTTTTGTGCATTTGTTATGACCTTTACAGTACATAAAATACAACATCAATTAAATCACAATATAAACACCATGTGCACTGTAAAAAAAAAATCTGTAAATCTACATAACTAGTTTTTGTAAAACTACAGAAATCTGCATGTTTACTAGAATTTTATCCGTAATCGGGGAAAATATTTACCACTCGCATAGTACAAATACGTGAAATAACTTAGTTTGACCTGTCAGCCAATGAGAAAGGACTTCAATGGTGACGTAATGACTATTCACGCAGCCACAGAGGCGTTCAAGGCATCCATCTTGATTATGATTTCAAATTAGTAGGTAAGTAAATATTTCTTCTTTATGAGTTAATTTTTTTTATATTTCCATTCTACTTGATTCCTAATAAGTACAAATCAACTACACAGTAAGACTGTTTGATTTCGAATTATAATATAACATGATTTTAGCAGGTATTAATGCGTAATCTTCCTATTATTTTTTGTTAAATATTTATTATTCAGTCAAATGACTATTCTTTACACCAGTGTTTATTAGATGCGTGCAATTTCTAATGTTTTATCTTTTAAATCAAATTTTATTGCAATATGGTTAGCAGATTAAATATTTTATTTTTAATTATTGATGCAATGAATAGTACTCCCCCCTTTGACTGATAATGAAGGCCAAATATTCCACTATTCTTCTGCAGAATACTTAAAATGTATACCAAAATTATCTGTCTTAATATTAGTCGTGCCGAGTAATCGGTATTTATTGTACTGGATTCCAGCATCGCTTCGGTTTTACTTTACTATTTTGGTTCGGATCGGGTCGGTTTGGGTTTCTTCGAATCTTGCGTGTCGGGTTCGGGTTGACTGATTTTTCAAAAGAATGTCCAAAATATTTTTTTTATGCTAAACATCTAGGTGTAGGGCAGATGTGCCAGTAATGGACAAACTTCTACATATTTTGTTTATAAAAAAAAATAAACAATAAAAATTTTACTTTAAAAAAATTTCATAACTCCACCCCCCCCCCCCCCCCCTTACATGTTTTATAATCTGTATTATTGTTGATACTCTTAATCAAACCAATTAGGAAGCAAAAAGTGATCCTTCGAAGTTCCACTGTTTTTCATTTATGTTGGCGAACATGCAACGGTTTAACTTAATAAATTTATATATTCTTTTACTTTCCGGCAAAATTTATTAATGACTATTAATGTTAATAATGACTATTAATGACTATTAATATTAATGACTTGTTTATGCATAGATGTAATAGTTTCCCTATTTATGGAACATTATACTGTATATTATCCATCATATAAACTAAGCCTTAAAGAATGGTTCCAAGCATGGATTAAACTAAGCATGGGACAAATTTTGAAACTTGCAATTTCTTTAATTATAAAATTGTTTCTGAAAACTATGTTTCTATATTGTTCAAGGACATTAGAAATATTTTCATTTTGTATTCTATAAACTGAAATATTGTTTTTGTGTCAAACAAAGTTCATTTTCTTATTTTTGTAAAAGGTGTCCCATTCCTCCACACTCTCTCCTATGATTCTAACTCTGAATATTGGGCACTTCTCTATCTATACGCACGTATCATGGGTATATGTGTTAAAACTATCAGAAATATTATATATATGAATGCGTGTATATGAAAAATGAAATGTTGTAATATTTTTACCTATTCCTAGAGAAGAATAAATGGTTCTTAACTGTGCCGTAAATAAAAAGGATTTATCACATTTCTTATATACTTTTGATTTCTTAACCTTTAATTGATGTTACCAATCTCTCAGACCGCGGCTTTTTTTAATTTTTATAGTTTAACTTGCAATTTTCAATTTAACTACAAACACTATCGAAATTTTGTTCCGTTTGGAACTTTAGTTCTATCACCAGAGACTTTTGAATAGGTGAATTTTAATTATAACAGTGCTGTACAAAAAGTTTAGTACAAAAACACCATCCTATGAGTTAATCGTGCCTTTTATTCATCTTTCGATGAAACGGTCTCACAGACCACTTCACACTAGTTACGTGACAATTTCTGTGACATCAGTTAAAAGTTAAGCAGTATATTGAAATATGTATTTATTTTATCTGAAAATTGTTCTGCTCAAACTTTTTGTAAAAATCTTAACAAGACTTGGAAAAAACCTAAATATAAACATCTGCATTTTAATTTTACGTGAAGTTCTGAGCAATAAAATGCTGAGTTTTTACTTTCTCATGCAAAGAGAGATATAGGGTAGGTAGGGGTAAAGATACGAACGGCGCAAAAATAGGCACCGGCTGATTTCATATGAAGCAACATTTCGGCTATCATGACCAATAGGTAGCAGTTTGGTTTCAAGTGTACTAGTCATTTATTTAAACCTTTTGATAAAAGTAGCAATTTGTGGTAAGAAAATGAGGTAAGTTTAAATTTTCGAATTTTGATATAATATTTTGTATATTTCACTTTTTTCTTTACTTGACAATACCTGGAATTTTTACAAATCCAAAAATTCAGTGGAGATCGAAAGCTTTTTAGCTTCTAAATGCCGTAGTTTACCTCGATCACATTTGTTTATACTTATAGGTAGCCGGTTAAGCAAAATATTGCAGAATGGGGTAAAAGCACGCATACGCCTTGGGACAAAGATACGCACATGTTTATGATATGGGACTTTGCCCTATCGTTTTAGCTAGATGCAAAGCTTTCCACTTTTCTAAATTTGTATTATATAAAATATAATAGATACATAACTAATATAAGTTAGTAAACTACATTTTCCTTTTTCTAGTTAAGTTTTTTAAATATAGAACATATGTTCTACCTACCTACTTTTAAAAATCAATATTCTTGTTTCATGAATCGCTTTTGTTTTAAACCTTAATCTTTAACTCCTGTTAACGGTCTCACCGACAGCTGCAATATTCAGTTTTCACAATTTAACTTTTAATTTTCAATTTAAGTATTAATTTTTGTTTAATTTTGATTCGTTCGGTAAATTAGAAGTATAGCTGAAGACTTCTGAATGCGGGAAAGTTTACTATAATAGTCCTTTACATAAAGTTTAGCGCAGAAACCGCCTCTTATGAGTCAGTAAACCATTTTATTCAATCTACGATTAAGCGGTCTCGGAGACCGCTTACAGTATTTATGAAACAATATTTGTCACAATAGTTAGAGGTTAACTGCTATTCGCGATCTTGCAGACCGCTGTTTTTTCATGGTCTAGTTTACAATTTTCAGTTTAAATACTATAAAAATTTACTAATGCTTTTACATTACTCATTCATTTTAGTGGAAATGGGGCAAAAACCGGCCGTAATGGGCAAAAATACGCACTGCGTATCTTTGCCTCATCACTGCGTACTTTTACTCCAACCAATGGGGCAAGGAGGAGGATGGCCACCCAGGGAAAGCCAGCAAATGCTTTTGAGTTTTAGTGCAGTCCCTGGGGGAAGAAACCAATGGGGGAAAGATATGCAGAGCAAAAATTACAATTTCTTACGGAAATGTAATTTGACAGAATGTCGTATGATAGTGGAACGTGCCTAAGGTTTTAATACAACATTTTAATAAGTCGTCGCATATCAATGTTTTCGTTAAGAATCAAAATTAATGATAAGTGCGTAATTTTACCCCCCCACCTACCCTATATCACTTAGGTGTGTCATGTGATTGTGAGCCATGTTGAGGACAACTTGTCACCAAGCGCCATTGAGATCAACCATGATGGCGCTTTTTAACAAGCTGTCCTCACTTCAAATACTTGTGGGCATGATACCTACATATGTTTGAATATTAAAGTATATACATTTGTCCATTTTCCTACATAAAACATAAATTGTTATTAGAGATGTAATTGTAGATTACATTTCATAATATCAATAAAACATGATTTACTTTCCTTTTATTTCGGGTTCGGGTTGAGATAAGTCTGGGTTGAGTTGCAGGTTGCCGAAAATTATTTTAGCTGATTCTGGTCAGTTTGAGGATCGAGGAAATATTTTTGGCGTGTTCGGGTCGAGTTGCGGGTTGACTTAAGTATTATATTCTGTTTTGTGTCGGATGCAACTTGACCCATGCATGACTACTCTGTAGTCGGCTAATTTTCAATATATCAGGATTCGTACGGTCCTTAAAAGTACTTACATGTTTCAAAAGGATTTTTTTGTGCTTGAAAGTGCTTATTTTCATACAAATTTTTTTAAAGTCCTTAAAAGTGCTTTACTATAATTCTATTTCTTAATCGGGGGTGGAACTCTTCTGCATTTCTTTTCATTTCTGATTAAAAAAAAAAAAAACGCCATTGCTAACCTTTCTTCTGAAATTTGACCTCCCCTTTTTGCTCCCTTCTGCACAATACCAAAGTTTAAACTGTTTAAAACTTTTTTTAACCTTTAACTGATGTTACCGGTCTCTCACAGACCGGTGCTTTTTTCAATTTTCATAGTTTAACTTGCAAATTTCAGTTTATCTACAAACACTACTGAAATTTTGTTTCGTTTGAAACTTTAGTACTAACACCAGAGACTTTGAATAGGTGAATTTTAATTATAACACTCCTGTGCAAAAAGTTTAGTACAAAAACATCCTATGAGTTTATCGCGGCTTTTATTCATCTTTTAGTAGGAGAGCTGTTGAACATTTTTGAGTAGGTATTTGAGGCAGCCTGAAAATTTGTGCAACACTTCTTTTGTAATGCCTGAATACAAAATCGAATGTCTGGCTGAAGGATCGTGGCCCAAAATCTGTGCCAGACACGTGTCAAGTGCCATTTGGCACGTGTCTAGCACAGTTTTTGTGCCGACTAAAGTGTCTGTCATTTTCAAAATACTTTTTTCTAAGCATAAATATTATTCTGCCTCAATCTCAGCGTGCCTCAAATACCTTTTTTGGGTAGTCAAAAAATGGCACTTGACACGTGTCTGGCACAGTTTTTGGGCCGACTAAAGTGTCTGTCATTTTCAATATATTTTTTTCTAAGTATAAATATTATTCTGTCTCAATCTCAGCGTGCCCCAAATACCTTTTTTGGGGGGGTAGTCAAAAAATGGCACTTGACACGTGTCTGGCACAGTTTTTGGGCCACGATCCTTCAGCCAGACATTCGATTTTGTATTCAGCCATTACAAAAGAAGTGTTGCACAAATTTTCAGGGTGCCTCAAATACCTTCCCTAAAATGTTTAACAGCTCTTGGACTATTTCGATGGAGCGGTCTCGCAGACCACTTCAGACTAGTTATGTGACAATTTCTGTGACATCAGTTAAAGGTTAAAAAAATGGCTCTACTCTATTTGTTACTTTATAGTGAATAAATAATCAGTCCTAAATTTCATTAACTATTCATTCCATCATATTCATTTCATTAAAATTTTAGTCTAGAATGAATGTACTAAGTTTTCCCCCTCTTACTAGGTGAGCGGTTGAAGATATGTACAGATTTATAGTCAAAAAACACATTTTTATTAATTATCATAACAATAACTAAAAAAAACTAATTCTATCAAAAACATTGTCAATACAGATGTTGTAGAGGTTAAAATTCTGATTGAAATGTGCACTTACACTTAACATTTTTGTTGAATTTTTACAATTATAATTTAAAGTTTTGCCTATTTCGTTAAGTTCTTGAAGCCAGAACAGACGAGGTTATCAATTTACCCTGTTTCTAATTTATATATATATATTTAATTTATTGAGGTATTATTTGAGGATTTTGTAATTATTTTAGGCTTTATTTTGGATATTTTCAGAATTATGGCTTAACCTCTTGATTACGGATTATAGCCCAGTGGTAGGAAATGAAAAAAAAGGCCGAATTCGGAATTAAATACGGGAAAGCTGGAAATTGTTTTAATCCCTTCGACATAGGCCAGAAATAAACGTACTAAGTTTCCCCGTCCTACTAGCTGCAGTTTTGCCGCTACGAACAAATAGATAACTTAAAGTGCATTATTTCATGATTTTTAGCATATTTCAAAAATGATTTGTAAATGATGGGAAATATTGTTTACGATCTCTGATATTGTATTTGAATTATGCGTCGTATTTAATTTGACATATATAGTGAATAACAGTGCGTATGCCTCACATTTAAGGAGGTCGAAAATAGTGGGGAGGAGCGAGGGAACAAATGAGCCTTGTCGCTACAGGAATTATAGGTCAACCAATAGCACGATTTTAAACTTCGATATTTTACTAAAAGAACTAAGATGGTTTTAATAAAAAATATTTTCGACTAGTAGGGGAAACCAGGGGAATGCCGCCAACCCGGGTTATGCCGCCACCCCGCCTAGTTTAAAAACTAAGCGCAGTTTGAGATAGTGAATGTGCCTGCAATATAGCGGCCAACAATATAAACAGTGCCTAAAGTGAGAGTGACTTTGCTGTACGTCGTTCGTTTGTTCTAGTGAAAAATGTAGTTTTCATCTAGTTGCTTATTATTTTGGAGCTTCAAATGAGTAGAGATAAGCACCGTTTATTGTAACATTAGGTATTTAAGATAATATGACCCGTAATCTATATGCATTCGCCGACATTTTGATGCAATGTGTTGAACAAGTTCGGTTCTTCTTTCGGCTTTGCTTGGGGATTTCCGCCATATTGTCCTCTCGGGGTAATGCCGCCGCCATGCAAATCGGGTGAGAAAGGGCCTCATTTTAATGTAGTGGAGCCGATTCAGCAGAGTGACTTTTGCAATATGAAGTAAATTGTAAACTTAACCATTATTCTGCTCAATTACATTGCTTTCTAACTATTTTCAGTAGGTTGTGTGTTTCCTACTATCCATTTGATGCATGTACTAGGTCATTAAAGAGTGGCGGCATTACCCCGGTACAGTGGCGGAATTACCCCAGTGTCCTGGGTAATCCCGCCACTGTGGAGAGGTTTAAAAAATATTTTTTTATGTATGGTTACTTTACAGTTATGATTATGGTTAAATTTATACAGATACTAAAGATCATGATTCAGCTTTAGAATTTTTACTATTAAAAAATAAACATTTTTTCGAGGTGAAAAAATTTAAATTCCCTTAAGGTGTCGCCATTTCCCTGGTCTCCCCTATACGAGCATCTTAACACGGGAGAACTCGCTGCATGAGATTTTCTCTCACAGTCGTACTTTTTTAAGACTCGTATTTAAACCATTTTTCATTTTAATTAAAATTTCAAAATGTTATTTCAATTATTTTACCTCTTTTGTGAATAAAATTACTAAGCCAACCAAAAAAAGTTGATATTATATGAATGTAAAGTAAAAGAAAAGGAATTGGGCATTCTCACTAGCGAGTTCTCCCAGGTTAAGTTAAGTTCATAGAATTTTAAAACCTTTGGAATATTGAAAAAAAAGTATTATAATCTTTACGTATTATTTTTTTTAACTAAGGTTTAAGTTTGACGATATCAGTTGGGAAATGGTATGTAAAACGGCTGTCAATTATGTACCTCTTTCTCGATAACTACTAAATTATAATCCTCAAAATATACAAAATAAAGCATTAACATAATTACAGAAACATCGGGAGGTCCTCAATAACTTAAAGAAAGTACATGTATGTAGTAAACGGAGGCAGGGCGGATTGATAACTCTGTCTTTCTCTTGATTAGCGATTAACCCGGGAGAACTCGCTGCATGAGATTTTCTCGCACAGTCGTACTTTTTTAAGACTCTTATTTAAATCATTTTTCATTTTAATTAAAATTTCAAAATGTTTTTCAATTATTTTACCTATTGTGTGAATAAAAGTATTAAGCCAACCAAAAAAAGTTGATATTATATGAATGTAAAGTAAAAGAAAAGCAATTGGGCATTCTCACTAACGAGTTCTCCCGGGTTAAGACAAAATTTTGAAATAGAATTGCGACCTTAATGTTCAGCAAAAATATTAATATGGGTACTCATTTTATTCAGAATTTCAAATTCTACGACATTTTTATTGACAGTGTTTTTGAAAGAATTAATTGTTCTGAGATATTAAGATAATTTAAAGGATTTTTCGACTATAAATATGTACATATTTTCTAATGTTCACCTAGTACGAGGGATAAAACTTAGTACTTGCATTTTAGTACGGAAGGGATTGAAACAATTTCCAGTTTCCCACCCACATAATTGTGAGTTACATCCGCCAATCACGGGGCTTTGAAATAGAATTGTGACAATGTTCAACAAAAATATTAAATGTAGTTCTCATTTTACTCTGAATTTTAAGCTGACGACGAGCTGAACACGAAAATTGCAAAACCTGAATTTCATTTTAGATTTCAAAGTTCTGCCATTTGCAAAATGACGTCAGCGTTACGCACAGATATGTTTGTCCTTTATAATATAGATAAATATAGATTTTATTTTCATATCAAAATCTTAGTGTTTTTCTTTTCTTTTCAAACTTTTTTCACTCTTAAATCCATTTATATCTGAACCAAATCAATACTCGATCATTTCAAAGCTACCGTATAAAATCAAGTGTGTATTTTTAAATAATATATACGTAATGTGGGTCATACAGTAAAATGCGCAGAAAAAATGAAAAGTGACTTCGGACAATGAATTTTTTTTAAAGATTAATTTTTGTTTTTTTTGTTTAATGTTTTGCAGTATTTCAAAGAGAATTGAAAGTATATGCTTTTTGGTATTGTTATTATTATTTGGTATTAATATTCTGCATAATTTGATTTTTTGGAGTCTTATATGTAATTTTGAAATATGCCTGGAAAGGGATGGGGAGGACACGGTTCTTCAAGAATTTTAAGTTCTAAAAAGTTTGTCGTTATCATCCAGACTCTTTGAAATTTTTAGACGTTAAAAACATAATGTTTTTGTAGCCCGAGTGAAAAAATATTAATATTTCGTGGAAAAAGGCTGGTAAGATTTTTACCACGATGTAACACTCAGGTTTTTACTAATTTTGTCGAAGTTTTTGCACATTTTATTTAGTAAAAAATATTTCTATTTGTCCGAATGTTTCGAAATTTTCGTAGGTAAATGTAAATCTGGCCTGTTGTGTAAACAGATTGTGTTAAAATACGGACGTTTAGTTAGTTTTAGGGTAGAAAAAATATAGCCTTTGTGAGGCGCGAAATGACCTATTAGTCCCCGAGCCAGGTACAAATTTCGTCAGTTATTTCCTCTTGGCCGATAATTTGTAAAATGCTTCAGAGAGTTGTATCATGAAGCTCCGTGAACGTTAGCTGCAGTTCCGTGGGTGGGTTGAGCAGCGGTAGCCTCCCACGCACGTAAAAAAAAAAAAAAAAAAAAAAAAAAAACACTTTTTCCCGATTGAAAAATTTTCAAATTATAGATAACCTAATATACTGAAGAAAAAAAAGTCAGCTAATTATAAAGTGGTGGTTAATACGTCAGCTGGTCACACGAACATGAAAAAAATATACAAGGTGCAAAGGAAAGTCTCTTTAACCTAAAAATACTTGCGAAAGGAGAGAGATACATCTATGTATTGAAGTAACGGTATAGTAAAGCGAATACGCCCGACCTGATGCAAACGACAGAAGCGTCCCTAGTGGCGAAATTTGGAAGTTACCTATTGAAAACCGTAAGCGAAATGAGATGGAGCAAAATTTCCAGTTTGAAAGATTTGGAGCATCAATTAACTAGTACGAAACGACATTTGGTTCACACGGATAAGATAAATCGTTGCCTGTATACACAAAAATGTCCGAAATCAATGAGCGACGATTCTACTTTGCATATTCACATTCTGTAAATGTAGCAGTGCAAAATTTTAGATTGTGACGTTGTACTGTGCTGTAATGGCTCTAAAAATTTAATTTCCAATGCATTTAAAATTTTAGATTAACCCTTTCAGGGCAGAATAATTCTGTTAGTAAACTTATGAAACAATTGACTGACACCAGAATATTCAAACGAATTTCACAAAAAATAAAAGATCGTTAATTTTCACTTTCATTAGGAAAGCAAAATTTTGTTAAAATATTATTGCTGCCATTTGTCAATTTTGGAATTAAAATTAGGTGGCTAGACCATCTAGCCACCGCCCTTGAAAGGTTGAAATCTATGTCGTCGTATTCAAGAGTCTTGCAATAGACGTTCTATGCTGAGAAATGTGCATGTAGAATTACGCCACGAACACAATTGTGTATCGTGAGCAATGACGAACTTTTCGAACAAACTGAATATTAACATTTTATCACTGTGAGACTGTTTGTCTTTTTTGTTTTTTTATGGGATGTTATCACAATACATTCAGATAAGCACATATTTATACCAGAAATTGTACGTATTTCTTCATACTTCTGGCTATTCCATCCAAACGTGTACACAAAATAGAGGGCTTCAATTTTGGACCTTTTTGGGTATACAGGCAAAGATTTATCTTATTCATGTAAACCAAATGTCGTTTCGTACTAATTAATTTATGCTCTCAAACATTCTGATTGGAAAATTTGCTCTATCTCTTTTCGTTTTCGATTTGCAATGGCTATATTCCAAATTTCGCCACTAGGGAGCGCTGCCGTCGCTTGCATTAAATCGGGCGTAGTCACTTTACTATGCCGTTACCTCACTTCCATAGCTTTAGTTCTCTCAGTTTGCAAGTATTTTCAGGTTAAAGGGCCCTTCCTTTGCACCCTGTATATATTTTTCATGTTCGTGTGACCAGCTGACGTATTAACCACCACTGTATAATCAGCTGAATTTTTTTCCCTTCAAGATATTGGGTTAGCTATAATTTGACAAATTTTCAATCGGGAGGAAATGACTAATTTTTTTACGCGCGTGGGAGGTTACCGCTGCTACACTCACCCACGGAACCGTAGCTGATGTTCACAGAGCTTCATAATACAACCTTTTGAAGCATTTTACAAATTATCGGCCGAGAGGAACTTGGTCATCAAAATCTGTTGCTGGCTCGCGGACTATATGTTCACCAATGTATTTGAAAGAGTTAAAATTCATGTTTTTAAAAATCAATTGCATTATCAGTTAGAAGATTTTAACTTTTAGAGCATATATATATATATATATATATATATATATATATTTATTATTATTATTATTATTATTATATATATATATATTTTTTTTTTTTTTTTTTTTTTTTGCCGATACTTCTAAAATGTTATCCTGGAATAAATTGCTACAAGTTTTCGAAAAATCTTTTCTATTTATTTTTTTTTTCAAAAGTTTAACTGCTGGGTGGGGAAAATATAGTAAATTTAATATCGGAATATATCAACGTGTTAATATTGGTGATATATCGCGATAACTACCGTAAAGTTTATGCGAATAGAAAAATTGCTTACTTTAAAAGATAAATAGCATGTGACCTAAAATTTTAGTATAAACAGATGTAGAAAGGAGTTAATAAATGTTTCATGCTATTTTCTCCTACAGCATCCTTTAAATATATATATATATATATATATATATATATATATAATATAGGGAAGGTGGGGCAAAATCGGGTACCATAACAGTTTGTTAGTCTCAAATGCTGTGAAATGGGAAAACAAATTTTGAACACTGTTTTTAATGTAAAATGAATCCTTGGCTATAATAAAACATTCTTTTCAAAAATATATATATATAATTGTTTATATAAAAAATAGCTTTTTTCACACGTATGCAAAAATCCGGTTTTACTTCGCTGGTTGTGTTAAACCTGGTATCCATTTAAAACTATTGGAAAACTCATTTTGGTCAAAAATGTCTTTCTTTAATATAGTAAAAAATACATTTTTAATATTTTTAACAAAAAGAAATTGCACATGTGTTCGTCCATGTGTCAAAAAAATAAATCGGTGGCAAATTTTCTACGTTGTATATGCCTGCTTACTTTACTCTGTACGTTTTAAAGTTCTTTTAGCTTCAAAAATCACAGATGAATTTGTCATCATATTCTTCTGCATTATATGTTTCGTGGGCCTATCCGTGGCATTTCAAACATCGTATTTGGATTTAGAGTTTGAGTAAAGTTCATAGCAAAACATACAGGTTTAATTATCCTCTTCTTCTGATGATGTGTTCGCAATCTTTTTTTGCTTTCTTTTTTTCTTTTTAAAGAATCTTCTTCTTTCTTCGTCTTGCAGTTTGTTTGGCTTATTTCTGCTTAATATCTGTTTCGATCTGTAATTTATAGGGAGAAGGAATCAAAAGTTTTTCCCTTTCTTTTTCTCAATTCTGAAGCCTTCCTTAGAAGGGGATAATAACATTTTAGGCAAAATTGGAAATTCAGATTGCTGGACTACATAGTCTGAAGATGTCAAATAGATAATTTTACTAATGTATTCTGTAGATGTAACATTTTGAATCAGTGATGACGTCTGTGATTGTGATGTTAACTGCTGCATCTGGAAGCAGCTCGACGTGAAAGACGCTGGATAGTGTCAACTTGTTGATGTTTGGAAGGTTGAGCTCCAATATCCTGTGATGTATCAGAAATTTTTATTTCTGCCGCTATGCCAACCTGTGGCTGGATAGACCTAGGTGTGTTATCATGACTTTCATGGGTTTCTCTGTCCCTTCCGAAGGAGCAAAAAGATGGTCTGAAAAAATATCATTGTTGTAGGGGAAAATCCCTGTTTTCTCGAACCTTCTGATTGCAATATTTACAATTGCTGCTCTCGAAAATGTAGCTTTAAATAATTTTCCAATTTGCTAAGTTGTTACAGATCACGCAGTGTTGGAACATAACCACTTCCTCACCTCTTGACCTTAGTATGAGCTTAGAGGTGCATGAATGATGCATCAAGGGGCTGAAATCGATGCGTTGCGTAAAAAAAAAGGAAGTTTAAATAAATACATTGCTTTCTCTTACTAGATTAACTGGATTCTTTTAGTGTGAGTTGAATACCTATTAAGGATTTAAAGAACAGGCTTTTCAGGACAAGGATTGGAAAAAATCTATACATTTTTTAACCAAATAAAATAAAGGCCTCTTTCGTAATCCACACTGTAAAAAGAAATACTGCCAGTTTTCGGGTAGGAATCGGAAAAATAGTTGCCCTTATCGTATCGGAATAATTTCCGACCCATCTCGGAATAAAATCCGTAAAAATAACGAAATAGTCAGTAAAAGGGTATTTTACGGATTTTATTCCGATTTTACGGATTTTATTCCGAGCTGGGTTGGAAACTATTCCGGTACGATGAGGGCAACTATTTTTCCAATTCCTACTGGAAATCTGGCATTATTATTATTTTTTTTTACAGTGCATCCACTCCTATTATATACAGCAAAGGAGTCTGGGAAAGCATCATCCACCAAGAGAAGGTTTTTTTCCTGCCTGTTTAATATTTGAGAAAAAAAATCTTGTTATATATTAGGTAGTTTAGTTATATAGGATTGAGATTTTAATGATTATTTGTCAATTTGGGCAGATTATTTTATTTAGAGAAACAAGTCACGAAATATATTTGCATTTTAAGTATACCTATAACGCAAGTTATTACACCCCAGATTAGAAAGTTATTTATTAAAATGCAATAAGCATAATATAAAATTATGCCTTAATCAGTGCCGTTATTTTGTTCAATAATAATTGCAAGTTATTTAATTTCATAAATGTAAGTTAAAAATTAGACCCACTTTTTAATATAAAACAAAATCAAAATTAAAGTTTTCATTATAACTAGAAAGATTTATAATTATAACTTAACAGCATTAAGAATACAATTTAAAGTTCCATGCTAATTTATTAACTATACTAAAAACCATTCTATGAGTGCCGGACAAAACCCCGGGTATACCCAGTTTTGACCCAATCTTAAGTACCTGGTTTTACCCCAACATGACACAGTTTAAAACATGGCGTCACTACTCTTAATCCTATAGCAAAAGATCAGTAAAAATGTTTAAATATTATCATGAAATGAAAGAATTAGATATGTTCAGTAATATTTAATATGCTGAAAAAAGTGGTTATACGCGTAAAATCTAGAATCAAATAAAACAATTTTTTAAGAGTAATTGAAACTAAATCGTTCACACGAACGAGAACCGCACACAGTAACGTTGCAATCGGCTATACATGCCATAATGGTTACCGACAAGTAATTTCTCGTGTTGGCTGATAGACAGAAGTACAAATGAAGGAGGGGTCTGCGCTACCCGGTTTTACTCGCCTACCCTGTTTTGTACAACTCATCCACACACACACACACACACATATATATATATATATATATATATATATATATATATATATACACAAAATAAAAATATTTTTAAACAAGAAAGTAAAATAATCAAACTTCAACGATAGATTATAATTTTCCAACAGATTCAGAATTATGTAAAAAAAAATCAACGTTTAATAAGGTTAAATATGATGGCTAAGTAAGCAAATTACAAAACACGTAACACATTTCAAAATTAAAGTTCAGCAATTATTATCAGTCATCTGAAAAATATCAGAATTCCTTTTTTGCAACGCTATATATGATCTATAGATTTGAATATATACTGAATAGTATGCTAAACATTAGTTCAGTTAAGAAACTCATTTGTACAGTTTAAAATTCCCCTTCAACATATTTCGTCAATAAACGGAAATGAATACATCTTTTTTGCAGCCCTGTATATGATTTACAGATTTTATACATACGAAGTAACTAAATTAGTTAAAAAAAAAAAAAAAAAAAAACCTCGTACCATCACAGATAATGAACTACCAGCAATTATTTATTTATACAGATAAGCGAATCCTTTTGTGTCCCCCCATAAATAAACGATGGATGCTATGCTCATCATGTTCTATAGTAAGCATCTTTTTGTACACCTCAGTGATGTGTATCAATTTCTATATGTTTGAAATAGTGTAATATCATTCCAATATACTACAAATGATTTTTCCCTATAGACCATTGAAATAGACCATAGAAAATTTGTGATTTTAATCAGTGATTTTTTTTTAAATCAGTTGATTAAAATCATGATTTTAATCGTTGATAATAATTGTTAACACCCGTTTACAGTCAAATGGCAAGCATGAGTTTTTGTTAATCTCGATTGATTGATAATTTTTTTCCTTCAACCAACTGACGCTTTTTGCAATATTTTTTCCACATTTGATTTAAGAATTTCACAATATTTTGATTCTACCCAACAATTGGAGAATTTTGCAGCTTTTTCTTACAAACTTCCTTGGCAGTTATCCAAAGTTTTCAGCATAATAAAATATAAAATTATAACTAAAAATTAAATAAACAGCACATAAAGAAAAACTATGAAATTATTAATTTAGATATTTTATTTCCAATATTTCGATTGACTGAGTTTTATTGCAGTTTTATTTATTTATTTTTTAAAATAAATAAAATTGTGTGATTTGTGTTTGGTTGCGGTTTTCTCTGGGACGGGAAATTTTAAGTTTACCTGTGACCCCGTGAGAGAGGGTGGAAAAGTTACTGTTCCTGCCGACCACTAAAATTTTCAAATTAGTGGTCCAAATGAATTTTTGGTGTTCTCGGACCAGCGGACCACCAATGATTTCGAACACTGATTGATTTTTCAAATGCTGAAGATTTCCTTGCAAAAGATATTTAAATTGATATACTGTTTAATTTTTTTATTATTTCCCTTGTGTGAAATTTGATTATTGTTATGTCTGCACAAGAAACAATTTTATGTCTTAAAATATTTACTCTTCTATTTAAAACAGGTGGAGAAATTAACCTGATGCGTGGACCTATTCCATTTTACCTGACTTGAAATTCTGATTCAGAACATACTAAGCTTCAAGAATTCTTTATATTTGATGACCTGAAGGGTCAGAGAGGGTGAAGCACCCTCCTAAAACTGTGAGAGAAACTTTATGTAAAATGATATTATATTACAGTAAATATTAGTCTGACATACTATACATGTAATTTAATGATTATATAATTTGTATTTTCAATAAATGGAGCGGCATACCGCAAACCAGCATTAAATGTGTTGCTATTTAATTGTGTCTGTAATCATTTCTTTTTTCAGCTATTGCAATGCTGCTGTTGGTGAATACTTTTCTTTTCTACGAGCATTGTTATAAAATAAATAAATCTTCGTCATAGATTACCATTTTGGAATACTGAAAAAATACATATATAAGTAACAATAATTAGTCGCTTGGTGGCGACACTGCTGTTATTAAATTAACCCTTCAAAGTAAGTATTTAATATACTATAGAAATACATTGTGTATTTAAAAAAAGCTTTAAAGTTTAAAGTAATACTTTTGTATTAGCTGATATTAAAGGTTAAATGGATTCTGCTACTTATAGCTGCCTTTTTGATGCTGATTATTTCATTGTTGACGCATATACTTTGATTATGTATCAGTTATGTTTGTGCTTTATTTATTCAAAAGTGTTATATTCATTATTGAATGTTAAACAGAAACAAATGTTGAACTTTTTTTGTTGTTGTTTTATATTCAAATGAATTAATTTTGCATAATTGAGCTGTGTTGCAATATAAATTTTAATTTTTTTTTTTTGTGTGTGTGTGAAAAGGTAAAAATTTGAAAACTGTACAATATAAAAATTTCAGCATCTATAGATTCACAACAATTAAAGAAAAAAAACAGATCATGGAAGTACGGTGCATAGGCACTAAGTGCATAATGGAAAAAACCTTTTCAAACTCGTGCAAAAATTAATATTGGTTGAAGATATTCATTCAGCCATTGTTTAAAATAAAATAATAATAAAAACAGGTATGTATTTAAATGTAAGAAAATTATTTTCTTTTAAATATTTTCTTTGTGAATAAGCAAACACTAAATGGACTATAAGTGTAACCGAGTGCGGAGAAATATTCCAAAATGTACAAGGACAGAATGGTAATATTTGTGGGGGGGGGGGGGAAGAAAAGCAATTATTTTGTGAAATAGATCAAACTGGTTTACATTTATTTTTTAAATATATTTCAAAGACAATAGAATCAATAATTAAAACTTTAATAATTTTCAGTTTAATGAAAAAAAAAAGTTTTCTACTGCAAGATAATCTCGCAAAATCTGAAATTTTGTTTTTTATTACACCATAATGATAAATCGAAAACCAAAGTGAGGGGGAAAAAGAAAGCTACAATCCAGTGCAACCTTTCCCCATAAAGATGAGAGAAAATCCTGAATCGTGGTTCAAACTTTTAGCAAAAAATTGGAATGGAGAAAACCTTGAATTTTGATTTAACCTTTCACCAGAAAATTTTATTTAAAAAAACTCTGAATCATGGTTAAACCTTTTACCAGAAAATTGGATTTAAAAATAATCCTGATTCGTGGTTCAACTTTTTCCCAGAAAATTGTATTAAAAAAAAACTAAATTACGGTTTAAACTTACACCAGAAAATTGGATTAAAAAAAAACCTGATTTATGGTTCAACTTTTCACCAGAAAATTGGATTAAAAAAAATCCTGAATCATGGTTTAATATTTCACTAATATAATGGTATTTGTGAAAGCACCAATAAACTGCTGAAACTTATCACCAATATCTTGGTTGCAGCTAAATTTCAGCGACTTTTCACCATTTTCTTGGTGAAACATCACACTTTATTTTTTAGTGTATCGGTAATATATATATTTTTTAAATTTAGGTATACTTTATAAACTCAGTAATGATACTTTACATTCATTATTGTTTCTATTAGCTTTTTTAATTTAACAAAAAACCGTAAGATCTGCTTCTACTTATCTGCTCATTTACTGCTGTTGTTATGATGTTCATTTAATATCGATATGATTTTGTACCTATTTGAACATCTACAGTAAAGCTTCATTCAGTTTTCTAATGCCATAACATATAAATATTTCTGTCAATTGCTGTGGTATTGCTCAAAAACACGTCAGGCGATATTACTTATTTTGCATCGAAGTATTTTGATTCAGGAAAATTCCACTCTAAATATCTAAAACTGTAAAAGTTCAACTCCATATTGAAAGAATACCATAACAATAACTCTAAATAATATAAGTATTAGCATACAAAAACAATTAAGTAAAATATTTTCGTAATACTGCTGAAAAACCGTTAGTGATCTACTGCAAAATTTTTTTACAGTTACAAATACCTTTTGATGAGTGTAATTTTAGACAGAACAGAAAGAAATCATTAGCAACTGTACTGCAATATCTCTTGCACGGTTACAAAAAACTTTATGGCGAGAATACAAAAACTCTTTTAGATACAATACTAAAAAATCATTGGTAATTTTCCTGAAGGTACTTTAATAAAGTTACCGAAAATTTTTTGCAAAAGTATATGCAAAGTTTTGGGTGGAATACTAAAAAAATTCATAGTAAATGTACTATGAAATCCTTCGCAAATTTAGGAAAAAATTCTTAGTCAATGTACTAAAAATTCCTTTGTAAGTGTACTAAAAAATCATTAGAAAATTCACAAAGTATTGTTTAGGAAACTACCTAAAAAATCGTTAGTACCTTTACTAAATAATCCTAAGTAAATTTACGAAAAATTCTTTAGTAAACTCGCTAAAAAATCGTTAGTAAGTTTACTGAACAATATTTAGTAAACTTACAAGGAATTTTTTGGAAAACTCTCTAAAAAATCCTTAGTACGTTTACTAAACTATCCTTGGAAAATTTACCACAAATTCTTTAGTAAACTCCCTAAAATATCGCTAGTAAGTTTACTAAGAAATATTTAGTAATTCACAAAAACTAATTAGAGAAACTCCCTTGAAAAACCGTTAGTAAATTTACAGAACAATATTTAGTAAATTTACAAAAAAGTTTTTGGAAAACTCCCTAAAAAATTGGTAGTACGTTTACAACATATTCGTTGGTAAATTTACTAAAACTTATTTAGTAAACTCCCTAAATAAGCATTAGTAAGTTCACTAAACAATATTTACTAAATTTACAAAAGTTTTATTGGGAAACTCCCTAAAAAATCACTAGTACGTTTACTAAACAATATTTAGTAACAGTTACTGAAGAAACTTTTGTAATTTTACATGATTATCTTTTGTTGTGGTTACATAAAATGTTCTAGGAATCCCAGTTTCCAACAAAATTCTTAGTAACCTTACACTTTTTTTTTTACAGTGTGAAAAAATAGAAATAAATCATTTATCAAAAATAATTTTAATCTTTTATCACTTCTTGTGGTATCATATTATATTGAAAAAAAAAACTATTTTTATTTGCGAAATTGTTAACAATTTATATACACAGTGATTATAATTAAAGTTACCGTGTTTGAACCTACGTAGAGTACGTTCTGGTTGACAGATATCGATGAAACTTGGAGAAATACGTTATATGGACAATGGGGAAAATAAATTTGAAATAAAAAATAGTAGTTCAAATTTCGACTAGCAGGGGAGAAGGGGCGCATGAAGACCAAAAAACTCAAACTGGAAACATAAAAATTTATTTATTTACAGCATATGTTCAATGTGCATTCCATTTGTTCTAAGTACATGTTCAAAGAGTGTTATACCTTTTTCAAAGTAGCGCGAAGGGTTTCTCGATCAATTGCAGAGACATGGCGAGTTATGCTTGCATTCAAATGTGGCAGAGTCCGTATGCTTCCTCCATAGACACGATCTTTCAGGAATCCCGTCCGTCCGTCCGTCTGTCCGCATAACAGTGCAAAAACTACAAAGCCGAATGATTTGAAATTTAATATAGATAATCGTCGTAGAATTTTTTTGATTCATTTCCAATTTTATGAAAATCGAATTAAAACTTGAAAAGATATTAATAAAAGCTTTCTTCATTCTATAATTCCTATCATACGTATATAATTCAATTATATCGCATTATAGGTAATAATTATAGGTTACCATGCTGATTACGTCTTATTTGAGATGGAGCTATATTATTTCCGTATTAAAGAATTTAATATATATAATAGTAATAAATTTTGTATTCATGCATTTTTTCATAAAAGTGTAACAGATATTGCACCAAAATCTGAATATTTATAAAACTAGTTTTAGTACGAACGTACCTAATTTGCCACGTTTGATGTGCAATTCCCGTCTTGTTTAATTCAGAATTCGATTTTGTTCTAAGCAATTTCGAAATATCCGCAAATAGCTGTAGTCAGTGAATTTTATTCCTTAAAATTTTCGAATAATATATTTCCGATTTGAACATAGTTATTAATTTTCTGGAAGCTCATCATATGTAAATCGGAGAAAAATGTGATTATTTTCCGTCAATGTTATTTGTAATATGTATGATTAATCATATATGTGTACACCATGGAACCATTTAATTATGCAGCCGTACTTAGTAGGTTGAGGCTCTTATTTTCAACTACATTTTTTAAGCATGTTTTTAAAATATTTATAAACATATATTTTTAAATTATAAACGTTATACATATAGTTTTATGTATATTATATATATATATATATATACATATATAAATACGTTTTATGTACACATATAAATAAATACTATATACTTATATATATTTTTATAATTTTACATGTTTCATACTTTACATATTTATTATTTATGTGAAACTAAAACATAACATTTTGTTATGAACGTTAATTTGATATACATCTTAAAATATATAAAAATGCGTAAAAATATATTTAAATAATATTAGATCTACAGAAAAATATCGTTTGAAAAAATCCGAGAAATTATAAATAAAAAAAAATATTAAAATATATTTCTTATCCATGAAGTATTCAAGCAATAAAAAAAGAAACCCCAAATGCTGGAGATCGCAACAACCGCATCGAAACATTTATCACTAGAAAAAGCTCACAACAAAAAATGGAATTCTTCCCTTTTAATGTGACATTATATGGTATAAATATAGTGCGACTGGCAAATTTCTTATATATTACATCACTTGATGCAGCATAAATACGGGAAAATGTATGCTCAAAATACTTTCGATTTATTTTGTATGGATTATTGTATTATTCGATAAATACATATTAGAAAATTCGGATATTCTTAATTTTTAATATAAACAATATGCATTGTAAAAATAGCATGGAAATATGCATGATGGTGTGTTAACCCTTTCAGGGGAAAAGCAATTCAATTGCTAAAGTGTTGAAATTAATGAATGACACCGGAATTTGAAAACAAATTTATTTGTAAATATGAAAAAGCTATATTTCACATACATAATAAACCGAAATTTTTATTACGAAAGTTCTGGTGGCAATATGACATTTGGGAATTAAATTTAAGTGGTTTCATAAACCTACTAACGCCCCTCAAGAGGTTAAAATAGAGAAAAGAACTCATGTATAAGCTATTTTAATAATTATATTAAATTATATTAGGTCGTGAGTAGTCGCGCTTCGAAAATTTTCCATGGGATAATATGGGATCTCGCGAGCGGGAGAATTTCAGTGAAGCAGCTCCTTGAGACCCTGATCTCAAATACCATTTGGCCTCTTTTGGTCCGCCTATTACAGGTCCCTTAAAAATGGTCCAATTCACTAGTATTTTTTCTAACAATTTCTAAGGTCTTCCAGCTACATCATGAACGACAGAAAAAAAAATCTCAGTGAAGCAGCTCCTTGAGACCCTGATCTCAAATACCATTTGGCCTCTTTTGGTCCGCCTATTACAGGTCCCTTAAAAATGGTCCAATTCACTAGTATTTTTTCTAACAATTACTAAGGTCCTCCAGCTACATCATGAACGACAGAAAAAAAAATCTCAGACTGTAGCTCTAACCAAATTTCAATATGTTTTTCTTTCTTGTGTTACTTTGTGCAGCTTTTTTAAAAAATATCAGATTCTCTTGCAGTTTTAACATAGTTCCAGGGACATACGGCAACTTTATAATCTAGTAAAAAGTTTCCTTATACCGCAGATCTCACCTTTTTCGAATATTAATCTTCTTTTTCGGCCTCAACTTACGTTTACTCACTACAACTGTAAATTAAAAATCGTTTTACTCTTAAATGTAAGTGGTTAACTTTAGAAGAGGGGTTTCACCCGCGCATTAAGTATCGTGTTAACGTTAAAAGTAATTCGTAAAATTTACAGTGGGGGCACCTTACACCACTTGAACTCGCATTCTTCCCTCGGGTTATATGCGCCCAATTTCAATGGGAGTTGGTTCATTCAACTCAGATTGCGATCCAGCTACTTTCTGTATTATTTATCTTAGACTTCAGTTACCAATATTTTCGAACATTAACGGTGCATTCTTTTGTCGTGTTCTATAGTCTCGATTATTACAGGGTTTTACTCATTCAACTTGGTTTCCGATTGCCTCCGGCACGTGTGGAGCACTTCCTGTACATTAAGTAGCAGCAGGAGTCGCATTCTATAGGGAAACTTTTATTGTTCCTACCACTATTTTGACAATAATATCTTCATCGCACCTTTCTTTAGTATATGTTAAATAAAATGACCATGAAGGTAACTCATTAAAGTTTCTGGTGGGAACAATAACATTTTCCCTATATAATGCGACCACTGTAGCAGGAACCCAGGTCACAAGTTAGTTCGGAAAGAGGTCTTTTGGGAACACCCTAGACGCTGCTGAAAGCAGTGGAGCCCTCGAAACTAGGTTCATTTAAAAGATTTTATAAAGATATGAAATCATACAAACTTGAGTTTTGTTTTAGGTTATTATAACGGGCCCCATTCAACGCCGGGTGGGTCAGATAGTACGGTGTATAAAATGCAAAAGAAACAAATTTTTTCTCAGAACTATTTCTTCGATCAAGTTTTTTTTTGTGGTTAATTTCATTGTAAAGTGTTTCTCTAAACGAAATGCCTTTCAAACAAGGGTCCTGAAATTTCCTGACTAGGAAATTCTTCGGCGGCACCAATATTTTCTTGTAGAAAATCTCTTCTTAAAAAAGGCGAAACTTCGCGCATTTAACTTGCATCTATTTTTCTATTAAAAAAAAAAAAAGTACTGAAATTTGTAATGAAGAGTACGACCCCTGCTTTTAAACCTTCATGGGGATTTCTTATTATCCATATTCACCGTAAGAAATAATCTAATGTATGAATGGTCAAGAAGAAAAACGATGATATCCCAATAATGTGAGAATTCTGGTGACATTGACATTTAACGGTGTGAGAGCCGTACTATCGTTTAATAACCTTGGATCGAGACGAAAATTAAGGCAGACATTTGGGTACAACTGAAAATAAGAATAAAAGGAGATAAACAGGTCTCTAACTCGGTCTGATTTTCGAAAACCAATTTTTTCATACCAAAATATACTTGTTTGATTTTTCTTGTAAATTTTGTACAAACCCACCAAGAGGATCATTCTTTAGCAAATATTATATAAACCTACTACGAAAATTAATCTTAGGAATTATTCATAATCTAAAAATAGTCCAGTGGAAGCTCTCAGAATATAACATTAAACGCCGAGCTAAAAACTGGAACTACTCAGAATAACATTTTTGCGGTTATCATTGCATTTCCCCCTCATCCTGCACTACCAGAGTTGCTTGTTTGCACTTTTTTATATTCAGAAGTTCCGAATTAATATCAGATGATGCCATTAGTGTTTTTTTTCTTTATTGAATGACAGATATTTGGTGATTACAAAACGTAAAAATTCTTCTTTAGGAATTTTTTTTTTTGAAATCATGATTTCCTAATTACAAAAAGGCCAAACTGGCAACACTGTATACTACTAACACATAAAATCTTTGATTAAAACTTGGGACAAATAGGTCCTAAAGGACTTTTTAATTCTATTCGTACCACTTTTTGGGAAAAAAAATCTGCGGTGCATTTATAATAGGATATTTTTAAAGAGAGCTACAGAAAGAAAACTTTTTTGAAATTTTATTGCGCTTGAAAATGAAAATATTCACTAGTGTTGGCCTGTAAACAAAGAGTTAACCATTAGCTGTCTTATGTAAATATGTATGCCTTATGTTTTAGAATACTAAGTTTTAAGATACTTGTTAACACATTTATGATACTTACTTTTGTACTTTAAACAGGAAGCACCGCCGTCTGTGCGCGCGTCCTCTTGCAAATTGCATTATTTTTAAAAAAGATTTTCTGCCTTCGTATTTATATTAAAAATAAATGTATATAATAATGTTACTGCTTCTAATCGAAGTATTTGTATGCATAGTACACTAATTTTTGTATACGAATGATGCGTATATAATTGGAAAATATTATACGCGGTATAATAGTACTGCGCGTGAGCGCAGTTCCACAAATGCCAAAGATACGTACTCGTTTAGCCGTTGGGAATGAGTTTAAAAAAAGAATTCAGAAATTGCATGATACATTCACTTTTTTTAATATACGTCTTTTATTTTTATCAACCTTAATTATTAAAATTCTGTAGACGAAGCCAAGCTGTCTAAAAAACGTATAAGGTAATATGTAAAATCCAAGATAAAAAGCAATACTTCGTTACCATATTTGAAAGGTAATTTTTCCTTCATAATGTAATTTTAAAGAAATTTTTAAACAACTAAAAAGAGTTTTAATTGAAAAGATATTTTCGTTTTTATTTGTCAAGTGCTGAGTGTATTAACATAATATTTTGTGCAATATAAATATTTATCTCAGAAAGTCAATATGTCTCATTTTAATACTGGAACGGCCATGAACGGTCATTTTGATTAATACGAAATTAATATCGCTTCGAACCATATATTTATTCATGAAATAAGTTTAGTCCTCAAAGACAGTGAAATAAACATTTTAAGAAGTTTAAATAAAAATTCTCGCATAAAATATTTTTTATAAAACTTGAGTAAAATTCCCGGTCGTTCTAGTGTTTAGTTCAGAAGAATACTAATATTTTTTAACTTCAACTGCATCATTTCCACGGTACCCATGCATTTCCATGAAACTTGGGATTTGCCTTGGGATCTTCAGGCAAATCTTTCGGAGGTATGGAGACTGCCCTGTACTGTTCGATAGCATTTTCCATGTCAGCAGTCAACTAGAACAGAAATAATAAGGTTAGAATTTCAACAATTGAATCAGCTAATATCAAATATATATCATGCATTGGAAACACGGTCGGCAAGAAAATACTAAGTTTTCTTTTTGTATAACACTATTTTCGAAGGAAAATACTCGCCTAATTATTTTTTTAAATGCGATTAAAACAACAAATAATACCATAAGATTATAGTGGTAAATATGATTTTAATATTTAACTGGCAACTCTAATGAAACGCAAAAGAATTGAAACAAATATAAATTTTTCTATTAACCCTTTGTGACTGAGCAGCCTTGCTTTGGAAAGTATTTACTAAGATTTTTACTCAGATACATCGTTTTAAGCATGTAAAAATAATAAAAAAAAAATAAAATGCAGGGTGCCTCAAAATATAGTGACAAACTTTTAGAGAAGGTAGAGAACATCATATGGACTGATAATTGCATAGCAACCCATGACCGAAAACGTTATCGTGCGCCACTAGGTGGTGCTGTTCACAAGAGCACTGGAGGAGAAATATCTGCTTTATCGCAGTCATTCGAGCAGTAGTCGCCTTGAGAAAAACATGCAACATTTTACGGATAGGGAGCTGGCAGACATTCACTTCATGTACGAATTGGCTGGTTGCAATGCACCAGCAGCTCAAGGACTGTATCGAGAACATTTCCACAGAGAACATGCAACATTTTACGGATAGGGAGCTGGCAGACATTCACTTCATGTACTAATTGGCTGGTGGCAATGCACCAGCAGCTCAAGAACTGTATCGAGAACGGTTCCACAGAGAGAGATGTACTAGAAAGAAGGATGTTATCAATTGTGTATCACAATTTGTGTGAATACCTTACACTACTACCTCTTAAAGACTGTTCTAAACAGTTCTCGATACTGTACGAGTCCTTATGATGTATCCTACCTTTCCCTAAAAGTTTGTCGCTATAGGGGAGCTCGGGGCTAGTAGGCGCAGTTTTTAGTTATTGATTTTTATTAAATTTTTATTTAAGTTTTTTATGAAACTTTAACTATACTTTTAAAGAACAGGCATTAGGCTATAAATACCCGGAGTTTTGAGTTTATAGCTTTTGTAGTTTATGTTTAGCAGAAGCCTAAAGTAAAAGGAAAATTGTACGCCAACCTACCCCATCACGGGGCAAATTGCCTATACCTATGGGGTAAGTTAGCACACACTTTATAAAAATTTGAATGAAACTCAAATAAGACACGCAGTTAAGAGAAATCAATTTCATTATTACTAGTAAGTTTGAACAAAGGCGTTATCGCCTGACAATCTAAATTCTAAATTATACAGACATAAAAATAATGACTAAACATTAACATTGAGTAACTTCTATCCTACTCGCTATCATCATCAGAGTTACAGTTGTCACAAATAAAAAATCGAGCGTTTCCGTTTTGGCAAGCCTCGTGTGCCAAAATCTTGGATTGCAACCACTTTTCTCGGTGTTTTCTGTTTTTGAAGCTACTAGCACATACCAGACATCGAGCCAACTTGCCCCGTGTTCAATGCACCTACTAGCCCCATAATAAATCTTCACAAAAGGGAAACGTGTGTCACCTAAGCATAAATAATTCAAGTAAATCACGTATGGGGTAGGTACAGTTAATCATACACTAAGAAAAACAGCACAAGTTAAATCGCAATTATTAAGATAAATATTAGAAATTGGAAAAAGAATGCAGCAACAAGAAATTACTTATGAGTGCAAAAAAAAACAGAAAAATCGTAATAAATGTCCACTGCACGTAGGTAACGCTTCAAAACTATAATGAGGATTGTAAAAAGCAATATGAAAGGTACTCTGTGACTGGTTGCGCAATCTATCCCCAAACAGGCGATTTATAAGGACTGCACCTACTTACCCCTGTAGCCAACTAGCCCCTGTCTCCCCTACTTTTTAGACTTCTAATAACTATCGTTATTTTTATAAAATAAAATTAAAGTATACCTTTGAGAAAAATCTATTTTTGGATGTCTGCAGCTTTTTTAATTTCACAAAATTTACTATGTTCATTTTAGCGATATCTATGCGAAACTTCTCAAGGGATAAAACTTTGGCCAGTAAATTAACACTGTGTAGCCCTCAGTTTAGAATTCTATGAATAATTTATGTTACTGCTGTGTTGGGAGGTAGTAGCAGTAAAAATCGTCTTTTAAAGTGCACTGTGCAAGTAACATTCTCTTTTGGATATGTCGCAGAAATGGAAATCGGTGGGTCAAAGCCATGATTTAACCAGTAAATTAGAACTAATCAGGTTTTTTTTTTTTTTTTATGTAACACATATCTGTAGGTAAACATAAAAAATATTTTCTGGTAATAATGTCATTTACAAAATACATTTCAAAATACTTATTAAATGAAACATCAAACAATGTAAAATATTAGCTGTGAAATTGTACAATAGCTATAAAGTAGTTTTATATAAACTTTTTATGGGAAATAAAAGAGTAAGACAGACATAAATATTACATATTCATTTTAAACTGAATGTACGAAAAAGAAATATTTAATTACTTTTATACCGGAAATATTTTATGAATTTACTATACAATATTTTTCAAATGTTTTAAAAATTTATATCACAACAATACAACTATTTCAAACATATTTAATCATGGGTGAGCAAATGTAGCTCCCTATATAATTGAATTAAGAATCCCTATTTCAAAATAAACAGTAACGGTTCTCTTGTGGTTGAGCTATAGGTCGTGCACAGTCAAAATTTTCCTGCAAACCGTACAGTCATTTCAACTTTTTTTTACAGATATGTGCCACCTATCAGGGCCATCTAAGTTCCCTTTTTTTCTCATCAATGAATAAACAGTAAGCCGCTTGTCCCTCGAAGGATATGTGTTTCTTAGACCAGTTCATTCTTGCTTATTAGCGGTGTGGTTTTAGACATGGTTTGCAAGCCATTTTCTTTAGTACGATGTAATCACGTTCTTTTATACGTCTAGGTACAGCATCTTTGGGCACCTGTTCACCCAGATTATTTTTATGGGCATATTTTATTTAAACAGGAATCTTCGTATTCTCCTATCCGTCTCAACAAATGTCATACGTGGTGCGTCCACATCTTGGTTTTTGGCTGAAATTATCATTTCTAGAGAGTATTTGATATAGATACATTGCTATGATCAATTTAAAAATTTTGAAATTTAAGAAACAGTTTTATTTTGTGATTTCAATTTATAAACGTATAAAATCTCACATTTTGTGGATTCTTCACCCTTCGACATATTTAAAACGAGTGGAAATGACTATTTCACTTTTATACTTTTATCAAATTGGAAAATGACGACATACAACCTCATTACACCCATACTATCCCGTGTTTCTAAAAAAAATTGCATAAAGAGCTTAAACTTTTGAGACAGTGTTTCTTCAAGAAAAAATGTACATTAAATAATAACTAATGTAATTTTTATTTTAACCAACAAAAGTTCATTATTTTATTTGATTTTGATTAAACATGGAGCATTTATTGTAAATTGGCTTCATATATTATCTTCTTTAATTATTTTTAACCATAGTTGAAGTGTGCACAAACTTTTCAGACGGACTATGTTATACTTATTGAAGCTCCTTATGTACAGTCGTGGAAAAAAAAGTAAACACTTCAACACTTCAACAAATTATCGTAGACGAAAGTTACTGGTACCGAACCATTGGAAATAAAGTCTACTTTTAAATAATGTATATAAAATTTGCTTAGGGGGCCATCTACATATTAAAACGAACCCAAACCTCATTTTTTCCAATGGGAATACCCAATTTTAACGAGATATTTCAAATTTTCGGTTCAAACTATTTATAGACACCAAATTTCAAGTCATTTGAATGATAAGTTTTTGAATTAGAAATATCAAAATTTAATGCTTCTAATGTTAAATTACATCTTCATATATTTATTTATATCTCGTGAAATTATGCTTCTAATGTGCTAATTTCTTGTGTAGCAATAATACTAATGTGCTCAAACATAAATACGCTGAATTTGCAATTTTTATAATTTTATGATATGAATTATCAAATTAATATTCGAAAAAATTATGAATTGCAACCTACAATTTTTTTGATGGATTTAGATTTATTAAGTCTTGCTTTATGAAAATCCAAAATTTCACATTTTTCTTCCAAATAGTTTTCAAATTATGCTTAAAAAACGGTAAAATGATGGTTTAAGGGCCTGTCTATGATAGAAGTGAGTAGATATTTTGAAATTTCGTCTGCTGTCCTGTTATCTAACAGGCTTCATTCACTGCTTGAGTGGTGCTTAATGTGCCTTGATCAAGAAGGGGGCTGTATCGGTTAACAATCGAGTACCGAACGTCAATTTGGATACAGGGAACGTCCACTGTTAATCTTGTGACCACCAGAACAAATTTTCATATATATTTCCAATTCTTTTATTACAAAATGTATTTAAGATAAATTTGATGCAACTTCTTGAAAATACATGTACTCTACTTTCATAAACCATATACAATTTGTAACAAAAAACATTTTACTTGGCTATATAATAAATGAAAATTTTGTTACTCTTGTGACCACGAAAAAATTCAATTTTCAAAAATTGTGTTTGACGCAGAAATTATGTGAATTTTATGAGACTATAGAAATAAAATTTACAGAATATAGTAGAGTAATTATATCTTTTTAAAAAGCATTAATCATTGAACTCATCTGATAACACATGAATGAGTTACATTTGATTTTGCAAAATGCAAAGGGTTACTCTTGTGACATTTTGTCCATAATGTAATTTTAGAAAAAATTCAGTTTAAATACTAAACAAAATAATTAAAAAAAGGTTTTAAAAAAATATTTTCCATACAGAACAACTTTTAATGATGGTTTAATTTTAAAATAACATAAAATAACGTAAACAACATCTAAAATTAACAAATACTACAACTACATAGCAACCTATCAGTTTCTGCTACTTAACAGAGTAATTCATTGTCTTCATTATCAATAATATCACTGGCAACTTCTCCTGTATCATGATTTACTTAATGAAACACAAATGCTTTGTACGAATCATGTTAGTGTAAGGTCTGTAGTAGATAGTGTCATTTTTCATGGTTTTATCAAATTGTATTTATTGAATGCCCTCCGCAGTTGGTATTTTCTCGCAATGAAACTTTATTGTTTTATTTCTTTTGACAAAATAAGCAATATATCTTAGATTTCCTTTTTTAGCACGCACTTCATTCCATATACATCATTATACAACAACACAAAATAAATCTACAGCATCTATACCAGGAGTATTTGAAAAAAAAATGCAGAATTAAGTTAATTGAGAAAGGAGTCTGATTCATTGCAGGCATATTTGCATAGTTATATATATTTTTTTTTAATTGGAAAGCACAACCATCATATAAAAAAGTAAAGCAGGTACATATTAGGAAAATACAAATTCGCTTAAAGATGCAATGTTGAAATTTTACATACGAAAGCATTTATAAAAAATTGATTTTGAGTTACATTGTCTAAAATAATAGCATAAGATTTTACTTTATTGGGATCATACTAAATAAAAAACTGAAAATACAGTCACTTGTGGATTTGACCAGTAATATAGTATTTCATACCAAAATTACGTCTTGGCATAAAAATAAAAGTTTCCAAAAAATCCACTGGCATAACTATTCTTTGAGAAATGGTTATTTTTTGGCATTATGAAAATAATCCCTTGTACAAGTTTCAATGAATGTGTGCCACAGAAATGGATTTAGTTGCTTTCAAAAAATTTTAAACAATCGGAAATGGTTTCTTTAACTGTTATTTTTTCAAAACGTTTGTCAACATTTTGAAAAAGTAACAATATTGAGAAGATGTTGATAAACGTTTTGTCATTAGCAAAACGTCTATCAACGTTTTGCTATTTACAATAAGTTATAAGAAATTCTGTATTATGGACTTCGTTTCAAATAATTCTTCGATGTTATCTCCGCAAATTAGACATTCGGAATTACTAAATTCTAATTATCATGTATCTCGGCAGACAAAGTCATTAAATCCATCACGGGAATGTTTAATGCAGGAAATACACAAGTCACTACGTTATGAATTCCTTGAATGTTTTCATGACAGCAACAAACGGAGATATTCTGATGATATAATTTTCTATTGTTTTATGAAACTAGGCTTTAAAGCTGCAAAGGAATCTCCAATTTTTCAATTTAGGAAAGCTTCTTTAAACAAAAAACGTATTATCTTATTAAATGTCCCCTAGAATTGATGAAATTATGTGACCTTTTTCACGCTTAACTAACGTAGATTTAGCTGAAAAATGACCTCTTCTTAAATCTTCATTGACATAAAATTCTCCAAAGCTGTTGAGTTAGATTTTTTTCCGTTACAGTATCTGAGGTTAGCTAGTTCTCTACTTTTTCCTTTTCTTAATATTTCCATTTTCTTCCTGAAGCTTTTGCTGGTTCTAAGACTTTTCTTCACCTTATCGTAATACATTTTGTTTTGTTTCTTTCTCACAACAACATATTCAATTTCATTCTTATTTCTCTCTACAATTTTTGACGCTTATCAGAATTTTTCCTGCTCTTTAAAACAATGTCGTGTATAAGAAGCATGTATTAAAACTTGCCTTTAAAATATACTATCAGAATCATTTCCATAAGAGTTACTATAAGAACCTCTGTAGGTTATGCAGCAGAATTTAGTAAACAAAGACTATAAAATATCTAATCAAAGACCATGTGCTTCAAACCAAAAGAAAGCACACAAAAATGACACGAGTTGATTAGTTTTATTATATCTTTAATTACTTGTCATGATTATTTTATAATCTTGAGTAATACCAAAAATGAAAATAAATAAATCCTCCCATTAAAAAATCACTAATAAAAATAGTTTATCTTCCTTAAAATTTACAAAATAATCTTAGTTATAGCTAAAACTATTTCAAGAACTGCTCTAATAACAGAGAAAAAACAACAAAGCTTTAAGCATTCTGTTTGTTTTGGTTGTAACGCAGTTTTATATCAAACTATCGGCAAAAGTATTATGTGTTACTCTTGTGACACAGACGTTTGTTACTCTTGTGACATCTCCCCAGAGCCTATTCCATGCATAGCATAAACAAAATATTTAATGTAAAATATGTGTTATACCTCGAAATCAGAGAATTAGAAGTTTTGGGTAAAAAGTTTAAGTAGTTTTTTATTTACTAAAACTTTTGTATGTTTTCCGTTACTCTTGTGACATTTAAGTATTATCGTTTAAATACAGCCAATATTAAAGACATTATATAAAAGTTTTCATCTATGTAGATCTTAAAGATATGATAATAGTTTGTTGATTTGAATGCATAGTAATTTTATTGAATTCTAAAAAGTAAAAAAATCATGCATTTCAATAAGTTGTATTTTAAGCTCAAATGTAAACGTAGGTTTATACTGTTAGTATCCAGCTCATTTTTAGTAAACACTTGCTCTTATGAAATTAAAACTTACAGATTCTTATACTTCAACTCTTTAGCTTTAAATTGATGCATCACACTTATATTTCCGTTTAAAAAAAAATTCAACAAAAATTGTTTTCTGCCGTGGACGTTCCCTACAGCCCTTAAAATACGCTCGTTTTAAAATAATTAATTCCTCTGAAACGTATGGTACGAATTGCATAAAAATTTGTTTTTAGGCTAATTGAAGGGTGTAGTGTTATGCTGTCAGAATTGGGTATTGCCATTAAAAATAATGAAGTTATGGTTCGTTTTAATATGTAGATGGCCCCCTAAGCAAATTTTATATACGTCCTTTAAAAGTAAACTTTATTTCCAATCGTTCGGTACCAGTAACTTTGTTGCACGATAATTTGTTGAGGAGTTAGTAGATGCGTTTACATTTTTTTTCCACGACTGTACATTTCCTTGAAAATGTAACGTATTGTATTTCTTAAATTTTCTATAGCGGATAAAAATAATAATATATTTTTGAAGAACTGATCGATCATTCGTGATCCACGGTGATTAGCAACCCATAGTTTGGGAAAAGCTAATTTAAAATATAGCGGGTGATCCAAAATTGAGGTTATGTTGATTATCTCTGAAACGGCTAAACATAGTAAGGTACTACCAATTACAAAATGTAATTAAATCAAGCGCAGTATTTATATAATGCATTTTTTTGCAATAAGTTGTAATTATATTTTAAAAAATAATAATAATTTTTTGTAGTGACCTTTTTCTGCAACTGATACGTTAGAAGATTTTTGCCTTCCGTTATAGTGAAACGCAGATTTATAAGGCCTTTAAACAATCCAACATCTGTTAGGACAAAAACTTACCAAATTATGATATTTTAAATTTTGCGAATTTTCTTTATTTCGTTTCAAAAAAGCGCGACTTTCAGCTATTATACTAAAATTGCCTCTTTACCTATGAACTAAGCATAAAACAGATGGTATTTTAAAAAGTTATTAGTGTGCACTTGTGATGAAGCCTGCCATTTTCACCAATATATATATATATTTACTTGTCTAACTTATCTAAGTTAATCTTTTCTGGTGATTATCACCAAATTTTAAAGTGTAGGATGTTGTGATGCTTGGGCAACAATCTCTAATCTGAACATGCTTCTGCATTCGTACAAACGAAAAAAAGGGGATTTAACGATGCATCACTAACCTCTGGAAATTGTGCTGCAATATTGTAATATTCACAAGGATCGATGATTATGTCGTATAAACAAGGCTCCTCCTTAGCATTGCATGTAGGTGCTGAAGGTGGAGGAACTGCACACTTGACTTCCAAGTCTTCACATGCATGTGATTGACGCGAACTCACTAAACACGGATCTTTATTATATTTGTACCATAGAATCCTAGCTGCTTTAGAACGTTGCAGAAATCTCATATAATTCTAAAAAGAGAAAGGAAAAGGATTAATGCAGTTTGTAATGATAGAAAATTAATGCAGATACGTCAGTCCAGTGATTACTGTTTATTAGGTAACCACTATAGAATATAAACTATTAGATTTTGAAATTTAATACTTCTTGATTTGTGACGATTTGTCATGATTTAAAGGCAAGATAACTGAAATAAAACTTAGGAGAAAAGATATCATGTATTTCATTCAAAATTATTTCTATTTTTTTTTACATTCACATCAATATATACAGAGTATTCTCACATTTTTTTTTACTTTTATGGCCCTGAATAATAATTTTTATTTTATTACATATTCTTGTGGGTTTTTTATTTCATATACTGTGGAACATTCCATTACATGACTGCATAACAGTATTAACGAGATAAATAAGTATTGGCCGATGTTGGGGGTCCAAATAACCAGGAAATTTCTATACCATCCCTTGTCCCTGATGCTGATTTTTAAGTATGGAACTGTCTGTATAAAATTGTTTCAATAAAAGTAATTCAACGTAATTATTTTCCGAGACTGGTACAATTTTTTTTAATAAATGTGTAGCAAAAAATTAATCTGCACGCATTTTTACGGTTGATATTATTTTTTGAGCTCTGTCCCTGGGTTTTAGATTCCTTACCATCCCTCTTGCTAAACCTACACAGAAAATTATTTCATATGCACCCACAGAATTTTTTTTCAAGGATATTTTTTTTTTTTTTTGCATGCAGAAGTATGCTAGAGAAAGAATGTCTAAAATTTTTTGACAGGAAATTTACTGCAGTATTTAAATCAGCATTTAAATATCAATTTCAAGCATCGTGGCTTTATTTGTAGTATTCCCGTCCCCAAGGTTTATTCCTGCACTTTTCGAAGTAAATGAGTTTTTTTTTAATGCAATGTAAATAACTGTTTCTAAAAATCAATGAACATTGTGGCTATCACTTAGTCTTAACATGATTTGCCTACAAATAGTGGTAATTTTCCTTACCGTCCTATCCTTACCATCCCTTTTTTCCCATTACCGTCACTTTTTTCTATACCATCCCCCAATTTGTTTTCTGTCCCTTCTGTAACACCCCGTTAAGAGATTGTTATACCAAAATGTTTTACTAAAAATATTACATTGTTATTATTTCTTATTTGAATGTCCTGTGGGTATTATGGAAATTCATCATAAGTACAAATTTAGAAGAAAATAGAAAGTTATAGTGGTAAAATAGTAAGGAAAATTAAACTCGAAAGTTTAACTTAAACCTCAGTTAAATAAAATATTTTTCGCTGCTGGCCATATTTTCTTTATTTTGAATCATTAAGGCATTCGTCTATCAGATTAAAATGTTATTTTAGCAAGTTTAATTTCACCAGATTTTTATTCCTGAAAGTCAAAAGATATGAGAATGCCCCATATTTATTTTGTAACATACTTCAGTTAAACAAAATTCAACTTTTAATCAAAAAAAAAAATAAATGTGAGTGAAGTTCCTTATTTTCAAATTGTATTATGCAACGTCACATAATAGGATAACATTTTTAACCCCTTCAAGGACAATGGTTCAGTTTTCGACCACCTAATTTTAATCCCTAAATGCTACATTGGCACCAGAATATTCGAATGAAAATTTTCCTTTTATTAAGTACGTGAACAAATGCTTATTTTGAAATAAATATGCTTCTAAATTTTGGTGTCATTCACTCATTTAAGCATTTTGCTAATAGAAGTAACTTGCCCTTGAAAGGGTTAACAGAGTATAGCGGCAAAGTGGTAGAAAATTTGACAGGTGGAGAGAATTCTTCGAGGAAAGGTGCCTTGGTGATAATGTGAATTGCTGGTGCAACTACCATTAAACTAAAAATTTAAAGCTGTAATTGTAAAAAAGTAAGTTTTATTCTCTAATGAACTCGTCTACATGAGGATAGCAAAATTCTATAATGGACGTTGCCATTGCTTCAAAAAAAATACAGTAGAGCGCCGATTATCCGAACAAGTCGGGACGGACCCTAGTTCCGATAACCAAAAGTTCGGATAATTGGACATACAATTTAAAGGATGTCCATGACTATACTAAAACCTTCTCACTTTATCCAGGCTAAGGACCGACATAACCAGTTAGTGCTGGCGTGTTTAATTTTTTTTTCTTTTTTGTCCTTTTAATTTACTTTTGTTTACTTTTATCATTTAGAATTTTCTTTTTCTCTTTTTATCATCTTCTGAACTCTAGAGATTATAATTTAAGCAAAAAAGCTTTCGATTGTTGCTTGCAAAATTCGATTGTCAAAGAAGACATTCTTTTCAATGCTGCCATATCTCGAATTATTCTTGAATGCGTTAGTTGAATAGGATCAGTGTTCTTCGGCCGTTCGACCCATTTCATATCTGGGCGATTCTCAAAAAAAGGGCACTGGACACAAGTCATAACTTTAAGCATTTCAAACATAACTTTAATTATCATTGACTTTATTTATTTTTTTTACACTGAGTTTTTAATTCTATTCAGAGACAGAAAATGACATAATTTATTGTAAAAGCTTTGTATAAATATCTTAAAATTTTATTATTTTATGCTAAAGAGGCCAATTTCGGACATTCATAACGTTAACTGCTCCAATGTACCACCAAGAAAAAGAGTTTTAACTTTTTTCCAGGAGGTTCTAATGGGAAACAACGAATGCATAAAGGAAACGGATGATTTTTTCATAATTTCGTTAAGAGATGGCAGGCTGATTTATTGCTTTTTTGAAGATAGAAGGACTTTTCTATAAAGAATTTTTCTGTATTTTGTTATGTCCGAAAGTAACGTACGTAACAAAGCATTTTATTGTATTATTATTATTACTAGATAACAAAAAGTTAATTATACATATATATATGTATACAGACACATTTACTACATTCTTATAAGAATGCTGCCATGGAATGGCAGTGGAATGGCATGGAATTTCCATATGTGATGGAAAAAAATTCTTAAGACTATATAGTCTTAAGAATTTTTTAAATACTAAGAGCAACGTCCAAAATCTTTAAGTCCAAAATTTATAACGTATACAACTGCTAATTGAATGCTTTAATCATTAATTTTCCAAAATAGCTGCTGTCTTTTAATGTTTGTGTATAATTTTGTAGACATACTATTAAAATATTTATATATTATATTTATAGACAAAATACTATACTAGTAAAAAAATTTGGCCTTAAATTTGAAATTTTTAAAAATTACATGTAGTTAACGTTTAATGATCCCACCTTTTGAGAATCTCTCATCTGTTTCCAAACATTTAAATAATTCGTTATGTGATGGACCTGGGTCATTTTCAGAGAATACGTTTTCCTTTTCTGCAATTTCTTTTTCGCTTCCCAACGACACACTAATCAGGGATTCGATTTTGCATGCTAAATCTGAAGGGGGAAAAAAGAAAATGAGAGAAACAGGCTGTTAGGATAATTGGAAGTTCGGTTAAAAAATTTTTTTGGAGAAATATGCTCTTCGGATAATTGGAAGTTCGATTATCAAGAGTTTTTATAATCGGCGCTCTACTGTATGTTTCTCAACATTTGATGTATGCGTATGTTGCTACTTTCTGATAAACGTACTGTAAAGCGAAGAATTCTTAAAATGATCGATTACTTAAAATTTTACTCAGTTACTCAAAATGATTATTTTGAAACTAGTAATTAATTTTAAAAAATTCAAAGTGGGAGTTCCTGCGAACGCTTGCTATATTATAGTACGATTTACTGAAAATAAAAAATTCTGTTGCGATAGGAATTTATTCCGAATAAAAATATCAAGATTATAAACATGTAGAATATATTCCTATAAACAACAGTTTTGCATATGTCTGAGATCACTGTATATTTTTGAAATGTATTCTTACATCAGTTAAAACTATAACTTGCTTTAAAAGTAGAGATTGACCAAAAATCCGGTTTCGTTTTCCTTTTCTGTCAAAAAATCAGAGTTTCGTAGAAAAATCAGCCAGACCAAAACTCCACCGAAACTATCTGTATTCCAAAAATCTCGTTTTTTAATCCGGACATTTGAAACATTGCTCACTGATTTGAACTGTATCGGCTCAATTATTTATTGATATGAACTTCACTGTTTATAATTATCAGTCATGGAGTGCAAATTATAAAGCAAGCAATGCATATATGACTAAACTTTGAAGACTCTTTTCACGTGCTCATTAAAAGCTGCACACATAACAATAATAGAAAATTTTTAGTTTGAATTTATGTATGTATTAAAAATTTCTTTGGACATTTTTGTTTTCGGCCCGAAATAGGAAGATTACCGAAATTTGGTTTCGGTCTTAAAAACCTGTTTCGGTGGTTCCTTATCTATAATATGAAACACAAATCGTCATAAGTTAAATATATAATTTTTTTTTTTTAATTTCATAATAGAAAGTTTTGAATACCAATACCGAAATTTTAAAAGCTTGTAAAAATGTCAAAAAAAAGGGTTCGCTTATATTTAAATGACAATTTAACGAAACTATAAATATATTTTCTTTTTTCAAAATTCATAATAAATATATTTTTTTAATTCACAGTTTTTTTTTTAAACGAAAGCAAGCCATAATCTTTATAAAAGTCAACTAGTTAAAATTTGCTTTTTTGTCCTAACATTTTATCCGTTTTTGAATTACGAATTCAAGTTTGTATTTTCGAATTCATAATGACATACGCAACCATTTGCAATCATCTATACTAATATTATAAAGAAGTAAAGTTTGTTTGTTTTTTGTGTGTTTGTAGGGGTACTCTCAGAAACTATCGAACCGATTTCAAAAGTAATGGTGGAAAATTGATGGTGACAGCTTCTATTCCAACATGGGCTATATTTAATGTCTGTACCACTACACTGAGGGGAGGTGCAAGAGCAAAAAACTTTCTAAAAATGCTATTTTTGCGATACTGAAAGTACTAGAAAATTGAAATTGGAAATAGTAGTTAATTACTAGATGTAACTGCTTTCCAAGAACAGTTTTTAAAAAATTCGAAATTTAAAGGGGTGAAAATGCACGAAACATTCTAAATTACGATTTATATAGAATTGTTAAAGATAGAAACTTAAAATTTGTCATGGTAGATGTAAGATGCAAATGTTCTCTAAGATTTTAAAGAACAGATTTTAAAAAATCAAAATTTAAAAGGGGTGAAAATCCGCGAAAACCGTTCTAAAATAGGATTTCTGTTGAATTGTTAAAGACAGACACTTCAAATATGTCATGTAGATAATTATAAGATGTAAATGTTCTGTAAGAACAGGTTCTAAAAACTTTCAAATTTAAAATGGTGAAATGAGTACTCCTGATTTTCCAAGTATTTGGAAAGCATTAATTTAATTTCTCCGTTTTTGGTTTCTTTTTCTCTCCTTCTCCGGTAGATGTCGCTACTTGTCCACCAAGTCATTTCCACTGCTTCTCTCTCATTGGTTGTTTTTGGCGCCTTCGCTACCTACACAGGGTATATACCAGCCAGCGCGTCTCTGTCTATCATTTTGCTCAGCCTTGCTTTTTCTAGCACGCTGTTCCTTTTTCCCTATCTTGCAATGAAGAAGAATCTCGCTAGTAGATTCGAAACAGCTGTTTGCTGCTTTTCATGCATTATTTGTGCATTTTAAACGTTGGTTTACTGCTTTTTAATATTCCTGCACGAAGTCTTTAATTGCTATTTTAATGTATTCGGCGTTAACGGGCCTTTATTCCTCTGTGATTTCTTTCTTTTTTCTTTTTCTCTATTTTTTTTTTCCGCAATGTCTCAAATTAATAGGTTTTGTAATTTACGATTAAAAAAGTACAGGTTTTTGGAACACTTACATTTCCTACTTGGCTGTAGGCGTAAGAAGGTTATTCCTAATTTCATTTCTATGCGCTGTAATATATTTTCTTCTAATAGAATTGACAAGGTCTTATTTTGTTCTAAATTAGCTCTTTTAAGATCTTTGATTCCAGAGACTCGCCATAAAATTGCACATATAGAGCGCGAGTTATATTCTTTACATAACAGCCTCGCTAATTCTACTCCTGATTTTGAGTCTATAGACAGAAAGTGATGGAATAGAGTTTTCACAGCTTCTTCTATTCATTGTTCGGTTTTAAAGAAGAAATTATTAATGCACTTTGTAAAAGTTCTGTCGTTAATAACTCCAGCAATTTGCCTGTTGTTAACCAAAATGTTGTTGTCAATCTTTCTAGTGTTTCTTTAAGTGACAATCATCTCGATGCTCTCAAATTGAATAACAATTTCTCTGTCTCTGCTATTCCTTCTTTACGTAATCTAATTGCTCCTATTGAAAGGGCCTTTAAGTATAGCGCGCTATCTTCTTCTCAAAAAGTGTCCATCAGGCATCTCATTGCCAATACTGTTTATTTCAGTTCTAATGTTTATAAGCCCAATCTTAAAAATCCAGTTAAACAATGTCTGAAAAATTTGCGTTCTGATCCAAACTTAACCATTACCAAGGCTGACAAGGGCGGTCAGATTGTTCTTCTAGACAAATCTTCGTATTTGGAAAAATCCCATAATTAATTAAAGAATGGATGTATACCTAAAATCTTAAGAAGGTTTGATTTTAATGTTATTTTTCCGCCTGTTAATAAAATCACATTTTCAAATCTCAAACACCCGTTTATCGCCTAGATAAATGGGGTATTTACCAAATCTCTTGCCAGTGTGGCCTTTCTTATATTGGCCAGACTAAACGAGCTCTTAGATTTCGTTTAAAAGAGCATGAAGGTTATATTAAAAATCAGGAGCTCAAACGTTCTTCTATTGCTCAGCATTCTTGGTCTTCTCAACATAGGTTCGATTTTTCCTCAGCCACCATTATCCAAAAATGTTCTTCTAACCTTGATCTTGATTTTTGGGAAGCTTACCACATCATTAAAAATTCTCACTCTTTAGTCAAAGACTTATCTAGTATTCCTGATTTTCCAAGTATTTGGAAAGCATTAATTTAATTTCCCCTTTTTTGGTTTATTTTTCTCTCCTTCTCCGGTAGATATCGCTACTTGTCCACCCAGTCATTTCCACTGCTTCTGTCTCATTGGTTGTTTTGGCGCCTTCGCTACCCACACAGGGTATATAAGCCAGCGCGTCTCTGTCTATCATTTTGCTCAGCCTTGCTTTTTCTAGCACGCTGTTCCTTTTTCCCTATCTTGCACTGAAGAAGAATCTCGCTAGTAGATTCGAAACAGCTGTTTGCTGCTTTTCACGCATTATTTGTGCATTTTAAACGTTGGTTTACTGCTTTTTAATATTCCTGCACAAAGGTTTTAATTGCTATTTTAATAAGATGTAAATACTCTAAAAAATGATTCGAAATATAAAAGGGTAAAATGAGCGAACAGTTTTCTAAAAAACTTTACGAATTACTATTTATTACTAACTAGCGTAATTTCCCGTCCCAAGACCATGTGTGGAAATCGTGATTTTTTATTTAAAATTCTAAATAACTGATAAAAATATTCATACATTACTCATCAAGACTAAAAAAACAAATTTTCGCTCTATCTGTGTGCTTGTGTGTCTGTCTGTCTGTGTGCCATGGTTAAGGAAATCTATGCCACGTACGAAGCGGAATTTTTTGTGAAGATATTCGAAGGCCTCCCTGTGGCACCTGAGTTTCAGAATTTAAATTTTTTAATAATTAGTTGAGAAATTAATTAAAAGTCCCAAATTAAAAGATTCGAAAAGTATTCATAATTCAACAAAAGCATAGATTTTTATCAAACAACGGAATATTTCTTTGAAAACTGCAAGAGAGGGGGAGGAGTTAATAGAATTATAGAGCTGCCAGGGCGATAAATGTACTGCGCGTTTTTAAAAAATCTGTATCTTAAATTCTACTGTGCCTAAAAACTCGAAAATTGCACTTCCAGACACGAAAAAAATCCCCTTTCAGAAATTCTAAAAATAATTCCCGCTGCGTTTTCAGGAAGTCAAAAAATCTACGAAAAATCGATTTACAAAAAAATCTTTTTATTTCCTTCGAAATTAAGGTTCAAAATCTCTGCCATGGACGCCAGGCATTCATTGGAAACAACAGATGCCTTTCATTACTGGACATTTTAGATCGAATATAATTTTTTTTTTAATATGAAATTTATAGTTTTAATTTTTATGCATCTAGATGTAGAATTTTTCGCGGATTTCAAATATGTAAATTTCTTTGCGGTAGCTCAATTATAACCTTATATATTATTTATTATTTCATTAATTCAATTATTCCTTTCAAACTCTCATTTTGAAAGCCAATCTCCCAAACCGCAAATGATTTTTATACTAGGGTTCTTTGGAACGCCGTCAATGTTTTTAAGAAATACCATTTAGAGATTTTAAAGTTAAGCGTCTAGCCCTATCTTTAAATGCTGTTTGATAATATCTAAATTTTATAAAAATCCATCCACAAGCTTTTGTTTTATAAAAAATCGATTTTTAAAAAGAAAAAGAAATGCGTTGAAACGGGATTTCTTTTAAATTAAGAAAACTAGCGAACCGATGGGTTTGGAACTTTTAGATAGTTTATAACACATAATAAAGATTTTAAAGTGTATGGGGCATCAAATTTCGGGAGGAGGAGGTGGGCAATATTTTTTTTTTAGCAGGACGTGATCTAATATTTAAAACTTACAGTTTTAGATGCGTATTTCTAACAGAGACTTGGGATAAATATTACTTATATAAAATTTCAAAAGTGTACTTATCAGTTTTTTCAAATAGCAATTTCAACAAATATCTTAAATTCTTGCTTAAGTCCTCAACCCCCTTGACTAATATATCTACGGTTAAGGTTGCTTAAAAGAGTTTCGTGCAGAAATCGTTTTGTTAAGAATAGAGTTCGGCTCGTGGTGGTGGATTGTGGAACTAAAAGATTCGAGATTGGTTTTTTTTGCAAGACTTTTCATTGCATGCGCATCACGCCTGCTAAACTGTGCTGTAGGCAGATGGGACACAGTTCTAGGTTCGTTCGGTTCGAGATTGTTCTTTTTTATTTTACATTATCTTCCATTGCGTGCGCAGAACGGCTGCTATACGATGTCGTAGGTAGCGGGGTCCCGATTCGAGGTTCGTTCGGCTCGAGATTGGGCCTTTTTATGAGATTTTGCAGTACAGATTTCAGGTTCATTTAAGAATATTATTACGGACCCGGGCAATGCCCGGCGACTTAGCTAGTCGACAATAAAGAAAAATGACCTGAAACGTTATGTTTAGAGCCTAATTAATGCACGGTCCTCTGGGGGTTTTAACAACAAATCTGTTATCTGATATAAGTAAAATGTCAAAACAAATGCGAAATTACAGAACTATATTAATTAGTAAATATAAACAGATATAGATTGAATGCAGATTGAAAACAGATTTCAAAAGTAATGTTGGTAAGCTTATTGTTAAATCCCTGCAGCAAAAGGGCTATATTTCATGTGGCATAATAGATATGTGTATTTTCTTCTTTACATAACCATCTTAATTACGCCTGTAACGACCTCACAGTCTCTTCAACACACAGCATAAGCTGACTACCAGTGGGTGCGACTTAACGGCTCTAACAAATTGGAAATCATCTCGTTGCACTTTGTTACCATCATCTTAAGGCCATCACTTTTATAAAACATTGCTACAATTAATTTCTGTGGCTCACAGCGCTGTAAGTCTGGTGTGACTTGACTTGACAACAGGGGGATGGTAAACCGTTAGACTAAAAGCGTGAAATTTTGTATGGTAGTAGTTACTTATAAGAGGTAAATGCTCTCTAAGAAATATTTTCAACAAAAATCCAAATTTAAAAGTGTGAAATGAGCGAAAGGTGTTCTAAATTACGATTCCTATTACGATTCCTTCCTGGAATTATTAAAGATAGAAAGTTGAAAATTGGCATGGTAGATACTTTTAAGAAGTAAATGCTCTATAAGAGTAATTTCCATGAAAATACAAATTTAAACGGGTGAAATGAGCAGAATGCGCTCTAAAAATGTTCTAAATTACGATTTCTATGGAATCTCAGGATATACAAAATCGATTTCAAAAGTAATGTTTGCAAATTGATGGTGACGGTACCTGCGCTAACATGGGCTATATTTTACGTCGGAGACGCTACCACCAGGTAGTTGCAGGGACAAAAAAGTTATAAATTGCGGTGTTTGTGATACTGAAGGAGCAAGAATCTTGAAATTTGACATTGTAGTTACTTATAATATGTTATTAATCACTAAGAGCAGTGGAGGAAAATGCGAAATTTAAAAGGGTGAAATGAGCATTAAGCGCTCTAAATTACGATTTCTATGAAATTTTTAAAGATAGAAATTTCAAACTTCGCATGGCAGTTCCTTATAAGATGTATATAAAAGTTTATAAACTATTCGAAATTTAAAAGGGTAAAAGAGCGAAAAGTAATTGAAAAACTTTCTAAATTATTATTTCTGTGGAATCTCATAAAATATCAAACCGATTTGAAGAGTAGTTTTTTTGAAAATTGATTGTGACAGACCCTGCTTCAATATCTACATTAATATTATAAAGAAATAACGTTTGTTTGATTCTTTGTTTCCAGAGGTAACCGCTGGAACTATTGAACCAATTTGAAAAATAATGGTAGCAAAAGGCTGGTGCCCATCTCTTCTCCAACATAGGCTGCATTTTATACCGGTACAACAACCACAATGCAGGAACAAAAAAACATATTCTAAAATTGCAATTGCTGTGATATAATTGTAGCTAAGGATTTGGAAATTTGTGTGGTGGTTATTTTTAAGATATAAATACTTGCGTTCAACAGTTTCTGGAAAACAAATCGAAATTAAAATGTGTGAAATGAATGAAAAACTTTCTAAATTATAATTTATTTGGAATTGTTAGGGCTAGAAACTTAAAATTTGGTATGGCTGTTTCTTAGAGATGTAACGCTCGCGCAGGACAGTTTTCTAGAAATTCGAAATTTAAAAGGTTCCATATCAAAAATTGTTCTAAAATTACCATTTATGTGATACATTTTCTATAGAAGACTGGAATTTGCTATGATGGTTACTTTTAAGATAAAAATGCTGGCTAAGAACTGTCTAAAAAAATGGAAATTTTAAAGGGTAAAATGAGCGAAAAAGTTCCAAAAACATTCTAAGTCACTGTTTATTTGTAATTGTTTAGGCAAGAAACTTAAAATTTGGCAGTGCTGTTATTTTAGAGATGTAAATGTTTACCCTAAACAGTTTTCTAAAAATTAGAAATTTTAAAGGATCCAGATCAAAAATTGTTCTAAAATTGCCATTTATGTTTTACATTTGCTACAGAAGTCTGGAATTTGGCATGGTGGTTACTTTTAAGATAAAAATTATCGCTAAGAACTATTTCTAAAAAATTCGAAATTTTAAAGGGTGAAATGGGCGGAAAACGTTCTGAAAACATTCTAAATCACTATTTATTTGAACCTGTTAAGGCAAGATTCTTAAAATTTGGCATTGCTCTTATTTTAGAGATGTAAATATTCACCCTAAACAGTTTTCTAAAAATTCGAAATTTAAAAGGGTGCAGCTCATAAAATATTTAAAATTACGATTTATATGATACAGTTGGTATAGAAACTTGGAATCTGACATGATGTCTATTTTTAAGATGTAAATGCACCGTTTCTAAAAAAAATTCAAAGTCAAAAATTTTAAATGAATTTTCGGAAGTAAACGCGGAAAACGTCTAAAAACGTTTTAAATTACAATTTAGTTGGATTTGTTTGGATTAGAAGCTAGCAATTTAGCATAATTTTAAAATGCAGGTATAAATAGTTCGAAAATTTAGAGGTGGGAAATGAACTGAAAACGTTCTGCATTACGGTTTATTTAAAATTGATAAGGATAGAAACTTAAAATTTTAGATGTCTGTTATTTTTAAGGCATAAATGCTGGAACAGAGCAGTTTTTGCAAAATTTGAAACTTTAAAATGTGCAGAAGCTAAAACAGTTCTAAAGTTGCGATTTTTGTCATCCTGCTGGGCTAGAATTTTGAAATTTGGCATGGTGATTATTTTTTTAATTTAAATGCTCGCTAAGAAGAGTTTCTAAAAGAAAATCAAAATTTAAAAACTTAAAATGATCGGGAAACATTCTAAAAAACTTCTAATGTATGGTTTAATTGAAATTGTTAGGCAAATAAACTTGAAATTCGGCTGTTACTTTAGAGACGTAAATGCACCCATAGAATAGTTTTTAAAAATTTTGAAATTTTGAAATGTGTAGGAACATAAAACATTCTAAAATTGCGATTTTTCCAATATATTTGTAACAAAAGTCTGCATAACCAGAAGCTTAGAATTTGGCATGGTGGTTTATAAGCTCGATAAGAACGGTTTCTAAAAAATTCGAAACTTCAAATAAAAAATAAAATGAGCGAAAAATCTTCATAACACATTTTAATTTAAACTAAATATGAAATATGAGACAGACTTGAATACATTTAAAAAGCAATTAAATTTAAAATATATACATAAAATCATTTAATTAAAATTAAAATCATATAAAGTATACGTTTCTCTATGTCATCGCATAGCCTCATCAGTACTAGCATAAAACAAAACAACAAACATCGAACACACGCTGGACTCAGTCAAAGTTAATGTTAAAGTTTTTCTTTCAGAAATAAGAAATATTCATTAGGAATCGAACCTGATTCTTTCGAGGTATATGGGTATAGCTTATTGAACCATCCATCCATGAAAAGTCTGAATGGCAATCTTTGCTGTTATTTTAATTAAAGAATCTGCGAAAAAGTGGTTGTTGTGGTTACTTACAACCACTGCCATATTTTTATTTAATTTGATTTAGAAAGTATTTTTACTAATATTTATTCATTTAATTTTAATATCCGCATTCTAAAATTATTTTAATTCCTTTTTTTTAAACTTCCCCTGTAAGATTTTCTTTCTGGCGTAACATTTCGTTTATTTAAAAATGATAAACGTAGTTTTGAAATCTGTACTTCTGGTAAAAGAATTATCTGGAACATTCCATAACTTTCTTTTCTGATATCATTTCCTTTTGTAGCTCCGCACCTTAGCCAATAAAATTTAAATCCGTTTAATATATAGTTTCAAAAAGTGTAACACTTTACTATTATTCGGCACCTTATCTTTATGAAATCTATAAAATTTCCTCTAATTTAAAGCAGTTTTTATATACTTTAGCATTGCAATTTATGCCAATGCAGGGCTCTTGTATATTTGTTCCGCCAAATTGGCATTTTTCCTTTATTATTTCTCCCTTTTACATCGCAGTACGTTTTGCGCAGTCAGTTGAGTTCGAATTGCATGGCAGAATGGTTTCCCTTTGCCGTTCTGTGAAAGTTCATGTACGCGCCAGTATGATAGTTCTGAGAACTAACGCAGAAATGGGTGGCTGCCTCTTGCCCTTCTGCAATAATAAACGGACCTTGTACATCCAGCAAAAATGTTAAAAGTGAAAGAATATTTTTTTAAGAATTATGTGATCGGCTGCACAGTTTCTTCTTTTTTGTGGCAAGATCTTCGATCAGTTTCTTGTAATGTGGATTCTTCAGTATCATGTGGATTAAAATCATGCTGCTGGCTGTATTATTAATTTGTTTATTCAAATGGTGCTTTCGTGAGGTGTCGTAGAATTCAATTGATGAAAATTCATATAAAAGCCTTAAGCTTTTTAAAAATGTTTCTTCTCACTCCCCAGGAGAAAATAGAGTATATTTGTCTCATATATATATATATATTTGTCTCATATAGAGTATATTTGTCTCATATTAATTCATACTAACAGAATCTTGAAACTCCAGAAAAGAAATGTTGCATTGCTTCATCCTTCTGATTCATCCAGAAGTGCAACACATGATCAAAAACACGTGTTGATAGTACATCTTCTTCTCCTGTGTAACGACATATTCCTACTCATACTACTAACTGTGATTCTCCTCAAATTCACACCTCTTCGAAGTGCCAACAAACATCTTCGCATTCACAGTTTTGTGCATTCTCAAGTATCTAGTAGTAAAACTTCCACTACAGTTCTAAATAAATTTACTCAAAGTAAAAAATATATATATATGATCTTCGTCCTCGCAGTCATAAACACTATAAAATATGAACTAATCTTCAATTTTATTTAGGATGCCTTTGCCATTGTAAAACATCTCTTTTATGCTAGCTAGATTGGATTGTCAAATACGAAGACTGACTGTTTATTTTATTTTTTACTTCTACCAAAGTTGCAGGCAGCATTTGTGTAATTTTTCATGTTTATTTTTTTTTAAGTCGCCTTCGCCTTGACACTGTGGAATTGTCATCTTGCAAAAGTATGTAAATCTTTTTTTTTTCTTCCTGTTCATTATGTTGCTCACTGAAATATTTTCTTCAAAACCTTATTCGTTTTTAGAATTTATGTTTAATGTAAAATGTGCTGATAACTCAAAATTTTTAATTTCAGTATTTGATTTAAATAATGAGAAATATTTTTTTTTTGAAAAAAATCAAATCAAATTTTTTATAATTCAATATTTTAGTTGGAAATGAAGTGTCATTGATTGCTTTATTTTGATATGGTATTTATCTTTAAAAAGTAAATTGTTATTGATATAAAATATAATATGATTACATATGTCATCTCTTTCCATATTGTGACTTTTAGAGTATTTGAAATACTACTTTATCCTAATTATAATTTCATGCATGTTCTAACATTTAACCTCTTTCTAACATCTAAAAATAATAATAATGATAAAAGTTATGCATGCTAATACTTCTACTATTATTATTGGTGTATTATGTAAAGTGGTTGAAAATACATTAAGCTTTTTAAGTGTTTGAAAATTCACAAATTGAAAAAATATTTGCGCACACAAAAATTTTGTACTTTGGATCCAAAGATTATTTTAAGTCTTTACAAAAAAAAATACTTATGTATTTTACATGAAAAAAAGTAGTAACATGTTTATACTTACAAAGATTGTTTTAAGTCTTTAAAAAAATACTTATGTATTTTACATGAAAAAATGTAGTAACATGTTTATACTTACAAAGATTGTTTTATGTCTTAAAAAAAATACTTATGTATTTTACATAAAAAAATAATCACATATTTATTCTTACAAATGTTTGAAAGTTTGTATTAAGCATTTCAGGATATTTAGTATAAATATTTTGTGTGATAATTTTTGTGAGACCAACAGTATTAAAGTTATGTGGTACATTTATTTATGTACTTTTTCTGAGAGCTTAAATATCCTTTCTTTGCCAATATTTACTTTGAAGGGATTATTGTTGTTATTGTTGTAGAATAACACCATATTAGAATTATCCAACTAAGAAAAGTAGATTTCTTAAAAAATGGTATATGTATATATATTTTTTTAACGAGAGTGTAAATGTTCTCTCTTGACTATTTGCATACGTTTTGCATTTTGTTATGGAAAATTTTCAAATGAGTAATATATTGAAGAATTAATAGAAAAATTAATAGAAAAATTGAAATGTAGTTCATAGACTGTGTCTTGAGATACAGTTGAGATTTAAAAGTGCTACTTTGAATTATTGTTTTTTTTTTTCAAGAATAGAAATGTTTTATTACTTATATTGTACTATATTGAATGATGCAAAATCATTATTAATATGATTGTCAATTAGTATCATATAATTTGTTTATGCGTACATTATTACATTTTTTTTTTCATTCTTGTAATGTATACTTAACTTACCTTATAGAGTTGTACTTGCTATTTCACACATAAGTGCAAGAACTTTTAGCAATTTTATTTTGAAAGACTTTGTGGACTTTTATCAGAAGAATGTAACTCATTATTATTTTTATTTTGTTTATCATTATTTGATGTTATATCTATATTGTATATAGATTAGAAAATATTGGTTCAATGTCAAAATTATTAAATTTCTCCATCTTACGAATATTTTCTTTTGGGGAGGTCGGAGTAATATGTTGTGGCTACTTACAACCACTGCCATATTTTTATTTAATTTGATTTATAAAGTATTTTTATTAATCTTAATTCCTTTAATTTTAATATTCGCTTTTTAAAATTATTTTAATTCATTTTATTTTCAAAATTCCCCTGTAAGCTTTTCTTTCTGGCGTAACATTTCATTTATTTAAAAATGATAAACGTAGTTTTGAAATCTGTACTTCCGGTAAAAGAATTATCTGGAACATTCCATAAATTTCTTTTTCTGATATCATTTCCTTTTGTAGCTCCGCCTCTTAGCCAATAAAATTTAAATCAGTTTAATACGTGGTTTCAAAAAGTGTAACACTTTACTATTATTTGGCATGTTATCTTTATGAAATCTATAAAATTTCCTCTAATTTAAAGCAGTTTTTATATGCTTTAGCATTGCAATTTAAGCAAATGCAGGGCTCTTGTATGTTTGTTCCGCCAAATTAGCATCTTTCATTTATTATGGCAACACTTTTCACCCTTTTTCATCGCAGTAAGTTTTGCGCAGTCAGTTGAGTTCGGATTGCAAGGCAGAATGGTTTCCCTTTTCCGTTCTGTGAAAATTCATGTACGAGCCAGTATGATAGTTCTGAAAACTAACGCAGAAATGGGTGGCTGCCTCTCGTCCTTCTGCAAAAATAAACGGGCCTTGTACATCCAGCAAAAATGTTAAAAGTGAAAGAATAATTTTTTAGGAATTATATGATCGGCTGCACAGTTTCTTCTTTTTTTGTGGCAAGATCTTTGATCAGTTTCTTGTAATCTGGATTCTTCAGTAACATGTGGATTAAAATCATACTGCTGGCTGTATTATTATTTTTTTTTATTCAAATGGTGCTTTCGTGAGGAGTCGTAGAATTCAATTGCTGAAAATTCATATAAAAGCCTTAAGCTTTTTAAAAATGTTCCTCCTCACTCCCCAGGAGAAAATAGAGTATATTTGTCTCATATAAGTGCTCATAAATAGATCGATTTGTGTATTCTTCATCATAAAAAAAGGTACAGCAAAAAACAAGCGTTGTCTTTTATAAAAATGCTCCTTTTTTCCAAGAGAGTTTCATCAAGAATAAAGATATTTTCGTTGAAGATTATCGTCTGTCCATTTCATTTCTCTAATTTCGTCTACTACTGTTCTTTTGTTTCAGTTCAGTACAGGTAATGCTTTTGCTTTTATTTTTTGTTCTTAATTATCAAATATATGAGAAATATAGAATTATTTTAATTAATGACTGTTATGTCAAAGTGGTGTTTTGTGGCCACTGTCCAATGTCATGACACTATACTGATTAATCACAAAAAGAATGATTTTAGGATTATTAATTGGAATTTCAATATTTAAAATTAACGTAAGATATTATTCTTCTACCTATCACCCAAACAGAACAGGGGGTATGGTCAAAATCATGTTGGACTAATCTGGAATTTAATTTGTTATTTTTAAATGCTCCTTAAGCCGTATTCCATTGATCTTCCTGTCCCACCTACATATAAATTATTGCAATCACTGAACGGAATAATATATGCAACGCGGGTTAATTTTGTTTTGTCATATTTTAACTTGTGGCTATTTAAAAAGAACTTAATTTATGTAACGTTTTAAAAGAAACTCCATTGTTGAATGATTTCAAAACAGATGAAACTTTCTCTGAAACACTATCGTAATATGGTAAACAAAGAGAACTATTAGGTTTAAACCGCTGAAAAGGGGGTGGAGTTGAATCAATCAATTGCAAAGTATTTGAAATTATTAATCGTTCTAATTTACCATTTATTTATAATTAATTTAAGTTATTTTCATTAATTTAATACTCGCATGTGTTCCTTTTATACAGCATAAGTATGGTGTTTATTGAAAGTGTCACTTTTACTAATAAATATAGTAGGAGAAACAAATACCCTTTGGTATATTTCAACAATTACGCAGGCAATGATGCGGGTTTTGCCAGTTTAGTGAATAGTCAAATAATGCCTTTTGTAAATTTGTTTAATCTTTTAAATGCGTTCGTGGACTGCTTATTCTTTAAATTTAAAAAGAAGGACTCCCTGCCCAAAAATTGTAACAAAAATAATAATGGAAACTATGCATGCTTATTTATTTCCTGTCGTAACAAAATAATTTTCAAACGTCATCGAAAATATTTCCACAGCCTTCTCACATATTATTAACACTGAATATAACTACAGACATGTTTGTTAAATTTCCGCAAAAATACATTCTAAATATATACCTTTAATTTTGTTAACTAAAGAATAATTTTCTCGAAAGTTAAATCAAATAACCAAAAATAATATTGAAAAAATGAAGAATTTGTGAAAATATTTTAATTATCTGGGCAGAATTTGATATATTTACCTGCTTGTATAACCTCTCGTTAAGTTTTGTTCTTGGGGAATAAGTAGTACTATAGTTTCTTCCTTCTTTATCATACCACTTGTCGTATTTGCCATCTTGAACGCTTCCTTTCACTAACTTGAATCTCCCTATCCTTATTCCTGCAGCGTTCTCTTTGTCGTCTAAATTCAATAATATTTTTCGTCTTGGAGAAGGGAAGCCATACAGTATGCTAGGCCATTGATTAATGCCATCGATGTTTTCCGGCAACATCTTCAGAGCCTCGTGGCCACCTGTATTCCAAATCTTCTTGTTACTATTTTATTAGTTTACAATTATAAGTAAAAACATATCATTTACTACTGCATTAGTTATATAATTTAATTGATGATTGTTGAAAGCAACTATGTACTACTTTATCTTCAAAATTGGAGTAGCTGACTTGAAGTGTTTTCCAACACAGCGAAAAATGAAAGGTTTCGAACCTGGGTAACTTGTCTTACCGTGCCAATGCTCTATCTACTGAGGTATGCGTGCGATACATGGCAGACATAATTAACTCTCATTAGTTGGACATGGCTCCAAACTGCAGTCCTAGTTTCATTCATCTGAGATATAACTATGGCATTTACATGATGAATGTGTGTGATAACACGGGAAATCCTGCAAACCATGTAATTATGTGTATGTGAGCAGGAATTGTCCGGGTAGCTCATTAGGAAGAGCACTGGCACGGCAAGCGAAGGTACCCAGTTTCGATGGTACCAGTTCCTGGCCTGGACATTTTTTGCCCTGTTGGAAAAAACTTCAACAATGCTACTCGAACCTTGAAGATGATTTATCCAGCTGAAAAAAAATCCTTCCCTATATTATGAACTAAGTACTAGTTTTGAAGTTTCCCAAGCCATGGACATATGTCTTTCAACGCTCAACTTTAAATCAGTTTACCATTATATGTAAAAACGTCTCGTTAATTATTACATTAGTTATACAATTCAATCGGTGATTGTTGAAAGGAAGTTAAGTTCAAGTTTAGAAGCTTCCGAAATCATGGACGTATGTCTTTCAACACTCAGCATTTAAATCACTATCATTATCCTTAATTTACCATTTATTCGTATCCGTATTCTCAATAAAGATTTGTTTTATGTAAATTTGACTTTAACATTTTTTTTTCAATTTTATCAAAAATTAACGATCCAAAATGTTTGGTTCTATCGGCAGATTTTGTGATTTCAAAACGAGGATTCTCAATGTACACAGCTTATGCTGTCCTAGCTAAACACCCTGTATTCAATAAAATCAAAACATTGCATTAACTAGTGCCGTGAAGGAATTTTCACCTTGTTATTAATAAAAAAAGTTAAAAACAAGCATAAAATTACATAAAAGTTGCTAAAATGTATAAAGATTTTATTATATCCCGAGATCTTTCGAATGGAGGGAAATCTCTCCTAAATACATTAATAGACTTTTCGATCAAGCAAAACAAACAAGACAGAAGAATGATTTAAATTTGAACAAGTTTATTTTTTGCACGTTTGAATACATCCCACAGCTTTATGAAAGATTGAGATATGCATTACTAACATATAATATTAATTTAATAGCTAAACCTCCAGCAAAATTGAAAGATTTGATTCACAGTAAAATTGATCTAGTTCCAAATCATAAAAAAGCAGGAGTTTACATAATCCCATTTAGCACAGAACATAAAAAAAAAGTTTATTCTATATCGGCATATCTCGAAAATTTATAGAAAGGCTAAAAGAGCATTTATCTGACATGAAGTTTAACAAACCAAGTACAGCTTTATCCAGATTGCATCAGAAAGAAAATACTATGATATACATAGGAAAAACTAAAATTATCATTTCTACATATAACCATTACTGTTCAATAATCCCTGAATCCATTGAGATTTTACTTAGAAATGATACTGTCTGTAACGATGTCTTTTCGTATAATATTCTCGCTATTTGGTTTAACATTCTAGGTATTTCCAGAGATCCTGAAATATGATTTAATTTTTTCACCTCCCTGGAGCTGTGGACTGAACCTCGCTTGCACATGCGTGCATTTTCATCTTGTTTTACGTGTGTTTTTCTTATATTCCAGCCAGTCACTCTTTTCCCTTGAAAATGGCCGCGTGTCCGTTCAAAAGATCTCGGGATATAATAAGATGTTTATAAAATAATTTTTTGCTTGGGGCTAGTAATTTTAAGCTTGTTTTTAACTTTTTATGCACCCTGTATTGTTGACCCAATTTTCAGGAAGCACAAATTTCAGATTTTTATTCTTTTAATCGATCAGTGTTATTATTACGAAATGAATACCTTCTTACCTACTGCCGATAATATAGTGGGTAGCCAATCGCTGATATGCATTAATTCATTGTGAATTCCACTAGTTTGTCTCAGGAAAGAACTCCATATGAAAGATACTCCTCTGACTCCACCTTCCCATAGGGTATATTTACCTCCTTTCAGAGGCCAATTAGAACCGCTGGTACCGTCCGCATCTTGGGAAGCTCCACCGTTGTCGGTTGTAAAAATGAAAATTGTGTCATCTAACATGCCAGACATTTCAAGAGCTTCAAATATCTCTCCCACCGAATGGTCCAATGATGATACCATCCCTGAAAGTAAAACGTTAGGCTGAAAATATAGAGGTTTGATAAACATATTAAACAGTCTCTATGAGATTAAAAGAATGATTAAAGTATATCACAGAACAATTATAAGCTGAAAATTCCCAATTCAAAACTATCTGTCTATTTTACAAAAAAGTAACAAACGCGACTGCCGTGATTTAACTTACTGAGACCTTTTCATATTCTTAGCAAAAACCATTGGATGTAAAAACACGAAAAAATAAACATGTTGAAGCAGACAATTTTTAAATCGAAATATTTTGTTAAACTCTAATTTAATGTTGAAATCGCTCAAGATAATTCAGTTAAATATGTTTTTTACGATCAAAAACTTGCTTAGCAATTTAATTATATTTTTCGGACGCATACTTAACTAGATTGTAGTGTCTAATAATTTTTTTAAATAAAAAGTTTTCTTTCCAATTTTTTATTAAACTTTTAACATATGAATAAAGATTTAAGTTATAATTTGAAATAGACGATTTATCTACAGTTGTCAAATTTTAAAAAGCCCAAGTTAATTGAAAATTTCATTTACAATTTAATAATAAAAAACCTTTAAAATAATCAAATAATTACGTACGAAAAGCATTTAGTGTTGAAAATTGCGTCATATTGAAAACGATAATTTCAAATCCCCATGTTTAAAATGATTTTCCTAATACGTCAAACAGAAAAAAAAATATTCTAGACATTATAAAAATTCGGGAGACAGGAACATTTTTTACTGAACCATATTATACAAGCTAATTTTCAAATGTCTGATTTATTTTAAAATTAATAATAAAAACATTTATCTGCTGCCGCAACAACGCAGTGGTGGATGTGGCCTAATATAAATAATCAAGACGTTTCTCTTTTTTTATAAATAGTGGAACCTTTGGCGATGAACTGGAAACGAAAATGACACCGTTCTCATGCAATTATTGTAGATTGGGACTTTATGAGTTAAAAGTTAAGTTTCCATTTAAAAATATTAAATTAAAATTAATTACGGAATAAAATTTCGCAAAATGCTACAACATTTGGTTGAATAGTTTGCGTTTATTTAATATTGTCAAAGAAATAGTATATTTTTTCTGTTACACGCGCCAAAGAAAACGTAAATTCTCATTTATGAAGCTGGGTTATTTTAGTACGATTATATTAAAGTTTCGTCAATATTTCTGACTGTCATTTTAACGATCACGGAGCTTCGTTTTCGCTATCGCCATATTTTAAAGATTCTGTATTTTCATTTATTTTATTCGGAAGGCTCGTATAAAAAAGGCTCGTTATTATAAACAAAACACACTAATTTGACAAAGGAATTGAAAACAGAATACATAAATACATGTAAACAAACAATATAAGGTTTAATAAAAATGAAAGATTCCGGTTTGACTATTGTTGATCGTAGTTTTTGATGTCCAAGATCTTTATCACAGCTATCAGTTCAGCAATTACAACAGAGAGGGGGTACCCCATAGCGGTACCAGAAATTTGAATATAAAAGCAGTTATTAATACAAAACAGTTTGAGGTCAAACAATCTGGCTCACTCCTACACACCCTACTGATTTTAATGTTGATGAGATTGTTGAATTGGTTAAGTTTTGTTTGACCTGAAACTGTTTTGTGTTTAATAACTGCTTTTATAGTCAAATTTCTGGTACCGCTATGGGATCCCCCCCTTTCTGTTGTAACTGCTGAACTTGTAATGCAGGATATTGAAAACACTATTAATTCTGAACTTGGTCCACATATTCTTTTTTGGAGACGTTATGTCGACGATATTTTTTTGATAGTGAAAGAAGCAGATTTAAATGATATTCTCACGATTTCTAACTCTATTGGTAACCCTATTAAGTTTACTGTTGAAATTGAAAATAATGCTAAATTACCATTTCTCGACATTCTAATCCGCAGACACACGACTGATATCTCTCAATCTGTCACCACTACTGTTTACAGAAAACAACATCTACTGGTCAATATACTAATTTCAATTCAATATGCCCTTTCAGCCATAAAATAGCCGTTATTAAGACTTTAGCTTTCAGAGCTATAAGATATTGCAGTTCCAGTAATGATTTTGAAATAGAGAAACGTAAAATTTATCGCGATTTGGTTAATAATAGCTATCCTATTGGTTTTGTTAAAAAAATCTTTAAAAATACTTTAAATTTTGTAAATTCTACTCCTCCCCTTTTCAACGTAATAAATCAATTTACTTTTGTCTGTATCCCTTATTATAAGAACATTTCTGATAGAATTTCTGGAATTCTAAAATCATTCAATATTGGGGTTTCTTTTAAACCAATTAAAAATTGAGTTCCTTTTTCAATAAGTACAAATTTCAATATGATAAGCCTAAATTACCCGGTGTCGTTTATATTATTCCTTGTAAAGATTGCAGTAGTGTTTATATTGGTGAAACAGGTAGATCATTGGAAATTCGCCTAAAAGAACATACTGGTGCTTTAAAAATGGTAATTTGATTTCAAAAATTGTCCAGCATTCACTTCAAACGAATCACATTCCGCTTATTGCGAACGCCAGTATTTTGAAATCGGGTTGCAACGGCTACCACGTAGATTACTCCTTGAGTGTTGGTTCACTGAATTGCGATCGCAGACTTTGAATGAAGCTCATTCTGTCCCTAGAGAATATTGTCTGTTTTTAAAATAACTAACTTTATCGGTTCTTGATTTGTTCCGTCGTTTGCAATGTAATGGATATTTGTACTGTTGATGCCTCGCGTGTTGCTTGGCGAAACGTTTACAAACTGTATTTTTAATTGTTTTTAAGTAAATTTTTTATAAAATTTTATTTTTTTTTAAATTGTACTCAAGTCTGTATTAATTTATTTTATTTGGTGTTTTAATGGTTTTTAAATTCAGACGTTAAATGTATATATACTGTAAAATTTAGCTAGACTTAAAAACACAAACCATAACCGATAACTCACTTTCAGAAATTATGGCCGATAACGAGTATTCTAATCAAATTCTTTTGTGAGTATTTATAATGAACTACAAATGCATACCATGTTTTATATTAAGCATCTTAAAACACACATAGTTAACGTCTATCGATTTCATTATGCTTGAAATACTATAACATTAGTAAAACAAGCTGAAAACGCTTTTCCCCGAAGATCATGTATAGAGATCTTTTTTGTACAACTTTATTATATTTGAAAAAGTGTTACATCATTAAACTGCTCTGCAAACGTTTTTCCATTATTTGAAATATAACGGAATATTTTGAGTATCTATGTAAATGAACTATAAACGCTACATAACTTCTCTTACAAACAGCTGTCATACAAAAATAAAATACAGTACCAAATATTAATTACATAGCAATCCGAGTATATTGGATGTTTGGGTCATCGCATGTCAACTGGACCAGAGGGTCCTGTTCGGCCCCTCTTAAATTTGATGTAATTTCTACAAGACATACATATAGGTCAAAAACGGACATCTACAAACTATCAGAGTCAGAACTTGTATAGTTGGATACCCACGGGTCCTTCTGTAAAGTTCCATATTTCACAGTCGCAGAAAAACGATCAAATCACCAAGATTGTCATATTATTGCTCATGATACAAGAGACCTTATTTTGAAAGAATATGATCTGGTGCAACTTTTTGTGCCGAAACACGTCATTTCTGTATTAAAGATCAAAAATCAACTTGTTTCACTACCGTAGCTATAACCTTTCAAGAGATATTTGGGTGACATGGAAAATTACTTTGCAACCGACCATGAACACCATGCTAGGAGCTACGTATTGCGGTTGACACCAAATAACCCACTTATTTCATGTACGTTTCTGTTATTTCTTCCTACTGCAGTATTCTCAGTCTTCCAGATATTTACACAGACATTTTTAGAGACAATTTCTACGGCGGATAATGCCGCAAATCTCATACAAAGTAGAAGTTTTGAACATACAGTAGAAAGTCTTTTATCGGAAACTCTTTTAACAAAAACTCTCGGTTAACCGAAATTTCTTTTTTAAGCTTTTTTTATGACATTCCTTGTGTGCAAAATCCATTTTGAAAGCTTTTTTTTTTTTTTTTTTTTTTTTTTTGTATTATCATATTCCTCGTATGCAAGCTGTCCTTTCCGAACCACAATTACATATAAATATTTTCGATCCCCTTTCTTAGAATTCCTTTGAATTTAACTTGAGATCCCGTAAGCTGCGGAGTGGAACGAACGAAGAAAACGAACATGTTAGCGATTCTGAAGCTTTTTAATGTTTTCCAAAAGGTTTCGCTGGGCTGGGGCAGCAGAAAGACTGTGATACTGGCGACCTAATAATATTTAAAAACTTCGAATAGAGTTTCAAAGCAAAGGCAATAGAAATTGCGACAAATAAAATGTTGTTTCAGACCCTTGTGAAATATGTCAAAGGTAGTTAATTTCGAAATTAAAGCTCATATAATTTATTCTTGTTTCTATTTTGCTATTGCTTTATTTTTATTAAGCACTTGTTACCATAATAAGAAATATTGCATATGTTTCTCCTTAATCTTAAATTTGAAGCATTCTCGATTAACCGAAAATTTCGATTTTCCGAAAGATGGTCTGTCCCAATTACTTCGGATAATCGAGGTTCTACTGTAATTGTATTTACCTTCCGTTAAACCGAAGACACCCAAAATGAAACAAAAGTTTTCTTGTCAACTAAAATGTGTTTATTATTTCCAGTGGAACAAACTGTAAGCAAATGAGAACTGTCCCTTTAAAATATGGGCTTATGAATATGGTGTTGAATTTATGAAATTTTGTTTAAAGAGATCTCAAAGATGAATCAATTAATGAATATTTAAGCATGACAAAACAACGTCAGCAGCTCTATAAGTAATTAGGTAGTAAAATGAATTAGTAAATAATTAGTATCTTAATTGGTAAAGTGACAAACTTGTAATTTTTTTTCAGTAATAACATTTTTTTTTTTTTTTAAGTAAGGATAAAATTCATCGCGACTTGCCATGTGGTCTACTTTAACGCCCCGTAATGACGAAGATATTGATTTGTTATCTTTAATACTACAGTTAGTAGTTGTTTACCCCGAAAAGTTGTACTATATCACAAATCTTTAATAAAAAAGGTTTCATGTATCAGGAGAAATAAGATGACAAACTTGGCGATTTGATAATTTTTCTGTAACTTTGAACTAGTGAATTTTACAGAAAGACGTCTAATGACCCATCTATACTATTTCTGGCTGATGTCTATATTATAACTATATATATCTTCTGTAGCAATTACATAGAAAAATTGAAAGGGATCCAGTATGGTAGGAACCGTAACCAAATTTAAGTCAGTTGACATGGAATGACCCTATTTACGACAGTTAAAGCACAGTCAGACTGCCAGATGACAGACAGAAAAATCAGTCACAAACGCTTTCGAACTATATTGGAAAGTGTTAAATAAACAGTCAGCCAGTGCCTTTAATATTTTATACCCTTATTCGGAGTTAAGTAATATCTAATAAGTAATTACCTGCAAAAAATTTTCTTTTTCTATCTTCGATGCCCACCATAGGCTCGACGTATTTCCTTGGGGCTTGCAAAGGCTTATCGCCGAAATTTCCACTGTGAGGTGATTGCTGAGCAAAATACAAGAATAAAGGCTACAAGCAAAATAAAATAATAAAAAAGAATGCATGCAATAATTAAAAAAAAACTTGAAAAGTAATTTATAATGTAATTGGATTTTTGTTATATTTCCAAATATTTAACAAAATTAAATATATTTGCACTTTATTATTTTTAACTGAATCATACTGAATAGTAAAGATATCACTCGAACTGAAATTTTCCAACTGACTGAAACAATGCCTAGACCAGGTTTCGAACCCAAGACCTTTTACCTTAATTGCCAAGTACCATCTAATATTTATTGACTATATTCTACTTCAATTATTTAAAGAATTCTATGTTTTTAATAATTTTGATTATTTCGGAAACCGTTCTTTATATAGATTATAATAATCTAATATTCCGCCATTTAAAAATATATTTCTACTGTAAATTAACTATTTTAGTAAGGAAAATATCCGTAGATTGTTTGAAGCAACATCTGGTTTTCATAGAAAAACTTGCCTCATCTGGGTTGTATTCCAGAATAACTTTCCTGGCTTTAGTAGTAAAAAGATCAGGTCCATACGTGCCATTGTAGTACCACACATTCTTTTCGTTGTCGTGTAAGTCTAGACCCTCCATGTCACCCTGAAATGGATAATGTTTCTATGGCAGTATATTAAATTTCTGAAAAAGTACTATTGAATTGAATATGGTTCAACAGTCTTTATTTGGTTTAATATTTAAAAAAATAATTATAAAGAAAAAAAAGCTTAATATTAGAGCCAAAAACAAAATTTTATCCTTATTAAATATTTCAATAAAAAGATAATATGTCAGAGAAATATGTAGCCAATGCAAAACCTTAAGTCTACAATAGTTTTTATTGCATTTTAAATTTTAAATATATATATATATATATATATATATATATATGTTAAAAAATAAGAACGCTCAATATTTTAGCCGAAAAACAAACTCGAAACTAAAAAGTAGTTAAAAAACAAAATCATGTATTGTAGAAATAAATAGTTAATGTAAAACGAAATCTATAACATATCGTGGTCGGACGCTTTCCCATCATTTACGAAGCACCTATTTCTGAACTCCTTCGGGATGAGCATCTTTTAGAGAATTTTTAATATTTTATCACCGATTTTTCAAAACAGAACCTTTTGCCTAATTGAATCGGGAAAATGCTTGGATTAAATAAGGCAAAATTTACAATAAAAATTTAATGGTGGGAAAAATCACGGATTCTGAGCACCTTATGCGGCACATATACTGGTCGCTCTTCCCCAAGGGGTTAATAAAGAAACGAAATATTTTCTCATTGAGGGTCGATTATGGCTAACTTTAAAATTTAAACTAGATATTTTGTTTTGCATATTCACAAAGTCATATTTTCCTTAATGCAAAAAATTATCATCTATTCTTATTCAGATATTAAGAAATCCGACAGTATATCCCATTCTTCCATAAACTAAAACTGTTTTCAAATATCATTTTAAATTATTCATTAAAAGAAAAATATTAAAAGAATTCAATGTTATTTCAATTTCGTTGTAACTCATTGTTTTATGTCGAATGGTAGCACCTTTGTTATTTTAAACAATTTTTCTGTAAAGGTTACAGTAAAGATCTACTCTATCTCTTCATAATACTTAATTTTTAAAAATATAGTTTTTTTTTTATTTTATTTTTTTTTTAATCTTAAGATGAAATATCAATAATAAAATTATTTTTTAAGCAAATTTATAGAACTGTTTTTCAAAATCTGTATTAGAAAAAGACTTTTGATGAAATGAAATATTAAAAAATAAAATCTATCTTTTCCAAAATAAAATTCCTTTAAAATATTCTATTTTTATATTAGTCCTTTTGTTACATTCTTCAGAATTGTTATAAATTTAATGATGTGTTAATATTCTTAATTAAGTTTTATTGGTTGTCTGGAAAATTTAAACTCGGTTCTCAAAAGGCTTAAATCTAATTTAGTTTAAAAGTTCTAGCGTCTAATGCATAAATTGCATGCAAAAAAGTTGGAAATCAATATCATTTTTCTGAAAATGTACTAAATGCGGCTGCGCTGCACTCTTCAAATCCGCCATTTCCGAAAAAATGGCAGAAGACAAATCCAAGCAAGAATAAAATCTGCAATTAACATTTAATTTTGACCTTTTCTCTGATTATGAAAAAATTGGAGAATGCTATATCCCTTTTTAAACTAATTTTGAATTAACGGTATAACAACTACAATTAATTAAACCTTGAAAGTTAAAAATACATGGAAACTAATTTAACACATTGAAACACAGTACGCGATCTGATACAGTAAGAATGAAAATGGCTGGTTCGCCAGCCTGTCTATATAGTACTTCTAATGCGAAGATACAATATTTCACGCAAAGTAAAAATAATTTTTATGTAAAATAGATTTAATGATGTGTGGAGAATCATAATTTTTATCTTGAATACATATATTAATAAGATTTTTGCCTTTACATTTTATGGAACATAATAACTTAATCATATGCGCGTTATATTAATAAAGACCGATTTTTGTAAACGTAAACTTCAACATCAAAAGGAAAACATTATTTATTTTGTGTGTTTACATTAAATGGAAAATTGGAGCGTTTAATCGTTATCAAATAGTACAGAATTATTGTCGTTAATTTTTATATTTATGTTATGAAAAGAATTACATTATCAAAGATAATATTTTCATTAAGATGTACATTTTTAAATAAGCACTATAAGTACATAATTCACAATACATTTTTCTTACTAAATAGGTGCAAATATACATAAGTTTTAAAAGTTTTTAAAGCTTATGTATGTTTGCACCTATTTAGTAAAAAAATGTTTTGTGAATTATGTATTCATAGTGCTTACTTATTTTATTAAGGTGAATATGTCGTTTGAACTTGAGATATAGAGTTTCTATACATTTTTATGTACATTTTTGTTGCAATGAATAGTTCATGAACAGATTCAGGGTGATTTCATACAAAGAATGGTAATGTCATCAATATATCTGCAGAAAATACAATGATTTATATAATTATTTCTCTCATACTAATATAAATATAGACCAACACAGTTTCTATATGATTTCAGTCTTAAGTCAAACCGACAACTGGATTATAAATAATATTATTATACATTATTTAATTTTGATATATAGTGAATTTCGTTTATGCCCTATATTTTTTTTTGATAAGTTTTACATTTAAACTTAATCATTTTTTAAATATACATAACACTATATAGGGTAGGGGAGTACGCAGTGCGACATGGTACACAGTGAGACAGCAACCACTTTGACATATAGTTGTAACTTTTTCTTCAAGCTGGCACACACACATAACAACCTCATCTTATGCAACACGTGGATGTAGTTTCGGCACTTCAGTTACTCGTCTGACAAAATAGTAAATAATTCCTTATTTTATAGTGGTTAAAGTTACATAAACGTATACTCTAGAGTTTATTTCCTTCAATATGGCGTATATTTACTTAACCAAACCTAGCTATATCTAATAATAGACTATTTCATCAAAACGACATAAACTTTTTAAAGCAATGAAATTGATACAACAGATGTGGCATCCATTTTGTTACAACGTAAGGAAAGTACACAGTGAGACTCTCAGTTGTGGTACACAGTGCGACGTGTCTTATTGTGTACCTACTATGTGGTTCTGGTGTTAAAAAAGTTATTTATTAATAAAAGAAGGTTTTTCTTTCTCTCTCTTTTTCTCTCTGTGTGTGTGTGGGGGGGGGGAGGGGGGAGGGCGTGCGATGGCTAGGGAAATTTACTAAACATAAGAGGCTTAAAATTTGCATGAAGGTAGCCCAAGGTCTGCCATTGTCCGCCCAAGGCTTATATTTTTAATATTTTGAAAATCTAGAAATATTAATTAGAAATCATAAACTGCAGAAAATTATTGATATAGTGTAAAAATGTATGATTAATGAAAATATATACATTGTCTCACTGTGTACTACTTATGGTACACAGTGAGACAATTTTCGATACTCCGTTATGCTGCTTCTGTGCTTTTATAAATAACTTTTTTAAAACCATTATACATTAATGTGTAACGCATTTGTGTAGCTTAAAGATGTAGCAAAAATTTTTTCAAAAGAATAAAAATCGTCGCCATTTGATAAGTAATAATAATTTTCGTCTCACTGTGTACTATCCTCCCCTAATAGTTATCATTCTATAGCTTTATGTGATCTAAATATTATAAAAAGATCAGCAAAGTCATGGGTTTTGATATAATGAATGTTATTTACATTTTTTTTACTTTATTTACAGGTAGGAATTCATTTTCAATACAACGTATATTGCCAATATCATTTTATATACATAATAACGAAATACCATTTCCTCTAATTTTTTCAGTGATATATGCAGCTTTATATTTCTTATGTTTTTCTGTTCAACTTGATACTTAGGTAGATTTTGTAAGAAGTACTACCTATTGCATTCTCCCCTGTGTTGTAATTTCTGAAAATTTTTTGGAGATCTACGTTGACCATGACCCCTAGAACCCAAATCCACGGCCAGTTCAAAACTTAATATATATATATATATATATACAAAGTAGTTCAAAATGTTATGTCCAAACGGCACGTGTGGGTGTGTCAGGCCATGAATAACAAGAATTACATAGGAACTGGAGGTCGGAAACGTGATCGTAATTGTATCGTGACCGTGACGCAAAAAAATATAACAAACGGTGTAAAAGGACCATTATTTTACACAAAACTTAATCGAAATACAAAATACTAATGAAAAATGTTACAACTCATAACAAGTGCTCAAAATATGCCCCATTAGCCGTGATGCATATTTCACATCGGCAGCGCATGGAATCGCGAACATGTTCCTATTACTGGAAATTTTATAGCTATTTTTATACATTTACGCATACAGGGTGATTGAAAATTGCTTACAAAATGACATGGCAAATCAGGCATGCAACAAGGATGGCAAATCACATAGGAACATAGGGTTGCAAACCACTTATTTAGTCACAAACACAGGGTGTTTCATCCTAACTCAATTTGGGTTGGCAGTAATACCTTTCAGAAAACTGACGTATAAAATAATAAAACATTTAAAAGATATTCTCACTTTTGTCGCAAATGTGATAACACCAAACAAAAGTGGTAGAAGTTTTCATTATACGCGCCAGCAGTAGGCACTTGGCGCCCCAAATTTTGGACTGTGATTATCAATTCATGCGTTATCATCGATTGTTTGAGCAACATGTTTTTTCAGATCTTTTCGTGATGTTATCACATTCCACACAAAACAAGGTACATATCGTTGCATTTTCCTTACACGGTTTCAGTTAGGATGAAATTCCCTGTATTTGTGACTAAATAAGTAGTTTGAGACCCTATGTTCCTATGTGATTTTTTTCCTTGCTCTATTCCTGATTTGCCATGACATTTTGTAGACTTTTTAAAAATCACCCTGTATATGGAAAATCAGCAAATTAAACTTTTAAATGGGTATATATATTGAAACTTTTAAGTTATATCTTAGATCGCAGTTCATTATATCCTTGATACTAAGAATAGTATATGTACAGTCGTGGGAAAAATAAATAAACACCCCTACTAACTCTGCAACAAATTATTGTAGGAGAAAGCTACTGGTACCAAACGATTGAAAATAAAGTCTACTTTTAAATTATGTGTATAAAATTTCCTTAGGGGGCCTTCTACATATCAAAACGAACCCAAACTTTTTTTGCCAATACTGTCCAAGTTCGACACCATAAATAAATTCTACATCACTCAATTAGCCTAAAAACAAATTTACATGACATTCGGAAAATTAGTTTCCAAGAAATTAATTATTTTAAAACGAGTGTATTTTAGGGGCTGTATCCGAATTGAAGGTCGGTACTCGGTTGTTGACCGAGAGAGGAGTCTTCTTCATCTAGGCATCTTAAGCACCACTCAAACAGTCATTGAAGAATGAATTATTTTAATATGAGCATATTTTAGAGGTTGTATCCAAATTGAAATTCGATATTCGATTCTTGAAATGCTACAGAATGCCTATGACACATCTGTTTATATATTATGTCTTGCCAATATGACCATTTCACTCTCTTATTATGTTTCGACTATTGCCAGCTCAAATGTTTTAAAAAAATGATTAAAATATATTTGTTTTAAATTATGCTTTTCTGCACATCATGGATGACCCCAAACTATCATTTTGATGTTTTTTCATCATAATTTGAAAGCTACTTGGAAGAACATTTTAAAATTGAGAATTTGCATAAAGGACATAAACAGGGCATAACGGGACACAATAAATACAAATCTATCAAAAAAATTGTAGCCTGCAATTTATATATATATATATATATATATATATATTAATATTAATTTCATAAATCAGAATACATATTATAAAAATTTTTAAATTACAAATTCAATGTATTTATGTTAACGTTTTTTAGTATTTTAACCACAAAAAAAATATCACATTGGGATTATAATTTCAGGAGATATTAATAAAAATATGAAAATGTAATTTAACATTAGAAGGTCTAAAATTTGAATATTTACAATTCAAAAATTTATAATCGAAATGCCTCGAAAGTTCGTTTCTAGGCATAGTTTGAAACGATTATTAAATATATTGTCAAAATTGGGTGTTACAATTGAAAAAAAAAACTTTTGTCTGGTTTTTATTTGTAGATGGTCCCTACGAAAAATTTATATACATCATTTAAAAGTAAACATTATTTCCCATCGTTTGGTACCAGTAACTTTATTCTATTATAATTTGTTACAGAGTTAGTAGGGGGAGTCTACTTTTTTTTCGTACAAAAGGGAAATAAGTAATCCATCATTATTCTTGTCATAGGAATATTTTTGTTTTGTATCAAACGCTGCACTATTTTTCCTTGAAATTATAAAAGTTGACGAGGTAAATATATCAAAATAATTTAATTAACAAGTAAAATTGTGCTTTCTTATATGTTACTCTATTCATAATAATCAGAATTTTTGCTTTGTTTAAATACAAAGGATGTCAAATATAGTCGGATACCTTAAATTCAACATTTTTTGTTAATTTTGAACATTACGTAAATAACTTATCGTTTTCTTATGAGTCATTCTTTCATAAAATTTTTAATTTTATCAGTGAAGGTAGAGGAAGATAATTTATTTCCTGTATTTCCTCTATTTTCTCGTTTTATGTACGTCTGTCAATTATATTGCGTGACTGGCTAAAATGAAAAACTGATTTCTCAAATGAAACTTGCATACAAATGATTTCTGTTTCTAACCTCATGATGTCACGATCTTATTCTCAATGTGAACATACAAGTTGACGTATGCTATAAAATCTCAAAATGAGCAAGTAAAAATAATATACTGCATCGAAAAAATCAACATAAAACACTTTTTTGCGGGGATGTAGAACTTTAGAACCATTATATTACCGCTTTAGGTACATATTGTATGAAATACTAGCTATTGGGTTGGGTTGGGTTGGGTTGATTTTTGACGGCCAATTATCTACACGAGGGATATAGGCCCGGGGGGAGTGCCCTCCGTGGGGGTCTTTCTAAGGGAACCTAATCCGTATTAACGCATGGAAGATCCACGGCTCGAAGAAAACCACGAAAACTCCGAACGATTAGGCCGACGGGCGCGATTGGGATCGAACCCAGCACTTCCCGTCTACCAGCTTCGAGAGCAGAACCTCTCGGCCACTGACTAGCTATTGGGATCGTTCCTATGTTGGAATTTCTGAAAAACTTTTGCAGATCTACACCGATCATGACCCCTAGAACCCAAACCCACCATCAGTAAAAAACTTTACATATATATATATATATATGTATATATATATATATCACTTTCTTCTGGACACGATAAATTCCACAATTCTGCACAAATCTCTTTCATACTGATACATAAAATCAAGGGGCATAAAATCTCGGTCAAGTTCATTAATGGGCAAAATTGGACCAAGGGGATGGAAATAAGGAGGGGTTTTGTGAAAACCGAAAAAAAACCCATAACGTCTTAAATTTTGTACATATCAAATCAGTTTTAAGTTTTTATTATTTTTTAAAATAGGTCCAAAAATTTATGTAGCACAGATTTTTGATAAAATTAAAAACGAGCTCAAGGGACACAAAAATAGGGTTTTTGGGAGAAAAAAATTCCAAACTTCGTCAATTCTCAAGATATCAAATCCAATTAATTTTATTATACATCTCCTTAGTAAAATCTACAACTTTTATATTCACAAGTTTTTGATAGGACCAATTCGCACCGCAAAAAAATATTAAAAACGAAAACAAAAAAGAGGGGTTGAAGAAGAAAAAATTCCATAACTCGTCAATTCACAAGATATAAAATCACCATGAATTTATCATATATCTTCTTAATATTGTCTTCAACATTTATACAGACAACTTTTTGTTAAGACCAATTCTTACAGCGAAAATAAAAATAAATAAATAAAAAAAAATAGCAGTTGAAGAAAAAAATCATCTTATTAAGGGTGTATTCAAATCCAAACTGCTTATTTTCTTACTCATTTTTAAATTCATTTTTGCTCTCAAACGCATCCAATTGGTAGGTTCTCTTATTCAGAAATTATATAATGTACCTTAATGATCGATTTTTTGATAGAGGCAAAATATATTTCAAAAAATGATGTCAAAGTTGGCATTTTGAACAGAATTTCCCGAAGCGATTCTGTTAGAAACGAAAAATATTGCCCTACTGAGAAAATAATTGTTTTTTATCTCAAGTTTTAATTAATTGAAAGAAAAATAATAACACAGGTCGCTTATAAATCTTTTCAAAAATCACGTCAGCAAGTTTCATATTTTTTCTATTAAAAAATGAATCTGAAAGTGTGCCAGAAAATTTCAATTTGTTGAGCATGGAAAAGTATTTTTTTAATACCGCCTTAACATGATTCTTTTAAAACCAGCTATTATATAAAAATGAAATAAAAACTCGTCAAAAGTGGCCAGATAAAACTGTTAAAGTGGATTTATATCTAATCATGATTTAGTTTTTGTTGGTGATAAACTTCGAAATCTACCTCCGCCTGTAGGCCGGGCCGGTAGGGATTTTTTAGAATACAGTATAGTGCCGATTATCCGGATCGGTCGGAACCGAGGTCGATCCAGTTAATGAAAAATCCGGATAATTAGACAACTTACAAAAACGGCTATGGCAAAGTTTTTTAGGTAACTTCCCTTCACACTTTTTTCAGATTTAGGACTGGCAATTGTAGCAATGCATATTTTAGCATATTACAAACGTGCTTAATTTTTTTTTGTACATTTTTAGCTCACAGGCTATCAAAGCCTGAGAGCTAATGTGCCCGCCCGTTCTGTATGTATGTATGTATGTATGTATGTACGTACGTATGTACGTAACGCGATAACTCTTGATAGAAATATCCGATTTGCTTCAAAATTTTTTCCTAGGTTCACTGTGATAAGGCGCTTCCCTGATTAGTTTTGGGAGTTCATTGGTTAAGGATAAAGATGGAAAAACGGGGTTAGTCCACCCTCCTTAATTCCGATAAATGTGTTTTTCATGCAGAATGATTCGATTTGCTCCGAATTTGGTATAGCGGTTTATTATGTTAAGGAACTTCTCTGATTAGTTTTGGGAGTTCATTGGTTAAGGATAAAGAGGGAAAAACGGGGCTAGACCCCTCCCCCTTAATATAGATAAATGGGTTTTTCATGCAGAATGATTCGATTTGCTCCGAATTTGGTATACCGGTTTATTATGTTAAGGAACTTCCCTGATTAGTTTTGGGGGTTCATTGTTTAAGTATAAAGGGGGGAAAAACAGGGTTAGTACACCCGCCTTAATTCAGATAAATGTGTTTTTCATGCAGAATCATTCGATTTGCTCCGAATTTGGTATACCGGTTTATTATGTTAAGGAACTTCCCTGATTAGTTTGGGGGTTCATTGGTTAAGGGTAAAGGGGGGAAAACGGGGTTAGTCCACCCCCCTTAATTCAGATAAATGGGTTTTTCATGCAGAATCATTCAATTTGCTCCGAAGTTGGTATACCGGTTTATTATGTTAAGGAGCTTCCCTGATTCGTTTTGGCGATTCATTGGCTAAGGATAAAGGGTTAGTCCACCACCTTAATTTAGAGAAATGTTTTTTTTTTTTTTTTTTTTTTTTTTTTTTTTGCAAGATTATTCGATTTGCTCCAAATTTGGTATACCGGTTTATTATGATAAGGAGCTTTCCTGATTAGATTTGGAGGTTCACTGGTTAAGTATAAAGGGGGAAACGGGGGCTAATTCCCCTTCACTTATTTTTTTGAGTGGCATTATTCTTTAAAATAAGAGTATAATATACAATTAGTGTGATTAGTCTGTGAGCTCAATGCCATCAGTTTAGCTGGGCACTTTTCTTTTTTATTTTCTACAAAATTGATACAAAGTTATACATATAAGTACACATAGAAATTATTGCATACACTGTATGAACAAACGCGAGCGGAAAGAGAAGGGGGGGGTGCTCTCTAAGGATAACAAGGGACAGAAGAAGCAATTTTTCGACCCCGTTTAGAAAAGTTGAAATAATGAGGGATGTTCCAGTGGGGAAAAAAATATATATGCATGGGACTCTCACATACTAGAAATTTAAACTTCTTAGTTTCTAGTAACAGTTGATCTTATGCATTGCTCTCTTTACATTTTGTAGTGATTTTGTTATTTCAGGATTAGGAAATGGTCTTTTAACTGTGAACTTTCGTGACATCCAGGCGATTTGACCGTACCCCGCCTAAACAAGTTTCACGTGAAAAATTTTGGAGAAGGTGTCGAAAAAAGGTGTGGCCCTTGATCAATCCGGTTAATTGAACAATCCGGTTAATCGGCGTCCGGATAATCGGCGCTCTGCTGTATTTTCATTAGCACATCCGAGGCAATTCTCCGCACTAACATGCCAATTGGAGTACATTTAAAAAGATGACGTATAAAAGCTCATTTTAATATCGTGTTTATGTTATTTTTAACATGGTTACTTATCTTAATTCGAGTTTACTAAAAGAAATATTCTGTATAATAGATAAATAATCTTTTTTTTTAAAATTAATTATTCAACTACTTTTCGGCAGTGAAAATACCCTTGAAATTATTGAATATTAAAGCAGTGAATTTTCACTTTGCTAACAAGACGTAAACTGACATAGTGAAAAATGTCCAAGCCGGGAATCGAACCCGGGCCCCTGGAATAGCGCTCCAGTGCTCTACCACTAAGCCATGAGGACGGATGCCCAGCTTGGCATCTCTCACACATATATGTCAATAAGGCTGCAACCGCGGCTACTAGATGGAAAGGTCTTCATGAGCACACAATCATGCGGCGAAACATGAGACACAAATAAACCCAGCATCGGTGAATATACAATTTTTTTAAATTAATTATTCAACTACTTTTCAGCAGTGAAAATACGCTTGAAATTATTCAATATTAAAGCAGTGAATTATCACTTTGCTAACAAGACATAAACTGACATAGTGAAAAATGCCCGAGCCGGGAATCGCGCTCCATGCTCTACCACTAAGCCACGAGGACCACCGATGCTGGGTTTATTTGTGTCTCATGTTTCGCCGCATGATTGTGTGCTCATGAAGACCTTTCCATCTAGTAGCCGCGGTTGCAGCCTTACTGACATATATGTGTGAGAGATGCCAAGCTGGGCATCCGTCCTCGTGGCTTAGTGGTAGAGCACTGGAGCGCTATTCCAGGGGCCCGGGTTCGATTCCCGGCTTGGACATTTTTCACTATGTCAGTTTACGTCTTGTTAGCAAAGTGATAATTCACTGCTTTAATATTAGATAAATAATCTTTGTAAGGAAGCAACGGCGATTGTTAAAGCACATAAAAAACTACTGATATTGACGTACCTTTTTCTTTGGAAATACTGAAGTCATTTTCGGTAAGTGTTATAAGTAAGAATCAATCGAAACAGGTTTTCAAGACCGAAGCAGAAACCGAATTTTGGCAATCATCTTATTTTTGGCCGAAAACGAAAACAAAAATATAAAAGGAATTGAGCCATTAATATATGCATAGATATAAATAATTATTAATTAATTATACATGTTTATTAAATAATTATTGATTAATTATACATGTGGCCCAGGTTGCCTCTTTACCTCTGACCAAAACATTTTATTTTCATATAAAATAAAATGCAATTAATTCTTCAAAGACACAGAATGATTTTCTAATTATGCAAATTTCATATATTAAAAAAAAATGTTTTAGGTATACATACCTCGATTTATCTTTATAGTGATATTTGTATTTGATCATCTGTTATACTAGATCTTTGTCACGGATTATTCGAAACGCTTCTGCGGTTTCAAACTAAAATATTTCTATACCTGTTAAGTCTGCAACTGTTAATGAGCAAGTGAAAAGTGAATTCTAAGTTTTGTCATATATGCATTGCTTCCTTTATAATTTTCACTCATATCTTGAGTCAGTGGTGACTGATAATTGTAAACAGCGAAGTTCATAAGAATAAATTAAGAGTGTCTCATTTGAGCCGATACAGTTCAAATCAATAAGTCATAATGGAAATTTCCGATGGAAGAAACGAGATTTTTTGAAAACACATAGTTTCGGTAGAGTTTCGGTCCGGCCGAATTTTCAGCAGCATTTTCTAAAATTTTTCGGCTGAAATCGAAAACGAAAGCGAATTTTCGGTCAATCTCTAATTATAGGTTTTGATAATATAACTAGCTACATTTCGACTTTTTAAAAATCTAATTCATTTTTATTAACATTAGTTAAAAATATCTAAATTGTTTTCAAAATTGCGTAACTATTTAATTTGATATTTTTATTTCTTCTAGGTGGTAAATTTATATTTTATATACTCGGGGCTTAATTTCTAACAAAAAAAGTACCGGAGACCTAATATTCTGCAGTACTAACAACGGTAGCGTCCCCCTCCCCCGCCGTCATTCCAATTCGCACATTTATATTTTATACATTATTTGCAAATTTTAAAGCATTTTTTTTTCTTTAACAAACTTTTTGTTATAACATATCTGTCTGCATATACTTAGCTGTCAACTATTCCACTTTTTAGTGGAGGTAGTACTTTTTCACACTTTCCGAATAAAAATCTTTGCCTAATTTTAATGTTAATTAGTCGCCGAATTTTGCGATTAAATAAGGTATCAATTATGATTTGGAAATAGTGTTAACACACTAAAGGAATACTTCGCAGCTATGCATATATATATATATAATGAAATAAAAACTAGCAAAAACATTTGTAAGAAAAATTTTCAGAAAATCTTAAGCTCCAAGATTTTTTTTAAAATCGTACAGCAATTTCTGTTCATTTCATTTATCAAAAGAAAAGTTTGGTATCAAATAAAAATATACTTCATACTTAAATGGATACTTATATTTTTTCTCCCTCGACTAGCAAATCTGGTGGCACATTAACTAAGTGTGTTTTATGAAAAAATGAATGAAATTTACAGAAATTAATATTTATATGCTGAATAATCAAAAAAAGGTTTCCAATTTCCTATAAAAGATGCATATCTTAAACTATCTTAATCAATTCTTTCCGCATAATAATCTTTCGTGATGAGCCCCTGAAAATCAGATTAAGGGGACGAGGGACCTTAAAAAACCTTAAAAATCAATTCTTTATTTTTCGAAATTTTGACTTTAAATATTATTCAGGGGTACATTATATGCATTATGACAAGCATTTATCAAAAAAAAATTTTTTTTTAATTATTTTTGAGAAAAAAATGGAGTTTTACGCGTCGTCTTAGAAATCTTCGAAATGCCCCATGCGCTTTCCAAATCAATGAAAATCCCCAATATTTTTTATAAAAGTTTGGTTTATACATATAAGTAAAACTGTGCATCGAATTTTATATATTTGAATATAAAGGTTAAAAAAAAAATTTCAAAAATTTTTCGAAAAAATTTCAAAAATTTTGATTTTTTTTTAAATTCAAATATATAAAATTCGATGCACAGAATTATTTATATATATAATCCAAACTTTTATAAAAAAATATTGGGGATTTTCATTGATATGGAATGCGCAGGGGGCATTTCGAAGATTTCTACGACGACGCGTAAAATGCCATTTTTTTTCTCAAAAATAATTTTTTTTTGTGATAAATGCATGCCACAATGCATTATGTACCCTTGAGTAATATTTAAATTAAAATTTACAAAAAAAAAAGAAAAAACATTAAAAAAATTTGAAATTTTGAAATTTTTTCGAAATTTTTCATTTTTTTTTTTTTTTACCTTTATATTCAAATATATAAAATTCGATGCACAGTTTTAATTATATATATAAACCAAACGTTTATGAAAAATATTGGTGATTTTTATAGATATGGAATGCGCAGGGGGCATTTCGAAGATTTCTACGACGACACGTAAAATGCCATTTTTTTCTGGAAAATAAATTTTTTTTTAATTTTTTTTTGTGATAAATGCATGCCGTAATGCATATAATGTACCCTTTAGTAATATTTAAAGTTAAATTTGCAAAAAAAAAAAAAAAAAAAAAATTGAAAAAAAAATGAAAAATTCTGAAATTTTGAAATTTTTCGAAAAATTTCAAAATTTTTCAAAAATAATTTTTTTTAACCTTTATATTCAAATATATAAAATTCGATGCATAGATTTTTTTTTATATATAAACCAAACTTTTATAAAAAATATTGGGGATTTTCATTGATATGGAACGCGCATGGGGCATTTCGGAGATTTCTAAAACAACGCGTAAAATTCCACTATTTTCTCAAAAATGACTTAATTTTTTTTTTTTTTAATAAATGCATGCCATAATGCATATAATGTACCTTTGAGTAATATTTAAGGTGAAATTTACAAAAAATAAAAAAATTATTTTTAAGATCCCTCGTCCCCTTAAATTAAAAATGCGACGTCGTTATCAGAAAGATTAGATGTTTTTATAAAAAAAGAGGAAAACTGCTCAATTGCTTTCTATCAGAAAAAAACAATACGTGGCAATTATATCTACTTACAAATGAAAGGGACGTCGCAAATGTGTAGAGCGTCAAACTTGAGCCGCGTTCATGATGAAAAGTAAACAGAAAACTCACCAACGTTATTTTCATACTGATACACAATACAAGACTAAAGCCTTCAAACAAACAAAACCTTACGCTGATGCTCGTTGACTAAAAACAGAAGAAAATATTCTTTTCATTTTACATATCGAAATAATTAAAAGAAATGATCCATTTAAAAAATATCCTACAGTCACAAAGTAAAATCGAACTGAAAGCAAATTCATTGTTCGCTCTCTTGAGTGGCGCCATATCAACACTCGCCGCCATGAAGACCAGACATAAATATGCAAAAATCGCTAGAATAAAAAACACGTTTCTGTTCTATGCATGAATAAATAACCTTTTCAATGTAAGACAGATGGAGCTCGAGCCCGCGTAAGCCCTACATACAATTGAGCCTGTTTCAACCGCATCACCTACGTGTGCGACATATTACGTCGCATATAAGTGTTTTGACAGAAACAATGCAAAAGCTTGGAGGTGAGTGGGAAAGGAAGGTGTAATTTAGGCTTCGGTTTTTCGGAAGCGCTATTGCACTAGTCACCGAAGCGCTGTATTCAGAACAATATTTAAATAATTACCAAAAACAGCGAAATAGCGGAACTGAGCTCCGGTGGGCTCCTACTCAAATTAAGCCCTGTATATAGTGAAAAACTGATTAAAACAAATAACTGAAATAGTTGCAGTGTTTTCTGGTAAACAACTACTTCAATATCAGCTGTTTTTTATGTGATTTCACAACTGTTCTTACACCGGCACTGATAATGTATAACGTTTTTAGCTCATTTCAACCCTTTTAAAGTTCAATTTTTTAAATTCTTATTTCTATCATAAAAATAATCCCCATGGTAAATTTCAAGTTTCTAGTCTCTTCAGTATTACAAAATCATAAGCTTAGAACGTTTTTCTCCTCCAGCACACGTTTAAATTTCGAATTTAAAAAAATAAAACTGTACAGGGAGTGCATTTGCGTATTAAAGATAGTTGCCATGTGAAATTTCAAGTTTCTATCTTTAAGACTTTCATGGAAATCATAATGGAATTCGCGCATTTCACCTTTTTAAATTTTGAATTTTCTATGAAATTGTTGTGCGTGAGCATATGTGGCTTAAGTAACATCCATGTCAAAATTTGGGTTCCTATCCCTACAAATTCAATAGAAATCGTAATTGAGAGCGTTTTTAGAACGATTTTCGCTCATTTTACTCTTTTAAATTTCGATAAAAAGAAAAAAAGAACTCTCCTGTGTGTGTTAAATCTGTTCTATGCATACATTTGCGTCCTAAAAGTAGCAACAATATCAATTTTCAAATTTCAAGTTTCTATCTTAACAAGGCTATAGAAATCGTAATTTAGCACATTTTTAGTAAGTTTTTCATAAATTTCAGCCTTTTAAATTTCGAATTTTTTACAAACGGTTTGTATAGTATATTTACATCTTGCAAGTAACTAACATGCCAAATATCAAGTTAATAGCTACTCCAGTACCACAAACATCGCAATTTTAGAACGTTTTCCGCCCCTGCACCAATTTTAATTTAGAATTTAAAAAAAAAAAAAAAACTCTTATGTGTGTGTATTTGCATCTTAAAGATAGCAGCCATGCCAAATTTCAAGTTTCAATCCATAACAATTCCATAAAAAGCGTAATTTAGAACGTTTTTAGATACATTTTTTGCGCATTGCACCCTCTTGAATTTCGATTTTTTTAGAAACCGTTCTTAGAGATCATTTACATCTTATGAGTAACTAACTTGCGAATTTTTGAAGTTTCTAGCTACTTTAATCATTGTAAAAAATTTTTAGAAAAGCTTCCTAAAGTAACGGAGACCTGTGCTGCAAGATACTAAAGGAAAGGTTTCAGATTCGAGGAGGAAACTGTTTCGGTTATAATACGGAAATATATCGGAAACCTTTCAGTATGGATCGAAAAGGTTTCTGAATACATATGAAATCTTTCTGAAGACGAGGAAATGTTTCTGAATATATAGGAAATCTTTCATTACGAATCGGAAAGGTTTCTAATATATATGGAACCTTTCTGAAGACGAGGATTAATTAAAAATTCATATAAAAAAGCACAAATAACTGTACTAAAATTACTTGCAGGTGCATGCATATAATATGAAACAATTTAAAATACATTAGAAATATCTCAAAAATAAATTAAATTTTTTTTATGATTTTTAAGATATTTCTAATGTATTTAAAATGATTTTATATTATATGTAATGCATCTGCAAGTAGTTTTAGTACATTTATTTGTGCTTTTTTATATGAATTTTAATTATTTACTCAAGGTGAATTTAGTAGTTGTATTTTAACTTTCATTTATTGAAGATCATTTTATGAAAAGGGATTAGTTTAGTGAAATGGATTTTGTGAAGAAGACAGTTTTATTAAATGAATTTTTATGATGATCGTTTACGAATGTATGTTCGTTTACGAATGGTCTTTTTTCTGAGGTTATTTTAAATATCTGCTTGGTTTTATTATTAAAAAAATCAATAGTATTGTACCTTTTTCATAATTTAGATAAATTTTTTTTTGCGTTTTAACATCTTGCAGTGATAATTTTTTAACCATGCGGGTTAACAGGTAACATTAAAGTTCCAGAACTGTATTATTATTGAAAATGGAATGATAAATTCTTTCGAAAATTGTTTTATTTATTTTTTAAATTATTTATAGCGCTAATTTTACTTATAATTTTAGTTTTTAATTAGCGTTTCTTTCTTGCACAAACATTTTAATACATAACATTTTTTTATTATCATTATTTGCGCATGTAAATAAGACATGATTGCAATTGATGTTAACGTTGACTTAATATTGTATTATGCTTATCATAGCATAATCTTAACAAATTAAAATGCCTTATAACTTAACCCCTTCGGGAAGGGAGCCTTTTAAGAAATTTTTAATCAATTGTCACCGTTTTTTAAAAACAGAAATTTGTGTCTTCTTGAAACGAGAAAATGCGCTGATTAAATAACGCAAATTTTTCAGTAAAATCTTACTGGTGAGGAAAAACAACGATTCAGAGCACTTCATGCGGCACCTATACGTGTTGCTCGTCCCCAAGTGGTTACAGCAAAAAAAAATTTGTACTATATTTTCATAAAACAAGCTGGTGGTTAATAATCTAGAAATTTTCAAATTTGTTTATTGTAAAGTTAAATAACAACAATAGTACTTTATTTTCACGATTCAGTCTCGCAAAATCAGAAGAAAACATTTTTCTTTTCAAGCAAGAACATTTAGATGAACAAGTGAAATTCAAATCTCAAAAAATACATTAGTTATTACATTAGTTATACATTAGCACCAAATTTGGAGCAAAGCGAATAATTATGCATGAAAAACCCGTTTATATAAATTAAGGGGGTGGACTAGCCCCCCTTCCCCCTTTATCCTTAACCAATGAACCCCCAAAACTAATCAGGGAAGTTCCTTAATATAATAAACCGGTATACCAAATTCGGAGCTAATCGAATGATTCTGCATAAAAAACCCATTTATCTGAATTAAAAGGAGTGGACTAACACCCCTTTTCCCCCTTTATCCTTAACCAATGAACTCCCAAAACTAATCAGGGAAGTTCCTTAACATAATAAACCGGTATACCAAATTCGGAGCAAATCGAATGATTCTGCATGAAAAACCCATTTATCTGAATTAAAAGGGTGGACTAACACCCCTTTTCCCCCTTTATCCTTAGCCAATGAACCTCCAAATCTAATCAGGGAAGTTCCTTAACATAATAAACCGGTATACCAAATTCGGAGCAAATCGAATGATTCTGCATGAAAAACCCTTTTATCTGAATTAAGGGGGTGGACTAACTCCCTTTTCCCCCTTTATCCTTAACCAATGAACCTCCAAAACTAATCAGGGAAGTTCCTTAACATAATAAACCGGTATACCAAATTCGGAGCTAATCGAATGATTCTGCATAAAAAACCCATTTATCTGAATTAAAAGGAGTGGACTAACACCCCTTTTCCTCCTTTATCCTTAACCAATGAACTCCCAAAACTAATCAGGAAAGTTCCTTAACATAATAAACCGGTATACCAAATTTGGAGCAAATCGAATGATTCTGCATGAAAAACCCATTTATCTGAATTAAAAGGGTGGACTAACACCCCTTTTCCCCCTTTATTCTTAACCAATGAACCTCCAAATCTAATCAGGGAAGTTCCTTAACATAATAAACCGGTATACCAAATTCGGAGCAAATCGAATTATTCTGCATGAAAAATCCATTTATCTGAATTAAGGGGGTGGACTAACCCCCTTTTCCCCCTTTATCCTTAACCAATGAACCCCCAAAACTAATCAGGGAAGTTCCTTAACATAATAAACCGGTATATCAATTTCGGAGCAAATCGAATGATTCTGCATGAGAAACCCATTTATCTGAATTAAGGGGTTGGACTAACCCCGTTTTTCCCCCTTTATCTTTAACCAATGAACTCCCAAAACTAATCAGGGAAGCGCCTTATCACAATGAACCTAGAAAAAAAAATTGAAGCAAATCGGATGTTTCTATCAAGAGTTATCGCGTTACGTACATACATACGTACATACATACAGAACGGGCGGGCACATTAGCTCTCAGGCTTTGATAGCCTGTGAGCTAAAAAACTGCTCAATAATTTAAAAAAAATGATAGCTCGAGTATTTTGTTTTATAAGCCAATAAATATTCAGATTTTCTCAATATATTTTTGCTGTTTTTGAAATTGACGTCATTCAAAGACGCAAAAGCACCTTTTTCTTATATATATGTAAAAACCTTTACTAAGCATTGTGTTAATATGACGTAGTACCTTAATTGAATGATTCTGAAGTTAAAAAATCTATTTTAATGAAGTCGTTTCAATATCAAGAAAAAAATTCAGGAAAAATATAATAATAAATAGAATCGTTTGCTAGATATGACGTCAATTTCGTCAATATGATTTCAAACTGGTTCTAAAAACCAGCTGCTACAATTAATTTATTTCCTATTTCTTTGTAATGAATGCTGTATCTTTAATTATATCATTTAGATAAATGTTTTAATACTTGAAAGGCAGTGATAACATTCTACGATTTATTTCGAATACGGTTATATAAAATAGATTTTTCTATGATTTATATTAAATAGAAATTATAACACAGCTACTATTTTTTAGAGTAATTTTTTTTTTCTTTTTAAAAAAAAATATCATGACTGAAATTGCGATTGAACGCTTTTGGAAATTGAGGTCGGTTTCATTTTAACGGCTTCGGATTTGGATTTTATGAATGGAAATATGAATTTCCATTTAAAAACTTATCGGCAATGATTTTTTGTATACATGTGTTAAAGATGCCTGATATACTGCCCGATAATAGAACATAAATAAAAATCGTTTTTAATTTGAAACACGAATATATTTTTAACCCTTAGTATATGTGTTAGATTTCTCAACAACTACAGGGAAAAGTATTTTTGGTATTTTCGTTTTAGTGATCACATATTTATCTGAGTAGCACATTTCTCCTGCTGCGGTGATCAATTTCTCCAAACAAATCTTTAATTAAAGACAATATATGGATGAAATTGATCTTTCATTTTAAAGCAATAAGTATCTTTATCTTAAATGTCCTTCCGTATGGCTGAAAACGATATGATCATCACTGCGCTATTATATTTTGTAATCTGTAAGACGAAATTTCGGCTGTTAAGAGCCTAATTTTTAAGTTGATCATTTACAGTAGAATTTGGTCCAAGAATGATAGACGGATATGCAATGTACTAAAACTATTACTCAAAAATTATCTAACTTTTTTCAAAGTCAAACCATTCAGAATTGGTTTCGCCTGATTATAGAGCACTTCATCTAATTTTATAACAAAGCATGTACAGCAAAATGTTATGTACTAAACTATTCCAGAAATTTGGGTGCAATATGATAATGCAAATTTCATCAAAATCTGTCCAGTAGAACTTTTAAAAAAGGCTAATATTTTATAATCGAGCTCACATGACTATTACACTTTCTTCTATAATTTTATAACAAAGCGACGTAAAACTATATGCAATATTTTAAAAACATCCGTGTAAAATTATCTAACAAACAATACAAGCTCCAATGAAATCCATTCAGAATTTTTAAAAAGACTAATCTTTTATAATCCGGTTCCACATGATTATGGAATTTTCCCCTATAATTCTATGACTGATCAGCGTATAACAATGTTACGCACCAAAAATCTTAAATGAAAAACTAATAGTGCAAGTTGAATTAAAATTATTTCAGAAGTACCCAAGTTATAAGCAGCAGGAATGAGATTTCCTCACGAAACAAACAAATACTGAAGTTATGTAAAAGTACACGAAAAAAAAATACTGAATTATTTACAATGTTTTTGAGCAATTAAGTTAATCATTTGTAACTGGGTTGCAAGCATATTTTAAAAAAATTCAAGCTTAAAAATTACTTTAAAAACCATAAAAAATCTGTAAATTGGGATAAACTTTTGGAACAAATTACGGAAAGTGTTTTTTGTTTTCTGTTAGACGTTGAAATAATCGCATGTATTATATTTAGAGATCAAATTGCAGTAAAAGAGTAATTTATGGTACGGTTAGATTGTTGCCACCAACAATATGACTTACTCAGAGATATGTCTTTTCTTCATAATATTGCATTAATAGCAAAGGATATATCTTTCTTAATTGGGTTGCAGGTATATTTAAAAATATCTCCGTGATTGAAAATTAATTTAAAATGGATAAACAATCTGTAAATTGAGATAAGCATTTTATATTCTATTAGACTTTGGAATAATCAAATGTGCGATGTTTAAAGGTCAAATTGCAGTAAAAGTTAAATTTTTGATTGGATTAGGTTGTTACCACCAACAATATGATGCTAGAGTTACTCATAACAATGTCTTATCTTTATAATATTGCATTAAGAGCAAACAAGTGTATCTTTCGTAATTGGGCTCATGCAAATTAAAAAAATATCCATGATTGAAAATTACTTTAAAATCCATTCAAACGAAATAATTGAAATGAAATTTTGAAATAAATTACACTTGAAAGAACTGTTTTCTACTCGAAAGTGTGCAAAACGAAATTGTAAGATGTCCATAAGTTAAGAAAAATTTCATTAAAGGCACAATTTATGGGTTAGGTCGTTGCCATCATCAGTGTAATGTCACAATTGGCATTGTGTTAGTAGTTTTTTGTATAATCTGAAGATGACTCAATGAAAGAGTCGAAACATGTATTTTTTTATATTTTTAATGTGTTTTTTTAATTGAAATGGCGCCTTTTAAGCAAATAATTGTACTTTAATATATGTTTTGACATTTGTTTGCAATATATATTATTATGGTATAGTTAATAGTAGACGCAATTAAGATTATTTTACTTATATTTCTTATTGGTCTTTTTAACGATTTGTGGACGGGAACGCACCAATCTCAGTTATTGTCATTGCCGTATTATTTCATTTTAATGCATTTTACCCAGGAGGACGCTTATTATTGACACGAGCGAAGCCGGGTAGATCTGCTTGTATATTATAAAGAAACAGACAAAAAAAGATGTGATATATTAAAAAATAAATAGATTATTAATTTCTTTTCATGTATTGCAAAAAAGAAAACTAATAAAGAATGTTAAGTAAAAGTAATACTGTAGATGATTAAAAAAGAACTTACACAGAATTATGATCGTTCCTTCTTTAATAATAATGAATTTCCAAAGTTTTAAAATGTCCATTGATAACATCCCAGGTTAACATTTCTGGCATGTTTTTAAAACACAATAAAAAATACCCACCAAATAATAATAAAAAAAAATGTTATAATATTGTTTTTTTTAATAAAACCGAGTTGGAATATACACGTGGTAAAGTTCCTTACGTCGCCATATTCTAGACGAGTTGGCTTTCGGCGATTCAGGTGTCAGCGTATGAAGAAAGAGATGAAAAATATTTGGGGAGCTTATTCGAACAGGCGATTTCACTATTTCGCGGAAAGTAAACGCAAGCATTCGGGAAGGTTTTTGGTTGTTTCGGAAAAGGAAAATAGCTCTGACATATCTGATAGCATCCGAAACGTTCCTGTTAGAATACTAAGCGTTCCAACTATTTTTTACAGTGTTCCACAAAAATTATAATTTTCGAACGTTTTTCGCTCCTGCACCCCTTTTACTTTCGAATTTTTAAAAATACCACTCTGTGCGTGTATTTACGTTTTAAAGATAGCAGCCACATCAAATTTCTTGTTTCTATTATTAACAAATCCATATACGGCTTACAAGTACACTAATTTTAACTTAGAAATTTTTTCGCGTGTGTCAACCTTTTAAATTACGAATTTTCTTTAAAAGTGTTCTGTTTGAGCATTTACGACTTGAAAGTAACAACCATGTCAAAAATGGAGTTCCTATCCTTACACTCCCATAAAAATCGTAATTTAGAACGCTTTTAGAATAATTTTTGCACATTTCACACTTGTAAATTCCGATTTAAAAAAAATTGGTGTGAGCATTTGCGTCTTAAAAGTAGCAGCCATGTCAAATTTTAAGTTCATATCTCTAGCAATTCTATAGAAATCGTAAATTAGAACGTTTTTAGAAATCTTTTCGCTCATTTTACATTTTTTAAATATTGAATTATTTTTAATGCAAATTTGAGTTTTTTACCTCCAACAGTACCACAAAAATCGCAATTTTAGACCTTTTTTTAATCCTGCACCCTTTTAAATTTCAATTTTTTTAAATGATTCGTGTATTTGCGTCTTAAAGCTAGAAGGCATGTCAAATTTTAAGTTTATATGGTTAGCAATGCCATAGAAATTCTAATTTAAAAAGTCTTCAGAACGCTTTTCACTTCCACCCTTTTAAATTTCAAATTTTCTTTCTGTTCGAGTATTTGCGGCTTAAAAGTAACAACCATGTCAAATTTTGAGTTTCTGTCTCTGACAATTCTATAGAAATCGTATTTTAGAAAGATTTTAGAACTATTTACTCTCATATCACACTTTTAAATTTAGATTTTTTTAGAAACCATTCGTGGCGAGTATCTTAAAAGCATGCCAAATTTATAGTTTCTAGTCTCCTCAGTTTCACAAAAATCCACAATTTAGAACTTTGTTTACTCCTGCACCCTCTAAAATCTTGATTATTTTTTAAAAAATTTCTGTTAGTGCATTTGCGTCTTAAAAGTAGCAGCCATGTAAAATTTCAAATCTCTATCCTTAAACCGTTCTTAGAAAGCCGTTCTTAGAGAGCATTTGCATCTTAGAAGTAACTATCGTGCCAAATTTCAAGTTTCTACGCCCCTCGGTATCACAGCAATTGCTTTTTATAATTTTATTTTCTGCATCCTCTGAGGGTAATGACATTGACATAAAATATAGCCTATGTTGGAGCAGGGACTGTCACCACCATAAATTTAACACCATTACTTTTAAAATTGGTTCGGAAGTTCAAGATGTCACCCCCTACAAAGAAACGTTACTTCTTTATATTAGTGTAGATTAATATTTGTGGAAAAATTGCAAAAAATAGTGAGGAAGGCTCGCGCAATTTCACGTTAGAAAATCAAAACTTTGAATAATTTTCATTATAGAACATTGTGACCTTGTTGTTAGGTGAGATTAAAACATTTTCTGAAAAACATGTTTTGCTATTGAGAAATAAAAAGTTCACAGAATCTAATATGAAAAAGGATGTCAAACAAAATTTATTAAAAACAAAATTTATTAAAACTATTTGTAAAAACCTTAAAACACAACACTTATGGGTCAGTATCTTTTCTGTTGTTCGTATTCACCATTTATCTCAACCAAGAAAACTTCGGTCGAATGGTCAAATGCTATTCACTATTAATATGATTGGACTTCGGCCGCGATACGTCCAATCAGTTTAATTGGGAATTAAATTTGAATAGTTTGACCAATGGTCTTTAGGTTGAGTTAAATGATGAATAAGAAATTTAGGTTAGGATTGCGGTGACTCACTTAAGATACTCTTATAGAATTAATGTATAAATAAAGCGTAAACTGTATTGCAGTGTCTCGCGATCTTACGCTAACCTGAAAGCTGTCTAAAGATGAGGCGCAAGTGTATGCGCGCGCAACCACATTCTAAAATAAATGTCAGATTAGTTGATATCTTCAGAGCATTTATTCACGTTACAGCGACGTTTAGTCCCTTGTTAAACAATGAAATCATCAAGCAGATTTTTACTACTAGGAAGTCTGTTTGACGGTTTTAAAAAACGTACAAAGAGCATACGAACCTCTTTAGATACATGAGTGAAATAATCCTCCACACCAGAATAGTAACCAAAAAACGAATCAAATCCTCGCTCAGTAGGCAGATATTTCTTCTTGAAAAATCCAAGATGCCACTGTAAAAGTTAAATACCTCAGCAATTAATCACATGCATGTGTTAAAAGTAAACAGCAACAGTTATTAATTTTTTTTTCTTGCAAGAGACTAATGCATAAATCAAGAAATTTCTTCACTACACCTCATTGTTTTAGTTAAACATGTTACCATAAATGGCACTGGTCTGTCTGAAATCGCAACAGTGCTCAAGCAAAACTTACATTTTCAAAACGCAAACCATTTTTTTGCGTTTAAACAGCTAACTAAAATGAAGGGAAAAACCTGAGTTAATTTTCTGATCTAGAGTGATCCATCTTTAATCTCTTCAAACATGAGATATGTAGGGGAGAGTTATGCAAAACCGGGTACGCGGGTAAAACCGTGTAACGCAGCTTCCTCTTTAATTTGAACTTTTATATATCGACCAACACGAAGAATTGCTTGCCGAACGTCATTACGACCTTTGAAGGTGAACGAAACTCTACTGTGCGCGGTTATTTTTTGAGTGAAAAATTTCGTTTGAATTACTCTTAAAAATTGTTTTGTTTGATTCTAGATTTTACTTATACATTAACCGCTTGTCAACATATTAAATATTGGTAAGAATTATATCTAATTCTTTGCTTTTTCTGCTAGTAATTTAAGAGTTTTACTAAATCTTTTACTATAGCGTTGAGAGTAGTAACGTCATGTTTTTAAATCTGTGTCATGTTGGGGTAAAGTCGGGTACTTAAAAGTGGGTCAAAACCGGGTATACCCGGTTTTGTCCTACGCCAATGGAATGATATTTTTAAAGATAGTTAATAATTTAGCATGAAGTATTTAATTGCAATTTAATGATGTTAAGTATTGTTAACACCTTGATGTGTCATTCATAGCACCTCTAAACTCATACTACATACAAGAAGTGAGGAAGTTGTTGCTTTACAATTCTGGGTAACAATTTACTAAATTGGAAAATTATTCAAAGCTGCATTTTTGAGAGCAGAAGTTAAAAATATTCCAATCAGACGGTTTTATAAAACAGGGATTTTTCCCTACAATAACTATATTTTTCCAGACAATATTTTTGCTCCTTCGTAAATCACAAAGAAAACCATAATAATCAGTGATAACATACCTAGGTCTACGCAGGTTGGCATAGCTGTAGCAAAAAATATTTCTGAAACATCACAGGATAATGAAGCTCATCCTTCTACATCTAAAAGAGTTAACACCACATATCGAGCAGCTGACAATATCCAGCCCCTTCCATCGACATCTCAGATTGTGTATCCAAGCAATCTGCATTTCCAGTTTTGCCTAAAATGCCATTATCCCCTCCTAAGGAAGGCTTTATTATTGAAAAAAGATCTGGTAAAAAGAGAGGAAAAAGAAAGAAGCCAAATAGCCTGAAAAAAGAAAAATATTCTTAAAAAGAAAAAAGAAATTAAGGATCAACAGAAAAAGAAATCAAAAAAGGTAAGGGAGACATCCTCAAAAGATGAAGAAGATAATGAAGCCTGAATGATTTGCAATGAACTTTATACTAATTCTGATTTTAAAGAAGATTGGATACAATGTTTGAAATGCCAAAGATGGGCACATGAAGCATGTAGCATGAAGAAGAAAGTGAAAACAAATTCATTTGTGATTTTTGCAGTTAAAATAACTCTACGTACTACTGTTCTACTAAAATAACATTCTAAAATAGATAGGCATATTCAATGTAGAAAATTTGGCACAGATTTATTTTTGACACATTAAAGCAAATATGTGGAACTTTGTTTAGTTAAAATTAACAAAAATGTATTTTTTTACTATATTAAACAATAATCTTTTGGACCAAAAAGAGTTTTCTAGGAGTTTTAAGTGGATACCCGGTTTTACCCAACCGATGTGGTAAAACCGGATTTTTGTTTCTATCTGAAAAGAGCTAATTTTTTATCTAATAAATTATATTTTTTATCGAAAAGGATATGTTTTATTATAGCCAAAGATTCATTTTATACTAAAAACGTTTTTTACAGTTTGTTTTTCCATTTGACTACATTTCCGAACAAAAAACATTTATGGTACCCGATTTTACCCCACTTTCCCCTAAATGTTAACCGCTATTCGTATCCTTATAAAAACTACACTGTTTGATTTTTTTTTTTTTTTTTTTTTTTTTTTTTTTTTTTTTTTTTACATTTTTACTTTATTTCTATATAGCTGAATGTTTTCTGCTTTAAAACAAAGTAAATAAGTAGCAGCACGCCTATTTTCTCATGAAATCATATGCTATTATATTACGAGCAAATCTTCTATCTATGTGTGTGTGTGAGCATATGCAAAGTTTATCTAAAAAACGGCTAAAACGATTTTGACTAAATTTAGTATCCTACCATTTTGGCGGTACGAGATGACCATTGGGCTAGATCACATGTACTGATTTCGATTACTGAATTATTTTGGGGTCACTATAGGAAACATAATTTCGATTGGAATGAAGGTTGAAACTGTTATTAAGTTCTTGAACTGTTGTCAGTAAACGAATTTGCAAAGTTGGCAACATTTCGCCAAATTTGGCATTATTTGGAGAGAAAATCTTTTTTCTGGACAGTTTCTCTATATTTCTAATATTTTTTGATGCGCTTAATTAAAAAAGGCCCACATATTTCCTCTATCACGTAACTGTTTTACTTCTTTTTTCGAAAATTGAGATTTAGAAAAATATTTTTAAAAAATATTTTTAATAAAATGCTTAAAAAATAAGCTGCATCTTACATTATATTAATTAAATATGTTTGTCAGAGTGGCCACAAATATAAATATTGTTATAGTCTAATTTATTCAATACCGTTGAAGAATATATTGCATGTTATAGAAGATATAATTTATTATTTTATGGACCTTTTTTAAAACATTTAACTATATGAATGGAATTTTATTCTTCAAAAATTCGGCATTTTTTTTTTTTTTTTTTTTTTTTTTTTTTGTATAAGAATGGTATTTAGTTTTACTTGTTAGATGATGAAAAACGTTTTTATAAGTATATATCATAGAAACTAGGCGTCATATAAATGTTTAAATTTTTAAATTTCACAAAAAAAGCTATCTGTCGTTTAATGTGATAGAATGTATGTGAAAATGTATGTGTCGTTTAATGTGATAGAAACAAGGTTTGAAAAACTTTTTAAACTGGAAGTATGCTTTCAAAAGTAGCTGTATATGAATTCGTTATTAGTGAGCGATCCTGCATGTTTATTTAACGTGTTTAATAATTAATTTTAAAGCTCAACACATGATCGTAGGTAAATACATAAATGGATTTCAACACAAACTATCACACTGAAAAACGACTTACTTTTCCAACAGCATGTGTGGAATATTTGAGCGCTTTCAGGTACTCTGGTAAAATATTCTCTGTCAAAGATAAGCCCCATGGAGAATCCTTAAGTATAACATTATGCTGGAAGCCTTCGAATAATAAAACAAGGAAGAAAGAAAAATCAAGCGTCAAGCATAGATTTAAAAAAAAACTCTTCCAGAATACTGTAACTACACAGTAACATACTGAAACGACAGAGTTTAAAAAGATATCTAAGTAAACAAAAGCACATAACAAATTTGAAAACCATATTTCAGCCTTTATTTATTCATGAAGTGTTAAACACATTTCGTTATGGAATAATAGCCAGAATCATACAACCTGTGGCCAGAAAGTTCAGTGAATGAATTTTTATTTCAAATACAGTATTGTGCAGCATCAAATACAATTTACTGTCCTTCAAAATAATCTCCATGGATGGTAATGCACTGTTGTGAACGAGTATATAAGTCCTGGTAACTCCTGTAAAACAGTTCTTTCGGAATGGCTTTCAGCTCGGCCGTCACGTTGCGTTGAATGTCGGTGATGTCCGTAAATCTCTTTCCCTTCATGGCTGACTTCAATCTGGGGAAGAGGAAGGAGTCTGCAGGAGCCAAATCGGGTGAATAAAGGGGGTGATCAAGTGTCGCAACTCCATTCGCGGTCAGAAACTTCCGTACAACCAAGGCGGTGTGCGGACTCCGCCGTGACGGCCGAACTGAAAGCCATTCCGAAAGAACTGTTTTACAGGAGTTTCCAGGACTTACATACACGTTCCAAATAGTGCATTGCCATCCATGGAGGTTATTTTGAAGGACAGTAAATTGTATTTGATGCTGTACAATACTGTATTTGAAATAAAAATTCATTCACCGAACTTTCTGGCCACAGGTTGTATGTTAATCTATTAATATTGTTTTATGTGCAAACAGATTAATCTTGCATAATCGAGCTATAAAGATAGTTAATACTATACACTATAAAGATAGATTTTTAAAATATCATGCTTTAAAGTTCTTTTAAAAAGCATAAAAAATTAATTAATTGAGATACAAATTTCAAACATTTTGCATTTTAAAAGTAAATTTTATCCCATTTTGGAGGTGTAAAAATTTTAATTATGGCATGTTTAGAAGTAATTAAATTGAAGAAAGAAATAAATGCACTGCTTATACCTATCGATTTAACGTCAATATGACATTATTGCTACTCTTGTACACGCTTTTGTTTTTCGATATAGATAGATTCATTTTTAATCTTATTAACTGATCATTAGTCTAAAGAGATGTATCACTTCACTAAAATGGAGAGATTTTTTGTATATTTGCAACAATTTTCATGTAAACCGGAACATTAAATCCTTATACTTAGAACGCGGCTGCAAAACGCGGCCTTTACAAAACTGAGCTTAACAAATTAATTTTCAAACATTCATTTCATATCTTTAAGCAGACATTGATATTTTCTAATTTGAAAAGAACATTAAGATTAATTTAGTTATCAAAGTAAGCTTGTCATCAATCATTTTAAAAACTCGAGATTTCATATTTGCATAAGATTTTATCAGATTTCACACTCTATTCTTAAAGTACCTTGAAAGTTTTTCCTGCGTATGCCTCAAAATTTTATATTATGCGTTAGAGGATGCTGCCTTTCACCTCAACAATTTTAGTTTCAATGAGACAATGTAACCAGAATAATCCTTGTAAATGTATAAATCGACAGTGATCTACTGTTCAAATCCTGTGCCATAGCAAAGTTTTCGTTGAAACCATCCAATTTTTTTGTTTTGTTTAGCGTAGCAGCACTATACCTGCAATAACACTGTTAAAGTTCTTGACTGCCAAAAACTATGATTAATAATAAGCAAACAGGACAGGAATTTTTAAAGACCACCAACTTTTGTGCCAACTTCTTGAAAGTTAATTAATAAAAACAGAATGCAAATCTAAACACTGCGCACATTTTAACATTAAGTGTATGGCACTTATGATGTTTAAATCGTGAATAAAAGTTTAAATTCAAAGCCGCACGCTTAGGAATAACGTATCTATGGAATTTATAGTAAATAATTATTCCTCAAGAACACAATTTCTGTTATATTTTTGTTTAAGTGAGCCATACCGCCTATGTCATATATCATTGTCCTGATTTAGAGGGCCATCATTCAAACAGTTTCGAAGGAGCAGTGTCACAAAAATTACTAATGGAGTCCGCATAAAGAGCTTCGCTCGATCAGCTTATTAAAAAATACTCAACATGAAAGGATACAAAGAAGAAAGAAAAATCATGCACCAAGTAAAGCTTATGAGACACTTTCCAACGCTTTCTGATTAGTGAAACGAAACTTCGCCGTTTAAAACTCTGAAACCAAATTTCAATAATTACCGTCTGTAACCATCCATATTTGAATTATTTTGTCTATAATTTTATATGGTCTATTTAATATCTGTATACACATTAAGTAGAATACTAAAATTTTGCTTAGTTACAAATTTACAAATAGACCTTCTAATAGAAAATTGGCCTTCTACAGTTTCCACCAATAGACGGAAATGCACATGAATAATTTTGTGAAGCCCTGTAAGTTAGCTACACATTTTGTATGCACTCCTCATACTAAATTAAAATTTATTTCGGGAAAAAATAAACGCACTCCACAACTCGAAACGAACTTTCAAAATTTTGCCTCCAATAACAGCAATGTATCTGGTTTTTTCCTTACACTTTTAAATGAATTTATTTATATTCTAGGGAAATCTCTTCGTGCATCAAATAAAGTTCAGTTTGTAATAGCATAATTCAAATAAAAGACAACCTTAAGCAAATCAAAATTATACACAGTCATGTTTACGAATTACTTTGTGTAGCCATGTATATAATCTGTGGAATACACGTTAATATAAAGATCACGTAGTATGCAAAACTTTAGTTAATCATAAAAGTGCAAAAAGCATTTGAAAACTTACCTATTGTATTTAACGCTAATAAGTAGAACTGTAACCGAAATCTTTTGTGTGTACCTGTAAATGAAAAGTGAAGGTTGCCATGTGCTATTCTACAGTAATCTGCTTGTACTGCAGCTTAATAATGTATATAAGTTTCAATATGTTTGATACAGAGCAACTTTTAAAAAACGCTGCAAACAATTTTTTCCCTTACACCAATAAGTAATATAATTCTGTTATATAACCCAGTAAATGTGTGGTAAATGCCTTGCATATCATATTCTACAGAAAGCATGTATTAGTGTACTCCAAAAAAGCATATCAATTTCATTATGGTTGAAGTTGTGTAACATCGTTAAAATACACCGTAAATGATTATTCTCTACAGGATATAATGTAATAAGATTCTTTAGTGTGACCCTTTAAAAGAACTATTAATGTATACACTCTAATTTCAATAGCAAACATGTCATAGTTAATTGCAGTATTATGTATGAATTACATGTCAATCGAAACATATTTATGAGAGCTGGAGTACAGACGGGTGGCAGACGGCAGACAGATAACACACAGATAAACTTCAGTCATACATAAACGCTTTCTGTTACTTTTCGACCATCGAAATTTGATACGCTGCACTTCTGAAACCCTATTGATCGCTGAAGTTACACGTCGAATCCGAAGGTGACTTTTCTCATTTTTGGCTTATCCATTTTCTCACAAATTTGATTCGTCTCCATTCTGTAACATCATTGGCTGCTGAAGCTGACCATCAAAACCATCTCTGAAAATTGTGTATTATAGCTTTTCTTTCCCTATTTTTCATTTATTCGATGTTTTTTAAGTTATTAACTCATAATGGACACTTTAAAGGAAGAAATAAAGGTCACCGTGCCCAGGCGAAGACTTGACCGGGTCCTAGTTCTTAGTGTGGAGCCTGACGTTGATGAAGATGCGGTTCGTGCTTCTCTTCACAGATCGTTGTTCGTTGAGGGACGTGCCGGCGGAGACGGAGACAATGATGGAATTGAAATTGTCAAGAAAATACAGACTCGTTCGGGGAAGGTTAATTGGTTAGTTGGCGTCAAAAGGGGTGACCGCGAAATTTTGGTTAAGAAGCGTCGTATCTGTATAGATATGGAGAGATACAGGGTCGTAAGTTTTATTCCTATAGTTCGTTGCTTCAATTGGCAATCTTTCGGACCACCGCAGCCAAATGTGAGAATGATATGAAATGTGTTAAGTGTGCAGGACATCATTCTATTAAGGACTGTACGGTTTCGTAGATAGCTTGTGCTGTTTTTTTGCGGAGGATACTGACACTGATGCTGGTCATAGAGCCGATAGCACGGATTGTCCCACTTTTAAATCTTATCGAGCGGAGACTCTTAGCAAACGGTTGTGATAGTTGTTACTGAGTCTTTTGTCAATAGCTCTGGTTTACGTTTTGTTCAAATTAACTTACACCATTGTTCTGATGCCTCTAATGCTCTTTTCCATTATATGGACGATTTCAATATAACCTTTGCTCTTTGCCAAGATCCTTACATCTATGACGGTTCCCTAGTTGGTCTCCCCACAGGCTGGATCTGCTTCCTCTCTTCAACTGGTTCTGCTGCTATTATCTGTACATCGGACGACTATGCATGTGTAAACACTGTGAGTTTAAACAATAGTGTCTTTATTAATATAACTATAGATCAAGGTTCTTTAATCATCGGATCGGTGTATGCTGCACCTTCTAAACCAATAGAGAATGACCTCAGAGACTGGGGTTACTACTTCCCAGACTTTTCTAAAATCATCGTTGGAGGAGACTTCAATGTACCTATTATTTCTCTCGGGTATACCAGAGAAAGCGAAAGGAGAGAAATTTTCCAAGAATATTTTATGATCACTAGCCTATCCATAGTTAACTCACCGGACTCGCATCACACCTTTGTTCAAGACGGGAGACGTGGTCGTCCTGACCTCACTTTGATCAGACAAGATCTTTTACCTTTTTTACAAGATTGGAAAGTTGATATAGATCATTACTCGCATAGTGATCATCGATATATCTGTTTTACCCTGAGTCTGTCTCCAGTCCAACATTTCTATACAAGATTTAAGACTAAGAATAAAAAGATGTGTAAATTCAATGCTTTGTTCTCACAACACTTGCTTCGTCTAAATGCTACTCTGGACGGAATTCCTAATCAAAGTGCATTAGATACTTGGACTGAGGAGTTTTCCGCTTTACTACAGGATATCATGAATCAGTGTTTTCGTAGAGGTCGCCTACGTCATTGTCCAACTATTACTTGGTACGATGAAGATCTTCGAAGGGAACGAAACAGAGTCAGTGCCTTGCATAAGAGATATTTAAAAAACTTAGATGTTATTACGTATAAAGAAAGCTATAACATAGCTCGACGTGAGTATAAGAAGAACCTTCGCAAGGCGAAGCGAAATGCTTGGCTTAAGTTCTACGATTCAACAAATAATGCATACGGATCCTTATATAAATTTATTTCTAAGAAGAAATTGTCACATGAAGATTTAATATTTACTACTTTAGAAAATTCTCATGTGTTTGCGAGCTATGACGACGTTGCCGAAGACCGAATGAATCATCACTTTGATGCTAATGCTGATTTTACAGATCCGCATGAATTTACCAGTACAAATTATTATACTAATCAGGAGGATTTCCACCCAATTACAAAAAGCGAATTGTTTTATGTTATGCGCCAGCAGGGTAACAATGAGGCTCCAGGATTTGATGAGATAGATGCCTTGGTAGTAAAAAATCTTTGTAAAAGTTTCACGCCTTTTGTTCTTAAGCTTTTTAATACTTGTCTTCGTTTTGCTCATTTCCCTATGTATTGGAAAAAGGGTCTTGTTTTGTTTTTTCGTAAGCGCAACCGACCACCTGAGTTGCCTAAGTCTTACCGACCAATTAAATTGCTGCCGATTATTGCCAAGATTTTGGAGAGAATAGTGAAAATGCGAATAATTACAGTTCTGGAATCTTCTGCATATCTGGACGAAGGTCAACATGGATTTAGAGAGTCTAAGAGCACTATAACGGCAATGGCTGCTGTAAAGAACTTTGTTAGGGAGACTTTGAATGATTTTAAATATTGTGCATTAATTAGTTTCGATATCGTTAGTGCTTTCGACGTAATCGATTGGCGAATACTTGCTAGTATTATAGATGAACTTCCTATACAGGATTATTTAAAAGAGATCTTGAAGAACTACATAAGTCATAGATTGATATGATTCAAGTTTATGAGAGGTATTCGCTGGTTTCATGCTTTTCGAGGTTGTCCACAGGGGTCCTGTTTGGGGTCCCTTGTTGTGGACTCTGGTTGCTGATAAAATATTAAAATATTATAAGCGTCGTTTTAGAAAAATCATTTCATACGCTGATGATTCAGCTATTGTGGAAGGGGCCGATACTCGTGCAACGCTGGAAGATAGAGTTAACGGATGTATCGAATATTTTATGAACGCATGTGAAGAGTTTGGCTTCACAATCAGCGCTCAGAAATCATCAGCAATGCTTTTCGGTAAATATACTTTGAACAAACGCCGTCCGATTTTTAAGCTTAGGAATACCAGCATTTCGGTCAAGGACAATGTACTATACCTGGGATTTTTTCTGGATAGCCGTTTCCATTGGCTTGATCATTTGGATCTTGTTCGTCACAAAGTTATAGACTTTTCGTGCTCCATGCGCAAAACCCGCATTAGAGATAAGGGTCTTCCCTTGGACTACATGAAAACTTGGTATCATTCGGTAATTAAGAAGCAGATATCATATGGATATGAAATTTGGTACCGGGACTTGAGATAACATGTAATTAGACGCTTGTCTTCATGCCAGCGTCTTTGTTTTTTTATCAATAATCAGAGTTTACAGATCTGTATCTACAGAAGCTCTTTGCGTGATTTCGGGTATACCTCCCCTGGAGCTGGAGTTGGAACAGATTTCTGGTCACTATAACACGGTGCATCATGAAGATCTAATATGGACAAATGATATTTGTGTAACTAAGGAAAATATTATGCAACATTTACATACATTTGATTATCCTTATTTTGTGTCAACTCATCATATACAGTTTGTAAAGTCAGTCACTTCTGTAGTACCTATTTTTAACCACCCTGTAATTTACACAGACGGTTTCAAGATGAACAAAACAGTTGGTTCCGCTTTTGTTGTTTATAATGATGGAAAGATCCTTTTAGAAAAACGTTTTAAACTTTACGCTTATAATACTGCTTATCAGGCTGAATTATCAGCCATTGACTGGGCAATCGACTGGTGTTGCAGGGCTGATTTCAGATAATTCCACATCTGCACTGATAGTTTTTCTTCAATACAAGCCTTGCAGAACTTATTTCCAACTGATAAGATTTTGTATAACATATATTCTAACTTGAGACTGTTGAGTGGTAAAGTTATTTTTATGGGTTGGATTAAATCTCATTTTGGCCTTGCTGGTAACGAAAGGGCTGACTATCTGGCAAAGTCTGTTATTCTGGATGATGAGTTTGATGAGAGGTTGTATATTCTAATCCCTGTTTCCTTCGTCAAGCGTTTTTATAAGAGTAACATTATCACGAGTTGGACTAATGATTGGAAAATTAGTGAAAAGGGTAGGGATACCTTCCTCATCTTGCGTTCACCGGACGTTTCTTATTTGTGTTATTCAAGGGTAGTAGCCTATTTCATTTCCTCGCATGGTGCTTTTCCAGTGTATTTATTTAAGATTGGCAAGCGACCAACAGATAAGTGTGATTGCGGTAACGTCGGCGACGTTAAGCATTTTATTTTCGGCAAGTGTCCTCTGATGCCTCTGTTCTTTAATTTTGTGCGAAATAGAACTCTGTCTTGGAATTTGCAAAATGTTCTCTTGCTGAGATCGAATTATTATAAACTGACAGTTATTTATAATGAACTGAATAAATTGTATTCATTCATAAAGTAAAGATTTTGATTATTTTGGTGTAATTAAAGAATTTTTGGTGGACTTTTGCCGGACTGTTATCCACATAGTGCTTTGCTAATCTTTCTGCCTTCACACATTTTTGAGTTGTTTCTGGACTTTCAGGGTCTGATGGTCTTTTGTAACTTGAATTGACCTAAAATGTGTTATTGACTTAATGTTTTATCTTGTCTTGATTATTAGAGTAAATCGTACTTTTATACAGTCATTTGTAACTGAAAATAACTTAAAATTTTGTTTTTCAGTTTCACTCAGTCTTAGTTTTAATTTTAGTTTTTTTTTTTTTTTTTTTTTTTTTTTTTTTTAATAGTAACTAGGGTTACAGTCATATGTTAAAACTTGTACATGACTTTAATTTTTGTATTTTATTTGCTAGGCAGAGTGTGCCATATTTTTGTGACTTTTTAGTTTTATTATTTGCCGCTGTTTCCGGGTCTGTTTCGGCGGCTGGGGTTGAGTTAGATGGTGGAGGACGTTTTTCTGCCAGGGATTCAGGGCCTTTGCCATTATTTGGTTGGCTTCCTGGTAGAGTGATCAAGTTATTGACTCATTACACTTTTCTGTTTTCCTCTAATTTATCCCCAGGTTGCTTAGATTACAAATCTAGTGCACTGGAGTTTGTTTCTCAAATTCCAGCTCAACTGCTCATGCCCGATCTCTATACACCAAGTGTCAAAGGTTTAATCACCATCGGCAGTTGGTGAACGAAAACATTAAGACCTTCGTAGGTACAACATCATACTGCATTGGTGCATTGGTACAGTCTCGGAAAAAAAAGTAAACATCCATTACTAACTCTGCAAAAAATTATCATAGGAGAAAGTTACTGGTACCACACGATTGGTAATCTACTTTACTGTCAGTATACTTTTAAAAGATGTATATAAAATTTGCTTAGGGGGCCATCTACATATTAAACCAAACCATAACTTTGTTTTTTTCAAGAGCAGTACACAATTATGATAGCATGAAAGAACTCTACACCCTTCAATTAGCCTAAAAACAAATTTTTATGCATTTCGTACCATAAGTTTCCGAAAAATTGATTATTTTAAAACGAGCGTATTTTAGAGAATTTATCCAAATTGAAGTTTGGTTCTCGATTGTTGACCGAGAAAGCACCCTTCTTGATCAAGGCATCTTAAGCGCCACTCAATCCGTCATTGAATACTGCTTGATTACAGGATATCATAAGAAATTTCAAAATATCTAGTCACTTCTATCATAGCCTCTTCTTAAACCATCTTTTTATCGTTTTTTAAGTATAATTTGGAAACTACTTGGAAGAAAAAGGCGAAATTTTAGATTTCCATAAAGCAGGACTTAATAAATCTAAATCCATCAAAAAATTGTATGTTAAAATTCATATTTTTTCGAATATTAGTTTCATAATTCATATCATAAAAGGATAAACATTGCATATTCAACGTATTTATGTTTGGGTATTTCAGTATTATTGCTACACAAAAAATTAGCACATTATGAGTATAATTTCAGGAAATATTAATAAAAATATGAAAATGTAATTTAACATTATAAGCACTAAATTTTGAATGTTTATAATTCAAAAACTTATTATTCAAATGACTTGAAATTTGGTGTCTAGGCATAGTTTGAACCGACAATTTGAAATATCTTGTTAAAATGGGATATTGCCATTGGATGAAGTTTGGGTTCATTTTAATATGTAGATTGCCTTAAACAAATTTTATATACTTCATTTAAAAGTAGACTTTATTTCCAATCGTTCGGTACCAATAACTTTCTTCTATGATAATTCGTTTATGAGTTAGAAGGGGATGTTTACTTTTTCTTTTCCACGACTGTACATGTAAGCTTCTCAACTATGTTGGAAAGCGTTACGAAACTTTATGGTAACGAAAACAATTGTGTTGTTATTGATAATTGCAAGTAAAATCAGCTAAACTTTGCGTAAGATAAGAACCGAATCTATAAACATTATTTCAAATAAATGAATTAACTACTGCCTATGTAATTAAATAACAAGCAACTATAGGATATATGCATATACAACAGAGATGAAACGTGGTTAACCCGAGCCCGCATTCAAATCGGCCAGAACTCGGGCAGATAATCAAAAGGAAAATTTCACTTTTTTACAATTGAAAAATGGAAAAAAACTTGGTATTTGAAAAAGGACAATGTAGTCAATGTTCCTTAATATTTTTACAATCTTTTGCAATTCAGATCGAAATGAAATTAAATTGTTATTTGATGGGATAGAAGAAATTTTTTTTGCAGCCTTTGCACGGTCAGTGCTAATAACATAAAGAAGCCATGGAGTATCCCTTGTCTATAACACTTTTTCTACAAAATCCTTAGCCAGAATTACTGAAAAACAATACTGAGTTTTTTCTGCCATAGACATACAGGGATATTACAAAGAATAAGAATTGTGACTTTTGCAGATTTCTGGCATTGACTGGATATAAATAACAAATTTGCTGTTATAAACCAATTTTCGGGGACATGAAAATCACGGAGCACGTATTTCATTTGATCACACGTCTATCGTATGTCAATTGTTTTTTTTTAATTTTCGTACTTGTTTATTTAAAACAAATTACTACGCATATTAATCTGAACGTCTTTCCCGCTTTTTTAGAAGTAGAAAAATAAATTTTTACGAACCAGTTCGAATCGGGTACTTTCCCGTCATGAGGGTTGCTCTGCTAGGTGAACAAATGGGCTGAACGTAATACTGGTTGAGGATTATGCCATCTCGAGCAATGGCATCCACATTAGGGGTAGGAATCTGCTTGGAACCGTGGAAACTGACGTCATTCCAGCCCTGTTCATAGTAAAAAGATATATATTATATATGAAGATATTATATTTAGAATTGCTAGATAGGTATGTTTATTCTTTTTATAATAAAATAGCCTAGGCATTTTATACATGTTTATATAAGAACTAGAAACCGGTATTTATAAATTTATAAACATTTATATTAATGTATTTATATAATAGGGTCAAAACCCTGTATTAAAAATAAGTGTCGTGAAGGAATTTTCACCTAGTTATTAATTTAAACTTTAAAACATACTTATAATTACTTAAAAGGTGACACAACATATAAACATATTATTTAATATAACCCCGAGATCCTATTCAAGCCAGTCATATTTTCCCTTTGAAAATGAACGCGTGTGTGTTTGAAAGATCTCAGGATTATATTAAATAATATCTTTATATGTTGTGTCACCTTTTAAGTAATTATAAGTATGTTTTAAAGTTTGTATTTATATATATGTTTAGTATAAAAATTTAGAACGAACTTTATTTTATTAAGTTTATTCTGTAATGCAGAAACTAAAAAATGTGTATTTATTTCATGCAAGTAACTGTGGTATAATAATTAGTTACAAAAGAGACCAACCGATATAAATACTATTCTTTCGATGAACACAATAAAAGCTTTTACGATTTCTATCGATTGACAGGATTGAGTACACTGAAAAAGAATCCGTAAAATTACTAACATTTTCTAGGAAACTGGAATTCTTAGAACTTTATATGTAACGACAACAACAAAAATTCATATAACAGATACACTTTTGCACCGTAAATCAAAAAATATGTAAAATTCCTAAGATTTTTTTTTTTTTTTTTTTTTTTTTGTGAAACTGAGATGCCTAGAGCGTTTTATGTAACTGCAATCCGGGTTACAGATAGAATGGTAATAAGATTACTGTAATTTTAGTAGATTATTTTGTAAAGCTACAGAATTCTGTAGCTTTACAAAAACTAGTTTTGTAAATTTACATCATTTTTGTAGAGAGTACAGATAAAACTGTAGTAAGTATATAGATTTCTGTATCTTTAAATCTGCAGATTTATAGATTTTTTATTTTTTATTTTTTACAGTGTACAAGAATGGAAGTTGACATTATACGCCAAGCAAATTTACAATCTCATTTATGGCTTTTACATGGCGATCCTAGACCTCCCAGGTTGAAGGACTTCGAAATTGCGTCAGATGACAGTTTCACAGAGTTGGCGCTCTGAAGGGTCTATCAAATAATATTAGTTCCTACTTTAATATTGCTAACCACTGGGGAAGGATCAGTGCTTCATTTAAATATTAGAGAGTTGTGCGACACAGGAGTGTAGTGGAGGGTATACGGGAGTATACGCCATATGCCTTTTGGATTTTTTTAAGGAGCTCCGTATACCCTCTGTTTCTCAAATAAAGCTATAGCGTATACTCGAGGCATGACGTTAATGACTTTAGCTTATACCATCTGTACCCTCGTGTGTACCCTCTGGTTTTGTTACAACTACAACCCTGGTCCTAAACGTCGGCTACACCTAGCCGAAGTTCTTTATTTTCTGCTAGAAAAAATTTTGTATAAATGTTTCTTCTTGTAGCGTGCATCTCACTCGGAAGTCTCCCACTCTCTGAGAATATTTTTAATAAGAATAACATGTCTCCTGCCTTTATCAACGAGCGCAAATCAGTTGCTCAGCTGATAAAGCTTAACTTTAAAATTAAACGGTTATCATCTCTATTATGAGGATAGTCGAATTTGTATGTCCAGGATATGCAAGGAAGTTGCAAATGGTACGCCTTTAAATGAATCTCTGTATATATATATATTCTCTTTCTTTTATGAATGTATTAAAAAGCAGGAGAATGTGTTATTTATTGGAATGATTGTATTTTAGTTTAATCATTAATAATAAAATTTTTAAATTGATAGTTATAGATATTTCTACAAAAAACAAAATGTTTGCTGATATAATTATTTCTGGCAGTGAATTCAATAGAAGATTTGTAAAATATAAAATAATTAAGCTATAAATAAAAACATCTTTTCTTTAAAGTGGTGTTACTCTAAGTCATTTATTATTTATGTATGTATATCAGTTGTAAATAAACATAATTTTTAATTCAAGCTTCTCTTATGATTTACCATTTCTATGATGATTCTTTATAATATAGATAATTTCGCATATCTTCAACAGGTAGCTTTAAAGATGTTTAATAAAGCGAGCTATCAAATTTCATTTTTAAGGAGGGCGATTTTCTAAACGCCCCACAACGGAAACTGCAGCTGCTTTTAAGTATTTAATTGGGAAATAAGGTTGTTTGTGTAATTTATTGTATTTAACTACTAACTAATTCTAACCAGTTTTGCCCAGAGTAGCTTACATCATTGCGATAATTTTTTAGTTTACTTTTTTCCTTTGCTAGTTACCAATCAAACACCTGGTGTTCATCAACATAAATGATTTTAGGTAAAATCGTAATCTTTTAAGGGGGTAGGACACCTTTAAACCTACAAAATTTTCGAAATTTTTTTTAATACATATTTTGATTCCGTAATCATTTCTGAACAATCTGCAAAAAACTGCATTAAAATATTCCCATTAGTTTAGTAACTATGGCAGTTTTATTAAGACTATATATTAAGACTACATAGGATAATTAAACTTTGTGTTGCGTTTATTCAAAACGATGAATTTTGATACTGCGCGCACTGTTAAAAAAAACTATTAATGGCAATCAAAAGAAATTTTCAAAACATATTCATCTATGTATTATCTACAGCTTAAAACCAGTAAAAGGTAATATATTATTTTTTCCTGTTTTTTTATTTTGAAAATATATTTTTTAAGGGGAAATTTTTAATTTTCTGTTATTTTTTTAATTTTGTCAATATTTTTTTGAAATATTCTGGTTTTAGTATAAAGGTAACACTATTATATATTTATTTTCACCAAAATTTCCTCTTTATATAGATATTTTCAGATTTTATCATGCGCGCAAGATTTTTTTTCTCTTATTATCATACATTTTTAAACTTATCATTTCAATATTTATTTATGAATTTACAAGTATATATATTTTTTTAAATATAAATTTAAATATGAGCTTTATATTTAAATGAAATTTGATTTTTATTTTTAACTTATTACACAAGTTTTGAAGATTCGAACATAGTGATATTTTTTACTTTTTCGACGCGTTCAAAGGTATCCTACCCTTTTAACTGATCGACCTAATTCATACCAACACCTCAATTAATATTTTCACTTATTTTACGAATATTCTAAATGATATAGAATATTAAACTTTAAATGTTTTAGTGCATTTCATTGCATGCAATTTCATTGTATTTGAAATAGTGAAACATCTATAAAATTCGTTGCAAACGATTTTTTCCATTGGCCATTGTGTAACGGTATTCTTTTGAGTGGCCCTGTAAATGAACTATAAATGCTAAACACTGTATTTTCAATAGAGAACATGCCAATTTGCGCGATTTAGAGCAGGCGCTGGCGGAAGACCGCAGACAGACAAACCGAAGATTTAAACACTTTTCAATTATATTGAAAACTGTTAAAAATTATTTAGGACCTATTTCTCAGAAATGTACACAGTAGGGTGGGTCGAAAAAAACCAAAATATTTATAATTGAAATGTAATAGAGCAGAAAAGTTGCCTTTTGTAATAAATAATAAATTCGTAAAATTTTACACCGATCGGTTAATATCTTTTACCGCCGCAAGGGGGCCAAACTTTCCAAAGATCGCAAAAAACATGTTTTTTTCAATATTTTTTTTTCATTATCCAAACGTACGAATACAATTTCTAATAGGACGCAATAGCTACATGAAGATATAAGAAATGTCCCAGTAAATGTCCATTATGATAAAGTGATATCTTTTACTGCCGCAAAAGGACCATATTTTAAAAAAAAAATTGTAAAAATTTCAAATTTTCATTTTTTTCTAAATTTTTATAATTTTTATAATATGCCTAGAAATAAATAAATTTACTTCATATCTATTAATATGTCATAAATTTTGTTAACTATTTGTTATAGACTGGAAAATAAAAACGGTAATCATTCATTTTTCTTGACGATCGCTTCATCTACTGCTGTTTTACTGCATATCGCAGTTCATATACCACAAATCACAAAAATTATATAAAATGAACAAAATGTTTTAATATTTTATTAATTAAAATACAGAGATGTTTAACCGAAAAGGATTAAATAAACTGAAACTGAAGAAGTATTAAAAGTAAACGAATTTTATAATATGACTTGCTTTCAAATAAAGCCATTGTTCTTCGAGAGGCTGAAATTGATTATATGTGGTCCTCACTCTGATCTGGTCCACAAACTTTACTTGCACTTCAGTGACTAATTTCACGCATATTAACTGCAATTAACTGCATATCAACAGTTCATATACACAAATCACAAAAATGATATAAAATGAACAAAATATTTTAGTATTTTATTAATTGAAATACAGAGATGTTTAACCGAAACGGATTAAATAAATTTAAAATGAAGAAGTATTTAAGTTAATTGAATTTTATAATATGACTTGCTTCCAAATAAAGCCATTGTTGCTCGAGAGGCCGAAATTGATCATATGTTATCCTACCTCTGTTCTGGTCCACAAACTTTAACAGCACTTCAGTGACTAATTTCAAGTACCTTTCTACTGATTCAGTGGGATAAGTAAAATTATAATAGCTGGTATCTTTAATCGAACATTCTAAAGTCCCCAGCGTCGTTAGATCGCCAGTCGATAGACTACTCATAACAGATGGTTTCGTTTGTTTACAGTTTTGCCACTCGAATAAATCCATACAATTTTAAGCTTCAAAATTCAAGTCTGGAATGACAAAGTGGCGATGGCACTATTCGTGTCCACAGAACTTCGTGCTTTGGCAATTTTTTGCGAAACAGGCATTTCGTGAAATTACAGGAACTATATGTTTTCGTAGATGATATGGCAAGTAACAGGGGTTACTAATTATAGTCCACAGAATCTGAAAAACATGATGGATTCATTTTAATTATGAACCAACTGATGCAGTACACTTCCAGGATGTACTCCATTGAGTACATCCTGAAAATGTACTGCATCAGCCGATTGCCAAAATTGAAAATTTCCAAAGCACGAAGTTCTGTGGACACGAATAGTGCCATCCGTTATTTCGTCATTACAGACTTGAACTTTGAAGCTTAAAATTGTATGGCTTCAGACAAAAGGCGAAACTGTAAATTAACGAAACCACCTGTTACGGTTTGTCTATCAACTGACGATCTAACAATGCTGGTGAACTTAGAATGTTCGATTAAAGATACCAGCTGTTATAACTTTCCTTGTCCAACTCAATTAGTAGAAAGATGCGTGAAATTAGTCACTGAAGTGCAAGTAAAGTTTGTGGACCAGATCAGAGTGAGGACCACATATAATCAATTTCGGCCTCTCGAAGAACAATGGCTTTATTTGAAAGCAAGTCATATTATAAAATTCGTTTACTTTTAATACTTCTTCAGTTTCAGTTTATTTAATCCTTTTCGGTTAAACATCTCTGTATTTTAATTAATAAAATATTAAAACATTTTGTTCATTTTATATAATTTTTGTGATTTGTGGTATATGAACTGCGATATGCAGTAAAACAGCAGTAGATGAAACGATCGTCAAGAACAATGAATGATTACCGTTTTTATTTTCCAGTCTATGACAAATATTTAACAAAATTTATGACATACTAATAGATATAAAGTAAATTTATTTACTTCTAGACATATTATAAAATTATAAAAATTTAGAAAAAGTGAAAATTTGAAATTTTTACGATTTTATTTTAAATATGGTCTCTTTGCGGTAGTAAAAGATATAATTTTATCATAATGAACATTTACCGGGACATTTCTTATATCTTCATGTAGGTATTGCGTCCTATTAGAAATTGTATTCGTACATTTGGATAATTAAAAAAAACAAAATATTGAAAAAACATGTTTTTTGCAGTTTTTTGAAATTTTGGCCCCCTTGCGGCGGTAAAAGATATTAACCGATCGGTATAATATTTTACGAATTTATTCTTTATTACAAAAGGCAACTTTTCCGCTCTATTACATTTCGATCGTAAATATTTCGGTTTTTTCGACCCACCCTAGTACACAGATTTTATAAACTTTTTGAGATATTCAATTCGTATTTTGTAGCATACCCTAATTTATAATTGAAGTATAAAACAAAATATTGAATTTTTGTATCTTTCGTACACCTATTCTCCGTAATAATATCATTAAATTAATCACACCCTACATCTTTATAAAATAAATTAAGCATCAAATAGTGTAAAGACTATACGACCACCTACATAAATTTGAAAACGAATAAAAGCGGACCTCTGGGTATTAATATAACGATTTTTAATTTAAGTTTTTTATTGAATTTTTACTCTTACAAATGAACGTTTTCCTTAGACTAACACAATATCAATATACCAAATTAGAGTTTAAAATAATTTACCAGATCATCAGCAACCATAAGCACAATATGAGGTCTTTTAGGAGTTAAACTGTTAGATAAGTAAATCTTAGTACATCCCAGAAGGAATAAAAGGCCTGGCAGTGTACCCATTGCATTGGGACCCTGAAACGATAAGAAAAAACCAAAGTTACATAATTTTATAATCATTTAAATGTCTAAATTGAAAAGTTATTGAAATAAATGAACAAGTGGGTAATTGTGATCAAAGATCGCATAGATTTTGTTTAATTTTCCTTTCAAAACACTTTATCCTTTAATTAATAAATCGAAATCATTAATGTGTAATTATTATATCCCTAACCTTTTTCAATAAGAAAATAGACTGCAACACCATAAAATTTCAATTTAAAATTGTTACAATTGTCATTTTTCTCCCAATGACGTTTTTGGGCATAACGCGCACGATATCTCAAACAATTCTGAATATTTTTTCATGAAATTTTCAAAAAATATGTTTCATGTTAGTCTGTATAAACTGAATCTAAAATTTCCTTTTTATTGTTCAAAAAAATATTTTTTTAAGTGATTATACTGTTGAAATTTTCAAACTTTTTCATTAGCTAAATACAACGTTGTATCAAAACTATAAAAATGCTTTACATACAAATTTATTTAAGTTCAGGGTAATTATTAGAATCACAAGTATAAGTAGGCACCATAATTTGTATTCTAGTTGCAAAATTTATTTTGTAATACTGCGCGTAATCTGTTATGTCGATATTCTGCTCGTTATATGTCTGACAGTTTGGAGCCCCCTGTAAATGCTAATTCTTCATCTTGCAATTTCTTAAATGCATGAAATGAAAGAACATACTTATATCTTTCTTTCATATAAAAATTGCGCCTTAAAATCAAATATAATTTAAGATATTAAATGTTGAAAATTAGTCTTTTTTTCATCTTTTGTTTCCAATTTTAAGAGTCCTGAGACCCCTTAAGTAAAATACGAAAAGACTCTTTTGAAATTCTATCTTTTATCATGTGATCGGAGGTATTCAGCTATAATAATGCAAAATTTCGAGTCTCTAACTTATACGGTTTCTTAGAACGAACTCTGTGACAGACAGACAAAGGAGTGAGACGAATAGTGTTTCGTGAGATGAACGAAACCCTAATATGTTGTAAAACAACTTAGAACATTACTTATCTATCGCAACTTTTTGTTGATACTATAGTGCGAATCAATGAACACAATACCGACAAAAGATCACGGACACTTTCGGTATTTAACGTTTTGTTGTATATCTAACTAATAATTGACGAATTCCTCTGTAACATCAATAATATAAAAAATATGTTTTTCACTTCAAGTTTTTCAGCGAGAGTTTTATAACAGGGTCAGTTAGTGAATGAACAACAAATTGAATAAAAATAGAAAACAGGAATTCTGCTTTTTCAGAATTTAGTATCGCCCCCGATAAAAAAAAACCCTATATATATGCATATAAATATACTCGTATATAGTACAAAACATATTTCAGTTTTAAAACTTAAAACGCGCGCTTTTATTTTATACAAAATGACACCATTCGCATCCGCTGAAGAATTCCACATTTAAGCACTGCAAATAGAGGCGTCTTAAATTTAGATACATATGTGACTGAAAAAGAATTTCAGTCACTTAAGTGTCTTAATCTGAAAATTCAGACACAATAGGTGTCTTAATTTAAGATACATAAGTGTCTTAGTATGATCATGGTATATACGAACCGAGAAATATGTTGGAATTATCTACGAAGTGTCTTATTTAAAACAGTAGTTGAACATTTCTTTTTTGTACTTTTCTGAACAGCCAATCAGAGCATTGATTTCCGCGCATGTCATCTATGGCTCCTTCATGATATAGAAAGAATCACATTTTAAGCGTCGCCATTGCTTGGATTAAAAGAAATGCGTAATTATGAAGTATTTATCGAATGAAAGCGTAAGTCATATTTAATTTTAACTTTTTATTTCAGTAGGTTTGTATCTTATGAATATAAATTAAATAGTTTTTAAAGATTGATCTCTTTTTTTGTAGTTTAATGTTAGTTTTTTGATTTCACAAGCTGTCGTCTGTTATACCTTCTTAATGTAACGGTATCGAATATAATTGTTTTGATAATTAAATTGCAATGCTTTAATTCAGCGCGCTTGTCTCCTGTGAATAAACGAATGAGTGATAACTTGTTTAATCTTCCTTTTCGATCCTGTGATCAAAAATATCCTAATTTGTCGTTGCCCAAAAGCAAAACGTGCAACATAAACAGATTTGAAAAGCTGAATGATTCATAGTTCCATTAAAGGGAGATAAAAACATTAAATTGAAGCCGTTTGAAACTGTATTTATTCTATGTTCTGTTTCTTCTGATTTTTACTGTTTATTGATTATAAACTCTTGCAGTTTATGTATCAGTACTTATTGTATTTTTTTTGTGATTATTATTTTGGAGCTAAATATGATATTCATTTATGATTATGATATTCGGAAAAGTTTTCAGATTGAAAAAAAGCATTAATACTGTGAAAATTTTCTTTACATGTCACCGTTTTTAATCACAGTACTGAAACTTTTTAAAGATTTATTCTTATTATTGATGCTTTAATTTATTATTGAAAATCGGAAATTTCGATAGTCAAAGTTTCATATTTAACATTTACCAAATTTCTAAAAACATAATAGGTATTTCTTATACTATCATTCCGTAAGATTTTTTAAACATAGAACAAATGCAGAAACATTTTATTCATTAACTGCAATTTCTGTTCTTGTTTAACGGTATATTTATAAAGTATTCATTAATATTTTTTGAGTTTTTTTAAATTGGTACCTATATTATATTATTTTTTTATTTATATGTAAGCCTTTTTCTGCTATGTTTTGTTCATGATTTTAAATTTTCAAACCTGAGAAATATCAGAAACAATTATGAAATTTCCCTTTATTGCAATCGCATATGCAACGTTTCTGATACAAACAATTATTAGTACGAAAAAAAATTAAACATGATAATGTAGGTTTAAGTAAAAAGTTGTTTATGCTTGATATAAAGTTTATAGATAAAACTGAAATAGTATATATTTTTAAAAGTTCATATTTACTTATATATTATATATTTTTAAGCGATTAATAACTACTTTTTTTTATATTCAAAGTATTTTCAAACAACTAAAAACAGTACATATTCTGTCATTTCTTTTCCTTTTCTTCTGTTTTTTAGGTTAATTTTTTCTTATCAAATCTGTAAAATTTATGTAACTCATATTCATAAGATACAAAGTTTACAGGAATAAAAAAATAAATATGACTTATATCCTGTTGTTCCATAACAGCTAAGGAATATGTTTAAAAGAAAAACTTTTACATATTCCACAGAATGTATAAAATTAGACACCAAAGTTCATTTTTAATTAAACAATAACAACGCACCGCATATTCAAAAAATATATATTACACATGTTCACTACTTATAGTGACTAAACTTGTTTATTTATATGTACTACTTGAAATGTATATTTGAGGCAAGTTTTGAAACTAGCAGTAATTATTTTCTGAATGTTATTAAATTAGAGTATTTATTTATTATTTTGTATTTATAGTTAAATAGATCTTGTGATTATCTGATCTGTGTAAAACAATGCCTATTTGCCAATATAAATTTTTAAAAGATCTAGTTTTTAAATTGCATGAATTTTCTGTTTTTTTGAGGGGGGGGGATTTTCTTTGCAATTTTCGAACATCTGATATTATAAATATCTTTATTTTTATCCACTGAGTATAATTAATATTTGAACTTTTAGAGTAAGTCAAGATTACAAATATATATATATATTTATTTATCCATGTACCGTAAAAACCGTCAATAGGGAACACTTTGGGGCTGGGGAATTTGTCAGATAATCGAAGATGTTTCCTTTTGTGAGGTAAAAATATACAAATATGCATACATTGTGTATTAAAAAAGGTATTAGACGTCCACTTTTCGGAAATGTTCATTAACCTTCACAACGGACACTTCCAAATACTGGACACTCCTATTTAGTAAAAGATAATGCAGAGTTGCATTTTTTTGCTAAAGGACCTGATTAAAACATGGGCATGCTGGACAGTGTCCCGTCCCCCTACGATTTTAGGACTCAAAAATTTGATGTGCAATTTATGTATAGCTTATATTTTAAATCCATTTCGAAATTGTACTGATTATAATCAATATTTTGAATTTTTAAAGTAAAATAACGTTAAAAACTAAACAAATAAAAGAAATCTAATATTTAGATGAATATCTGTTTGTTTTTAATCTTGTTCTACTCCTGAAATTCAAAATTTTTAATATAATCAGTACAATGTCGTAAAAGATTTAAATTATGAGCTTTACAAAAATTGCATACCAAATTTGGAAGCTCCAAAATCAGGCTGTGTGGGGTTGGGGGGGGGGGGGGCAAGACCACAGCTAAATATTTTTCTAGGATTCACCGTGGTCAAATATGGCTACGTATAATGCTGACAAAAATTGGTTGCAATTAAGACGTTTGAAGTGTCTGAAATTCAGACGCAAAAAGTGTCTGAAAAAATTAAGACATTTTAAAATGTCTGAAAATTGAACACGCCGTTTCAGACACTTAAGTGTCTGAATTTCAGACATTTCAATTTAGAGTGAGATCCTTTCTTAAACAAGATGTACAGAAAAGTATGCATGTGACGTAACTATCGCAGAATAATACACAAATCCAGCAAAAAGCAATGCCGTCATTCAAGAAACTCAAAAAACAATCGGGTATCTAATGATTCATATGCCGTGATTTCGTGATTTGTTTGTAAGATTAATATAGATACTTAAAATTAAATATAGTTTATAATAGCTTCATGTTTTATCAGAAATCATTCATTTATATATTTTCAGAATAGCACGTATTTTAAGTACTTTTTCACTTGTTATGGGAAAATGGCAACAAAAAGATATGATTGCTACTTTCCAGCTATTTTTCCTTTACTTTCTACAGAAATGGAATACTTCAGTTGCCCAAATTAAAGGAATGGCGTTAAAAACTACAAAAAATTAATATCTCAAAAATAAATTGAGATGCAGTTTCCAAACAAATTGCAATTAAAAGTACTTTTTTTCCCTTATACAACGGTGTAGAAATTGAAAATGTGCGATGCTTAGAAGTTAAAAAAATTACAGTAGAGATCATCCGTATTTAACCGTACAATGATACATCTGCTTTATTTTACGGCTGGCTTATATAACGGAATGTTATTTTTTAGAGATGACACTTTAATTGCTGCCCGAAAGAAATAGCATATCTGGGGATAATAAAAAAAATTCAACCGCCTGTAAAATAAAGTATTCGAAATAATCTCAAACTGAGTCATATATATGGGGATACTGTTCAATATTTGTGTTCATTTGTGTATGGCTAGCACGTATAGTCAAAGTTATATAAAAGTAGTCAAAGTTATATAAAAGTTTCTTTTAGAAATTCAAAAAAATTCCACCTTTTTATAGTATTCTATCTTTCTAGTAATTCCATCGTTTATAGTATGTAGCCTTTCCAATCAATTTTAACAACACTTTCAGTAAAATTAAGTACAATTAGAACAATATACAATAGTTTGTGTGTAAGTGTGTATGTCTGTCGACAATGTTTTGAAGAGACGTAGCGCTACAAAATTTGCTAAGAAGATACCTCTATTATGTAGTTTTGCACCTCGAAGCTCGATTTTAGATTTTTTGATAGGAATTTTTTTTATTTAATTTTTTATGCGATTTTTAGCTTTTGTTTGCTGATATACCTACCGTATTGTTTGTAGATGGCAGCACCAAACGCACAGATTTTTGAAGGTGATAATTTCTGTGGTTCATTTTATCATTATAATTCTTAAATTTGTTATATTAAATCTGGTATTAATTATGTTATGCGAAATGGTAAGCGTTAATGGTTATTGAATGTACTATTTAAAAAATTAATTGTGCAGTAATTGTCGGAATTTTTTGCCCCTTTTTAATTCGAAATTTCATTCAATAAATATCGAGCGCACTATCTTTTTTCTGACGTTATCTAGCCAGGGTTTTTGAAGTGAAAGAATTATATATCTTTGCCGTTTTTTCGAATCCAGTGGCAATTTTTTGACTTTCGGAAAAAGAATTTAGTTTCACATATTTATCCTACTATAGTAAACTTTGTTCTGTATGATTTTGGAATTTTAGGGTCTTTATAATGCGATATTCCATGTTATTTTCATTGATTTTCTGAGATCTTTTTTGCGCTTCGCGTCGAATTTTTGTCATTTATGAAAGAATTCTGATTACAATATTTTACCACGTTATAAAAAATCTTCCTCCCCCTGCAATTTTTAAATATATAGCAATTTTTTTTTTTTTTTTTTTTTTTTTTTTTTTTTTTTTTTTTTTTTAGCGGGCTATTTTTCAGTCCCGCGGCGATTTTTTCACGTTGGGAAAAGGAATCTGGTTTCAAATTTTTATCCTTCTCTAGTAAATTTTGCACTCTGCGATTTTTGAATTTTAGCTATTTTTTATATGCTCAATGTTGTTTTTAATAAATTTTAGAGATTTTTGGTGTTCGGCATTGATTTTCTGTCAGTCATGAAAGATTTCGGATTATAATGCTTTAACCATTGTAGTAAATGTTTACTGATTTTTTAATATCTAGCGATTTCAGATATGAATTTTTGCGATTTTCCAAGTTCCGCGCTGATTTTTTGACATTCGGATACGGAATTCGGTTTTTAATTTTTAACCTAATATAGTAAATGTTCTCCTCCTTGATTTTTAATGGGATTTTGCTCTTTTCGCGGTAATTTTTTCATTTGTAAAAGGAACTTTGTTTCAAAATTTTGGACTAACAAGAAAATAAAAATTAATTATTCAAAAATTTTTATTTTCTTGTTATCCTATTATAGTAAATAGGATTTTTTTTTCTTTTAACCTATTTTATCTTCTTTTCTATCCTATTTTTTCTTTTATCCTATTACGAGGTGGAACCCGTCGAATTTCGACGAAAGATATTGTTTACAAAGGAAATGTTGCATCAAATTTATAATACATCGACAACAATAACTACAATAAAAAATCCATCTTAATAAATAATTTCCATCTTAATAAATCCAGCAATGAATCATGGTTGAATTTCTACACTTGCTAGCTTAACTCTCCAAAGACATATTATAACCTAAGATTAACAAAATATGTACTTTTTTATAAACTTCAACTGTTAAAATTATTGAAAAATTAAACTTTATTCATATACGTAATGAGTAACGGTACTTCTTAGTTATCCCGTCGACCAAATTACTGTCGCCAAATTGTAAGATTAAATGCCAATAATGGTTGCCATTAATTAATTGTAAGATTAAATGCCAATACTGGCCAATAAGACCATTAATTCGACGTTTTATTTGTATTTTTAATAATGTTTTACGAATTTATTTGTTCTTCCGTTATTTAAAATAAAAAATTATGTCAATGTGTATAATTTGGCGAACTTGGTCGACGGGATAACTAAGAAGTGCCTGAGTAACATATAATGAAGATAAGTAACTTTGATTAAGTTATCAATTAATTACGGAATGACTAATCAGCAAAAATGATTTTACTTTGACATAATCATATAATTTTTCCCACTTTAAATCCAAACCGAATCCAGTCATTTTCCACGATTCACATCCATATTAAGCATTTAAAAACATTTTAACGCGCAATAGGTTATTAATAAATATATTTTAAAGCTTGAAGTCACGTTTGTCAAGTATTACAACTTTCCATGTTAAAATTCCCACTCGTGATTTGAGGTCTTGGTATAATCTCTGTATCTGCGCGTAAAAATTCCAGAAATTTATAACTTTTAGACGTATTCAAGAGGAAATATCTCGTTTTATCAAATAAAATTATCGTTTTCCTTTAAATATGACGTCATTTTCAGTCGCTGAAATATTTTGCCTATTGTCTCAAACTCAATATCAGCGAAATGAAAAAATAGGGAAATATAACAGCATCATCAGGGGAATTGTGTCTTTTTTAAAGCGTAACGTCATTTTTTGTTCAAAATTAAAAAAAATATATTTTTAATTGTAATGACAAACTGGCATCAGTAATAATATAATCAATAAAGATAACTAAACCACTTTTAACAGAGTTGCCACGATTAGAAAATTGGTATTGAAAACTATAAAAAAATTAATAACTCAAAAATAAATTGAGATAGAGCTTTCAAACAAATTGCATTTAAAAGTGCATTTTTTTCTGCATACGACGGTGTAAACATTTAAAATGTGGTTTGTTTAGAAGTTTAAAAATTTGCAGTAGCGAAAATTACAAAACTGAAATTTCATTTCATAGTGTTGCCATTCACAGAATGACGTATGCGTTACGCACAGATATGTTTGTCCTTTATAATATAGATAGTAAATTTTCTCTTTCGCTATTTTTCAATTTTAGCGATCCGTATCGGAATTTTTAGCGTTTTTAGAATTCCGTACTTAAAAAGTAAAAACAGAATCATTATAAGATCACTCCTGCATCTAACTGTCTGTCACAGTGATTTTACTCGTAAACTATGGAACGTGGAAAGTTCAAATTGGGGGAAGTAATAAAACCTATTGATTCACATATTTACAGATTATTAAACATTCACAGATATATTTAGGAAAATTGTAGAGGGGCTAATTAACTTACTTGAAAAAAAAAATTCTTTGTATTTTGTGTGAAAGCTTTTGTAACGCTGAACTCAAAATTACATTTCTTTTAATTTTAGCTGTTTTATTTTCAGAGGTATCGTCAAAAATGTTGTGCAAAAATATGTCCTTCTCCCTCTGTTTCCGAATCTACTGTAACTAAAATTATGAAAAAATTAGAGGTAATAGACGTTAATTTAAACCTTGAAGAAAACTATAGTGATTAACCTATAGGTCACATAATTTTTGAGAAAAGCCCATTTTTCCGTTACACACAAATTTCGATTTGCAGGCATTGAGAAAAGATGTTGACGAGCGCTGGAGGTACCTATCGTAGCAGAAGTATAAAAGCATTGTTGATAATGATTTTCGAAAAAAATCGTCGGTAATTAGCCGACATATTAACCCTTAAAGATATGGACGACTTGGGCATACATAATGACAGGGGAGACGTATCCTGTGTACAATCGGTTTTTAAAGCCCAGATAACAACTTTTAATGATATATTTGTGTAATGCAATGCCAAGTAGCAGTATAAATGCAATAAACGTCAAATTTTTAGAAACAGATTAATTTAATTAGAATGAATCACATAAATACTATGAGATTCGCAATTGGTTTGCATTGCATGTATTTCTCAATACGCCTCCCGTGTCTAAAATAGTTAATGAAAAACCTATCTGGAAAAACGTTGCAACTTTGCGACCTCCTTTCAAAGCGCGCTTAACACAATGTCAAATTCAGACTTTGAACGAGGGTTTTATTTTAGCTACACTGTAAAAAAAAAAGATTATTAGTACGCTTAATTTAGTTTTATGAAATGCAAATGAAGTTTAAATGTGCAATACTTTTATTGTTAGTGCCGAATTCAGTTCATCCTAAACTGATTAGGATAAGATAAAAAAAAAGAGTTATACAGAAAAGCAATATTTGATATTATTTAGGCTTTATATCTCTTTTAACTTTTATGGTATACCCTTCTAGTATACACAGTTATGCCCAACCTTACGTTGTATAGTTTTTTACAAAGTATTATTTTAGCAACGATTTATTTTAATAATACTGTTAATAATTCATACATTTATGGTACGGAACCATCTGAGTACGAGTAACACTCGCACTTGACCATCTATTTGCTTTTAACGGGAATTTGTTTTAATATTCGTAATAGGAATTAGATTTCAAACTTTTATCGTAATATAGTAGATTTTGTCCTTGGTAATTGTTGACGTTTTTGCGATTTTAATTTGATTTTTACGTTTCTGTGTGATCTGTGGTAATTTGTGGACATACTATAGTAAGGTGAGGACAGACGCCATGGTGGGATAGATGCCGCAGAGATTGCATTGGCGACACTAGCGCTCCCTACACCAATTTAAGAATTTCGTTGTGTGCCTAAGTGCTGTGTGCTGTTTTGTATGCATTTTCACCGCTTAATTGTCAGTATTTACATATTTATTCCAGTTTTTATGGTTCGAACCTGAGTGGTGAGTTGCTAAAATTATTCTAACAAAGTTTTATTACATATTTTAAGCCAAATAAACAGAGATTTCATCCCAAAACCGATTGCAACTGTAGACTAGATCTTCGTAGAATACAGACATGTGCGTGAATTTCTATCACGTCGCTCTCATTACACAAAATGACGGCGCAGCATCTTTCCCACCACTATGGGACAGATGCCACACCGAGGTTAAGGGACAGATGCCGCATAATATAATTTTGTTTTTCGATTTAATAAATTCATCACTGCGATTTAAGTAGAATTTACATTTAAATTAACCTAAAGTAGCGCATTCTGCTACTTATCAAAATACTCTCAGCAACAATGTTGGTTCACTATGTGTGAATAAGGAAACCGTAGGCCGTTTACAATTCTCACCGTCTAAACTGTTAAACAAAATATCTCCTACCCCAATGGTCAAAAGACCTATACAGAGAAGTAAGAGAAAGCAAAAGGATGCAAATATTACAAGCACAGAGTTTATAAACGAGAAAAAAGAAGAAGAAAATAAAAAGCAAAAGAAACTAGAAAATGTCAAAGAACTTCAGCTTGGCGGAAGTAAAATATGCAAAAAAGGGGAGTGAAAGATCAAACTTGAAAACACCTTATTTGCGAGGAAGAAACTAAAATATGATCCATCTTCTGACAATGAGTAAATAGTTCCTCTTATGGATTCTGATGGCAGTATTTGATTGGAATTTGATGACTCTGGATGTGTTGAGTGTCTGGAGTTTTATCAAGAAACAAAGTCTAAAGCGAACAGGATTCAGTGCATCAATTCAATCGATAGCTGCATTAAAAAGGCTCACTTTACTTTTGCAACGTGAAGTGTGGTGTGATTGTGGACGAATGGAAATACAAAATCAAAGAATGAGAAGAAAGGCCAAAAATAAACAGGCTAGGGCCTAAATAGAATAGAGATAATACTTACATTAAGATCAAACTGCAATGTTCGCCGGATGTAAACCAGTGATTTATGTATTTTTTGTAATTATGCTGTCTATTGTTTCCAATAATTATGCTGTTATTCGTGTAAATTATTTTTCTTTTCATTTTCTTTTTTTGTCTTAAGTTTTATTTTTTGAGCTTGCACTTTTGCAATTTCGTTTAACTTTTCACAATTTAGTGATATATATAATTTATGTAAGTTTACTGTTATTTATTTTCATTTTAAGTAGTTTGAGGAAATAAAAATGTGATTTACTTGAAAAAAAGTAAACGGCATAGCTTTTTTCTCCATGCGGCATCTGTACCACACCCCATGCGGCATCTTACCCAGCACATAAAAAATGATGTTAAAAAAAGACGTTTGGGAAAATAATTATGCCTGCTTTATTAAGAGGGCTTTAACTTTTTTAACATAGAAATTTGATTCTAAAGGGTTTGATTAATGATTTCTGGTACTTAGTTTGTTGTTTTTTGCTTTATTGTACATTTTACAAGAAGAAAAGTAAAACTGCGGCATCTGTCTCCACTTTACTATATAGTAAAGTTTATTTAGATTTCGTACAGAAATTTAAAAAAATTTCGAGAATTTTGTATGTGAATTTTTGAGGTTTTTCGTGTTTCGCAGATATTTTTTGACATTCTTAGAATAAATGCAGTTTAAGTATTTTTGTACAGTATAGTGATTTTTGCCATGATTTATTTTTGGTATTTCAGATTTTTCCCGCGATTTGTTGCGAATTTCCCAAATTGGTATAAGGGAATGAGTTTCAACCTTCTAACCTAATATAGTAAATTATTTTCTCAATAAACTGTGTTCGTAATTCGTTCAGCGATTTTTAAATTTGAGTTTCGAGTTTTCTCGCGTTTTGCGCCATTTTTTGACGGGACCGAGCAACACTGGGTGGATCTGCTAGTAGGAAAACATGTCATATTTCATTAAATAGCCAGCGCGAACGACAACAAAATATTTTTGCCTAGTTTAGTAGTCACATATAAAGGGCAACATGCATAAAAAGGCAAGTCGAATATAGTAAAAATTCAAAAAGATATTGGTTGTATAATGAGCTGAATTTCAGTTGCTTTGTAAAAGTAGCTAGATAATAAAGAATTTTCCGCAAATTGTCATTTTTCCTTTTTGATTTCCTTTTTTATTGATGCTTTTTATTGATGCTTTTTATTGATGCTTTTTTTATGATGCCTTGAAGAATCATGAGAATGAGACTATTCAATCAAGAAAAGAATTATCAAAATCGAAGCATCCGTTTCAAAACTACACATGTACAAACATTAAATAATGACACCTTTCTTGAAATCATTTAATAAAAAAATAACAATCTGTGGAAAATTTCTTATTATCCAGCTAATTTTAGAAAATAATTGAAATTCAGTTAACTGTATCGCCGAATTCTTTCTGAATTATCGCGATATTATATTGGCCTTTTTCATATGAACTGTCCAATATAGTTGACTGCAATTTTGTGCAAAAAAAATCATTTGTGCATGCACAGTTAGGAATTATTTCAGGCCCATATTTCACCAGATATTTAATATATTTAAAATGTAATCATTGTGTATTGTTTCTACTGCAATTTTTATGAATCCATAAAATTGACGTTAAGTTTGGTTGAAAACTTAATATGCTATTATAAACAAAACACAAGCAAAAATTTCTTGATTAAAAAAAAAAAAAAAAAAAAAAAAAAAAAAAAAAAAAAAAAAACATATCATCTTCTATACTCATATTATAAAGAGGTAAAAATTGTTTATTTGTAGGAGGTAAGCTCTGGAACTACCGAACCGATTCCAAAAGTAATGGTATCAAAATGATGGTGTTAGTCCAACTTAGAACATAGGCTTTATTTTATGTGGGTGCCACTACCCCAAAGGTGTGCAGGAGCAAAAAACGCTCTAAAAATGAAATTTTTGTGTTATGGAAGGGCCTAGAATCATGAAATTTGGAATGGTAGTTACTTATAAGTTATAAATAATATCTAAGAACATTTTCTAAACAATTCGATATTTAAAAGGAGTGAAAATGCGCAAAAAGCGTTCTAAATGGTGGTTTCTACACAATCTCAGGAAATACCAAACCGATTTAAAAAATAATGATGTCAAAATGATGGTGACAACCCTTGCTCCAAGATAGGCTATATTTTATGTGGGTGCCACTACCCCAAAGGGGTTGCAGGAGCAAAAAACTTTCTAAATTACGGTTTTTGCGTTACTGAAGGGCCTAGAAATATGAAATTTGAAATATTAGTTACTTATTAGACATAAAGGTTTTCTAAGTACAGTTCTTAAAAAATTCGAAATTTAAAAGGGGTGAAAATGTGCGAAAAGCGTTGTAAAAAACGTTCTAAATGGGGGTTTCTACACAATCTCAGGAAATACCGAACCGATTTAAAAAATAATGGTGTCAAAATGATGGTGACAACACTTGCTCTAACATACGCTATGTTTTATGTCGGGGCCACTACCCCAAAGTGGGTGCAGGAGCAAAAAACGTTCTAAATTACGGTTTTTACGTTACTGAAGGGCGTAGTAATATGAAATTTGAAATATTAGTTGTGTATTAGATATAAAGGATTTCTAAGAACAGTTCATAAAAAATTCGAAATTTAAAAGGGGTGAAAATGCACAAAAAACGTTCTAAATGGTGGTTTCTACACAATCTCTGGAAATACCAAACCGATTTAAAAAATAATGGTGTCAAAATGATGGTAGTAACCCTTGCTCCTAGATAGGCCATATTTCATGTCGGTGCCACTACCCCAAAGGGGGTGCAGGAGCAAAAAACGTTCTAAAAATGCAATTTTTGCATTACTGGAGGGCTTAGATATATGAAATTTGAAATATTAGTTACTTATTAGATATAAAGGATTTCTAAGAACAGTTCTTAAAACATTCGAAATTTAAAAGAGGTGATAATACGCGAAGTGGGTTCTAAAAAACCTTCTAAATGGTGATTTCTATTCTATTCTGTGAAGTATCAAATCGATTTTAAAAGTAATGGTTTTAAATTGATGGTAACAGACCTTGCTCTAACATGGCTCTGTTTTATTTTTGTATTACTACCACATTGGGGTTTCAGGAGAAAAAAACGTTCTAAATTGCGTTTTTGTGCTATGGAAGAACCTAGAATCATGAAATTTGAAATGGTAGTTACTTATAAGATAGCAATGATCTCTAAGAGCATTTCCTAAAAAAATGCGGAAAAATGCGGAAATTTAAAGAGGGTGAAAATGCGCGAAAAGCGTTGTAAAAAACATTCTAAATTGCGATTTCTATGCAACGTCAGGAAGTACTGAACCGATTTCATATATAATGGTGTAAAAATGATGGTGACAGCTCTTGCTCAAAGATAGGCTACATTTTATGTCTGTTTCCACTACCCCAGAGGAGATGCAGGAACTAAAAACGTTCTAAAAATGCGATTTTTGAATTATTGAAGGAACTAGATTCATGAAATTTTGCATGGTATATATTTATTAGATATAAATGATCTCTAAGAACATTTCTTTAAAAATTTGAAATTTAAAAAGGGATGAAAATGCGCGAAAAGCTTTCTAAAAACGCTCATTTATAACGATTTGTGAGCAATCTCAGGAATAATCAAACTCATTTCAAAAGTAATGGTAGGAAAATTGATGCTAACATAGACGCTATTTCATGTCGGTTTCATTATCATCTGGAGGTTGCAGGAGCAAAAAAAGTTCTAAATTTCTATTTTTGTGATCGGTAGGGGCTAGCAACTTTAAATTAGGCAAGGTACATATTTATTAGATATAAATGATCTTTAAGAACAGTTTCGAAAAAATTTGAAACTTAAAAGGGGTGAAAATGAACGAAAAGCATTCTAAAAACGTTGTAAAAACGTTCTAAATTGCGATTTCTACTCAATCTCATGAAATATCAAACCTATTTCAAAAGTAATGGTTGGAAATTGATGGTGACAGTTCTTGCTCCAACATAGGCTATATTTTATGTTGCTGTCACTAACATCTGGGGTGCAAGAGCAAAACATGTTCTAATTTGCGTCTTTTGCATAACTGAGGGGTCTAACAATTTGAAATATGGCATGGTATTTACTTACAAGATGCAACTGCTTTCTAAGAACAGTCGAAAGAAAATTCCATATTTAAAAGGATAAAGTGAGGGAAAAGCGTTCTGAAAACGTTCTAAATTACGATTTTTATGCAATTATTTATCAAATACCAAACCGATTTAAAAAATAATCGTGACAAATTGTTGGTGATAGAACCTGCTCAAACATGAGCTATATTTTATGTCTATGCCACTGCCACCAGAGGGTTGCAGCAGCAAAAAACTTTCTAAATTGCGATTTCTGTGATACTGAAGAGGCTAGAAACTTTTTAGCATGGTAGTTACTTATAAAATATAAATGCCCTCGAAGGACATTTGAAAATAAATTCGAATTAAAAAGGGGTGAAGCGAAGGGGAGGTGCGAAAAGCGTTCTTAAAAAATTCTTAAATTACGATTTCTATGCAATTTCAGGGAATATAAACCGATTATAAAAGTAATAATAGCGAATCAATGATAAAAAATCTCTGATCCTAAGCAGGCTATATTTTATGCGGATGATTCTATCACCTGGGGTTCAGAGGAACAACAAAGTTCTAAAAAAGGCCTTTAAAAGCTTTCTAAATTACGTTTCTGTGGAATATTAGGAAATAACAAACCGATTTCAAAATTAATGTTGGCAAATTAATGGTGACAGTTCCTTTTTCAACATAGCCCTTTATGTTGAGAGAGGTGGTAGGACTTGGAATTTGACATGATGGTTAATTTTAAGATGTAAGAAGATGGTTTCTAAAAAATTCAAAACTTCAAATGAATACTGAAATAAGCGTATTAATTGAGAATAAAAGTTTCAAAATATTTTCTAAATTATCATTTATTTTATTTATTTTTATTAAGTCTAATTTCTGCCTAATGCAGTGTAATAATGAAGTTTAGTCAAACTATGTTTTAAATAGCAATTTTTGAATTATTTCTAAAAGTATAATTTCTTTTAATAAAAATTAGACATAAATATCACTTGGCATATTTCAAATATGACGCGAGCAAAGCCGCGGGGTATGCTAGTCATATATAATTAACGAACAAGCAATTTTCCCGATTAGGAATGATATCGTAAACGATTGAACCGATTTTCAGGAAACTTGCGTCCCATACTAAATCGAGCACGAGAAAAAGATCTAGCTCAGTCCCGAATTCAAAAAATTTCGTTTTTACAGGGTAAAACAAGATCATAACTGAAAATTCTGCTGGCCGTAAATCAAAAAATGCTCATGCAATTTACACGAAACGTGATTTCCTTACTAATTCAACTAATTTCTACCTATGTTTCGAATTCGTTAAAATTTCTTTTTATCGACTAAAACAAACTCAGCATTGCCAAATTCTGCTATACAGGGTGTCCGGTCTCAAAGTTGCCCAATGGCTAATTCCTAAACCGATAGTCATAGACATATAGTTCCAATTAGAAAAATGTTTTAAATCAGGTAAAAAAATATTTTAAAAGCGATTTGGGTCAATAAAAACATTTCTTAAAAAATTACGAAATTTAAATTTTTATACGGTCCTCCGGTCCTATAACTTATATTTAGTAAATTTTTCCTTTTACACTGACAAGTAATACAAAAAAAGTCCCGTTATTCTACGATTAAAATTGACCGAGTAATAGCTGTTTAAAGTTGGAGCATATTTTTTGCTGCAAATTGGGGGTCATTCACAAATTTAGTCTAAATATAATTTCGTCAGGTATATTAATAAAAAGAAAATTGCCCAGTTAAACTAATGGCATTCAGGTCACAGGCTATTCACACTAATTGTATATTATACTCTTATTTCAAAGAATATTGCCCCTCAAAAAATAAATGAAGGGGTTAGCCCCCGTTTCATCACGTTATACTTAACCAAAGAACATCCAAATCTAATCAGGAATCTCTGTAACATAATAAAATGGCATACCAAATTTGAAGCAAATCAGATAATTCTGCATGAAAAAAAACATTTCGCTAAATTAAGGGGGGTATTAGCTCCCCCATTTCTCCCTTTATGCTGAAACCATGAACTTTCAAATCTAATCAGAAAAGCTCCTTATCAGAATGAAACTAGAAAAGAAAATTAAACTAAATTAAATAATTCTGCATGAAAAACCATTTATCTCAATTAAAGGGAGGGGACACTTGCCCCTTTTCCCCCTTTTATACTTAACCAATGAACCTTCAAATCAAATGAAGAAAGCCATATCGGAAAAAACTGGTGTATCAAATTTGAAGCAAATCGAATAATTCCGCATAAAAAACCCATTTATCTAAATTAGAGGGTGGACTAGCTCCCGTTTCCCCTTTATACTTAACCATTTAACCTCCAAATCTAATCAAGGCAGCTCCTTAACATAATAATCTGGTACACGAAATTTGCAGCAAATCGAATAAATCTGCATGAAAAACCCATTTATCTGAATTAAGGAAGGGGGTCTAGCCCCTCCTTTCCTCCCTTTAAACTTATTTAATGAACCTCCAAATCTAATCAGGGAATATCCTTAACATAATAAACCGGTATTCCAAATTTCGAGCAAATTGAATAACTCTGCATGAAAACTTCATTAATCTAAATTAAGGGGGGGGGGGGGTCTAGCCACCCTTTCCTTTCTTTTTACTTAACTAATGAACCTCCAAATCTAATCAGGTAAGCGCCTTAACATAATAAACAGCTATACTAAATTTGGAGCAAATCGAATAATTCTACATGAAAAACCCATTTATCTAAATTAAGGGGGGGGTCTAGCCCTCCTTTCCTCCCTTTATACTTAACCAGTGAACCCCAAAAACTAATCAGAGAAGCGCCTTATCAGAATGAACCTGGAAAAATAATTGAAGCAAATTGAATATTTCTATCAAAAGTTATCGCGTTACGTACGTACATACAGAACCGGCGAGCACATAAACTCTCAGGCTTTGATAGCCTGTGAGCTAAAACATGGTTGAGAGCAAAATTAACGCTGCAATATAAATTTGAAATCTTTAATCATTCTGAAATATTAATGCAAAATATACAATTTGTAATAAACTTTTAAGAAGAAGGAAAAAACAGAATTTTTGTTAAGTAAAATGATGCTAAATTAACAGTCTCAATTATGTACAAAATGATACCTATTTTAAAATATTATTAGATTACACTAGCCTTTAAAAGTTGGGTTATGTCATGTTTTTTAGCTTTTGATAATTGATTCTTATGTATTCTGTACCGCTGAATCCGAAATTGACCTTTATTTTCAACCATCACATCAGGATTTTTCGCAAATTGCAAATTTGAAAGTTAAAAAGTTCAAAGTTAAAATTAAATCTCCTCTCCCATCTCATCGGACCACTCAGCTGTTTAGCTGCAAGAATCACAAGATGAGCAGAAATATCGAATAAATTATTGAATAAAATAAAATAAAATAAAGTTTTACATACGTTTTATAGTAAGAGATTTTCGCTATATTTTAACTTACACATTTACGATTTGCAAAAAAATTCTAACGTGATGGTTAAAAATGAAGGTCATTTTCAGATTTAGTGCTAAAAATTACGTAAAAATCAATTATCAAAAGTTAAAAAACACAATCATCTCCTCTACTTTATAGTGTCCAATTTTTGATATTCTTTAAATTTGACAATTTATGTTGCAAAAATGTTTAGGATATGGATGTTAGGATATTTGACAATTTAAGTTGCAAAATATCCTAAGATAATAATTAAAAATTAAGGTAATTTTCGGATTTAGTGCTAAAAAATATATAAAAGTTAAAAAACCCAAGAATCGCAGTCTTGTATTATCTAACCTAAAACTTTTTCTTAAACTTCTTGGCGGTAATCAATCCGAGATTATTGTGTTATCCTCTAAAATAAGTATAAATGGTAACCACCGAAAATCATAATAATATTAGATTGTTATCGGATTTGCGACAGTATGTAAAATGTAATCTCGATCGGACATTTGAAAATGAGTTAAAGTTCGAGTACAAATTTTGAATTGGAAAAACATACATACGATCGTTGAAGTAACATAAAAAATTACAAAAATAACATAATTTTTGTTAAAAGAAATCATAACAGAAACAGTCTCAAATCCTGACAAAATAAAACATATGTTATTTTAGCAAATCAGAATCTTAATAAATATTAACTTAATCGTAATACTTGTACGATTTTTTTTTCAAAGTGCAGATACACATGAAATAAGATCTTCGAATACTTTAAGCACTTGGTATGTGACCCCCTCAAAGCCAAGCCGAACTCATTTCTTTTCAGAGCAGAAAAGTGGCATAAGTCATGTATTTTAAAAGTTTCATAACTCGCTCGCAATTTAGTGTTCTATGAATGGGACTTTTTTTGTCTTACTTGTCAGTGTAAAATGAAAATTTTACTAAATATAACTTATAGAACCGGGGGACCGTATAAAAATTTAAATTTCGTATTTTTTAAGAAATGTTTTTATTGACCCAAATCGCTTTTAAAATATTTCTTTACCTGATTTAAAACATTTTTGTAATTGGAACTATATGTCTATGACTAACGGTTTAGCCATTGGACACCGTTGAGACCGGACACCCTGTATAACGAAAACGCGTCTAACGATTATCACAAAAGTAGACTCCTATACTAATTCTAGCACAAGAAATCGATCTAGCTAGGTCGCCAATACAAGAAAACTCGACTTCTACTACTGTTAATACAAACTCATTACTCAAAATGATGGTATCAATCGATAACAAGTCCGAAGATTTTTATGAAATATGCTTTATTCGAGTGTGAGAAAATGATCCAAATAAGTCCCGTTCTCGGAAAAGAAAATTTTGGTAGGTTTAAAGCATTTTTTTTATTTAATGCCAATACTAATGTTCATTTAGCATCAACTGCATAAAGGATGATCTCGAAGGCGGCACTGACGGTTTGCTTTCTAAATAACAGCCTATGTAGGTAAAAGATACGGTAAGACTCGTTTTAACTCGCAAAAACAAAATTAATTGATTGTACTAAATGTTGATTTCGTGAATTTAAATATTTTCATAAATATTCTGTAAATATGCTAATATTTCTTGATAGATAACTGCATTTATACTTTTGTTATGTTTAAAAACACTAAAATATTGTTAGAGATATCGCTATAGTTTGATGCCATGGCAATACACTCTGGCGCAAAATAAGCAGCAATTTTAAAAGCAAGATAATTTTTCTGTTAATCTTGCCACACAATTCCCGCAATGGCTTATTTTTGCCGCCAATATCGACTTGGACAGCGATTGGTGAAGAATCTATATACACTGGTTTCCAAAAATTAAGAAAAAACAACAAAAGTAGCGATTACCCAAAATGTTACAAGTAGATTTTAATAAAACGGAGACACAATGTACAACACATAGTAAGGTATAAAATAACATTAAAAGAAATTACCAGACGATTGTGGTGTGTCAGAAATTAATACAATTATAAAATAAACAAAATAGATGTCTCAGTTTGGAATAGGAAAAGTACCTTTAATATAGAGTATGATAAATCCTAGGAGCAATACAGCACATACAGCGAAGTGTGATACTGTCAATTATGCGATCGATAAGTTCGCTGGAAAGTGCGAGTCATTGCTCTTGTAAAGCAGTTGTAAGCCTGGCAAGGGTCTGAGGAGGGAGATTGAGAGCAGAGACACATCTTTATAAAGCATCCCAAAGATGCTCGATGGGATTCAAGTGAGTGATCGCGCTGGCCATTGCATGCTCTGAATTGTTTGGCGCTGAAGATAATCTTCTACGATGTGAACTCTGTGCGATCTAGTGTTATCGTCCTGTAAGTGGAAATCATTACCTATTGCACCAGTTTAAGAGTGCACATGAGCGTTAAGAATGTCATCTCTATAGACGTGAGCATTCACAGTTACACGTGGAAAGACATGGAGGTATGTACGTCCGCCCAGAGAGATACCATCCCAAACACAGATACTGCCTCCTCCATATGAATCTCTTTTACGAATGTTTTATGGATGATAGCGTGTTCCCTGTGCTCTCCAAATCAAACAATGCCTACTATCGCATTGGGGACCAAACTGGAACTCATTTGTGACGAGAACACGCCTCCATCAATCAGCCGTCCAGTGGACATGTTGACGAGCCCATCTTAATCGTTCCCTCCGGAGACATGAGGTGAGCGGCACACAAATATCTGATCGCATCGCACAAAGACCACCTTCGTGAAGCTTGCTACGCACAGTAGACGTTGATACCAACCTTCCTGTGACTCCAGCAAGGACGGATTTAAGACGAGAGAGGTTGGTGTTCTATTCCTTCGTACACATAACCGCAAATATCGGCCATCGGTGCTTGTCGTAGCTCTTGCTTATCCTTCGCTGAACCTTCTGGAGGCCAAACCAGTGGTTTGAAATTGTTGGCAAAGCCTATGAGCAACAGAAAAACTCACCATTTAGCCATCTGGCCACCTCTGTCTGGCTTTCGCCTACATCCAATCTTCCAATAGCTGTATATCGCAGTTATGCGGACAAATGATACCTCGAGGTCATACTAATGAATTGGCTACCTCAGTTTTCTTATCTCATAATCACAGCGAAACCAGCAGCCGCACTCTCTAGCATGCATTTTTATGCTCCGCACAGATGACGCAATTCGATTTCAGCGTCACTAATTTGCATTTTGTAATTTTAATCAGCATCTTTTAGTTAACAACATATCCAAATTTCATATGGATAGATTAATTTTTGAACGAGTTATCGCTCTTTTTTGTGATTTTTCCTTAATTTTTGGAAACTAATGTATTTAAAAGCGAATGCAAGTTTTTTTTAAGTCAGTTGGCCTGAGCATTCTACTGAACCGAATTTGAGAATTATTTTTTTTTTTTATGAAAGCAGATTATTTATAGATCTGCCCGCACTCTATTTTTCAAAATAGTATTTATAATTTTATGGTTTAATTTTCATTTTTCTTCATATTGGTGACAATCGGATTACTTCCATTGTGGAAGAGAGAAGAGAAACAATGGAAATTACCATACCATTAAGGATGCATTTTTCGTATTACAATTAAAAATAACTCTTTTTAAACTTTTGAACAGAAAACGGCGTTACGATTTTAAATAACGCATGCTTTTACTCATAAAGCTGTTACATTTCAATATTGTTTTTCATTCCGCTGATACTGATATAGAAACGCTAACCTCAAAGGTCTTCATTGGGTGAAAATGATGTCATAGTAAAAATGAAATGAGTATTTAATGTGATAAAACTAAATATTTTACTACGAATGCGTCTAAAAGTAAATTTCTTGATTTCGCTGGCACACAGATCAGAACCTCAAGTAAAGAGTGCGAATATTTACATGCAAAATGTAACTGGCAAACGTGACATCCAGTATAGGAATGTATTTAACAAGACCCCCTTATCATAATAATCTATCGTTATATGATAAGGAGGTCTTGATATTTGTGAATAATCAATGCACGTTAAAATATTTTTAAATAGTGAATAAGAATATGAAAAGTATGCATGAAAATTTTGCGAAAGTGAAAAATATGTTATTTTTGTATTTGGATTTCATTGAGAACAAAAATTTAAATTGTGACGTAGTGGCGCAGTTTTCGTTGATTTTTAATTAGGTAGTACCAAAGATCAAAGCCTCAATTAATTTATAATTTCATTATCTTAATTTTAGGTTACTGATTGCGTATAGGAATAAAGTTTAGTTTTTCAATAATTTTTTATGTTGAAATAAAATTTAATTTAAAATAATATTTGTTTTAAGAGTTCGGCTTATCAATATAATATTGATTATTTTATTTATTTATGTTATATTTTTTTTATAAATTCACCCAATAAGTTCTTTTAAACATTTTAATTCGTCGAATTCGACGGGTTTCGATCCGTAATCATTTAAATTTTTATAAAACATTTAAAATATGCAGTCAGAATATACCTAATGTAATCGCATTAATATAAAAGTCTTTTATTTTTTTGTAATGACAATCCAATTTTCCTTCTATATACATTTTTTCTTTTTTTTACAAAATTGTTTACAATGCAAAATCTAAATTCTACTCTCTCCCCTCCCCCCTACAAAAAATGACATTATATTTGAAAGACCACAAGCATTTTTATATTATATATGAAACATGTCGTCTCTTTTCACAACTGTGACACCATTTTCACTGATTTATCGCTTTCGACTGTGCTAAGACTACGAACCGTATATTTAAATAAATTCTCCATGAGATATTGATGTTTTGCATATGTTAACTTTCACTTGGATATTCATTGAAAAATAATTATAAAAGTGAAAAAGTGAAAACATAAACAATGTTTTATCAGCATTCAATCTTTATCTTCAAAATCAAACCTAATTTCTTTTTACAATACATTAATTTGGTGCGGTTGCCGGAATCGATTATGAAAATTCACTGTTTTCTTTTATACTCGGTTAAAAGAGCAAGAAAACGAATTTATTAAAAAATATATACTTTTTGCTCTCTTTTTCAATTCCTACTATTAGTTCACACTCTCCCTATATTTATTTATTTATTAATTTATTTATTTATATATATATCTTGTTCAAATTTTCAATCGTTAATAAATGCTTATTATTCATCCTATAAGTTGAAATATTTTTTTTTAACTTGTACTGGATGACAATTGATGTTAATATAGTTTTTTCAAATATTAATTCATTAATTAAATTTTAATTAATTAATTTTAGTTTTACATGGGAGACAAAATGGCGGCCATTGGTTATTGAAGCATTTAATGCATCTTCATATCTATAAGGGGTTTACCATAGGTGGGACCCTGTTCTGTCGCCAAATACCGCCAAGTTTGTCGTGTATTGTCGTATCAAATTGGCGATATATCGCCAAATTTGGCGACCAAATCGAGTCGCCAAAAGTGACGCCAACTTGGTGATATCTCTAATATTTCGCCAAATTCCCATAGACTTCCATTGTAAACAGGGCTTTATTTCTAACAAAAAAATGTACCGGAGCCCTAATATTCTGCAGTACTAACAACCGCACCCCCCCCCCCCCTCCGTCATCACTCCAATGCGCATATTTATATTTCACACATTATTTGCATTAAAGCATTTTTTTTTTCTTTAGCAAAATATAAATTTTAAATATATCTATCTGCTTATACTTAGCTGTCAACTATTCCACTTTTTAGTTATCACTCTTTCCAAATTGATGTCTTTGCCTAATTTTGCTAATTAATTGCAAAATTTTGCGATTAAATACGGTAAGGATTATGATTCGGAAATAGTAAATATAAAAATTGAGTCCGTTTCATCTTCATCCCTTACATGGGCGACACATTACGTCACATATAAGTGTTTTGATAAAAAAAGAATGCAAAAGCTTGGAGATGGGAAGGAAACGAAAAAGCAATTTAGGCTTCGTTTTTTCGGAAGCCGTGTTGCACCAGAGACCTGTATTTATGAGCTCCGGTGAATTTCAACCAATATTTAAATATTTACTAAAAACAGAGAAGTATCGGAGCTGAGCTCCGGTGGGCTCCGGCGCAAAATAAGCCTTGATTGTAAACCCACTTGCTTATAGAAAATCAACAAATTGAGATATTTTAATGAAACAAAAAATAATATTAGCTTAAGGGATTATGTTAAATTTTTCTTTGATAACCTAAGTAGGAATTGATTTTAAAAGCAAAATTTTAATATTACTTGTTTTTAAAGATAGAGCAAAATGAATGATCATTTAAACTACATCTTTAAAATTTTTAAATTGATTTCTCAACGTATTGGTTAATATTAATCTGATAAAAGCGTATTTTTTTACATACTTTCATTTAACCCAACCTGTTTTTCGTTTGTAAATATGAAATTTTGCACTCTATTTTTAATCCACTTTTTGATAAGCAAGAATTATCAAAATTATGTTCACTGGTAAGTTTGCGATGATAGAGTAACGTTTTATTATTTTCAGAAATTAATCATAAATTAATACAATAATTTTAAGGCATTTTTCAGTTAGCCTGCCAGAGGCGATCAATTGCCAAATATTCTCTGTAATGTGTGCAATTCTACGAGAGTTGAAACAAGAATGAATTTAATGATGCACTAATAAAATCTCACTAAAACAGGCCAAATGGCTGTGAAGCTGCAACAATGAAATATTTTACAGGCTAAAGAGTAGAAAATAAATTATAAATCAAAAATAAAGACTATAATATTTGAAAAAGAGCGCATACTTTTATCAATTAATATTCAATATATTAATTTACGATTAAACGTTGAGCAGTCAATTTAGAAATCATAAAATAATAGTTTAAATAATGTTGATATTTTTTCCCGTTTCCCTATCTTAAAAAAGAAGCAGAGCAAAAATTATAGTTTTTAATAAATTCACTCGCTTGCATTTTTTACAAAGCGCTAAAAATACGTTAATTTTTTTTATAATAGAGTTCGGTGGCCACGCCAAATGAATATATTGTAACGGAAAGTTTTGGAAAAACATGAATTGCAGTCAAACAAATAGACGTTTGAACAATGAATGCTTATAAAAAGTTTTTTTTATAAGCTATTTTTGCTTTTATACTTATTAGTATTATTATTTTATGTATAACTAGTATAATAACAGAAAAGATGACAGATTGGATGACACGAGTATTTCTCGGCAAACTTTTACTCTGCTTATCTACGTATGTTATAAGATCTCTAAAAGAGAAGTACCCAAATTGGTCATAATTAATTATTTTAATTTGCCCTTGCCACGTTACGAGGAAAACGCTAATATAGAATTTTTTTTTTAATAATAGAAATTAAGTTGTTATAATAAAATTTTAATCATAAGTTTTCTAATCATGATATTTGTTTTTTGCACTGGAGGGAGTAACTGGAAACAGAGAGGGAAAGTGGAAACACACTTCCTAAATGTTTGAAAATACATGAATTTTGGTCATTTTCAGCTAATTCTAACCATTTGGCATCTTTTAATGTAAATACGGATTATTCTCATGAGGGCCCTTAAACCTGCATAAGTCGGGACCTGGTGGTACGTAAAAAATTCGCATGAAATGGACATAATAATAATCGAATATTAAACGAAAATTAGCATAAAAACGCAATGACAACAAACAATTTTAAAATATCTAAATAAGAAATAAGAGTTTCCCTGTTAAAGTTTTGATTTGTTCAATAACTATTCGATGTAGAAAAATATTTATCTACTACTGTGCATTTTTCTAATGAAATTTTATTTATCATGTGTCTATGGCAGCAAACGATAAAACGATATTGTTCTAGTTTATGGCAGCCAGTTGGGATATTTTGGGGTGTGTTTGTTGGCGCATAATTAAATCGATTGTTATTTCAACTCCCATTCAATCGTATGCGACACAGAGAATATTTGGTGATGTATTACCAATGGCGGGCTAATCGAAAAAGGCCTAAAAATAATGTATTAATTTATAATTAAGTTATAATGAAAATATTAAAAATTATTCTAATCGGAAACACGCCTATGAACGCAATTTTTAGAATTCTAGCCTATCAAGAAGTGGTCTAAAAATCTGTTATAAAACTATATCTTTACGAGGTGGAACCAGTCGAATTTCGACGAAAGAAAAGGCTTACAAAGGCACACTTACGTAAAATTTATAATAAAACTACAAAAATGATTACAATAAAAAATCCGTCATACACTGGTTAGATCGAAATCCGACGGGTTCCACCTCGGAAAATACAAATAATACACAGACATGTAGACATTTTAGACATGTAATCGAACCACACTTAAACCACTGAAATTATCAGAATAAAAATCATAAATAAATAATTTAATTTAATTTAAAAATAAAAAAACCCGACTGCGTATAAAGCGAACTAATTAATTATTTCTCGTCAATGTGAAATTATTTTTTATATTACATACCTATTTTTTTGTTTACTTGTATTGGTGACTTTTAAGTTGTGTTTAATTGTTAGTTCCTATCTATAAGCACGGTTTTGATGATTCCTATAGATGTTTATGAAGGTTAGAGTTCCAGTAAAGCTAGAGATCCTACCTACACAACTTCCAGGTTGTGTAATATTTAAACGGAGCTTCTGACTGTAAAATAGTCAATGAAACATCGTCTTCATTTTGAAAAGACCTATCCAATGATATATAACGCTCAATAGGGTGCGTAAAAATTTTTTTTCGTCTCTACTGCCATTTTGTTTTTTACGTCCGCCATTTTGAATTTCTAAAAACAAAACCTAGCCTATAACCATTGGGCGGTTAAGACGAATCGATAGATACCTCATTCATTTAAATCCATCTAGCCGTTGGGATGTTTCGAAGGTATAAAAAATCCACATACCCAGATACGCGTGAAACACATAACCCTTCTTGGCAGTCGTGTAAAACTGAAGATTATTATTATTATTTTTTAAATACGCTTTTATCAGTTAATACTTTAATGTTAATTAATATATACGTTGAGATATCAATATGGAATTCCTAAAATGATAGTTTAAACAATGTTTCATTTTTAGGGTTCCGTATTTAAAAAGTAAAAACGGAACCATTATAAGATCACTCCTGTGTCTGTCTGTCTGTCACAGCCTCTTTACTCGTAAACTATGGAACATGGAAAGTTCAAATTGGGGGAAATAATAATGACTATTGACCCACATATTTACAGATTAATAAATATTCATAAACATATTTAGGAAAAATGTATGGGGGCTAATTAAGTTACTTGAAAAAAAAATCTTTTCTTTGTATATCATCTGGGGTATCGTGTGAAAGCTCTCGTAACGCTGAACTCAAAAATACATTTCTTTTAATTTTCGGTATTATATTTTCAAAGTTATAGTCGAAAATGTAGTGCAAAAATATGCCCCCCCCCCCATCTAATTCGGAATCTACTGAAACTAAAATTCTGAAAAAATTAGAGGTAGTAGACGTTAATTTAAACCTTGCAGGAAAATTATAGCAATTGCCATAGGTCACTTGGTTTTTGAGAAAATCGCATTTTTCCGTTACACACAAATTTAGATTTACGGGCATTCAGCAAAAGTGTTGAGCAGCGCTAGAGGTATCTATCGTAGCAGAAGTATAAAAGCATTATTGATCATGAATTTCATAAAAAATCATCAGTAATTAGCCGAGATATTACCCGTTAAAGACACGGACGGTTTGGACATACATAATGACAGGGATGTCGTACTCTATGCTCCATCACTTTTAAAGCCTAAATAACAAATTTTAATGACATATCTGTGTAATGCAATGCCCAGTAGCAGTATAAATGCAATAAACGTCAAATTGTTAAAAACAGATTAATTTAATGAGATTTAATCACATAAATACTACGGGATTCGCGACTAGTTTGCATTGAGTGGCTCTCTCAATACACTTACTGTGTCTTTAAAGGTTAACTAAAAACCTGTACGGAAAAACGCGGCACAGACCAAAGCGGTGTTGCTACTTTGCTACCTCCTTTCGAAGCTTAGCACAATACCAAGGAACAAGAGTTTTATTTTAGATAAACTGTAAAATGAAAAGATTATTACGACGCTGAAATAAGTTTTATGAAATGCCAAATGAAGTTTAATTATACACTACTTTTCTTGTCAGTGCCGAATTAAATTCATCATGAACAGTTTAGGGTAAGATTTATTCAGAATAGCAATATTTGATATTATTTAGGCTTCATATCTCTTTGAACTTTTACGGTATACCCATTCATACTTTTCTAGTATATATACAGCTATACCAAACCCTATGTTGTATAGTTTTTACGAAGTCGTATTTTTCTTTAAAAACGATTGTTTTAATAATACAATTCAAAATCCATATACTTATTGTACGGAACCCTATGAGCGCGAGTAATTCTCGCACTTGACCGTTTATTTACATGCTTTATTTTAACTTACAATTCTGTTTGTATATGGCAGTCAAATCTTATTACTCATTTTTCACTCACCTGCAGTTGACATGGAGCTTTGAAATTTGGAATATATATGTATTCCGGAGGTTAACCCGTTAATAGTCGCGCGTTGGTCTTTTCCCCGCCCGAAATTCGTTATCTTCCTGTAACTCATTTCCCGTTAAAGTTACGATACCGAAATTCCGTGTAGCTGACCTTGAGTGTTCACACTCTTGTGTAGTAAAATTGCAAGGTATTCCTGCTATTTCTTAGCATTTTATCGCTTTCTTAAGTTTCAATCGGTCTAAATGACCGCGTTGCGACCACTTGCGTTAGTTAAATTTTCCCCCCTCGTGTTCATCCTTTCCCATTTCCGCGAAATATATGGGGGAAAGTTTCTTCGAAGTACGGACTCTCTGCCTGTTGTTATTTCGTCTTTCTTTCTTTCTGCTATTTTACCCGTTCATAGAGTACTTTTTTACTTTTAGAATGTGACTTAAAATTGTTTTATTATATTAGTTGTGAAGTCAGTTCGCACAAAAAACTGATGGATGGTCACTTACATTTTTTTTATTGTCAAATATTGCGCGAATAAATTCTGAAATTGATAATCGTTTGAATATGGAAAAAAAAAGGGAAATTTATCATCATTATTTGTAAGAACTTGCTTTCCATTTATTACCGGAACATATAAATGAAAGAAAACAGACAATAACACTGCCAAACCCTTGAAAAAGAGAGAAGAGAATTTTGTAGGAATCAGTAAAAAAATTGCCGTATCTCCAAAATCTGAAAAGTATCCGTTTTGTACAATAAAATAAATTCGAAAGATAAAACAATTTTCTCAGAAATGTAGTATGTATATCTCCGAAGAACATACATATAATTTATTTGTACAATAAGAACTAGTCGGATGTACCAATCCCAAAACTTTCTACTATCTCATACATGTTAATATATCAAAATTCGCTATCACACTGCCAGAATTAAATGGCAATCTATACATCTCATGAGGATTCTAAAGATATGAAATTCCGTGCATTAGTTCTTGAGATATGACTATCGCTGAAATCGTGTAAATCCAGCAAAATGCTGCCTAGCAGCGCTACCTATTGGGTGATTTATACCAAATCCTAATCAGCAACAATTTATGTCAACGTCTGACTGAATCTGAAGTTTGGAGAAAATCCGTGCATTAGTTTTTGAGATAGAGCTACAGCGAAAATCTTGAAAATTCCTGAATAGCAGCGCCACCTATTGGGTGATTAACACCAAAACCTAATTAACAACAATTTATGCCAACATACAACTAAATCTGAAGTTAGATGAAAATTCGTCCTTTAGTTCTATAGATAGAGCTTTCAGGCAATCGTTAAAAAGGCAGCACAGAAGCGCCACCTGTTGGGAAATTTACACCAACACAGAATCAGTAGCAAGTCATATCAAGGACTAACTGAATCTGAAGTTTGGAGAAAATCCGTGCATTAGTTTTTGAGATAGACCAACAGCGTCTACAGCGAAAATCGTGAAAATTCCTGCATAGCACCGCCACCTATTGGGTGATTAACACCAAAACCTAATTAACAACAACTTGTGTCAACATACAACTAAATCTGAAGTTAGATGAAAATTCGTCCATTAGTTCTATAGATAGATCTATTGACGCAATCATGAAAAAGACAGCACAGAAGCGCCACCTGTTGGGCGATTTACACCAACACATAATCAGTAGCAAGTCTTATCAAGGAAGAACTGAATCTGAAGATTGATGAAAATCCGTGCGTTAGTTCTTAAGATAGAGCTATTGGGGAAATCGTGTAAATCCTGCAAAATTCATCATAACAGCACCACCTGTTGGGCGATTTACACCAAAACGTTATCAGCATCAATTCATATCAAGGACTAACTAAATCTGAAGTTTGATCAAAATCCGTGCATTGGTTCTTGAGATATAGCTATTGCGAAAATCGTGAAAAATGCAGCATAGCAGCGCTACCTGTTGAGCGATTTACATCAAAAACTAATCAGCATCAATTTGTATTAGGGACTAACAGAATATAAATTTTTATTAAATTCCGTGCATTAGTTCTTGAGATAGAGCGCCCACAAAATTTGTGTCACATACACACAGACAGACAGACTCACAGAGTCACAGACAGACATTTTGTAAAAACATGTTTTTTGGAATCTCTGACCCCTAAAACGTGTAAATCTGTCAAAAACCGGAATTCGAAAATTTTCATGAATCCAATACTTTCTTCTTGTAAAGATAGAAGAAAGTAAAAAAATAATGAGAATTTTATAATGTAGGTTAGAAATTACGCAAATAAAAATCTCTTTTGGATAATTCAGTGAATGTTTATACTATGATTTAAAAAAAATATTTTAAGTAATTTTCTAAAATTTATCTATTGTTAAATTTTCATACTGTAAGTAAAAACACATTTTTTTTTTTTTTTTTTTTAACAATGCCGCAGAAAATATTTATTATTATTATTATTGAAATCCAATAGAGGCTTGGGGACGGTATCTAACAAATTTAAATTTGTTGTCCTGCATTAATTGTTCAAACTATTTTTCAGAATAATGTTTTCCAGAATATGAGAGAAAATTCATTTAAATTAAATTATTGCTGCATATTTATAATTTCGGAGAAAATTTTCTTATTGTTTTTATTATTTTAATGAATGTTATTATAAAACAATAAATTATAACATTAATACCTTATTATAAAATGTACAATTGAATATTTATTTTAATTAAATAGTTGCTGTAAAATACATCCCTATTAAGATGAACCTTTCAGTGATTCTGTTAATTAAAATAATTTATCCATCTTAGGATTTAAATCTACAATTGCAAATGTATTTAAATTAAATATATAATTTCAGTAACTTATTTATTATTTGCTTTATATAAGCGAAGTTTGTATCCAGAGTTTTTATTCAGGGGCGCTGCTCCCACTCTGAAATAAGTATAAAAACTACAAATCGTGCATTTTCATTTGAAAAATGGATTTAATCACAAAATCTCGCGAGCCCCCTCCCCCTCATACACACACAGACACCCCACAAAATAAATAAATAAATAAAACGTAGTTACAACATTTACATTTATAATTTCGAAGTTAATTATTTTTTTACCCTTTTCTTTATTATATATATATATATATACATTTTTAATAATATTTGGTTTATGTGGTATTTGTGATTTGATAATTATTGGTCATTTTCATTATTTTTCAATGGTATTATTGTACAGAAAGTTTATATATATATATATATATATATATATATATATAAATATTGTCTTTAATTGTTTATTGCATAAAATTTGATGGTTTTTCATATATTTTAAATGAATTAATCGTCCGCAATATTCTGGTGTATTAGTGGTATTGTATTTGATTTTCTGTTGCATGTCATAGGTTCCATTTTTACTTTCAGTCTAATTGTTCAATTTAATGTCAGTGTAATATATTGATGCTAAATTTATTAATTTTATTTTATTAAATGGATAGAGAGTGCCGGAGTATCATAAAAATCTACCTGACTCTGATTCAGTCCTTCCAAAAAAAAAAAAAAAAAAAAAAAAACCCTATCACGAATTTAGATTCATATTCGTAAATGTTTTCCTACTAATTATTGATTCATAGTAACATCAGAAATTCAATCAAATCATTTACTATTTACTTTTAAGTATTTATGCAAAACGAAGAAAGAGTTATAAAAACATTTATCTAGATGCCAACTGAATATATACTTAAGCGAAATAAATAATTGCTGTAAAAAGTTGTAAAATGAATAATTGATGTAATCTTTTAAAGTTCAGTCAATATTTTCACCCTACGTTATCCGTTTTCGATCATCTGATAACACCGGGAAGTTTCCCCTTCGTTTTCGGCCTGCTGGTAACGGCGGCAAATGGACCGAACGCGACTACTAACGTTCTAAAAAATGTCGCGACTACTCTCGGGTTAATATATGAATTGGAAATTGAGTTTTTAAAACTCGATGCCTAAAGGAGCAACCGGGTGGGGGTGGGGTTTTAGTTAATGATTACTCAATTATAGTTTGATTCCTTATGGAGAAATCAATATCAGCTGCAGCAATGAGTATTTGTTGAAAAGTACTAATGACAGGGTTATCACAATGGTGCTAAATTTTGCCCAACTTTGCTAAATATTGCCAAATATGGCGACAAAATAAGTAGTTACAGTAGAGTCGTGATTTTACGACCACCTATTTTGCGACCCCTCGCGATTTAACGACCATTGGATTAGGTCCCGACCGTTTTCCAATACTCACAACGTTTTCCTCGCTCGTTTTAACGACTCGTAAATGATTCGAATCTTGATTTAGGGACCTTTCCGAGAGCACTGACACTGAAGTTTTCAATAATCTAATGCGACAACTACGAAAAGCTTGCTTTGCCGGAAAATCTAACATTTTAGGATTTTGTTGCCTTTGACGATAAGTTGGAAATTATGGAGGAATTTTTGGAAGAGGGTTTAATTCTGAACAGGACATTCCAAATAATTCTTTCGACGAGGATATTGACGATGGTCTGGAAACACTCTCTACATCAAATCAGGCGAAGGATGCCATCTATACTCTACGGAAACTTTTATGAAGAGAAGAAAATTCTAATTATTAATTTCAAACGATCAATGGCCTCATTCCGAAAGTTTCTAGCCACCTTTTGATTCAAAAAAGTATAACATCATTCTCCAAAAAATTCTAATTAACTAGTGTAATTCACTTTTTTTTTTAATTTTATAAAATGTTTAAATTAATTCTTATAAAATTATTCTATATTTTTTATGATTCTTTCAGTTCAAAGATTAAGACAAAATATGTTTCTTAATTTGTACAAATCAATAGTTTTATTACATTAGAATGTTAGATATTATTAAATGGCATTAAGAAAAAGATTATCAACTTTTGATTTAACGACCATTGGATTTAGCGTCCGATTTGCCGAAGACCCGCGAAGATTGTTAAATCGGGAGTACGTGAAGACAACCCTGAGTTATCCGGCTAATTTGTCGAAATTCACATTTAAATCCATTAATTCTACATAATCGAGCTTACTGTAATGTATTTTAAACTCCGCGTATTTAATGTGTTTTTTTCAAGATTTTCCTACTTTTAAGTGCATTCTTAAAAAAGGTTTTTTCTACATTTTTGTAAATTTTAATGAAAGCATGGTGTTTTTTTTATTTACATTTATATTTTAATTATTTCTTTTTGACCCATCTTAAAAAAGAAACAGAGGAAAAATCAAATAATTTTTAATAAATTCATTTGCTAGCACTTTGTACGAAACGTAAAAAAAATCAGTAAATTTTTCATAATCGAGTTCAGTGCCCTCATTAGATTGATATACAACCATTTGAAGATAAATATTATTTTAAGAAATGGACCCAGTGACTGAAATAAGTATTAAAAGTGCTTTTAAGTTAATAAAATATCGTTGTTTGCTTATTCTTCATCAACTTTATAAAACAGCTGAATATCATAAATATTTGAAATATTCCAAAAAATAACTGAAACTGCAGATAATAGGTTTTGTCTAAAAGTTCTTCATGTTTTTAATTTTCATATTTATTTTTTATACATTTAAAATGACATATTTAAATTAATTATTCAATAAATAGGAGTTGATGCAAAATTAATGCTATTATTGAATTATTTATATGTAATTTCAATAATTTTCAACTTCAAGATATGTTAGAGGAAGGAAATGCGATAAGGCAATTTTATAACATTTGTGAAACACAGAAGCTTACGTGTATCCTTCAGTATAGCAGAAAACCTGTGAATGGGGTGACATACTAGAAACGCAGATGGTTTTGTCATTCAGCGCGAAGATCAAGTCATAAGACACGAAAATGAATAAGCATTGTTGTACCACATGTACGTAAAATGTAGACTCCGTAAACTGTAGAGTACGATACACACTGGATAGTAAAAACATGTACATCAGTTAAATTATAAGTAAAAGAAATAAGAAATTATGACTAAACGGAACGAAAAACATTTAAGGGGTCATATGTCTTTTAAACCTTCAGAAAATTCAATCGTTGAAAAAAAATATAATAACGTAATAATAAAATAATAATAATATAATAAAATATAATTAAAGAGTAACTATTTCTCAACACTTTAAAACAAATTAAACTCTAAATAGTTGTCAAATATGGAATATTTCCAAAGAGAGAATTTTAAAGACATTTTTCTCAAAGTGTCGTAATTAACACTTTATGTACTGAATTATGAATTCATGAAAATTTTATCCTCCAAATAATTTTTCGTGAATTTTTCAAACTACATTAGAATATTTACATAATCATTTAATAAATTTTAGAAGGATTTTTAAAGGATTAAAGGATTTAGAAGAATTGATTAAATTTGAATTTATAGGGATTTTCTGCTATATTTAAAAACCCACTCAAATCTTTTATTTTTAATATTTTTCTTAGTATTTTTTGGAATTAGGAAATGTACAAATATAATGTTCTTACAATAGAAATATAAAAATATTTTCGAATTGAAAAATCCCCCCCCCCTCCCCCCAACGCCAAGAAAGCTAAAAAGATGCAAAGACAAAGAAATCATCGTTTTAAAAATATTTTTGTTTTGTGTAACCAATAATGATTTTAGAACAAGATAAAATAATGTATCTATAACTCATTCTAAACTGTATTACTACTTGTACAGACAAGTGTGATACCAATTGAAGATGTACCGATTTAGTGCACATACAGACCAATAGACGCTATGTAAGATATCAATTTGATCTTACATCTTGGCATATTTTGCTTGGTTAACACTTCCAGGGGCGGTGGTATGTTTATGAAACCACTTGATTTTTATTCCGAAATGTCACAATGGTACCAGAATTTGGGTAAAAACATTTTCGGTTTATTATGCACGTGAAATAGAGCTTTTTCATATTTCGAAATAAATATGTTTGTAAATTCTGGTGTCATGCATTCATTCATTTCAATATTTTAGGAATGGAAATGGTTTGCACCTGAAAGTATTAAACAGGGTCCCGCAAAGTCTAAACCCACATTGGAAAATGGACAGATTGGGGTGATTCTGTCAATGGGAAGATCTCCCATCATTTGTTGATAATCTTGTGTCTTAAGGTGTTTACAAAGAACACACTTGTGGCGCTCTTGTCGTATAGTAAAATGACCATTCACAAACCAACATTGTTGACGTATTATAGCAAGTACTAGCTGTGTTCCTGCATGTACACTGTAAAAACAAAATCTGTAAAGTTACTAAAGTTTTTCTAGGAAACTGGGATTCCTAGAATTTTTTATGTAACGGAAACAACAAAACTTCCTGTAACAGCGTCTCTTACATGAATTTTTGTTGCTGCCGTTACATAAAAGATTCTAGGAATCCCAGTTTCCTAGAAATACTTTAGTAACTTTACAGATTTTTTTTACAGTGCAGATGTTGCTCATGGACATGTTTTATCATCAACTTAGTAACAACGTGATTTTTTGGAAGTAGCATAGGACACTTTCTATCTAAACTTAGCGACTGATGTTGTGACAAACGACCACTAACTTGGACTATATCACTCGAATCTAAAATCACATTTACTGATAATAATTGTCTTCTGCTCGGTAAAGGCTTTCGTTCTTTCAATAATTTAAGCTGCGTGTAGAATTCAGAACTTTGTAGTACTAATTTCTCTATAGAATAAATAGATTCAGAGATTTCATCTGAACTCAGATTTCTTGTCTTTTTTGTAGCACTATGGCTAGCATTACAGATTAATCTAAGACACCACGCTGTCTAAAAGTTTAGAAAACTTGTAGAATTTAAGAATAAAGTCTGGAGGTGCACTTACTTGAGTTACGTTACTGACAGATTCAATTGCTTGATGGTAACACAGATATCGGAGGATTGTATAAAGGTATTGGGATTGGTTCATTCGACTACAGCGACGGAATGATTAACAAGATTTTATGGTGCAATACCTTTAGAAGCTGAGTCTGCAGGATATAAAATTCCTGGAATATGATTCCATTCACCTGAAGGTATTACGGACTGTATTTGATGCTCTCTATTTAGTAAGAACTGATTTCCTTTGAAGGGCGGTGCTTTTAGCCAGCTGAGAGCAACTTGCGAATCTGTCCATAGATAAATTTTGTCAAAGTTTATCGGTAAAGTATCGAGAAGTACGGAGTAACAACACGTTAATAAGTAACAGCAGCATAAGCTTTACCTGAGCCATTACAAAAGCCATGTAACTGAATCTGGACATCATGTTGACGATACGAATTATTATACCTGAAGATATCAATTAACAAATGAATTTGTGATAAAAACTCATTACACACCTGTACTATGAAGTCTGGGATTTCTTCATCCTAAGGAATTTTATCTCTCCAGAGATCTTGTAACATGATCTTTAATCGTGATGTTGTAGAAGCTAGGAAGCCCAAGGAATATATAGGGAAGCCCATATGACAACAACTACAGTAACAAATCTCTTTTTTGTTTTCACTTCCTTAAAATCATTAAAACGAATTTGCAAAACGTCCTGGGAAGAATCCCATAGCAATCCGAGGACTTTAACGGTGTCGTCTTCCTGAATGACCTTTTGCGATGAAGCCGTCATTTCATTCGGTAAGTGACATTAACATTACATCGCAAACATTACAGGTCCACTTTCGTAGATTGAAGCCTCCGCTTTGCATACCTTTGATTAACTCAGTTACCAAAGCTTGATCGTTTTCCTTTGAATCTGATCCAGAAAGACAATCATCTACGTATATACTCTCTCCAATGATCTGAGAAGCTTCCTTATAATATTGGTCATTATCAATTGACAATTTGTGTAACTTTCTAATGGCCAAAAACGGCGCACAAGCAGTACCGTATGTTACTCTCAAAAGCCTGTATGTCTTAATATTTTCTTCTAAATTTAATCTACAAGGAATGCGCTGATAGTTTACATGCTTTTGATTAAAGAGAATTTGCCTAAAAATTTTCTCGATGTCAGAGATAAAAGCGATTGTATGCATTCTGAACCCAATCTGTATTATCCATTCACAATGCTATAGCATTGCGAATGGATAATACTTAAGCAAACCTTCTGAACCAACTGCAGACGGTTCAACTACCACCCTATGCCGAATTGTAGAACTATCCTCTTTTAAGACCCCGTGGTGTGGGAGATAAAAATGATTAGGATTTGAAATCTCTGATTCTGGTACAAGTTCCATATTGCCCAAGTCGATAGACTTCCGCATGAATGATGAATACTGCTCTTAAAGAAAAGGATTTTCGTGATTTTTTTATCCAAAAAATAGAAACGCTTTAAAGCTTGAGATTTAGAATTTACGAGAACAGGCTTAGATTTAAATTGCCATCCGCCTCAAGCCCTCTGATTCAATAGCGCGTGAAGCATGCATATTCACAATAGCTACTCGGTTCAGATTCAATTCATCTCGGTTGCATGAAATGAAGCAGAATTTTTAAAAATATAATAATAAAGATTTTCAAATGTTTTAAATTTTTTTGTATGCTGAATTGCGTGGCAAAAAAAGAGAAAAGTGTACATTTTGGGAGGTTTAGGGGCAAATTTATATCACAAATTTCATAAAAAACGAATGGGGCATTTTTTAAAATAAGGATTTTTGAAGGTTTAAATATTTTTATACTGGAGGAGTGGGGGGAGGGGGACAAATAGTGAAGCGGAATTTTGGAGCGCAGGAGAGTAATGTGTATGATTAATTATTTATTGTCACTAGAGGACATTGAAAAGAGCAGAAGATTTAAAAAAAATTAAATTATTTAAACTTCTTTGTATGCTGGGGGTACAAAGAGAGGGAAGCATAATTTTTGTGTGTCAAGGAGTAGCAAATTAGATGATTATTTATTTCATTTTGAAACAGGACAACAGATCAAAAATAAAAGTGTTTATCCATAAACGGGTTCAGTTTATGAGTTTATGCGAACATATTTCTCACAAATTTTCTTTTATTCTTGTAACCATTGTTCAAACTCTCATTCAATTAAAAGGAATAGTCATATCTGCCAGCGCCAAATACTGCACAACCTTGACGATACTTTGAGGTAAAACGACACATTTGTCTGTAAAAAATGTCTCCAAATGAAGCCAGCTTATCATTAGCTGACTATTTTTCCCCTTCAAATTAAATACTGGCGAAAACGGGAAATCTATAATCGGGTTCCGCGCCTTTTTGCTTGCTATATTTGACAATAAATAGTTTAAATAAAAGAATAGGGAAGGTACCTTTTCCTTCCGTTATAGGTCGGTATGATTTTTTTTTTTAATTTTTGAACTTTTAACGAATTTTTATTTTTTCAAAATGGTGGCAATCGGTATACTTCGATTATTATAAAGGAAAGGAAACTAATGCTAATTTCTGTTTCTTTATTGATTTCGTTTTCTAATTACATTTAAAAATAACTTTTCTTTTTCAATTTTGAACAGAAAATAACTTTTCGTAAGGAAAAAAAGATAGCATCTTCACTCAAAAATGTTACATTTTAAAGTTTTTTCACTCCTCTAATGAGTTTGAGAGCAATCTCAGACGGAGTTGAAATGCTACAGTGAGTGAAAATGGCCCATATTAAAAATAAAAACGTATTTTCATAGATTAAACTAAATATCTTACTCCGAATGCGTCTAAAAGACATAAGTTTCTGAACTTTTTACGTGCTAGTATTAAGATACGAACCTCAAGTAAAGACTGCTTCCTTTCAAAGTTGTAGCTGACAAACGTAACCTCATGTTTATAAATATATTATTTAATAACTTATTTGGGCATTAAAATATTCTTTAAAATTGTGAATAAGAATATGAAAAGTACATATGTAAATTCTACGATAGCGAAAATAACGTTATGTTTAGATTTCATTGAAAAGAAAAGAAAGAAAAATCATGCATCAAGTATAAATTATGAAACAATGCCTAACACATCCAGAATTCTTTTATAAAACTTTACAGTTTAATAAAGCGATCACGATATCAAAGAAAACAATTTAAAAAACATATGACATATTTCAAACCAGATTTCAGCAATTAGGGTCGACAGTTTAAAAGGTACTCGAATTATTTTGTGTATATGACTTATAGGATTGTATATATTTATGCTAAAATATAGTTTAGTTAGAACACGCATAAACACGGTGGAAAATTCACTTTCAGCTATTTCTGTTAGTACACAGAAATGTATTTGAATTCTTTTGTACAACCCGGTATGTTACATAAAAACGTTTATACACTCCGCTTAATAATGTAAAATTTAATTCAAACTAAAAACGCTTAAAATTAATAGAAATCCTACTTCCCGAAATCTCCGTTCATAGACGGTAATGTATTCAGTTCTTTGTGTAGCCCTATAAATAACTGTATGAAAATTTTACAAACATATCTTGGTATACTAAATATAACTTACAAAAGCTGAACTCAGTATTAAGAACCACCTTTAAACAAGGTCACACTTTCTTTTGTGTAGCCCTGTAAACGATCTATAGAAGTCATTCACAACCCCTAGTATGTAAAATTAAGTTAAACTTTAAAATGCACGCCGTATTTGGAAACGCACTTCTCGCAATTATAGATAATAAGTAGTACTGCGTATCTGAAATATTTTGCGTTTTTCTATACATAGACGGTATTTTACAGTAAATACCTTGTACTCAGTAATGTATACATCAATTTCATCATTTTTGAAATAGTGTAAAATAATTCAAATACGGTCCAAACAATTTGTAAAGCTTGTTTTTTTTTTAATGTTTAAATCTTTAAACTTAAGGTATAATTTTTAATTCAATCATACCGATTGGTAAAGTTATTACACGAGTTCAATTTTTCAAATTGTGCGAAAAAATGCCGTAACCGGGACTCGAACACAGAACCTTTGACTTACATTGTCAATTATATAGTCTTGTGCCAAATATGCTCTCCCGGTTGTCAGAACAGGTAGCTAAAACAATAGAGCACTTGCAATGTAAGTCAAAGATTCTGGGCTCGAGTCCCAGTTTGGGCATTTTTTCGCACAATTCGAAAACTTGAATTCGCATGATAAATTTAAACTTATGTTTAAAAGTTTATACCTTTGAAATCAGAACATTTAAATCCAGAAAATGTAACTGCAAAATTATAATGTGAATGTGACAGGAATGTAAAATTTCTTTTTAAATGCTTCAGTAAAAAGGATTTTTTTGTAATTTATTTATTTGCTGGTAGCTAGCTAGGAATGGATGTTTTTCTCACATGGGATTAAGGAATATTCACTAACTTAAGGCCATTGGGGCGGTACCCAGTGAGGTGTCACCTGTCTTCACTTTATTCCACATATGCTCCCATACTAAAAATTTAAACTGAAATACAATAAAATATAAGGTATTTTTTAATTTTATGTTAATGCTTTTTTTTGCTGTATTAACCCTTTGCGGTCTATGTACTCCTCCCTGGCACAGGCATCTCTTACGCGATTTTATACGGTTGCACCACTTTTTTTACAGAGGCGTCTTTACATGTACTTTAACAACGTGTGCCAGAGAAATACAGGGTAAGTCAAAATGAATATAGCGTTTACAAACAGCTATAACTATTTAATGAAAAAGAATTTATCGATAAGATTAACACAGAATGTAGACGGAACTTTCAAATTTTGTATACATACGTCATAAATGTTCTATGTCACTTCCCTTGGTCACACGAACAATATCTAGGCGGTAGTCCATTTCACGCCATACATTCAGAAGCATTTGTTCAGTCACAGACGCAAGCGCATTACAAATGTGTACTTTGAGTTCTTCAATTGTTTTGGGCATGGGAGGCACCCTGTCTTTCACATAACACCGCAGAAAAAAAATTGGCCATTTTTACTGTCATAATTGGCCATTTTTACTAATGAGACGGCCGCAATGAACAGGTTTCTTGTCGTTGCAAAGTTTCAAATTGCGCAAGCGTAGACTCCCGCTTCACTGCACTTGCCTTACATAAAAAAATTTTGAAGTTCCGTCAACATCCTGTGTTAATCTTATTGATAAATTATTTTCCATTAAATAGTTATAGGCGTTTGTAATCGCTATATTCATTTTGACTTACCTTGTATATTAAAAAATGTACTTTTAAAATATAGTGATGGGAATTGAATATAAAAACAGAATCATTTATATAAAGCTTGGGCAGCTATTTGCCGACACTCAACCGAAAAGGCTTAAAATAGCTGATTTCTAATAAAAGTCTATCAAAACTTCGCGCGTAAGAATGTGCAATATATTCTGCGCATGAAATTTGTGTTTCAACATAGTATATTCCAACGTTGTGTTCATGTTTTTCATAGACTAACCATACATTTATCCACACGACATATAAAAATTATAAATTTTAAAATATTGTCAATAAAAATCTGACTAAAACTCAGAATTTTTTTCTATTGTCAGACATTTTTTTTTTAATTTCTTTTGCTGTTCAACTTTTTTTAACATAATGCAAAGATGAGTTTTTAATGAACTATTTATTCTCACCTCTAATAAATTCAATTAAACATAAATAACATATATATATATAATGTAGCGTAAAAAATAATATAATAAAAATTATAGTATAAATATCAACAGATTAAAAAAAAACATATTTTACCCATTGTGGGACACACGGATTGTAGAAAGAATTCTGTTCTGCAAACAGATCTTCGCCCGACACATCCATGTTGGAATCGAGAAAGTAGAATGTTTTAACAATACTTCCAGCTATTAAACACTTACTTCTATATTAATTTAGAATCTTAAAAAAGACCTTGCGTAACTCAACGGTAAACAATGACACTTTGTTTTATTCGCCTAGTTTAGAATCTTAAAAAAGACCTTGCGTAACTGAACGGTAAACAATGACACTTTGTTTTATTCGCCTAGTGATGAACCTCATTTAGATTCTTTGCATATTCACCTGTAAGTAAGAGTATTAGTTAGAATTCGTATGAAATACTACCTATTACATTCTCCCCTATGTTGGAATTTCTGAAACTTTTTGCAGATCTACACCGATCATGACCCCTAGAACCCCCCCCACCCCCCAGTAAAACACCTTATATATATATATATATATATATATGAAGGATTTAAATTTAAACATCGTTTATTTTCTAGTTTAGCAAGAAAACGCCTAACAGGTTGAAATTCTTTTTCAGCAATTTATACTAACAGATGGAAACATACTTGTATACTTTTATACAAACCTGTAGTTAAGCTAGTACCTTTATTACACGCCACTATTTAACTAAAGTTTAATTCAAACTAAAACTCTCTTAAAAATACTGAAATCACATTTCCAGAAATTATCATTTACAGACGGCCATGTATCCAATTCTTTGCGTGACCCTGTATATCTGTGTTCTACAAACATTTCTTATTAATTCAGCTTAGCGTAAAAATGCATAACTCATTTAAAAAACACCTTCAAATAATTTACACTCATATCCAGTAACCATTACGAATTCTTTTGTTTATCCCTAGTATTTATACACACCATATACTATTCATAAATATAGTGAAATATAAAAGCGCATAACATAATTAAACTAGTCATTAGGGGCCACCGTAATACTTACCCATCATGGATATGCTTAATATAAAATATGAAAATAAAACATGTGTAAACTATTTATAAAATGCATTGCAATTCCAAAATACAATTTAAACGTATAATTTAAATATTTTTAATACATAGTAATGTTCTACTACTGAACTGAGGCTACTACATGATTATGCCGTCGACCAATTTTGATAAATTATATAAATCGCCAAACTACTCGTAAAATTATACAAACTAGCCACCAGTGGCGACCAGTTTGGTCTCCCTTAAAATTTATGTTTTGGAAAGCATGCTAAGCATTGTATCATGCTACTTTCATTCATAATTTAATTTACGTAGACTCCCTTAAATCTAATTAATATAATCCCTTAAGCTAATATTAGTTTTTGTTGCATTAAAATACCCCAATTAGATGATTTTCAGTAAGCAAGTAAACCCTATTAGTTTACAATGGAAGTTTACTGGAATTTGGCGAAATATTAGAGATTCGCCAAGCTGGCGTCCCTTTTGGAAACTCATTTTGATCGCCAAATGTGGAAATATATCGCCCCGTTGGCGAGAAAATTGGCGGCATTTGGTGACAGAACAGATATATAGATTGTCATAATTCTTATTTTAAATAGTGAAAGAACGAATAAATTAGTAACAGATTAATAAAAATACAAATAAAACGTCGAATTAAAAAGCACTTGCTGACGCAACAAACACGTGTAACGTGTTTAATATCAAGTGAATGTGACATTTACGATAGGCCATTTTTGGTATTTAATCTTATAGTTTGGCGATAGTTTTTGCGTCGACAGGATAATCAAGTAGTACCGAATTGCGTAAAAGAAACATGCTTGTAACTCCAAAAATTATAATCATATTAACTAACAGTTTACTGCGTCGGATTAAGCGTCTCATTTCCAATTACAATATATCTATGAATTGAAATTTGAATGAAATACAGGGTCATGAAAAATTGAAGAGTGTGAAAAATATGATTTCAAATATCTCGGCAACTAGTTATCCGATCGACTTCATTGTTTATGCAAAATTTATGTTTTGTTATGTCTTTTATATTCACCCCTTCAAATAAACAATTTCGAAAATTTGTGTATACCTTTTATCAGAACGAATATTTCGAGAGCCCGAAGAAAACTAGTACCGGATAATCGAGGTTACTGATTTTCAATAGCATTCTTTCGATTATTACTTTCTAAGTACACGACAAATTTCAAGTGTCTATCTCAATTTGTTCGGGAGAAAGAGCGTTTACAGACACACACACACACAAACACACCTACAGACAAACGGACAGTAAAAAAAAAAAAAAAAAAAAAAAAAAAATCTAAAAATATGTTTTTTGGAATCTTCAGTGTCTGAAACGTGTAAATCCATCAGAAATTTTTTTTAGCTTTTTAAAACGATTAAAAGACTTATCCTATACTACGCATAGTGGGTAAGTAAAATGCATTTTCAGCAATCATCACTACTGTACTGTACACTACCTCGGATACAATGTAGTATCTGAAATCATTTGTGTGTCCCTGTAAATGCTAGCACAAAAAAGTAATGAAAACTACAAAAAAAAATTAATAACTCAGAAACAAATTGAGATACAGCTTTCAAACAAAATGCATTTAAAAGTACATTATTTTCTCTATACGACGGTGTATAAAGTAATATTGTGGGATGTTTAGAAATTTAAGAATGAAATTTCATTTAAAATTGGTCCAGGAATAATAATGTTTAATCCATGGCGTACGTAATGTATGACCAGCTCCGTAGAAGTTTAAAAATTTACAGTACCGAAAAATCTAATCCATGGCTTACGTAATGTATCATCAACACCGTGCGATTTTTTGTCCTTCTATATATATAAAAAAATTAACGCTTTGGAAATGGGCCAATGAAATTCTGCGTAGATACCGCGAAATTCATCTGATATTTGTCAGAGCTTTCCGACTCTATAAGAGGGGTTACCAAGGGGAGGGGGGGCGCCAAACGTCGCCAAGTTTGTCGCCAACTTGGCGCTATTTCTAGTATTTCGCCAAATTTCCATAGACTCCCATTTCAATACAATAAGGTTTACTTGCTTGCAGAAAACCAACAAATTGAGATATTTCAATGCAACAAAAACGATATTAGATAATGAACAGAGCTTAATTGAACTATTTACATTATTTTTAAGCACAAACAATAATCTGGGGTTGGCTAGAAAATAGGGATTGCTTTGCGGTACTGAATGGAATCGCGAAGCGATTACGCGGGTGTTTGGTGAGCGTAGCGAGCAGGTGGGCGGAGCCCTCCTAGTGTCTTAAATTTCAGTCTTTGAAAAAAATCATTTTCCAAATGGTCGTTGTAATTTGTTAAATTGCATTTTTTTATAATAATTTCATTCTTACAGCAAAGTTTTTTCTTTTTCCGTTACTTAAAATAAAAATTTTGTCAATTTCTATAATTTGGCGAGTGGTTTGGCGATTTATTTACTTTTATTTTCTTTTTTAAAATTATATAAATTGTTTTGTTCTATAGTTATTAATTAAACATTTTTTTTTTCAGGATAGGCCGTAATGTAAAAGTTTTGACTGTATCTGTAAATGAACTAAACATGCTACAAACTTAATTTGAAATAGGGAACTTGCTATGGTAAACATCAATCACATCCAAAGCTTACTGGACAAACCGAGTATATTTACGGGAGTCAGAGCGCGGACAGAGTGCCAGACGGCCAGAAAAACCGAAGACAAACACTTTTCAACTTTGTTGGAAAGTTAAAAAATAATAAATTAATAATTTGTAGTCATTTTTACTCAAAAAGATTTATTAGGATTCGCTTCGCTCATCCTCTACTAGGCTACACAAATTACATTTTGTCGTTCACTTTACAAAAAAACTATTCAGTATTTTGACTTGAAATTAAACATAAAAATAAATTATGATCTGTAGATTTGCACAAAATATTCTTTTTACAGAATAACATTATTTTTGTTTTATTTTAATTAATTTATTTTACATTTTTTCCATTACGGACGCATTTTTACAAATAAAAATGAAAAACTTATATTTTCAGAAGAAAAAATAAATCATGGAGTTAGTAATTATAGATAGAATTATGATTAATTAAATAAATAAAATATGTTTTCATTATTCCGCCAAAATATCTAAAAAACTGTTTTTTAAATTTAATTAAGGAAAGATTTATTTTTGGACTTGATAGAAATAAAATATTATCTGAAGATTCTGACAATATTATTTTCTTATTGAATGATTTAACAAAAAAAAAATTTTATTATTTTGTTGAATATATTTCTCCATTATACGGATTTATTTTTGTAAACGATAATGAAACCTGCGTATTTCTTGCAGTAAATAAAAATCATTGAGTCATTAAAAATAAATAAAGCTATGAACGATTAAGTACATGAAATATTATCGTTGCATCAAAATTTCTCATTTTTAAAAAATTATTTAAATAAGGAAAGGAACATATATATCTGCATTTTGCGTAGACGAAATATTTTAAATATTGAAAATAACTGCAGAATTTATACTTGAAACCGCAAAAGAACACTAAACTTTCTTATATTAAACATGTATGTAATTTTAGATGAAAGTATACATCTTAATAGAATACTTTATTAAGATTGGTTGGAAATGGCGCATATTTTGGTGCTCATTCCTTTTTATCATGTAATAGTTTCACGATTCCTTTTATGAATTTTTTTAAATGCTTTTTTATGAAAATTATAGCATATTTTTAATGAATTAAAATCTGTGAAAATTCAATTATTTATATTCAATTATAAAAGTATTTTTCAGTTTTAAAAATTAAAATACACAATTTATTCTTATTATGTGAAATCATTTACGCATTTTAAAAGATTTATATTATGATTTTTTTTGTAAAGTGGCAACAAAAGAATTATAAACAAATAAAATTAATTGTTAAATTCGTTGTATTATGTGTTATTCGAATTCGAAGATTGAAAATGTAACCATATAAAACATATTTACTATTAAGAAGTAATTACTATTAGTATTATTTTTAATATGTTTGCCTTTAAAAACAATTTATGGAATATATTAGTTCTAAATTATTTGAAAACAACGTTTAAACACACAATAAAATAAGTTGATTTGATCATACGTATACGTTTCGTGAGTACTAGGACTCCCATCCTCAGTGTAAAAAACTTTAAAAACTTTAAAAACAATATCCCCCTAACTACATCTGGGTTTTTTCACCGTACATGTAGTTGGGGGGATATTGTTTTTAAAGTTTTTAATTTTTGTTACACTGAGGATGTGAGTCCTAGTACTCACGAAACGTATACGTATGATCAAATCAACTTATTTTATTGTGTGTTTAAACGTTGTTTTCAAATAATTTATATTTCCACACAAGTTCTGTACTTACTATATTAGTTCTATTATAATTGTTCTAAAGCAAAGTAGGCCGATTCTGAAATGACAAAAGGGATTGAACCATTTCTTAGTTTATCATTTGGGTCTAAAGTAATGTTACGTTCTAATCTTTGGGCCGAAAAAAGTTTAGTAATAGAGGCTTTATGCTATGTTGCAGATATTATTTATGAAGAAAATCACGGGCCAGTAGACCGATACCGCGAATAATCATGGTTAAATTTGAAAATTACAGTCATTAAATTATGAGAATGGCTGCTTTCCGATTCCACCAATAACTAAATTATGGAAAAATGGAAATATAAATTGCTCAAGAAAACAATTCCCTCTGCAGTTAGCTTTTGCAGTTACAATTCATAAACCCCAAGGTTTAACATTAGATAAAGCAGTCGCAGATATTGGGGATAAAGAGACGTTAGTTGGTTTAGCGTACTTAGCGTTCTCGAAAGTGAAAACCCTTCAAGGTTTAGCATTCAATAGAAAATTTCCTTGCGCGAGATTCTACAATGTCAAAATTTCTCATATTCTAACATGCAGAAAAAAAAAAGGAAATTAGAATGAAAAGTTTTCACATTTAATAATTCTTAGTATCAACGAGAGCAGATTTCAAATATTTTTCCAGAAAATAGGATTTTGAACAACTAACTTTCTTCAAGTTCTCTTCTAATATATTATTCTAAGATTGCTGTTTAAAATTATTTGATGTGAATCAATTGCAAAGATTGGAAACATACCTATTTCAAACCATTTGAGAAAACATCAGAGGCTATTGGAAAATGTAAAAACGACTTTAAAAGATCTTTTATTTGAAAATGTAAAAATATTTTGTAAAATTTTGCTTCGAAAATATTTTTATTTATACCAGTCTTACATCATAACTAAAAAAATCCAAGGAAATTCTTAGTTGTTTGGGTGATTTTAAATTTCTAAAATTAAAATGCGCTGAAACATAAAATAACGTTTTTGCTTAATAAAGAGGCAAAAATAATATAAAAAAATTTGTTACTTTCACATATTTACCTTATTAAATGATTTTGCGTGATTATGCTTGATATATAAATGTTCAAATAATATTGCAAAACTGTTTCATTTCAAAAGTACATTTACGCGACGGATTTATTTCCTATTTCGAAAAGTCTTCTAGTTGCCAGATTTAAAATAGCTCAGATAATATTTCCTTTCATTAAAAAATGTATTTTCACATGAATATGAAAAGGAGAAACGCAACATCAGTGAAAATTACGTCATACTTAAATAGATAAAATTAAAATGTCTTATTTAAAGTAGTTTTCATATACCGCCGTTATAAAATTCCAGAAGGCAGAGATATTCCTTGCTGAGCCATGTTCTAAAAGCTGATTTAAAAATGTTTAGTTGATCTTATTTAATCAATTGCACAAACAGACCTTAGCTATCGCGACAGCAGTTCATTCGGCCTTAAAATTCCACAGTTAAAGAAAATAAATGGAAACTCGATTACAAGAGATTGCCGCTGACCGTTTAATTATAATTCAGTGTTCCGTAATCTTTTAAAAAAGAGTAAACTGTCTTTTTAGTGTCTGCGGAGTCTCAAAAGACGTTAGTAAGCATAGTTCGTAGGAAGCAAAGCGATCTAGTATTATATATTGTCCATGGCAAATACTTATTAAAGAATACAGTAGACTTTAATGAAAAAATAATATATATAATTTTATTTGTTTATTTTCCTCAGAATCTGGGACAAGAAACGTCTAAGTTTAACGTTATACTATTTCAATTAATTCATTGCTCAAAACTGTGAGATCTTATTCTCAGATAGTAAAGGGATTTCATATCATTTTTTTTTTTTACTTTTCCTTCTTGTTTCCTCTTCTTCCCCTTTCTCTTCTTCTGTTACTCCTGTTTTGTATAAAAGAAGGCAAGTGAAACTTTTTAATGCTGTCATCAATATAACGCATCTATTAGAACATTCCATCCATGAAAACCATAGAATAAGGAATCTATATATACACTGGTGGACAAAACTTAAAGACCACTGTTATTTTTAACTATTACAGTTAGAAACAGATCCGCAGCAGCACGTGCAAATTTGTATGAATGCGGGATATACTCTGTTTTGTGAAACTTATGCAAATTTTGTATTTCCGTTTAGTTGATCACGTGACAGCAGAGAAAGAAATTTTAGGCAATCGGCGGGTGTTGTGAGTTGTCATTAGATGTAAATATTGAAGGAGATGCAGTGAATCTTGAACATTGAAATTTTGAACTTGCCTTCCAGGCATCATTTAGATGATATTACTCGTGGAAGAATAATCCAAAAGTTGGAAGAAGAACGCAAAATGAGAGATGTTGCCCGTGAATTTAACATCATGCACAGTATTCTTTCTAGGCTATTTGCGGCATTCCAAAAGATTAGAATATATACTAGGCGCACGGGAGGAGGTCGTTCTAGCAGTGCGACGTCCCAAGAAGATTGCTATATTGTTATTTCGCCAAAAAGCACAGCACAGCCGGTCAATCAACAAATCAACATTGTGCTGGCACAGGAACTAAAATATCACAGAAAACTGTTGAAAGATGTTTAAAAAAGGGTGGATTATACACCAGAAGACGTGTTGGTCGTGTCTCACACTCGAGACGCCAATGCAGCGCCCGTTTCCAGTGGTGCCGTATGCATCGCAATTGGGCTGATGACGACTGGTCTATCGTGCTCTTTTGAGATTAGAGTAGATTCAGTCTATCGTCTGACTGTAGACGTAAAGTGATGTGGCGCGAGGTTGGTAGTGCTTACTGTCGCGAAAATATTCTAGAAAGAGATCGATATGCGCTCAAGTATCATGGTGTGTGCAGGCATCATATTTAATGGTTACGCGGATCTCTATTGAAGACGTCCTACATTGAAGACGTCCTGCTTCCACATGTTTGACTTTTTCGAGGTGCCGTCGGCAAAAAGTTTCGTTTTATTTACGATAACGCACCTTGTCATCGCACACAGTCTGTGCAAGATTGTTTTGAAGCCGAAGATATCCATTGCATAGGCTGGCCAGCACGCTCCCCTGACCTTAATCCCAATGAAAATGTCTGGGATGCCTTGGGGATATTGCTGATCGACAATTTCCTCCCACAAACAAGGAAACCCTCACCCGTGCAGTGAAGGTGGAATGGGGAAACTTGCCTCAACAGCTACTGAATCATGTTGTTCTGAGTATGCCTCGTCGTGTTGAAAGGTGTCTCGCATTACACGATGGCCATATTTCTTATTGATATGGCACTGACGATTGTTAATTGTGAATATTTTGCTTTGTTTTTACAGTCATATTTTCGGACAATATTAATGTTTCAGAAAAAAAACCTCTGGTAATACCCTGTATGCATCCTTTCAACAAATTTTTTTATATTAAATCCTGTGTAATATTCTGTTAATACTATTTTTTGCTTCTTGATCCACAATCTCACGCAGATTCTCATTTACGTGTACATATCTTCTTGGGCCTTAAGTTTTGTACAAAAGTGTATTACGCTATCGCGTAAGTACACAGAAATCGCGATTATTTGTTAATTGTTTAATGACAATGCCGGAATGAAACACTTTTCATTGGTTATCGTGTAAAAGTCCTTTGGCAATTTATGTCAAGGTAAATTACGTTATTTATTGTTATTTACGTTTCGCTCTTTCGCTGCATTTATGGACCTTCCAAATATCATTAGAAATGAGCGTAAAAGATCTCGGCGAATGCTTGAAAGGGAAGAAGAAGCCGAATTAAGAAGAGAAAATCGAAATAGATTGCATGGAGAACGCCGTCAAACACAGAGCATAACCGATCGCCAAAGTAAGCTTAATAACCGTTTTATAAAATGCATCACATTAGCATTTCACAAATATTAATTTGTCATATACCAAACCTCGATCTTATACCGATATGCCATTTAGGTTCGGCACAGATGCCATATATGCACCAGGTTGGCGCGATTTCTTTCTGACACCAATGTAATATACGCACCGGGGCACTTAACTGGCGCCAAAGTGTCGTTATTTTGCTTTATACGGTAACCCGAACGTTGTGTTTATTTATTAATAAAATGTTTATTTACTTTTTTTAAATTATATAAATTGTTTTGTTTTATAGTTGTTAATGATTTTTTTTTGTTATTCCCTTTTTAAAAATATATATGTAACTGGTATTCGAAAACGAGGTTTTCGTGAAATTGTCGTCAGAAAAAAATCGCGCCAACGTGGTGCGCATATGTCATTTATCCCTAAATAAATATTATTCGGTCTATTTTTTAAGAAATCCACTTCACTGTTATACTTTTCGGGTCAATCCATTTCAAGTGGCCCAGAAAATCAGATATTCGTTGCTCGACCATTTTTAAAAATTCTGAATTTTTTTGTGCAACAACTCTAAGATGATGGAAGTTCAAAATGACTATTATTTTAATTTTATTTATTTTTGTTTGTGTATGGCGGCCATCTTTGTTTCATCGTCCGCAGCAATTTTCTCACAAGAAGGGTTTACGAAATTGTAAATAATTCATCGTTTATTTATCCAATTCAATTGCGGATTAAAGCAATTTGTACAGAATACATTGGACTAAAAATCTGGTAATGGAACAGTTTCCTAAACTAACTGCTTATTGGTAAAATTTAAGCATAAAGTTACAGTTTTTTTCCAAAATTTGTTCGTTTACAAGAGGAAATTTTTCTAGCAAGGAATACTGTCAACATGACATAATTTGTTTTACAAATAGGCCGAAAGTACTTGTACTCACACGCCGAGTTCCAGATCTGAGATTTGCTTTCTTTTGCTAAAAAAAATCCCAAATTTTTCAAAAATGACAAAAATCGCACTTTTCAGGCTTTGATATCTTTGGTGGGGCATGAGATAAAAATCTGAATTTTTTTTTATAAGAGTATTGTATGGTAGTGTTATGCACAAGAAATTTTAGGATGGAGATTTGACTACTAGCTGAGATATGGCAAGGGCAACATGTCAAAACAATACTTGCCAAACTATTCTTTTGTTGTAGTCACAGCTAAGTATTTATTTCAGAGTATCATTTAAATTTATTTTGTAGATTATCTTTAAATAATAGTAACAGAAAATAAAGCCTTTTGCAATTAATTAAAAAAATAATTATACCGAAGGCCTACATTTTATATGGGTTCAGTAATTTTTGTTGTAATTTTAATAACTAAAAGAAACCTCAGCATTTTTACATAAATAAATATATATATATATATATATATATATATATATATATATATATATATATATATACAAGACCTGAGACAAAAACAGAATAGAGAAAGAGAAAAGATGTTAATGTTGGCATACTTGTTGAGACATGATCAAACGTGTCAAAACACATTCATGCTTGTTGGTTTAAAAACCACAATTTTAATGCTGCTTGCCAGCCCCTGAAACTTGTTCCTACCATAAGCATGTTCCTGTAAATGAAACATTATGCGATGTAACCATGCATCAGCCTCAAGTAATTTTCAGAAAGTAAAGATACCCAAAGCCTTTTCAAAATTTATACTGCAGAAAAATCACATTTTTTCATAAGAAGTAAGCTAGGAATTATTAATGAATTGAGACTTGCACATAGTGATTTCAAAGTATATTTCTATGAGCCAGCAGGGCCAAAATCTTCAATCAGGTTATCAAGAGATGACAAGACTTGGTTCCTACAAATAAAATTGTGAGAAAGATCAAAATTGTGGTTTTTGAACCAACAAGCAAGAATGTGTTTTGACACGTTTGATCATGTCTCAACAAGTATGACAACATTAACAGCTTCTCTTTTTCCCTATGTTGTTTTTTTCTCAGGTCTTGTATAAAAATATTTTTTTTTCTTTATGTAAAAGTGCTGAGGTTTCTTTTATTTACTAAAATTACCTACAACAAAAATTACTGAAACCATATAAAATGTATGGCCTTAGGCATAATTATTATTTTAATTAATTGCTAAGCTTTGCAAAGGGCTTTATTTTCTGTTACTATTATTTAAAGATAATCAAAAACATAAATTTAAATGACACTCTGAGATAAATACTTAGCTGTGACTACAACAAAACAATAGTTTGTCAGTATTGTTTTGACATGTTGCCCTTGCCATATCTCAGCTTGTAGTCAAATCTCCATCCTGAAATTTCTTGTGCATAGCACTACCATACAATACTCTTATATAAAAAAAAAATTCAGATTTTTATCTCGTGCCCCACCAGAGATATCAAAGCCTGAAAAGTGCAATTTTTGTAATTTTTGAAAACTTTGGGATTTTTTTTTTTTTTAGCGAAGAGAAAGCAAGTCCCAAATCTGGAACTCGGCGTGTGAATACAAGTACTTTCGGCCTATTTGTAAAACAAATTATGTCATGTTGACGGTATTCCTTGCTAGAAATATTCCCTCTTGTAAACGGACAAATTTTGGAAAAAACTGAAACTTTATGCTTAAATTTTACCAATAAGCAGTTAGTTTCGGAAACTACTCCATTACCAGATTTTTAGCCCAATGTATTCTGTACAAATTGCTTTAATCCGCAGTTGAATTGGATAAATAAATGATGAATTATTTACAATTCCGTAAACCCTTCTTGTGAGAAAATTGCTGCACACGATGAAACAAAGATTGCCGCCATGCACAAACAAAAATTAATAAAATTAAAATAATAGTCATTTTGAACTTCCATCATGTTAGGGTTGTTGTACAAAAAATTTGAGATATTTTAAAAATGGTCGAGCAACCAGTGCTGGACCACTTGAAATGGATTGACCCTTTCAATGATTGTATGGCCGGGCAACGCCGGGTGGGTCAGCTAGCTGTAACTAATTCCGTATTGTTGTTTTCTATTTCAGTCTCACTATTCTAAAAATAAGCAACGATCACTGGTAAAAGCATTTTTTGTGACTAGGGGTCTTTCATCACTAATATTAAGAAAACTACTGCATACAAAAATAATTAAATTTCTAGTAGGGAGGTAGGGGAAGTTTGATACATAGGGAGGGTTGATACATTGACAATTTTTCTCAACAAATGGCATTAACAGCCATTCTAACACATGTGAAGTCATCTTTTATTTGCTGAATCATTAGCTAGACTAATCAGTGAAGAACTGGCAACTTTTCTTTTCTTTTAATTTTGAAGGTTTTTGGAATGTCAATGTCAATTTTTTCATTGACTGATTTTCTTTCATAACTCTTATTATTGTGAAGATAATATCTTGTAATTTTTTTATTTATAAAGCACATTGTTAGGATTAGCTTTACTAGAAAGTAGATTACCATTTTGCAACTGCATTTGTACAAAGTGATTGAAAATCCAATAAGGTATAATAGGGAGAAATGATACATTAGTACTGGGGAGAAAAGATACACTTGTATATTTGAAATGTAATAGTTTTTTTAAGTTTGCAAACTAATATAGGACTGTAATATTAATTATTGTTTTACAGAAGAGCTACTGGAATTGGTAAGGAAGAACAAAGAGACTATTCATAGACATTATGTAGGCTACATAGAAAAGCAGTGCGATGATAGATGGTTAGTTCGCTTTGCTCGTCATGTAGAAGGGAAAAAGTTTAAATGGCCTGAAAGAGAAAATCTTTCTATAATTTACGAAGGGCAAATTGAAAAAACGTTAAATCTACCCGATTTTACTTATGAAAATGATAGAGTTATTAATTTTTCTTTTAACCATTTCAGGGGTGGTGGTATGTTTTTAAAACCACTTAATTTTAATTCCCAAACGCCACGTAGCACCAGCATTTTGTAAAATATTTTCCATTTAGTATGAAAGTGAAATATATCCCTTTTCTTATTTCTAATTAAATTTGTTGGTAAATTCCGGTGCCATTCATTTATTCAACACTTTAGCATTGAAAATGCTTTGCCCCTGAAAGGGTTAAAGGTGCTAAATTTATGTTAAATTGTTTGCAAATCAGCAATGTTCACTTCATTTTTCCTTGCAGCTAGATCTCTAGGGGTTTTTTCATTATTTATTTTCTAAAAAGTGTGTTAATAGGATTGTTTAAATAATAGCAATAGCTTAAATATTTTTGTAAAAAACATTTCTGAAACAAAAATATGTCAATGTCATTTCGTTTCAAATTTTACTTAAATATTTCAAGCTTTATCATAAAAAATTGTATGACGCATAAATTGAATTGTATGCATTTTTTTTTTATTATTTACATAACAATGTATCAAACCTCCCTTGCTAGTGTATCGAACCTCCCCAGTAATGGGGATATTTGATACAGTAGTAACCATTCAAAATAATTGGGATATATTTTTTGAATGACTATTTTTTAAGTTCACAATATTTTTAATAAATGAATAATAGGTCACTTTATAAGAAAACACGAAAAATTTGTCTACAAATAGCTACTAAGGGTTGTAAAAAATTAGTAAAAAAAAGTGTATCATTCCTCTCCTACCTCCCCTTCTATTATCAAGAAATGTTTGTTAAACAGTGAAATAGACTGTTTGTAATTGTTTTTAATTTGATTAATTTTTCAAGTTTTTTTTCTATTTTCAATTAAAATTTTCAGTACTTTGAGAGCAATTATTTACATATTTTAGAAAAAGGTTATTATTTTTAAATGTTGGGAATTGATAAAATAGCACAAAGAGTAACATTTCCTTGAAATAAGAAAAAATATTTACGACTATATTGATTTATTTGATTATTATAAACAGAAAAAAAAAAAAAACTTTCGAATTAGATTTAAATGATTACGTGTTAAAAGCAGGAGTATGTTTAAAATTACGTCATAAAAATTGTATTTACACGTAAATATTAAAAAAGTAATTAAAAATAATTAATTAATTAATATGTGTTAAATCCGAAAATCGGTAAAATTATGGTCGCATTTAAAATGGCCGAATAATAACATTGCCCTACAGTTTAAATTTAAAAATACATTTATACGATGCATTTATTTCATATTTCGATAAGATCGTTTTAACTATTGTTGCCAATTCCAGGAAAGCGCAAATAATATTTCTTTTCTAACAATAAAAATATTTTCACATTAATACTAAACACCTTTATGCCCCGATGGTACTTTAAAGTTCAGTTAAAATAACTTGTCATAAAATTCATTTAATACATCGATTAGTAGTAATACAGTTTACAATGAGTTATAAATACATTACTTTATCTTGCTCCAAAAGCATTATTGGTTGCACAAAACAAAAATATTTTTAAAAGGATTATTTCTTTTGCCTTTGCATCTTTTTGTCGCCGAAAGATTGCAGGAAAAAACTTTCAGTTCGAAAATATTTCTATAGTTCTAGTGCACTAGAAAATATAGAAAATTCAAATATAATGTTCTTACATGTAAGAACAATATATTTGTAGATTTCCTAATTCTACAAAGTACTAAAAAAAGATTTTAAATATAAGATTTGAGTGGAGTTATAAATATTGCAGAAAACCCATATAAATTGCAATTTAATTAATTAATTTTAATTGGCAAAATCCTTCTAAAATTTATTAAATTATTGTATAAATCTCCTAATGTAGTTTCCAAAACTCACGAAAAACATCTTATTTAAAACATTTTTCTTATACTGTTGTTAAAAAATCCGGGAGGCAAAGACTTCATTGACTTGGTCTATTTCATATTTGCTGATTTTCAAATGTTTTACTAATCTCATTTAATCAAACACAAAATAACTATTAAAAGCAGACGATTCAGCCTTAAATTCCCCCAGTAAAAGGGAAATGAATTTAAAACCATTTACATGGAGATCAACACTGTTTTTTTAATTTTAACTCTAGTCTTTCGTAACGTGTTTTTAGAGTCTTAACGGGTGTTGGCAAGTGTAGGTCGTAGGGGGGCAAAGACTCAGGTGATGAAAAAAATATAAGTATATTTTGAAACCTTGTTATTCAGAAATGTGAAGAAAAAAAAATTCCGTAAGTTATGATCAACAGAACGCGAGCATTTGGGTTTCGTATCCATAAGATAAAAGAAAAAGACTGAGAGGGTGAGATTTTTTTTTTTACTCTGTAATAGATGTATAAAAAAGAAAAACAAAAGCAAGACAAGCAATTCAGAAGAAAGACGGGAATTCTGCTTTTTCAGAATTTAGGGTCACCCCCGATGAGGAAAAAAAATATTATTTCGAAGTGAAACTCGTCGAATTTCGACGAAAGAAAACGTTTTTAGAAGGAACTGTTTCATTAATTTATACTAAACTCACAAAATTAGTTACAATAAAAGATTCATCTTATGTTGATTCGTCCAATTCCCATACAAATATTATTTTAATCTAAATGTCACTGTACTTCTATAAATACGCTCTAAATTTTTGTAAATCTTTGCATTTTATCAGTGTGTGATTTCAATTGCGTTATTTTCAAAATTGAAGTTTTTCCACCGGTGAAGAATTTCAAAGCCACTGGAGTGAAAGTGATGCACTTCTACAAACCTTACTCCAGTTTTAAGACTTAAAACACATTATTTTATTTTATATAAAATGACATTATTTGCATCCACAGAAGAATTCCATTTTCGAGGATTTTCGATCCATTTTCGATCCATTAGTCTTAAACAGCATATATAGAACCAACGTATGCATATAAACGTAAGCATATATGTAAACAACGTATGTATATGACGTCACTATCGCGGAATAATACACAGAACCAGCAAAAGAAACCTCATAAACTGTACAAAAAAAATATCGGCTATAGAATGATTCATATTCCACAGTTAATAATAGCTCTATGTTTTATCAGAAATCATTCATTTATATTTTTTCAAAATAGCACGTATCAAGCAGGACGGTCGTTCTGCCAAGCCAAGCTATAAAAAAATTGCTAACCCCGCCAAACAAACAAACGCCAAGAATAAAACGGCAAAACAACATAACTGCTTATTATAACGAAAACAACTTCTCTATGTTAAATCGACCAAACATGCCAGCGTAAAATTTCCCATATCAAAAGAACCAATATTCGCAGAAAAATAAAACCAAAACCAGAAGGACCTAATAAAGAAGATCTTCAATTTGAGATCAAATGCATCCTGATAAATTAATTTTAAACAGAGATATGGATTTTTTTAAATAACGTCGAGATACTGAAAATGACCTATTTTTAGGGTTCTATACTTAAAAAATAAAAACTGAACCATTATAAGATCACTCCTGGTTCTGTCCGTCCGTCTGTCTGTCACAGCCATTTTACTCGTAAACTATGGAACATGGAGTGTTCAAATTCGGGGAAGTAATAAAGACCATTAACCCACATATTTTCATATTAATAAACATTCAAAAATATATTTAGCAAAAATGTAGGGGGCAAATTATGCTACTTGAAAAAAAAAATCTTTTCTTTGTATATCATGTGGGGTATCCTGTGAAAGCTTTCGTAACGCTGAACTCAAAAATACATTTCTTTTAATTTTAAGTATTATATTTTTAAAAATATTGTCGAAAATGTAACGCAAAAATATGTCCCCCCCCCCCCCATCTCATTCCGAAACTACTGAAACTAAAATTATGAAAAAATAGAGGTAGTAGATGTTAATATAAACCTTGCCGGAAAATCATAGCAATTATCGTAGGTCACATAGTTTTTGAGAAATTGGCATTTTTCTGTTATACACAAATTTCGATTTACAGGCATTCAGAAAAAATGTTGAGCATCGCTGGATATACCTATCGTTGCAGAAGTATAAAAGCATTGTTGATAATGATTTTCGAAAAAAAAATAATCAGTAATTAGCTGAGATATTAACCCTTAAAGATAGGCCAGTTTGGACATACATAAGGACAGGGGGGCGTACTCTATGCCTAGTTAACAACTTTTAATGATATATATGTGTAATGTAATGTCCAGTAACAGTATAAAAGCAATAAACGTCAAACTGTTAAAAACATACTAAGTCTCAGTCAGGTGTCTCAGGACTCTTAAAATTAGAAAAAATGAAAAAAAGACCCTTACATTTGATGTCTTAAAATGTATATGATTTTAAAACACAATTTTAATTGGGATGAAAGGTATGGTATTTCATTCCATGTATTTAAAAAATTGCAAGATACAGACTTAGTATTTATAGGGGGCTCGAAACTGCTAGACTTTTGTAGAACAAAAGTTTACGTGCCGGATGACAAAATAAATATTGCAACTAGAATGAAAATTTTGGTGCTTACTTATACTTCAGATTGTAATAATTTCCCTGAACTTAAATAAACTTGTATTTAAAGCATTTTTATATTTTTAATGCAATGTTGTATTTAGCTAATACAAAATTTTGAAAATATCAATAGTAAAATCACCTAAAACACTATTTATTTGAACAATAAAAAGGAAATTTTAGGTTAAGTTTATACAGACTAACATGAAATACATGTTTTGATAATTTCATGAAAAAATATTCAAAAGTTTTTGAGGTATCCTGCGCGTTATGCCCAAAAAACACCATTTGGAGAAAAATTACTTCAAAGTTTCGGAATAACCGCTTCAGTTATTGAGCGGGTATAATTCTAAAAGCCATAACTTCTGTTCTAACGGGAATTTTAAGGAAAGAATTATATCAAAATATTCAGAAAAGATAGGAGTTTAACATCTAAAAAAAATAAAATTTTTAAATTTTGAAGTTTTAAGACTTCTGCGACCACTTAACCGTTTCTAGCGCGGAGTAATTCTATTTATAAACTTATGAAATAACGAACTGACACCAGAATTTATAAACGAATTTATTAGAAAATGCGAAATTGTTTATTTTCACGTACATGATAAAAGGAAAATTTGAATTAAATATTCTTGGTGCCGATTGTCTGTTTTGGAATTTAAATTAAGTGTCCTTTTTTTTAAGGGCACCGCCCTCGAAAAGTTTAATTAAAATGAATCGCATAAATACTGTGGGATTCGCGATAGTTTGCATTGAGTGTATCTCTCAATACGCCTCGAGTGACTTTAAAAGTTAATTAAACACCTATCTGAAAAACGCGGCACTGACCAAGGCGGCGTTACAACTTTGAGATCTCCTTTCGAAGCGCGCTTAGCACAATGCTAAATTTAAACTTTGAACAAATGTTTTGTTTTAGCGACACTGTAGAAATAAAAGGTTATTACTACGCTGAATTTAGTTTTATGAAATGCCAAATGAAGTTTAACAATGCACTGTTTTTATTGTCAGTACCGAATTAAGTTCATCATAAACAGATTAGGATAATATTAAAAAAAGAGTTATACGAATAGCTATATTTGATATTATTTAGGTTCCATATCTCTTTGAACTTTCATGGTATACCCATTTACACTTTTCTAATATATACAGTTATACCCAACCCTACGTTGTATAGTTTTTTACAAAATCTTAGTATTCTTTTAGCAACGGCTTTTTTTTATAATACCATTAAAAATTCATATATTTATTCTACGGAACCCTCTGTACGCGAGTAATACTCGCACTTGACCGTTTATTTTTTTCTCTTCGTCACACCTTATGTTTAAATCGAGGTAGAAACTTAAATAATAGACAGAAAAAAGTAAGGATTGCATTTTTGGACAGATATTTACTCAATCTACGTGCTTTTATTAAATTCAGCCTTAAAAACGTAAATTTTCTATTCTTAATTAGCGAAAAACTGTTAATTAATTCTAAAGTTTACAAATTATGCAAAACAGCGATAAACCATGCAAAACAGCGATAAACCAGCCAAAACATTTTAGAAATCTTATACTATTCATTTATATTATCCTTTTGCATTGATTTCATCGAAGAAAACTATGGCCGAGATCCAGATAGATTTTTCGCTGTTAGCGAAATGAGTTTGACCAATCAAAAGCCTGCATGTTTGAGAATTTTTTGCTGTTTCTGGATCCCGGCCTATGTCATGAAAGTTCTGAGTCATTTTCTTAGTACCATGGATGAAGTGCAATGTTTGTAAAAATCTAGGCTGGGATCCAGATAGATTTTTCGCTGTTAGCGAAACGGGATTCACCAAACAATAGCCTGCATTTCTGTAAACAGCAAAAAGTTTGCAAAAATGCAGGCTTCTGATTGATGAATCTCGTTTCCTTAAAAGCGAAAAATCTATCTAGATTGCGGCTAATTATGTTGAACACAATTTTACATTTCCACATCCAGGAAAGGTATTGATTGTCGTAACAACAGTACATATTCGAAACTATGTAAGCATTGATTCTGAACTCCTTTGCTATACACATTAAAGTAGTTGGTTTTTCCATAGTAACAGTACTTTTCTCTATTCATTGTTAAAAATCTGCGGCATTTGCTGCATAGTCACTTTGCCACTATTATAGAATATATATTTTCTGTCCAACCATAATATAGCCAAGTAACCGTTTTCTATATAAGCGGCGGGATGACTATGCAGCAATTTCTGCAGATTTTTAACAGTGTTGCTTTTTCTAAAACCCAAATATCGAAATTTAACAAACAGCGCTCAGAATCAACACCATAACAAAGAGCCTTTATACATAAAATTGGGGATATATGTACAGGGGGCATGCTCATTTCAAGTTTTTGCCGAAAGTATTGCTACAGTGTTTAGAATACCTTGTTTGGAAATATGCCATCCAAACAATGCTAAAAATTTCTATTCCTTAAATGTGCGACGGTATTGCTAAAATCCCAAGTGTCGATCGCAACGACATCTGAGGGATTTTCGTATTACATTGTATAAACTAGCAATATCTTGAAGTTGTAGAAAATACCCTGCAGATTTCGCTGCGATCTGTATATTTCAGCAGCATCGTTGCACATTTAAGGGATACAATATTCTAGGACTTTTTAAGTATTATAGGGATAGCCAATTTCCACACTACATATTCTAGGGGCTATAGTACGGCTACAGCGCCTAGAAGATATAGTGTATAAATCGGCCACAAAAATATTCCTAAAAAATTGAATCCTTTAAATGTACTACGATGCTGAATAACAAGATGTTGATCGCAGCGCCATCTAGCTTTCTTCAATGTAAACATTGTATAAGTTTTGAATTGAGAAAACGGTACAGCTTATGATAAATATTTAAATTATATGCAGGATAGTGGTTTTCAATAATTTTAAATCACTGAAAAATAGTAAATATGGCTATAAAACGCGATACGCATTGTTTTGTGCCTGGTTGCAATACTCAATACAAAACTAGTAAACTTTCCCTGTTTAGCGTGCCAAAAGATGAAGCTCTAGAAGAAAAATGGAAAAGATTAATTCCCCAATCGGATAAAATATTAACCACAAAATCTGTTGTATGTGAACTTCACTTTCAAGATGATTTTATTAACAAAAATTATGTCCATGTTGTCAATGGTGAAACAATCACTTTTCCTGGAGGTAAGCCCATTTTAAAGTCTGATGCTATACCCACTAATTTTTCAAATATTCCCTGTTATCTTTCAATTTCGCTACCGAAAAAAACGAAAATCCGATGAATCTACCTCATCTTTGCAAGAAGTTCTCATTGTTGAAGGGTCATTGTCAAAGAGTAAGTATTCAAAGATTTCAATTACCCTAAATGATTTAAGGAACATAAAACTACCAACAAAATTCTGGGGCGTTATAATTCCAGCAAATCATTTAAATAGTTTAATATTTCATGTTAGTGTACTTCAAAATTAAAAAAATCATTCAACACTTATTGCTGAAAGATTGGTTGTTGTGAAAGATGAGGATTCAAAACTAAAATGTGAAGTATTCTTAAAGCTGAAGAATATCCAGATATTTCATCCAAAGAAATGCTTCAAAATATTCTAAATACAGTACATTTGCATAACATTTGCATAGGAGCTGGATCCATTACAGAGTTTAGTGACATCAGGAGCTTATCGATGCAAAGTTAAATTTATGAATGACAGATATTTAGTTCTAAATGCACACGAAATCGTAAAGCCGGCATTTGTATATATTGCAAATATCTATGCAAATCAATGCTGCATAAAAGAAAGCAAAAAAAGTGCATAGTTAAGAAACAATCCCATTTAAAGTATAGCTTGTATTATAAGCTGAAAAAGATGAAGGCAAAAGTTTCTTCTCTTAAAAGTGAGATAAAATCCTTACTAAATAGAAACAAGAAGTTGTCTAAGGATTATGTTGCAGACAAAATTAAAGAACTTCCTATCAAACAACAGCAGATGGTTCAACATGAACACAGGAACAGTAAGAGAGATATATAGCACCGAGCAAAAGACTAGCTGGATTGCTTCCTACCTATGCAAGATGGCATTGCCACAATATCTTGTATCAAAGATGAGATATTTCTTACCAGTCAGCTGATGGAAAAAGTACAAGCACTAACGTGTCAAGTGAATTTCTCTGCTGCACAAGGTCTGATTATATAAAGGACAGTGCAGTACGGTAAGTTTTCTTAGATACAAACATATACAAGTAAAATGCTGGTAAGTAATTTTTTATGTATTATTAGACTTCATATTTCTTACTCGTCTGTTTCTAAATCATGTACAGTTTAAAAATAATTGAAATACTAAGTAATACTATGTTCCTATTAAAATATTAATTAATACAAATAATGTTTTCTGTGAATTAGTAAATGCAGAATTTATACAGAAAGCAGTACTTCTAATTATGAAAATAAGAAAAAAGTTTAAGTAGCATCATAAACAGGTATTTGTTCTATCTAGCAATGTACTTTTTCGAACTAGTTTTAGTTAATTTTTGTCAGGTGGAAGGTGAGATTCAATTAAAATATTTCAAGTCTTTATATCTTTACTTGTTATTCATAGCCTCTTTTTATTATTAATCTTATTATCTACATTGATATCAAAACTGTATCATTCACACATTTTGGTAGATTTTAATGTGAAATGTATTTTTTTATTTATTATTTTACATGAAATAAAATGAGAATGTTGTCTTGTTCTGCTATTTATCTATAATAGAACAAAGAAAAAAGAAATTTTAAAATGCTCAAGGTTATATGTTTCTGAATAACTCCAAATTCTTAAATTTTGGTTCTGCTTCCTGCAAAGTCCCTGAATTTTTGTTTGAAGACCGAAATTTTTCTAAATGTGTGCTACAGATTTAGGTAGGGAAAAAAAATATTTTCTAGCTTTTATGGTATGTTCAAGGGATCACAGAGAGAAAATATTTCAATCTGATTCCTGCATTTAAGAATTTTGCTAAAAAAAGAAAATTGAATACTATACAGATTCGTGCGATCCTGATATACTATTCGTGCTTTTCTTGGAATCATTTAAAAAATATTTCATATACATTACTTACCTATATATATATTTTTTTTAATTTCTCAAAAGTATAGAGTTTCTCTTAAAGAAGTTCTTCTGAATTCCAGATAATTCATTGCCAGTACTGTGGAGAAATACACCAAATAGTGCTTTGAGCCGAATACTGAATATTTGACACACAGGTAAACTGAATATCGAATATTCAGCTGACTGAATTCTCCTACATTTCTGCGTTTTAAAGTATTAAAAAGTTATATTTAAAAACAATTTTACATCATGTGTAACACAGGGGTGCAGAAAATGTTTTTACTTCTAACATTTCCTCGAATCCATATAAAAATTTCCCCAAAATTTTACGATGTTATAGGCTTACATAAATTCTGTATTGCCGTAGATATAGATTTTTTTTCAAAAATTTCTCAACCTATGCGCGAACATATACGGTACATATTATTCTGAGATCGATTTTGTGATGGTCATCATATGGATTTTTTATTTATAGTGAAAATTTTTCTATCTCGGAGAATTATGTAATTCATTGTTAAAATCGAAATCAATTGCATATTTTTCTGCAAAATTTCCCCAATCCTATATCGCCAGATTGGACATATTCTGCACCCCTGGTATAACACAAATACTTTCATATTGATGAACAAGACCTTTCACCTGTAAACTTTGCACTAAAAAAGTAATCTATACTCTGAGTTATTATTTAAAAAGAGGATAGTTTTAAAAGTTTGTTTATTAATAAAACTTTCAACTTTATGGCTTCTGTGAATTAAATTAAATTTATAATACTTTCTTATATTCTAAAACAAATATTTTAAAGCAAAAGAACAAGTTAGGGTTCAGATTGACACGATTTTTAAAAAACATCTAAAATATTTTTTAAAATGAAAAATCTATATAAATAAATTCTTCATAACAGACACTCTCAAAAAGAGTATTCCTCTATTTAACAAACACTTTTCCAATTCCTAACTTATATTTTTGTGTGCATAAAAAATGAAGTGTTAGTTAGAAATATTTTTCATACTCCGAGAGGGGAAAAAAAGTTTTAACTCTACTGTTTAAAAAAACAACAATCTATGATTATACATTTGTTGTATACATACTTTATTTCTCGTGCAGTAAGTTGAATGTATAAAATCACTGATAATCAAATAATATATATTTATTTTCATCTGAAACATAATCCTACTCAAACTCTTGTGAACATCCCTAACACATCACCTTGCAAAAACCTAAATCTGTTTCTCATGAAATATTGTCGATTGAACTTGACAGACAGAAAGAAAATTAGTTCCCCCACCCCCCTGAAAAATAGAAAATTAGTTGCATAGATCTAGAAAAAAAGAAAATTAGGGTTCTGAAGCAGTATTTTTTTTCAACATTCTTGAGGTATCTGCTTATCAGAGGCTTTATTATATTTAAATGTTAAAGAATATAGAAATGCACATTTTTCTATAAAAATATAAAATTGATATTAAATAGATATAATTGTAGATTACTTCTCATAGTTGTAATTGCATTAAAGCATGAATTAATTTTCAGTCATAGTAGGTTTGAGTCGGATTGTGTTTTGAAATAGTTCGGTTTGTTTTAGAACATGTCAGGTTGCAGGTTGACTTACAAATGGAATTTTCAGGTTTAGGTCAGGCACAACAAAACCTGTGTGGAACTCTATGCAGAAGTTTTCACTTCAACCTTGTGTTTATGTTGAATTTTGATATTTTCACACATTTGTTAATATCTATTTTTAAAATATCATGAAGCTTGACATTTATTTTTTCGAAATATTGTGTATGATAATTATTGTGTTATTGTGTTTTGTGATTATTGTGTATGTTGTATGATAATTTTATATTTTCAGTCATGTTGTAAATATACTTTTTAACTATTGCTGACTGTGTTGTTCTATTTCTAAGGAACTTTTCCTCGCCTTCTTAGCTCCTTCTCCCCCCGCCCTTTCCTATACTAAAGAAAATCTTTTCCAAGCTTAATATTTAAGCTAAATTTTTAAATGTACAACCAATAATTATGTGAAACAATATTTACTTACAAGAGCTACTGAAAGTTAAATTGTCTAATTTAGATAATAAGTTATTTACAGTTTCATTAGACTAAATCTGTTTTGGTTTTGTTCAATTTAAACTGCACAACAGGTTATGGAATAAAAAAGCAGACAAGCTCACATTTATGTGCAAATTTATTGATAAAAACAAATTATTTTGAAATTTTGTTGCATAAACATAAAGTTTTCTTAATACTTTATACTAAATCCTGCAGTTATTTTTTGTGTGTGTGTGTGCGAGTGTAAAAAGCAAAGTGTATCTGTTTTCAATCAGTTGATCTTAAATTTTGTTTTCAAGAGAAATAATAAAAGGAATTTAGAACATTGTTTATTATGTTTTCATGCTAAGTGCAATATGTTTTAATTTCAAGTTTATATCAGATCTGAAAATATTTATAATCATCAATAAGTTGACTATTTTGAAAATAATGTAATAAAAAATATAGGATCCTATATATTGCAGTGGGATTAAAAAAAGTTAACAACTGGTTCGCTATCCCAGGGCTTCCAACACATGTTTACCGAACCCCACCTCCCCAAAAAGAAATAATAATAAAAAAAAGGAGGTGGGACATTTTTTACATAAAAACGGATTTAGGGAAGCCATTTATATTTTAAAAGGAGGCTAAGAAGAGATAATTTCTCAAAAAATACTGCACCCATCATTTTTCTTAAAATATACAAGCAATTGTTTTTAAATTACTCTCTAGCGCATTTGCATAATATGTATAATAATGATCAGAAATATAAAATTCACATTATGTAACAAATTATAAATGCTTAGTATTTAATCATAAGAAATATCTTTAAAAGTTGTCTAATTATAATCTAATTATAACAAAATTATTAAGGTACATTTAATTATTACAAAATAATTGAGACTTATTTAAGTATGATATTTTTAGCGATATAAATTGTTTTTATTTCTAAATAAGGATGTATTCATCAAAACACATAAAATTGCTGAATGGTACATACAACAAGAACCTTTCTATGAATTTACTTGCAAAAAGAAATATGATGATAAAAACATAATATCTATGTTTCAAACTGTTTCTGCAGTTGTCCTCAAGATAAAATTTGATGTTGAAGTGATTAAAAGTCTAGAAATGAAAGCGTCATGTGCAAGAGAAAATTTGTTGTCTTGGCCAATTACATGATTGGAAAAATGCAGTAATGCCAACCAGTTAGTACATCAGAAAACTTTTAACATGAAATAAGTTAGAAAGGGATTAAAAGTTCTATTGCAGATTACTGAGTGTCTTTGAATATTTTTATTTATTGGCAGTTTGAAAATAGATTTTTTAAGTATTTTGTTTGGCCGAATATTTTTATATTCGGCTTAACCAAATATTCTGTGCATCCCTAGATATAAATATTGTTGTTGTAGCTAGTAATCTATTATGTTTTCCTGATATGCAAAGTGTACATCTTGGGCAGGCCAACAAAAAGGGCCGTCATTATTAAAAAAAACCATACTCACTGGCTTTTATTTAAGTTTTTTAAAGGTCTTTAGCTTTTTTAAATTGTGTATTACTATTTAGATTTCACATCTACATATGTTAATTTATTTAACATACTTTTGTGTAAAATATAAATTAAATCTTGTTATAAAATCTATTTCAAATACTGCTCAGATTCACATTACTATAGCTAATTAATATCAAAAGAAAAAATAATAAATCATCAATAGCTTTTAAATCATGATGTATCACAAATTTTCTTTGACTTCTTAAAAAAAAAAAAAAAAAAAAAAAAAAAAAAAAAAAAAAAAAAAAAAAAAAAGCCGGCTTTAATCAGATTATTCATATCAAAAATCCATCATTAAAAAGAAAAAATCAGTGATTAAAATAATAAATTTTCTTATTTTTTAAGTAATGTGAAAAAGTATCGAAATCCAAGATGAAAACACCATATTTACTTGCATAATGTATATCTCTACATAATTTATGCATTCTGCACTTTTGAAAGGAAATTTTGGTAAAACAAAAGATTTGTATCTCATACTTTTGAAAAAAAAAATATGTTTAAAAAAAGTGTAGTTTTCAGATGGAGCATCTATGGGAAAGAAAAATAAGAAAACAAAATTTCAAAATTACTTTACCCACCCACATTCTAGCAATTTTGATTTCATAATCAGATTTAAAATATTAACTTTAATTCTGTGTATCTACAGGAACATGTTCTGTTTTTTGTGTTTGAATCAGTGCCGTAGCTATATATTCAGAGTCCTGGAGCAAGTAAAATTTATGCGCCCTCTTGTCACTCGAGCAAATTCTGCACAATTTTGTTTTGAAATTTAAAATTTATTCTTAATTCGATTTAAAAACTTACTTATATTTGAAAGTCAAAGTATGTTAACAACGTATTAAACACAAATAAGTAAATAATAATGAAATGAATTATAATTCTTTAATTACAAAGTACCTACCAATATTTTCTGAGAATTGGACATGATTTTCATTAACATTGTAGAATACTAATAAAAAACACACTATTGTCAAGATTTAGTTTTTATTTATTTATTTTTACTTTTCACTTATCAGGGATGAGAGTGTTCTGACAGAAATGGTTGATTTTCACCACTAAATTTTAATAGTATTCCTTGCTTTATTAAATCTCAGAAATTCTTTCATTAAATACCGCGAGAAATGCTATTAAAATTTAGTGGTAGCAATCGGTCATTTGAGTGGAACGCTCTCATCCTTGCTTATGGATGAAACGAAAGACGTTTTCCTGTTTTTAGTGCCAGAAAATACTAAGATTCCATAAAATTCAACGTTTCATAGTTCGGTAAGTTTTGATTGTACATAAAAGAAATTTTTACTGTTTTACCATTTACGGCGATTTTACTAAATGTAAGGTATAGAACCCATGGGCAGACGAAAAATGTAAACCTCGTAACTTTTAAAAAATAACTATTTCGACATAAATTACTTTTAAGATGATGAAGGACAACTTTGAAATTTTTTACTATTAGGACTATATTTTTACAACTAATGATTTAGAAAAGTAGCCAAAGAACAACGATAACAGTTGGCAAAGGGGTCTCCCTGGCTTTTGACTAAAGACCAAATGCAATTAATGGCAGTAATAGATTCGTCGTGAAACATTAAGAATATCAAAACAGAAATATTGAATTACACAGGATAGGTTTAATCATACAGTAACATCATTGAGAGAGTGGCCTAAAAAAAAATCACTTGCAATTTGACGATTTCAATCTTTAGTTTTCTCACCAAATGAAATATTTTGGCGTATTTCGGCAGTTAGAACCCTGATTGACACCCTCATATATTACTCAAGATTGCAGAATTTACTTTCCATACACATGCAATATAAGGAAGGAAATAGGAAGTCATTGTAATCACAATAAAAATAAATGAAAATAATGGTATATTTTTACATTTTCAAATACTCTGAATCCATTCTCCCAATTTTTATAATGATTCAATATGTATGTGCATATGTCTACATGTATGTTAAAATTTCCTCACTTTTTCAAATTCGCAGAGCACGATTTGGTGTGTTTTTGATGGTGTAGGCAGGTGTGTTATAAATCTGTTGCAGGACTTGTTTTAATTTTCGAAGAAATTGGCAGATGGGTTTGGTACCTAAAATATTTTTCAACCATTCTGTGACGATAACTGATGAACATTTCCCCTTATATCTCAATAAAATTATTTTTATTGCTTATGTTCATCTCATATCACAACGTTTCACCACGCAATCAGTATCGGCTCGAAGAGAGGATCGAAATCACTTTACTACCAGTAATTTCATAAGAAAATTTTCTCCTTGTTTAATCATAGGAAATCCTACGGTTAAAACAGATTAAATTTTATATGTGAATATTCTGGTAGAAAGGTGATTATGAACACTAAAAAGCTGCTAGTGCATGCAGGATCGGACTCAGTCACTGTAAAATATGCAGATCTCGGATTTTTTAATGGTGCAATGTTTAAAAAACTCATTATTTTACTACCTTACAATTAGATATATCCATTAAATATAAATTATCCATCAAAAATATTCTATAACATCCCAGTTCTTCTCTCAGGGGATACTTTCAATTTCAGAATTGAATGCGGAATTGAAGGTGTCCTTAGAAGAAAAAGAATCGAAACAGTTGTAATGATAACAATTTAGACATCAACCTCATATATTCTATGCAAAAAAAAGAAGAAAAAAAGAAAAATCATTTAAAAATATTGAAATGTAAGTGACAAATTTGTAAAGAATGCTGCCATTTTTTAACGTTAGCTTGTGGAGTGACTGGTGTAGGATTCTAAGTATGTAAATTTTTAGTATTAAATAAGAATGCAAAGATTAATGATACCTATTTTAAGCTTTTTTTGCAGCGGGAGGATAAAAAATCATAAGAGGACAGTTTACATTTTCAACTATTTTTTTTTTATTTTAAAATATATGCTTCAAATGGTGAACTCATTGCATTTCAAAGTTCAACTAAAATAAATTTTGCAAAAAAATATTTGAACTGAATATTTAATTAAAATGTTTAAGAAAATTTAATTTTTTTTTAATCCCTACTACTTTTTTTTAAAATATTTATATTTTTGCCCAGTTATCTTTTTCTTATATTTTTAAATGTGTATTATGACTGTGCATGGATTTTTAGATACATCTAATATTACATTTAATATAATTTTTTACTGATATATATGTAGAATAAAACGATGAAATTTAACACATCTTCATATACTTTTATTTAAAAAATAATAATAATAACCTGAACGCTAATTGAAAGTGCAGATTTATCATGTATATAATAAATAACATGTAGAAAAAATGTTAAATCTCTGTCTCAAATACAAAAAAGGTTTAGCATTTTTAAAACATGAAAGTGAAAAAACTAGGAACATGGAGAAAAATCCATTTAAAGTTTTCATTTGTGTGGGGAATCATACTGGTTGTATTAATGAAATTTACAATATCTCATGATATAGTAATTGCCGTATGGATAAAAAATGAGGTGTCAAAATATTTACAATTAAACAGGCTTTCATTTAAGAACAAAAATGGATATTTCGATCAATTTTGAGATAAACTACCCCTTTAATGCTGCTAGTAATATTAATAAATGTGTAAATATTAATTTCACTTTAAATCAAAGTATCTTTAAAATAGATTTTTATACAGTGTCTACAGCTCTATGTAAAACAGATTACCGTTTTATGCAGAATCCGCCTTAGGCAGACTGTACTGTATTTTTAAAAAAATCTAGGAATAGAATATAATCGAAGGCGTGCAAAAAGAACCTTCAAAGGGCGCTACATTAAACAGTTTGATGTAAGGTATGTACAAAATAGCTGACTGACATTCTGGTTATCACATTTATAGACAGTATTGAAACAATCCCGTTTCCATATTAAAATGTATTTTTTAGCGAAAAAAGACTGTTGAACTTACTTTTTTCTTTCCAAAAATATTCTTTATAAATATTTTTGTGCATCAAACTTAAAAATCAATATAACAAACATAAAAAAAAATTCATTCAAATTTGGATTTTTTTTTAAATTTTTAAATAATTTAAGACTGTAAATATTAGCTTCATCTAAATGCAGTTTCAGCTGGTTTAGGGTGAGCCGCCGCACAAAGTATAGAGTCGCTTATTTAGTGGGCCAGTCTGAATGTCCAAATCTGCCAGAATATGACTTAATTTAATAAAATCCTATTTTTTCTTTTTTTTTATTTATTGGCCTAGTTTCAGCACGGTCGAAATGAATATTTATTGAAAATTTTGTCATTGGAAAAATGTTTAAGCTGAATGAAAGTGCACGTTTTCTTTAAAACACGATGTCTTAATCTTAACACTAGTGCAAACTTTTTATCTTTGTATGAAATTAGGATCTAAGTTTTTATTAATTTTATACTGTTTTGAAAACACAGTGTTTCTGTAAACAGTTAAAAAGTTGTGTGGAGTAACACCAGAATTTGTTTTCTTTTATAATTCGAAAATTCAGGAGTGGTGCAGAGCCTGATTACCGGCTAAGCAATTTCACATTGCTATTTTTGAAAAATATGTTTTCCTTATTTAAACCTGAAAAATTCTGAGATTAAAGTTAAATTCAGAAAAATACTTTAAAAAAAGTGGTGCCAATTTGCATAGGCGATAATTAGGTCCAAAGGAAAACTGAAATTAATACTTAACTGTTTCCCTCTTTTTGAAGGAAAATGCTTATCGATTCTGCATTTAAATCTCAATGTGCCTTCCCCCCCCCCCCTCTAAATTTTGTCGCTGTGGACTGATGTAATATCAGTGTTGAATTCAGAAACTTTTCTCCGAGATGGATTTCTGTGGCTCTGGGGGGGGGGAGGACATTATTGAGTTTTGGGGGAGAAATTTCATTTTCATCCCTCCGGGCCACCCCCTGAAATCAACACTGTGGAATATGCCTAGACCCGGCTCTTGTTATTGTTTTCTAATCTGTATTGGTGTGTGTTTATTTTCCGCAAAAATAACAACAACAAAAATAACCTTCAAATGTTTCTTTTTTTTTAATTTTTCATTTGTAAAAGGGTTAATCATTTTCTTCAACTTGTCAAACTATTGTTTTTTTTTCTCAAATCATAAAATAACTAAATAGCTAAGGCATTGCTGTTACATCATAAATATAGGTTTCTTAGGGTTGTTTTTTTTTGGCTACCATAGTTTCTGTACACTAATCATCATGATAAATTTCTAAAACATTTTCAAAAGAAATGTACCAGGAAGATTGTTTGGAAATAGTGGTAGCGAACAAAATGACTTATAAAAGCACAGTAAATAAGTTTTGATTACTTTAAATTTAGAAACCTTCAACTGTCGTTTACGGAAATGATACAGAAAAAAAAATAGACATGCTGAATTTGTGTTGGAGAAGTTGGTAGAGGCTGCAATAAGGTATAAATTAAAATTAAAACTTCGCAAATAAAAGTAATTTCTTTTAACTGTATTTAAAATACCATCGTTTAAATCAAAATAGTTGAGATTAAACACAGGATAAAATATCATAGGAATATGCTGATTGCAACAAGATTCATCTATAATATCCGATTAATAATGAAAAAACATATAAAAATATTTTTACAAACCTTTATTTCACTCTTATATCCTTCAAGAGTGAATGGGATTTTATGACTAATAATACTGCATCAACAGATGTGTAATACATTAGTAATTTCCTGTCAAAAATCAAAGTTTGAACACTTGATCAAACTGTTGATGCTGTGTTTGAACACTTGATGAAACTGTTGATGCTGTGTTTGAACACTTGATCAAACTGTTGATGCTGTAAAATTACAGTGGCTAAAAAGATAAGTTTTATTTCAAACTTTAAATTTAGAGTCCTCTACTTTGCAGAAAAATAACAATAAGAGATTTTAAATACTACTAATGTTCTCTAAGTTAGGCTTTCATTATTAATAATAATATCCTAAAATACTCCTGAAAACTAAAAAAGAAAAAACTTTTCATCCTATTTAAAGATGTCACTTTAATAACTACTGCAACTGTAATTTGTTAATAGTTACTGGAAAGAAAAATGCACATTTATATACTTAAAATTTACATTATTGTAACAAACAAGTGTTTGTAGTTGTGTCACATGGTAATACATTTTTTTAAAAGTATGTTTAAAGATTTATAAATTGGTTTCATGTCTTAATGTATAATCAAACTTTAAGGAAACACAATTGTACATAATTTCAAGAAGCATCAGAAATCGGTGAAAAATCGATTACAAAACTCAATTTTTAAGCAATGAAAAACTTAAATAAAATAAAAACATGTAATAAATATAATATTTATCTATTTAAAGTTATTCTTGTATTACATACCTATGAAATAAACTTTCCAAAAGTGTACACCAAATCACAAAGTTGTGACTATTTTTGCAAAATAAACTTATCACATATCACAAATGATGAAACATACTAAAAATTGATGAAATAAAATTAACTGAAAAACTGCAGGTAAAGAATTGAAGGTTTTGTTGTCATTTGATCCTATGCACTTGGAAATTTAAAGACCACACTTTGCAATCATGGATTAGTCATTTTATATATCAACCATAGTTCGGAAATGGAGTCAAATACTTGGAATATAGACTTTGTAACATGTGATGCTGCATCATGGAATAGATGCATTGGAAAATATTTGAAACATGCAGTTGATATTTAAACTAGATATTTCAACTTATATTTTATATCAGATTTTCAACATTAGTTAAATATTCGAGAAACATGTTTATTGAGAAAAGTTTGTTGCTATACAAATGAGAAGCTTTTGTTTGTTTGTTTTATTGGACACATACATCAGACTTGTGTGCTTGACATCAAGGCCCGCTTATAAGTCATCGTCGATATACAGGGACGAGATAGCACAATGAAATTTACAAAACAGAGAATTTTTACATCCGGGAGCTCCACAAAGAGTGTGCAATGGAGCCAGCGGGAGTCGAACCCGACAAGCCTCATACGCTCTAAAGCGATTAGCAGCGTGGTGTCTTAACCACTCGGCCACGGAGGCCCCATGAGAAGCTTTATTAGAACATATAACAGCAGCATGAAAAGATGATTCATGCACTAGCAGTGCCCAATATATATCTGTCATCTTAATCCAAGCAATGGAGGATCTTCCAAATATGGGTTCGAGGCTGCAAAAAGTCACGTGATACCGGTAATTTACACAAGGAACTTCTAACTGATAAGAACGGAAGATTCTACTGCTTTGCTTCATGAACTGTTTCATTGGCTAGCGGGGATTCACATTACACGTCTACGGAGCCTTCCTTTCTTTACGCTAGAAGTTTTTACCTTGACCACGTGATCAAAACGGAGATGGAATATCCTCCATTTTCACAAAATGAGAGTAGTTATGCAGTGCAACAGTGGGAAGAGCTGTATATTTGCATAAAAATGAAACAATGTGGTATCAGTGAATCTACTGTTCAATTTGTGATCATGATGAAAAATTTGATAGGCATTATGAAAGCGGATAGGCATTATGAAAGCGAGAACGCCAAGAAATAGCTTGCGTTTGAAATCAAATGAACATGAAATACGGATTTTTCTTATTTTCACATTTGCAAACACAAATCCATTTTTTGTCTCGGTATTGAAGCGATTAAGAAACGGTATACAGTAGGGTGGAGCGTAGAATAAAAATTTTTGAATTCAAAATCGGCCCTGTGTGCGAAAGTTGCGTATTGTATTGCTTATTATGTAAAAAAAAAAAATTCCGCTCCCTGAATTGATATCTTCATGCGCCCCAAGGGGCGCGAATTCCTCGAATTTTAGATAAATTATGCTAATTTTCCTGAATTTTAATAGCTATTAAAAAAATTAATTTGTTATTGGCCCACTCGGGATACAAAGCTATTATGTCCCCTTACCATATGTAAAAGTTTCAAATCCCTTGAACATCATCTTCATACGCCCCAAGGGGCGCGAAATGCCCGAATTTTAGCTAAATTATGCTAAATTTCCTGAATTTTAATAGCTATTAAAAAAATTATTTTGTTATTGGCCCATTGTGGATACAATGCTATTATGTCCCCTTACCATATGTAAAAAGTTTCAAATCCCTACATCATCATATTCATGCGCCCCAACAGGGTTAAATCATTATGTAATTTGACAAAATTACATATTTTAGGTTTGCTTGAAGATACTGTTACATAATGAAAATCAAGATTTACACAAATTTTTATTAATTTCGGCTATATATGTTTCTTTTCCATATTACCATTTAACTCCTCAGTTTTAATAAGCATCAAATAATTATAATAGGTAGGAGTAATACGAGTTTTTGAACACTTTACGTTTGTACATTGTAATCGCGTTTCTTGTATGAAAAGTCTCTCTCCTGGAACATAACTCAATTTGATTTCGAATGTATCCATCACTTCTTTCATATCCACATACTGCTTCGGAGGCCTCTGATACAAATTTAACAGTTCTAGCAGTTGCTTGTGTGTGACTTGGCAATTTCAACAGGCTTGAAAAGGGTTTAATCCCTGCACCTAGTGCACCATACTTGAACTTTTCAATTTCTTCTGTCCCCAATCTGCGGGTAATTGCAGTCTCCATTCGTCCTTTCACAACCCTTTCTAATTTTTGATTCTCATCAATTGACACTGTCTTTTGCTTCAGAATTTATTTTTGAACCGCAATCTTCCTGAAATTCCTGTTTTGTAGATGACTTTGCTGCTGGCTTTGACATCATCCACGATGCTGATGCTGATACTTCTGAAATAAAGCAAGACGGGAACGTGACACGTTAAGGCAGGATATGTCATCATCACAGTGGAATTTTTTAATAACTGCAATGTTTGTTTGTTTTTATGACCGTAAGGAGAATACGTTTTTTCAAGAAAAAATAGGAAATTATTTCGAATCATCCTAAGAAAATAAGAACACATATCACTGTTACAAGCGGCCGTTTCTGTTTATATTGAAGTTCTGTTTATATTAATTACATGTATCTGGAGTCGGATTTGGGGGGGATATTATTGACGTTCTGATCCAGAGAAACAACTATTTCGCTCATGAGGAAAATTCCTTGCTATGTTAGTAGATGATAGGAAGCACAGTACGGAACTCGTATTTAGACGAATAAAAGTAGAAAACAATGAGAGCTAGCAGAGAAGACCGCTACAAAACAGGAATAAAAGGAAGTTTAGGGTTCCAAAAATAGATTTTGCAGCAGCAGACTACGTCAATTTAATTGATGGAAATCAACGATTAGAGAGAGATGTGAAAAAGCGAATGGAGACTCCAATTACCAGGAGATTGGGGGTAAGAAGAAATTTAAAGGTTCAAAAATGGTGCACTAGGTGCGGGCACTGAAATTCTTTTAAACCTGTTAAAATTGCCGTGTCACACACAAGTAACTGAGAAAACTATTAAATTAGTAATATAGTCATTTGAATCTGTATCTAGATATGAAAGAAAAGGAAGGATAAATTGGGACTCAAATTGAGTCATATTCTAGAATAAAGACTTCTGATACAAAATGCAATTACAAACTACAAACTGAAAGTATTTAAAAACTCGTATTACTCTTACCTATTATAAATATCATTTGCTTATTAAAACAGAGGAGTTAAATGTAAACATGGAAAAGGAACATATATTATATCCAGACAGCAAAATATATCGAAATGAATTAGGCCGTTTATCCGAATTATAGGCGAAATATCGGTAATCGCCCACTGACATTATTATGATGTCAATAGATCATACTCTGTTCCTGTAGTCCAACGCTGGTATCGGCACGATATCGCACTAACTGATAGATTTGAAATGTTAATATTTAGTCAGAAAATAACATCGGCCGACATTCCTGGGGCGATTAATGCCCGACATCGTGCGACCCCTCATCAATACCCCCTGCAGTTTCAGCGTATTTCGAAAACACGTGACTGCCCACTCCCTTTCAAGGTCTTTATCACCCACCTTATCAAACCCCTCAAGATTTTGTTTCCCTTTTTATGTTGCAAGCAAGGTCATTTTTAACCAGACAGAGAAGGGATACGGGAATGCGAGGAGACGTTATGTAAAGTGAGAGAGGGAGTATAAATTTCTAAGCTTTTTCTTCAGAAGTTAGCAATTTTTCATCTTTCAAAAATAAGCGATCGCTCGATATGTACCGAAAATATTTCTAGAAATTAGAAGGAGTGTGCACCCTTTTTTTGAATTACGAATAGTTACTCATACTTAAAAATTTGCTTTAAAAATAGAAAAAAAGTGAATGTTATACTTGATGCAAAGACTAGATTGTTTTTATGATTTATATGAATAAATTAATAATAAAGAATATTTAATAATAAAATTAAAACATTAAACAATTATTTGCGGGTTTTTTTTCTTTTTTGATTCTTTCTTTAAGTTAGGATTAGGGAAAGTATGGAAAACTGGAAATATTACCGTAAGGAATAGCCTACCTTAACAAGATGTTATAATATAAATCCTGAATAATTTTTACCTTGCAAACACTGTAATAAGGGAGGGGGGGGGGGGTAAGAAAAATCTAGAATGTGAGAATTTAATTTCTTTTTTTTTTTTTTTCGAGATTTATGAAAAATTATTATCAATAAATTTTTATGCATTGCAGGAAATAAAATAATGCTTTCTTTTATAAATTAAATGCATTTCAGAAAACGTGAAACATTTTAGTTTATTAATAGTGTATTATTAGTTTAGACCTGATTAAAGTTTTAATGTTTGAAATTATTCTGATAATAATAATAAAAAAAATATATTTCAACATGTCTCTTAAAAATGCGATGCTAAATTTATTATTTCAACTTATCAATTATTTATCCTTACTTTAAAAACGCATTTATTGCAAATAATAGTTTTAATATTTAATATTCAAAATTCTAGCTATTATCTACATACTTTATTTGAATTTATTCATTTAAATCGCCCAAAATAACCTAGTTTTTATACCCTAGTATTTAAAGTGTACAACAGTGTATTTCATTACGTTTTACTTATCAAAATATTATTTAAGTATGGCTGACCATTCATAATTCATAAAAAAAAACAGTAAAAAAAGCTTCTTCTAATAATAAGACTTATTTTGCAACATTTGTCGGGCTGTCATTTATTTTTTTTAGATGAGAGTTTGCTAATTTGTGTAGAAAATTTGCTAAGCAATTTATATTCACCAAAAATAACTTTTACGTGCATTACTTAAAATTAATTTCAAAGTCAAAGATTAATAATTCACATGAAAATAAATGTTATATTTCTTTATAAATTACTTTTAATACAGAGTGCACTTTTAAAAGGTATGGTTTTCACAGCTAGCATACCACGAAAAATGGAGGACAAAAAAACTTGGGGGGGGGGGGGTAGAAAATAACAAGAAAACAGCCTGAACTCAGTAGTCAAAAAGACGTCGGCAATATGTCAAAAATCTGTGCACAACATATCAGCATCATACGATCCTCAGATCGTTTGCCGTGCGGCCAAAAAGCCTTTACTGCCGATCTCAGGAAATGAGGCCGACCGGGCGAAAAATAGTCAGATTAGGACATGCGGCGGAGGTTCGGCCAGGGATTGTTTGCTGCTTGGGTATCCTATTGTGGATAAATTAATAAAAATGTGAAACATTTATGTATATATTAATTTTTATTATTTAATAATAGCTTCAAGTAAACCTGTAATAAGTCAAATTTTGTCAGATTTCATAATGTTTTAACCCTGCTAGGGCGCATGAAGATGATGTTCAAGGGATTTGAAACATTTACATATGGTTAGGGAACATAATAGCATTCTATCTACAATGGGCCAATAAGAAATTATTTTTTTTTTCAAATAGCTATTAAAATTCAGGAAAATTCGCGTAATTTAGCTAAAATTCGGGAATTTTGCGCCCCTTGTGACGCATGAAGATGATGTTCAAGGGATCTGAAACTTTTTACATATGATTAGGGTACATAATAGCATTGTATCCACAATGGTCCAATAGCAAATTAATTTTTTTTAATAGCTATTAAAATTCAAGAAAATTAGCGTAATTTAGCTAAAATTCGGGAATTTCGCGCCTCTTGGGGCGCATGAAGATATCAATTCCGGGGGTAGAATTTTTTTTACATAAAACGCAATGCAATACGCAACTTTTGCACATTGGGCCGATTTTGAATTCAAAAATTTTTATTCTACGCTCCACCCTAATATACAGTCATTCTAAAAGAGATTCTTTAAACAATTTTACGTCATTCCTTAACTAAATTAGCTTATAACACACCAAAATATCTTATATTTATAATTTCCAATACTTATCATTCTATAATTTTTGAAAACACATTGTTTATATTGAAAAGAGCTACCAGATGGCGCTCGTATCAGCATATTGCCGCTGAGCATCGTTGGAGATTTATGGGATACAAGTTTTTAGCACTTTTTAAAGCATTGTAGGAATAGCCGTTTTCCACACAGTATCTTCTAGGCGCTGTTGTACGGCAATCCACTTTCTTGAACAGAGGATATTCTATCTACGTTATGATCACGTGGTCAAGGTAAAAACTTCTAGCGCAAAGAAGGGAAGGCCCCGTAGAAGTGTAATATAATATATATCCTCCATTGGATCCCAGCCTAAACGTATCAAAATACGGAGTTTGCTTTCTGTACTATTTCTGAGCTCAGTTATAGTGTCTAGAAATATAGGCCGCCTTCCAGGTACATTTTTGCAAACAGTGAAAAGTTAGCAAAAATTCTGCCTTCTGATTGGTCAATCTCGTTGCGATAACAGAGAAAACTATCTAGATCACGGCCATGGTGTGGAAACCAGCTATTCCAGTAATGCTTTAAAAAGTGCTAAAAATTTAATCCCTTAAATATTGAAAAATACTGAATGACAAATGCCGATAACAGCAACATTTTCTAGATCTTCTCTGAGTGAAAAGTTTTCTCATTTGATTTCTTTTGAAATAGTTATGTTGGAATTACCATATGTCGCTGTAATCGACATTCATCGTTCAGCCTCGTTCAACATTTATGGGATATAATTTTTTAGACTTTTAATAAGCCGATTTTTATATTATGTCTTCTAGACACTATAGCTCCGTTATAGCATCTAAATTATATGTTGTAGAAATCGACTATCCCAACAATACTTAAAAAAGCGCTGAAATATTGAATCCCTTAAATATACAACGATGTTGAATTCCAAACAGCCATTTGCAGCGACATCTGCAGGATATTTTTTAAACAAGAAAGAGACACGTGTAATGCACCGCTACAGCGTCTAGAATACATAATGTGGAAATTTGCTATCAAAGCCAAAGACATTTAAGATACATAGACCGGCAATTCCCATTCAAAAGCATGCGAAATCATGGCAGCCATCTGAAGTAAATTGAAACACCTGAACCGCGAGGTTCGAACGTCAGCTGTGACTATTTACCATTAAGTGCTATGGCTAGAATGAGCTTAAAAATTAATTTTTATCAATATATATGAAGTTTATGGCATATTGTTTTACATGAAGCTATTTTTAGGTAGCTTTCTTTACAAAAAAGCTACCTATTGCAGCCGTTCGGAGGAAAGCGATTTCAAAAAATTTTGGTATATTTTCATCGATCATGACCCCCAGACCCCGAAACCACCCTCCGTTCAAAATTGATATATATATATATATATATATATATCTGACCTATGTCACACTGTAACTCCCGTAATAATGAACCGATTTCGATGTAATTCGGTGTGTACATAGTACATACCAATGTCTCGACCGAGTTCGTTGGCCAGCTTCATCCGCCGTTTTGTTTCAAAATGGCGGCCATTTAAAATTTTTAAAAAAAATTAAAACTTGAAATTTGGTACCAAAAAATTAAAAATGGAAAAATATTTTTTTCTTATGTATTTGACCTTTATACAAAGATTCCGGAGCAGTTTTTGTTTCGTCTATATCTTAAAAAATGGCTGAGTTATAGCATTTTGAATTTCTAGCGTGGCTGACATTATGAAACGTCCTCAATTTTGTCACGCGATAAAAGGCGTATTTATGCACCGATTTGGATGTAATTCGGTGTGTACATAGTACATACCAATCTCTCGACCAAGTTCGTTGGCCAGCTTCATCCGCCATTTTGTTTCAAAATGGCGGCCATTTAAAAAATTTTTAAAAATTTAAAATTTGAAATGTGGTACCAAAAAATTGAAAATGGAAAAATATTTTTTTCTTATGTATTTGACCTTTATACAAAGATTTTGGAGCAGTTTTTGTTTCGCCTATATCTTAAAAAATGGCTGAGTTATAGCATTTTGAATTTCTAGCGTGGCTGACATTTCGAAATGTCCTGAATTTTGTCACGCGATAAAAGGCGTATTTATGACCCCGATTTGGATGTAACTTCGTTTATACATAGTACATGCCAATGTCTCGACCGGGTTCGTTGGCCAGCTTCACCCGCCATCTTGTTTAAAAATGGCGGCCATTTAAATTTTTAAGAAAAATTTAAATTTGAAATGTGGTACCAAAAATTGAAAATTGAAAAAATATTTTTTTCTTATGGGTTTGACCTTGATAAAAAGATTCGGGAGCAGTTTTTGTTTCGTCTATATCTTAAGAAATGGCTGAGTTATAGCATTTTGAATTTCTAGCGTGGCTGACATTTTGAAACGTCCTGATTTTTCTCACGTAATAACGAGCGTATTTATAAACCGACTTGGATGTACCTTGGTGTGTACATAGTACATACAAATATCTCGACCGTGTTCGTTGGCCAGCTTCATCCGCCATCTTGTTTCAAAATGGCGGCTATTTAAAAAAATTAAAAAATAAAAAAATTTAAATGAGATACCAAAAAATTGGAAAATGAAAAAGATTTTTTTTGTATTTGTTTGACCTTAATACAAAGATTCCGGAACAGTTTTTCTTTCGTCTATATCTAAAAAAAAATGGCTGAGTAATAGCATTTTGAATTTCTCTTGTGGCTGACATTTTAAAACGACCTGATTTTTGTCACGCGATAACAGGCGTATTTATGAACCTATTTGGATGTAACTTGGTCTGTACATAGTACATACCAGTGTCTCGACCGAGTTCGTTGGCCAGCTTCATTCGCCATCTTGTTTCAAAAGGGTTGCCATTTAAAAAAAATTAAATTTAAATTTCAAAATGAGGTATTAAAAAATTGGAAAATGAAAAAGATTTTTTTTATGTATTTGACCTTGATACAAAGATTCTGGAGCAGTTTTTGTTTCTGAAAATTTGTTCTTTTGTTGATATCTTAAAAAATGGTTGATTTATAGCACTTTGAATTTCTAGCACGGCTCACATTTTGAAACGATCTTGTATTTGTCACGCGATAACACACGTATTCGCCTATTTCGATGTAAGAAGGCATGTAGGTAGTATACATCAACACCTCGACCAAGTTCGCTGGCCAGATTCATCAGCCATCTTGTTTCAAAATGGCGGCCATTAAATTAAAATATATATATATATATTTAAAGTGAGGTGCAAAAAAATTAGAAATTGAAAAAGGTTTCTTTCTTAAGTATTTGATCTTGATATAAGGATTCAGGAGCATTTTTTGTTTGTCTTTACCTTAAAAAATGGCTCAGATATAGCAGTTTCAATTTCTATTGTGGGTGACATTTTGAAAAATCGGATTTTTTGCATGCCACAGCACTCCTATATATTAACCGATTCCGATGTGAGTAAGCATGTGCACAGCAATTACTAAGGTCTCGACCAAGTTCACTGCTTAGCCTCATCCACCACGTTGTCTTAAAATGACAGGCACTTTAAGAAATTGCCGAATTTGGCAAACAAATATAAGTTACTTTAAAGAAAAGCAGCTTGGATAAAGCTGACTAATTTCGCGAAATTCTCATTCATTATATTGATAAAAATTAGTATTGAATCTCCTATATTTGGTTTCCACTAAATTGAGCTTCGTGTGTTTGCATGATATAAGTTGGCTTTTTTTAAATAAGGATTGTGAAAGCTACCTCTTCCTCCCGGCACTGGCCGGAAGGACTTTTTATATCTAAATATGCGTTATAAATATTGAATTTTCAGAAATAAAGTTAAAAAAGGCGATTTATTAATACTTTTATGGATGGTATGTTTAAAAAAGAGTACCTAGTCTTAAAATGCCTTATAAACCTAAATAAAGGCGAAATTTATATGGAACCAGATTGCTAAAGTTTATAATTACACCTTTTTTTAAGTTTGACTTACAAAAGTAACTAGAAAGGAAGTTTAGATTAAAGGTAGCAACTGCAACATAATATAGTAATTTACAAAATTTTAAATTACTTGTAAAGAAATTTACGTTTTTTAAACTAATTTTTATGCAAAAAGGTAATTAAAAAATGCATATTAACGAAAATAAAACTATATTTTTATCCTTGGAGGGTGTTTTTTTTAAATACTTACTTGCTATACGAAAAAAAACAAAAAAATTGATGAATAATAAAGTATTTTTTTTAAAAAAGTGTTGGGTTGGGTGGATTTTTGACGGCCAATTATCTACACTAGGGATATAGGCCCTTTTTAAAAAGGCCTAAATGAAATAGGATAGACTAATACTTAATGAACCGCAATGAAAAAATACGCTAATAAAAGCATTTTATTAGGTAAATTAAAATATAAAACATATAAACTGCCGCACAACAGCTGTGATCAAAAATCATCAGTTAAACTGACAGTTTGCCGGTCTATGTATCTTAAAAGTCTTTCATCCAAGCAGCGCTAAAAAGTTGTATCCCTTAAATGTGCACTGACGCTGAAATCCAGGGAGCTGATCGCAGCGACATCTGCGATATGTTTTCAAATTTCAAAGTAAACATCGTATTATTACAGCGGGCTTCACGCCAAGCACACACGGGGCCCACCGTGGCTGAGTGGATAAGACACCACGCCGCTAAACGCTTGAGAGCGTAGGTGGGGGCGGGTTCGAATCCCACCGGTTCCGTTGCACACTCTTTGTGGAGCCCCCAGGATGTAATTCTCTTGTGTTGTAAATTTCCTTGTACTATCTCGTCCCTGTATATCGACGATGACTTATATGTGGGCCCTGGTGTCAAGCACACAAGTCTGATATAGGTGTTCAATAAAACAAACAAACAAACGCCAAGCACACAGGTCAGATGTATGTTAATAAAATGTAAAAAAAAGGTTGCAGTGACTAGACCAAATCGTCATGGAGTTTTAGGAAATATCCTGCAGATATCGCTGTGATCGACTCATTGCATTTCAGCATTGTTTGAAATTTAAGAGATCCAATATTTTAGCACTTTTTTAAGCATTACTGGGAAGCCGATTTCCACTCTATATATTCTAGAAGCTGTAGCACCGCGGTAGCCTGTGTCTTTCGTTTGCCTCGGAGTAGATACGAGGCTAACGAAAAAGACAGGATATCACGGTGGGTCCGATTCTTCTTTTTTTACAGACCGCTGGAGTCACGTGATGCTCGAATGCACCAAGGAAGGTGGGCGAAAAGAGCATCACGTGACTCCAGTGGTCTGTAAAAAAGAAGAATCGGGCTCACCGCGGTAGCCTGTCTTTCTCGTTAGCTTCAGAGTTGATTATCTGTACACGGCGATGGACACAAAAAAATCGGGGCGCCGCTTTGTACTAATTATCGTGTAAAGATGATCCAACTCCGTGGACTTTTAAACGTCATGAACTGGTCTATTATTCCATTGGTCACGCTAACACACTCCCTCCTGCGTCCACCATATAAAGCAGCATATTGCACTGGAGATTGCTAAATGGGCTGCTATCGGTCAAAATCAAGAGAGAAAAGAGCAGAAGAAGGGGAAAGAACTCGTTTTTATGCTATCTAGTTTTTCACACGGGAAGATTGACATGTCTGCTCCTCTCCTTTCATAGCTTCATGGTGGTGAAATAAGTCAACGCCCCCTAGATATTTGAGAAAGTCTTGACACGCGTCACGAAAGCATCACACAAAGCAGGCAAAGCAAAGAAACAAAATCATTCATTGTCTCGTGGATATGAATGAGCCAATGAATGATTTTTATTCTTTGTTTTGGCTGCTTTGTGTGACGTTTTCCTGAACCATGTCAAGACTTTCTCGAATATTTAAAGGGCGCTGAATAGTCCGGGATCAAGATAAATTTTTCACTATTAGCGAGATGAGATTGATCAATCAGACGCCTTCATTTTTGAAAACTGTTTGACGTTTGCAGTAAACACCAAAAAGCCTGCAAGGATGCTACTGATTGGTCAATCTAATTTTACTAACAGAGAAAAAATTATCTGGATCCCGGACATTAACTTTGGTTGGTTAAGACGATTTTGAATAAAATCAAATCAGGAAGGCAATGTTTGTTAACTTTTCTAGTTAGTTTAATGGAAATCTTCCTCGTCTGTTACTGAAAACTGAGTTAACGTACTTTCGACAAAAACTTGAATATGAGTACACGACTTGTGCATATGTCACCATTCTAACATATAAATGATCTCTGTTATGAGCATGATTCTAAGCGCAGTTGGTTAAATTTGAGTATCTGAGTATTAGAGAAAGCAATAGTGGCCCACCGTGACTGAGTGGATAAGACACCACGCCCCTAATCGCTTGAAAGCGTAGGTGGGGCGGATTCGAATCCCGCCGTGATCCGCACGTGATCTGATGTATGTGTTCAATAAAACAAACAAACAAGCAAGCAATAGTGAAAGGTACAGTTGCCATGGAAATAACGAATTCTTTAATTAGTATAGAAAATTAATGCATAGTTGTAAATGATTGAAGTTTAAAATGTAGGCAAATGATCTGGAAATATCAGTGGCTCCCATCTAGTATTTTAGAAAAGTAATTTAATAGATTCACATGATGTATAACTTGATGCAACTCTTAGCTAATGAAAATTCTGCAACAAGACTTACGTAGGTAGATCTTTTGAATGAATTCTAAGAACAAAACGAAGTTCTTAAGGGCTCTTCCTCACTCCTCACCCCCCCTCTCAAAAAGGAAATATGATAGAAAAATATAAGTATTTGGATAACTTTATTATGTCTGTGATCTTTTGTCAGAGTTTAGAGTCTGGGTATTAAAAAAAACCATAAAACAAATTTGACGATAAGACTATAGATTACTATAAGACTATAGACTTCAGGTAATTTTTAACCGGAAAAAATTAATTCTAATGTATATGCGGCTTTAATAATAAACTATTAAAGATAATCAATTTAGGGGGAATTTTATAGGAAATTAATATTCTCACATTTATGCAAATAGGTATGGATAAACAAACTTGAGTAAAATTACATATTTATTCTTTCTTCTGTATAACACGATCTAAATGAAGATGAAGTTATATGTACAGTTTATATCTTTAAATTTTTAGATTTTTTTTTATCAAAAATGTTCTTCATTATGCCTAGAATTGCTAGATTTACAGATCTTTAAACTGATCTTCCATTCTTTAGATGCCTGCGGGGCTTCATTCTCGGATTAGCTGTAGATATATGTAAAGGTAAATTTATTTTGCAAAACCGTCAACAAAAAAAAAGTGAGAACAAGCAATTAACTGACAGAGTAACTGTAAATATATATTTTATTTCGACTCTGTTATTTAGTAAATTTTCATTCTTCATAGAAAATTTTAAAGAGATATAAATTGAGAAAGACTGATACTTTGAAAGAAGAAATTGACTTTCCTTACTTTTAAATTATTAATTACTCTAAAAAATGTATGATTTGTAAACAAAATGTATACTATTGTGTTTGCTCCCTGCTTATAAAGGCTATACAAGGGCTAATTTTAATTTGAGCTATATTTCAATTATATATAATTTGTTTAAAAAAAAAGAACTGATATCTACTAAAAAACAACTTTTCAAAAGTTAAAAAAAAAGTGAAAGTTGTGGCTAAAAAATAATGTGATATCAAATTTCCAAGCTCATATTATGGTACTTATTTAACATTTTCCATTAAAAATTTGCCATCTGTAAGTCAAGTACCTAAGTATGCGTTGATAGAAAGCCTTTTCTCCTTTACTAAATACATCATAACGTGTTTCTGTAAATTAATTTTTTTTATTTATGCATGATGGGCTTGGCGGCCATCTTTCCATATTTTACACAAATTTTTAAGCACTCAAGCTCTTAATATGTTTGCATTATTAAGAATTTCGAACTTCTAGTTTTAGCTACAGACAGATAAATTAAGAAAGTTTTTTATTTTGAAAAAAAGAATTGATTTTTACTGCTTTAACTAATTAATTAACACCCTCCGAAAAAAAAATAATTATAAGATAAAACCTGAAGTTTCTTCAGCTTTATTTTCAGACACAAATTCCCAGGCACTCATTTCTATAAATTAAAAGAACAAAATGTTTGTAGCAACAATTTCGAACTTCCGATCTTAACAACGAACTTGTGTGCTTAGAAATTTGTGTAAATATGGAAAGATGGCCGCCAAGCCCATCATGCATAATTTTACAAAATTTAATTTTCAGAAACACGTTACCATGTATTTAGTAAAGGAGAAAAGGCTTTCTATAAACGCATATTTAGGTACTCTACTTACATATGGTAAATTTTTAATGGAAAATGTTAAATAAGTACTATAATATGAGGTTGGAAATTTGATATCACACTATTTTTTAGCCACAACTTTCACCTTTTTTTTTTTTAACTTTTGAAAATTTGGTTTTTAGTAGATTTTAATTACAATTATTTTCAGTTGTTATTAGAAAATAACAACAAAAATGTATAGTAATCTACTATTTTCTCTTCACTTTTTACAGAAACGGAATACTTCAGTTGCCACCATTACAGAAACTACAAAAAAGTAATATTATAAAAAAAAATTAAGTTGCAGTTCTTAAACATGATGCAGTTAAAAGTACTATTTTTTCCTATATGAAGGTGTAAAAATTGAAAATATGCGATGCTTAGACGTTAAAAAAATTGCAATGGAGATTAACAGTATTTAACTGTAGATTGATACATCTGCTTCATTTTATGGTTGGCTTATGTAACGTAACGTTATTTTTTAAGGACGCCACTTTTATTGTTGCCTGAATGAAAAGCATATCGGGAGTTAAAAAAAGAAAACAATTCGTAAATGCTACGATAAAAAAATATGTGCTTATCTATAATGATACAAATTTCCACAAAAGTCAATTTCTGAGAGTCTACCAAAATTTTACTTAAATTTATTGACGTACCAGCCGGTAAAATATCTTTAAAAGAAAAAAGTCCTTCCGGCCAGTGCCGGGAGGAAGAGGTAGCTTTCACAATCCTTATTTTAAAAAAGCCAACTTATATCATGCAAACACACGAAGCTCAATTTAGTGGAAACCAAATATAGGAGATTCAATACTAATTTTTATCAATATAATGAATGAGAATTTCGCGAAATTAGTCAGCTTTATCCAAGCTGCTTTTCTTTAAAGTAACTTATACTTGTTTGCCAAATTCGGCAATTTCTTAAAGTGCCTGTCATTTTAAGACAACGTGGTGGATGAGGCTAAGCAGTGAACTTGGTCGAGACCTTAGTAATTGCTGTGCACATGCTTACTCACATCGGAATCGGTTAATATATAGGAGTGCTGTGGCATGCAAAAAATCCGATTTTTCAAAATGTCACCCACAATAGAAATTGAAACTGCTATATCTGAGCCATTTTTTAAGGTAAAGACAAACAAAAAATGCTCCTGAATCCTTATATCAAGATCAAATACTTAAGAAAGAAACCTTTTTCAATTTCTAATTTTTTTGCACCTCACTTTAAATATATATATATATATATATTAATTTAATGGCCGCCATTTTGAAACAAGATGGCTGATGAATCTGGCCAGCGAACTTGGTCGAGGTGTTGATGTATACTACCTACATGCCTTCTTACATCGAAATAGGCGAATACGTGTGTTATCGCGTGACAAATACAAGATCGTTTCAAAATGTGAGCCATGCTAGAAATTCAAAGTGCTATAAATCAACCATTTTTTAAGATATCAACAAAAGAACAAATTTTCAGAAACAAAAACTGCTCCAGAATCTTTGTATCAAGGCCAAACACATAAAAAAAATCTTTTTCATTTTCCAATTTTTTAATACCTCATTTTGAATTTTAAATTTAATTTTTTTTAAATGGCAACACTTTTGAAACAAGATGGCGAATGAAGCTGGCCAACGAACTCGGTCGAGACATTGGTATGTACTATGTACAGACCAAGTTACATCCAAATAGGTTCATAAATACGCCTGTTATCGCGTGACAAAAATCAGGTCGTTTTAAAATGTCAGCCACAAGAGAAATTCAAAATGCTATTACTCAGCCATTTTTTTTTAGATATAGACGAAAGAAAAACTGTTCCGGAATCTTTGTATTAAGGTCAAACAAATACAAAAAAAATCTTTTTCATTTTCCAATTTTTTGGTATCTCATTTAAATTTTTTTATTTTTTAATTTTTTTAAATAGCCGCCATTTTGAAACAAGATGGCGGATGAAGCTGGCCAACGAACACAGTCGAGATATTTGTATGTACTATGTACACACCAAGGTACATCCAAGTCGGTTTATAAATACGCTCGTTATTACGTGAGAAAAATCAGGACGTTTCAAAATGTCAGCCACGCTAGAAATTCAAAATGCTATAACTCAGCCATTTCTTAAGATATAGACGAAACAAAAACTGCTCCCGAATCTTTTTATCAAGGTCAAACCCATAAGAAAAAAATATTTTTTCAATTTTCAATTTTTGGTACCACATTTCAAATTTAAATTTTTCTTAAAAATTTAAATGGCCGCCATTTTTAAACAAGATGGCGGGTGAAGCTGGCCAACGAACCCGGTCGAGACATTGGCATGTACTATGTATAAACGAAGTTACATCCAAATCGGGGTCATAAATACGCCTTTTATCGCGTGACAAAATTCAGGACATTTCGAAATGTCAGCCACGCTAGAAATTCAAAATGCTATAACTCAGCCATTTTTTAAGATATAGACGAAACAAAAACTGCTCCGAAATCTTTGTATAAAGGTCAAATACATAAGAAAAAAATATTTTTCCATTTTCAATTTTTTGGTACCACATTTCAAATTTTAAATTTTTTAAAATTTTTTAAATGGCCGCCATTTTGAAACAAAATGGCGGATGAAGCTGGCCAACGAACTTGGTCGAGAGATTGGTATGTACTATGTACACACCGAATTACATCCAAATCGGTTCATAAATACGCCTTTTATCGCGTGACAAAATTGAGGACGTTTCATAATGTCAGCCACGCTAGAAATTCAAAATGCTATAACTCAGCCATTTTTTAAGATATAGACGAAACAAAAACTGCTCCGGAATCTTTGTATAAAGGTCAAACACATAAGAAAAAAATATTTTTCCATTTTTAATTTTTTGGTACCAAATTTCAAGTTTTAATTTTTTTTTAAAATTTTAAATGGCCGCCATTTTGAAACAAAACGGCGGATGAAGCTGGCCAACGAACTCGGTCGAGACATTGGTATGTACTATGTACACACCGAATTACATCGAAATCGGTTCATTATTACGGGAGTTACAGTGTGACATAGGTCAGATATATATATATATATATATATATATATATCAATTTTGAACGGAGGGTGGTTTCGGGGTCTGGGGGTCATGATCGATGAAAATATACCAAAATTTTTTGAAATCGCTTTCCTCCGAACGGCTGCAATAGGTAGCTTTTTTGTAAAGAAAGCTACCTAAAATTAAAAAATAAATTTTTTAGAGTATCTGAAGAGTAAACAAAAGCTGGATATGAGATTTTTTTTTTTTTTTTTAGATTTTCTTATGCACAAGGGTGGATGTGATTAATATATTCATAGTACAATGTTATTTTATTTTTAATCCGCATTTAAACAAAAAAATTCACTGATCATACATTTTTAACTAGCTAGTGATAAAAAAAAATATTATCAATATATTTTTTAAATAAAGTAATAATAAGGCTTAACAAGCAGAAACAAATTTCTCGATGTATGTTTTCACTATTAATTTTTATGAGCTGTTCTAACAACTAGCTGATCTTCTTTTGAAATCAAGTTGTTTTAACTATGGATATAATCAACATTTTGCTCTTAGAATAGCGCATGTCAGGTCGAGCACTGAGCACTGAAGAAAAGCCTTCTACAGTCAGGAAAATGCACGAAATACTCAAAGCATTCTACTACTCAATGAAACATTACACGGCACACTCGAAAAGTCGTAGTTTAAACTCAAAAAACATCATTATTACTCAGAAAATGTCACGACATGCTGAGACAATCGTATGGCACTATTTAGCTTATATTCCTTATATTTAGAATAAACTCAATGTGTAAAAATATGGAGGACTGTAATTGCATAAAACTTATATTTTTATCTAAAAATATATATTTAAATATATATTACGTTTTGTGTTTGTATAACATTCTAAAATGAAATAATAATAAAGCTTAAGAGACGGAGAAAAAATATCAATATGATTTTATTATTATCGTTTGTGCATAGTCCTAAAATAACTACTTAATAATAATAAAAAATCTGTTTTAGCTATGAACGCACTCAGAATGGCGCACTAGGAATATGGCTGACACACTTAATATATAAGTGCACTATCGGAATAATATTATGCTGTCGAGAAAAGGTACATAATACTCAGAAAATCATACAACTCATAGAAAATCAGGGCGTACTCGAATTGTAGTTTTGGGCAGTAGAAAATATGGTACGACGCACTATAAAACCGTCAAACTGCATAACCAAGGAAAGCGCTTTCTTTGCAACCCCCTCACAGTATATTTAGGACTTTTCCTTTTCCTTTGGTGAACGAAGCAAAAATCCATGGTGTGTGTGTGGTGGGAGAAATGACTGATATAATTTAATGCGATGTTTCCAGATAGGGGAGATTTAAAAAAAAAAAAAATAGTATGGAAATTTTTAAACTGTTTTGTAGCGGAAGCAGAGAGGGAATAGAACATTTTTGGAGAGGTAAAAGGGTAATTTAGATGCTTGATTGAATATTTATTGTTTTCACTGAGCAACCAATGTGAAAAAAAAAAAAAAACCTTTGGAAACAGAGAGTAAATAGGACAATTTTGGAGAGGTAGAAGGGTACATTAAATGCCTGATTTTTTATTTATCGTTAGTAGAAAGCAACAAAAGTTACAAAAGATTTAAAAACTTTGTATATTAGTTGTGGTGGTGAGCAAAGTGCTAAGCTGTAATTTTGAAAGTATTGGGTCGATCGGAATTTCGTGTCGTGTTGGGAAAATCAATTTGTACAGAACAATTCTATCATTTAATTATTAGACATTGATTCCGATATCTAATGCCTATTAATTACCAGGCAGAATTTTCCGGTACGAACTGGTTTTCCCAACACAACACCCCTTTCCGATAGACCCAATAGATTTTGATTAGCAGATTCTTTATTCATTGTATCTAAAAAGTTACAAATGAAACAGAAGATCATTTTCTTTAACGAGCTTTAAATATTTTTAACTTTTAATGCTTGGGTTAGGGGGGATAGTAAATTTTGGCTTGAGGGGATAGTAATTTAGATGATTGGATATTTATTTATTATCAATAAGGAGTAACAAATAGAACATGACAGGTTTTTATGAATTCTCAAAATTTTAAAGTTTGTGTACTGAAAGAGGAATACATTTTAAGGAGTAGTATACATTTTAAGGTGCATCAGTACTGCATTATTCAGCGTTTTAATGCATCAGTGCTGCATGCATATTCAAAATACACACAAAGATCAGATTTGACGCTGGTATTTCTCAGTATATTTTTCTAGTATAAAATGTTGAATATTTTAAAGCACTTAGTTATTAGCTTCATGTAATAAAAGTATCCTAATCATAATAATATCACGGTAAAAATCAATGTTATATAGCGAATTATTTACATTGTTCGAATCAAGCTTTAGTAAAGTACTAACACAATATTCAAAAAATGAAAACTTTCAAAGTAATCGCCTAACTGGCGGCCGTAAACCAAAAGCATCTGCTAGAGATGACAGGAAACTGAAGTGTATAGTTAAGAAAATCCGTTTTAAAAATTTGCAATTCTTGCACCGAAAATGGAAAGAAGAAGGTGTTGAAGTTTCTACATCGACAACATTAAGACCCCTCTATAAATTTAAGTCTGAATCTGGTATACCAAAAATAAAACCTCTCATGACTGCAAAACAAAAGCGTATAAGATTGAATTGGTGTAAATCAAGACGTTTATGGAGCGAAGAAGATTGGAAAAAAATATTATTTAGGGATAAAAGTTTGCTTTGTGTTTTATATGGTAATCAAGGTATTCGAGTTTGGAGAATGAAGCAAAAAGCATTTGATAAATAATGACTCAAACGTTCCGTAAAATTTGCTGCTAGTGTCATGGTTTGGGGTTGCATGAAGGCAGAAGGACCTGGAAAATTATGCATCGTCTACGAAAAGGTTAACTCTCAGATATATCAAGAAATTTTGCAATATTACATGATTCCATCATCAAAAGATTTATTTGAAGATAATTTCATCTTTCAACAAAATTTAGCATCACCGCATACCTCGGTGTCAACTAAGAATTGGTTCCGCCAATGCAGCATTAAGGTACTTCCTTGGCCACCAAACTCACCAGACCTTAATCCGATCGATAACTTATGGTGTATAATGAAGAAAAAACTCCAAGAAAATTCTTCTTCAAGTAAAACTGAGTTAGTGGCAAGTATAAAGTCTATTTTTGCTAGTATTGATAGAAATATTTGTAAACACCTTGTATATAGTATGCTAGAACGATTGTAAGCTGTTATGAAAACTAAAGAGGATGCTACAAAATATTAACTAACATATACTTCATATTCATAAGGTAATATTGTTGCGTAAAATAAAATATTCTAATATTTTAAACCAATATGTTTTATTCTAATATTTTGGTATGTTTCAGAAAGCTGTATACCTAATTTATTGTACTGTATTTTATATTTTATAAATGTTAAAACCTTATCTAAACATTCCAGTTTTAATTTATAAGAAATTTAATTGCATTTACTTAGTATCAAAAATAAATAAATGAAAAATATTTTCTTATTACTTTTTCTTAGTTATTCTAATATTTTGAATATGACATGTATTGAGTTTTTACCTAAGTTTAATTTTTTACTTAAGTTAATAAAATTTACATACTTTATTTATTTTAAATACATAAAATTAAAGTTATAAAAATAAAACGTACTTCCAATCAAATGTAGCAATAAAATGAAGTTCTTGCGCTTGTAATATTGTGACATTTCAAAGAAAAGAAATGAATATTAATTTCACATTAAAGTAATAATAAGTACAGCAATGTTAACCTTACTAAAAATGAACCTGATGCGAAAATTCACGAGTGATTGTGTATTTGGATTTTTTGTAACTATTTCTTTCTAATAGTAATATTCGCCTTATAAATTACAAATTAAAAAATGCGACGATTACTATTTGCAAATGAAGATTTAAAAAATCTAAATCCGTAATTACCCTGAAAGCCAGCATTAGTTATGTTGGTTACATCGTGCTAATATTTGTATTCATCGCTAACAGTGTTGCCGATTTAAAAGTGTTTTTTAATTCAAAACCTGTATCATTCTTTTTAAACAGTATTTTCACTTTGTTTAATTGATGAAAGTCTGCCATTTTTGGTATATATTTTGAAAATAAAAATACGTTTAATTTTAAGCACTGATAGCTAACATTAATACTTTAACTGCCCACCAAAGAGGAAATTGCTGGCCAGCAGTAAGATTGGTGCTCGCAATGATGGAGAAGTGCTGGCTGATGGTCTACCACTGCATGACCACTGCTAGACAGCTTCAGTCAACTTTGCTGTTGGAAATCATCAGATAAAATACTGGTGGGCATCCATTTTATCTCATGTGCTGGCCCACCACTACATGGAAGTGCACGAACTTTTGCAGTATTATTGCTGGGAACTCTTACGCTAGGTGGCGCTGCGAATATCGAAGACTTGAGTATTTGAACACAAATCTGAAATGAATATCTTAACACAATTTAATCTGTGAAGATAATTTTTTTTTAATTGTAAAAAATATAGCACCACTGCCACCAACAAAATAAATAAGTAAAGGAATGAATAAATAAATTCTTTATTTCAACGGACTTTTTTTCCCCCTTAAATCTGGTTTTACTAGGTTACAAAGGATTTCGGTTTTCATAATTTACGCAGTTCAGAATTAATAATAAACAAGTAATATAAAAAAAAAAAATTAAGTCAATTCCTACTTAGCTCAATAAGAGAATTTTTTTCACCCATTCTTCTTTCCTCCTGACTGGTGCTTAAAATGCCTTGATCAAGAAGAGAGCTCTCTCGGTCTTAAAATGCCTTGATCAATAAGACGGCTCTCTCGATTATTGAAAATTAATTAATTTAATTTAATTAACGAATTAATATTTGAAAATTGGATTAACATAAATTGTCATCCACTACAAGTTTGAAAAAAATTTTTGAACTTGATTGGATGAATAATGAGTATTTTATTAACGATTGAAAATTTGAACACGATAAATATATACACTATGACGCAAAAGTTTAGACAATGAAGAAATTCTTACATACTTTGAAAAATATTTATTCAATTTTCAAATCACTGCTTGAAATTAATGTGCTGTACATATAAACAATATTTATAACAAAGAAAAGTGGAATTGTGCATATTGCAATAAATTAAATGGTAACAAAAATAAACTGCTGTCTCAAAAGTTTAGACACAAATTAAATAAAATCGAAATAAACAATTTTTAAAACCTGGTTGCGCATCCATGCTTATGTATTACGTCATATACACGAGATTGCAGGGAAGAAACTAAATCTTGCATAGTTTGTGGATCGATATCGTACCATGCATTCTCAATAGATGTCTTAAGTTCCTTTTCAGAAGAGTATTGTCTAGCGTTGCTATAAACTTTGCGACACATGATGCTTCAAAGGTTTTCTATAGGGTTAAGATCTGGGCTACATGCTCGCCAGTCGAGAACTCTTATATTATGGGAATTAAACCAAGATTTTGAATGTTTTGCAGTGTGAATTGAAGCATTGTCTTGCTGAAATTCCCACTGAGGACCCCCTAGAAGCTCAGCAAATGGCAGTAGGTTTTCTTCTAATGTCTGTGTATAATGCTGTGAAGTTTGACGACCACTGGTGAAGGTCAGAGATACTTGTCCATTATAGCAAAAGGCTGCCCAAACCATCACCGAGCCCCCTCCTTGTCTGCGACTAAAAAAACGTCGAGGTTCCTTCCGCAAGTCATGCCAATACGATAAACAACCATCTGGACCATCCAGATTCCACTTTTTTTCATCGCTAAATATGACTGACTGCCATTTCTCTCCATATGACATATGCTTTCGAGCCCACATAAGTCTTTGTAACTTATGATATGGTTTCAGAGCTGGTTTCTTCTGCATTTTGCTATAAACGATTGTTCCTTTTTCCAAAATTCGCCTACGAATCGTATCCTTTGATACAGAGAGTCCCGATGAGCTTTGAACTCCACGTACGCTCATTTGTTGAGTACTCGCTAGTCTTTGTATCAGGCGATCCTCTCGTACATTTGTCACACGTGGCCTCCCAGACCGACATTTTGCTTTATATTCGGAACCACTCGATAAAACTCGATAAATAGATTTTTTTGACCTATTAATAATAGCAGAAATTTCGGAAACGCTCTTCCCTTCACCTTTCAACTGCCAAATCCTTGAAACCTCATTCACTTGAATTTCTTTAGCTCTCGCCATGTCGACTATGAAGCGCAATCGTTTGCAGAACTTAAGTACTCCAAATTTGTGACATCATCGATTCTAAATTTGCATATGCCAGCGAATATTCAAAGAAATTTAGAATAGTGTCTAAACTTTTGCGACAAGCACATTTGAATTTTTATGAAAAAAATTAGTATTATAGCAAATAAAACGACTGTCTTTTGTACATAGCATTTTAAATCAGTTTTTGAATATATTTACAGGTTTTTGTAATTCTGACGTCATAATTCTACATTTTAAAGCTGAATGACGTCATTGTCTAAACTTTTGCGTCATAGTGTAAATGAATAAATATAGGGAGAGTGTGAGCTAATAGTAGGAATTGAAAAAAAAAAAAAAAAAACGTATAAAATACATAGGATTTCTATACAATAGAATAATTTCTATACCAGTTTAATGATTGGGAACGTAAATCACAAAAGAAACAAATGTGAAATATTGTAATGAGAGCTTGAAAACTACGGGCAATCGTTGCGTACGCTGAAAGCACTTGTTCATGTCCGATCATAAAAACCAAGCAGCATCGAGCGCGGTCAGTACTCGGGAGGGTGACCACATGCAGTTCAAATATTTCTATAGACACTTCTACAGATGTTTCTATAGCTCTTGGTGAAACTAGCTTATAGAAAAAAGAGCCATAATACTTGTTTTTTTATAGAATTCTATAAGAAATTTTTGTTAGGGAAAGTGCAGGGCCAGCAAAGAAATAGCAGTGGGATAGGTGCTAGCACTGCAGGAAATGTGCCGGATTGAAGTAATGTGATGGCATACCAATGCTGGCCTGCTGTTGGCCATCACTGATGGGTCAGCTGCAATCGGCTTGGACACTTTTCGACAGGTTTAAGTAATGGCACCCTTGCACTTTACCACTCATAGCACTGCTGGCTGCCATCTTTTTCCAGCTGATGGCCCACTGTTTCTTTCTTTGCTGGGTATAACATCAATATTTATAAAATTATGGATTTACATTGGAAATATATGAATGACAACACTTTAAATTGCAACTACCTCCAACAGAATGTTCATATTGCTAAAATATTTAATTTATGCTGTAAATGTTAATGGTAAAATAGCAAATATTTTATGCCAATTTACACTTTGGACATATTTGCTCAATATAGAAAAAATATATATTTTGCAATTTCACTATTAATATTTCCATTATTAACTAAATATTTTTTAAATATGCTTGTAACTTTTATTTTAAATATTACAAACAAGTAAAATCTGTAAATTTATTAACTTAAGTGAAAATTTTAAATATTGGAAAAAAAGTATGATTAATGAATACAGAGGCATTTAATTATCCGTTTTGACGCTGACTACAGCCAAACATTTTTACACTTTCACATTTAAAATATTACGCACAAACAAAACCCGCGGTTTTGATCGCGTAATACTTGAAAAATGCAAATTGCAAAAATATTTAGTTAATAATGGAAATATTAATATTGCAAAAAAATATGTTTTGCTATTAATATTTCCATTATTAAATAAACATTTTTGCAATTTGTTTGTAACTTTTATTTTAAGTTTTACAAACAAATAAAATGTGTAAATTTTATTAAATTAAGTGAAAATTTTAAACATTAGAAAAAAAATAAATATAATGAATACAAAGGTATTTAATTATCGGTTTTGACACCGACTACAGCCAAACATTTTTACACTTTCACATTTATAATATTACGCACTAGTAAAACCCGCGGCTTTGCTTCCGTAATACTTGGAAAATGCAAAGTGGTATTTGTATGCCTATATCTATTAGAATAATTTAAAATGACTAATTAAGCGACAGTCTGACTAAACTTCATTATTCCACTGCATTAAGTGTAAATGCTACTTAAATTAATGAAAAGAGCTAAAACTTTTTCTAAACAGATAATTTACAATCTATTTTGAAGCTTTTACGCTCATTTCAGTTTTAATTGGAAGTTTTTTATTTTTTATAAACCATTTTTAGCATGCATTTACATCTTAAAAGCAGCCATGATGCCATATTCCAAGCTTCTAGTCAAACGGTCTACAACTCACATGATGGTAGTGGCACCAACATAAGATATAGTCTATGTTGGAGCAGGGATTATCACCATCAATTTACAAATATTATCGATTTGGTATTTGCTGAGATTCTATTAAAATTGTAATTTAGAAAGTTTTTAAAAGATTTTTCGCTCATTTTATCTATCTAAATTTCGAATCTTTTAGAAACTGTTCTTAGAGAGCATTTACATCTTATAAGTATCTAACATATCAAATTTTAAAGCTATATATTTAATAATTGAATAGAAATCTTAATTTACAAAATTTTTAAACCGGTTTTCGAATACTTCAGCTTTTAAATTTCGATTTTTTAAAAAAAAGTTCTTTGAGAGCATTTACATGCTTTAAATCACTATAATTTCAAATGTCAAGTTTATATCCGTAACAACTCCATAGTATACAAAATTAGAACGATTTAGAGCGTTTTCTGCTCATTTCACAATTTTAAATTTCGATTTTCGTAGAATCTGTTCTTACAGAGTATTTACATCTTGTAAATAAGTTAATAAATTTCTATTTTCTAAGCCTTTCAGTATCACAATACTTGCAATTTTAGAAGGTTTTCACTCCTGAAATCACCTTGTGTTAGTGGCACTGACATAAGACAGAGCCTATGTCGGAGCAGGGACTGTCACCATTAGTTTTCAACCATTATTTTTAAATCGGTTTGGTATTTTCTGAGATTCCATAGAAATTGCAATTTAGAATTTTTTAGAGCGCTTATAGCGCATTTTCACCTATTTTAGATTTGGAATTTTTTAGAAACAGTTTTCAGACTGCTTTTGTATCTTATGAATATCTGCCACGCCAAATTTCAAGTTTCTATCATTAATAATTGCACAGAAATCGCGGTTTAGACCTTTTTATAACGTGTATCGCGCATTTTCACGACTTCCAAATTTCGATGTTTTTTCGACTGTTCTTAGAGAACATTACATCTTAAATAACTACCATACCAAGTTTCAAATTTCTATGCCATTCAGTAAAACAAAAATCGCATTTTTAGAATGTTTCTTTTTCCTGCACCCTCTTGGAGGTTGTGCCACCGATAGAAAACATAGCGTATGTTTGAGCAAAGATTGGCACAATCAACCCCCCATTGGCTGCGTTCTTTCAAAATATAGTACCTCGTTTGTAATTATACATAAATTTTTATTAGTTGCAAGAAAAATAGTATATATCCTGAAGTACTCATCACAATCTTTTTACACATCTTCTCTTCAGATTTTAGTGTAAATGATGTGCTATAGCAAAACCACAGCCTCACTGCATATATACCTAAAATATGGCAAAGGTCACTCAAGTAAAACTTGACTGTCGGACGTAGCAATCAAAAATTTTGTTTTCTCAACTTCAGAAAATAACGATAAAACTAGTTTAAGAATATGGAAACGAAAGAAAAAATCGATTTAACAGTACAGTTGCCAACATTGCAATTGAAGTCATACTGATAGATTGGTATAAGTTAATGTTCCAAACATATAGAGGAACTTCTGATATTTTCTGCTTTAGAATATCGAGGTATACTACATTAAAATCACCCATAATAATATTTAATAGGGGTGTATAGTTGTAATAATGAATCTTGTAAACACGACTAAATGATAGAGTCAAAAATCTATAATCTAAATATTTATTCTTTAATGAATTTAAAATGACGCTGAAAATAAGTACTGAAAAATGCAATAAGAAAAATGCAAAAATAGCTTTTTTCAGACATATGCAAAAATCCGGTTTTACCTCACTGGTTGGGTAAAACCGGGAACCCCTTTAAAACTCGTGGAAAACTCATTTTCTTTTTAAAAAATCTTGTTTAATATAGTAAAAAAATACATTTTTGTTATATTTAACAAAACGAAATTGCACATCTCTTCTTCCATGTGTCAAAAATAAATCTGTAGCAAATTATCTACATTGTATATGCCTAAATTTTACCCTGGAAGTCTTAGAGTTATTTTAACTGAAAAAAAAAATCACAAATAAATTTATTATCAAATTATCCTTCATACTAAATGCTTCGTGTGCCCATCTGTGACATTTCACACATTGTATCCAATTTTCTTTGGATTTAGAATTAGAGTAAAGCTCATTGCAAAACATTCAGGTTTATCTTCTTCCTCTTCTGAGGATGTCTCATCAACCTTTTTTGGTTTCTTTTACTGTTGATTCTTATTTTCTTTTTAAGAATCTTCCTTTTTAGTTTTACAGACTATTTGGCTTCTTTTTCTTTAATATCTATTTCGAGCTCTAATTTATAGGGTGAAGTAGTTAAAATAACAGTTTCCACGTCTTTTGCCAGCTCTTTTCTCAATCTTAAAAGCTTCTTGGGGAGGGGTAATAACATTTTAACTGAAATTGGAAATGCAGATTGCTGGCTACACAATATCAGATCTCGATAAAAGAGTCTGGATGTTGTCAACTACTCGATGTGTAATGTCGACACTTTTATATGTGGAAAGATGAGCTTCATTATCCTGTGATATTTCAGAAATATTTATTGCTGTAACTATGCCAACCTATGGCTGCGTAGACTTAGGTGTTTTATCATTGACATTCATGGACTTCTCTGGCATTTCCGAAGGAGAAAATAGATCCAGGAAAAACATCGTTGTTGTAAGGAAAAATCCCTGTTTTCACAAACCTTCTGATTGGAGTATTTATAACTACTGCTGTAAAAAATGCAGATTTGAATGATTTTCTAACTTAATAAATTGTAACAGATCGCCCAGTATTGGAATTAACCACTTCCTCACCTCTTGTTTGTAGTATAAGATTAGAGGTGCTAAGAATAACACATCAAAGGGTTAACAGTACTTAACAGCATTAAACTGCAATTTAAAACTCCATGCTAAAGTATTAACTATCCTAAAAAAACATTCTATGAGTGTAGGACAAAAATGGGCATACCCGGTTTTGACCCACTCTTAAGTATCCGATTTTACCTCAACGTGACATAGATTTTTAAACATGACGTCACTACTCTCAGTCCTATAGTAAAAAAATCAGTAAAACGGTTAAAATATTTGCAAGAAAGCAAATAATTAAATATAGTACTAACCAATAAATAAATATTCTGGCAAACAGTTGATATATGCGTAAAACCTAGAAACAAACAAAATATTTTTTAAGAGAAATTCAAACGCATTCCTTCCCACAAAAATAACCGCACGCAATAGTGCTTCGTTCAGCTACAAATTCCGTAATGACCTTCGACAAGCAATTCCTGGTGTTGGCGGACAGATAAAAGTTCAAATTAAGGAGGAACCAGCGCTACCCGGTTTTACTCGCCTACCCGGTTTCGTACAACTCTCCCCTACTTATAGTTTTAGTAGTATATCTATAATGTAATATCATACAGATTAATTTTCAAAGAAAGGGCAAAAATGACTCATGACGTAACTGTGAATATATATTGCTTTTATGAATAAATTGTAACAGTCAGATCCTTATAGGGAAGTTGCAATCAGCTGATTTACTTTTCATCCACCAATAAAATAACCTTCGGAAAATAGCGATCAAACTACTTTAACAATGTAGAAACAAAAGAAGACATTGGTTTAACAGTCAATGAATGTGTCAGTTACAGAACTGAAGTCACAAAAATAGATTGATAAAAGTTAACGTTCCTAACATATAGTGGAACATCCGACATTTTCTGCTTTAGAATATCAAACAATATTACACGAAACATACCCAGAATCATAATCAAGGATGGGTGCTTAGTTTCATACTTTCTCATACAGAATCAATTGACATTTTCCCGATAAAATTTGACCATTTTTCTTTCCCGTTGCCAAGAAATTCTAAATCTGGAATAATAATTTTTCCTCTACAATTAATTAAAAATTAAAATAAAAAGAATTCAAAAGAAAATAATTATGACGTCATATTTGAAACGAAAAAAATGCGGTATTTTTTATTATACATGAAGGATGAATATCGGTTACGTTAATAAGGGGTTTTCTGCCAAAAATGGAGTCATAATTAGAAGGGAAAAGAATGAAAAAGAATCATATTATTAATAAAGTTATTCGCTTGGAAAAATATGACGTCATATTTGAAATAAAACAGATAATTCCATGTATTCGTTAAAAATGCAAGGGACATGAATATAAGTAAATAATGAAAATAGATAAATAATTACGTCATATTTAAATGAATAACAGAAATATTTTTTACTAATGGACTCTATTCTCGCTTTCAGTTCGAGGGTATAAAACAACCATTTTACTAATTGTGACGTCAAAGGAATACTGTCCATACTGATTAAAGTGTTTGAATATAAGTTACAAACAAATGAGAGTTTTATTTCAAAATTCACGCTATGATTACAAGGAGAAGATATTTTTGGTTGTAGAAAGGGGAATTAAAATGGATTAATATTTTTTTTACGCTATTTCCTCACTAAAATGAAAAAGAATTGAATTTCAATTAGTATAAATGGTACAAAAACATGATTAAAGTAAATTTCCCAAAACTGAAAACATATTTACATGCATCGAAGCTTCATGAATGAATTTATTCCACAGAAGTTAAAATCGTCTGCGAACATACTGACATTCAGAACCAAGGATGTAAATATATCTTCTGTACATTTAAGTGGATAGTTATTGCCCACTATTCATAAGAATTAAGTTTTAAAAAATCATATACTATTTTAAAAGATGGCAGTTAAAACATGTCACAAAGGCGATTTTAGTAAAAGCTTTATCGGGTAAAAATGATGTGATATTTTTTCATGGAAAGCTTAAAAGTTAATACGAAAACATTAACATATATTTATTTCAATTTCGTCAAAGCGATGTCGTTTTTATTACACCAACTTCGAAAGTTAAAACGAAATCTTAAAATAATAATATACCTTTTAGAAATAAAATTTTGCACCAAAAGTCGCATTATTTCAAAATGAAATTTTAGCTTACATTTTAAATATGTTTTGTTACTTGAAATTTAGTATATTTAATAAAAATAATGTTTCAATGTTTTTCTAAATGTACAATAATATTGGATTTCATTAATCGATTCTATGTTTTAAACAAATTGAAATGCATAGTTTTAAATTATTCATGAAGTGAAAGAATATATATATATATTTTATTTCGACAAGTATCATTCCGTAAGAAAAAGAAACCTAGTGAAAGCGTCGTCATATTTTAAATCATTAGCTGCTTTTCTTTCAGAAAATGTTAGAATTTTATAGCAGTTATACGTGTTCTTAGCAAATTGCAATTTGCTAAGAACTTAACAATAGCAAATACATAAGTTTAACACCCTTTTACCGCACATTCTCCAGGAACATTGGTTTCAATAAAATTTAATAAATGGCACATCAAAGTCGACTTAAAAAAATTTAGCAAGTAATTTTAATTTGAGATTAGGCTTTACATGTGACATCATTTACGTGTAAAAAAGAGCCAAAACTACTAATTAAGCAATAAATTTGTCTTTTACCTCAGATCCCTCTAATTTTTAAAGGCATCGTGGTTATCGAAAATGGCAAAGGAAGAAGGGAAATTTTCTTTCGATTTTAAAATATTGAAATCTATAGTTAAAAATCTCTATGAAACACAATCTCTGCCCCCATTGGAGCATATTCCTGCAAATTTCAAAGCTTTCGAAAGCCAAAATTACAGCACAACGTTAGATATGAAAATGTTTATTCATAATTGGGGTGCTTTTCCATAAATAGATTTATTCCGCGAAAGCAATAAGCAAATATATTGCTTAAATAATAAGTATTTAGGCTCAAGAGTCTTCAGAGCATGATAAATAGTTTATATTATTGGTAGATCTACAGTTGATAAAAGTGTGGCACCGTGAAATTAAAGTGTAATAAATATTTGAAAGTTAAAGATATTTCTCGTACTCTTATTATTTATTTTTTCACGTTGATGCTTCACCACGTTTGATTATTTTTTAATACTATTTATCTTTTTTTTTCTTCCAAGATGTGAATTTTTGGAATATAAACATAATGTTGCATGTAGATTTTTCGATTATTCTAATCTTATCATTGTCACGTCTGAAGTGACCTGTTAATAACACATTTCCTTTAAAAATATTTACTAATATATTTCTTTAAATAATATTCGTTGTCTCGAAAACTCAAATTAAATCAATATCCTTGAGCGGAATAAATATAAAATAGAATAAACATAAATAATAAAATACAATAACAGAGATGTAAATTTATTCCTCATTTAATTATAGAAAAGGTGTATGAAATTCCATGCTCACGAAAGAAATTTAAATGATCCTATATATATATATATATATAAATAAGCAAATTGGGATCATCATAAGCGTTTCTACTATAAAATGTGATAAAAGGTTCATTATATGCTTTTAATTATCGAAATTTTTTGCTTAATTGGTGAATTTCTTCTACTTTAAATGTTACGTGAACGCAATCACGGGTAACAGCTAGTAATTTAAATATTTATTGTTTAAAGAATTTAAAACGACACTAAGTACTGAAAAAAGGCAATAAGGAATAATCAAATACACACATACTTATTTTTTTAGTTGAATATCTATAATATAATATTGTTACAGGTATTTTTTTCAAATTGAGACAACTAAGACTGATGACTTAATTATGACTATATATTGCTTTTAGGAATACATTATAACAATTAAATTATTATACAAATACGAAGAAAAGGTAAAACAAAACCAAAATTAAACGATAACGTAACAATGAACAATTATTTCATTCAAGTTTGGAAAATAACAAACAAACTATTTTAACAATGAGGAAATAAAATGGGACATTAGTATAACAGTCAATGAATGTGTCAGTTACAGAATTGAAGTCGCAAACATAGGTCAGTAGAAGTTAACGCTCCTAACATATAGTGGAATTTCCGAAATTTTCTGCTTTAGAATATCCAAGAATACTACACGAAACATACCAGAGTCATAAATAAGGATGGGTGCTTAGCTGTAATAATGAATCTTCTTAGCACGACTAAATAATAGCATAACAAGTGTCAATAAATGCAATGCCATTTGGTAATAATTTAAATATTTATTGTTTAATGAATTTAAAATGACACTAAGTACAGAAAAAAGGCCATAAGAAAGAATCGAATGCACATATACATATTATTTTTAGTAGAATATGTATAATATAGTATTGTTGCAGATTTATTTTTCCAATAGAGGCAAATAAGACTGATGACTTAACTGTGAATATATATTGCTTTTAGGAATACATTATAACAATTAAATTATTATACGAATACGAAGAAAAGGTAAAACAAAAGCAAAATTAAACGATGACGTAGCAATGAACAATTCTTTCTGTCAAGTTTGCAAAATAACAATCGAACGATTTTAACAATAGGGAAATAAAATGTGACATTAGTATAACAGTCAATGAATGTGTCAGTTACAGAAATGAAATCGAAAAGATAGGTAGGTAGAAGTTAACGGTCCTAAAATATAGTGGAACTTCCGACATTTTCTGCTTTAGAATATTAAAGAATATCATACGAAACATACCCAGAGTCATAATTAAGGATGGGTGCTTAGCTATAATAATGAATCTTCTTAGCACGACTAAATAATAGCGTAACAAATGTCAATAAACGCAATGCCATTTGGTAATAATTTAAATATTTATTGTTAAATGAATTTAAAATGACACTAAGTAATTACTGAAAAAAGGCCATAAGGAAGGATTGAATACACATATACTTATCTTTTTTAGTAGAATATCTATACTATAGTATTTTTACAGATTTATTTTTCAAATAGAGGTAACTAAGACTGATGACTTAACTGTGAATATATATTGCTTTTAGGAATACATTATAACAATTAAATTATTATAAGAATACGATGAAAAGATAAGATAATCAAAAATTAAATGATGACGTAACAATGAACAATTCTTTATTTCAAATTTGGAAAATGAAGTCGCAAAAATAGGTTGGTAGAAGTTAACGTTCCTAACATATAGTGGAACTTCCGAAATTTTCTGCTTTAGAATATCCAAGAAAATTATACGAAACATATTCAGAGTCATAATTAAGGATAGGTGCTTAGCTGTAATAATGAATCTTCTTAGCACGACTAAATTATAGCGTAACAAGTGTCAATAAACGCAATGCCATTTGGTAATAATTTAAATATTTATTGTTAAATGAATTTAAAATGACACAAGTAAGGATTGAATACACATATACTTATTTTTTTTAGTTGAATATCTATACTTTTACTTATACTTTTACTTAACTATACTTTATATATTTTTACAGATTTATTTCTCAAATAGAGGTAACTAAGACTGATGACTTAACTGTGAATATATATTGCTTTTAGGAATACATTATAACAATTAAATTATTATAAGAATACGAAGAAAAGGTAAAAAAATAAATAAATAAATAAATAAACGATGACGTAACAATGAACAATTCTTTCTGTCAAGTTTGCGAAATAACAATCGAACGATTTTAACAATAAGGAAATAAAATGTGACATTAGTGTAACAGTAAATGAATGTGTCAGTTACAGAAATGAAATCGAAAAGATAGGTAGGTAGAAGTTAACATTCCTAAAATATAGTGGAACTTCCGACATTTTCTGCTTTAGAATATTAAAGAATATCATACGAAACATACCCAGAGTCGTAATTAAGAATTGGGGCTTAGCTGTAATAATTAATATTCTTAGCACGACTAAATAATAGAGTGACACGTGTCAATAAACACAATGAGATTTTTTAATAATTTAATGAGTTTAAAATGATACTACGTACTGAAAAAAGGCAATAAGGAATAATCGAATACACTTATACTTATTTTTTTAGTACAATATCTATAATATAGTATTGTTACAGATTTATTTTTCAAATAAAGGCAACTAAGACTGATGACTTAACTATGAATATATATTGCTTTTTGGAATACATTATAACAATTAAATTATTAGTCGAATACGATGAAAATGTAAAGCAAAATCAAAATTAAACGATGTCGTAACAATGAACAACTCTTTCTGCCATGTTTGCAAAATAACAATCAAACGCTTTTAACAATAAGGAAATAAAATGGGACATTAGTATAACAGTCAATGAATGTGTCAGTTACAGAAATGAAATCGAAAAGATAGGTTGGTAGAATTTAACGTTCCTAACATATAGTGGAACTTCCGAAATTTTCTGCTTTAGAATATCCAAGAAAATTATACGAAACATATTCAGAGTCATAATTAAGGATAGGTGCTTAGCTGTAATAATGAATCTTCTTAGCACGACTAAATTATAGCGTAACAAGTGTCAATAAACGCAATGCCATTTGGTAGTAATTTAAATATTTATTGTTAAATGAATTTAAAATGACACTAAGTAATTACTGAAAAAAGGCTATAAGGAAGGATTGAATACACATATACTTATATTTTTTAGTAGAATATCTATACTATAGTATTTTTACAGATTTATTTTTCAAATAGCGGTAACTAAGACTAATGACTTAACTGTTAATATATATTGCTTTAAGGAATACATTATAATAATTAAATTATTATAAGAATACGAAGAAAAGATAAGATAATCCAAAATTAAATGATGACGTAACAATGAACAATTCTTTATTTCAAATTTGGAAAATAACAATCAAACTATTTTAACAATGAGGAAATAAAATGGGACATTTGTTTAACAGTCAATGAATGTATCAGTTACAGAATTGAAGTCGCAAAAATAGGTTGGTAGAAGTTAAAGTTCCTAACATATTGTGGAACTTTCGACATTTTCTGCTTTAGAATATTCACGAATACTACACGAAACATACCCAGAATCATAATTAAGAATTTGTGCTTAGCTGTAATAATTAATCTTCTTAGCACGACTAAATAATAGAGTAACAAGTGTCAATAAACGCAATGCCATTTTTCAATAATTTAATGAGTTTAAAATGACACTAAGTACTGAAAAAAGGCCATAAGGAATAATCGAATGCTCATATACATATTATTTTTAGTAGAATATCTATAATATAGTATTGTTACAGATTTATTTTTCCAATAGAGGCAACTAAGACTGATGACTTAACTGTGAATATATATTGCTTTTTGGAATACATTATAACAATTAAATTATTATATGATTACGAAGAAAAGGTAAAACAAAATCAAAATTAAATGATGACGTAACAATGAACAATTCTCTCTGTCAAGTTCGGAAAATAACAATCAAACTATTTTAACAATAAGGAAATAAAATGTGACATTAGTATAACAGTCAATGGATGTGTCAGTTACCGAAATGAAATCGAAAAGATAGGTAGGTAGAAGTTAACGTTCCTAAAATATAGTGGAACTTCCGACATTTTCTGCTTTAGAATATTGAAGAATATCATACGAAACATACCCAGAGTCATAATTAAGGATGGGTTCTTAGCTGTAATAATGAATGTTCTTAGCACGACTAAATATTAGCGTAACAAGTGTCAATAAACGCAATGCGATTTGGTAATAATTTAAATATTTATTGTTTAAGGAATTTAAAATGACACTAAGTACGGAAAAATTGCCATAAGGAATAATCGAATACACATATACATATTATTTTTTAGTACAATATCTATAATATAGTATTGTTACAGATTTATTTTTCAAATAGAGGCAACTAAGACTGATGACTTAACTATGAATATATATTGCTTTTTGGAATACATTATAACAATTAAATTGTTATACGAATACGAAAAAAATGTAAAACAAAATCAAAATTAAACGATGTCGTAACAATGAACAACTCTTTCTGCCATGTTTGCAAAATAAGAATCAAACGCTTTTAACAATAAGGAAATAAAATGGGACATTAGTATAACAGTCAATGGATGTGTCAGTTACCGAAATGAAATCGAAAAGATAGGTAGGTAGAAGTTAACGTTTCTAAAATATAGTGGAACTTCCGACATTTTCTGCTTTAGAATATTGAAGAATATCATACGAAACATACCCAGAATCATAATTAAGGATGGGTTCTTAGCTGTAATAATGAATGTTCTTAGCACGACTAAATATTAGCGTAACAAGTGTCAATAAACGCAATGCCATTTGGTAATAATTTAAATATTTATTGTTTAAGGAATTTAAAATGACACTAAGTACGGAAAAATTGCCATAAGGAATAATCGAATACACATATACATATTATTTTTTAGTACAATATCTATAATATAGTATTGTTACAGATTTATTTTTCAAATAGAGGCAACTAAGACTGATGACTTAACTATGAATATATATTGCTTTTTGGAATACATTATAACAATTAAATTGTTATACTAATACGAAAAAAATGTAAAACAAAATCAAAATTAAACGATGTCGTAACAATGAACAACTCTTTCTGCCATGTTTGCAAAATAACAATCAAACGCTTTTAACAATAAGGAAATAAAATGGGACATTAGTATAACAGTCAATGAATGTGTCAGTTACAGAAATGAAATCGAAATGATAGTTTGGTAGAAGTTAACGTTCCTAACATATAGTGGAACTTCCGAAATTTTCTGCTTTAGAATATCCAAGAATATTATACGAAACATATCCAGAGTCATAATTAAGGATATGTGCTTAGCTGTAATAATGAATCTTCTTAGCACGAATAAATAATAGCGTAACAAGTGTCAATAAACGCAATGCCATTTGGTAATAATTTAAATATTTATTGTTAAATGAATTTAAAATGACACTAAGTAATTGCTGAAAAAAGGCCATAAGGAAGGATTGAATACACATATACTTATATTTTTCAGTAGAATATCTATACTATAGTATTTTTACAGATTTATTTTTCAAATAGAGGTAACTAAGACTGATGACTTAACTGTGAATATATATTGCTTTTAGGAATACATTATAACAATTAAATTACTATAAGAATACGAAGAAAAGATAAAAAAACAAACAAAATTAAAGGATGACGTAACAATGAACAATTCTTTCTGCCAAGTTTGCAAAATAACAATCGAACGATTTTAACAAAAAGGAAATAAAATGTGACATTAGTATAACGCTAAATGAATGCGTCAGTTACAGAAATGAAATCGAAAAGATAGGTAGGTAGAAGTTAACACTCCTAAAATATAGTGGAACTTCCGACATTTTCTGCTTTAGAATATTAAAGAATATCATACGAAACATACCCAGAGTCATAATTAAGGATGGGTGCTTAGCTGAAATAATTAATCTTCGTAGCACGACTAAATAATAGAGTAACACGTGTCAATAAACGCAATGCCATTTTTTAATAATTTAATGAGTTTAAAATTATACTACGTACTGAAAAAAGGCAATAAGGAGTAATCGAATACACATATACTTATACTTTTAGTGGAATATCTATAATATAGTATTGTTACAGATTTATTTTTCAAATAGAGGAAACTAAGACTGATGACTTAACTATGAATATATATTGCTTTTTGGAATACATTATAACAATTAAATTATTATACGAATAAGATGAAAAGGTAAAACAAAATCAAAACTAAACGATAACGTAGCAATGAGCAATTCTTTCTATCAAGTTTGGAAAATAACAATCAAATTATTTTAACAATAAGGAAGTAAAATGGGACATTAGTATAACAGTCAATGAATGTGTCAGTTACAGAAATGAAATCGAAAAGATAGGTTGGTAGAATTTAACGTTCCTAACAAATAGTGGAACATCCGACATTTTCTGCTTTAGAATATTCAAAAATATTATACAAACATATCCAGAGTCATAAATAAGGATGGGTGCTTAGCTGTGATAATGATCTTCTTAGCATGACTAAATAATAGCGTAACAAGTGTCAAAAAACGCAATGCCATTTGGTAATAATTTAAATATTTATTGTTAAATGAATTTAAAATAACAGCAAGTACTGAAAAAAGGCCATAAGGAAGGATTGAATACACATATACTTATTTTTTTAGTAGAATATCCATAATATAGTATTGTTACAGATTTATTTTTCAAATAGAGGCAACTAAGACTGATGACTTAACTATGAATATATATTGCTTTTTGGAATACATTATAACAATTAAATTATTATTCGAATACGATGAAAAGGTAAAGCAAAATCAAAATTAAATGATGACGTAACAATGAACAATTCTTTCTGTCAAGTTTGGAAAATAACAATCAAACTATTTTAACAATAAGGAAGTAAAATAGGACATTAGTGTAACAGTCAATGAATGTGTCAGTTACAGAAATGAAATCGAAAAGATACGTTGGTAGAATTTAACGTTCCTAACATATAGTGGAACTTCCGAAATTTTCTGCTTTAGAATATCCAAGAAAATTATACGAAACATATACAGAGTCATAATTAAGGATAGGTGCTTAGCTGTAATAATGAATCTTCTTAGCACGACTAAATTATAGCGTAACAAGTGTCAATAAACGCAATGCCATTTGGTAATAATTTAAATATTTATTGTTAAATGAATTTAAAATGACACTAAGTAATTACTGAAAAAAGGCCATAAGGAAGGATTGAATACACATATACTTATATTTTTTAGTAGAATATCTATACTATAGTATTTTTACAGATTTATTTTTCAAATATAGGTAACTAAGACATGACTTAACTGTGAATATATATTGCTTTAAGGAACATATTATAACAATTAAATGATTATAAGAATACGAAGAAAAGATAAGATAATCCAAAATTAAATGATGACGTAACAATGAACAACTCTTTATTTCAAATTTGGAAAATAAAAATCAAACTATTTTAACAATGAGGAAATAAAATGGGACATTTGTTTAACAGTCAATAAATGTATCAGTTACAGAATTGAAGTCGCAAAAATAGGTTGGTAGAAGTTAACGTTCCTAACATATTGTGGAACTTCCGAAATTTTCTGCTTTAGAAAATTCGAAAATACTATACGAAACATGCCCAAAATCATAATTAAGGATGGGTGCTTAGCTGTAATAATGAACTTTCTTAGCACGACTAAATAATACCGTAACAAGTGTCAGTAAACGTAATACCATGTGTTAATAATTGTCTGAGTGAAGCGAAGGTTTTTACACAGCGCAATATTACTTTCCTGTCGCATACAGCTACGATGGACAATAAAGCCATGACCTACTAAAAGAATGCCTAGTAAAAATCTTTCGTCAAGCATAACTCAAAAAATATTTGTCGGATTTACTTTCTGCGAAGGTACCTATGAGGGTAACCTACTGAATGCAGGTACTATCAAAAATCAGTTCCAATCCGTTGAAAATTTATATTAAAAAACTGATAAAAAAGCACAATTTAGATGCATACGTCGCAGAAATTTGGTATGCGTCACTTTCACCGCCGGTGGATGATTTCGTAGACAACCGAATTACAGCACATGGATCAAAGTAAATACGCATGCACTAATATTAAACAACTAGAAAACAGGAATTCTGCTTTTCCAGAATTTAGTGTCGCCCCCGGTGACAAAAAATTATATGTATATAAATATAGGTACAGTAGAGTCCCGATTATCCGAGTTAATCAAACTTATACCTTTCGAATGGATCATTTTCGTCTGATGGACTGATGGCTTATATTATTAGAAAACAGTCATTAAAAATGAAGTGTTAGGTGAAGATGAAACAGCAGTCGTAAAAAGTTAGAACTTTGATTTTCTGGTCAGAATGGGATAAAAAAAAATGGCCAGAATTGTTTTTGAAATAACTCGGTGAAAGCGGAAACTCCGATAATCGGGACTCTACTGTAGTTCAGTTTTAAGACTTATAACACGCGATTCTATTTTACATAAAGTGACGTCATCTACATCCGCTGTATAATTCATCATTTGCGATCCAGTGTTAAACAACATCTACAGTAAAGTACGCTTATGACGTCACTATCGCTGAATAATACACTAAGCCAAAAAAAAAAAAAAAAAAGATTTCGTCATTCAAAAAACTCCACAAAAAAAAATCAGCTATCTAAAGATTCACAGGCCTTCATTTGTTTGTATTATTAATATAGATATTTAAATTTAAATTCAGTTTCTAATAGCTCCATGTTTTATCAGAAATCCTTAATTTATATTTTTTCAAAATAGCACGTATTTTAATTAATTTGTTTTTCAGTTTTTATGGGAAAACGGCAAAAGAAAGATATAATTGCTATTTTTCTTTCAGTTTCTATGAAATCGAGTTCTTCCGTTGCCAATATTAAGCAAATGGCTCTAAAAAAAAAAAAAAAAAAAAAAAAAAAAAAAAAAAAAAATCTCAAAAATAAATGGAGATGCAGTTTTCAAACAATTTGCATTAAAAAGTACTTTTTTTCGAATATGACGGTATAAAAATTGAAAATTTGCGATGCTTAGAAGTTTACAAAAATGCTGTAGCGTATTTAATCGAACTGCTTTGTTTTACTCCTGGCTTCTGTAAGGTAACGTTATTTTTTTTGGAGACAACACAAAATAAGCTGGGAGAAAGAAATAGCATACCTTACCGGGTGATAATAATAAAAGCTATTTAAACAGGAAAAGAAATATTGATTTCTTTTTTCTTTTTAAAATTAAAAAAGCCAAAATATCTTAGTCCACTAATATCATAAAAAAGAAAAGTTTGTTTGTTTGCAGGAGGTAATCTCTGGAACTACCGTACTGATTTCAACAGTAATGATATCAAAATAATTGTGTTAGTCCACTTTCGAACAAAGGCTATATCTTAAGTTGATACCACTAAGCCAAAGTGGGTATAAGAGCAAAAAACATACTAAAAATGAGATTTTTGTGTTACTGAAGGGCCTAAAAATAAGAAATTTGGAATATTAGTTACTTATTAGATATAAAGGATTTCTAAGAACATTTCCTAAACAATTTGAAATTTTAAAAAGGTAAAAATGCGCAAAAAGCGTTCTAAAAAGCGTTCTAAATAGTGGTTTCTACGCAATCTCAGAAAATACCAAAGAGATTTAAAAAATAATGGTGTCAAAATGATGGTGAAAATCCTTGCTCCAATATAGGCTATATTTTATGTCGATGCCACTACCAAATTGCGATTTTTGTGTTATTGAAGGGTCTAGAAATTTGAAATTTGGAATATTAGTTGCTTATTAGATATAAAAATTTTCTAAAATTTTCTATTCACTTCTTAAAAAATTCGAAATTTAAAAGGGGTGATAATGCACGATAAGTGTTCTATATGGCGATTTCTGCGCAGTTTTAGGTTTTTTAGTTTTAGGTTTTTTTAGTTATGGTGACAGTCCCTGCTCCAACATAGGTTATATTTTATGATGCTGTCAGAAAAATGGTCAATAATCCGCATTCAGATACACAGGCAAGGTTGTCGTTAAATAAGAACAATACTTACAACAATATTATTATAACTGTATGAGAGTTATAATAGTGATATAAAATTGGCTTTGAGCAAACAATCACAGAAGGAGTATTTTTCTTATGTTTCGAGTGAAGCTCGATCATCAAGGTACTAATTAATTACACAAGCAACGGATATATAATCAAAAGTTTAAATTCAAATGTAAATATTTGCAACCTCCCCCCTTCCCCCAAAACACACACACAAAAAACAGTTACCGCAATGAAATTAACTTGGCGTTAAGACATGTTTATAAAAATACGACATTGGTTGCAAACCAGATTACGGAACATTCCTATAAAATTTGAAGTAATAACGGTACTTTTATTTTTAGCCGCCGGGTTAAAATTTAAACAAGAGCACTTTTTTTCGCATGAGTAATTTAGAAATAATTCTTTCATGTTGAAAGAAAATGTTTGATTTATTATCTCTTTTTATTATTTTTACTTATTTGTATTTTGAAAGAAATGAGTGAAAGTGGTGTTTTATAATTGTATTTAATTTATGTATTTCAAATGAAAAGAATGCATTACAAACGTTAGCGATTTATCTCCTGTATCCAGCTAAGTGCCTTATTACCATTGTCTACTATTATTGTCCAATACTCTTTACGATATTTCGTTGTTATATGAGCTTTGGACCTTTTTATAAAAAGTTTGACACAATTCGGGTTTAAGAAAGCGAGATGTTTTTGCCAAATGATATAAACGACTATGAAAATAAAATGAAAGAAGTATTAAACTGGTTTATGTATGTATTTTAATATATACATCTGATAATACGTATTAAATAAATTATTTATGTTTTTTATATAATAAAAGTTAAATGACTGCTTTATCTACTTGTATGCTAATATTATAAAGTAGTAACGTTTGTGTGTTTGTGGAATGTAATCTCAGAAACTGCCTAGCGGATTAAATGAATAATGGTCTGGATATGCTGTTGACCATCTCTGCTCTAACAAAGACTATAATTTATGTCGGTACAACAACCTCTATTGATGCAAGAGCAGAAAAATTCTAATATTGTGAATTCTGAGACATTGTTTGGGCTAGAAATTTGAAATTTTATGCAGTGGTTATTTTTAAGATGTAAATAATCGTTATGAACTCTTTCTACAAGGTTCGAAATTTTAAAGATAAAATTTAACGAAAACGCTCTAGAAAGTTTCTAAATAGCCATATATTTGGAATTGTTACAGAAAGAAATTTTGAAATTTCACATGGTTATTATTTTTAAGTCGTTAATGCCGGTCAGTTTAAAAAATAAAATTAAATGGGTGCACCATAAAAAAGATCTAATCTGCAATTTCTGCGATACTTTTAGGTCTAGGCACTTAAAAATTGGCGTGGTAATTTGATCCAAATCCCGTCGTCCAAATCCCGTTGCCCAAACCCCAAATCCCGTTGAAATTTTTGGACATACTTTTTAGATGTAAATGCTCTCTAAGAATGGGTTCTAAAACATACAAGATTTAAAAAGATGAAACGAACGGAAAACGTTCTAAATTACCATTCATTTGCATTGTGAGATCTAAATCATCGTTATAGAAAGAATTCAAACTAGAATGCACGCATTAGATAGAATTTAAAAAAAATCGAAATTAAGAAAACTAAATAAAGTGGACAAATTTCTAAAGATAATCTAAATAACGAAGTACATGGGAATATTAGGAATATAAAGATGAAAACTTGCTTGAATGTTGCTTTTAAGACGTAAATACTCGCAATAGAACAATTTCTAAAACTTTTGCTATGTAAAGCGATGCAAGAACGAAAAACTTTCGATTTTTTTTTTAATTTGTGTCCTACCGCTGACCTAAAAACTTTTTATCGGGTTGAAATTTTTGGACGGGATACTTTTTAGATGTAAATAGTCTCTAAGAATGGCGTCTAAAACATACAAAATTTAAAAAGATGAAACGAACGGAAAACGTTCTAAATTACCATTCATTTGCATTGTGAGGTATATAAAATTTAAATATTTAATAAAACTACTCCCCCGCCACACACACACACAAAAAAAACATGCGGCTTAAATGCATCAAAACGGGTAGCTACTTATCTAGCATTGAATAAGTTGTGTTAGCATTGAAGAATTGTTGGTATGAAACAGCGAATAGTTTGCACGAAAGTACTTGTCACAATGTTACTTCTCTGGGCGAAAATGTCGCAAAGTGTCTGTTTTAATTTGATATGAAAATTTTTTCAGCTTCACTAATCTAGTGATTTAATCATAAGGTCATTTTTTGAATTGTCATTAGACGATTTTTATATAGTAACTTATACGGGTAATTTTTTAATCGGGTTAATATTGACGTATTTTAGCTTGCATGATTTGTTGGAAAAATATGTACGGATTTGAAAATTACGCGAATTGACATTTTCACAGCTCAAAGGTTATGCAGACGAGGTATTCCAGAGCTCTTGTCATAACTTACACTGCAGTCAATGCCGATTTGTTTCCGTAGAGGTGCAAGGGGCCTACCTCGAAAGGTATAAGGGAACCAATCGTGTCAGGTAACTTATGTATTTTTTTCGGACAAAGGTTGAATATTTTTCAGACAGGCCACGTACTGTCAATTACATATAGCATCTCATTTTCTATTCTTCTCTCGAGTTATTATTAAATCTATGTTCTCGCTAACAACGCTCAGACTAATCCCTCTGAGGAAAGTCCTAGTTTAAATATTTATTATTTAATGAATTTAAAATGGCACTAAGTACTGAAAAAATGCAATAAGGAATAATCGAATACACATATCAGGTTGTAACGAAAGTTTCCCGCCACAGATAATACGGTTTGTGCAAACAGTTCGCGTTGACATGTTTGCTCATATTTTGTGAAACGATTTTTGGCATTTGAAAGAAAGAGACTTGCTTTATAACACTTTGATGTGAAATTTGTAAAAAAATATCGTTATCTTTAAACACAAGGTGTCTGAAATGAAACTATCACGTTACCATTTTAGAACCATAATTTACTTGGGCTCTGTTTCAAAATGTCAACTACAGAATGTCACCGTATAAAGTGTCCAGCTTTAGGTACAAGTGTTGTATCACATAACACTTTGATGGTTTGGCGGAATGGTGGTTATATATAAAATTACAGTTAATAATATATATTTGATTAGTATTACGTAATGGTGATTTGGCGGTAAACTTTCGTTACAACCTAATATACTTATTATTTTTAGTGGAATATCTATACTATAGTATTGTTACAAATTTATTTTTCAAATAGAGGCAACTAAGACTGATGACTTAATTGTGAATATAAATTGCCTTTAAGAATACTTTATAACAATTAAATTATTATACGAATACGAAAAAAAGATAAGACAAACCAAAATTAAACGATGACATAACAATGAACAATTCTTTCTGTCAAATTTGGAAAATAATAATCAAACTATTTTAACAATGAGGAAATAAAATGGGACATTAGTTTAACAGTCAATGAATGTGTCAGTTACAGAAATGAAATCGCAAAGATAGGTCGTTAGAAGTTAATGTTCCTAACATATAGTGGAACTTCCGACATTTTCTGCTTTAGAATATCCAAGAATACTACATGAAACATACACAGAATCATAATTAAGGATGGGTGCTTAGCTGTAAGTAAGATGTGTAAATAAGATGTGTAAATAATATGTAAATGTAAGTAAGATGTGTAGTAAGTAATGTAAGTAAGATGTATAAATAAATGTAAGTAAGTGTAAGTAATGTAGGTAAGAAGTAAGTAATACAAAAGTAAGTGTAAGTAATATAAGTAAGTAAGTATGCAAGTAAGTTAGTAAATAATGTAAGTAAGTAATGTAAGTAAATAAGTAATGCAAGTAAGTAAGTAAGTAAGTAATGTAAGTAAGTAATGCAAGTAAGTAAGTAAGTAAGTAAGTAAGTAAGTAAGTAATCTAAGTAATCTAAGTAATTTAAGTAATCTAATTAAGTAAGTAATGTAAGTAAGTAATGCAAGTAAGTAAGTAAGTAAGTAAGTAAGTAAGTAAGTAATCTAAGTAATCTAAGTAATTTAAGTAATCTAATTAAGTAAGTAATGTAAGTAAGTAATGCAAGTAAGTGTAAGTAATGTAAATAATGTAAGTAAGTGTAAGTAATGTAAGTAAGATGTAAGTAACACAAAATGTAAGTAAGATGTGTAAATAAGCGTGATGTTGTAACTGTGAATGTATAAGACACGTGGAAATTAAACGATGATATAACAACAAACAATTGTTTCTCTCAACTTCGGCAAATGACGATCAAACTAGTTTAACAATGAGGAAACAAAAGAATTTGATATAACACTGAATGGGTGTGTCAGTTGCAGAATTGAAGTCATAAAGGTAGGTTGGTAGATGTTAACGTCAAAACTATAGTGGAGACTCTGATATATTCTGCTTTAGAATATCTAGAAATACTACACGAAACATATCTCCAATAATCCCACATATTTAAGAAGGGGTGCTTAGCTGCAATAAGGTATTTTGTTAGCACAAATAAATGATAGTGTAACAAGTGTCAATAAACGAAAAGTCATTTAGCAATAATATAAATATTTATTTTTTAATGAATTAGAAATGAATTATAAAAAAATAATAATAATTTATTTTTTTATTTAAATTGAAAAATAATAACACCAAGAAATATAATTTTAACTAATTAAAATATAATGGTGATACCAATAAATATAATCAATAACTGTAACGACTATTATAAATACAATGAATCTAAAGATATTCATAGTAATAATAAAACTGTTACTAACAATAAATAGTACAAAATAATAATAAATAAAAAGTATATATATAGGTAAATATATGAATAACAAAGTAAATTCTTTTTTAGAAGTGTGTATTGTGATTGTCGATGCGGACTGTCGTGGACTCTTAAGGCAAGACAGTACTGATGAAAGCACAGCATGAATTTTGCACCCCGTCTGTAGAGCTAAGTATATATAATGTCGATATGCGTTATTCATGCTTCGAATATTTCGGCTGATGCCCTGTATCTCGCAGCTGCTGGAGTGGTAAAGCGCATGAGGATAATATTTTTGGAGCATATTTTAACTTACTGATTTTTTTTTTTTTTTTTTTTTTTTTGGTAAGGGTGTTCCTGAGAGTTTCTATGTCTGTGACAAAAGGAACCGAAAAATATTGCCAATTCTTAATGAATTTTCTACTTTGTTTATAGGCTCATGTCTCCGCATCACATTGGTTTCTGCAGACAGGGAATCTTGTTAAGTTCCTACGTTAGTCCGACTACGATATTCTCAATGTAATAATAAAGCAAAGTTTTTAAATCAAATTATTAATAATATAATAATAATTGTCATAATATATTTTTTTAAAAATCATCATAAATAATTTTCATATATAATAATAGTTATGTAATTATATCAACAGATAATAATAATATAATAATACTAATGATAACGTTAAAAATAATAATAATTATTATTATTATTATTTTAATATTAATCATAGTAATAAATAAAATAACGATAACAATTAATATAAAAGTAATAATAAGATAAATAATAATGATTCCAAGAATTATCGTTATATATAAGTAAAAACGATGGACATAATACTAACAAAAATAATAATTATAAAAAAATAATAATAGTTTATTTTTTATTTAAATTGAAAAATAATGACACAAAGAAATATAATTTTAACTAATTAAAATATAATGGTTATAGCAATAATTATAATCAATAACTGTAATGACTATTATAAATTCAATGAAGCTAAAGATATTCATAGTAATAATAACACTGTTACTAACAATAAATAGTACAGAATAATAATAAATAAAAAGTATATATATAGGTAAATATATTAATAACAAAGTAAATTCTTTTTTAGAAGTTTGTATTGTGATTGTCGTTGCGGACTGCCGTGGACTCTTAAGGCAAGACAGTAATGATGAAAACACAGCATGAATTTTGCACCCCGTCTGTAGAGCTAAGTATATTTAATGTCTACATGCGTTATTCGTGCTTGGACTATTTCGGCTGATGCCCTGTATCTCGCAGCTGCTGGAGTGGTAAAGAGCATGAAGATAATATTTTTGGAGCATATTTTAACTTGCTGATTTTTTATTTTTTTTTTTATTTATTTATTTATTTATTTTTTTTTTGGTAAGGGTGTTCCTGAGAGTTTCTATGTCTGTGACAAAATGAATCGAAAAATATTGCCAATTCTTAATGAATTTTCTACTATGTTTATTGGCTCATGTCTCCGCATCACTTTGGCTTCTGCAGATAGGGAATCTTGTTAAGTTCCTACGTTAGTCCGACTACGATATTCTCAATGTAATAATAAAGCAAAATTCTTAAAACAAATTAATAATTGTCTTAATATATTTTTTTTTAAATCATAATAAATAATTTTCATATATAATAATAGTTATGTAATTATATCAACAATAATAATAATATAATAATACTAATGTTAATGTTAAAAATAATAATAATAATTATTATTATTATTATTTTAATATTAATCATAGTAATATATCAAATAACGATAACAATTAATATAATACTAATTATAAGATAAATAATAATGATTCCAAGAATTATCGATGTATATAAGTAAAAACGATGGACATAATACTAACAAAAATAATAATTATAAAAAAAAATAATAATAGTTTATTTTTTTTATTTAAATTGAAGAATAATGACACAAAGAAATATAATTTTAACTAAATAAAATATAATGGTGATAGCAATAATTATAATCAATAACTGTAATGACTATTATAAATACAATTAAGCTAAAGATATTCATAGTAATAATTAAACTGTTACTAACAATAAATAGTACAAAATAATAATAAATAAAAAGTATATATATAGGTAAATATATTAATAACAAAGTAAATTCTTTTTTAGAAGTGTGTATTGCGATTGTCGTTGCGGACTGTCGTGGACTCTTAAGGCAAGACAGTACTGATGAAAACACAGAATGAATTTTGCACCCCGTCTGTAGAGCTAAGTATGTTTAATGTCTACATGCGTTATTCGTGCTTGGAATATTTCGTATGATGCCCTGTATCTCGCAGCTGCTGGAGTGGTAAAGAGCATGAAGATAATATTTTTGGAGCATATTTTAACTTACTGATTATTATTATTATTATTTTTTTTTTTTTTTTTGGTAAGGGTGTTCCTGAGAGTTTCTATGTCTGTGACAAAAGGAACCGAAAAATAATGCCAATTCTTAATGAATTTTCTACTATGTTTATTGGCTCATGTTTCCGCATCACATTGGCTCCTGCAGATAGGGAATCTTGTTAAGTTCCTACGTTAGTCCGACTACGATATTCTTAATGTAATAATAAAGTAAAGTTTTTAAAACAAATTAATAATTGTCATAATATATTTAAAAAAATCATCATAAATAATTTTCATATATAATAATAAATATGTAATTATATCAACAATAATAATAATATAATAATACTAATGATAATGTTAAAAATAATAATAATTATTAATATTATTATTATTTTAATATTAATCATAGTAATAAATCAAATAACGATAACAATTAATATAATACTAATAATAAGATAAATAATAATGATTCCAAAAATTATCGTTATAAATAAGTTAAAACGATGACCATAATACTAACAAAAATAATAATTATAAAAAAATAATAATAGTTTATTTTTTTTATTTAAATTGAAAAATAATGACACCAAGAAATATAATTTTAACTAATTAAAATATAATGGTGATAGCAATAATTATAATGAATAACTGTAATGACTATTATAAATACAATGAAGCTAGAGATATTCATAGTAATAATAAAACTGTTACTAACAATAAATAGTACAAAATAATAATAAATAAAAAGTATATATATAGGTAAATATATGAATAACAAAGTAAATTCTTTTTTAGAAATGTGTATTGTGATTATCGTTGCGTGACTGTCGTGGACTCTTAAGGCAAGACAGTACTAATGAAAACACAGCATGAATTTTGCACCCCATCTGTAGAGCTGAGTATATTTAATGTCTACATGCGTTATTCGTGCTTGGAAACTTTCGGCTGATGCCCGGTATCTCGCAGCTGCTGAAGTGGTAAAGAGCATGAAGATAATATTTTTGGAGCATATTTTAACTTACTGATTATTATTATTATTTTTTTTTTTTGTAAGGGTGTTCCTGAGAGTTTCTATGTCTGTGACAATAGGAACCGAAAAATATTGCCAATTCTTAATGAATTTTCTACTATGTTTATTGGCTCATGTCTCCGCATCACATTGGCTTCTGCAGATAGGGAATCTTGTTAAGTTCCTACGTTAGTCCGACTACGATATTCTCAATGTAATAATAAAGCAATGTTTTTAAGACAAATTAATAATTGTCATAATATTTTTAAAAAAAAATCATCATAAATAATTTTTATATATAATAATAAATATGTAATTATATCTACAATAATAATAATATAATAATACTAATGATAATGTAAAAAAAATAGTAATAATTATTATTATTATTATTTTAATATTAATCATAGTAATAAATCAAATAACTATAACAATTAATATAATACTAATAATAAGATAAATAATAATGATTCCAAGAATTATCGTTATAAATAAGTTAAAACGATGGACATAATACTAACAAAAATGATAATTAAAAAAAATAATAATAGTTTATTTTTTTTTATTTAAATTGAAAAATAATGTCACCAAGAAATATAATTTTAACTAATTAAAATACAATGGTGATAGCAATAATTATAATCAATAACTGTAATGACTATTATAAATACAATGAAGCTAAAGATATTCATAGTAATAAAAAAAATGTTACTAACAATAAATAGTACAAAATTATTGTCTGAGCGAAGCGAAGGCTAATACTCAGCGAAATATTACTGTCCGGACACTTTACTACTACGATGGATATTAACGCCATGTCCTACTAAAAAAAAAGCCTAATAAAAACCTTTCGTCAAGCATAATTCAAAAAATATTTGTCGGATTTCGTTTCTGATTGCACCAGAAGGTACCTATGAGGGTCGCCTACTGAATGCACCTACTATGAAAAATAAGTTCCAAATCGTTTAAAAATTATATAGAAAAAACTCTTTAAAAGGCACAATTTATCTGCATACGTCACAGAAATTTGGTGTGCGTCACTTTCACCGGTTGATGTTTTCGTAGACAACTGGTTTGAACGCATGGAGCAAATAAAAAAAAAATACGCACGCAGTAATATTGAATAGATCAGTTTCAACCACGTGATCACAAACCTTGCAACAACCCGTGGCAACCAGTTTTGGTGGGCAAACAAATAATAATACAGTATTCCGTACCACGGTGACCGTTTTTAGCCTGTTGTATAAAATCTGGCATGTTGTATGACATACAATTGTGGATGATTAAACAAAAGACATGAGTGTTTATTGACCGGGAGGTTATCTTTCTCTGGATGTCTGTCTGTCTATCATACAGCGTGCAATTTTGTTGTAAAGGATGATATTATTATGCAGTAAAACCTCCATAACGGACACACCCGATTAGTGGACACCTCTATTTAGCGGGCATTTTTTTGATTACCCTTAAATAACTGTACATGTTTTACTCTCAGTAGTGGTCACCTCTAAATCGAGGACAAATTCTGCATTCTCGGGGTGTCCGCTATTCAGAGGTTTTACTGTATATAATATTGATAATTATTTTACAGGGCCGCACAAAAGAATAAGAATATATGAAACGAATATAAACTAAATTCGGGATTGGTAGATCGCTGATGGTAATGTAATTTTAGGATGTTGTTACAGTCATCCGCAGATTGTTTTTAGAGTTTCGTCCATCTAACGAAACCCTACCTTTCTCACTCCTTTGTCTATCTGTTTGTCCGTCTGTCACAGAGCCCGTTCTCAGAAACTGTATATGACGGAGACTTGAAAATTTGCATACTTATAGCTGAACACCACACATCAAACGGCAAATAATAAAATTTTGAAAAAGTCTAATATTTAACCCTCTGGGCTCTAACTTGTGTATTTTAAGCAATTTTTCTAACTCAGCCCCTAATTTAATTAAGTTGGAGACATGAAAATTTGCATACTTATAGCTGAACATCTCACATCAAACGACAAATAATAAAATTTTGAAAAATGCTTAATATTTAACCCTTTGGGCTCTAACTTGTGTATTTAAAGCAATTTTTCTAACTAAGCCCCTAATTAAGTTGGAGACATGAAAGTTTGTTACTTATAGCTGAACACTTGCGATAACACGATAAATCATAAAATTTTGGAAAAAGTCATATTTAACCCTCCGGTCTCTAACTTCTGTATTTTAAGCAATTTTTCTAACTCAGCCCCTAATTAAGTTGGAGACATGAAATTTTGCATACTTATAGCTGAACACCTCTCATCAAACGACAAATAATAAAATTTTGAAAAAGGTCTAATATTTAACCCTCTGGGCTCTAACATTTGTATTTTAAACAATTTTTCTAACTCAGCCCCTAATTAAGTTGGAGACATGAAATTTCGCATACTTATAGCTGAACACTTGCGACAACACGATAAATCATAAAATTTTGAAAAAGTCATATTTAACACCCCAGTCTCTAACTTCTGTATTTTAAGCAATTTTTCTAACTCAGCCCCTAATTAAGTTGGAGACATGAAATTTTGCATATTTATAGCTGAACACCTCTCATCAAACGACAAATAATAAAATTTTGAAAAAGGTCTAATATTTAACCCTCTGTGCTCTAACTTGTGTATTTTAAGCAATTTTTCTAACTCAGCCCCTAATTAAGTTAGAGACATGAAATTTTGCATACTTATAGCTGAACACCTCACATCAAACAGCAAATAATAAAATTCTGAAAAGTCTAATATTTTACCCTCTGGTCTCTAACTTGTGTATTTAGAGCAATTTTTCTAACTCAGCCCCTAATTATGTTGGAAACATAAAAATTTGCATACTTATAGCTGAACACCTCACATCAAACGACAAATAATAAAATTTTGAAAAAATCTAATATTTTGCTTCTAATATTTTGTCTCGTGCAATTTTTAAATTTAAACTGTTTTGCAATACTATTTTTTGTTCATTTTGAATAATAAGTGTAATGTGACGTAATTTGTTCTATTTCAGATTTCTAACGCATGTTAATGAATTTATTTTACAATATCCTTTCTCTTTTAAAATTCACATGTAAATATAGTTTTTATGGCGTAATTTCCAATAAGTGCCTGCTTTTTATACCTAATTATTTAATTCTAATTTCAAGGTTTTTTTCTGTTTATAATAGTAACGTGTAAATAATTTTTTTATTTGAAGCAAACATTATTGTTTGCGCTGTTTATACAGTTGGCAACAGTTTAAATTAATACCATTTTCTAAAATATGTAAAAAATATCTGTCAAAATGCTGAATATTTGAATTTAAAATAGAAATAAAACCTCAAAAAATGAGTCAAATAAAAAAAAATTAATGAAATCTGCAGACCGGGCTCTTCTATTGAATAAACTGATCTAAAAATGATTAAATTCCCATGTATAGCTTTTGCTCTTGTAAATTTTTTTTAATGGAACGATTTTGTCCAACTTTAGCATTAAATTCCTCTTAAAATAATTCTTCGATTTGAAAACTGTATGCATTAGTGTGTTGATCAAACATTTCGCTATAATACCACCGATTTTCATATATTTGTATGCAATAGTTTTCTTAATATAAACGAAGAAAAACCTCCGGTCACAAAAAATTCAAAACCGGCAGCGGCGGCGGCGGTGACAGCGTTAGTTACTTTTTACAGAATAGAGAGATATATAAAAATGAAAAATTTTCTATCTGTCTGTTTGTAATTCTATAAAAAAAACCACAATTTGGAAGCCAAAATTGTGAAGAGATACGTACATGCGTATTAAAACATGGCCGAGACAACTAAAGTAATCCGGAATCGAAATAACTTATATTTAATTTTTAATTAATAAAAAACCACCAATTTAACATCAATTTCTTATCAAATTTAAACATTTTTCGTTATAGCAGTTGCCAACAATTAAAAAACACAATAAAATTATTACTACAACAATTAATTTTTCTACTGCAAGATTTCCACGTGAAAAATGAAAATGAAATAAATAGTTTGCGAATTAAAAAAAAAAAAATGTAAAAATTACGTCATAACTTTTCTATTGCAAGATATTCACGTGAAATATGAAAATGAAATAAATGGTTTGACGAATTTAAATGAAAGTGAATATAACTTCATAACTTTTCTATTTCAAGGTTTCCACGTAAAAGAGGGAAATATTACGTCATATTGGAAATATAAAGGGCATGCTGGATATAGTATAACGTCATATGAGTGTGAAAAATGTATTGAAGCATGATAAAAACCCGATTAGGGAAATATTGGTGTACTTTAACATTATTGCTCCAATTATAAATTGAAATAAGTTCATTTATAGCTGTATTCTTTTGCGTCTGTTATATACATTTATACATTTTTATATAGCGTTTTCATATGATTCATTCATACAACATTTCGACTGCTTTTTTTAATGTTTGCTTTGTGTTGTATGTTAAATTTTGAAATTGATTTTTCAGAACAAACATCCTTCAAATTCTGGGCAACGCCGGCAGTTTAGTTTGTAACAGATAAATGGCTTTTGTATCTGTACATGTAATTTTAATATTATAAAACGTTATAATATTATAAAGTGTATAATATTATTAATGCTTGTACGTTTGTGAGGTGTTATCTCTGAAACTACATAGCCAACTTAAAAAAATGTTGGTGGCCATCTCTGCTCCGAAAAAAAGACTATTTTATGTCAGTGCAAGAACCTACATCGCTGCAGGAGCAAAAAAGTTCTAAAATTGTGATTTCTGCGATATTGATTCGGTTAGAAACTTTAAATTTGGTGCGGTAGTTACTTTTAAGATGTAAATACTCGTAATGAACGCTCTCTAAAAGGTTCAATTTGACGGATAAACGTAAAAATTTCTAGAAAGGTTCTAAACTATGATTTATTTGGAATACTGAAATTTTTGGGATACTGTTGGGGTTAGAAACTAGAACTTTGGCACGGTAGTAATTAATAAGATATAAATGCTCGTTGTAGAACGAATTCTAAAAAATAGAAAGACTAAACAAATCGGAAAAAGATCTAAAGATGATCTAAGTAACGAAGAACATGGAATTGTTAGGAATATAAACATGAAAATTGACATGGCTGTATTTATCATGACGTAAATTCTCGCAATAGAACAATTTCTAAAAATGTCGCTATATAAAACAGTGCAGAAACAAAAAAGTTTCAAAAATTTTCTCTGTTACTGCTGAGCCCAAAATCTTGCAATTTTGCTTCGGGTTAGTTTTAAAATATACAATTGTCTCTATGAATGGTTTCTAAAAAATTTAAAATTTAAAAAGATGAAATTAACGGAAAGCGATCTCAATTACCATTAATTTGGAATTATTAGGTACAGCAACTTTAAATATTTCATAATGCTGCATTTCCTCCGCAAAACATGCGATTTAAATGCAACAAAACTGATAGATAACCACCTAGCATTAAATAAATTGTGTAAATATTGAATAAAGACCTGCATGAAACAGTGAGTAGGTTGCCCGAAAGTACTTGTTAAAGTGTTCCTTCTCTAGGCTTTTCTCTCTCTCGCCAAGGCCACTAACAGAGGGAAGTGCCGTTTTAAATGTGATATGAATTTTTCATCCGATTCATTTTTCTAGACATTTTATCATAAGGTCATATTCTCAATTATCATTAGTAGATTTTTTATATATTAATTGATTCTGGTGAAATTTTGTAATCGGGTTCATATTGGCGTATGTTAGCTTGCATGATTTGCTGAATAAATATGTATGGATTTGTAAATTACTTCAAATAACACTTTGACAGCTCAAAAGTTACGCAGACGATATATTCAGATCTTGTGTCATACTTTATGTTGTAATCATTGCCGATTTCTTTTATTTAATGCATGCTAAATACAGCACAACTTGTGCAGAATATGTTTGAAAACAAAACAATACAGCGTATGTAGTGGCCAACATACACTCATCATTTAAATCCGATCGAGCATATCTAAAACACACTCTAACGAAGCATTGCATGCCACTTTTGATGTATTCGGTACTTTGATACTATATTAGATTTTGAGAAGAGAATTCCTTAAATGTTATCGTCAACCTCATTGCATCCGTGGAAAACAGATATTGTACAATATTAACTATTCCGGGGGAGCACACACCATATAAAGTATAGTCCATTCTTTTTAAACATCATATATTTGTCATTTAAAGTTACTCAAATTGGTGCGGAGCGTCTGATTATGCTCTTGACATCATTTTATACAGTTAAAATTCCGATATAAGTAATTTAGTGTTTCATTTTCTATTTTACTTTTAATATATTGCGTAATTTCAATTTTATATCCATGCATGGCTGTCTTGAATGGTTTGATTTCCCATTTTTTTAAACAGTGTATACGAATTTATATATAAGATTTTGTAATTCTACAATTCGTTTATTTTCATCATTTCAATTTTTCGCAGTGTATGGACAATTAAAGATAACATCTCATTTTCTTTGCTTCTTCATGTTATTATTAAATCTATTTTCTCAGTAATATCGCTCAGACTAATCCCTCTGAGGGAAGTCCTAGTAATAAATATAAAGTATATATATAGGTAAATATATTAATAACAAAGTAAATTCTTTTTAGAAGTGTGTATTGTGATTGTCGTTGCGGACTGTCGTGGACTCTTAAGGCAAGACAGTACTGATGAAAACAAAGCATGAATTTTGCACCCCGTCTGTAGAGTTAAGTATATTTAATGTCTACGTGCGTTATTCGTGCTTGGAATATTTCGGCTGATGCCCTGTATCTCGCAGCTGCTGGAGTGGTAAAGAGCATGAAGATAATATTTTTGGAGCATATTTTAACTTACTGATTATTATTATTATTTTTTTTTTGGTAAGGGTGTTCCTGAGAGTTTCTATGTCTGTGACAAAAGGAACCGAAAAATATTGCCAATTTTTAATGAATTTTCTACTATGTTTATTGGCTCATGTCTCCGCATCACATTCGCTTCTGCAGGTAGGGAATCTTGTTAAGTTCTTACGTTAGTCCGACTACGATATTCTCAATGTAATAATAAAGCAAAAATTTTTAAAACAAATTAATAATTGTCATAATATATATATATTTTTAAAATAATCATAAATAATTTTCATATATAATAATAAATATGTAATTATATCAACAATAATAATAATATAATAATACTAATGATAATGTTAAAAATAATAATAATAATTATTATTATTATTATTTTAATATTAATCATAGTAATAAATCAAATAACGATAACAATTAATATAATACTAATAATAAGATAAATAATAATGATTCCAAGAATTATCGTTATAAATAAGTTAAAACGATGACCATAATACTAACAAAAATAATAATTATAAAAAAATAATAATAGTTTATTTTTTTATTTAAATTGAAAATTAATGACACCAAGAAATATAAATTTAACTAATTAAAATATAATGGTGATAGCAATAATTATAATCAATAACTGTAATGAGTATTATAAATACAATGAAGCTAAAGATATTCATATAATAAAACTGTTACTAACAATAAATAGTACAAAATAATAATAAATAAAGAGTATATATATAGGTAAATATATTAATAACAAAGTAAATTCTTTTTAGAAGTGTGTATTGTGATTGTCGTTAGGGACTGTCGTGGACTCTTAAGGCAAGACAGTACTGATGAAAACAAAGCATGAATTTTGCACCCCGTCTGTAGAGTTAAGTATATTTAATGTCTACATGCGTTATTCGTGCTTGGAATATTTCGGCTGATGCCCTGTATCTCGCAGCTGCTGGAGTGGTAAAGAGCATGAAGATAATATTTTTGGAGCATATTTTAACTTACTGATTATTATTATTATTTTTTTTTTTTTTTGGTAAGGGTGTTCCTGAGAGTTTCTATGTCTGTGACAAAAGGAACCGAAAAATATTGCCAATTTTTAATGAATTTTCTACTATGTTTATTGGCTCATGTCTCCGCATCACATTGGCTTCTGCAGATAGGGAATCTTGTTAAGTTCCTACGTTAGTCCGACTACGATATTCTCAATGTAATAATAAAGCAAAAATTTTTAAAACAAATTAATAATTGTCATAATATATTTATGAAAAAATCATCATAAATAATTTCCATATATAATAATAAATATGTAATTATATCAACAATAATAATAATATAATAATACTAATGATAATGTTAAAAATAATAATAATAATTATTATTATTATTATTTTAATATTAATCATAGTAATAAATAAAATAACGATAACAATTAATATAATACTAATAATAAGATAAATAATAATGATTCCAAGAATTATCGTTATAAATAAGTTAAAACGATGACCATAATACTAACAAAAATAATAATTATAAAAAAAATAATAATAGATTATTTTTTTATTTAAATTGAAAATTAATGACACCAAGAAATATAATTTTAACTAGTTAAAATATAATGGTGATAGCAATAATTATAATCAATAACTGTAATGAGTATTATAAATACAATGAAGCTAAAGATATTCATAGATATAATAAAACTGTTACTAACAATAAATAGTACAAAAAAATAATAAATAAAAAGTATATATATAGGTAAATATATTAATAACAAAGTAAATTCTTTTTAGAAGTGTGTATTGTGATTGTCGTTGCGGACTGTCGTGGACTCTTAAGGCAAGACAGTACTGATGAAAACAAAGCATGAATTTTGCACCCCGTCTGTAGAGTTAAGTATATTTAATGTCTACATGCGTTATTCGTGCTTGGAATATTTCGGATGATGCCCTGTATCTCGCAGCTGCTGGAGTGGTAAAGAGAATGAAGATAATATTTTTGGAGCATATTTTAATTTACTGATTTTTTTTTTTTTTTTTTTTTTTTTTTTGGTAAAGGTGTTTCTGAGAGTTTCTATGTCTGTGACAAAAGGAACCGAAAAATATTGCCAATTCTTAATGAATTTTCTACTATGTTTATTGGCTCATGTCTCCGCATCACATTGGCTTCTGCAGATAGGGAATCTTGTTAAGTTCCTACGTTAGTCCGACTACGATATTCTCAATGTAATAATAAAGCAAAATTTTTTAAAACAAATTAATAATTGTCATAATATATTTAAAAAAAATCATCATAAATAATTTACATATATAATAATAAATATGTAATTATATCAACAATAATAATAATATAATAATACTAATGATAATGTTAAAATAATAATAATAATTATTGTTATTATTATTTTAATATTAATCATAGTAATAAATCAAATAACGATAACAATACTAATAATAAGATAAATAATAATGATTCCAAGAATTATCGTTATATATAAGTAAAAACGATGGTCATAATACTAAAAAAATAATAATTATAAAAATAAAAATAATATTTTTTTTATTTAAATTGAAAAATAATGACACAAAGAAATATAATTTTAACTAATTAAAATATAATGGTTATAGCAATAATTATAATCAATAACTGTAATGACTATTATAAATACAATGAAGCTAAAGATATTCATAGTAATAATAAAACTGTTACTAACAATAAATTGTACAAAATAATAATAAATAAAAAGTATATATATAGGTAAATATATTAATAACAAAGTAAATTCTTTTTTAGAAGTGTGTATTGTGATTGTCGTTGCGGACTGTCGTGGACTCTTAAGGCAAGACAGTACTGATGAAAACAAAGCATGAATTTTGCACCCCGTCTGTAGAGTTAAGTATATTTAATGTCTGCATGCGTTATTCGTGCTTGGAATATTTCGGCTGATGCCCTGTATCTCGCAGCTGCTGGAGTGGTAAAGAGCATGAAGCTAATATTTTTGGAGCATAATTTAACTTACTGATTATTATTACTATTTTTTTTTTTTTTTTGTAAGGGTGTTCCTGAGATTTTCTATGTCTGTGACAAAAGGAAGCGAAAAATATTGCCAATTCTTAATGAATTTTCTACTATGTTTATTGGCTCATGTCTTCGCATCACATTGGCTTCTGCAGATAGGGAATCTTGTTAAGTTCCTACGTTAGTCCGACTACGATATTCTCAATGTAATAATAAAGCAAATTTTTTTAAAACAAATTAATAATTGTCATAATATATTTAAAAAAATCATCATAAATAATTTTCATATATAACAATAAATATGTAATTATATCAACAATAATAATAATATAATAATACTAATGATAATGTTAAAAATAATAATAATAATTATTATTATTATTATTTTAAAATTAGTCATAGTAATAAATCAAATAACGATAAAAATTAAAATAATACTAATAATAAGATAAATAATAATGATTCCAAGAATTATCGTTATAAATAAGTTAAAACGATGACCATAATACTAACAAAAATAATAATTATAAAAAAAAATAATAATGGTTTATTTTTTTTATTTAAATTGAAAAATAATGACACCAAGAAATATAATTTTAACTAATTAAAATATAATGGTGATAGCAATAATTATAATGAATAACTGTAATGACTATTATTGACTGATATTCATAGTAATAATAAAACTGTTACTAACAATAAATAGTACAAAATAATAATAAATAATAAGTATATATATAGGTAAATATATTAATAACAAAGTAAATTCTTTTTAGAAGTGTGTATTGTGATTGTCGTTGCGGACTGTCGTGGACTCTTAAGGCAAGACAGTACTGATGAAAACAAAGCATGAATTTTGCACCCCGTCTGTAGAGTTAAGTATATTTAATGTCTACATGCGTTATTCCTGCTTGGAATATTTCGGCTGATGCCCTGTATCTCGCAGCTGCTGGAGTGGTAAAGAGCATGAAGATAATATTTTTGGAGCATATTTTAACTTACTGATTTTTTTTTTTTTTTTTTTTTTTTTGGTAAGGGTGTTTCTGAGAGTTTCTATGTCTGTGACAAAAGGAACCGAAAAATATTGCCAATTCTTAATGAATTTTCTACTATGTTTATTGGCTCATGTCTCCGCATCACATTGGCTTCTGCAGATAGGGAATCTTGTTAAGTTCCTACGTTAGTCCGACTACGATATTCTCAATGTAATAATAAAGCAAAGTTTTTAAGACAAATTAATAATTGTTATAATATTTTTAAAAAAAATCATCATAAATAATTTTTATATATAATAATAAATATGTAATTATATCAACAATAATAATAATATAATAATACTAATGATAATGTTAAAAATAATAATAATAATTATTATTATTATTTTAATATTAATCATAGTAATAAATCAAATAACTATAACAATTAATATAATACTAATAATAAGATAAATAATAATGATTCCAAGAATTATCGTTATAAATAAGTTAAAACGATGGACATAATACTAACAAAAATGATAATTAAAAAAAATAATAATAGTTTATTTTTTTTTATTTAAATTGAAAATTAATGACACAAAGAAATATAATTTTAACTAATTAAAATATAATGGTTATAGCAATAATTATAATCTATAACTGTAATGACAATTATAAATACAATGAAGCTAAAGATATTCATAGTAATAATAAAACTGTTACTAACAATAAATTGTACAAAATAATAATATATAAAAAGTATATATATAGGTAAATATATTAATAACAAAGTAAATTCTTTTTTAGAAGTGTGTATTGTGATTGTCGTTGCGGACTGTCGTGGACTCTTAAGGCAAGACAGTACTGATGAAAACAAAGCATGAATTTTGCACCCCATCTGTAGAGTTAAGTATATTTAATGTCTACATGCGTTATTCGTGCTTGGAATATTTCGGCTGATGCCCTGTATCTCGCAGCTGCTGGAGTGGTAAAGAGCATGAAGATAATATTTTTGGAGCATATTTTAACTTACTGATTATTATTATTTTTTTTTTTTTGGTAAGGGTGTTCCTGAGAGTTTCTATGTCTGTGACAAAAGGAACCGAAAAATATTGCCAATTTTTAATGAATTTTCTACTATGTTTATTGGCTCATGTCTCCGCATCACATTGGCTTCTGCAGATAGGGAATCTTGTTAAGTTCCTACGTTAGTCCGACTACGATATTCTCAATGTAATAATAAAGCAAAATTTTTTAAAACAAATTAATAATTGTCATAATATATTTATGAAAAAATCATCATAAATAATTTCCATATATAATAATAAATATGTAATTATATCAACAATAATAATAATATAATAATACTAATGATAATGTTAAAAATAATAATAATTATTATTATTATTATTATTTTAATATTAATCATAGTAATAAATCAAATAACGATAACAATTAATATAATACTAATAATAAGATAAATAATAATGATTCCAAGAATTATCGTTATAAATAAGTTAAAACGATGACCATAATACTAACAAAAATAATAATTATAAAAAAAATAATAATAGATTATTTTTTTATTTAAATTGAAAATTAATGACACCAAGAAATATAATTTTAACTAGTTAAAATATAATGGTGATAGCAATAATTATAATCAATAACTGTAATGAGTATTATAAATACAATGAAGCTAAAGATATTCATAGATATAATAAAACTGTTACTAACAATAAATAGTACAAAAAAATAATAAATAAAAAGTATATATATAGGTAAATATATTAATAACAAAGTAAATTCTTTTTAGAAGTGTGTATTGTGATTGTCGTTGCGGACTGTCGTGGACTCTTAAGGCAAGACAGTACTGATGAAAACAAAGCATGAATTTTGCACCCCGTCTGTAGAGTTAAGTATATTTAATGTCTACATGCGTTATTCGTGCTTGGAATATTTCGGCTGATGCCCTGTATCTCTCAGCTGCTGGAGTGGTAAAGAGCATGAAGATAATATTTTTGGAGCATATTTTAATTTACTGATTTTTTTTTTTTTTTTTTTTTTTTTGGTAAAGGTGTTCCTGAGAGTTTCTATGTCTGTGACAAAAGGAACCGAAAAATATTGCCAATTCTTAATGAATTTTCTACTATGTTTATTGGCTCATGTCTCCGCATCACATTGGCTTCTGCAGATAGGGAATCTTGTTAAGTTCCTACGTTAGTCCGACTACGATATTCTCAATGTAATAATAAAGCAAAATTTTTAAAAACAAATTAATAATTGTATAATATATTTTAAAAAAATCATCATAAATAATTTACATATATAATAATAAATAAGTAATTATATCAACAATAATAATAATATAATAATACTAATGATAATGTTAAAAATAATAATAATTATTATTATTATTATTATTTTAATATTAATCATAGTAATAAATCAAATAACGATAACAATTAATATAATACTAATAATAAGATAAATAATAATGATTCCAAGAATTATCGTTATATATAAGTAAAAACGATGGTCATAATACTAACAAAAATAATAATTATAAAAAATAATAATAGTTTTTTTTTATTTAAATTGAAAAATAATGACACAAAGAAATATAATTTTAACTAATTAAAATATAATGGTTATAGCAATAATTATTATCAATAACTGTAATGACTATTATAAATACAATGAAGCTAAAGATATTCATAGTAATAATAAAACTGTTACTAACAATAAATTGTACAAAATAATAATAAATAAAAAGTATATATATAGGTAAATATATTAATAACAAAGTAAATTCTTTTTAGAAGTGTGTATTGTGATTGTCGTTGCGGACTGTCGTGGACTCTTAAGGCAAGACAGTACTGATGAAAACAATGCATGAATTTTGCACCCCGTCTGTAGAGTTAAGTATATTTAATGTCTACATGCGTTATTCGTGCTTGGAATATTTCGGCTGATGCCCTGTATCTCGCAGCTGCTGGAGTGGTAAAGAGCATGAAGATAATATTTTTGAGCATATTTTAACTTACTGATTTTTTTTTTTTTTTTTTGGTAAGGGTGTTCCTGAGAGTTTCTATGTTTGTGACAAAATGAACCGAAAAATATTGCCAATTCTTAATGAATTTCCTACTATGTTTATTGGCTCATGTCTCCGCATCACATTGGCTTCTGCAGATAGGGAATCTTGTTAAGTTCCTACGTTAGTCCGACTACGATATTCTCAATGTAATAATAAAGCAAAATTTTTTAAAACAAATTAATAATTGTCATAATATATTTTAAAAAAATCATCATAAATAATTTTCATATATAATAATAGTTATGTAATAATATCAACAATAATAATAATATAATAACACTAATGATAATGTTAAAAATAATAATAATAATAATTATTATTATTATTTTAATATTAATCATAGTAATATATCAACTAACGATAACAATTAATATAATACTAATAATAATATAAATAATAATGATTCCAAGAATTATCGTTATATATAAGTAAAAACGATGGACATAATACTAACAAAAATAATAATTATAAAAAAATAATAATAGTTTATTTTTTTTATTTAAATTGAAAAATAATGACACAAAGAAATATAATTTTAACTAATTAAAATATAATGGTTATAGCAATAATTATAATCAATAACTGTAATGACTATTATAAATACAATGAAGCTAAAGATATTCATAGTAATAATAAAACTGTTACTAGCAATAAATTGTACAAAATAATAATAAATAAAAAGTATATATATAGGTAAATATATTAATAACAAAGTAAATTCTTTTTTAGAAGTGTGTATTGTGATTGTCGTTGCAGACTGTCGTGGACTCTTAAGGCAAGACAGTACTGATGAAAACAAAGCATGAATTTTGCACCCCGTCTGTAGAGTTAAGTATATTTAATGTCTACATGCGTTATTCGTGCTTGGAATATTTCGGCTGATGCCCTGTATCTCGCAGCTGCTGGAGTGGTAAAGAGCATGAAGATAATATTTTTGGAGCATATTTTAACTTACTGATTTTTTTTTTTTTTTTTTTTTTTTTTTTTTTTGGTAAGGGTGTTCCTGAGAGTTTCTATGTCTGTGACAAAAGGAACCGAAAAATATTGCCAATTTTTAATGAATTTTCTACTATGTTTATTGGCTCATGTCTCCGCACCACATTGGCTTCTGCAGATAGGGAATCTTGTTAAGTTCCTACGTTAGTCCGACTACGATATTCTCAATGTAATAATAAAGCAAAAATTTTTAAAACAAATTAATAATTGTCATAATATATTTATGAAAAAATCATCATAAATAATTTCCATATATAATAATAAATATGTAATTATATCAACAATAATAATAATATAATAATACTAATGATAATGCTAAAAATAATAATAATAATTATTATTATTATTATTTTAATATTAATCATAGTAATAAATCAAATAACTATAACAATTAATATAATACTAATAATAAGATAAATAATAATGATTCCAAGAATTATCGTTATAAATAAGTTAAAACGATGACCATAATACTAACAAAAATAATAATTATAAAAAAAATAATAATAGATTTTTTTTTTATTTAAATTGAAAATTAATGACACCAAGAAATATAATTTTAACTAGTTAAAATATAATGGTGATAGCAATAATTATAATCAATAACTGTAATGAGTATTATAAATACAATGAAGCTAAAGATATTCATAGATATAATAAAACTGTTACTAACAATAAATAGTACAAAAAAATAATAAATAAAAAGTATATATATAGGTAAATATATTAATAACAAAGTAAATTCTTTTTAGAAGTGTGTATTGTGATTGTCGTTGCGGACTGTCGTGGACTCTTAAGGCAAGACAGTACTGATGAAAACAAAGCATGAATTTTGCACCCCGTCTGTAGAGTTAAGTATATATAATGTCTACATGCGTTATTCGTGCTTGGAATATTTCGGCTGATGCCCTGTATCTCGCAGCTGCTGGAGTGGTAAAGAGCATGAAGATAATATTTTTGGAGCATATTTTAATTTACTGATTTTTTTTTTTTTTTTTTTTTTTGGTAAAGGTGTTCCTGAGAGTTTCTATGTCTGTGACAAAAGGAACCGAAAAATATTTCCAATTCTTAATGAATTTTCTACTATGTTTATTGGCTCATGTCTCCGCATCACATTGGCTTCTGCAGATAGGGAATCTTGTTAAGTTCCTACGTTAGTCCGACTACGATATTCTCAATGTAATAATAAAGCAAAATTTTTAAAAACAAATTAATAATTGTCATAATATATTTTAAAAAATCATAAATAATTTACATATATAATAATAAATATGTAATTATATCAACAATAATAATAATATAATAATACTAGTGATAATGTTAAAAAAAATAATAATAATTATTATTATTATTATTTTAATATTAATCATAGTAATAAATCAAATAACGATAACAATTAATATAATACTAATAATAAGATAAATAATAATGATTCCAAGAATTATCGTTATATATAAGTAAAAACGATGGTCATAATACTAACAAAAATAATAATTATAAAAAATAATAATAGTTTTTTTTTAATTTAAATTGAAAAATAATGACACAAAGAAATATAATTTTAACTAATTAAAATATAATGGTTATAGCAATAATTATAATCAATAACTGTAATGACTATTATAAATACAATGAAGCTAAAGATATTCATAGTAATAATAAACTGTTACTAACAATAAATTGTACAAAATAATAATAAATAAAAAGTATATATATAGGTAAATATATTAATAACAAAGTAAATTCTTTTTTAGAAGTGTGTATTGTGATTGTCGTTGCGGACTGTCGTGGACTCTTAAGGCAAGACAGTACTGATGAAAACAAAGCATAAGGGTGTTCCCGAGAGTTTCTATGTCTGTGACAAAAGGAAGCGAAAAATATTGCCAATTTTTATTGAATTTTCTACTATGTTTATTGGCTCATGTTTCTGCATCACATTGGCTTCTGCAGATAGGGAATATTGTTAAGTTCCTACGTTAGTCCGACTACGATATTCTCAATGTAATAATAAAGCAAAAATTTTTAAAACAAACTAATAATTGTCATAATATATTTATGAAAAAATCATCATAAATAATTTCCATATATAATAATAAATATGTAATTATATCAACAATAATAATAATATAATAATACTAATGATAATGCTAAAAATAATAATAATAATTATTATTATTATTATTTTAATATTAATCATAGTAATAAATCAAATAACGATAACAATTAATATAATACTAATAATAAGATAAATAATAATGATTCCAAGAATTATCGTTATAAATAAGTTAAAACGATGACCATAAGACTAACAAAAATAATAATTATAAAAAAAATAATAATAGATTTTTTTTTATTTAAATTGAAAATTAATGACACCAAGAAATATAATTTTAACTAGTTAAAATATAATGGTGATAGCAATAATTATAATCAATAACTGTAATGAGTATTATAAATACAATGAAGCTAAAGATATTCATAGATATAATAAAAATGTTACTAACAATAAATAGTACAAAAAAAATAATAAATAAAAAGTATATATATAGGTAAACATATTAATAACAAAGTAAATTCTTTTTAGAAGTGTGTATTGTGATTGTCGTTGCGGACTGTCGTGGACTCTTAAGGCAAGACAGTACTGATGAAAACAAAGCATGAATTTTGCACCCCGTCTGTAGAGTTAAGTATATTTAATGTCTACATGCGTTATTCGTGCTTGGAATATTTCGGCTGATGCCCTGTATCTCGCAGCTGCTGGAGTGGTAAAGAGCATGAAGATAATATTTTTGGAGCATATTTTAACTTACTGATTTTTTTTTTTTTTTTTTTTTTTTTTTTGGTAAGGGTGTTCCTGAGAGTTTCTATGTCTGTGACAAAAGGAACCGAAAAATATTGCCAATTTTTAATGAATTTTCTACTATGTTTATTGGCTCATGTCTCCGCATCACATTGGCTTCTGCAGATAGGGAATCTTGTTAAGTTCCTACGTTAGTCCGACTACGATATTCTCAATGTAATAATAAAGCAAAAATTTTTAAAACAAATTAATAATTGTCATAATATATTTATGAAAAAATCATCATAAATAATTTCCATATATAATAATAAATATGTAATTATATCAACATTAATAATAATATAATAATACTAATGATAATGCTAAAAATAATAATAATAATTATTATTATTATTATTTTAATATTAATCATAGTAATAAATCAAATAACGATAACAATTAATATAATACTAATAATAAGATAAATAATAATGATTCCAAGAATTATCGTTATAAATAAGTTAAAACGATGACCATAATACTAACAAAAATAATAATTATAAAAAAAATAATAATAGATTTTTTTTTTATTTAAATTGAAAATTAATGACACCAAGAAATATAATTTTAACTAGTTAAAATATAATGGTGATAGCAATAATTATAATCAATAACTGTAATGAGTATTATAAATACAATGAAGCTAAAGATATTCATAGATATAATAAAACTGTTACTAACAATAAATAGTACAAAAAAATAATAAATAAAAAGTATATATATAGGTAAATATATTAATAACAAAGTAAATTCTTTTTAGAAGTGTGTATTGTGATTGTCGTTGCGGACTGTCGTGGACTCTTAAGGCAAGACAGTACTGATGAAAACAAAGCATGAATTTTGCACCCCGTCTGTAGAGTTAAGTATATATAATGTCTACATGCGTTATTCGTGCTTGGAATATTTCGGCTGATGCCCTGTATCTCGCAGCTGCTGGAGTGGTAAAGAGCATGAAGATAA